>JAEQBH010000463.1:0-1466052 GCA_016808115.1 Tetrastigma voinierianum
AAGGAAAGACGTTAAATGGCATTAAACCCTGATTGAAAGTCGGGAACCATAAATGTTGCACTGCACATTCAAAGCATGAGGACAACTCCGCAATAAACCCCAAAACCAAGCTAGCAACCCTCCTCTTCAAGGCTATGGAGGCTTAGCTAAGCATCCTCGAGTCATTATCTCAAGGGGGTGTTATACTTGAGAAAATGAAAGAAAGGAGGGGAGAGAGAAGAGAGCAAATAGAACCCTAAAATGAAAGCCGGCGTGAAATCAGATAAATGGAAAGTTTCTTAGGGTTACAAAGTTTGAGGGGCTTATAGTCAAGCCCAAAGTGTGAAAATACTAAAATGTCAAAATATGAAAATTACATAAGGGTCAAAATGGTAATACATCAAAACGTGGTCGTTGGGAATTACATACCAAAAACACAAAATGTAGGATTAAGCATGCAGAAATTTCCTCATGAAGATATTAAAATTTTCGCTTAGCATAGCTTAAAATTTCATGATATTAGATAAATTTCATACTTAATGGGAATTTACTGCAGATAGCGAAAATTAGAAATTTCGCTAGTAACAAGGATTATAGTTAATGAAATTTCGCTTAGCCTAGCTTAAATTTTTTGTGAGATAGCGAATTGGAAAATTTCGCTTAAAGTAATAATAAATTTACATTTAATAAATTTCACAAATTCTAGCTTAAAAATTTAAATTTCGCTTAGATTACGAATTCGCTTAAGTGATCGCGAAATTTTCGTAATCTCAACGAATTTCTTTTTGTAATCCCAATAAATTTTCGCAATCATAGCGAAAATCCCGATTGACCTCGTCTCGTCATTTCACTCCGCATCCTCTCTCGCACTTTATTCATCACTTTGTCTTCAAGATTGCCAGCAACACTGCGGAATCCTCAACATTCGCACATATCTGACATCAAACTCGAACTGGGTCGAGGCACGAAACCCTCGTGAAATTACCAAAAAACAACCTAAAATGGAATTAGTGAAACCCTGCGAGACTCCGCACACAATCAATCGTTAATTGATATGATTCGCACGCAAAAGCACTCAAAACCTATCTTGAATAGTGGCCTAAAATAGCACTTTTGGGTACTTAATCATACGCATAAATGAGCAGCTCGTGGTACTTTATGAAGTCTGCGGCTACGCCCATCCCTATCGGTGCTGCAGGATTGAGTCCTGTGGGCGTGACGTAGATACCGCCCACAGTGGGACCAGAAATGCATAGGTGATTTAAGGTCGGGCTTACTCACATTGCATGGTGAAGCCTTCTGCATGTGAGGATGAGTAAGTGGTTCCCCATCGACCGATCCGAGATAGAGATCCTTAGGAGTTCTAATTCTCCGACGGTCAGGCATCAAGGTGGCATGAAGATATCATGATTCGCCCTAAGAGACTACCGAGCGATGAAGAGACACGTTAGGGGACTTTACTTGATGATGCCTCACGTGTTAGCAAGTTAAGGCTGAGCACCAGGCCGCCAGGCTACTCCATCCATCGAGGTAATGAAAGTGGAAGCAGGAGCACGCCATGATGGATTTCCAGACTCCACTAGCCACGACACCATGACATTATGCAAGATGGGTGATAGTGGACCGCTCACTAAGCTCAAGACATTTTCTAACCGGTATGATGACTCCTTCACACCGAGGAATTCTTCCTAAGCAGATGCGAGATTGCCCAAAGGATTTGTGTGCAAACTCATCCATGTTTTCTGAGTTCATTTCACATGCTATTTTGTGCATTTTATATCCATATTCATGTTAACCTATAAATTTCTAAACTTGGTTTTGTAGGATTATTGATGAAAAGCAAGTGATTCGCAAGAAATGAGCAATATATTTCCAAAAGAAGAGTCAACCGAGAGTCTCACAGAGACGCTACTAGGAAGATTAATTTTTTCTGTACCATCTGGAACATCAAATGGTTCAAATTCCCTCATGGCTGCATTCTACATTCAAAGAGCTTTCCAACGAGTACTCACACGCCCAAATCCGAGCTAAAACGGCAGTTGCGGCCCCGCTTTCTCGTTAGAGAAGAAACCGCTTGCCGCCCAGAAATTTGTCGCGCATAGGAGAGTATACCGCACTGTGAGAGTATGCCGACCGGCGTCGCCGACAGAGAGGCGTCGCGGACCGGCGTCGCGATGCGGAAATGGTGTCGCGACAAAACTCCGTGGTCGCGACCAGAATGTCGCAGAACTTTGAAAAAGGCCGAAAATTGAGTTTTCGACCTAATTTCAAGCCCATTTTCACACCCTGTAGACCATATTTCTGGTACTAGTTTTTAGGTAAAGAGGTATGAACATCGAGAGCCTCTCTGGGGTTTCTCTCAGACGCCCATTTTTCCAGCTTTTCAGAGATTTTATTTGTTTAGATTTTATGGTTGCTGAGCAAGATTTCTTTGTTTATATTGAAGAGATTTCTGGTCGTATAATAGAGATTCAGATTTACTAAGGTTAAGACAAGGGATTGAAGCTAAAATCTTGATTTTCTCTCTCATGGGTTTTCTCTCTAAACTGCCATTTTCAGTTTTTGTCAATTTTTATTTTTAATAGATCTCAGAATAGTTTTCAGCGATTTTAATATTTCTATCAAGAGATTTCGTATCGTACTGTATATTCAATTTATTTACCGTCGAGGTGAAGATTTAAGCTCAAACTGGTTTTTCTCTTCTTTCTCGATTTCTTCTTCATTTTCTTACTATTCGTTTGATTAGTGATGATTGAACCAAATAATGGAACATTAAACACTTCCTGGTTGGGGATTAATTGCTGAAATCCAGATTTGCGCTTTTTCATTTATTTCTGGTTCGAATACTGAATTCATATAATCGGGTAATCGTTCATATAATGAACTATTCTTAATATTAGTATCTTATACCTAAAAAAAAAGAGTCAGATCTTTGCTCGATTTCAGAGGCCCTCCGAGTGACACAGAGATGGAGATTCCCGAGAGTAAAAGCCAGAATCTCAGGGTATGTTAGACTAATATCTCAACTAATGAACTCTGAAAATTACTTTGATAGATCAATAATTTACTCATGGTGTGAGGATTAATTAGATGATGTATCAATTTAGTTGATCGTAGGTTTCTCCTTAGTCTAATGAAAGGATCTTGATCCTGTTAGCAAAGATCTAATCAAGGAGATAGAAAATTTATTAGATTCAAGGACTTGTGATACCGAATTACATTGGAGAAGGCTTCAGATTATCTCATCTATGGGGCAAGAATTCTTCATCCTAAGAAATGGTCAGAAGTATTGAAAAAGAAAAACAATCAAATCTTAAAGAATGCCAAATTTACAAGTAGCTATTTAGACCCATTTGTCCCGAAAGGAATATATGGTGTGTTAGATAGTGAAATGTATGGTGTATGGAGAACTGACATACTACATCGCTCTTGACAAATCTAAAGATTCAACTCACAAATGCTGCACTTTCTCAAGGAAATGCAACCGTTTTAAAAATAATTATCCCCATCCCTAGTGACTCTCTTCATACCTTTTAGAATTAAGTAGTTGTTTATTTGGTAGATTTTTAGGATTAGTTTTGAATCAGTTTTTGTTTCAATTAAATTGATTTTATTTGACATCCTGATTTCGGGTCGCCTAAATAGCTGAAGAACCCTTGTAATCTGGTGATCAAATTCCAATTAGAGAGAATTAACTCGTAATGAGCATCCCGACCCTGTGAGTCCACTTTATTACTGTATGACCTCGTGCACTTCAAGGAAGGTCGAGTGTTGGTAATACTTTCATTTCAATTTCGAGTATACTACTTTGTTTCAAATCGCTGAAAGTATTTACCACATTCACTCCCTTGCCATATTTTCACATAACATTAATTGGTTCATTTACAAGTTTTTGGGCGCCGTTGTCTAGGATTAGACAATAGTCCTTGCAATAGTGTCATAAATTTGTATATGTCTTTGGTCTTTACAAGTTTTTGATGCCGCCGGATCAGCGCTGCTCACTTTCTCTCATCGAAGTTGACATTTTGAAATCTAGTGATTTGCTAATTTAGGCCATTTTGTTATTATTTTTATTTTTGGTTGTGAGCTGTTTCTAGGTTTTTTTATTTTTATTTTTATTTTATTTTTTAGCCATAGTATTTTTGTACTTTCTTTTATTTTGCTTTTCTCTTATTCAGAGGTACTATGGAGGAATATTCAAGGAAGATGGAATTGCTCTCCATAGAAGCCAAGCTTGGATTTCCTTATTCATCATTTGAATCAAAGAATTCGTAATGACCTTACCTATGGAACAAGGAGATTATCTTATCAAGGAGCTCAACTCTACATTTCAAAAGAAAAAAGAGTTGTTTCTTACTAAGGAGCAGAATTTACCGATACGATGAGAACAAGAAGATGAGTAGTCTTCATGAGCAGAAATTCCCAGATTTACATACCTTCCAAGTCAACACTAGTGCTAGATTGAAACAAATTGAAGGTCAAATTGGACACTTAGTCCAAGCATTCAAGGATCAATTTTCTAAGACCTCTCCTAGTAATACTTTGAAAAATCCTATCAATGTATGGATGCTCATTTGAAAGTAATGTGCGTAAATTTATATCAAATCGTGGGAAGAAGGTGAAAATGAGCTTCGAAATTTGAGAACAAGACACTTAAACAACTTAGAGGATGAAGAGCCAATATGGATAAACTGGAATTGAAGAGGAAAGTCAAGTAATGGGCTATTGAAAACATTTTGGTGAAGATTGACACATTCACTTTCCCATCGATTCAGGACTCAGCTGAAGGGGATCTACAAAGTCTCATATACTAAGGAGACCACTTCTTTCCCTCAAGCTACATGGATCGACATCAAAAGGGGGAGCTCACCTGGCCAGGTGAGGAGAAAGCAAAGTTCAATTTTC
The DNA here is from genome assembly GCA_016808115.1 of Tetrastigma voinierianum. Classification (NCBI taxonomy): domain Eukaryota; kingdom Viridiplantae; phylum Streptophyta; class Magnoliopsida; order Vitales; family Vitaceae; genus Tetrastigma; species Tetrastigma voinierianum. The sequence goes on from JAEQBH010000463.1 coordinate 4,885, forward strand.
ACCAACTATTACCTTTGATCGAGAAGAAAGAGCCATGTGCAAAAATTCGCAGCTCGCTTTCAATCAAAAGTGGCATAGTTCAACAATTCCCCTTAAGCATAAATGTGTTTACATCTACTTACATATAGAGGGACTGCTTTGAAGAATTGTGGCTGAACCACTCAAACCCATAATTAAAGGGGATTTTGAGTTTATTTCTCCTATTCAAAAAATCTGGAAAAAGAAAATCCTCGAGTCAATGGTTATGAAAAGAGGTGCTATTTCAAGATGAATGATTGGTCAAATGGAAGCACTAGTACTTTTCCAATGAGTCTAGTCGACTCTAAAACTGAGCAGCTTCGAGGCAACCTAAGCTAGGTAATAAGGATTCTATCCATTCTCTTTTCTTTCTATTTTTTTAGTTATTTTATTTGTCATTGCTTTTTTTTTATCACGAGATGAAAATTCCAAAGAAGAGCTTTAACTTTTATTGTTAGTGTTTTTTAATAAGATAAGTTTGACCTCAACATGTTGTCATGACTAGTTTGCAAGAGCGAAGGCAAGAAGTTGGAAAGCCGCTGATGTAATTATAGTGCTGAAGTGAAAAACGGAGTGGAGATGTTCATCAAATTTCGTGTTTCGAGACGAAAAGAACCAAATTGAACTGAAATATAAAGTTGGAAGGTTCATGATCATGCTTGAGGAGAATTGATGACAAGAGATGAGTTTAAGCATGAATGAAAGCATTAAGGGTTGCTATTAGAGGAATTTTGAGAGAATATATAAGCATGAAGGAATTTTGAAGGATAGCAAGTGATATGGGCAAGAGACAAAGCAAGGAGAACCTAAGGAGTCAAGAAATCATCATGACCGACAGCAATGAACATTTGATTTTTTTCTGTATTGATTGAGGCTCCAAATGGCTACCTCATCCCATGAGCACATTCTAAATTGAAAGAGCTTTTCAACGAGTCTCATATCCAATTCCGAGCTAAACGGCGGAGATATGAGTATAAATAAGTTGATAAAAATGTGGTTCTCGAGCGACTGTTTACGTGACCAGCACCACGGGGGCCACGAAAATAAAGGCTTTTAACCCTTTAAACCCATTTTTCTTCTTCCTACTTTATACTCTATCTGCCATACTCTTTCCTCCAACCCTTGCAAATCCTCCAACCACTTTCAAATTCATTTCCATCCACTCAAATCCCAATCACATTCCTCCCTAATCCATCTCCATCATCTTCAAGCTTCAAACTCCATCACAAACCCAATAACCTAACCTTTGTTGAACCCTAATTTTTCCATCCATCATTCCAAGCATCAAAGAGGAGTTACAATGGAAGAAAATTTTTGTGCTCGGATCGCTTCAGGTTCGGGTTCTTTTGTGGATCATTGTTGGGATCAGGGAGGATTTCAGATGTATTGAAGGAGGTTTTAAGAATCAAAACTCACTCATTTGAGGTGAAGGAAGGCTGGTGCACACTAAGTGTTTGAGAAAAAATGCCAAATACTTTCATGGCTCCAAAGAAGCAAAAGAGTATATCAAGGGGTAGTACACCAATGTCAATGTCTGAAAATCATCAAGTTTCCTATTCAAAGTGGCCAAGACTACAAAGGGGAGTTCACTTTTCCCAACTCTTTATTACTCTTTTACTTTATTGCTTCCTTTTGCTCATTGCTAGACATTTAGGACAATGTCATCTCAAAGTTCCGGGGCGTTTATTTTGTTAGTTTATCATGTCACACCCTACATGTTGAAAAATGACAACTTTGGAGCATGAAATTTTCTGCGTTTTATGGATAATGACTTCTTGTTTGATGCTTCCTAACTTACATCTTAGTTTGCAGCATTTTTTTAGTTAGAGTTTATTGAGTTAACTGAAGTTTTGCTTCGAGTTGTCATGGATGTCAATAAGGACCATAAATGAACCCTTGGCATATGGACAATATTAGAGAGATAATAGGACTTCTAATGCTTAATGAGTTATCTCTTTTATTAGGTTATTTAGTCATTGGTTTCTCAAAATCCATGCACGTGGTCACTAAGTACCCTTGAAAAGCGCTTTTGCTCAAGTTAGAGAAGGCTTATGAGAATCCATCTAATTTGATTCCATAGGTTCTAGAACTTGTTCTATTAGCGCTTGAGGCGAAATCCTAGGCAATGCAACAATTGAGAAATGATAAAGGCCATCCTTAGAAAGATTGTGCCTTTCAAGCTAACCCTACTAGTATGCATATGCATATTCCTCTAGCACTAGAATGTTGAGCCTTAAAGAGCTAAAATTCTGTTTATAAGAACCAAGTTTGAAGTCAATAACCTTCCTATACATCACTATCCCTCAATAAAGAACCAAACTCACCCATAACATGAGGATTTGAAACATAATTGAGGAAATGTAGGTGAGGAGCAGCCAGGGAGTTATTTTTCATAGGAAAAATAACTCCAAATTGGTTGAAATGAGTTAAGTTGAAATCAAAGGAAGTGTCAAAAAAAAACAGAAAAATATCAAGTGTAAAGTTAAGCAAAATACAATAAAAAGTCAAGGAATAAAGGAGTCTAGCCTCGTAGCCTTCCCTTCCCTAGATCAAGTAATCCTAAGGGTGTCTCAACACTAATACCCTAAGGCTAACTGGGTTTAGGAGCTATTGATTTAAAGCTCGCTAAGGGTCGTAGAAAGCTTAAGGGTTTTGACATTGCACTACTCTAATAACCTTGTCTTAAATGAAAAAGGCTCTCGATGTTTATTGAAAGAATGCAGACTTGTGCGTAAAAGTGATATGAGGAGTATGGAAGGATGCACCTAAACAGACTGGGGTGTTCGAGTGTCACTAGCCGATGGTAAAAACCAGGATGGAGTATCGCCACGCAAAAAAATATGTATGTTCGGGGTAAGTTTTAGCCTAAAATGACTACTCAACTACCCCTTACCCAAGCCTTATGCATTACAAGCTTATAAATACCTACTGACCTCGAGTTGTGTGCCTACATTAGTATATTTATAGAACAAATGCTTCATGGAACCTAAATAATATCTTAGAGATCCGTGACTTATCTCACTTCTCATAAACTCATCTAGCTTCTTGCAATTGTTCGTATTAGGGAAGACCACACACACACACAAAGAAGAGAACCATGATCTAAATTTGTCTATTATGAGATTAATTCACTATTTAAATGAATAAATTATCTTGATCATATTCTCTATATTCCCTTGTGGGCAGGGTAATTCTTTGAGACATATCACATACCCTTGCAAAGCTTGATACGCTTTTGGTTAAATAAAAGGGTGAAATGAACTTTCTTCCATTGCTCGGGACAACTTCTCTTTTTTTCTGGGCTGAGGACAAGTAAAACTTCAAGTCGGGGGTGTTTGACGAGTGCAAAAACTCATCTATGTTTTGAGTTCATTTCACATGCCATTTTGCATTTTATATCCATATCATGTAAAACTCATAAAATTTCCTCTAAACTTGGTTTTGTAGGATTATTGATGAAAAGCAAGTGATTCGCAAGAAATGAGCAATATATTTCCAAAAGAAGAGTCAACCGAGAGTCTCACAGCGCGCTACTGGGAAGATTAATTTTTCTGTACCATCTGGAACATCAAATGGTTCAAATTCTCTAATGGCTGCATTCTACATTCAAAGAGTTTAACGAAAATTTCACACGCCCAAATCCGAGTAAAACGGCTAGTTATGGCCCCGATAAGTTGGGAGAAGAAAAACCAGCGATCGCCCGTAAAATTTGTCGCGACAGAGAGTATGTCGCGACCAGAGAGTATCGCGGACCGACATGTCGCTGACAGAGAGTATGTCGCGGACTGATGTCGCTGACAGAAATGGTGTCGCGATTAAAACCCGTGTCGCCGACCGTAAATGGGCCGCTAAACTTGAAAATGCCGAAAATTGAGTTTTCACTCCACTCTGAAGCCGATTTCACCCTAGACCATATTTATACTGCTTTTTTAGGTAAAGAGGCAGGCGGTTACTGAGATTTCTCAGTTTCTCTCAGACCGCCGATTTTCCAGCTTTTTCAGAGATTTTATTTGTTTTAGATTCGAGAGCGCTTAAGAGCGTATTTGTTTCTATCAAGAGATTTTGCTGTATAATAGAGATTCAGGATTTCACTAAGGTTCGTAAAAGGATTGAAGCTAAAAATCTTGATTTTCTCTTCATGGGTTTTCTCTCTCTAAACCGCCATTTTCTTAGATTTTGTCAAGCAGATTTTTATTTTTGCACAGATCTTAATAGTTTTCTGAAAGGCATTTTATTTCTATTGAAGAGATTTGCGTCAGACTGGGATATTCAATTTATTTTATCATGAGGTGAAGATTTAAGCTCAAATCGGGTTTTTCTCTTCTTTCTCTTTGATTCTTTCTTCATTTTCTTACTTTTGTTTGATTAGTGATGATTGAAATCAAGATGAATATTAAACACTTCTGTGGTCAGGGATTAATTAAGCGAATATTCAGATTGGTAGCTTTCATTTATTTGTGGGTTTAGCCATCGAATTTATATAATTGGTACTGCTCATACAATGAATTGTTCTAATATTAGTAGCTATACCCAAAAAAAAGAGCCAGATCTTGCTCGATTCAGAGGCCCTCTAAGTGACACTAGACGGAGATTCCCGAGAGTAAAGAGCTAGAACTTGTGGGTATGTTAGACTAATATTCGAACTATTGAACTCGAAAAATTACTTTGATGTATCACCAATTTACTCATGGTGTGAGGGATTAATTAGATGATGTATCAATTTAGCTTGATCAGAGGTTTCTCCTTAAGCCTAATGAAAGGATTCGATCCCGTGTTAGCAAAGATCTAATAAGGAGATAGAAAATTTTATTAGATTCTAAGGACTGAGATACCAATTACATCGAGAAGGCTTGCATTATCCTATCTATGGGGGCAAGAATTCTTCACTCTAAGAAATGGTTGTATATTGAAAAAGAAAAACAATCAAATCTTTAAAGAATGCCAAATTTTACAAGTAGTTATTTAGGACCTATATTTCGAAAAGGAATATGGTGTGTTAGATAAATAAATGTATGGTGTATGGAGAAACTGAGCTATACTACATTGCTTCGACAAATCTAGTATCTAACTCTACAAATGTTGCACTTTCAAGGAAATGCAAATTGTTTTGTAAATAATTATCCTCATCCCTAGTGACTTTCATACCTTTTAATTAAGTAGTTAGTTTATTTGGTAGATTTGTGATTAGTTTTAAATCAGTTTTTTGCTTTCAATTAAATTGATTTTATTTGACATCCTACTTGGTCGCCTAAATAAGAAGAACCCTGTAATCTGGGTGATCAAATTCAATTAGAGAACCTCCAATCCTCGTGGTATTTATATCCTAATTCCTAGAGTCCACTTTATTACTCAGATGACCCGTGCACTCGCTAAAAGTGGGTCGAGGTTGGTAATACTTTTCATTTCAGTCTCAGCATAATTTACTTTTAATTTTTTTTCCAAATCGCTCGAGCATTTACCTACATTCACCCTCGCCATTTTCACATAACATTAATCGGGTCTTTTACAAGTTTTCAGCGCCGTTGTTCGATTAGACAATAGTCCTCGGTAACAGTGGCTACAAATTTGTATATGTCTTTTTGGTCTTTACATCTACTTGCACAAAGGCTGTCCATAGCGGTTTATTAGAGATCCCAGATTTATAAACGCACTTTCGAAGAGTTTCAAAAGGCCACGGACATAGTTGATCATTATGGAGCACTGGGATTATCCTGACAGATGGTCACAGAAGGACCATACAGATGAGGACATGCCCCAGCATGTATCTTGGATCATAAGGGTAGCTGGGAGGAGTACTTACCCTTAGTATAATTTGATTACAACAATAGTTATCAAGCGAGTATATAGATAGCACCCTATGAGGCTTTGTATGAGAGACCATACCGATCACCTATTTGCTGGACAAAGGCAGGAGAGAGCTCTATCACTGGTTTGGATCTGATTAGAGACACCTCGAAGAAGGTGAGTTTGATACGACAGCGTATTCTCATGGCTTAGAGTAAGTAGAAGAGCTGTGCCGATAGACAACATCGACTTCTAGAGTTTGAGGTGGGTGATCACGTTTTCTTGAAGGTAATGCCTAAGAGATGAGTGGTAAGGTTCGACAAGTAGGGGAAGCTAGCAACGAGGTTCATCGAGCCCTTCGAGATACTCGAGAAGGTGGGCACAATAGCGTACCGGTTGGAATTACCGCCTAGTATGTATGGTGTTCATGAGGTGTTCCACGTCTACATACTACGAAAGTATACTCCAGATCCAGCTTATGTAGTGGATTGGGGAGAGATTGATGTTGACACAAATGGGACCTTCGAGGAGGGACCGGTAGGCATCCTAGACATCTGGGATCAGGTTTTGGGACACAAGACTATGCGGCTAGTGAAATTGTTGTGGCAACATCGAGGAATGGAGGAGGCTACGTGGGAGCACGGGGACACGATGCGTACCACCTATCCTTTCTTGCTTAGGGATGAAGGTACGTGGCATAGTCGTTTAGTAATTGAATGACTAGTTTACATGCATGAGATTATGTACATTGCATCGTGCATGTGTTTTGTTGTGAATGACCGTGGAATTTTGCGGCGAAATTCTCTTAAGGGGGGAAGAATGTAAAACCCGAGAAAATTAAATTTTCTATAAAAGGGTAAACAGTAATTTCAGTCGGAAAATATGAAATTTTTCTAGATCTCGGATGACAAAATGGACTTCACTGTTGGAATCATGTCACAAAATCTAGCTACCCCGTCGAATTTCGTTGAATTATGAGACAGTCAAAATTTCACCTTTTTTGAGGCACCGAGAGTGACGAGTGACATGTGGCACGTGTTTCGAGTGGCCCAAGCATTGAGCCACGGTCAAATGGAGGCGTCAAAAAGAGACTAAGTAAATTTCCTATGCTTCATGTGTGTCACCACTTGATAGGAAGGAAATCCAAAGTTATGGATAAGGAGATAAGGATAATCCAAGAGAGCCATTGAGAGCTTAACACGTGGTAAGAGAGGACACTATCACTTGACCCATCGTGGACCAAACCGGGGGGATTGGACAAAGAGAAGGGGGAGTGAAGAGAGAAGCTCCAACTTCTCTCTACGATTTATGGAGATTGGTGGGTCGATTTTCGTCTGGCTAATAATTGAAGATCATCTGCTCAACAAAGGCTACGCGTGGGTACCGAAAACAAGAGATTTCGCCGAGGATTTAAGTGAGGAGTTAGGGAAATCAAGGGTTTCGGGTTTAGGAAGTGTCCACGGGACTTCCTAGAGAAACTTCCACTCTTCAAGAGGTAGGTCTTCTCCTACTTTGGTAATTTTCTATCTTAAGGGTTGTGTGGTTGTGTCTTCGCCCCGAGGGTGATGTTTGGTCGCATTCAACAACGTGGAAGCCGCCCCTATTTTTGATCTTGTAAGTGCATTAACCGGACTTTAGATGAGTTTTCTAGTGAGAAACAAAGGATTTTGCTCTATGTCCTTAAGGTAAATTGTAGTCTAATCGAACTTGATGTTAGGCTTTGAATTACCTAACCGGACCTCTATAGCCCAAGTTATGGTCCGTTTACTGAACGGCCTGCGCAAAGCCTGTCCTGGCTAGGTCCGTCCTGGCCAGGCTCGGTCCGCCAGGGTTTGTCTCTACTAGGGTCCTGTCCAGCCAGGGACTATCCTGGGCCAGGTCCTGCTCAACTAGGTCTGCCCGGCTTGGTCTCCGTCTGTACCAGGTCCCGTCCCCTCGCCAGGTTTGGTCCTGGCTAGGTCCTGGTCCCAGGGCCAGTGAAAGTCCGTCCTACTGGTCAAACTATTCAAGTGAGACCTTCAATGGATCGACCATAACTTTCTTGTCCGAGCTCCGATTTGTACGTTCTTGGTATATATGGAAAGATCTTTGAGTTTAGAATCTGTCCATATGCCTGTGAATGGCATGTTATGCTCATGTATTTTCTGAAAAATTGATTGTTGCACTAAGTGTACTAATCACTTGAGTATGCAATGACATGTCGAATGGAATATACTGTTTGTGTGTCATTGCTTGATAATTGAGTGACACGTTATTGTATAGAATGAGGCCATTACATGGCTTTTTGTATTAGCTGCTGTGGACATGATGATACGTCACCATTAGGCCTAGAGGTCAAAGTAAATCATTAATTGATGGGTAACCACTTTTGATGTCAATATGGGCGTATTTAGATATGTTGGCATGAAGAATGAAAATTTTTAGCCATAAATTAGAAATGAGACACAATACTATGTGGCATACTTGGATTCCATATTCACGGTAACATCGCGTCGAGTCGGGTGTGGGTGCATAGAAACGGTTAATTCACCATTCTTGGTGAATGTGTGGTGTGCTCAAAACCGACAGTGTCCAATTGAGACTCACAGTGGTATAAAATGAAAAAAAATGAAAAACATTTATACACGTGTGTTGGGCGTAGCAAGATGGGGTAGATCCCCCCTAGGGTGAAAGACCCAAATCTACATGCGGTTAGACATGATCACCGAAGCGTGAAAGCCGTAAAAGCCTGAAGGCGCATTTACCGATCCCCGCGCGAGACCCCAAAAAATTACGTATCCCAAATAATTAAACACACGGAAATTTGATGAAATTGAAATGAGTATTGGAGGTTAGTCCAACGAGTAAAGTCTTTGTGTGAGACACCAATGACTTGTTTTTCACACTTGGCGTTGCATGTGTGAGGGAGTTGGTGAGGACTCGGTACATGGGACATGGTGGGTCGCATTTCATTCATGGCATGTAGAATTCCATTCTAGGTTTGCATCATCTTTATTGGAATGTGCTTCTTTCTTTGGTGACATGGCCATTGCATGTGCATTTAGGTGGGGAGTAGCCTCTATAGGAGTTTACTCTATTGGGCATTGCGCACCCCCTCGTGGGACCCCCTTTCGTGCACAGGAATGTGCGTAGAGACGACGCCACTAGAGCCGATATCGAGTAGGAAGTCGATCAGGGCTTTGATTTATATTTTGTAAAACATGTATTAGAGTGCTTAATTTTGATATGTGCTTTATATAAGAGTGATGAAATTTAAACTCTTACGGACTATGGTTTTAATAGTCATTTGCTTATTTGTTTAAGTATGGGTAAATGGGCCTTACGTGGCCATTTTTACTGTGATGTGAAACCCAAGTGAGGTTGTTGTATAATATCAGCCATGTTTCCATTTTAATCGTGATAGGTTATATTTTGGGTAGAGCTCCCGTGACAAAGGGAGACTTAGCCCGATTTTCGCTGAATCTTGGGGCCCCGAAAAGGACTCAATGGTGTGGTGTCATTACCCGACATCACAAATCTACTAATGAGTCGACCGGGTTGTTAACGACCCCGAATTCGGGGGTGTCACACTATTGTTTAAGTGTTAAACAAGGTCCAATCAATGTCAGTTGTGGTTACTCCATATAGGATATGGACTAACAAGGATCCCTATTTTTCTCACTTACATGATGGGATTATCCTGCTGAGAAGAAGCGAACTTTGTCAAACAAAGCTAGAAGCTAAATTTGACAGGTGTCTATTTGTAGGATATCTTAAGGAAGTTTTGGATATCATTTCTAAAAAACTTTGGACAAAAAGTTGTTTGTTTCAAAGTATATAATTTTCTTAAAGAAATAATTTCTTTCTAAGAGATGACATCGGGAGCAATGATGAGCTTGGTGAAGTTCAAAGTGCTTAAACAGGCATAGATAAATTGACTTAATCTAAGGTTGTTATTCATGTCAATGGCAATAGCTTGATCCTTTCTAGAACACAAAGCTAATACTGTAACAATAGTAGGATACGTACTGTTCCAAAGAAATATAGATTTTTTATCAGTGAATAGTGGAACGTATTGCTCACGAAGATTGATGAGCCTACTACTCACGATGAATCTCTGAGTAGTTCAGAACCTGAGACATGGCTTGAAACCATGAAGTCATAGATGGATTCCAAGTGAATCAACCAAGTAGGGACTTTAGTTGAACCACCCAAAGGGATAAAACCCATGGGGTGTAATTGATTCTTCGGTGAAGAAGATCGACATGGAAGGTAAATGTGATTACCTACAAAGGCTAGGCTTATGGCTAAAGGTTATTTCAATAAAGACGAGGAAATGACTAAGACGAGACTTTAAGCCCAAAGAGGTCATGCTTAAACTACAAAGGATACTCCTTGCCATTGATGCTCATTATGATTATGAGATATCATAAATGGACTTGAAGACGGATTTCCATAAAGGAAACCTAAGTAAGGATGTGTGTATGACACAAATCCGCAGGCCCTTGCACCTAGAAATGGCAATAAAGTATGGAAACTTCATGAACGACATGGATTGAAGCTAAAGCATCTAGAGTTAGAATAATTGATTTAATGAGGCAAATTAAAGAGTTTTATTTTTCACAAAATGGATGTGAGCCTTTATGTGTGTGATGAGCATTGTGTGTTGCTTTACCGATTTTTTACATATACCAAACGATCAATTCTTGACACTACCACCAAAGATTATCTCAATCCCCAACAATAAGTGCCAAAAAATTTGTTCGACCTAATATATAAAATTGTTTTATGCTATATAAGTAATAATTTCGTAATTAAAATAAGTTTTGCTTTCTGTAAATCACCGCAAGTGCATAGGTCATACAAATAATGAAGTGGACAAATAACCTCGAATATCATTCTACAATGATTATTTGGTACAATCTAAAGATTAACTACCCTCACTACTCAAGATAATAACTATTTGAACCTCTAATTTCAAGAATATGTTGAATTTTTTATAAATAAGTAATTAATAAAGAGTTAAAGAAATTCTAAATTTTCATTAGATTAGATAGTTTAATGGAATGAAATAACACTGAAATGGTAAATATGTTAGACCATTAATTTGCAAATTTCCAAACAAAAATATAAAGTGTGTGGACATGAAACATTTTATTGTCCCCGAATGTTAAAATAGTGCACTGGATTTTCTCCCAAAATTCTCACAAGGATTTACCTTCAGCCTCACCATTCATATCTCTAGTCAGTAGGTCTGAAAAGCTACTTGTAGGAGAGAGCTACCTCCTTAAGATATGACTTTTTTTCCTTCGCAGATCATGTACCCATCTCTAGACTAGAAATTTCTTACTCCCCATATACAAGGTAATGCAACCCCTCTCTAATATCATTGGTACCTCAACCATCAATTAGATGCAATTCCTCTCCATTAGAATCTCAACTAACACATGATTGAGATTATCTTTTCCTCACCTGAGTGAACCCTCTCATAATTTAACTGCTAGATTATTAGAGGATATTATTCCTCGGAACACACTCCATGAGTCACCTGCAGGTAACCTTGAAAGTCGAGGCGAAACTCACTAGTGATATACTTCGTGAGTGATCCAAATAGTGCATTAGTTCAAATATCAGTACCTACCCCCAAAGGGTTTCTCCTGCTCAGTGAAGTTTTATCTCTCGTGTCACTTAGAGGGATTCCTAGAAATCAAAGCAATGATAAAGCCCTTTTGGGTACAAATGACCGATGTTCAACAGCTCTATGTGGGAGGGCACGCTAGTTAAATCACTCCAAATTTCAGCTACTTAAACAACATTAAAATATTAATAAACAATAACCTTAACAACATGGCTCTTCCTAGAGGGAGGTTAGCCTTCCATTAATAAATTACAAAATGATAAGACTTAGTTTGATCACCCAAATTCACGTGGAAACAAATCCAAACTGGTGATAAATGAATTCCTTAAAAATTCCTAGATTCCATTAAAGTTCAAACATACCAGTTTTGATTTACATTCATCCACTTAGGAATCTGGGTCAATTCACTTACTATAATTCAAAACAAAGAAAATTTTTATCTAGAATAGGAAAAAAATTAAATAAGGAAAAGAAAAAGAAAATGAGGCAAAGGAAGAGCTTCAGCTCCTCCCAAAGTTCAAGAACTGCCTTAAAAGTTGAGCAAAAGATTTACTACTTTGTCCCCTTAGAGTTTCTATTTATAAAGCCGATACTGGATCTTAAAAAAAGGCGAAATCACATGGAGCTCTAAAAGCCTTGGAAATTCTCGCTTCTAGTCATGATGTCGTGGGTCAATGTCATGGTGATGTCGCGCATTAAAAAGTTCAAATTTTGAGTCACCGGCCAATGTTGTGGTAGTGTCTAGATGAGGACGCCACATTTAAGATACAATATAATAGATCACCTTTGTCGGGCGATATTATTTGTTTCGTATCGCGACATTAGGTTGATGTCGCGGAGATTGAGTTGATGTTGAAACATTGCTCTTGAATGCGCTACAGCTTATTTTCTCGATGTCGCGGAAATGTCGCGACATTGCAATCTTCTTCAACTTTACTGTGAAGCCCCACCTACTGGGGTCATTTTTGTACCATTTTTTGAATAGTGTATATGAATAGGGGTGCGGTGGTTAATCGGTAGGTTCAAACAATCAGACAACACAAAGGCAATGTGCCACAAGACAATAGTGTCCCCGTCATGCGTAGGACGCGGCGGCCTTGTGGCGCCTACCACGCGGCCAGGCGCCGTAGGCCTGGTCGCGACACGCCCACCAGCCCGGCCCCGTCGACACCACAAGGATCGGTCATAACACTAAACGAGCTAATCCCATCACTACAAAGAAAACCCATCGCGACTTAATTTTTAGCTCGTACACGTAAGTGCATTGCCGCGACATAAGGGCAAACCCACAATGCGGCACCACTGTCGTTACACTGGGGAAACGTCACTTTACACAAAAGGCCCAATCGCCTAAAATCTCGTCGCGACACAAGATGAGCTAAATCTCCGGTTACACAGATTCTCTGCCGCAATGCAGAACCCAAGGAGGTCTGGCTTCATAAGCTTCATCGGGTACACCCGCGGCGGTATAGGTGGACGGATGAATCATGCGACATTTTGGTTAAATGGCCGATGTTCTTTATACTAAAAAATGTAAGGATTCACGCCTTTTTCATTAATATTACGCTAATCCCTAATATTATATTATGCTATAGAATAAGGTGATATTGGAATCAAAAGGGCAGCTAAAAGACAGAAAAATAGAGGAGAAGCAAAAATGACGAAAAGGAAGCATCACAAAGGTTACGGGTTCGCCGCTGTGAAGATCCCTTCGCAGCAGCGAAGTACTTCAATGCAGCGAAGGGTCCCTTCGTCGCATCGAACTTGAAAGCCTAAAATCATAGGCCTCGGGTTCGCCGCTGGGAAGCCACCTTCTCCACAACGAAGTGAGGTTCCCTTCAAGGTGGAACTTGAAACCCTAACTTTTTAGGCCATCACGGGGCTCGTGTCTCGAGGTATAAAAAAGGAAAATCTAAGCAAAATGGGGGATGGGAAGAAGAAGAAGAAGGGGATACAAGAGGTAGAGATCAATGATTAGTGCTCAAAAAGTGCTATTTCAAACCCTGGGCTTATTTATGTTTGAAAAGCACTTTTGTGTACTAATCAGCGACTAACCCTTTCGATTTGCACATTAAGGTCCCCGCTATTCTATTGACGCATTTTGTGGCTAATTTTGTAGTTTTCGGTGTAAGATAATCAAAGCCAAAATTATCGAGTCAATTCAAACACGAAGAACCCTGAGTTTAACTCATCGCCGCAGATCAGATCCCATATGAACAAAGAGCAAAAGTGAAAATGGAGCACCGGCAGAATGCTCTTCCGCTGAGCAATTATTCATCATGCAAGACTATTCACAATTCAGCCACTATTCAATTTGCCCCGATTTTTAACGCCGTGCCTCGCTTGTTTCAATTTTTGTTTCTTCCTATTTGGGTCCTTGTAATAGTTAATCAGTTTCGGTTCATTTTGCACTTGTATTGTTTTGGGGGCAGCATTGAAGCCCAAGCAAACACTGCATTAGGACTTCACTTTCGAAATAGAGAGACAAAGGCGGGGCTTCCCCGCCGCTTTCCTTTCTTTCATTTTCTTTCCACTTTCACTAGCCAAACACCCTCCAAGTGATGACAACTGAGGATTTAGCCATTAGAACCTCGGGCTTCTCCTTGGAAGTAGAGGGTCACCGTGGGCACAGATCTAGAGCAAAATGTGAGGAGTTCCTGCTTTTTCACGCAGTACACCGCCATTCTGTGTTCTCCTTTACTTAGGTTTAGATCCCTTCGATTCATGTTGAATGGTCACTACTTGGTGATCTTTAGTGCTCACTTGATGCTTACTACTAGATTCGGTGATGTTCATTAGTTACCTTTATTACCCATTGTAATTTTTGAGCCTTATGAGACTCGCTTGCATTGATCGAGAACATTAATGGCCGTGAATGCCATTCATAGAGATTAATAAGGGTTAGTTTTTCTTGCTACATGAAGATCCGATCTGTGAGATATGACTATAGGTCACTCCTCCCCAATGCGAGGTGGAAAAGGACCTGCAGAAATCTCTATTTACCTAGAGACTTAACCCAAGTGACCAACGCTTTAAGGAGCCTTTATTTTACATTTTTTTACTTAATTTATTTTCAGCCTGCAAACAATCAACTCTCACTGTTTTTAACAACACCCGAAATCCAAACTGAAATTCACCAATTCCAATCAACTGTGAGTCATTTGTACGAAGAAAACCCATCCTCGTGAGTTCGACCCTTCTTAAAAACCCATATACCATATAGTAGCTTTGCCATGCCAGCAGGAGGAATTTGAAGTTATAAATATTGTTGATTTTATCGACCTATTGTAAGACGAACCAAATGGGCGCCGCTGGCGACAGCCTATGAAAATGATGACCGATGAACACTTGTGATCCCCATCACAAGGACTGGTGAATTCTTGTTTTTGAAAATGCTTCCTACAGCTGTAAATTTGCTTGCTAATTTATTATTTTTTAGTTAACATAACCCTTTTTTGGTAGAATTTGTTTTTCCTTTTTTTTCCTCACATTGCGTCCGCCCGTTTCGCACTAAGAGAACATGTTTAAGTGGGTATGAATTCGGCACAAAGATCAAAGTCACCTTTTCCACAGAACCCTGGACTCCAATTGAATACCTACCAAATGGAAATGGAAGAGGAGAGCCGTCTGATGAGATTCATTGGAAGAAACCCTAGTGCATACATGTCGATGAGGGATTACAGAAACCTTCCATGGCAGAATCAACAACCCGTGGAGAGAAATCCAAACCCATCTAGCTCCATGAGGGACTATAGAAACCCTCCATGGATGAGTCCACCTTTCTACAGTGTTTCCCCAACTAACGCACCACTTGACAATACTTACAACCCTAGTTGGAGGAACCACACAAATTCCTTAGGGGGACCAAGACCTCCACAGTATGCACCTCCTGCTTCTCCATATTATGCCTCAACTCCTCAGCCACCACAACCACCACATTTGACATCTTCGGTTGAGAAGCGAAGCAATGCGAACGAAGCGAGCTAGTGGATAATTTACGTGGGGAGAAGAGAGGGCGTGAGATATCCGAGGCGGTCGAAATTGACACGGTAGAGAACTCCACTGAACAAGGAATTGGATGTTTCGAGGCGGAATTGATCGGGAATTTGACATCTTGCGATGAATCCATCACATAGAAGGAGAATCACGGAGGAAGAGTGTAGTGACACTATTTTGGGTGAACAAGCTCAAGCTGCGACACGGGAGGAATTGAAAGATGAATCGGCCAAAGCTCCACGAGGCGTAGGATGCCTAGAATCATGTGTTGTTGCTGGGCCATAGAGGAGAAGAAGAAATCCTTTCCTTGTTGGTGAGGAAGGTAGTGGAAGAACACGAAACCTGATTTACACCGCCTATTGACTTAGTGTATATCTTGCTACGCCTACATTGCGCTCGAACTACGAAACACTACCCTGAGGCCACCCAATTTGCACTACCTGTGCTGCAGAACTTTAGGAAGTTAGTGGCTACTACTCCGATTACATCCTTCATCAAATACATTGGTATTTGCTATACCTCATGGCATAAGCGGATGGTTTGAGTACGATGGATTGAATGCTTGGAGCACTGGACCTCGGCATTTCTCTAGTACCCAGGTTCAACGGCCTCAACCAGCTTGAAAAATGGTTTGGGGGGAACCACGATCTCACACTTTTTGTTTAGCATTTTTCTTGTCTCATTTATTTTATTTTATTTATTTTGATTTCAACTGTTTTCTTTTTAGATTTTCTCTAATTTTTAGTTAATCTTTGTTTTTAATTTAATTTTCAATTTTCTGCAATTTTTTCTAATTTTTTTTGTGTTATTTTTTGCGGAGTTTGAGGTGCGGGGAAGCGAGAAGTGCGAGGCTTGATTTCGCGCCTTGTGCGAGTGTATAGTGAAAAATTCAGCACTTAATGCGCGATTTCAGTAGTGCTTTCCATTTTGTTTCGCCCATAACTTTCTCATCCGAACTCCGTTTTGGGTAATTTTGGTATCGTTGGAAAGCTTAGAGAGTGGAGAATCCAAATATATCTAGAAAGAACACTTTTGAAATTTTTATAAAGGTGTAATTTCAAAATGCTCCAAGCGGTCACTTTTTCCTCTCTCTTTCTTCTCTAACGTTCGTTTGAAGTCAAACGGGTGAATAAGATTGTCGGTGGAAAACTTAATGAAGTCTCTATCCAAAAACGAATCACAGTTAATCAAAATTTAAGCACTTCCTTCTATAACTTTCCAATCCAAGCCCCATTGCGGACAATGTGACATTTGGTTGGGGGGAAAGTTAGCGAAGGAAGTGGCATTTATTTATGTTTTTGTTACTATTTTGAGCAAGCCATTTTGTATGTTATGTGGCTTGCTGGTTTTCCTTTTTGTGAAGCTATTATACTATACAGCTTACTTTTTCAATTCAAATTGCACCCATTTTTGCACCTTTTTTTTTTTTTTGGTTTTGCACTGACTTTGCGAGTTGGAAAATTGACTTTGTCTAATCCTATTGATGTTAGATTGATTCCATGCAGTTGGGTGGATGATTAGTTTAATTCTTGTTGCTTTGACCTTTTCTTCCACCTCTAGCTAACCACACACTATGCATTAGGTTCCAACAATAGGTGTTTGCCCTAACCTCTAAACTGCAAACCTACCCTAGTTTAGTTGACTACCTTTAAATATGTTAAGGACCCCCATGAAAGGAGGTGATATGTCTTCAAGAAATAAAAATAAGAAATTGAAAAAGAAAAGAAAGAAGAAAAAATTGCCTTGGGGTATATAATAAAAACCTTTAGAAGCAATTACCCTAAGCTATTAAAGTTTGAGAGCCAAACTTAGTGCTCGCTACATGGGTGGATGGGTGGAGTTTAAGCGAGTTGTAGGTGCTGGGTTCAAGAAATCATTCAGGTCGGGGGTGAGGCAGAGAGTTAGTGGTCGAAAGACCTTATGACTTGATGCCTTAAGCCTTGTCGGTTTAGGAGTCATCGGTGGATCCAGATTACATGGACTTTTCGGTGAGGTGATTCTCGAAGCATTGCACCCTACAACACAAAAGAGTTGTGGAATAAGAGTGGGTCCTGATCTATTTAGGTTGGTTAGTGTCCTAAGTGTAGGTAGTAGCTTGGTTGGGGGGAGAGTGCAGTTCGGCAGTTTATTGTTGAGAACTGATCAAACAAACACTTAGGTTTTGGTGGAAGTCTCTGGTTGATTCACCAAGAGGCTCTTTTGATACTCAATTTTGTATGGCATTCATTCTCTCGAGATAGTTATTGGGCAAGGGTTTCAGTGATTCTCATCGAGGGTAAGGCATTACTCATTCACAATCTTTTTGAAATATAATAATTTTGTGAACATCATTTTGATATCGTTTTGTTTGCTATCTCTCTTTCTTTCTTTCTTTCTTTCATTGCTGAGGACTAGCAATGAGTAGGTTAAAGTATGATTAGTGCTCAAAAGTGCTATTTTGAACCACATTTATTTAAGGTTATGAGAGCACTTTTTGTGTATTAATCGGCGTAAATAACTCGATTTGCACATTAAGGTCCCTGCTATTCTACTGATCGCATTTTGTGGCTAATTTTGTAGTTTTTGTAAGATAATCAGGCCAAAATTATCGAGTCAATTAAAACAAAAAGAGCCCTAGTTGAACTCATCGTTGCAGATCAGATCCCAGAAGGAAAGAAGAGCAAAAAGTGAAGAAAAATGGAGCCGCTGCGAGAATGCTTTTCTTCGCGAGCAACATTCATCCGACATCACTATATAATTCGACCACTATTCACACATCCTGCACGATACTTTGTGCCACTGTGTTTTTTTAATTTTTGTTTCTTCCTATTTGGTCCCTGTAATAGTTAACTACTTTTGTTCATTTTGGTAATTTGTATTGTTTTGGGGGCAGCATTTAAAGCCCAAGCAAACACTGTAATAGGGGACTTCACTTTCGGCAATAGAGAGACAGTGGGCGGGGGTTTTCCCGGGGCTTTCCTTTTCTTTCATTTTCTTTCCACTTTCTCACTAGCCAAACACCCTCCGAGGATGACAACTCGGAGGATGAGCAGCTAGAACCTCTTACTCCTTGAAGTAAAAGTTCGGGAGATGACTATAGGTCCTACTCCCAATGTGAGAAAGGACCACAGGAAATCCTCATTCTGCGTAGAGACTTAACTTGTTAGCAGCTTTAAGGAGCCTTTTATTTTACATTTTTTACTTATTTTATTTGACTGCAAACAATCAACTCTCCCTTTGTTTCGTGACACCCCGAATCTAGTGAAATTCACCAGTTTCAATCAACTGTGAGTCATTTGTACGAAGAAAACCCATCCCTATGTTCGACCCTAGAACCGCTATACCGCAGTAGCTTTGCTACGGCAGTAGGAGGAATTTTAGGTTATAAATATTGTTGATTTATGTTCATCTCTTTTGTGGCACAGATCAATAAATAGAGGCGGATCGGGAAAGATCGAGACGGGTTTTACATGGAGTTCTTCCTTGACCTACTTCATGATTCGAATTCATCAATGTAATGAATACTATGATGAACCTTTTTTCTCTAGGGTTTTGCCAACCCTAACCACTGTTTGATGGATTGATTTTTGGCTTTAGCTTATTTGGCTATTAATATGAGTTCATATGTTTGCTTTAATTCTGGGTTTAATTACATGTTATTGTCTGGCTAACCGTGGCATGCTAAAGCTTGGAATTTGAGATCGAGAGAAGATAATTTCTAGGGACATGGTTAAAGCAACACTTGGGTAGTCGAAGAATAGAGATATTCCAGACTGCAAGTGTGGCACTAAGGTTTGCATATTTAGGAGTTTCGTAGTCTAGGGATTGAGGCACAGATGCAAGACATCCCATTAGCGAGATAGGCAAATATATCTTGAGAGAGAATATCTTGTAGGAAAAATCAACCCACTAACATAACTCATATAAATACTTCAATAAGTCCTTAATTGAATTGACATCCATCAAAGTGGTAGGAGATGAACAAGGTAAAACCACACAGGCTTCGTCATCGATATAATTGACACCACCTTGATTCAAGTTTTTGTTAATTCTAATAATATAGTCATAATTCACTATAGGATTAGATCTAAATATTGTCGAAGTCATCAAATCAATAGTCAACACACTTCTCTTTGAGAGAACGACAGTTGAGTAACCATTATACTACGTTAACTCGACGTGTGCACTTGCGCACACGGGTTTGCGTTTCCCAATTAATTTCTACACACTCACCATTGGCTTGTCAAGTTTTTGGCACTGTTGCCGTGGAGAAGTTTAGTGTTGATATTGACAGTCGTGCCATAGATAGTACTTTGGTTCAATTTTAATTTGTTTAGTTATTCTCACTTCTTGATAATTTCTTTTTACTTTTATTCTTGGATTACATGTTCTTCTTTATTTCATATGTGCTATGATTTGGTTTCGTTCTTATCTTGTGGTTTCAGGAACGTATTTAGAGTGTATGGAAAGACAAAATCACAAGGAACTGCTTCCATTCGATCCTGAACCAGAACGGACATTGCATCGATTACGTAAAGAGACCCACGTAGCTTTCATTTTGAAAATCGTACGACATCAGTAGATCTGAGGACATATTCATGATGGGGATGGACCATAGGTGGAACATCTTTGGAAAGAACTATGAAATCCAACCACACCCACCCGTGCAGCCTAATAATCTGCATATGCTACTTGAGGAGTTTGCTTTGCCACCTATGGTTGTTCGGTCGAAATTTATCGTTGAACACCGTCTGACGAACAACTTTGAAATTGAAGGAGTGACATTGAAAATGCTCCACAATATACAATTCCATGGGCTACCTAGTGAGAATCGAATGCACATTTGACGAGCTTTGCCCCGAAGTACGTGACCGCAGTAAAATATAATGGGAGTAGCAAAGAAGAAGCTCTTAGGCTGCGGCTATTCCCCATTATTACTTAGTGTCAGGTAAACGATGGTTGACCCGGTAACCTCAGAACACCACCACCTCATGGAATGACTTGGTGCATAAATTTATGACCAAATTTTCCCCACCCTCAAAGATAGCTCAATTGGTGCAAGAAATTAATACATTTAGGCAATTTGAGGGGGAGAACCTAGTTGAGGCTTGGGAGAGATTTCATGAGCTATTGAGGAGGTGCCCATCTTGATTGACTAAGTGGATGCGAGGTGCATACGTTTACAACTTGATCCCGAAACGCTCGGCTAGGACAATCCGGTGATGCTTCAGCAGGAGGTGCTCTGATGAAGAAAACCATGGATCAGGCATACGAGATCTTAGAGGATATAGCTACCAACACTAATCAGTGGCCTAGAGACAGATCAACACCTAAGAAACCCTTAGCAGGAGAAGACACAGAGATTCTCAGTAACCTGGTAAATCATGTTGCTCAGTTAACTAAACAGCTACAGAAGCAACAGGGTATAGTAAATGTTATTTAGAGTAATCCATGGGAAATTTGTGAATCTTGCGGTGGACAGTACAATACTATGGAGTGTCAATCAGGGCAGATGACAATAGAGTAGGCTCAATATGTGAATCAGTAGAATCAATCACAACAAGGGCAGTATGGGGGCAATGCATATTAGAACAAATACCAGAATCAGAGTCAGAATGCAGGTCAAGGATGGAGAGGTAACCAAGGTAATCAAAACAATCAAAATTATGGTTGGAGGAATAGTTAAAACAACATGCAACCACCACGAGTGAATGAACCAATCCCTGAGAAGAAAGTGGACTTGGAGCAAGCACTTGCACAAATGCTCACCTCACACACCGCCTTTATGAATGAGACAAGGCGGGTGCAAAACTAGACCACTCGATTGAGCAATCGGGTATTAAGAGTGAAACTCCCATAAAGTTCTAATGGGCCAAATGGCCAATTTGTTGTGAAGGAATCGGGAGCATTACTAAGAAATTCTAAAGGTGAACCCCGAGGAGAGAAGGTAACGAACAAGTAAAAGTTGTCACATTGAGGAGTGGCAAAGAACTAGCAGTATTAGGGCAGCCACAAGTGATATGGGAGGTAGAGATAGAAGAAGCAATCCAGCCTAGCTAGATTGACAAGGCAGTAGGGGAACAACCCCATCAGAAATATTTTGATAAAGAAGAAACAAAGGCTAAGGGCCGACCAAACATGACTGAACCTACTATCCCAATCTCGTACCCTCAACGCCTGAAAAAGAGAAAATTGGATAAGTAATTCACCAAATTTATGGAGGTGTTCAAGAAACTCCACATAAACATTAGTTTCTTAGGTGCATTGACCAGTACCTAGCTATGAAATTCATGAAAGATATACTGTCTAACAAAAGAAGATTGTCAGAATTTGAGACAGTAAACCTCATTGAGGAGTGTAGTGCCATCCTGCAACAAAAACTGCCACAAAAGCTTAAAGACCCCGGTAGTTTTGCCATACCATGCACAATTGGAAATTCCATTTTTGAGAAGGTCTTGTGTGATTTGGGAGCAAGTATTAACCTCATGCCACTATCTATATTCAGACAATTGGGATTAGGGTGAAACTGCTTCAAACCACAATCACACTCGATTAGGCGAGATAGGTCAACTGAAACACCTTAGGGAGTAATAGAAGGCGTTAAATTCGAAGTGGGCAAGTTCATATTTTCGGTAGATTTCATTGTTATGGATATGGAAGAAGATAAAGAAATACCTATCATACTGGGTAGGCCATTTTTAGCGACCAGCGGGCACTGATTGATGTGCAGAAGGGAGGAAGCTTGTGAGAGCCACACAGAGGGGCAGAGATCACCTTTCATGTATTAGACCCATGAAGCTCCCATATGACTACCCTAATAAAGATACCTCGGTCCTCCAACCAAAAGAGATCTTACAAGGCGAAGTGGTAAACTCCTGGGGTAAATCCCGTGTTACACAACGAGTTGCCCAAAAGATCAAAGGCATGGTAGCCAAAATAGTCCAACCGCCCTGAGTAGCGATTTTGAGCACCACGAAGGTGTATTAGTATTCCCAGTTCCTCTAGAATACAACATGGAGATACAGGATCGTCGAGCTAACGGCGTTAAACATAGTGCTTTTTGGGAGGCAACCCAAGCACTGTGAGATTTTCTTTCTTTCCCTAAAATGGTGTTACTTCCATTCCTCTTTATTGTTTTACCGAAAAATTTCGTTTTTGGCATCCCAACCTTAATTATTTTTAATATCTTAATGAATCTTAAAGGTGGAGGGCAAAAACACAGCGTCACACTTTCTAGTCCGCCGTGGCGAAGCACGGCTGGGAACACACCTTCTAGTCCGCAGCTGTGAAGCTCCCTTCGCCGTTGTGAGGCTAGGCCTTCACCACAGCGAACCACGCCTTGCCTCTGTGTAGCATGTCTTCACCGTAGCGAAGGGTCCTTCGCCGCGACAAGACTGTTCAAGCCTTTATAAATGTATCTACGACGGACCTTTTTCCCTCCAAACATTTTTGGTGTGCCCCTTAGTGTCCTATTGCTTCTTGTGTGCATTTTGTTTTAGATTTCGAGTCGTCAATGATCACTATGGCACCAAAGAAGACTGTCCCAGCCAAGCGACACTGCTCCAGTTCGGCATACCAGGCGGCACCTCCCCATCTGGCCGATCTACGCCATTTCATTTCTCGGGAGGCAGAGCAGCTCTGCCACTAGTCTCTTTGCATCCGTTCATTCATCCCAGAGAGGGGTTTTCCAACCTCGAATGCATTCTTCACTTACACCATCCAGACTCGAGGTTGACAGACCTTGTGTGTTGCCCCGACCCCAGGAGTGGCCCTGATTGTCTGCAAGTTCTACTCCAACCTGCCATTCCAGGTCGGCACCATAATGTTTGTCCGGGGTAGGTGGGTCAACTTCAGGGCACGGGCCATCAACCAGTTCGATCAGCTACGGGAGGACGACAGTGCAGAGTACTAGGGCCTCTTTTTAGCCACCGACTTCGAGGGCCTAATGCGAAAGCTCACACAAGACCAGGGCGTGTGGCGGCGCCACCCGTCGACGGGCGAGTTCACCACATTTCTGATGACAATGCTCACGGCCGTGGCAAA
This sequence comes from Tetrastigma voinierianum, assembly GCA_016808115.1. Classification (NCBI taxonomy): domain Eukaryota; kingdom Viridiplantae; phylum Streptophyta; class Magnoliopsida; order Vitales; family Vitaceae; genus Tetrastigma; species Tetrastigma voinierianum. Next base: position 28,322 of record JAEQBH010000463.1, read on the forward strand.
GGTTTGGTATAATTTTTTATCTATTAAAATTAAACCTTCACTACATCTTAGTACAATGACCAAGGACAAGACGATCCTCCTGTACGCCATGACCAAGGGACTCTAGTTCGACATCGGGACGGTCATTGAGCGGAAGTTGCTCGAGGGGCGACTCACGGAGTATTTGGGCGGCGCCTGATCCATCCCTCCTTGACCCAGCGAGCTATCTTGGAGTCGTGGAGTTCATATGTTGGACTAGAGGCCCGAGTGCGACAACGTCTACCTATTCCTTTGCTCAAGGGTGAAGTTCGGTAGCCATAGCCCGAGTCAGTGTGAGACCGGCGATGACGATCTGGAATGATGATGTCTTGGCGGCTGGCCCAGGCAACCTGGTGAGCCGGCGACCTTAAGGTCCCCTCTAGTTCGACCCAGTCCCTGGCCGACCAGATCCATGCACTCACCGCCCGCTTCGACGCTTATTGGGACAAGTCGCAGGAGCACCGGGTTTCTTTGAGCCAGGACATGGAATCCATCAGTAAAGATGTGCTATTTGACCCGACCGGGGACGGATCACCCGATAGCTCGCTCGATCTGACCAATTCACATAGCACCACGACTCCACCGCGCGGTGATGTATTTTTCTTGGGATGTATTTCTTTACCTTTCTGCTTTCTTTTCTTTCTGCCTTTGAAGACACTATCTATTTTAAGTTTGGGGGTGTGGGCGTATAGGGTTTGACTTAGTTTTATTTTGACTGTTATTTTGACTTAGTTTTATTTTGGGTTTTTTTTTCTATTCTGGCATGATTAGGTCCATATTTTTTTATTTATTATCTTTGCTATTTTTGCATGCTTAGGCCTAATTTTTCTTTTTAGGGGTGTGTTAGGTTGTCTCATGCGCTACGTGTATGAGTGCACATATTAGAATATGACAGTCTCCATAATTGGTATTGAGTATCTCTATCTTAATTTTGAGCATGATGGCAACAAAAGGGAGTTATAGTAATTGCAAAAACAACCCATGTTCAATGGAGTAGGGACCCCAAGATTGTTTGACAATTGGGACTGCGTTGTGTAAAGTCAAGACTAACCATGTATGGCCGCCTTTTTTTATATCTCAAGAACTCAATTCCCAAAGTAGGCTATCCTGCACACAGACACACGTGATCTTCGGGGTATGCGTTGACTCCGGACTCACCATACAAGAGTCCTACGAACCTTAGGAAGTAAACACCTAAGTGATGGGACACCTTAGAAAAGATGATCATGCTGAGCCCTAAAAAAAAAAAAAAAAAAAGAACAAAAAATAGTAATAATAATGAGAACAATGGGAATCATCCAATCGGAATCCCGGGTAAAGTCCGAGGGGCTTTTCAAAGCCTAATGCCCTGAGCCAACTGGCCGGGAGCCATTGACATCATTGTCCACTACATGGGGCAAAGGATGGATGATCTACACAATCTAGAACCTCGAGGGTTGGTTGAGTGTTCGGGGTGAAGTTCTAGGGGAACTAAATACCCGGTGCCCTTAACCAACTGGTGGGGAGTCACCAATGGATCCCCTCTATAGGAACCCTCACCTAAAACCTGTTGGTACTAGTACTCTTCCTGAATTGGTCTTATAAATCCCCTTAGGAGTAACTAAAGTGAATAAATTGGTGCGTTCCCATCCTTCCGTGTTAAGCTAGTCCAAATAGGTGAGTTTGATTAAAGTTTGGGGGTAATGCAGTCAAACTATACATTGGAGAGCATACTTTAACCGCACTTAGACTCCTTAGGAAAGATTATTGAGCACTAAAAATGGGGTTGACCTACTTGGCCAATTGAGACCGACCCAGTGCAGGTTCTTGAAAGCTAAACAATTAAGATAGTCCTTGGGTCTTTTGAACTGGTTACTATGGACCCCTTCTTGCTATTGTCATGTGTGCTTAACCCATATCATCATATATTTTCACGTATTCTTGTGTACCCTGGGTGGAGTCTATTCTTGCTTGGGGACAAGAATGAGAAGCTAAGTTTGGGGGTGTTGATCGGGATGAATCATGCGTACATTTCAGTTAAATTCTCGGTGTTCTTTATAGCTAAAATGCATGATTCACGGCCTTTTTCATTAATATTATGCTAATCCCTCATATTATATTATGCTATAGAATATCATGAAATATTGGAATCAAAGAAATGACTAAAGATAGAAAAACAGAGTAGAAGCAAAAATGACGAAAAGGAAGCATCACAAAGGTTACGGGTTCCCCACTGTGAAGACCCCCTTTGTCGCGACAAAGCACTTCGCCGCAGCGAAGGGTCTCTTCGCCGCAGCGAACCAAAAAAGCGATCATAGGCCCTGGGTTGCCGCTAAACCACCCACCACGCGAAGCGGGTTTGCTCACATTACGAGAACTCGAAAAAACCCTAGCTTTTTAGGCCATTGATGGGCCCATGTCTCGAGGTATAAAAAGGGAGTAATTTCGAAGAAAAATGGGGGATGGGAAGAAGAAGAAGGAGGAGATACAAGAGGTAGAGATCAATAGAGCTAGATTCGGGAAAGATCGTGAAGACGGAGTTTTTTGCAGTTCTTTCTTCAACCTACTTCATGATTTAGATTCGTGTCACGTAATGAATACTATCATGAACTAAATATTTTCTCAAGGGTTTTGCCAACCCTAACCACAGTTTGATGGATTGATTTTCGGTCTTGGCTTATTTGGTTATTAATATGAGTTCATATGTTTGCTTTAATTCTGGGTTTAACTACATGTTATTGTTTGGCCAACTGTGGCATGCTAAATCTGGGAATTTTAGATCGAGAGAAGATAATTTCTAAGGACATGGTTAAAGCAACACTTGGGTAGTCGAAGAATAAAGATATTCCATACTGCAAGTGTGGCACTAGGGTTTGCACATTTAGGCGTTTCGGATTTGAGGGATTGAGGCAGAGATGCAAGACATCCCACTGGCGAATAGGCAAATATATCTGAAGAGAGAATATCTTGTAGGAAAGATCAACTCGCCAACAGAACTCATATAAATACTTCAATAAGTCCTTAATTGAATTGACATCCATCAAGAGTGGTAGGAGATGGTAAAACCTTAGGCTTCTCATCATTGATATAATTCAACACATGCAATTCTATGTTTTTGTTAATTCTAATAATCGAGTCATAATTCACTATAGGATTAGATCCAAATATTGTCGAAGCCATCAAATCAGTAGTCAACACACTTCTCTTCGAGGGAAAGACACTTGACTAACCACTACACTACGTCAACTCGACACGTGCACTTGCACACACGGGTTTGCATTTCCCAATTAATTTCTACACACTCACCATTGGACATACTCTGATAAATAGTTGTTAGTCAACCCTCCGATATAAATCCCTCCAAAAACCATGTCATGCACTTACACCTAATATTCTACGGTGTCCCCATGCATATGAAATGCGATATGCCATTTTCATGCCAATTCATGTTAAAATATCGTATGCGCAATTACTAACATAATTTACACATAACAAACATGTTATTCATCATTAGCAATAACACAAAAACAGCACACATGGGCAAATCAACAATCCGACAATCAGTCTTGGAACTACCCCAACAATCCTAAGAGCTCAGGTCCAAAACGCCCGAATACAGTTCATAAATCCAGTCTAGATTGTCCAAAAACAGTCCTAGAAATTTCAGCACGCAGTCCCTAGTCCTTGGGACTAAAATGTACTGCCATTCCGGCACTAAACACCCCAACCATTTGAATGGTTCTTAGACAAGGATTAAACCAAGTAGGAGAAAAACCCCTACCTCTTGGAGTTTGTCGAAACTCCCCGATTCCGGTCTCTACTCGATGTCGGGAGGAAGGACTTTCCCTCTCACTTCGATGGAAACCGCCGGTCCGATCGCCGGGAAACTTAGAAAGAAGGTAGAGCTTCTCTCTCTAAAGCTCTCTTCTTCCTCCCCTCTCCTTTCTTATCTCCCAACCGATTTGGTCAAGCTTGGGTCAACTGGGATGTCCTCACTTGCCACATGTCACTCTCTTAGTGGTTCTCTTTGGATTACCCTTGTCCATTTATCCATCTACTTTGGATTTCCATCCAATCATATGGTGACACATGTATCACATGGCCCCACTTAGACTTGTGTTTGACTTGTTCACTATTTTTCACGTGGCTCAATGTGAGCCACTCAAACAGTGCTAAGTGTAGCTCGTGACTCTCGGTGCCTTGAAAAACGTGAAATTTAGACTGTCTTTGAATTTGATGAAATTCGACGTAGTAGCTAGATTTTGTGAGACGATTATGGAGGTGAAGTCTGTTTTGTTATCCGAGATCTAGATAATTTTTGGATTTTCGACCGAAATTTTTGTTTTACCCTTTCTCAAAAAATTTAAATTTTCTCGGGTTTTACATTACTCACTTCAGTCGATGTCGTGACATTGCAATAATTTTCTGTTCTGATGTCGCGACATTGCTTTGATGTCGCGACATTACTGACATATATTTTTACTCTTATAGCCTTGCCCTGATGTTGCGATATTGCGTTGATGTCGCGACATTCTTCAGCTGATGTATTCAACGTTGAGGCTTTATCCTAATGTCGTGGAAATGTCGCAACATTTCAGTCTTGAGTCCCTTTGTTTGATGTCGTGACATTGATTTGATGTCGCAACATTGCTGATTAATGTTTTATGTCTTGATGTTAGTGTCGCGGCAATGTTGCGACATTGAGTTTTGAAGTCTAATGTCTAAACCATTTCTGATGTCGCGACATTGAATTTGAGTTCTGTAGTCTTTAGTGATGTCACAACCTATGTCCTGGCGATGTCTCGACATTGAAGTAACCGGCATGACACTCTCCATACGATGCCGCGACATTGTTCTTCTAGTGTCACGACATTGCTACCTTTGCTTCCATTTTTTTTGTTTTTGTTGCTTTTCTGCTTCTTTTCTTCGAATTTCTGCAAAACATAAATCTGGTTGAAAATTCCATAATTTTACATTAAATTTGACTTTTAAGCAATAAATATACTTGAAAAATGGGCTTAAAAATATATGAGTTTTAGACTCATCATGTGTATAAGAAGGATAGTGGGAGTGCAGTCATGTTCCCAATGTTGTATGTGGATGACATATTACTTAATAGAAATGACGTCTCATTGATACAATTAGTCAATATAATATCATAGGTACAATCTGTAAATATAATGGTTATCCAAGAACATTCTCCATGAAAGACTTAGGAGAAGCGACCTACATATTAGGGATATAGATCTATAGAGATAGATTAGGAAGGTTGAATAACCAGAATATGCATACATAGCTAAGATGCTAAAAGTTTAGCATGGAGTGATCTAGAGAGGATAAGTCCCGTGTTTAGAGGATCGCGTGATTCTAAAACTCACCTAGTTTTAAACCATTTTTTCATGAATATTTTAAGGCTTAATGCTCAATTTAAATGCCAATTTATGGAGTATTTAACCAAATTTGTGTTTTGCAGGAATTTATAGAAAAGAAGCTGAAAAGCAAGAAAAAATAGCAAAGGGGGCTAAAACTGAGAGTAGCAGCTAATTTTGCTAAGGCAGAAAATGTAGAAATGTTGCGACATAGTCTCAATATGTCGTGACATACACTCAAGCCATCCAGTAGAAAGAATGTCGCGACAAAGCTAAATAATGTTGCGACATAAATTGAGAAGAATGCCTGAGCGACAAAGATGAACTTTGTTGTGACAATAGAAAGCTATGTCACAACATTTATTGAAGAGAATGCCTGAAGAATGGTGAAAGTTATGTCACGACATTCCACAGCCTTGTCGTGACATTCCACAGCCTTGTCGCCACATAAAATGTGAAGAAGGCAGCAAGAGAAATGTCACAACATTTAGCATCCATGTCACGACAAAGAGTGAGAAGAGCTCCTAGAAGAGAACTGTAGAATGTCATGACATTTTTGAAGTTCTTCGTGACATAGTTAGAGCAAAAGAGTTAGAAGTATGTCGCTACACTCCAAACTTATGTATGACATAAACAAAAACGTATTGAAAACTATGTCGCGACATATAAATTGTTTGTCTCAATAAAAATAATTACAGAAGAAAGAAATTGTGTTGCGACAAAAACCAATAATGTCACGACAAACATAAAAGGGGAGAAAATAAAAAATATTGAAAAAAATGTTGCGACAAAGCTACAATAGAGCCTACGACAAAAGTGGATGTTGCTATGTCACGACATAGACTAACAATGTCACGATAAAGACTGTTATGTCGCGACATAGAATAATATTGTCGCAACAAAAATAGTAAATGGGCTTTCACTGAAACCCATGCCATTTGCCTTGATTTTTGGCCCTACATCATTTATTGGGGCTTTAAATAACAAGCCCTAAAGGAGAACAAAAGCGGGGGAGAGGGCGAAAAACGAGGAAGGAGCCACCATTTTAGGAACAGGAGTAGTAAAGTAGTGATTTCTTTTCTTTTTTTGAGAGTTTTATATATATATATATATATATATATATTTTCATTTCTTCTTGTAATTTATTTTATTTTCCTTTTCTTATAACTGAATAAGGGATTTGAGTTGTAATCTTGAGCTAAGATTACTGAATATTTAGTTCCATTTATGTCTGATCTTGAAGGTTTTTCTGGAATTATTTTATGGAATTTATTTCTAGAATCCCTTTTCTTCGATTTGTTTATAGCTTCAAAAAATTTATTTAGCCAACTAGTTGTTGGTGTTTGTGAACCAGCGATGGAAGGCTAAGCTCTTCTTATGAAGGGGTTTGGTGTTTTGGTTATGATTTGTCGCATTTAAATGATTGTTTTAGGTTTTGAGAATTGGATTGATTTAATCAGTATTGTTCATGTATTGAATGGTTCTTGATATCAGGGCATTATACCCAGAGTAGACCTGTATTTGTACTCTGATTTCTAGGAGGCCATCTGAGTGACATAGAGATGGAGATTCACGAGCATGTGACGATGGCAGGGTATCTTGGACTGATATATTTAGAACTAATAAAGATCTAAATGTCACTCAGATAAATCATTAGGTGATTGTTCTAATCTACGTATTCAAGGTTCCTTCGATGGCCAGTAGATATAACACCCCAAAATATACCCTAGCGGTTTTCAACATGTATAGGGTATTTTGTAAGCATAATTTGAATGTTCCATGAGTTAAATGCGAAACATGGAAACGAGAGACCCGGAAAGTTACAAAACTTAAGGACAAAATTGTAATTTGTCCAAAAATGAGCCTAAAAGACATGGATTAAGAAGATTTGAGGCCAAAATGAAATAAAGGAAACTTGAAATACCAATGGTTAAGATTTGGAGGACCTTTTTGCAAATAATGAAACTTAACCCAAAAATGGGTTTTTGGAGGGCCAAACATGGCCTTAGATAACATGGATTAAAAAGACCAAAATTGGTCTCCAATTTGGGGAGAGCTCAAAAACGTATGGGAGAAGGAGAAGAGAAGAAGAGGAAGAGAAGATTAAGCAAAAAGGTATGGAACTACTAACCTTGAGTATGGAACTAACCTTGGATATGAATTCTAGTATGGATCATATGGATTTTGTATGGTTAATGACTTGTCTTCAAATCTAGGGTTTTGTTAGAATTCATTCTAAACTTGGATTTCATGAAAATAAGGTTGGTAAAACCCCTTGTAATTCTGAGATAATTATGGGAGTCTCTCTTTAGGCGAGTTTGGATTCAAGAGGATTCTTAGTTAATAGAGGAGTCATTGAGTTAGGGTTTGATATAGCCCTAACTACTCTCATCATGTTTGGTTTTGTGTATGGGTCATAACCCACATTGGAATGATTTTTGGATGAATTCGTGCAAGAATTTTGAAGAAAGATATGTAATTGAGAGATGAATTGAATAGAAAAGAGATTCCAAGGTGAATTTGAAATGGTTTTGAGGTGTATATGAAGTATTGAGTTGAATTGGGTATCAAACATATGGAAAAAGGGGAGAAAATACACATTCTTGGCATTTTCGGGTCATGTGTACCGGTACACCTTGAATGTGTACGGTACACCCTATCGGCGAAAGTGTACCGGTACATGTTAGGGTGTCTGGGGTACACCTGTTTGCTTTCGGTTCGACCAGTTTTCGTATTTTGGCCATAACTTCCTCATTTCTTATCCGATTTGAGTGATTCAAGTGGACAATTAAAATAGACTTCAAGAAAAATCAAACATAAAGAAATAGACATCGTCAAATTCTGAATCTAGGTGGCCCAAATATTCACTCAAAGTGGGGCCATGTGCAAGCCAAATTCTTGTTTCAGTTTTGATCATAAAGTAGTCCGGGTTGTTTCGGACGTAACTTGAGTTTCGGTGCTCTGAATTGGGTGATTCCAGTTGGAATAGAACCCTTAGCACCTTAGCTTTAAATGAGTACAAAGACCTAGTGTCAAAAATGAAGTTAATACCCCGAAAAAAATGAGTAATACAAACTGTCCCAAGTAAAATAGGTAAATTGACTGGTTGGCATTAAAATGCCATAACTTTATTTTGGATGATCCAATTGGAATAATTCCAATTTCTAATTAAAATAGATTCATTGAGGGACAAGAATACGTGAATGAGTATTTATGAATGAATATACATGAATGAGTATACATGAAGGAGTATACGTGAATGAATACGTGAATGAGTATTTATGAATGAATTATACATGAATGAGTATCATTGAATGAATATGTGAATGAGTATTTATGAATGAGTATACATGAATGAGTATACGTGAACGAATACGTGAATGAGTATTTATGAATGAGTATACGTGAACGAATACGTGAATGAGTATTTATAAATGAGTATACATGAATGAGTATACAGGAATGAATATGTGAATAAGTATATGAAATGAGAGCACATGAATGAGTATGTGAATGAACATATGAATGAGTATATGAAATGAGTAAATGGAATGAGTTTATGAAATAAGTACATAGATTGAGTATATCTTTGAAAGATATCGAAAATGATTGTGGAATTGAAATGTGATATTTAAAAACCGAACGAAGGTGAACGATAATAAGGACGTGATTCATCAAACGGAATCCGTTATAAATGTGAATACGAAAGTGAATATGGAATTGAAATGTGATATTTGAAAATCGAATGAATGTGAATGATGATAAAGACGGGATTCATTAAACGGAATCCGTCATAAATGTAAAATTGATTGATATATCGAATGAAACGCGGCAGGATGCACTGTCGGCATCGAAGTCACGAAGGCACCGAAAATTTTCAATGTACTCACTTGGCGGGATGCACCAATCGGCATCCGTCATGATGTCGTATGGCGTGAAAATGTCCCACTTGGCGAGATTCACCATTTGGATCATCATGATGGCGTATGACATTTAATTGATACCACCCAGCGTCAGGGATGCACCAAGCGGCATCCGTCGCGATGGAGAACCGAGATAAGTAATACCACGTGCCGGGATGCACCAAACGGCATCCGTCATGATGGGAGAACCGAATAATTGATACCACGTGCCGGGATGCACCTAACGGCATCCGTCATGATAGGAGAACCGAATAAGTGATACCACATGCCGGGATGCACCAAACAACATCCGTCATGATGGGAGAACCGAATAAGTAATACCACGTGTCGGGATGCACCAAACTGCATCCGTCATGATGGGTAGACGAATAAAGTAATACCACGTGTTCAGGGATGCACCAGCGACATCCGTCATGATGGAACGAATAAGTAATACCACATGTCGGGGTGCGCAAAGCATAAGTCATGATGGGAAGCCGAATTAGCCAAATGTGCTTAGGCACATTACCGAATGATAATAAGGGCGGGATTCATTAAACGGAATCCGTCATAAATGTGAATTAAATAGTCATGCCGGCCAAATTTCACGGCCAACCGCCGCCGGACGCCCCCGGATCGGGCCGGCGAAGCGGCGGCGGCGGCCACCGTGATCAACGGACTGTTCTTGACTTTTCCGGCCATTTTAGGCCATTTAGGCCACTTAGCCAGCTCCTTTCCACCATTTTGGACCCCTGAACTCATTTCCATGGTCCTTTTGGATTCCTCACCCAGTTTGGAAGTTACAACGAAAACAAATCGGCCGGGTTAGATCGAGTTTTCGGCCACCCGACGGCTGTTGGACCAAGGTAATGGTACGATGAGTTTCTGGTCTCTTGGGCTTTCCATTGATATGTGGTTTGTAAATTTGGACATCGTTTGGTTAGAGTTTCCATTTTAGGTTGTTTAGGTAATTCACAGAAGTCGGAATTGAAATAAGTCTGGAGTTGGTCAAATTTGGAAAAATTGAAGTTGTATTAGGAAGAGTGGATGTTTAAGATTATTGGATGGTTCAATTTAAATTAGGTCCGGTGAAAAGCCCCAATTTTAGGTATCGGGCTATAGAGCACAACAATGTAATTGGACTGTCGGAGTCAATTTGGATAAGTATCATAGTTCTAACAGTTATTCTAAGGCCTTGAGGCATCCCAAGGTTGTTGGTTAAGTTATTAGAGCACAGCGGGTTTATCTATATTACAGGCACTCACGCGGGTGGGACGATCTGCGGGGGAGGCGGGGTAGGCGTCTATATTAAATGAGTTGGTTTATATGTTTTAAACGATTTGGGGTATTATATTGATATATCTGTTGTGATTAAATACTTTACATATATATACTGTTTTGATCAGATGGTTGGTTGCATTAAAACATGATTTTCGGTTTCATATAAAACAAGTTATCATTTCATGTGAATTTTGTCAACATTTTAACTATTTGAAAGTTTTACTGTGTTCATGGATGAGTCGGTGGTATTTGGATATTTTGGGTACATAGATTGAAGTTGTAAACTATCTTGAAAAACTATTGTTTTAAAAGATTGGATCGTGAGATTTTGTGGGTGACTCTATCACGGTGTGTTGGGAAAAGTACATGTGAGAAAGAGCGGTTATATTAGTTGCGTGATGGCGGGTTTACCGGAGGTTTATTAGTTGCCACGTGATGGTCCGGGTTTACGGGTTCGATGGGGATTGCATTGATGGACGGGTTCGCTTCGGAGGTTTGTTAGTGCCACGTGATGGCGGGTTTGCGGAGGTTTGTTAGTGCCCGCGTGATGGCCAAGTTTACCGGAGGTTTATTAGGTGCCACGTGATGGCGGGTTTTCAGTTTATTAGGTGCCACGTGATGGCGAGACTTGCCCGAGGAGTTTGTTAGTGCGTGATGGCGAGATACACTGGAGGTTTGTTAGTTGCCACGTGATGGTCGGGTCTACTTGGAGGTTTTGTTAGTTGCCACGTGATGGTCGGGTCTACTTGGAGGTTTGTTAGGTGCCACGTGATGGCGGGTGTAACCCGCAGGTTCATTAGTTGTCACGATTGTAAGTGAGGTAAACTTCACCGACGGTTTATGATGGGTATGTGGTATGGACGTTGTTGTTTCTCTAAATATAGTATAACTATTTTAATACTCATGATTTTGGTGCATTCAAAGTTATCTTATTACTTGATGGCTATACATGTTTGTGCTTGGCTTATGTTGTGTACAGTGCAGTTATGGTTTTGTTAACATTGTGTCGGCCTATTTGTGGAGCATGATTTGCATATGTTGGACTTGGGGTAAAAGTTGGGTTTTGTGAAATGTTTCTAAACGGGGAACTTTACTAAGAGTGAACAGAAGGTTTTGAGAGAAGAACCATTGAAAATATAAAAATGTTATTTTCCTTATAAACTACGCCACTCACTGAGATTTATTATCTCACATTATTGTTTTAAATCTGTTCCCTAGGTCCAGACAGTTCGTAGGGCCTATTCGCGCCAGATTTGACGTCGCTCTCCCCGCCACAGCTGTCGTACTCTATCGTATTTATCTATTTTGTGTTTGTTGTATTGGACTTTTCATTTCTACTTACCCCTAAATCCACAATACTGTAGAATGCTCGATATTAGTATTGAACTTTTTATGAAACCTCATTTATAATTGTTGCGGGTTTTTATATACATGTATAATTGGGTATTAAATTAATACATGGTGTGCTTCCTCCTTAGGGTGGGGTCCCACCGTATCTTCCCGAGGGATTATACAGTGGGACTTCACTAGGCAGGACCACCCGAGAATTACGGGGAGGGTATCCGGGTCGGGTCCTGTCAGCTTGGTATCAGAGCTCTAGGTTTCTAAATTCCTTGGGGTTGTACATTGTTGTCATGACTCATCTGAATGTTTTATTATGCCTTCCCTAACTTATCAGCAGAAATTGAATTTGTTTCATTTATTCTTGGAATATAGTTCTTCTTCCTGATGGCACTTAGAGGTTGTGTATAGACTACAGACAGTTGAATAAGGTCACCATTCGTAACCAATATCCTTTGCCTCGGGTTGATGACCTATTTGATCAGCTCCAGGGTGCAAGAGTGTTCTCCAAGATTGGCTTGAGGTCAGGGTACCATCAATTAAGGATTAGGGAATCAGACATTCCCAAGACGGGATTCAAGACGAGATATGGGCGTTATGAGTTTCTAGTGATGTCTTCGGACTCACCCAGTACCACTATCAGCTTTCATGGATTTAATGAACCGGGTCTTCCGTCCACACTTAGATCGGTTTGTCATTGTTTTCATCGACGATATCTCTGTGTACTCGAAAAGCGAGTTAGAACATGAGAGACCTTGGGTTGGTGTTACAGACTTTAAAGCAATACCAGTTGTATGCCAAGTTCATAAAATGTGAATTTTGGTTGGGTAGAATTAGGGTTTCTCGGACGAATGGTTTACAGCGATGGCATTTAGGTGGATCCTCATAAAGTAGAAGCAGTGGCAAATTAGGAGCAACCAACTACGGTGACAGAAGTACGGAGTTTCCTAGGATTAGCGAGGTGTGTCTGAAGTAGGTTCATAGAAGGGTTCTCAAAGCTAACGGGACCACTTCATTGTTTGACTAGGAAGTAGAGATTGAGCCAAAAGGTAAGGTTGTTGGTTTGATTCTTGTAAAATGGTTCTTTTTCTAGGGTTTGGTTGGGAAATTTCTCCTAATAACCTATAATTTGAAGGATATGGGAGGTAAGACCTAATCATGGTTATTGTGTAAGGATTTGAGGGGATTTTGTATAGAGGGATACGATTCATGGATTACTCTCTTTTTTGGAAGTTAAGTTTCATCCCTAACCTTAGATTAGTTGAGTGATGAGTTGGCAAAACCTAGATTCTTATTTAAGATGTGTTTTGGAAGATGTTTCGGGTTGAATAATTAAAGCACGATGTGTGTTTGAGTATTGGGATTGATTTGGTTGGAAACTTATGGAAAAATTAAGGGGAAATTCATAGAATTACGGCATTTTTGTGTTTGGATTTTCTGTTATGTGATGTTAGTATTTTGTATAACTTGATCATTACAGCTAAGTGGGTGATTTAGGTTGGAAAAGAACCCATAGTACTTTATCTTCCAAATGAGTAATATGGAATAGGAATCACAGTGATTTATGTTGAGTGCGTTGTTTGTGTAACCTAATAATGAGTGTTGAATGTTGATCCTAGTAAGTGTAAGAGAGAGTGCTTGGGGATCACGGTTTTATGTTGGAAGGTATAAGGATATGTGAGTCAGTGGTGACAAAGTAATAGATCCTTGGTATTACATGTTACACGGATGGTGAGAGGCTAAGGAATCTTGACTTGTTATTTACGAGACCCTTGGAGTAGCCTCGGGTTTGACTTCCTTAGGAGACTTCGCGGACATTTGAATCTAAGGAAGTAGGGGATCTTATAGCCTTCTCCTGCTCTTTGTGGTTTGATGTTGTGGGAGTTACGTACCATTCCGTGCTTTGGTTGTGTGAGGGCAGGACTTATGCGTGGACACGGGACGATGGCCCAGTTCTGAGTTGTAGTCAGAAAGGTCACAGATATACCGGATGTGGGCATATCCCTTGGTGGTAAGTCCCAGCAATTTGTCGTTGCTCTGGGATGATTGGCTAGTCCCTAGGTGAAAGCCTAAAAGAGTCATTGATGAGGGGTTGAGATGGTGGTAGTATTGCATTCATGTGTTTCCACCATCAACCTATTATCTGTAAAATGCTCATGTTTTGAGATATCTTGAATTATGTATAATTGAAATGTTTTTATGAGCATGGCTTGTTAGGGGATTCACTACTGAGTTGTCGAACTCATCCCCATTATTTCCCTCCACCTTAGATGTAGGTAAGAGACCAACTGCGTGACATGAAAGTTAGACCTGTATGGTTTTTGAGTATGGAAAGATTTTATGCCAACCTTAGCTTGTTGGTGGTTGAGCATACGTTTTGATAGATGGCCCAGGGTTATGTGGATATTCTAAAGGGATCTTGAGTTTTGAGGTCGAGGATCGAGTATCCTTAAAACTCTCTCCTTGGAAGGGCGTGGTACGTTTTGGAAAGCGAGGGAAATTAAGTCCTCGCTACATTGGACCTTTTTAGATTGTTGAGAGGGAAGGTCTAGTGGCTTATAGATTAGACTTACCGGAGGAGCTTTCTCGAGTCCATAGTGTGTTCCACATCTCCATGCTACGCAAATGACCCGAGATCCTCACATGTGTTGGAGACACTAGAGATTGAGCTGAGGGATGACTTATCCTATGAGGAAGCGGCCGGTCACGGTCACAGGTAGAAAAGAAGGAGCTTAAGCATCAAGACAATATCCTTAGTGAAGGTCCTTTGGAGGGCTTTCACAAGTCGGAAGCGACTTGGGGCGGGAAGACCAAATCGCAGACAATTATCCACATCTCTTCCATGACACGTGAGGTCACGAATTTCGTGGGCCGAAACTTTCTTTAAGGGTGAGTTGTAGCGACCCGTGCCAAATATCTGAGTTTGACAAAGTTTGACGGGTTCACGAGTTTGACAAAGTTGACCAAGTTTGACTTTTCGAGGGAGGAATAGTTTTAGGTTAACTAAGGCACCATTTCGTAGGCCTCGTCGATACGAGTTCATAGACGGGCGGAACGTCACAGTCCGACTTACGGATAAAAAGTTACGGCTATTAGAAGTTCAATAGTAGCACTTAACCAGTGTCCAAGTTCTGTTTGGGATTTTTACCCGAAAGCGACCCTAGACCCTATATAAACATAGTTTGGGATGCCAAATAAAACCCTAGCCCCCAAGACACTTTTTGAGCTCCAAAAACCCTAGGAAAAAGCTCTCGACCAGACCGAGTTGGACCTTTTGCTCATTGGAGAGCCGTGAGAGATCGGACGGTGAGCACCACGGCCCACCCGCAAGCTACACGGCGCGGGCGGGGAGGTCTGCTTGACCTCAGACGGTCATCTTAGGCCAAATTTCTGGCGACCGGCCGCCGGAAGCGCCGGATCGGGCGTGAGTGCGGCGCGGCCGCTCATGATCCTTGAATTTATTTCTTGACTTTAGGCCATTTTCGGCCATTTCCGGCCCTGCGTACCAGCTCCTTTCCACCATTTTTGGACCACGAATCATTTCCGTGGTCCACTTTTTCTTGATTCCTCCCCGTTTGGAAGTTACAACGAAAACAAAATCGGTAGAAGGTTGAATGGGATTTTAAGTACCCTGATATTTGTTGGACCAAGGTAATGGTACCAATGATTTCACGGTCTCTTAGGCTTCCATGATATGTGGTTTGTAAATTTTGGACATCGTTTGGTTAGGTTTCCATTTTTAGATTGGTGCAGAGTCGGGACCCGAGAAATCGTCTGGGTGGTCAAATTAGCAAATTGAAGTTGTATTAGTGAGTGGATGCTAGGAATTATTGGATGGTTCAATTTCGAGAAATTAGCTCCACGGAATTGAAAAAGCCCCAATTTTAGGTATCGGACATAGGGCACACTGTGTAATTGGACCTGTCGGAGTCCAATTTGGATGGTATCATAGTTCTAACAGTTATTCTAAGGCCTTCGGGGCATCCTAAGGTTGTTGGTTCAGTTATTAGAGCCTAAGCGGAGTTTTATCTATATTACAAGCACTCATGCCGGGTCGGGAGACGATCCTGCCGGGAGCTTGGGGCCAGTCGGTGGATTGGTTTTATATGTTTTAAATGATTTGAGGTATTATGTTGATATCTGTTGTGATTAAATACTTTACATATATATATTGTTTTGATCAGATGGTTGGTTGCATTCAAACATGATTTTCGGTTTCATATAAAACAAGTTATCATTTCATATTAATTTTGTCAACATTTTAACTATTTAAAAAGTTTCTGTGTTCATGGATGAGTCGGTGGTGTTTGGATATTTTGGGTACATAGATTGAAGTTGTAAACTATCTTGAAAAACTATTGTTTTAAAAAGGTGGATCGTGAGATTTTGTGGACTGACTCTAATACGGTATTGTTGGGAAAAGTACATGTGAGAAGAGAGAGGCAGTTACCATTGGTTGCCACGTGATGGCTAGGGTTTACCGGAGGTTTGTGGTGCCACGTGATGGCGGGTTTACGGTTCAGTAGAGGACACGTGATGGACAGGTTCACTCGGAGGTTTGTTAGTGCCACGTGATGGCTAGGTTACCGGAGGTTTGTTAGTGCCACGTGATGGCCAAGTTTACCCGGAGGTTTATTAGGTGCCACGTGATGGCCAGGTTTACTCGGAGGTTTATTAGGTGCCACGTGATGGCCGGGCTTGCCGGAGGTTTGTTAGTGCCACGTGATGGCCGGGTCTACCTGGAGGTTTGTTAGTTGCCACGTGATGGCCAGGTCTACTTGGAGGTTTGTTAGTTGCCACGTGATGGCCGGGTCTACTTGGAGGTTTGTTAGTTGCCACGTGGTAGGGTGTAACCTGGGTTCATTGGTTGTCACGCGGTGTCGTGAGGTCGACTTCGCAGACGGTTTATGATGGGTATGTGGTATGGTGGGCGTTGTTGTTTCTCTAAATATAGTATAACTATTTTAATACTCATGATTTTGGTGCATTTCAAAGTTATCTTATTACTTGATGGCTATACATGTTTGTGCTTTCGGCTTATGTTTGTGTCTGATGCGATTATGGTTTTTAACATTGTGTCGGCTATTTGTGGAGCATGATTTGCATATGTTAGACTTAAGGGTAAAGTTGGGTTTTGTGAAATGTTTCTAAGCGGGAACTTTACAAAGAGTGAGCGGGTTTGAGAGAAGAACCATTGAAAATATAAATGTTATTTTCCTTATAAACTCGCCGCTCATTTGAGATTTATTATCTCGCGTGTTTAAATGTTCCACTAGGTCTAGACAGTTCGTAGGGCCTATTCGCGCCAGATTTGACGTCGCTCTCCCCGCCACAGCTGTCGTACTCTATCACATTTATCTATTTGTGTTTGATGTATTGGACTTATTCATTTCTACTTGTACCCACTAGATCGCACAATCTTTCTTGCAGAATCTTTGCGATGTTAAGTATTGAACTTTTTATGAAACCTCATTTTATAATTTGCGGTTTTTATATACTTGTATAATTGGGTATTAAATTAATACATGAAGTGTTACTTCCCTCCTTATGAACAGGGTTACCGTATCTTCCCTATGGATTATACAGTGGGACTTCACTAAACCGGGGACTCACGGGAGTACGGGGGAGAGTATCGGGTCGAATCTGTCGGCTATGTTAGGAGAGATTCTAGATAGAGTATATGATAGAAAAGATAGAAATGCGTATGTATAGAAAAGTGTTGGCCCCTGATGTGGATGTCCTGGTATTTGTATAGATGGGTCGTCTTCCGAATCCAGTTGAAGAAGCTATTGAAAGTGTGGCTTGAGGAACAAGGGTTACCCGACTTCTAATCCTTAGGAATCATTCGAAGTGAGAGTCACGCTCCGGTGAGCTAAATGAAAGAAAGTGTAGAAAGGTCATATGTAAAAGATATGAAAGAAAGGACAACATAGAGCAGGACAAGGCGCATGAGTATGAATTTGAGGACCGAAATTCTTATAAGAAGAGAATTGTAACACCCCCGAAATATACCACAGCGGAGTTTCGACATGTTTAGGAGTATTTTGTAAGCATAATTTGAATGTTCCATGAGTTAAATCACGAAACTTATGGAAAGCGAGAACTTAGGAAAGTTACAAAACTTAAGGATAAAATTGTAATTTGTCAGGGGCCTAAAGACATGGATTAAGAATTTGAGGCCAAAATGAAATAAAGGAAACTTGAAATACAAATGGTTAGATTTGGAGGACCTTTTTGCAAATAATGAAACTTAGCAAATGGGTTTTTGGAGGGCCAAACAGCCTTAGCAAACTATGGATTAAAAAGACCAAAGTGGTCTCAATTTGGGAGAGCTCAAAACATGGGAAAGGAGGAAGAGAAGAAGGAAGAGAGGAGATCAAGCAAAAAGGTATGGAACTAATAACCTTGAGTATGGAACTAACCTTGGATATGAATTCTAGTATGGATCATATGGATTTTGTATGGTTAATGACTTGTCTTCAAATCTAGGGTTTTGTTAGAATTCATTCTAACCTTGGATTTCATGAAAATAGGGTTGTAAAACCCCATATGGTACAAGATAATTATAGAATCCTCTCTTTTAGGTTGGATTCAAGAGGATTCTTGGTTAATAGAGAGTCATTGAGTTAGGGTTTAGAATAAACCCTAACTACTCATCATGTTTGGTTTGTGTATTGGTCATAACCCACATTGGAATGATTTTTGGATGAATTCGTGAAAGAATTTTGAAGAAAGATATGTAATTGAGAGATGAATTGAATAGAAAAGAGATTCCAAGGTGAATTTGAAATGGTTTTGAGGTGTATATGAAGTATTGGGTTGAATTGGGTATCAAACATATGGAAAAAGGGGAGAAAATACACATTCTAGGCATTTTCGGGTCATGTGTACCGGTACACCTTGAATGTGTACCGGTACACCCTTCCAGAACTGAATGTGTACCGGTACATGTTAGGGGTGTACCGGTACACATTATGGGCATTTTCGTATTTTGGCCATAACTTCCTCATTTCTTATCCGATTTGAGTGATTCAAGTGGCCAATTAAAATAGCCTTCCAGAAGAATCAAATATAAAGAAATAGACATCGTTAAATTCTGAACCTAAGTGGCCCAAATATTCAATCAAAGTGGGGCCATATGCAAGCCAAATTCTGGTTTCAGTTTTGATCATAAAGTAGTCCGGGTTGTTTCGGACGTAGCGAGTTTGATTGCTCAGATTGGGTGATTCCAGTTGGAATAGAACCCTTAGCACCTTAGCTTTAAATGAGTACAAAGACCTAGTTTCAAAAATGAAGTTAATACCCCGAAAAAAATGAGTAATACAAACTGTCCCTAGTAAAATCGGTAAATTGACTGGTTGGCATTAAAATGCCATAACTTTATTTTGGATGATCCAATTGGAATAATTCCAATTTCTAATTAAAATAGATTCATTGAGGGACAAGAATATGTGAATGAGTATTTATGAATGAGTATACATGAATGAGTATACATGAAGGAGTATACGTGAATGAATATGTGAATGAGTATTTATGAATGAGTATACATGAATGAGTATACGTGAGCAGGCATGTGAATGAGTATTTATGAATGAGTATACATGAATGAGTATACGTGAGCGAATCGTGAATGAGTATTTATGAATGAGTATACATGAATGAGTATACGTGAATGAATATGTGAATAAGTATATGAAATGAGCACATGAATGAGTATGTGCATGAATATATGCATGAGCATATGAAATGAGTACGTGAATGAGTTTATGAAATAAGTACATAGATTGAGTATATCTTGGAAAAGATAATGCGAAAATGATTGTGGAATTGAAATGTGATATTTAAAAACCGAATGAAGGTGAACGATAATAAGGACGGGATTCATCAAACGGACTCCGTTATAAATGTGAATACGAAAGTGAATATGGAATTGAAATGTGATATTTGAAAATCGAATGAATGTGAATGATGATAAAGACGGGATTCATTAAACGGAATCCGTCATAAATGTAAAATTGATTGATATATCGAATGAACCGCCTAACGGGATGCACCAATCGGCATCCGTCACGAAGGCACCCCGAAATTTTCCAATGTCCCACTTGGCGGGATACACCAATCGGCATCCATCATGATGGCGTATGGCATTGAAGAAATGTCCCACTTGGCGGGATTCACCAACTGGATCCGTCATGATGGCGTATAACATTTAATTGATACCACGTGTCGGGATGCACTAAACGGCATTCGTCATGATGGGAGAACCGAATAAGTAATACCACGTGCCGGGATGCACCCGGCGGCATCGCGTCGCGATGGGAGAACCGAATAAGTAATACCACGTCTTGGGATGCACCAGCGGCATCCGTCATGATGGAGAACCAAATGAGTGATACCCACGTTCGGGATGCACCAAAGCGGCATCGGAGTCGAGGATAGGAGAACGAATAGGTGACCACCATGTAGATTGCCAAGCGGCATCCGTCATGATGGGAGAACCGAATAAGTGATACCACGTGCCGGGATGCACCAAACGACATCCGTCATGATGGGAGAACCGAATAAGTAATACCACGTGTCGGGATGCACCAAACGACATCCGTCATGATGGGTGAACCGAATAAGTAATACCACGTGTCGGGATGCCCCAAACGACATCTGTCATGATGGGAGACCGAATAAGTAATACCACATGTCGGGGTGCACCAAACAGCATCCGTCATGATGGGAGACCGAATTGTAAAATGTGTGAGCACGAACCGAATGATAATAAGGGGCGGGATTCGTCATGATCCGTCATGATGTGAATTAAATAGTCAAAGTGAAATAACCAACAATGACAAGTATAAATGGGATTTTTATGTGTATGCTTCAAATCTCATAAGTTAGATGTCAGGAGTGGATTGTGCATTGAAAATGCATGTTGTGATATTATAAATGATGTGTAAAGGCCGAAAGCATGCACGAAAATTAATAGCATGAGTTTATGTGGATAAAATGGTATTCTTTTTGTAAATGCATGTTATTAAGTGTGAAGGTTATGGGTCTTTTGAATTCGTAAATGGTCATGGGATTGCCCGAAAAGAAGTGCTTTAAGCAATTAAGGTATATGAAATAGAATAACATAAACAACATGTTTTGGAAAGATAATTGAAAATGTCGAATCGCCCAGGGCTCCGGCTGGATCCGCCAACCGAATTAGTAAAGGGGATTAGATTAGTATACAAAAATAAAAATTTAATAAGGCGACATAAATGTTTTTTTTTTTTTTTGATTGAAAACGTCGGAGTAAACCGGGCTCCATCTTGGATCCTTGACCCAGTCAAGTAAGAGGATTCGGTCGCGACACTTTTGAAAATGAAATTTAATAAAGTAAAAACTAAAGGATTTAACGGGCATCGGATCATGATATAATTGCTAAAGGAGTTGATTATCGTTTCGGCCGTGATAATGATAAGAGTCTAATATGTATTGGTATTAGTTTTGATTTGACTCTGTATGAATTTAATATAACTAAATTGCCATAGTATATGTATAAAGGATTTTACTTTGAATATGGTTGATATCTCTATATGGCGAATCTCTGAAGTTTCGCTTTGTAAAGACATGACACGGGAAGCAATATATGAATAGATAACAAATATTCGTCTGAAAAGATAGAATCACATGTATAATATGATATGAGTTAAGTCACATGCAGAAATGACATTTATTGCACATAAGTAATAGCAAATGTAAAAAGATAGTGTAGAGCGAGTTCTTCAGTGCTATTGTTGAATCTTGTCTATATGTTTAGTAAAGCTTATATGGGTGTTCAAATCAGTGTGATCTTGAAAAGAAGGAGATAAGAAGGGTAGGGTGTTCACACAGTATCACGACATCAGAGGCAATTGCTCCTGACAACTGTTGCGATCTCATTGTAGTAGATATGTATATGTATGTGTATTTGTATAGAATGGGACTTGATAATATGTGTATAAATTTTAATATACACTGGGTGGTAGTTCATTTGTAAATGTAAATGATTGTTGGTTATTAAAATTGTTTATATACCACGGATATAAGTTAGGCTCTGAAAAAAAAAAAAAAATAAAAATAAACTAAGGAGTCCCCGGTGTATGGTTTCGCACCGAAACCGAGTTGGATCATAATGGTCGGCCAGGGATGAAACCATGTGTAAATAATGTTCTGAGGCATAGGACCACTTACCAGTTGTCAGTTCATCTTTGAAATTATTAGCCTTAGTTATTTATAAATATAGATCCTAGTGTTAACTAAGATTTGTCAAGAGAAGGAGGAATTAACCATACGAGTTTTATTTCTTGTTTGCATTTCGGGTTTAGTTTTAATTTTCATCTTTAGAAAAGTGAAGTTCAAATGACAGAGATAGCCAATTAGTAAAGTGGTTGATCTATAGATTTTCTTATAGTCTCTCTTGGGCGTGCTGAGATAAAATCCATTACCTTACTTATCTGACTTATTATGGTGGATTGTTTAGATAATTTTCATTTCGCCGTGAAGAAGAAAAACCGTTAGCGAAATTTTGATCCCCAAAACGGTGACAATTTTGGCCCATATTGTGTTCAGTAAAACCTTGAAAGAAAAATCAGCAAAGAGTTAAATTCTCTACAAAATCGATCATTAGGTTTTGGCGTGGATTCATTTTAAGGGGATTTTAGTTGAACTTCAGTAGTCATCAGAAAAATTAAATCAATAGTTTTGAAAAAGCGTTAGGACTCTGTTGATCTTTTAGTGATAATATCAAAAGAACATTGAAATAAGTTTGCAGCGCCTTTGCAGGGGGATCAAACAAAAATTATCAGATCGTCTTCTAGCAAAAAAGGAACTTGCTAATTTGAACATTGTCATTTTGTATTGACTATTTTTGTTTCTTTTTTCCTTTATTTTGTTTTATTTTCTATAAAACTGGATGTGACTGCTCTTAGTGATCTTAGTATGTTTTAGATTATCATTAATATTGCGGAGTATGTGTTCTAAGAAATAAAAATACAGACAGGAAACTAAGAGACAAGTTGAAGGACATAAAGAAAGTTGAGAAAAATCATGTTACGTACAAAATCAACAATCTATCAGTAGATAAGCACCTATTCACACTTGAGAATAAGATTGATTCTCTCATCGCCATTTATCAAAAAACTTAAGGTGCACCCAAATCTATCAACTGCAATGGAGGTCCTCACTCTCAAATCAATTGCTGTCATGGGGAAGAAAAAAAAATTATGGAGCAACAAGTTACAATTATCAGGAGAAACTCCATCAACCTATTGACAAGGAAGGAATTTATGCCTTGTTGGAAGAGGATAGAAAGGAATGTAATTTGGTGTTTCAGAATTTGAAAGAATAAGTACAACAACCTCCATTGGTTGAGGGGAAAAAGAATGAATATGCTAATGAGAAAGAACTACCAATGGAAAAGAGGCAAGCTGAAGAGCACCATCCACTGATCAGAATTGAGAATGTTTTGGTTGGGATTCACAGATTCAGTTTACCCATAGACTATGTGATTGTGGGCATGGAAGAGGAGCAACAAGTGTCATTTATTGGAACACCTTCCACTGCCACAAGTCAAGCTTGGATTAATGTAGAACATGGGAAAATGACCTTAATCGTTGGTAAGAAAAAATTGAAATTGAATCTCCACCAAAGCATACAACTTACGGATGTGGAGAAGATGATGCTCATGCGGATAGAGAGTTCATTGCTGCATTTTGAGAAGCCAGCACCCAAAATCCTTCAAGAGGACACTCTTGAAGGATTTAAATGAAATACCAACTCTTTTCACATCGAAGAGTTGGGTTTGGAGCTTTTATTGACTATTCCTGAGATGGAGGAGCTCATCCTTTTGAAGGATGAGGATGGAGAAGGAGCATTGGCCACAAAATATGAAGGGCCAAAGCAATGATCTAGTACTTTTCCAATGAGTCTAACTGGACTTTAAAAATGGAGCAACTGCTTGGGAGACAACCTAAGAATGACGAGAATAAGGATTTTCATTCAGTTTTTGTTGTTTTTAGTTTATTTTTTACTAGTATGAAATTTTATTTTAGTTTTATATTAGTTTCTATTTTTGTTTTTTAGGGTATTGAAGCTGAAATTTTTTTAAGGGTTCATCAAGACTAAAGTCCAACCTAAACTCAAAGATGCAGAATTGATCATCCAGGGGAGTTTTATGTTCTTAATTTAATTATTTCAGGGTGATGCATGCTCTAAGTTTGGGGGAGTTTGTAGCGACCCCTGAGCCTAGTCGGGATCCGAATGACAGTCTCGAACCGAAACCCTGATGCCTGCTTTATTTCTTTTATTTTTCAGAAAGAGTTAAATTCTTTTCAAAATGTCGCAACCCAAATCCCCGGCCCGACCCGAATGGCGGATTCGAACCGGAGCCCAGTTTACTCCAACGTTTTCTAATTTTTGAAAAGTCTTTAATAAACCTCTTGTAGAAACTTGCATGGCCAAGGAATTGCCTCACTGCCTTGACATTTGTAACACCTTAAAAATACACTATAATTTTTATAATAATTTTATTATATATTTCGGGTATAAATTAAGTCAAACTTGGGTTTTTCCGGGAAACTGATAAATTATGAAATTGTGAAAAGTAAAATGAATATGTGAGCATATAATTAAATATTATATGCTAAAATGAGAAATTGATTTGAACCTAGAAATAAACCCAAGTGAAATAGAGCAAATTTGGAAATTTGTAAAATGAGGACCTAAGGGTCAAATGATAAGTGAATGTGCAAATAAAGAGACTTGTAAGCTTTAAGTGAGAAAAAATGGAAAATGGGATTTAATGAAAAAGCCAAACATGGCCTTAGGGTGAAAACATAACGTAAGGCATATTTTGGTCTTATAATAGCCATTGTGCAAAACCGTATTTGAGAAGAGAGTGAGAGGAGAAGCTAGTGTTTTGGGAAGAAGTGACATTTGATGCAAAATCCTTCCATGTTTGTGTAAGATCTTGCAAGAAGGAAGAAGGAAAAAGGCTAAGGCTTCAAGTGCAAGGGGATTTGAGGTAAGAACCAAACCCTAGATTTCTTTAAATGATGTTTGGGTTAG
The DNA here is from genome assembly GCA_016808115.1 of Tetrastigma voinierianum. Lineage (NCBI taxonomy): Eukaryota > Viridiplantae > Streptophyta > Magnoliopsida > Vitales > Vitaceae > Tetrastigma > Tetrastigma voinierianum. Next base: position 53,295 of record JAEQBH010000463.1, read on the forward strand.
AAAAACCCTAATCCATCCATGGGTTTTGGTCATGGTTGGTTTATGATGATATTAGAATGCCTTTGGGAGTGATTTCTAAAGTTTCATTTGGATTTGGAGCGATTTTGGAGAAAAATCGCAAAAAGGGAAAAACCAGAAAAATTTGGGCAAAACGGGTTCCTATGCCGCAGCGTAGGGAACCCACATTGTGGTGTAGGGAACCCACGCTGCGGCGTAGACCTACTCGGCAGCGTGGGGTGCCCTCGCCACGGCGAGGCCGGGGAGCCAAAATGGTAACCCCTCGGGTACACAAATCTACGCCACAACGGAGGGCTACGCCGCGACGTAGACATTGTTCATTTAGAGCAAAATTTTGAATTTTTGTTCCGAAGGTCTCATATTTGTACACCGATAGTTTAAGGACCCTAATAAATGATTAATGGGGGTTCAAATAAGGATAAAAATAAATGAAAAACGTACCATACCTCACCGCCTTGGTGAAGCGAATTCGTCTTTGGGCAAACTTAGTGTCTTAACCCAAAACCGTTAACGATGATAAAATTTGTCATTCACTAAAAATGTTTAATAATTGTTTATCCACTAAGAATGGCGTAATTGTTATTGACTAGGACGTGTGAGGATCACCTAACCTAGGACCCGCATTGAAGGGAAGGAATGAGAGCCTACCGATTCGCGCCACGCAGGTGATCCGGAATCACGAAAATTGAGGTCCGTTCTCCCACCGCCGGTATCAAGCTACCGCAGATACGGCCTGTGTATCGAACACGTGGATGTGCTTTCTTCGTGACAAATGATTTGGAGTGAAATCAAAAACCTGTGAATTAAATTTGATTTTGGGGTTTGGGTAAAACAGGGGTTGGTGGTTTGCAAACTCGAAATTTAAATAAAGTAAACAAATAACTTTAAGTCTCGCCATCGGTTTAGATTCTAAGGTAACCAACATGTCCCCGGTATTTTTTTCTCGTCGGGGGAGGTGATGACATATAGTCATTTCCCGAACTCTGGATCTTCATTTAGCTTTAAAAATTAAACCCTATATTTTCCTTTGAAACATATACTTTAAATGGGCATAAATGTTCCTAACAAAGGAAAAACACATCTCAAAACCTCACTACCATAACTAGCTGTGAGACAACTAACCGAGCCTCAATGGATCTAGTGAAAGTATCCACTGAACCCAAAAAGCTTGTCAAATACACATTAAAGAGAGCATGCTAGCAGATTTTAACCTAAGTGAGAAGGTGAACACAAACAACCATAAATACGTGCGTTAAAAAACAGGGAACCGTGAGTTACCTCCACACTTTAACAATGTACTGGCCCTCTGGCGAGGAAGAGGTCTGGCCGAACATCCTTGAGTCAAGCCATCCTCAGAGGAGTGTTTGGCAGCCGAGAAAATGGAAAAGAAAAGGAAAAGAAAAAGGAGTGCGAAGCTGGGAACCGCCTCCCGCTCTCTATATCCAAACAAGTCTATCTTTGATTTGTACAACCGAGACTTATATAGATGCTCAAGTTGTAAGGGAAGCTACAAAAAAACCAAAACTCCTGGAAGGTTATTACAGGCAAATGGAAAACCAAAATTTGTAGCAAAAACTGGTAAAAGGCAGAAAAATCAGAGGAACAAAGGTCAAGTAGGATGCGCGTTGGTCGTGGCAAAAGCACTCCCGCGGTCCAATTTTCTTCTACATTTCGTCTTCCTTCCTTCCTCACCCTGATTCGCAATGGTGAGCCTGACGAATTCTTCTCGTGTTTGATCGACTCAACAATTTTCGGTATAATTAGCTCGCAAAAACTGCAAAATTTGCCACAAAAATGCATCATTGAAACATAGGACCGTGAATAAAACTGGTTAATATAATAATTAGTACACAAAGCGCCAAACTCATTAAAAATAGTCTCAAAATAGCACTCAGCACTAACTCACACCCTTAACCCACATACTGTTGGGTAGTCCCTAGCAAATGTCGAAAGAAAGAAAGAAAGAGAGAACATACAAAATGATAACAAAATAGTATGCACAAAAATGGTATTTCAAAAAGGTTGCAGAGTAATGCCTGGACCCTGGCAAGTAACCCACTCAATGTCGGTCCAATAACTATCATGAGAGAATGAATAATATGCCAAAATTGAGTATCAAAGAGTCTCCATCTCAGTGAATCAACCAGAAACTTCCACCAAAATCTAAGTGTTTATTTGATCAGCTCTCAACAATAAACCGTCAAACTGCACTCTCCCCCCAACCTAGATACTACCACGACCTAGAATGTTAACCAACCTAAATAGATCAGGACCCACCTCTTATTCCACAATTCCTTTTGCGTTGTAGGGTGCAATGCTGAGGAATCGACCTCACCAAAGTCCATGTAACGGGGATCTACCGATGACTCCCAACCAATTAAGGTTTAGGTACCCAAGTCATAAGGATCTTTCAACTACAAACTCTTCAGTTTCACCCCGACTTCGAATGATTTCGAGACTCAAGACCTACAACTTGCTAAACTCCACCCATCCACCCATATAACACTAAGTCGGTGACTCCCAACCGCTGAAGGTTTAGTGGCACCAGCTTTAAAGGCTTTCACATATACCCGGACCGTGCTCTGCTTCAAGGCAAAGCATTGCAATTTTTATTCTTTTTCTTTCTTTTTCTTTTTCTTTTCATTTCTTTTTCTTTTTCCTCGTTTTTTTCTTTTTCCACAGGTCCTTAACCTATTAAAGGTGGTCAAATGAAACTAGGGTAGGTTATGCAAAGTAAAGGAGAGGTACGCTTTTCGCCATCAATGAAATCTAATGTGCTTTGTGTGTGTTACTAAAGGTGGAAGAAAAAGGTCAAATCAATAAGAATTCAACTAATCATTCACTCAACTAAGCATGAACCAATCTAACATCAATAGAATCGGGACACAAGCCAATTTTTCAAACCACAGGTTAGGGGCAAACCACAAAAATTTTGATTACAAATGGGTCCGTATTTTGAAAAGTGTTTAGTATAACAGCTTTATAGAAAGGGAACCCAACAAGCCACTAAACATCACAAAATGGGCTTGAACAAAATGATAACAAAACATAAATACAAAATCCACTTCCTTTACTAACTCTCCCCCCAACCCAAACATCTCGGTGTCCGAAATGGGGCTCGGAATGGAAAATTAGAGAAGGAAGTGTTACCTCCTTGATGAGATGTGATCATTTCTGGATAGGAGACCTCACAAGCTTTCCATCGACACCTATTCACCCGCTTGGGCTTCAAATAAACAAGTTAGAGAAGAAAGTGCGAGGAAAAGTGATTCAGTTGGACCATTTTTAAAATTACACTTTAACAATAATCTCAAAATGTTCTTTCTAGCCATATTTGATTCTACACTCTAAGCTTTCCAACGGTACCAAGAATCTTCAAAACGGAGTTCTGATGAAAAAGTTACGAGCTAAAACAAAATTGGAGGGCCAAAACTGGTGGGGCATAGCGAAAAATTAAGCTAGCGAAATTTCTCGCTTAGCTAGCGAAAAATCACGTGATTTCGCTTAAGTTTGCGAAATTCTCGCTATGCTTACTAGCTTAAATTTTTTGATTTTTTTTTTTTGATTTTTTTTTTGAAAAATCAAATAAAATAAAACTAATAAAAATAATAATAATAAATATATATATATATATATATATAAAACGATTTTTTTAAATTTAAATTATATTTATTTATTTATTTATTTATTTAATTTTTTTAATTTTTTTTATTTTTTTTAATTTTTTTTTTTATATATATAAAAACGTTGTTTTTTTTTTTTTCAATTTTTTTATAATATATAATAAAATATAAAATTAAAAAAAAACAAAAATAAAATAAAAAAAACAAATGGCACTGTAGCAGATTTGTCCTGTAGTGATTTCGCTAGGAATTTGGAATTTCGCTAGGCACTGTTCCTAGCGAAATTTTTCATTTTCGCTTCTCACAGGATTTTCGCTAAGCTAGCGGTACCGCAGCTTAGCTTAAAATTTCATCTATAGCTTAAAATTTCACACTGCTAGAATTGCAAATTTTCGCTATAATTGCAAAACTCTCGCTTATGTCGCTTGTCGATTTTCAATCGAGGCTCAAAATTCGTACCAAAGACTACAAAATTAATGTAAGAAAAATTAAGAAAAATTGCAGAAGAGTAAAAATTAATCTAAAAACATAAATTAACTAAAAATTAGATAAAACCTAAGAAGAAAAATTAATGAAATCAAAATAAAATACGATAAAATAAAACAAAACAAGACAAATTAAAACAAAAAGCCGGGGGCTGTGGGAGCCTAGGAAATGCGAGGTTCTGATGCTCCAACCGAACCTAAGACTAACCAATCCATCGTGCCATGTCAGATAGGCAGTCAAGCAGGCTTTGATGTAGTGGCAAACTTATGTACATAGGCCACTAATATCTTGGAAGTTTTGTTATGGCATGCAAAGGATGGGTCGACTTATGGTTGTGGAGCGTGCTGTCGTCTCGAGTTTGTCACAGCGTGCGCAGAGATGCAATGACCGTCATCTGAGGGCTACTGCGCGGCATTTGGTATCGGGCAAGGCAAGGTGTCCAAATCTGGGGTTTGTCAATGACATTCTTTGGGCACTTCCACTGCTTTTGTTTTACTGCCCTCCTCAGTCAACAAGGAAATGATTTCTCGTCTCTCCTCGAAAAACAACACTTCACACATATCCGAGGATTCATCCAATCCTCTCATAACTAACAAAATCCCTTATAAGCTCCTGGTGTGGCTGTTGTCTCACACCGCCTCCGCCATTATGTCACTTTGATAATCCCTCCTCTCGTGGACATTGTTGCCGAATACCAGTCTTGAATGGAATTCGCAGTTGTCCCATTTATGCTCAAAATCACCGTTCATCCCATCTAATCTCGTCCAGGAATTCTCCTCGCATGGATTTTTTCACCCAATTGGGCATGAATTTTTGCTCACCACGCCATCGCACCACCGCTTTGGTAAGGTCTAGAATTGCTTCGCTTCAATTGGGGAGATTGGTCAGATGGTCGAGACGAGACAAAGAAGCATACCGTGGATGCCGAGGAGGTATAAGTCTGGGTAACATCAGAGGGTACCATCCATTGTCTCTATAGTCCTCATAGACCTATTTGGATTTGGATTTTCCCAAGGGTTGCTGATTTTGCCATGCAGCGCACTCCTATGTACCCTCATCGGCCATGTAAGTTCTAGGTTACCTCCGACCGTATCGCTTCATATGGGGGTTCCATTTTCTCTCAATTCAAACCACTCGGAAATGCAACTCGCAAATAAACAGGGCCACACAAAAACAACACGTAAACGATCCCGGCGTGACTTTTTTTTTTTTTTATATGAAACGAAAAATAAAAATGACAATGAAATATAAAAAGAAATTCAATTAAAAACTTGTGATGAGGGGATCACAGTGTTCCACAAATTCTCACTCGTGACTAAGGCACCATCCCTAACGGCGCTCATTTGATTCGCGCCACGCAGGTCGTAGCTAAAAATCAACAAAATTTATATATAATGAAAGTCTACTATCGTCGTAGTCAAGCTACTCAGTGATAGTGGTCTAGGGTCAACACTGGGATGGGTTTTCATCCTAAAATGGTTTGCATCGTTAGTTGCAAGGCTTTCTATTCGGGACTTCTTGGAATTGTGTTTCAAAAAATGCTGGGAATGGTTTGGAACCGAGAATTGTAAAACCGAAAGTAAAAGGTGAAAAAGTTAACTTTGAAGATTTAGGTCACTAACTTGGCAAGGGGGCAAACAAGTGTCCCTGTTTATCCTCGCTGCTATGACATGCAACCTATAGTCCATGGCATAACCGGATCTATATTTAACTAGCAAACCTCACCCATGAAGCAACCCCTATTTGAGTCAACATGTAGCATGCGCTATGGCCCCTTTAAAACCCTAACATTAAATTATCATTTAGAGGCTCGTAAAGACCATCTAGAAGAACAACAAGCAGACCCTCACCGTAATCGTATCCCAAAGCATGGAGAGACACAAAATAATAACAAGAATGTTATTTAACCCTAATTTGAAGAACCCTAACATGTAAATATTATCTCGTGAGGCTCGAAGACCATCTAAAGAATCACACATTTCTCTCACTATATATACTGATCCTAAAGCATGAGAGTATTGGCCAAATCAATAACATTCAATGTTATGCAAATCCATGCTTATAAATATAAGGCCATAACACACTAATTAGCTTTTAGTACAAGAGACAACATGCATATGCCCCACCACCAAGCTAGCTTCCCTTCCTCTTCAAGAAGGGAGGCTTAGGCTACATCTCTGAGCTGTCATCCTCAAGAGGGTGTTTGGCACCCAGAAAGCAAGGGAAAGAAGAGAGAAGAGAGAAAAGAAAGGAAAAGCAAAACCTAAAATAAAAGACTTTATACAAAATAAAAACTTACAAAATTATTCTTCCCCTAATTGTTGCTTAGGTTACAAAACAAGAGGGCTTATATAGGCCTCTCAAGGTATGAAAAATACCAAAAACCCTATAAAATTGGCTGCTTATAGACAATTAAGTAATACACCAAGTTTGAGTCGGTTTGGCATTAATTACAAAACATGACGAGGCATCACTGCATTAGGTTAAAATTTCGCTAACTAGAAATTACTGTGCCCAGCTTAAAACATGAAATTTCACAGGATGGCCACTGCTTAGTTAGTGAAATTTCGCTTAAGCTAGCTTAAATTCTTGTGAGTAGCGAATCGCTATTTTCGCTAAGAGCGGTAATAGCTTAAATTGGGATTGCCCAGCGAAATTTGGTGTTTTCTAAGGTTAAATTTTCATATAGTTATAAATTTTCGCATCTTACGAAAAATTTTCAAAGCTTAAATAAAATTCCCGCATTGTCGGGAATCCTCACCGTTTCATCCTGCCTTCAACTGCATCGAATTTTCTTCACTTTGCCTTTGTTTTCTCATTGATTCTTGGGCTGGTTGATGGCTGAGACTTGAATTCCAACTTCATGATTCATCATTTGACTCGAGATTGAACTCCAAGAGTGCACAAATACCTACAAAACAACCAAAAATACCCTCTAAATGGCATAAGTGTTACTAAGAAGACTAGAACACTTCACTGGTATAGTCGACATGATTAATGCGCAAAAAGCACTCAAAACCTATCTAATATAGGGTTCAAAATTGCACTTTTTGGGCATTAATCACCTACAACTTCGGTTTGTTCACTGACCCTCTATCCTTATTTCAAGTGTTTTGGTAGTTTACCAAATAAATCTGAAATGATTATATGAAATGATATTACCAAAAGTGCATATGGATTCGAAAATGTGACATTTGAAATGTTTGACGATTAATTGCATGTCAGTGATTAATCGAATTGTAAATGAATTGGTCAATTCTTGACATCTTGAATTGAATCGATATACAGAATGACCAACATGGCGGGATTCACCAACTAAATCCGTCATGAAGGCAACCCAAAATTGTCCAATGTCTCACTTGGCGGGATACACCAATCAGCATCCATCTTGATGGCATCTGCCATTTTTAAATGACCACATGGTGGGGTACACCAATCGGCATCCATCATGATGGGAGACCGAAATTGTTAAATGTGTAAGCACATTACCGAATGATAAAAAGGATGGGATTCATCGAACGAAATCCGTCATGAATGTGAATTGTATAGACAAAGTGAAATAACAAACTTTGATAAGTGAAAATGAGATTTGTAAACTAAATACCTCCTTATGAGTAGATGTTTGAATGTCATGATTTGAGTTAAATGATTTGTTGCATGTGGAAATGCATATTTTGATATGATCAGTGATTTGTAAAGTGAAAGCATGTGAAAATGAATAAGTATGAGTATAGTTTGATATAAAAGGCATGTTTTATAATAAATGCATGTCATGTTAAACTAAAAATTGGAATAGAACTGTATAGAACCACTAAGCATGAAAATGCTTAGCGTGTAGTTTTTATTTATGCAAAGGTTTCGAGTAAACAGGAAAGAAGGCAAGATCAAGAAGCGCAAAGTCATAGAGAAAGTTGTCGTGTATAAGTATATACCCCATCATATGCATATCATTTATTTTGAACATGTGATATTTTGCGAACAAAAGAGTTAAACTCTTAACTATCATTTTGTATATCCTTTTGTAAAGCCATGATACACCATTTTGTAAACAGATTGTACAAGAGTAAATGTTTATGGGCTTACCATTTGAAAAGGCTTCCGCGTAATTGAAAACCTTAAAACGAAATGACATAAATAAAATGTTTTGATAAGATAAATGAAAACAGTAAGAGTAAACAGGGCTTCGATTCGGTTCCGCCCTTCGGGTCGAGCCGGGGATTCGGGTCATGACACTTTGACCAAAAAAAAAAAAAAAAAAACCAAGTGAAAAGTAAATAAAAATAATTAAACGAGCATCTTGGATCCGGCTCAGATCCGCCAATCGGGTCGAACCGAAAAGGGGTGTTACAACATTTGTGGGAGGTGGTAGCTTAGAAATAAGCTCAACCTTGGCTTTATCAACCTTGATGCCCTTGTTGAAGATGACATGTCCAAGGATAATTCCTTGATTTACCATGAAATGGCACTTCTCCCAGTTAAGCACCAAGTTTTTCTCAATGCATCTATTTAGAACAGTCTCAACGTTGGTCAGGCACTCCTCAAAAGTACTCCCATATATGGTGATGTCATCAATGTACACTTCCATAATGCGTTCCATCATATCACTGAAAATACTAACCATACACCTTTGGAAAGTGTTAGGTGCATTATAGAGGCCAAAAGGCATTCGCCTATAGGCATAAGTCCCAAAGGGGCAAGTGAAGGTGGTCTTTTCCTGGTCCTTCATAGCGATTTTGATTTGAAAATATCCGGAGTATCCATCTAGAAAATAATAAAATGGGTGCTCGAAAACTCTTTCCATAAGTTGATCCATGAAGGGCAAGGGAAAATGGTCCTTCCTTGTCACTGCATTTAGTCTTCTGTAATCTATACATACCATCCAACCTGTGGTAAGGCGTGTAGACATATCTTCTCCCTTCTCGTTCTGTACAATAGTCACCCCTCGACTTTTTAGGTACAACCTGAGTAGGCCTCACCCAGGGACTGTCTAAAATGGGGTAGATAATTCCGGCCTGCAGCAATTTTAGAACTTTAGCGTGTACTACCTATTGCATGTGGGGATTCACTCGTCTTTGTGGTTGCCGCAATGGTTTGGCTTCTTCCTCCATGTAGATGTGATGAGTGCAAACCAAAGGGCTAATTCTGTAACGCCTAAAAAATACCCTATAATTTATATAATAAAGATTATTATATATTCCGGGTATAAATTGAGCCAACATGGGTATTTTTCAAGAACGGATAAATTATTAAAGGAAAATTTTAAATTTGAAATGAATATGTGAGCATATGATTAGATATTATATGCTAAATGAGAATTGATTGAACTTAGAAATTAACCCAAGTGTAAAAAGGCAATTTTGGAAATTTGTAAAATGAGGACCTAAGGGTCAATTATAGATAAGTTTATATGTCTAAGTGCAAATAAAATGAAATGTGGGCTATAGAGTAAATTGGGAGAACTTAACCCAAAAATAGGTTTTGGTAAGCCAAACAAGGCTTTAAGGAAATAAAGACTGGAAAACCAAAAAAGGAGAAATGGAATTTGTGTGTAGGCTAAACATGGCCTTACACTTAAAGGGGATTTAAAGACCAAAAGTGGTCTAAGGGAGCTCATTTGGAGCAAATCCCGTTTTGGAGAGAAAGAGAGAAGAAAAGGGGGAGAAGAGGCTAGGGCTTGGGAAGGATCAAGTTCTAGGTGGGATTTCTTCCCACTTCTTTCTTCTAAGAGATCAAGCAATCTACAAGAGAATATTTGAAGAGATTCAAGGTATGAACACAAACCCTAACTTCACCCTTTAGTGACTGTGATTTTGCGAAAAAGCTCTAACTTAAGAAAATGGGTTTTATTAAAGTAAACCACTGGAGTTATTGTTTTTAAAGTGGATTCCATGGTGGGTTTTGATGTAGGATGGATTTGGGAGGTTTATCAAGAAAAATGGGGCGAAATGGCGAAATCCATTTTTCGGGCATAACTGCTGAGTGGTACCGGTACCAAAAAGCCGGTACCCTACTCCATTGTAAAGAAGAAGTGGTTCCGGTACCAATCAAAGTGGTACCGGTACCCATTGATAGTGAATGTCTGGTACCGGTAACGATCAAAGTGGTACCAGTACCGATGCTTCCAGAAGCACTGGTTTTTGTACCCTTGCATTGTTAAGTCCCATATTCGTACACCGATTGTTTAGGGACCCTAATAAATGACTAATAGGGGTTCAAATAAGAATGAAACTAAGTGAAAATGTATCGTACATGGCCACAACTTCGCCTTGACGATATTCGTTTAGTATGATTATTTATTTAACCACTAAGAGTGGAGAATATGAATTTGACTAGGTACGGGTAGCACGATAACCCGACTCAGACTGTACTCAAAGACAAGGGATCGATAATTTGGTTTGTTCACTGAACCTCTATCCTTACTTCAAGTGTATTGATAGTTTACTATGTGAATGTGAAATGATTGTATGGAATATGCATACATCAATTGAAAGAAAATCTAAAATCGCATAATGTTTTGAAATAGAGAAATTGTGATGAATTGTCAAATATTTTCTTGTGTGCATTTATTTGAATTGCAAATGATATTGTCATATTATGACATAACGAATCGAAGTGAATTATTAATGACCCATTTGGAGGGATAAACTAATCAACATCCACCATGATGGAAGAATTATATTGCTAAATGTCTTACTTGGCGAGATGCACCAATCGGCATCCGTCATGATGATGTATGACATTTATTAAATTATCCTCATGGTGGGATGCACCAATCGGCATCCGTCATGATAGTGAACCGAAATTGCTAAATGGGTAAGCACATTACCCTAATAATACACAAGACGGGATTCACCAAGAGGAATCCGTCATGAAAATAAATTGAATAGTCAAGGTGACATAACAAACCTTGATGAGTGAAAATGAGATTGTAAACCAAATACATATTTATGAGTATATGCTTAAATATCATGAATTGAATTGTGAACGAATTGTTGCATTGAAAATGCATGTTTGTAAATGAAAGTATGTACAGATGTATAAGCATATGTATTGTTCATGCATTGACCATTGAAATAGAGTAACAAGCATGATTGGATAAAAGCATGTTGTGTTAGATAGAGAATTGTATAGAACCACTAAACATTAAAATAAAGCATGCGGTAGTTTTCAACTATGCAATGTGTATCATGAACAAGAAAGAAAGGGCAAGATCGAGGAAGCAATATAGTCATAGAGAAAGTTATGGCAAGAGTGGCATATACCCCATATGCATATCATTTCTTTTGAACATGTGATATTTTGTGAACAAAAGAGTTAATATCTGAAATAGTGTTTTGCATATCATTTGTAAAGGCATGATACGTGATTTTGTAAACGTATTGTACAAAGGTAAATGTTTATGAGCCTATCATTTGAAATGCTTCCGCGTAATTGAAAACACTAAAATGAAATGACATAAATAAAATGTTTTTGGCAAGATAAATGAAAACGGTCGGAGTAAACTGGGCTCCAGTTCAGATCCGCACTTAGGGTCGAGCCGAGGATTCGGGTCGAGACACTTTTACAAAAATAAATAAATAAATAAACAAACAAGCAAACAAATGAAAAGTAAACAAAAATAATTAAATGAGCATTATGGATCCGATTCAAACTCGCCAATCACATCGGACAGGAGAAGGGGTGCTAAAAATTCCCTTTAAATATGAGATTTTCCATCCAATGGCTTGTTTGCACTTCTTGAGGATTCCAAGAAATTTGCCTTCATGTGAGGCATTTAGGGATGAAGAAATAACCATAGGCCATTGGTCAGCCTCCCCTAAGTATGCATATTTCAATTAAGTGGGGAGGGGTTTGAGATCCAGCTTTAGGGGCTCGTCCTTCTCTTTGTCTCTTTCAATCAACAAAGGGAGGATTTCTTCCTTTTTTTTTCCAATGACAAAAAGTAGCACATAAATCTGATAGTTCATCCAGTTTTTCAGGAAGCTCTGCCAATTCCTCTATCAATTATGTCGATAGCTGCAGCTACTCACACTGTTCTTCCACAATGGTGTCAATCAGACACACCTCTTCTAGGTCTTCTTCCTCGTGGTGAACATGCTTTTTGCCGAGATGAAAAATGTTGAGTTCCAGTGTCATATTGCCAAATGTAAGCTGCATAACCCAATTTCAACAATTAATGATTGTATTTGAGGTAGCCAAAAATGGCCTCCCGAGTATAATCGGCACATAATTGGCTCCCACAGCTACTGGCTCAGTATCAAGAACAACAAAGTACACTAGGTAGTATAATTTGTCCACATGAACCAAAACATCTTCAACAATGCCCTTAGGAATTTTTATTGACTTGTTGCTAAAGACAAGGTGATGGTTGTGGGTTTCAATTATCCAAGCCCCAACTGCTTATAGACTGGGTAGGGTAACAAGTTGACACTGGCCCCCAAATCTAGTAATGCCTTCTCCACACAAGTTCCTCCAATGTTCACTGATATGTTAGGACACCCTGGATCTTTGTACTTCATTGGAGTCTTGCACATGGCACTCACCTGCTCTATCAAAAAGGCCTTCTTTTTTACATTTAGTCCTCTCTTTACAGTGCACAAGTCCTTAAGAAACTTAGAAACTTAGCATAGGTTGGAACTTGTTTAATCATGACTAAGAGGGGAATGTTGACTTTCACCTACCTCAACACTTCAAGAATCTCACTGCTGTCAACTTCTTTTTAATTTTAGTGTTCGAGGAACAGGAGGCATTCTCTTCTTCATCATGTCTTCCTTGATCACTATCCTTTCTAGCTTCTCATATTGTCCTTCTTTAGCTTCATCAAGTGGTTTAGGCATTGGTTGCTCAACTTTTTTACCACTTCTCAAAGTGATAATTGCTTTTACTTCATCCAGTTTAGGAGCAATTTCACTCGAGTCAGTTATTTCATGAACTCCCTTGGGGTTTTGCTGGGTTTGTGAGGGGAACTTCCCTTTTTCTTGCACTTGATGTTTATTGGTCAGCCTAGAGATGGAATACTGGAGGTTGTTAATTTTATTTGCAGTTTCATTCTGGAACCCATCTATTCTCTTGTTCATAGTGTTTTCCATAGTGTCAACCCTCTGATTTAACTGCACATTCACTTCCTTCTGCTCTGCCACAAAGGTACCTACCAATTTGCTAAGGTTCAGGATGGCTTGCTCAACTGGAGAAGTTGACTGTGGTTATGATGGCTGAGAAGTTGAGGCATACTGTGGCGGAGCAGAAGTTGCATACTATGGAGGTTTTGGATTCCAATAGAGATTGGTGATTTTTACAAATCAGGTTGTAAGCGCCACGCGATATGGTGCATCGTTGATGGTTTGAATGACCAACAATGGGCCACTTATTCTAATTAACATATCCCTTATTGCCGGAATAGTTGGACATTGTTCTCCCAGATGTTCAATGGACTGACAAATGAAGCATGGCTTGTTTGGCACAGGAATCTCAGTCACTTCACCTCATACAGGTTTCTCATTTCCAGTTCTTCCAACCTTCTAGCTAAGGTTGAAGCTTTGGCTTTCATGTCCATGTCCTCCGGAAGAGAGTACATGCCACCCCTTGTACTGGGTTGATGTCTCATTCTTTCCATCTCCCTTAGGTTAGGCTCATCCCAAGCTTTTGAAGCTTCAGCTACATAACCCAGAAAATCCAAAGTTTCCTCTAGATATTTGCTCAAGAAGTCTCCTCCACGCATAGTCTCTAGCAATTGCTTCATGGTAGGAGAAATTCCATCATAAAAGTAGCTGACCAGCAAGTCATGTGTCAAATCCATGGTGAGGACAAGCATTGAGCACTTCCATATATCTTTCCCAGCATGCATAGAATTTTTCATTCTCATTGGCTGAGAAGGTGGAAATCTGCCTTTTCAAGCTATTTGTTCATTGAGTGGATAAGAATTTATTTTGAAACTCAGCCTGCATCCCTGTCCAGTTTCGTATGCTCCTTAGCCTCAAGAAGTTGAGCCAAATTTTGGCTTTATCCTTCAATGTGAAGGAAAAAGCTTGAGCCTAATGAAATCCACTGTGACAGTCTCCTCCTTGAAGGTGTTGCAGACCTCCTCAAACTCCCTCATGTGAGAACAAGGGTTCTCACTCTCCATGCCATGAAAAGTTGGAAGAAGTTGCATGAGGTAAGGCTTAACAACCATTTGCTCAGTTGGAGGCACAATGCAGGAGGGTGCACTTATCTGAGGAGGGTGTATGTGGTCCCTCATGGATCTATATGCATTGGGATTCCTTTCCACTCCCTTAAGACTTTGATGTTCTTCAGGTGGAGGTTCCACTGTGTTAAAATTCAAGCCCAATTTAGAATTTGATTCATGTAGAATACTAATTTTTACTAATCTGCCTTCTAAATTCCTAAACCATTGGAATACAAACTCCTACATGAAAAACACAGGACAACACCAAAAAGAAACCAAAAGAATTCTACCAAAAAGGTTAATGTTAGCTAAAAAGAATAAAAAATATATAAATAGTGAAATTAAATTAAATAACCTAGTAGTAAAATGCTAAACATAATGAAAAGAAAAGAAATTCACCAGAGCTTGTGATAAGGATCACAAGTGTTAAGTATAAACTGCCATTTGCATTAAGGAATCATCCCCGACAACGATGCCATTTTGATTCACATTCAAACCCAACGAGTGTTCTTAAATCAAATAATATTTATAACCTAACACCTCGTACTGGCGTAGCATAGCTACTATAGTACAGTGGTTCTAGGATCCCTCAAAATTTCAATCCTTTACAAAGTGTTGTTTGGGCATTATATACCACCCAAAACAATACAAATTACCAAATTAAACAAACCTAAATACTGTTACATAGGAACAAAATGGGGAGAAACCAAAAAAGGAGGGACAAAAGTCAACAAAAAATGCAGGAAATTTCGCAGGCTATGAAATTTCTCATGGGTTGCTGCAAAATTGTTATGTTTTTTGCTTGCCTTCTAGTTCTGCAGCTCTGAGTTCCAATTGATCTCTTCATGCTTGAGCTGCATCCTTATCTTCAAGATATACAACTTGTGAAAACTATAAAAACTGCTATAAAATTGATCAAAAGCATTGCTAAGTCCTTAACGTGCCAACTGGGTCAATTTGGTTGATTACTATACAAAAAGTGCTCACAACTCAGAGTGTTAAGAGTATGGAACAACACTATTTGGGTAGTAATCAGTTGATTGTGGAAATTGATTCTTGGTTTATATATATTTTATGATGGTTTTGTGCACTCATGCTTGTGTTGATGTTATTTGGTGTAGTTCTTAGGATTATTATTGTTTTAATTAATTAATCCATGTTGAGAGTTGGGTCTTCGATCCCACAATAGGGCATCCTTGGTGACGCTTGGATTATGCCCTAAAATATAGTCTCGGGTCTCTTAAGGTATGAATTAGCTATTTGAAATACTAATTAACCTAATAAAAGACACTTATGAAATTAGGAATGCCTAGTACTAGATGGATTTCATTAGGAGTAGCCCCATCTTAGCATTATGTGAGGATTGTATGGACCGAGAGGTGATCGACCCAAACATAGTTCGGGTAGTCCTATTGTATGGACCAAGAGGTGACCAATAAGACTCCCGAGGAAAGAACTGCCTTATAAAAGTACCATACTTAATAACCTAGATGGATCGAAAGGAGAATAAGGAGCTGGTGTGAGAAATTGAGGGCAGACATGGAAGTGTAAACCTCATACCGGATTCCTTAGACATGCATAAATGTATGTTCACTTAATAAACGCTTAATGAATATAAACCATAAATGCATCAATGGGGACAATCAACCCTAAAATATTTCCTTGAGTTTTATCCCCAATATTACTCCATTCCCCGTGAGTGGACATTAATTAGACCTTACTTTGTTTTATTTTATTTTTTTTAAAACCTTTTTCTACCTCCCTTTAGTCGCCAACAGTAAACGACCGGTGCAGCCGTGGTACTCAACTCGGCTAAAAACCACACCTTCCTCGTGATCGACACTGGACTTGTTAGTCCATTGTATTACTTATGCGACCCTTGCACTCGCGGATAATTCCTATCGAGTTTTTGGTGTTTCTGTCAAAGACTTAACAACAAGTCTTTGGAAGCTACGGTAATCACAGAACAAGTTTTTGGCGTCATTACCGGGGAAGGTACAATTTTGTTTGGATTGATATTTTGGCAAAAGAGAAGTTTGCTAATTTGTGCATAAAAATTTATTTTCTTACTTTCTTTTATTTCTAATTTGTATTTAATGTACTTCATTTTTTATTTTTTTATTTTTATTTTCTTGTTTTTATTTGTTTCTTATTTGAATTTATTATACTTCACTTTTCTTTTGTTTTGAATTTTTTTTATATAATGTGTTGAACATAATGTCGAATGAGGAGATGAATGAACTCTTCTACTCCCTCCAAAGAGAATTTGCTTCCCGAGCAGCCCAAATAGCACCAACATGGGAAGACATCGTCTCAAGGCAAGCACAAGCCTCCACAAGGCAACAAGTTTATAGTTTTGAAGGTGGAGCCATTTCAACAACAATGCAGTTTATTTCTCCCAACCTCACAACGACATGCCAAGCTATACACTTATAAAAAGACCTTCCATTCCCAAAAGTCAAGTGTAACACCCCGAAATATACCCTAGTCGTTTTCGACATGTTTAGGGTATTTTGTAAGCATAATTTGACTGTTTCGTGAGTTAAATGCGAAACCCGGGAACGAGAGACCCGGAAAGTTACAAAACTTAAGGACAAAATTGTAATTTGTCCAAAAGGGGGGCTTAAAAGTCATAGTTGATGAGAATAGAGGCCCAAATAAAATATTGAAAGTTGGAAATTCAAATAGCCAAGAGATGGTGGACCTTTACAAATAATGAAACTTAACCCAAAATGGGTTTTTAGAGGGCCAACAGTGTCTTGCAACATATTTTAAAAGACCAAAGTTGGTCTCATTTGGGGAGGAGAAAAACGGAAGGAGGAGGAGAAGAGAAGAAGAAGAGGAAGAGGAAGAGAGGAAGAAGAGAAGAGGAGGAGCTCAAGCAAAAAGGTATGGAACTACTAACCTTGAGTATGGAACTTTGGATTTGTGTATGGATCTTTGGTTTTGTATGGTTATTATCTTGTCCAAAACCTAGGGTTTGTTAGGATGAAATCCTAACAAAAGATGTATTGAAATTAGGGTTGTTAAACTCTAAATGGCAATAAGATAGTCATAATCCTCTCTTAAGTTGATTCATGGCTTAATTGTGGTAATGAGTTAGGGTTTAGAGTAAACCCTAATTAATATTCATGTTTTTGTTGAGGATGGGTCATAACCCATATTAGAAGGGTTTTGGAAGAAATTCATGAAAGAATTTTTGGAAGAAACATATGAAATCAAAGATGAATTGAATAGAAAGGAGGACACAAGGTGAATTAGAAGTGTTTTTGATGTGTTTGAAGAGCAGAGTTGATTGGGTATCAAAATATGGAAATATGGAACAAAAATACACATTTTGGGCACTTTTCGACATTCTGTACCTGCACAACTTGTGTTCTGGTCGTTTTTATTATCTGAGACTGCACATGTTAGACATGCACCGCAGCATAAATCTGCCTCGCTCCCGCTTCACCGGGCCAGTAGTTTAAGCCATAACTGCTCAATTCTTATCCGATTTGAGTGATTCAAGTGGCTACGTAAATAGACTTCAAGGAACAAACACTTCTAAAGAATAGGTATCGCCAAATTCTGATCCTAAGTGGCCTAAAAATTCACCCAAAGTGGGCCATGTGCAAGCCAAATTCTGGTTCCAGCTTTGAAATGATATAGTCCGGGTTGTTTCGACGTATCTTGAGTTTCTGGTGTTCGAATTGGGTGATTCCAGTTGGAATAGAACCCTTAGCACTCCATCTCTAAAATAATACAAATGACCTAGAGTCAAACACATAGTTAGGATCCCGGAAAATTAGTAATACGAACTGGTTCAGTGTAATCCGGTAAATCGACTAGTTTGGCATGAAAATGCCATAACTTTAGTTGGGATGATCCGATTACCAATTCCACTTCCCAATTAAAGTAGATACATAGGAGTACTACAAATATATGAATGAGGTGTGATCTCACATACATCATACTTTTCAAGAATATGCAGCACATAAGTGTATTAAATGAAACAAATGAAAATGTAAAGATAAACAAGAAAATGAAAATGAAAACGAATTGAAACATAATTGTGAACATGAGAGGCAATATGTCAGGTGAACACATAATGTGGTTAAGGATATATGATTATTATCAACATATAACTAGAAAATGATAACAAATGATAGGAGAAGTACATGAAATGAGGCAAGGAATGAATATGTGAATGAGTGTATGAAATGAGTACACGCGAATAAGTATGCCGTAAATGAATTTAAGGAAATTGAATATACATGAAATGAATATGTGAATGAGTAAAGGAATGAGTATACGTGAATAAGGGCACAAATGAATTCTGCGAATGAATATGTGAATTGAGGTATGAATTAGAGTATACGTGAATAAGTATGCGAACTATATGCTTTGAATGAGCATAAGGATGAGTATATATAAATGATCACATGAATGAGTATGTGATTGAGTATATCTTTGAAAAGATAATACGAAAGTGAATATGAAATCGAAATGTGATATTCGAAAACTGAATGAACGTGAATAATAATAGAGACGGGATTCATTAAACGGAATCCGTCATGAATGTGAATACGAGAGTGAATATGAAATCGAAATGTGATATTCAAAAACTGAATGAACGTGATTAATAATAAAGACGGGATTCATGAAACGGAATCCGTCGTAAATGTGAAGTGAATGATATGGAGAATGAATCGCCTGACGGGATGCACCAAACGGCATCCGTCACGAAGGCACCCCGAAATTATTCCAATGTCCCACTTCATGGATGCACCAATCGCATCCATGATGGCGTGCATGGCATTGAAGAAATGTTTGACGCGGGATGCACCACCGCATCCGCCTTGATGGCATATGACATTTAATTGATACTAATGCGGTCGGATGCACCAACGGCATCCGCTATGATGGGAGAACCGGTCAAGTAATACCACTTACGGATTCACTAAACAACATCCGCGCGACGGGAGAACCGAATAAGTGATACCACGTGTCGGGATGCACTAAACAGCATCCGTCATGATGGGAGAACCGAATAAGTGATAATTAATGCGGCTCCGATGCACCAAACGGCATCCGCCATGATGGGAGAACCACGGGCAATACCACGCTTCGACACCAAACAACATCCGCGCGACGGGAGAACCGGCCAAGTGATACCACGAAGCCTGATGCACTAAATAGCATCCTCGCTGCGATGGTGGAGAGAACTGAATAAGCGATACCACGTGTCGGGAGCTGCACCAAACGCATCCGCCATGATGGGAGAACCGGTCATAATACCACGCGGTCGGATGCACTAAATAGCATCCGCATGACGGAGACCAATAATTAATACCATTACGTCGGGCGCACCAAACAGCATCCGCTGCGATGGGAGACCAATTAATACCACATGTCGGGTGTACCCAAACAACATCCGGGCCATGATGGGAGACCTAATTGTAAAATGTGTAGGCACATTAATGTATCGATAATAAGGATTCGGATCTATTAAATGGAATCACGTAAATGTGAATTAATTAGTCAGCGAAATAACCAACAATGACGAAATGTAAATGGGATTTTTATGTGTATGCTTAAATCTCATGAGATTGAATTGTGAATTGGATTATTGCATTGAAAATGCATGTTGTGGATATTATAAATGATGTGTAAAAATGAAAGCATGCGAAAAATTAATGGAAGATGAGTTTAGGATAAAATGGCATTATTTAGTAAATGCATGTTATTAAGTGTGAATGTTATGGGTCTTTTGAATTTGTGAATGGTCAAAGTGGATTGCCCGGCAAGAAGTGCTTTCGATTAATTAAAAGGTCTTAAATAGAATAACATAAAACAAATGTTTTGGAAAGATAATTGAAAATGCCTGAGTAAACCGGCCCAGCCTTGGATCCGCCAACCGGGTCAAGTCAGGGATTCGGGTCATGACGCTTTTGAAAACAAAAATTTAATAAGACGAAATAAATGTTTCGGATTGAAAACGCCTGAGTAAACCGCCCAAATCTTGATCCGCCACCCGGTCAAGTAGGGATTCGGGTCGCGACACTTTTGAAAATGAAAATTAATAAAACGAAAAAAAAAAAAAGGATTTAACAGGCATCCCAGATCATGAAATGTAATTTCAAAAGGGAGTTGATTAATGGCTTCGACCGAGATAATGATAAGAGTCTAATATGTATTGGTATTAGTTTGATTTGACTCTGTATGAATCTAATATAACTTGATCTCTGCTCAATCGCTATCAGATACGTATAAGTTACTTCGAATATGATTTGATCTGACATACATGTAGTAGATATGAGTTACAACCTCAGAAAAGACATGACACGTGGGAAGTAATATGAACAAGATGATGATAGGAATTTTGAACGTAATAAAATCTACATGTATAATATGAGATGAGTTAGAAGTCACATAAGAATGTACTTCATATGCATGTAAGTAGCAAATGTAAAAAGATAGTGACAACAATATTGTTATTGGTCAGTTATCGCCTATATGTTCCCACTGACGTAGTAGAAGACTGGGTGTTCAACCGGTAGGTATCAAGAGGAGATAAAGAGGGGCGTGACATTCCACACCACGACACGGCCATCTCGCATGTGTGCTCACCAAAGACTATTCGCGATCTCTCGATGTTGTATTAGATATGTATATGTATGTGTATTTGTATAGAATGGGACTTAGTATATGTGTATAAATTCTTAATATATACCGTGGTAAGGTTCATTTGTAAATGTAAATGATTGTTGGTTATTACAAAATTGTTTATATACCACGTATATAAGTTCAGCTCTGAAAAAATAAAAATAAGGAGTCCCAAGATAAGGAGCCAAGACTCAAACCGGTTCGATTCGCTTAACGGTCGAC
Source organism: Tetrastigma voinierianum (assembly GCA_016808115.1). Lineage (NCBI taxonomy): Eukaryota > Viridiplantae > Streptophyta > Magnoliopsida > Vitales > Vitaceae > Tetrastigma > Tetrastigma voinierianum. Next base: position 74,457 of record JAEQBH010000463.1, read on the forward strand.
CGATCGGGGCGTGACATCAAGTGTGGATTAATGTCGAACATGGGGAAATGACAATTCTCACGCGGCGGAGAAAGTGCGAAGTTCACTCTCCATCAAAGAACACCACTAACGAATGAAGAAAGGAGGGCCTTCAAGAAGCTAGAGAGTTCATTTCCTCTCATTAATTAGCAAGCACCTAAGATTCTTCAAGAGGAAACTCTTGAAGGATATAAATTGGAAGCCAACTCTTTTCCCACCAAAGAGTTGGCATTTGAGCTTTTAATGCTTATTCTAGAGGTGGAGGAAGTCATCCTCATAATCGATGAGGATGAAGAGTGAGTATTGGCAACGATGGATGAAGGGCCAAAGCGAAGATCTAGGACTTCCCCCAATGAGTCTAGCTAGACTCTAAAAACAGAGCAGCTCTTTGGAGGCACCCCAAATAAAAATAAGGATTTTTATCCATTTAGTATTTTAGTTCGTTTACTTTTAGTAATTTTTTTTAGTACGTGTTGCATGTTGATAATGTTTTAAGTGTTTATTTTGTTTCTGCTTTTCAAGGTATTGAAGTTGAATCTTAGTGAGAGGAGTTTCATCAAGACCCTCCACACCCAAGCCCAATGATCACTCTTGATCATCAAGGGGAGTCCTCTGTTCCTAATCTTTTATTTATAATATATTGAGGACAGTGCATAGTTTAAGTTTAGGGGTGTTGAGGGAATTTTCCTTTGTTTTTAAATTTTTCCAACAACTTCAATCACCCTACCTTTAGTGTTTTCTTTTAGTTGTTTGTGTATGTTTTTAGTTTGTAGGTTAATTTTTTCATTTTTAGATTGTCTTTGTTTTACTTGAGCTTGTTTTGAGATAATTATGATGCCTATGATGACTAATGATTGAACCTTCTTTCACATAAAGAAAATGAGAGATGGTTAAACATAAAGCATAATGGTTTGACCACATAGTTGTAGACTTAACCCTTTGTTCTTAGTATTTTGAGCACAAGTCATTTACCCTTGATGATTAATTTTGCCTGGTTTCGAGAATAATTATGCGAACTTAATTTTCTTGATCTCCAAACAACTCTAGAACTTGTTTGATTATCGCATGAGGCGAAATACTAGACACCACAACATTTTGGAGATGATTTATGCCATCCTTGGACTGATTGTGCCTTTCTATCCAACCTTTATACGAACATATCTATAGTCACCCTTTTTGGAGCCTAAAGAAGCCTTTTTCTTTGTGAACCAAGTATGCTTCTTACCCTTTTATGTATTCCTTCAATTTAAAACCTTATTTACCCATAGCATGTGTGATTGTTGATGCATTATGTTGAACCTATGTGGGATTTGGTGAATGATTGAGGTTGATGAAAAAAAAAAGGAAGAAAACAAAACAAAAAGAAAAAAATAAAAGGTTGAGTAAGTAAGTTCTTAGGGGTGTTCTACACCTAGTACCCTAAGACCAATTGGTCTAGAAGCTACTGACCCAAAGCTTGCTAAATGGGGTAGGTAGAAAGCTTAAGAGAACTGAACATTGCACTACTCATATACCTTGTTTGTTGTTATGCGAATAAAAAGGAGTTTTACTAAGGAAAGTGAAGTATGAAAAACAATAAGTTTGGGGGTGACGTAATGTTTGTGAAAGCCTAATGTGTTTGAGGAGATGGACAAAAGTGAAAAAGAAATGTATGTCTTTGGGTAAATTTGAGGAAAAAAAAATAACTTTTATCATGCCTTTGACCCAAGCCTTACATTACAAGCTTATTTAAGACCTTTTGATCCTAGTGTTGTGGGTGGTCTACATTAGTGGAAAGTGATGTGAAAAACAAGCATATGGAGTCTTTCATTTATTAATAGATCCTTCATACACTCTTGCTTGCATAATTTCATCCGAACTGCAATTGACCAAAGAGGGGAAGACTACACACACACACTCGAGAACTTTGGTTTAGGTTGTTCAACTAATGGTCAATCTATTATTCATGAAAATAGGCTATCTTAAAGCTTTCTTTGTCCTGTTTGAAGGTTAGATCCTTGAGGCAATTTATCATACACTATCTCAATTTAATGCTGAACATTTTTTATTGTTTTGAATAAGGAAAATGTGTTGTTTCTTTGCTTAAGGACAGGAAAAATGTTAAGTTTGGGGTATTTGATAGGTGTGAACCTTGTTTGCATTTGTAGTATGATTTTCATGTATTCATGTAACCCAAATGCTAGATTCGCACCTATATTCATAAATATTACAATAATCCCCCATTTTCTTATGTTTTGAGGAATGGAAAGTGAAGCAAGCAAAGAAGAAGACAAAAAGAGTAAGAAAGCAAAGCCTGCCTAGAAGCACTAGTTTGCTGAGGCGAATTGGTTCGCCAATGCGAAGAGACTAAATACTGAAGAAAGAGGAGGCTTTGGGTTCACTTAGGCGAAGAGGACCTTCTCCGAGGTGAAGGAAGAGCATCTTGATTGAAGACACCTGCCCTTCACCTAGGTGAAGGACCATTCGCCTAGGCGATGAACATTGGGCATAAGCAGAAACGTCGCATTTTGGCTCATTTTGGAGCCCATTTTCCACTTCTATATATGTATATGTTTGAGACAATGTTAGGGTTCTAGTTTTTGGAAAGGGAACACCCTCTTAAGGCTTCTCCTACCTATTTATTCTTGAGCCAATTTTTTAGGGTTTTAGTTTTTGCTCATTTCCATTTTGTTTTGGAGCTATTATTGAAGATCTAGCTCAATAGAGGAGCTCTTGCAACGATGGTGTAGAGTGGGAGACGAATTTCACCTCCCATTTGTTTGTATCTCTGAACTCTACTCTATTTGTAAATCTTTCATTATTATATTTATCTTAGATATGATTTTGTTGGATTACTTAAGCCACACTCAAGCACCAAGACCTATAATATTTGTGAAGTCGCTGTTTGCTATATACATTTTGGGAAACACTTCAAACCCGCCCAAGATGTTAATACAACTGATTGTCGTGGCTCAACCAACAACCGCTAAAAAAGAGCAACTTAATCTCACAATAAGGCCTCCTTGGTGACGCTTGGATTACACCCTAAAATTGGTCCCAAGTCTCTTATGTATGAATTATTAACGAAACACTAATTAACCTAATCTCAAAGAAGTCAGAAATTAAATGCTTAGGTCCTAGATGGATTTCTTATTAGAGTAGCACCATCTCAAAGATATGAGACCAATGACCGAGAGGTGATCTACCAAACATAGTCCGTGAGTCCTATCGTATGGACCGAGAGGTGACCAATGTGACTCCCTGGGAAAGAATTTGCATTTAAAAGTATCGCATATATCGAATCTAGATGACCGAAGGAGAATAGAGTTGGTGAGAATTGTATGGAGACAAAGTGTAAACTCTATATCGATCTTCCCAACACACATAAGTGTACAGACAACTAATCTAGTAAAGAATATAAACCATAAATGCATCAATGGACACAATCAACCCTAGAATATTTCCTTAACTTTTATCCTTAATATCACTCCATTCCTTATGGGTGGACATTTATTAGACCCTACTTTGTTTTATTTTATTTTGTTTTTAAAACCTTTTTCTACCTCCCTTTAATCGTTGAAATAGTGAACGACTTCAGTGTTGGTACTCAATCCGAAGCAAAACCACACAACTCGTGGGATCGATATCCGGCCATGTTAGTCAACTCACATTTATGACCGTGCGCTAAAGCATAAGCATTGAAGCTTTAGAAGCAGCGCTAAAGACTTAACAATGAGTCTTTGGTAGCTAATCTAATCACCAAACAGTGAATGCCAAACAAAATGGTGAGGTGAGCGGTGAGCCACTAGTAGGAAGTGCTTCATGTGGCGGCCTCCCAAACCCGGAGCGAATGACAGAAAAATCCCTGGGGTTGAGAAGTGCCCTGAACTTTGTTCAAGGGGGACGCATTGTTGGGCACCAAAACCCCAATGTCCCACATTTGTAGGAATGAGAAGGCTTATGAGTTTATAAGAATGGAGAAATATTCACTGGTGGTTGGTATTTTTGGGAAGCCAAACCATGAGTGGGAGCCAGTTCAAATGACAAATATCATATTAATGTGGATAGGAAGAGTCCATAAGGCCTTAAACACACGTGTAAAGCATATATGAAGCTAAAAATGATGTGATGAGCTCCCACCATCGCCCTGGGCCTTGTGGGCTCACATAAGGCGTGAAAGACAAGAAAATCATAGTCAGAGGAGGTTTGCAAAACTTTTTCAGAGATTGTTGGGCAAGAACGAAAGATTCTACAGCTTCTATAGGCTGGAGAACATCGAATTGAAGAAGCCTTTGAGGAAGAAGCTTAAAAACAAAATCATGAGGGCTTAGGCTCAATGTGGACAATATTGGATAAGGAGGGTTCTGTGAGGTTTCCCAACAATTGGTGCCATGAGGATTCCCAACAAAAAATTTCCACTAACACAATATTGATGAAATGAAAATTAGTCAAAACCCTGTGAAAGCACGAAACGATGATAAAAACAATAAATAATGCATATATATTAATGTTGTAATCGAATAAAATAATATATGCATGATATAATTTATGATATTTAATAATAATCAATATGATAAAAAATTTAGCAATTAATTATTTATTATATCCTTATTTACCTTAGAAGGTTGTCCGGACTTCTGGGATATCACACTAGATAATTTACTTTTTTATTCACAATCTTTCTTATTGAAATTCAATTTTCATCATGAAAATTTGTGGTTATTTAACATTAATTGCAATCATATTTTACACTGTAATTATATACTTGAATTACAATTTTAAGATTTTTTCTTTAGTCTTTAACTTTAGTTAAAGTTCACCTTAATTTCAACCATAATCTTAGTCTTTACATTAATTTTAGCCGCAGTTCTCATTATAATTAAATGTTTTATTTTCAGTTTCAACATTAATCATATAATACACACACACACACACACATAGATATATATATATATATATATCAGCAAGGAGTCTTTGGTTGTATATGACCAAGTGTTATGGAATCTGTTTTATTGGTACAACCCCGTTGATGTAGGTGGAGTGGGATAAGTCCTAGGACATGTGCCATACAATTAGTGTTTATTGGGAGCTAGGTCCAAACTCGATTGAGGACGCATGATCCAGACCTAACCAAGCTACAAGCATTTGATCCCGAGCAGAGAAGGATAGAAGGGCATATGACAACTTAAAATGACCACCTTGGGAAAGGCAAAAAAGCTACCTCAGATAACCAGCTTGGGTATGAAGATGAGACCACCTCGGGAAAGGCAAGAGAGCTACCTCAGACAACCAGCTCGAGTATGAAGACGAGACCATGTTGGGAAAAGCTACCTCGGACAACCAGCTTGGGCATGAAGACGAAGAGATGTGAAATGAAGGACTTCACCCGAAGCGCTTCATAAGGACCTAGATGGGTTTGGAGATCATCCGGGATAGAACAGTTGATGCCATTTTGCCAACTCATGAACATGCCATATAGAGCCAACTCCATTGTCACACTCAAGTGTGACATGGGAGCCTACCAACCACCTACCTATACTCGAGTATTATACGGATCTCCACCGATGAGTCTTAAACTCATATATTTTTAAGCCAATTTTTTATGTATATTTAAGGCTTAAAAGTTCAATTTAATGTGAAATTATGGAGTCTTCACCTAGATTTATGTTTTGCAAGAATTTGAAGAAAATAAGCAAAAAGCAGTAGAAAAGCAACAAAAACAGCAATGTGCAGCAAAAATAGCAATGTCGTGACATTAGGTGATCAATGTCACGACATCAGGTGATTAATGTCGCGACATCATGTGGAGAGTGTCATGACATTATTTTAATGTCGCAACATCGACTAAAGTGGGTGGAACATAAAATATCAATGTCGTGACATCAACAGAGACATCAGAATCCCATGTCGTGACATCAACGAAAAGGTAGTCAAGTTGCAACATCATTTGAGTAATGTCGCGACATCGAAACTCAATGTCATGACATTAGAACAAAGCCTCATCCACAACATAAGCTACAACATCAAAGAAATGTCGCGACATAATGTTGCAACATCACATTAGACTGCACCACTCAAAGAGTAATGTCGCGACATCGAAACACGACTTCAGTAGTAAAGATATAACTTGCGATATCGTGACATTACAACAACAATGTCGTGACATCAGAAGTCGATGTCCGCGACATTGGCAAAAAAAAGACTTCGAACATGTAAACGCAATGTCATAACATCAAGACTCAGGAGTCATGTACGGTGCAAGGGATGGAAACGGAAGATTCACAGCGATGACCTGACATCAAAGCGACGAAGTATTTGCGACGCGTGACAACATCAAAGCAATGTCACGATATCATAATTACAATGTCGTGACATCGGGCACTACATTGCCTGGTCATTCAGAATTAAGAATTGTCACACCAGATATTTGCGACACTAGATTCGAACCACGACATTCCATTTCCGATGTTGCGACATTAGCCACGACATCAGCGAATAGGGCATAGTTTTTTGGGCTTTTTGATGTTCATGATTTTACCCTTTTTAGGGCCCAATGTCTAAAGCCTATGAATAGAAGCTCCTAGGAAGGAGTGCGTAGCTTTCAGCCTCTTTTATCATGTTTTAGAGCTTTTGGAGGAGCTGGATTATCATTGTATATATTTTCTTTCTATTTTATTTTCCTTTTTTATTTTATTTTTCTAAATTATCTTTCTTTCAGGATTAGAGTAGTGGATTGGAGACGAGATTTGGAGCTTAATTTATTTTCTATCAAGTTTCATTTAAGTCTGAATTCAAGTGGAGTCTGGAAATTTTTCTTGATTTCAGTTATTTCAGTTTGATTTCAATTTCAATGAATTTGTTTGATCAACTAGTCATTGTTATTTCCAATCCAACTATGAAAGGACGAGCTCCCTTTGGAATGAATGTGTTGTTTTGATTTTCTTTTATAGATTTAAATGTTGTTTTGGGCAGAAAACTGGATGTATTTAATTGGCATTGCTCTATTAATGAGCTGTTCTAAATATCAATGTTCTATACCTAGAAAGAGTTGTATCTTTCAGATTTCAGGATCCCTCGAGTGACCTGAGGATGAATGACACGAGAGTAAGAAAAGTAACTTAAGTGAGGTAATGCGATATTCATTGAACTAATGTACTCTAAAGATCACTTTGATAAATCACTGGTGAGGTTCTAACCTCTGATTTCAAGGTTCTCTTCTAGATGACAGCAGAAGTGTGTTCCCGAGGTATAAAGACCGCCAATTGATCTATCAGTTTAATGTTTAGAGGTCTTATCTAAATTTCGTAGAATAATCTTGATCCCGTGTTAGCATAGATTCTAATCAAGGAGAAAAATAATTCTAATTAATTGCAGACCGAGGTGCCAATTTCATTGGAAAAGACTTGTATTATCCTGTCTATTAGGGCAAGCGATTTCTAGTCCTAAGAAATGGTTGTGAAGTACTGAAAAGGAAAAACTATTAAATCTTAAAGAGGATAAAATCCTAAAAGTAGTTATTTAGACCCATTGAATTGGTTTAGGAATATGGTTTTTTAAACAGTGAAACGTGTAGTGTCATGAGACATTCCAATGCTATTCTATCTTGCTCATGGACATATCCAGAATTCTAGTCCTCTAGAGTACCTTTTTTTTTTTACCCTCTGTAAACTGATTTTTCATAACATTGAGTTTATTCTCAGTGTTATTTCTATTATGAGAGATCTCTGATTCTATTAGATTAGATGTTTATTTCTTTAAGAGAACTTTTGGCATAAATTCTTTTATTCAATTAGTTTTAATAATTCAAACTTCCATTTAGAGGTTCAAATAGTGATGATCCTGGGTAGTAAGGGAAGTTGATCTTTATATTTTCTAATCAATCTCTATAGGTACGATATCCGGACTTAGAAAGTCCACTTTATTACATGTATGACTTGTGCACTTGTAGTGATTTACACCAAAATGAGTTTTAAATGCATATTTTTACAAATAATAGAAGAAAACGGTTTTTGGTATCTAAGTAAATCACTTTGTCAATTTTGGTCTATGTTAAAAATCGGTCAATCAAGTTTTTAGCGTCGTTGTCAAGGATTGAAGTAATATTTATGGATCAATATTCCAACCAAAAAGAGAGTTTCTAGTTTGGACATTTTTCATTTATTTTTAGAAAAAATTTCAAATATAGTTTTAACTGTAGTAACTTATTTAGTTACTAGTCTTTTTATTGAGCTTATCATAATACATTTCAATTGTCTACTGATCTTACTTTGATTTCAGTGTATTATCATTTCATGCATCAAAAACCATAAGCAGAACTATTATCAATGGACACTGAGCTAGAGAGAACACTGAGAAATTTAAAGAAAGTGAGAATAGCAGAACCAGCAGTGATGGAAGATGAAAGATAAGCTAATCAAAATGTGCTAAGAGCAATAGCAGAAAGACCTTAGAGGCAGAGAACAATGGGAGATTTTTGGAGACTTATCATTAGGGAGGATTATTCTGCAGTCACGCAACCTACAATAGAAGCAAACAATTTTGAGTTGAAGCCTGCACTCATCACCGTGGTTTAGCAACACCAATTCACAAAGCATCCCCGTGAGGATCCTAATGAGCACCCGGGTAGATTCTTGAGGATGGCAAAACACAATGAAGTTGTATGGGGTGAATCTAGATATTATCAAGCTACAGCTGTTCCCACTTTCACTAAGGGACACAACAACCAGTTGGTTTGATTCCCTACCATATGGATCAGTAAAAACATGGGAGGAGCTAGTAGAACCTTACCTGATTCGTGTCCTAGTGGGGGTATTAATCAACAAAATTTATAACCTATTACCTCATGCTAGCGTAGCATGGCTACTATAGTATATTGGTTCTAAGATCGTCCACATAGATGGGTTTTCTTCGTGGAAAGGATTGACAATAAAGCTTATACTAGTGATTTCATTTTGTATATTTAGGTTGTGATAAAAATAGTGGATTTTAGAGAGAAAATAAAAATTAAAATAAATCAGAAAGTAAAATCAGGATAAAATGCAAAAAGAAGAAATTCCTTGGAGTTCCAGGTTCCTTAGGCAAAGGAGGGGTTTTCCTGGGTCTTTTCCTCGCATTGGGGAGGATGACATATAATTATCTCCAGAATCGGTTCTTGGTTTAGCTATAATAATTGACCCTAAATAAATATCCTTGAAAAATGGTATTTGCTTCCCATTAATGGTCTTGGATAGTGAAGAACATCTCATATTTCACCTTGATGGTGTGAGTATTAAGCGACGAACATCACTGGATCTAGCAATAAGTATCCAATGAGCCTTGAGAGCTCACCAAATACTAACCATTCAAGGTGACTCAAAGGGATCGAACCTAGGATTTGAAGGAAATGAAAACATCACCTTGAATCACCTTCCAATGACCCATAAATGACAACTAATGAATGTCAATGGATAAATGATAAGCATCAATTTGAACCACAAAAACTTATCAAATACGGATCATTCAAGGTAACCCCAAGGGATTAAAACCAATATTTGAAAAGAAACCATTAATGGTGGAAAATACCTTCGTTAAAACATGGAAAACCCCTTCATTTTCAACTACTACCTTCACCTAGTTTCCTTTAATCTACGGAAACAAAGGGTTTAGCCGCTCCTCCTTTTCTCAGAGACTGTTTGGCTCACGATAAAGGGAAAAGAGAAAATGAGAGAAAACGTAAGCTTCCTCAGCAAGTTTTTACTGAATATGAATTGATTGTCTACAAAGTCTTCTTTGGGGTGTTTCATACCATCAAACCTATTACAAATTACCAAAATATACAACCCATAACACTATTACACAAGGATAAACTGGTAAGAATAGCAAAAAAATATACAAAAAGTCAAAGTTTACAGGAGTTTTTGTAGGGGCTGTGAATTTTCGCAGGCCCTGTGAAAATTCGCAGCCCTGTAAAATTTCACAAGGGTTGAGAGGGGGTGTGATTAAGCTAAATAGGATGACTACAATTGAAGCAAAGTTAGAAGCATTGATGAGCATGTTGAGAAACCAGGAAAGAAGAGTTCATGCAGCATATGAAGTGGGAACTATGGAAGGAGGTGAGCAAAAATGCATAGCTGATGAGGAACTTGCTCATGAGGGTCCCTATTAGGTGGAGGAAGCTCAGTATGTGAATAATAGTAGAAGCTACAACTTCAAGCCCAACGTGACCTTCGACCCAGTATACACACACTTGTGAGAGCCATGAGAACTTTTCTTTATGGAGTGGGTGCGAGAGGGTCGAGACTAGTGCGGGAACTTTTAGCAATGAGTATGCTCCTGAGTTTCAGCAGACGTGACGACAAAGCAACCAAAGAGATGAAAACCAAGGCCAAAGAAGGTCCTAGTCTTTTGAGGTTCAAATGTGCTTCATGGGTAAGAACAAGAGACTATTGAATATACACGAGCAGAAGTTTGCTGAACTGGCAACATTCGAAGCAAACACAAATGTGTTTTAGGCCAACACTAATGCATCTTTGAAGAATCCGGAGACTTAGGTAGGGCAGCTAGCCCTAGCTATGCAGAATCAATCTAGGGATTCTTTCCCTAGTGACACCAAGAAGAATCTAAGAGCGTATGGCCGTAGCACTTAGGAGTTACTGTTGAAGAAAGAGAAGAAAGAAAACTGACTAAGAAAGAAGAGCAAGTAGAAACCAGTAACAACAAGCTGAACAGTTCAAAAATAATAATTGAAAGTGAGAAATCAAAGGTGCAAAAAGAATGACAAACTGAGGAGAGAAAACTGAAAAATAATGAGGAATTGAAGACCTATCACATTCCTATTCCATTCCCTCAGAGAATGTAGAAGCCAAGGATGGATGACCAGTTTGTTAAATTCTTGAACATGCTTAAGAAAATTGAGATCAACATTCCCTTGATCATAAAGCTCATCCAAATTCATACTTTCCTATGGTACAGGGAATGGTGAAGCTGCTTAGATCTTATAGTTTCATTGGCAAGTTCTTTTGAATTATTGCACTATAAGTTACTGACAAGCTTACCACTTCTTCATCAAACTTCCTTTTCTTGCTCAAGATGTCCTTCAAGAACTTGGCATAATGAGGCATTTGAGTCAATGCCTCGGTAAAGGGAATGTTGATCTCAATTTTCTTGAGCATGTTCAAGAATTTAACAAACTGGTCATCCATCCTTGACTTCTACATTCTCTGAGGGAATGGAATAGGAATGAAATAGGTCTTCACTTCCTCATTCCTTTTAGGCAAGAATGACAAGCGAGGAGGAAAACCTGAAAGAATGAGGAAGTGAGACCTATCACGTTCTGTTCCCATTCCTCAGAGAATGTGAAAGTCAAAAGTGAATGACTGAACTGATAGAATAACGAACATCTTCAACATTAGATCAACAATCCTTTACTTAGGGCATTGATAAATGCTCATTATGCCAAGTTCTCATGTGAAGAGACATCTTGGCTGAAAAGAGGACTGCTGAATAAATTGGTAGCATATCAGTAACTTGTAGTCTGATAATTCGAGAAGAACTTGCAGTAACAATATAAGATCTAAGCAAACCATCCCACTATACCATAAGAGAAATATAGTGGAAAACTATGTTGATAAAGAAAGCATCATTTTGATGCCATTGTTTGTGGTGAAAAGACTTAGTTTGGGGGAGTTGTCTCCTACAACAATTACTCTACAAATGGCAAATAAGACTATAACTCAGCCTTAAGGAATCCTAGAAGATGTATTGATCAAGTTGGGAAAATTTATTTTTCCTGTGGACTTTGTTGTAATGGAGATTGAAGAATATAAACAAGTTCCACTGTTGTTAGGCAAGCCCTTCCTTACCATTGGAGCAGCCTTGATTGATGTCAAAAAATGAGAGCTCACTCTCAAGGTGGGAGATGAAGAAGTACACTTCAACAGATGAATAACTAAATAAGTGATATAGATTGTGAAATATAGATTTGCAAATTGAACTATTGACAATTATAAGAATCATGATTCAATGAATGAAAATATGATGAATTTCCAGTATGTTTAAGATCTTGATACTGAATGTCTTAATGCTAGTGTTGAATTAAAAGAAATGGTTTTAAGTTTGAATGAAGATAATACAAAAAATTCAAGCAATAACGAAGAGAAGGTACATGAGATAGAAAAAAGTTTTTAGGGGTTTATTCTGAAGGAATTACCCAAACACCTGAAATATACCTTCTTAGGAGCTGAAAAGGCATAACCTGTAATTACAGCAGCTGACTTGATAGAAGAGAAAGAGCATAAACTAATTAAAATTAACACTTGTTCAGTGGAAGACTTGAAAGGGATCAGTCCATCAATGTGCATGCATAAAATCCTCTTGGAGGAGAATGCAAAAACATCAATTGAACATCAGTGAAGATTGAACCTGTGACGCCCTAATTCCCGGGGGTCATTTTTTTATTTTTTATTTTTCAATACACCGCAAATTCGGTATAAAACAACCTTCTTATTACAAGGGCATATGAAACTGGGTGAAACCTTACCAGAACTGCATTTCTTATAGAAAATGAGTTCAATTACAATTTTGTTCTTTTTACATAAATAGAAACTGGGTTTTTTAACCAAAATTTACAAGATACAAAACAAAGCCAAATCTGGCCTTTTCTCAACTAATTTCTTGGACCTGTTTCTTTTCCTAGTGTACCTCCAGTACCTGAAAATATTTTCTCACGATGGGGTGAGCAATGCCCAGTAGAGAAAATCTCCTACGAGGGCTACACCCACCTAAGTGCACATGTAATGCCATGTTAAAAAATTTACACCCATTCAAGTAAAAATATGCAGATTTCTACATGAATGTCACCGCCACATCTATACCTTGAATCCTCTCAGACTCACTCCTGTCTGATTTTCCATGTATGAAAACTATTTCCAAAACAAAAAATTTTTGTTTTAGTTCTCATGAAAGTTTCATTGAACATACTCCGATAATAATGTTGGACCACCCTCCGATATTTTTCATTGGACACACGCCGAAAATACTATATACAACACACCGAAAATACTGTGGACAACACTCCGAAAAGACTGTGGACAACCCTCTGATATTTTCATTGGACATACTCCGATAATAATGTTGGACAAACTTCCGATAAAAACTGCTTGTTCAAATCCATGCGTTACTCACACCCGATATCTGCGATGTCACATGCACGTGAAATGCGTGCTATTGCATGGTATTTACTTATTTGCATACATGCATTATCAATATCATTCTCTGGCGCATGTTATCGGCCGAGAATAAGCGGCGAGAGAGGGGAAAGTAGGAATTTTTCCCAGTTTTCGGCTCGGAAAAACAACATGTATTACTATCATTTTTCACACAAAAATTGCATGTTATCAACAAAGAATAAGCATGCAAATTGGAATTTTTTTTCCAAATTTCCAGCTTTCGGAAAAGCGACCTGCATTTCTACCATTTTCACACGAGCAACGCATGTTATCAACGAAGTACCATGCAAATGGAATTTTCAAGATTTCCAACTCAACGTATGCATTTCTGCAATTTTCACACCAAATGCATGTTATCATCGAGAATAAGCATGCCCGGTCGATTACTGCAATAGGGTTCCGGATCAACAATATTTATATCCTAAATCCTACTGCCGTAGCAAAGCTATTGCAGTATAGTGGTCTAGGGTCGAACTCAGGGATGGGTTTTCTTCGTACAAATGACTCACAATTGATTGAAACTGGTGAATTTAAGTTTGGATTTTAGGGTTTTGGTAAAAACAGGGGAGTTTATGGTTTAAAACTTAAAATAAAAACAAGTTAAAAAATGTAAAATAGAATTCCTTGTAGTGTTGAGTCCTTTGGGGTACAAGAGTCTTGGGGCAGAAGTTCTCCAAGGTCTTTCCTCGCGTTGGGAGGATGACATATAGTCATCTCCCATTTGGTTCTTCATTCTTGTAAACTGACCTAAATAACCATCTTTGAAAAGGTGGTATTTTCCTCCCATTGATGGTCTCGGGCCAGTGAATAACATCACCTTGACTCACTTTCCAACAGCTAATAAATGATAACTAATGAATGTCACTGTATCTAACAATAAGTATACAATGAACCCTAAAGCTTACCAAGTATTGGTCGGTTACAGTGATCCGAAGGGATCAAATCTAAAATTTGGAGAAAATAAAAATATCCTTGAATCGCCTTTCAATAACCCATAGATGGTAACTAACGGATGTCAATGGATCTAAGACGCATCAAGATTAAAGCTTATCAAATGATCATTCAAAGCAACCAAAGGGATTAAACCCCTCGTTCGTTGAAACACATCGTATTAGAAAATACCTCCGTTAAAACATGGAAAAACCCTACATTGCCTTGATCCTGCTCCGATAGCCTTTCCACTCCAGGAAAAAGGGCTTTAGCCATCATCCTCGAGTTGTCATCCTCGGTGTTTAAGCGACCGAAGAAAAGGGAGAAAAGGGAAGAAAAATGGAAAAACGGGAGAACTAGAGCCCTAAATTTTATTCATAGCAAAAAACGTCGTTCACAGTGTCTGGTCAGGGGGCATTTATAGAACAGTGCGCAATATGAATAGTGTCAGTAGCATGAACAGTGCGCGTAGGAATTTCCTGCAGCTCCATTTTTCTTCACATTTTGCTTTTCTTTCCTTCTAGGATCTGATCTACAATGATGAGTTCAACTCGGCTCTTCGTGTTTGAATTAACTCGATAATTTTGGCTTGATTATCTTACTGAACTACAAAATTATACAGAGAATCTTGTCAGTAGAATAGTAAGGGACAACAATGTCTGAAATCGGGTTAATTAGAATGATTAGTACAAAAGCACTCAAAACCTATAATAAATAGGGTTCCAAAATAGCACTTTGGGCACTAATCACACTAACCTACACATTGCTAGTCCTTAGTAATGAAAGAAAGAAGAAGAGAGCATACAAAACGATAACAAAATTATGTTCACAAAAATGGTATTTCAAAAAGGTTGTGAATGAGTAATGTCTAACCATAAGTAAGACTCATCAAAGCCTTGTCCAATAACTATCTTGAGAGAATGAATGCCATACAAAATTGAGTATCCAAAAGAGCCTCCATCTCAGTGAATCAACCAAAAACTTCCACCAAAATCTAAGTGTTTGTTGATCAACTCTCGATAATAAAGCTGCCAGCGCACTCTCCCCTGACCTAGCTCACACCATAACCTAACGCATGCTAACCGACCCAAATAGATCGGACCTTTCTTATTCCCCAACTTTTTTGCGTTGTAAGTGCGTCTTGAGGTTCGACTTCACGAAGTCCATGTAGCGGGGATTAACCGACGACTCCCAACCAGTGAAGGTTTAGGGCATCAAGTCATGAGGATCTTTCGACCACAAATTCTATAGGTTTCACCCCGGACTCTGAATGATTTCGAGTGTCCAGCACCTACAACTTGCTAAACTCCACCCATCCACCCGTGTAGCGAGTACTAAGTCGGTGGCTCTGCTTGAGTTGGCTTAGAGACCTTAGGGCTCTAGGCTTCCGCCGCCAGCCCCTCCCGGTGTGCTTTCGGGTTTCAAGTAGCGTTGCAATTTTATTCTTTTCCTTTTCTTTCTTTTCTTTTTCTTTTTCTTTTCACTTATTTTATTTTGGAGACACATTGATTCTATTCATGGGGTCTTAACCTATTAAGGTGGTTAACGAAACTATGGTGAGTTATTACAAGGCTTAGGAAGTTTGGCGGTTTCGAGTTATTGAAGAAACGTGTGCACAGTGTTAATGGTTAGCTAAAGGTGGAAGAAAAAGGGTGAAAGCAACAAGAGTTCAACTGATCATCCACTCAACTAGGCATGGAACCAATCAACTTCAATAGAATCGGATAAGTTTCCAATTTTCAAACCACGAGTTCATGAAAACACAAAAAAAATGGGTGCAGTTTTGAAAAAATAGGATTGTATGGTATAGCGACTTCCGCAAAAAAAAGAAAACCGGCAAGCCACGAGACATCCACAAATGGGCTTGCTCAAAATAATAAAACATAAGTGCAAGCCACTTCATACTAACTCTCTGACCAAATATCTCATTGTCCATGATAGACCGGATTGAAGAAGTTAGGGAAGGAAGTGTTACCTCTTTGATGAATGTGATCTTTGTTGGATAGGAGACTTCGCAAACTTTCCATCGACACCTTATTCACTCAGTTTGGAGCTTGAATGAACAAGTTAGAAGAAAAGAGTGAAAAAAAGTGACCAGTTGGAGCATTTTGAAAATTTCACCTTCATAAAAATTTCAAAAGTGTTATTTCTGGTTAGATTTAGATTCTACACTCTCTAAGCTTTCCAACGTTACCAAAAACGCCAAGGAGTTTGGATGAAAAAGTTATGTTCAAAACAAAATTAGGAGGCAAAACAGGGGGAGGGAGCGACAATTTCACTGTAGTAGCGAAAATTTCGCTATAGCGAATTTTTCATATATATATAAAATAATAATAATAAATAAATAAAACAATTTTTTTTTTTTTATGTTTTTTTTTGTTTATTTTATTTTATTTTTGTTTTTTTTTTGTTTTTTGTTTTTGTTTTTGTTTATGTTTTATTTTATTTATTATTATTATTATTTTTATTTTTGAGAAAAATAAAAAATAAAAATAAAAAATATATATTTTTATTTTATTTTATTTGAGAGACAATATATATATATATATATATATATATATATATATATATATTAAATAAAAATAAATTTTGTTTTGTTTTTTTTTTTTGAGAGACAAAATATTTTTTTAATACAAAGTAAAATTAAATTTTTTTTATTTACCTTACTGTTCCCTTTTTTGTCTTATCTAGGGGAACCATCCGTACATCATTTCGCTACATAGCGAAAATTCGCTATTCTTGCGAAAATTTCTCTGCTTTTGCCTGCTGCTGATCTTCATTTCTGCTTCAAAATTCACTCAAACTGCAAAAATTAATACAAGAAAAAATAAGAAAAATTGCATAAAAGTGAAAAACAAGCTAGAATAAAGATTAACTTAAAAATTAGGGAAAATCTAAGAAGAAAAATTGTAGAAATCCAAATAAAATAAAATAAGAAAAATTAAAACAAAAAGTGGGGAATGTGCTCCCCAAACCGTCATGAGCCTTTGGAGGCTTCTTTGGAACTATTGGAGCTTGAGGCTCCTTTGAGGTTAGGTGCTCCAATCCGAACATTTTTCGAACCATCCTTTGTGCCATCTGACAGGCGAGTGTATTGTCTTTGATGTAAAGTGGCAAAGGCTCTAATAGTGGCCACTAACTTCCTGATATTTTGTACAAGTAGTGATGGACTGGCATGAGCTTTGGGAGTAGGTGCTGCAGGTTTTGAGTTTGCTGCAGGTGTGGGCAGTATGTACACTGGCAGTGGGCTATTTTGGGGTTGGGCAGTGGCACTATGATTCAAATTCATGGGGATTGGTTGAAGGATAGGTTCTTGGGGCTATTCCCTTATTCTTTTCCTCTACCTCCCCCTGTTTGCAATTCCTCAAGAGCTTCCACTTGTTCCTGCATCAATCCCTCCTGGTCAGTCAGCCACTCTCCCTTTAGGTTCTCCTCCTCTTGATGACCATGATGTATGGTGAGCTTTGAAATGGAGTACTGCAGGTTGTCAAATTTATGCTCCATTTCACTTTGAAGTCCATCAATTCTCTTGTTTACATTGTTTTCCATAGTGTCAATTATCTGACATAATTGAGCATTGATTGTCTTCTGCGCTTCCACAAAGTTACCCACTAGCTTGGTGAGGTTCAGTATGGCTTCTTCCATTGGAGAGGTTGACTGTGGATGTGGAGGGTGCATCTTGTGGAGGCACCATGTGGAAAGTGCTCACCCATGGAAGTTCCTATCTGATCCCTCATTGAGATGTATGCTCTAGGGTTTCTTTCCACAGTGTATTGATTATACCGCTCTCCTTCTAGGTGTTCCATTTTATCACAATTCAAGCTCAATCCAGGTTATGTGGGAAAATTGGCTTTGATCAACCTCTGCCAGAATCCTTACCAAACGTGTTCTCTACTGACAAATGGAATAGGACACCAAACAAAGGAAAAAAACAACTCTACTAAAAGGGGTAAAGTTAGCTAAAAACAAAATAAAATGAAACAAAATTAAACACACTGAAAACACTAAAAAGATATATATACAATAAAATTCACCAGAAATTGTGATGAGGATCACAAGTGTTCCACTGCTCGTCAAATGTACTTAGGCACCATCCCCGGCAACGGCTCCATTTGATTCATGCCGCAATAGGGTTCCGGATCAACAATATTTATATCCTAAATCCTACTGCCGTAGCAAAGCTATTGCAGTATAGTGGTCCCAGGAATTCGAACTCGAGGATGGATTTCTTCGAGTACAAATGACTCCTGATTGATTGAAACTGCTGAGATTTCAGTTTGGATTTTAGGGTTTGGTAAAAACGGGGAGTTGATGGTTTAAAGCGAAAGCCAAAACAAGTTAAAAAATGTAAAATAGAATTCCTTGTAGTGTTTGAGTCAGGGTGTTTGGGAGTCTTTGGGACAGCGAGGTTCTCGGGTCTTTCCTCACGTTGGGGAGGATGACATATAGTCATCTCCCGAACCGGTTCTTCATTGCTTGTAAATTAACCCTAAATAACTATCTTTGAAAATTGGTATTTCCTCCTGCTAATGGTCTCGGACAGTGAATAACATCACCTTGACTCACTTTCCAACAGCTAATAAATGATAACTAATGAATGTCATTGTATCTAACAATAAGTATACAATGAACCCTAAAGCTTACCAAGTACTGGCCGTTTACAGTGATTCGAAGGGATCAAACCTAAAATTTGGAGAAAACAATATCCTTGAATACGCCTTTCAACCAACTATAGATGGTAACTAACGGATGTCAATGGATCTAACTGACCAGCATCAAGTAGCTTAGCTTATCAAATATTGATCATTCAAAGCAACCGAAGGATTAAAGCCTACATTCATTGAAGCCATAAATGGTAGAAAATACCTCAGTTAAAACATGGAAAAACCCTGTTGCCTTGATCCCTGCTTATGTTTCAATCCAAGGAAAATGGGCTTTGTACATCATCCTCGAGTTTTTCATCCTCGGAGGATGTTTGTGTAGAAGGGAGAGAAAGGGAAAATGGAAAACGGAAGAAGCTGGAGCCTAGAATTTATTCCACGAGTAAAAACCGTTCAGTGTGCAGTCGGGGGCTACCTCGTAACCATAATACAAATTGCCAAAAACTATGTAAAATAAATGTACAAGGAGAAAGTGGAAGAAAACAAAGAGAACAAAGAAAGCAAGCGGGCGACGGAAGGAAGGCTAGGATGAACAATGCGCATGATGAATAGTATCATAAGCATGAACAGTGCGCATAGGAATTTCCTGCAGCTCCATTTTTCTTCACATTTTGCTCTTCTTTCCTTTTGGGATCTGATCTGCAACGATGAGTTCAACTCGGGCTCTTGGTGTTTGAATTGACTCTATAATTTTGGCCTGATTATCTTGCAAAAACTACAAAATTAGCCACAAAATGCGATCAGTAGAATAGTAGGGACCTTAATGTGCAAATCGGGTTAATTAGAATGATTAGTACACAAAAAGCACTCAAACCTATAATAAATAGGGTTAATGCTTTTTAGGCCTTGTCCATCAAACTGTCAGTAAAACACCGCATTATGAAGTTGAACCTGCCTGCAAGCTGGATTTTTATGGAAACAAAGCCCGAAACCCACAGTTGGCCCAAACTGTTGTGAGGCAGCCCTAATGTTAGGGCTAAGCTCCATGGCCATCGAATGGCCCCAAGATAAAGGAATCCCAAGTAGGAGAAGAACCCTACTTCCTTTTCTTCTTTCCATTTTATTATTTCTTTCTATCTTCCTTTCTTCTTTTCTTCCTTTACTTATTTATTTCTTTCCTTCCTCTCTTCTCTATTCCACCTCTACCCTATCAAAAAGCTTTTCCCACCAAACTGAATTGGTTTGGTCTAGTACACCTCCTTCAAAAATAGTTTGACACATGGCCATTACTAGGCCATGTGTTTTCCATGCCTCAAGTTTTCCCACTATCATGTTCATGCAAGAGGGTGGCATGACACTTGGATTCCACCCATGTGCTAAGTGTCCTTCAACCTAGTGCCACATGGCATCTTTAATCGAAAAAAAAAAAAAAAAAAAAAAAAAAAAAAAAAAAAAAAAAAAAAAAAAAACTTTCAAATGGCACTCAATTGTTTGTCAATTCGCCTTGAAATACGTGAAATTATGATTGTCTCATAATTTAACGAAATTCGACGAGTGCCTAGATTTTGCGAGACGAACTCAACAGTGTAATATGCGTCGTCATCCGAGATATAGAGAATTTTCCTGAGTTTACCGTTTGTCACTACTGACGATGATCTATCGTTTTCATTATTTTCGGGTTTTACCTCCCCCTTTTTCAAAAGAATTTAGATCTGAAATTCCCAGATAATCATATACGATCTTGTCCTATGTAGGTAATAACTCTCATTTGATCACAATTTATGATGACCTAGTGTGCCGTTAATCAGTCCATCCCAAGGATGACGTCAAACTCTGACATGTCCATGACCCTCAGGTCCACTCCGAGTAGAATCCTTGAGGTCGCCGACTTGCAACCCCGACATATCTATCAACCCTCACCCTAATCCCTATGGAGGGAGACTCACATACAACGGCTTTTCTAAGGTTTTAACCCTTAAGCCCTAAAAAATTCATAGAAGGTGTAGCAATAAGCGTGGATATGATGCATCCTAATTTAAACAACACTCTTGTGAGAGCATAAACGTACCCTGTATATCTAGCTGATCTGCAAGCTCATTATGTGGTACCACAGGGTACACATGGCCTTGGGTCCCTGAAGTACCTGCCATTGAGTCCTGTCCCCGACCTCGACTCATATGCTGGCCCATGTGGCCCATCCGTGAAATAGTATGTGCTTATGCAGCACCCTAGGACTGATATCGGTTCCCCTGGCCCATGTTGTGGTATGGAGGAACAAATCGCGTTTACGCATGTCCCATTGATGATTGGGACTGGGATGTCCCATAATTACGGGATCCCTGCCTTTGAGGGCAATCTCGTCTAAATTGGCCAGATTGGTGACAATGGAAACACGCTCTCGACCTGACTGGCTAGGAGCCCTAAAGTGTCCCTCACCTCTAGATGATTGACCTTGGCCTTGACCCTAGTGGCCACGACCTTGTCCCCGAGATCCGTGCTAAACATAAGTCTTCAGCTTCCTCCTGGAGCTAGAAGAAGGTTGACTCTCCTTTCTCTTAGAACTAGCACCCAAGTCTCAGATGCTCTGCATGTCATCTACTCTGATGGTAAATGTTGTCCTGTCCGCCGAGTCCCCTCCTCCCCTACATGTCGAAGGATGATGTGCCATAAACCTTTAGAGGTCACTCGGTCCTCCCAGACCCCCAACCGCACTAGTCTATGCAATGGCAGTCATTGTAACACCCACAACCTCTGCAAAGGCTTGTTGGTCAAAAATAGGTGGTGTGCCTCGTGGGCAACCCCTGCGTCCTCGTCCTCGACTTGCCATTTACACAAGTTAGATGACAACTTAAGATTTCTTCCCTATTATTAGTAGTACACTTGCCAACCACTAGTGTAATTCAATTTAATTTTGAATTATCATGTTTAGTATGCTTTCCGAACCCCAAAGGTTATGTTCTCTAACCCTAGTGTTCATCATACAAAAAGTTCACACAATTCAAGCAAATAAATCATGCACATTAATTTCTGTTCTTACGAGTGTGTATTATCTAAGTAGGTCTTGTCCAGTCTGAGTATTCGTATACCTAAACTCTAGTACCCAGTTGTGAAGCTAGCATCAGGACCATGCGTATGGATCCCACACCCGAGCTCCCTAGGTATTTGTATACCTAAGCTCTTATACCTAGCTGTGATGCCCAAATTCACCAGGGTCAATTTATTTATTTATTTTCAATGCGTAGCAAATTCGGTGCTCATGACCTTTAATACAAGGGCATATGGCTTAAGTTGAAACTTTGCAAAACATCCAATATTTTCATTGGACATACTCCGATAATAATGTTGGACAAACATCTGATAAAAACTACTTTTTCAAAGCCATGTCGTGCAAACACACCCGATATACGCGATGTCCTCATGCACGTGAAATGTAATGCTACTGCTTGTTATTTACTTATTTGCATGCATGCATGTATCAATATCATTCTCACAAAGTTGCGTGTTATTCAACTAAGAAATAAATCATGCAATTGGATTTTTTTTGTACAGATTTCCAGCTCAGAAAAATAGCATGCATTACTTCCATTTTTCACACAAAGCGCATGTTATCAACGAGAATAAGCATCTGTTGGAATCTTTCGATTTCAGCTAAAAAAACATCATGTATTACTACCATTTTTCACACAAAAACTACATGCTATCAACCAAGAATAAGCATACAAGCGGAAATTTTTCGATTTCCGGCAAAAACAACATGCATTTTGCAAAATTTCACGAAAAATTGCATGTTATCGACGAAAGAATAAGCATGCGAGCTATAATTTTTCAGTTTCAGTTCATAAAAAGCAAAATGCATTTCTACCATTTTAACACAAAAAAGCGCATGTTATCAGCAGAATAAGCTTTGTATGCAAGCGTCGTAAACACAAATTCAACGGAGTTCAACTTGCTCTGCTTGGATTTTAGAACGAAAGAACCAAGCCAGTTTATAAAGCTGTTTGAAGCAAGCCCTAATGTCGGGCCATCCCTCAGCCATTGAATGGCCCCAGATAAAACATCCCAGTAGAGGAAGAACCTACCTTTTCTTCTTTCTTTTTCTTCTTTCTTTTCTTTCTTCCTTTATTACTCTTGTTTCTTTCCTCCTCTCTTCTATTCCTCTACCTCTTGAATGATTTTCTGACCAAAGCGAATTGGTTTTGGTCTTGGACACCTCCTTGAAACTAGTTTGACACATGGCCATTACTAGGCCATGTACTCCATCTCAGAGTACCCACTATCATGTTCATGCATGAGGGTGGCATGACACTTGTCTTCCACCCATATGCCAAGTCCTTCACCCTAGTGCCACATGGCATCACCCTCTCATGCCAAATGTCACTCAATTGTTTGTCCATTTGCCTCGAAATGAGTGAAATTTCGACTGTCTCATAATTTAACGAAATTCGAATGAGCGCTTAGATTTCACAAGATGAACTCAACGGCGTAATCCACATTGTCATTCGAGATCTAGAGAGTTTTCTAGGTTTACCATTTGTACTGCGACGATAGTCTACCGTTTTACATTATTTCGGGTTTTTACAAAACCCATTTATGAAAGAAGTTATCAAAAAAGAAGTGCTTAAATGGATGATTGCATGATTTATTTATGCAATTAAATACAACCCATAAGTGAGCCCAATTCATGTGGTTCCTAAAAAGGGTGGATTCACAGTCACTAGAAATGAGAATAATTAATTAATTCCAACAAGAATTGTGACAGGATGGAGGGTATGCATTGACTACAAAAAATTGAACACTGCCACCTAAAAGGATCACTATCCTTTGTCTTTCATTTATCAAATGTTGGATAGGTTGGGAAGACACTCTCATTTCTATTTTCTTTATGGATATTCTGGATATAATCAGATTGCCATAGCCACTGAGGACCAGGAGAAGACCACCTTTGCATGTCCTTATGGAACCTTTGCTTTTAGAAGACTGCCATTTGGATTATGTAATGCTCCAACCACCTTTCAAAGGTGTATGTGATGAGCTTAAAAGTCATCTATTTTTAGTCCATTTTTCTGCTTAATTTTCATATCAAAAGAGACAATTACTTTGCAGAAATATGAAGAAACTCACCCATTTATTATTAGCGGGTAGAATGGAAGAAAGAAAATCGGTAGAAAAATGCAGAAATAAATTGGAATAAAAGTGCGATCGATTAAGCTGAGCGAGAAATGAAAGAACAGGCTGAGTCATTGATGCAGTTGTGGGTCTGCACAATCCAGTTCTGAGGTCGTGACATCGAGAAGTGAAGGAATTTGATCTTGGCGCGGGGAACGATCTAAGCGAAATTTGAAGGGCGAAATTAAAGGAATGATGTCGCGACGGCGGTCAGCGACATCAAAACAACAGTCTGATCTACTGACATTAAGTGATGTCGCGACAAGAAAGCGGTTGGCGACATCGCGACAACCAGTGGAAGGGTGCGGAGACTTGAGCCCGTGGGACAACATCACGATGTGCGACATCGGGAGCAAACCATTAAAAACGCGAAAGGACTAGAATGGATGTCGCGACAAGGCCATGATGTCGCGACATCGCCAGCGATCAACTGAAACCTGCAAAAGCATAGCGTGGTGTCGTGACAACATGAACGACCAGTTCATAGGATGCAGAACTTTAAGTCAATGTCGCGACATGAGTTGATGTCGCGTGAAGGCGAGGTCGCCATTTGGGCGATAACTTGGGCTGGCTACTGCGAAATCCACGACGGAGTTATGTGGGATTAGAGACTGGCTGGAAAACCCTATAAGCTCTGTGACTACCCCGGAATAGTAAAAGTAAGTCGGAGCGCATCAAGGAAGATCTGGGTAGCCTGGGCTTCATTTTTTTTCTTTTCTTTTCTTTTCTTTTCTTTCTTTCTTTTTTTCTTTTCTTTATTTTAGACGAGATGTTTGTCACCGTATTTTTTCGTTTATTATTTTTCTTTGGATCTGAATGTTGCTCGTTTCACGGCTGAATCACGAATTCAATTTCTTTTCAGTACTACGGAATGCATGAAGTTCGAGACGGAGATTTACGAGATTCGATTATTTAGGTTCAGTCTGATTATTCTTTTGATCGAAGGATCTTGTCTCGTGTGATTCTGATGAATTGAACCCGACTTCCATTTAGTAAGCGTTGTAGTCCGAATTGATCTCTGTAGTGTTGCGACATCTTGTTCACATTTCGGTTCTGGTACCCAGTTATGGGTTTTTTGTGATTTTAGATCGAGATATCGGTTTACTATACCCATTAAGAATTGCGTCATTACTGCGATTTCAAGGAGGTCCTCGAGTGACACGAGGGAAGACAATCCACGGGAGTAATGTGCATTTCTTTGGTATACTAACGCTGTGGGGATCCTTTGAGCTTTGTAAGTTCACTTAGATAAATCCTCTTCTCCAACGAGTCGAAGCAGAGTTGAGACTTATCTATTTAATCAAGCGAAATTTCACCTCGAATTCGGATAGTGAGGCCAATCCGTGTTAAATGAGATCTAATCAAGGAAAGGTTGATCTATTTTAATTTCGAGGAAAGAGTAATTTGGAAGTGTATATCCTTGCTTGGCCAAATGGCAGGGTAAGGTGTACGAGTCCATAAAATGGTATGAAGTATTGCAAGAAAATACCGACTTAAAAGTTCTTGTTAAAAGTAGTTATCTCATTCCACATGGTCGAGAGAATCGGGAAGAGGAGATAGCGAAATGTGGAGCGTGGAGAAGTCGGTACCTTCTGATTGCCTTGGACGAGATTTTGAAACTTGAGATAATCGAAATTAATTGATTATGAACTACGAGGAATTGATCGTTCACTATAATTTGTTTCTCTTGATGTGTCTTCCTATGATATTCATTGATATTCATTTCTTTGTAGGAATTTATTTTCCTTCATTTGTTTTATTCAGTCTATTTGAATGTTCATTTCTCTTTGCACTAGTTAATTTCCCGGCTTTCATCTTTGGACACCCATATCAATTTATGGTCCAAATAGTATTGACTAGTAGTCGAGGTAGTTGATGAAAAATTCTTGAGATCTCGTGGGATCGATATCTGGACTTAAATCCATTTTGTACTTGTCGGCACATTGCGCTACGAGAATTTCGGACGAAACCGATAAATTAAATCGTTCTACTCTAAGAGATTTTTGGTTATGATGATATGATGTCAACAAGTTGATGCTTGTTGCACGGGATTAGTTAATAGTCCTTTGGTAATAGTGTCATAAATTTAATATATAACTATTTGGTCTAACAAGTTTTATGGTAGTTTTCTTTGGGGATTAGATAGTAGTCCTTTAGTGATAACGTTATAATCTTGCATGCATAACCTGTATAAATGCGAACATGTTTTGGTCACACAACAAGTTTTATGGCGCCGTTGCCGGGGATCGAAGGGTTTTAGTAATCAATATTCGAGACAAAAGTAAATCTTAATTTGGACATTTTTAAGAAAAAGAACAAAAATAAGCGTTTCAAGCGGTGACTCTTTTAGCCATGACCTTTAACAAACCAAATTGAAAAATATTTGTTGACCGAGACTAATCCTGGTAATGTTAGTATGTTTTGTTTTGAGACAAAAGTTTAATGCATAGGAAGCAATGCGGATCTGATTGGCGAATCTGAAGTAGAAAACACTTGAAGCTTGAGGAAGATAAGAGAGAGCGAGAGAAAACTCCACCGTGGCGGATGAAGACGAACGGAATAGCGAGCATAGAGAAGCGATCGAGAAGACCTCAATCACGGATACAATGGAAGACTTATGGAGACCAATTGTCGGGATGAATACTCTGCGATGAACGACACAACGGTTGAACGATAATTTTGAAGCGAAGCTGACACTAATCACAATGGTTCAATGACATCGGTTCTTGTACGTCCAGAGTTAAACGAACATGGGAGATTTCTCGGGATGGCTATCTGTTAAAGTTAAATGGGGTTAGACTAGAAGTCATTAAACTGCATCTGTTCCCCATTCTCTCCTAAGGGATCGGCATTGTAGTGCAGGTCTTTTACCATATGGAGTGCATTGACAGGTTGGGGAGGAGCTGTTAGAGGCCTACTTGTAGATTCTTTCCCACTTAGTCTCACCTCAGGAAGGAGAGAAGTCATAGTGTTCCAACGGGAGAAGATGAAAGCCTCATTGGCTTGGGAAGATTCAAGCGATTCTTCGAAAGATGTCAATGCATAGGATAGACTTGAAGACTCAAATGGACGTGTATATCATGCCTTAAATGATATGTCAAAAGGAATCATTGATGCTTCATCTTTGCGGAGCATTCAAGCGTAAAAGTCTTTGAGAGCAGGGATACGATCGAGGACTGGCCAAATGCAATATGAAACTCCTTACGGCTCAAGAGGGGCTCAACGAGGAAGGGGATTACAGGCGGCGAGATGGCGGCCATGGAGGCGAGTTGGACGCCATTATGCATCGAATGGACAAGCAAGAAAGAAGACATACTGCTTGCCCACGAGATAGGAGGCGGTCGAAGAAATTATTGAAGGGAAGTCTTTGAGACGGCGGATGAACAATTTTATGATCTTGGAGGTTAAGTAATTTGGGTGAGCGAAACTGCCATTTCAAACCCGATATAACCTGCCAACATTATCATCGGGATTAGGAACCATGAGAACTACTCCTTATGGTGGAGGGCTTCCACAGGCCCAAAGGCAATCTGAGAACCCCCACCCAGGGGGTTATCAACAGCTACCAAGATTTCAGCGGCCAGTGAAATGAACACGAGAGCAGATACCAAGGTCGAGGAGACCCACATCTTTTGAAGAGCAGTCTTTGCAGTTCATGGGGGATAATAAGAAATTGTTGAACCTGCTTGAACGAGTTAAGCAATTAGGGAGCAGCGCTGGCGCAATTTTCAAGTTTTCGAACACTACCAATGCTACCTTAAAACACGGGGACTAGTGAGGCGTGGCCACTAACCTGCCGAGACGGAAGAAAGATGCCTTCCCAGCGACACCAAGAAAAATCCCAAAGGCGCATGGGTACAATCTTGTGAGGAGTGGAAAGGAGTTAGAGATGATGAAAGAAAAAATAGCGACGAGGAAAAAGACAGCCCGAAAGGAAGAAGAAGCTGGAAAAAAGAAGGAAAGGTGGATAGGAAGGACATCGAGGCTACTACAGACTGCGATTACGCTCCCACGGCAGTATAAAATCAAAAATAGAAGAGCAATTTGCTAAGTTTTTGAAAACCTTTCCAGAAGCTAGAGATCAGTATGCCCTTTACTGAAGTAGTGACTCAGATGCCACTCTACGCAAAATTCCTTAAAGACATTCTGAGTAAGAAGAGAAAGATCGTAGAAGAAGGGATTGTGAATCTCACTGCTACTTGCAGTGCCTTGATGAAAAAAGAATTGCCAGAAAAGATGAAAGATCCAGGGAGTTTTACAATTCCTTGCATAATAGAAGGAGTTGAAATCCAGAAAGCTCTCTGTGACTCAGGAGCTAGTATCAGCTTGATGCCTGCTGCAATTTGCCAAACAATTAAGTTTGGGGAGTTACTTCCTACCATTACTCTTCAAATGGCGAGACGGTCGATGAACAATAGGAAGGAGTCTTGGAAGATGTGCTGGTCACTGTTGGGAAATTTGTTTTTCCAGTGGATTTCATCATTCTAGACATGGAGGAAGACTCACAAGTACCCCTTATGTTGGGAAGACCATTCTTAGCTACTGGAGCTGCTCTGATCGATATGCAAAAAGGAGTTCTCACCTTGAGGTTGGAGAAGAAGCTGCTTTGCTTTCAACGATCGGGGCATGCAGAGATATAGACATAGACCGAGAGAAAATTTCAATGTAGTTGATGAAGTACATAACCTCAACCTGATGTTCAAAATGATTGTAATGATCAGAATTTTATCAATGAAAAGAGATGAATTTCGGGTATATCGAAGATGAATTACTCGATTATTCATACAGCGGTTTCGTTCTATAAAGCCTTGATGAGCATGGCGAAGAAGAGATGAGCAAAGAGGAAAGTAATGAAAAGGAAATTCAGCAAGAAACCGGTGAAGAAGGCTTGTGTTGAAAGAGCGCAAGTCATTTGAAATATGTTTACTTAGAACCACCCGGAAAACCCGGTGATTATCTCCGTATTTGAGTGATGAGGAGGAGCAGCCCAATTCTTGCGGATACTTGAAGAAATATAAAGTCTATAAGCAGTCCATTGAAGAATTGAAGGGTATCGATCCATCCCCATTTGCATGCACAAATTACTGTTTGGAAGAAACTTCCAAGATTGGCCTTAAGAGACATCAAAGTGAGATCCGTAATGAAGTAGTCGAAGAATTCGGAATTGCTAAATCTTGGTTTTCATCTATGCAATCTCAGATAGTCCTTAGGTGAGTCGGGTCCATGGTTTCAAAAGGTGGATTTCTTGTGATCCGCAATGAGAAAAATGAATTGATTCGACAAGGAGCGATGAAGCGGATGGAGGGTATGTATTGATTACGAGGAAGTTGAATCACGACAACCGAAAAGATCATTTCCCTTGCCTTTCCATTGATCGGATGTTGGACGGGTTAGGGACACCCTCACTTTTGTTTTACGGATGGGTACTCGGGATACAATCAGATCGCAATTGCACACGAGGGATCGAAGACCACATTCACATGCCTATGGTACCTTTGCCTTGAGGAAGGATGCCATTTGGGCTATGTAATGCTCGGCTTCTCGAAGGTGTATGGTATCTATTCTGGTTGGTTGAAGAGTGATACGGTGCCATGGATTTCAGGCTTCAGCGTGTATGGATCCGGCTTTGATCGATGTTTAAACAATCTGGAAGCGATGCTTCAAGATGCAGAGACAAGCAGTTAGCATTGGATTGGGAAAAATGCCATTTATGGTGTGAGGAAGGTATTGTTCTTAGGCATAAAAATTTCTGCAAAGGACTAAGTAGACTGATCAAAGATTATCATTATCAAAACTCTTGCACAACCACACGATAAAGGAGTAGAAGCTTCTTGAAATGTCTTTGGATTTGGGAGATTCATCAAGGACTTTCAAAAATAGCTGGGCCGCCTATGCGGATTGCGGAAAAGATCACGAGGTTCAATTTGATGACTCACGCAGGATGCTTTTGAAAGTAATCAGTTAATTCTGGCTTTTTATAATGGTTGCACAGAATGGGATCGGGGATTTGAAATAATGTGTGATCTTTAGTGATTTTTCCATGGGATTTAATCAGTGGGGCAAAGAAAAGAAAGAATATTCAGGGCCATATACTATGCTAGTAAAACCTTCAATGAAGCACAAGAGAACTACTCAACAACTGAAAAGGAGATGCTAGCTATAGTATTTGCTTATGAAAAATTTAGGCAATACATTTTAGGATCCCGTGTGGTGATTCTGCTTGATCATCTTGACAATCAAATACTTGATGTCAAGGGAAGCTAAGCCAAGATTGATAAGGTGGGTCTTTCTTTGTTGCGGAGTTTGATTTGGAAATCAAGGATAAAGGATGTGACAATGATCATTGTCCTTGTCAAAGTAGAAGAAACCTTAGAAGAGGAAGGTAATGATAACGAGGAATTTCCCGAGATGAGCAAGCATTTTAAGGTTTCCTGTCAACTTCCATGGTATGCCGACATTGTGAACTATTTAGCTTGTGGAGTAGTTCCTTCGGAATTCACTTCCCATGAAGGAAACTTCAGAGCGGCGACGGGATCTCCCAAAGAAGAAGAACACTATGACAAGTCCGGTAGGACTCAAAGCGACCGGTGATGGGAGGCAACCCATAGGAAATCTGAATTTCTAATTTTCTATATGATTTTAGTTAGAATTCGTGTTGATTTATTAGCAATTAATACAGGACTTTGTTTTAGTTTGATGTAATCAATTCTGTCAGTATTAAGGATTGATGATAAATGCAGGAAGGAGGGAAGAGCAATTCTTGGATAACTTCAACAACTCACATGGAGAATACGGGAAAAAGGGAAGCATTTTTTCTCCTATATAAATTACGTGAAAGTGAATTTAGTACATGTATGAATTCTTTGTGTGAAATTGATTCATTTGATGTTGAAGAGTTTAAAGTAATCTAAGGAATGAAAGATTTCTATGAACATTGAGCTTTAAAAATTTGAAGTCGCGACAAAGAGAACTTCCTTTAAAAGAAGTTGTGTGACATCATAACACAGAGGACATATAATAACACAACCAGGGATGGCTTGTCCAATGAGGTTGAAGGTCACGAAAATTAACTTGATGTCGCATGAGTGGGAAATGTTGCGGTGGAGGTGAGGTTGCCCAATGACAACATCTTGTTTTTAAGGTGGCATTAAAGTCGAGACATGTGGAAATAAATGAAATAATCATTGAGCTCATAAGCTTTGATTGAATTGCAACGGTTCATGATTGCTTTTCCCGATTTTCTCTCCGTTCAGAACTTGGGTTACTCATTTACTCTCTGCATACGATTTAAATACAGAAAACCTAGGTCCCAAAAAATCTTGAAATTTCCTTCTTTCAAATGGCCAAACCATCAAACCTCAACCTAACCAGAAGAATTCATGGAAAAACGTCTGTCAGAAGAAGATCGACGGGAAGAGCGAATGAAAGAACACTGTAGAAGCATCGGAAGGACCAACGGTTCTGAGAAAGCACTAAAAGGGCAAGAAAAAAGTAGCGAGAAGAAAATCGAAGATTTTGTGTGGGAAACCTACTCAAGTGGAGGAAACACTATGCGGGAAGGGGTTTGTAGCGAAGACGATTGAAACCTGTCGCCCGCTTCGAGATGATAAATAAAGAGGTTGAAGCCCTCTGCGCACATCAAGAAGCGGGGTATGCGGCGTGTGAGGGTTTACTCAAATTTAGTGGAAGAAGGACAATGCGTATGTCGAGAGGAGTGTGGGTGCCATATGGAGCCACGAGGCCATTAACGAGTTTGAAATGGCGGGACACGAAGCATGGGTCGAAATTAAAAGCTCTGAAAACCGATTTGAAGAAGATTGCGGGAAAAACTCGCAGCGGGAAGAGGCTCAGCGGGGCGGGAGAAGGAGGACCAAAAAACCACGAACAAGGAAGCCTCGCTGAGGAGGCTAAGGTGTAGTTCTATTTCACAGCCTCTGTTTTGGTTCCCGACCGGACACTGAGCACAGTGAGGGAACAGGAGCGGTCATGCTATGCGCTAATGCGAGAGGATATAAGATCAATATAGGGACAATAATGAAAATTAGATAATGAGGTACCACGAAGGAAACAAAGGAGTGATCCCTCACCCGGCAACGATTACAATCTTGTGTTTGAAGAAATTTGAGTGAGAGGGGAGATTGGGAAGCGAGAAGAAGAGACCCGGTGACATCACCACTCTTATTGACAAGAATAATTAAGGACCAAGAAACCCCGGAAAGAAAAGAGTCTTGATTAAAACGGGAGAGAAGTTCCAATGCGAGAGAAGAAGAAGTGAACCTGAAGCTCCTCTGGGATGTTAATAATTTCCATTTGCGGTTCTTTGTAGGAATGGGATGAAAGAAGCCCGAGTAGATTTCTCTTCCCCTTTAGCTAGTTCTCCTCCATGCAAGGTAGAACATTCAAAGAAAGGAGAAAGTTCTAGGGGAACACAAGAGAACAATGACGATCATGGAATGCTTCTCTCCATACCAAAACAAGATGGAGGCAAGGAAAGAGTGGAGGTTGCGACAAGTTCAGGAGAAGTCTGAAAAAGAACTAAAAGAAGAGATCAGAATGGGAGAAGAACTACGAGAGAAGAGAAGAAGGTTTGAAGCTGAGTTGCAAAAGAGAACGGGAATGGGAGCCAGTGAAAAGGAAGGAAGAGCAGATGAAGGAGGTACTCGACAAGGAAAAATTGAAAATGGAAACAAGGGATAAAGATACATTAAAGAAAATTTGAAGTTGATCCACGAGGCATTCTACAACAATCAAGTTAACAGAGACAATCAGCTCTTGGGAATCTTTCAGAGAAGGGATGCAACGAAGCGAGACAAGGGAGAACATCAATGGATTTAAATTTCCTTTACATGTCCACAGTGAAAGATTTTGAGACAAAGATGGAAGGGAGAGACAAAGGTGTTAGATGGAAGCGATGCATTCAGGAGGAAGATGTGGCTAGAATCTGGACTTGATCAACAACAACTGTCAAAATTCTTGGAGGTCATGTGAAATGGAAAAACATGAACACACTTGGAATGGGCAGGGATGAAGCTGACAAAGGTGGATCTCTCGAAATGAGTTGTACGAAGCGGACCGACAAAGAAAGCCAAGGGACAGAGGAGAATAGAGTAAAGATTCAGAATTCCAGCCCTAATTGGACACTCTTGACACGGATCCCCAGGACATCTATACTACGCAGACAAAGAAAAATAGACCTATCCATTCAAGTTTGATCAACTCCTTACATCTTTGTAGTTCTAAGCCGTTGCAATTGAATCAGAAATAAAATGAGAAACTTGAATTGAATTTTTGTGTGCGTGCTATTTTGAATTTGTTGGTTCAATATTGTGTTGCTGGAAGATGCATGATTAGGACATTAAAGTAGAAATTAGTTCCAGAATAAAAACTGCTGAGATGGAATGAGCTGAAATGCAGAATAAGGACAAAATGAATACAGTTTAATTGAAACACAAGGTGCAAAAATTACTTATATCTAACTGATAAGTCCAGAATTGAAAATACAAGAACAAAACATATTTTGAGTTTGTGGTATGAACGATCAGTCAGGAACACATTGAATATCAATTAATTTAAATACTCCGCAAGCAAAAATGAGTCAAAGTACTCCCCTATGGTTAGTCACAACTGTTCAAACCAAATTCTAGAATTTATTAGATTATTGGTTGAGGCGAAATCCTAGGTGAATCTGGTGACAAGAGATGTCTGAGCCATTCTTGGATAGTTTGAGCCATTTTAGCCATCCCTACTTATCTTTGATGCATATACCTTAGTTCCAGAAATTGAACCAACAAGCTTATTTTTCAAAAATAACCAATGGAAACCCCAACCCATTCTAAGAAATCAATCCTCCAGTAAAGAACCTATGATTACCCAGGAATCCAAGGAGGAAGTAAGAAATGAAGATTGGGGGAGTATATATTTTGAGGAACTCCAAGGGAGAAATGAAAAGAAAAAGACAAAGAATGAAAATGCAATAGAAAGAACGCTTATAGGGATAAGTTTTATCTTGGCTAACTCTCTTGAACAATTAAGTTCTTATGGGTGTTTCAACACCTAGTACCCTAATATGCCATCTGGTATGGAGCTACTAACCCAAAGTTAAACTAGAGTGTTAGAAAGCCTAAAAGTTAAAACATTGCACTATCCTTAAATGGTGACAAACAAAGGAAAAATTCCCCAATGAAATTACAAGTGAAAAATAGGGGGCATACAGTTCTGAATTGAAGAGATCAAAGAGATGTCCCAAACATGAAGCTTAGGGGAGTTTATTAAAGAAACTATAAGAAAGAAGGCGAAGAGGGAGAGAAAGGGTCGAGGTAATCTTAACCTAAAAATTCCTTCCATCTACCCATTACCCAAACTAACAACAAGCCCAAAAGACTTTGATTGATCTTGAAGGCTGAAATCACCTACATTAGTGGAGATCAATATGAAAAACAAACTTATAGATTTGGAAATATGGAAACAATCAAACGGTGAAGAGGACTTTAGGAGTTAATTGACTCGAGTATGAAAATGAGAAGAAGGAAATCTATTATTCAACAGGATCTAATGATTATGTTAGTGTTTGTAAAACAATTTCAATAGCTTTAATTTTGTACTGGTGAAAAGTAGAAACTAACCTTGAACTGGACTTGAAGCTGGGAGTACGTAAATGATGCATACATTGTATTTCAATTAAATTGAATACCACGCAGTAACAAGACGTAAAAAAAAAACAGAAAATGTCCTTTTGTTCGAGGACAAATAAATCTTTTCTTTTCTTTGCTTGAGGACAAGAAAATTTTAAGTTTGGGGAGTTTGATGAGCTTAAAGTCATCTATTTTTAGTCCATTTTTCTCGCTTAATTTTCATATCAAAAAGAGACAATTACTTTAAATATGAAGAAACTCTACCCATTTGTTATTAGCAGTAGAATATAAGAAAGAAGAAAAAGTAGTAGAAAAATGCGTAAATAAGTGGAATAAAAGTGCAACACTAAGGTGGTGTAAATGAAAAGAACTCGGCTGAGTCATTGATGCAAATGTGGGTCTCGCACAGCCCGGGCCAAGTCGCGGACATCAGAAAGCCAAAGGAATTTGATGTCGTCACGCACAGGGAACACAATCTAGCACAAGGAGGAGCAGAATTAGCGAATGATGTCGCGACGTAACCGAGGTCGCGACATCAAAACAACCAAGCATACTTACAGCAAAGATTAAGTGATGTCGCTGACAAGAAAACTGAGGTCGCTACATCATGACAACCGCGGGAAGGGCGCAGACTTGAGCCCATGTCGCGATAAATATCCTCGATGTCGCTACATCGTGTGAACAAATCCACATTGAAGACCTGCAGAAGGACTAGAATGGATGTCGCGACGCGCCATGATGTTTCGGTCGCAAGCGATCAACCAACCCGCAAAAGCAGCGTGGTGTCGTAACAACATGAACGACCGCCCATAGGACGGTAACTTTAAGTCAATGTCGCGACATGGTTCGATGTCGCGACAAGAGAACTCGAGGTCGCAACCGGAGCAAGAATCTCTGGGCCTGGCTACTCCGGAATCCACAAAGCAGTTATATTGGGATTAGGGCCCAACTCGGAAAACCCTTTAAACACGCAGCCTACCCGTAATAGTAAAGTAAGCCTGAGGCGCATCAAAGGAGAGATCCGGGCAAAATTTCTGGGGCCCACTTATTTTTCTTCTCTATATTTTCTGCAGTGTTTATCCCGTGATTTTTTCGCTTTTTTATTTTTCTTGATCCTCACTGTTATCATCGCATCGGGGTCGAATGCGTAATTCAATTTCTTTTTCAAATTACTACCCGGGAATGCATCGGTTCGTACAAATTTCTCGGGATTCGATTATTTCAGTCAATTGGCAAAGTATTCTTTTGATCGGGCGATGCCGGCCCTCGTGATTCTCAAAGAATTGAGGAACCCTAAATTTTCCATTTAGTAAACGCTAGCCGACTGATCTTTCCGTAATTTACAAAGATCTGTTTCCATTTCCTTGGCTACGAATTTACTCGTATTATGGGTTTACTGATTTTGATCTGAATATCAGTTTCTTATACCCGTTTTATGAATTGCGTCATTACTCCGATTTCAAGGAGGTCCTCGAAAGTGACACAGAAGACAATCCTGGGAGTAATGTACATTTTCTTTGAAGGTATACTAACTTTGCTGTGCAAGATCCTTTGAGCTTTGTAAATTCACTTAGATAAATCCTCTTCTCACTTGAAGTCAAGAAGCAGTTAGAGCGACTTATCTATTTAAACAAGCGAAATTTCACACTGGTGGATGGTGAGTAATCGTGTTGGTGAGATCTAATCAAGGAAAGGTTGATCTATTTTAATTTAGAAGAGTAATTTGGAAGTTGTATATCCTTGCTTGACCAATAACCAGGAGCTAAGGTGTACAGTCCATAAATGGTATAAATGTGCAAGAAAAATGCCCGGCTTAAGGAAGTTCTTGTTAAAAGTAGTTATCGTTCCACAGCCAATTGAGAGAATTGGCGGGAGAGAAGGAGATAACGAGATGTGGAGCGATGGGAAGATCCATTTGCACTACAATTGCCTTAGACGATTTTGAAACTTGAGATCGTAAAATTATTCCAGTATGAACTCACGGGGTATTCGTTCACTATAATTTGTTTCTCTTGATGTGTCTTCCTATGATGCTTATTCGATTATTCATTTCTTTTGCCAGAATTTATTTTCCTTCATTTGTTTTATTCCAGTGTTGAATGTTCATTTCTCTTTGCACCTAGTTAATTTTCCCGGCTTTCATCTTTGGACACATATCAATTTATGGTCCAAATAGTATTAATTTTTCGAGTGAAGTCGGGGTAGTTGATGAAAAATTCTTGAGATCTCACATTAGGATAATATCTGGACTTAAATCCGTTTTATTACTTATCGACTGTGCACTTCACGAGAATTTCGGACAAAATAATAAAATTAATCGTTCTACTCTAAGAGATTTTTTTGGTTATGATAGTATGATGTCAACAAGTTAGTAACCTTGTTTCTGGGGATTAAGGTGTAGTCCTTTGGTAATAGTGTCATAAATTTGTATATGTATTTTGGTCACAACAAGTTTTATAAGCGTTTCTTTGAGGGATTAGATAGTTCCATGGTAGTAAGTTATAATCTTGCATGCATAACTAATGCATAAATGTGCAAACATGTTTTGGTCACACAACAGTATGATGTCCATGTTCTCATATTTGGTAGAGGAGGCTATGGAAATCTTAATGGATGACTTCTCAGATTATGGATCCAGTTTTGAGAACTACCTTAAAATTTAAGCGCGCCGGAGATGCCGTTTTAAAAACTTAGCTCTTAATTGGGAAAAATGTCATTTCATGGTAACAAAAGGTATTTTCTTAGGGCATTAAATTTATGCAGTTGGATTAGAAGTAGACTAAGCAAAGGTTTCTACGATTGAAACTCTAATTCCACCTACTACAGTTAAAGGGATTAGAAGTTTTTTGGACATGCTATGTTCTATAGAAGATTTATAAAGGACTTCTCAAAAATTTCCAAACCATTATGCAAACTGTTTGAAACGGATGCCAAATTTGAATTTGATGATTCTTGCAGGTCTGCATTTGAAGAAATAAAATATAGATTGGTTATAGCTCCCATCATGGCAACACCATACTGGAACAAAGATTTTGAAATCATGTGTGATGCCAATGACTATGTAATTGGAGTAGTGTTGAGACGAAGAATTGACAAGACTTTCAAAGCCATATACTATGCCAACAAAACTTTTAATGAGGCACAAGAGAACTAATGGACTACAAAAAAGGAGATGCTAGCAATGGTATTTTCTTGTGAAAAGTTTACGCCGTACATATTGGGGTCTCATGTCATTATACACACTAATCATGTAGCAATCAAATATCTAATGGCAAAGAAAGATTCCAAACCAAGATTAATTAGATGGGTATTATTCTTTGTAGAATTTGATTTCCAATCAAGGACGAAGACGACAATGTGGTAGAATCGCATCAAAAAGTTTAAAAAGCCTACTAAAGAGGAAAAAGAAACTGAAATATAAGAAAATTTCCCTGATAAGTAGCTTTTTTAGATGTCGGTTCAAGTGCCCTGGTATGCTGATAGTGTGAATTACTTAGCCTGTGGAATTATGCCACGATTCGACTATCGGCGGAAAGAAGTTGAGGACTGATGCGATTTCACGTATAGGATGCTTATACGTTTAGAATAGGAGCGGTCAGTTATCAAAGATGTACTAGAGGCAGAACAGGCTAAAATATTAGATAAATGTCATGCATCACCATATGGAGGACACTTTCCAGGAGACAAAATAGAATAGAAAAATTCTCTATTCAGGATTTTATTAGCCAACCCTATTCAGAGACTATTCTAAGTGGGTGAAACATTGTGATAGAAGTCAAAGAATGGGCAACATAAATAGAAGAAATGAGATGCCTTTGTAAGGAATCCTAGTGGTGCAGATCATTGATGTATGGAGGATATACTTTATAGGACCTTTCCTATCCTCATTTGGAAATCTATACATTCTCCTTACTGTGGATTATGTATCCAAATGGGTGGAAGTTATAGCTTGCCCCAAAAATGAAGCTAACACAGTTGTGGGGTTTATTCAAAGAAACATGTTGAGTAGTTTTGGAGTCCCAAGGACAATCATTAGTGATGAGGGAAGCCATTTTGCATTATGGAATATTCACCAACTTTATGTTTTGTAGGTATTATTTGAAAAAAAAAAGAAAACAAGCAGAAAAGAAGCAAAAAGGTGGAAAATGCAACAGTTTGTGTCATGACATAATTTTTCTTTGTCGCGACACAAAATTCAAATAGGCCAAAGGAACAATGTCGAAGTCAGCAACCAAATGTCGCAACAAAGTTCAGACAAAGCTCAATGGCAAAAGAGAAATTTATGTCGCGACAAAGAGTTTTTATGTCGTGACATTATTGAAGAAAGTTGTGAAGAAAAATAGCAAAGGAGCTGTGTCGCGACATAAAATACTAAGAATACAACACAAGTTAGCTGTGACAAGTGTTTTTATGTTGCGACAAAGTTTTCAGTACCAAGCCAACTCAAGGGGAAATTTCTGTCGCAATAAAGAAAATCTTGTCGCAGCATAATATTCAGAATTCACAACCAAGAGCAACAAAATCTTTGTCGCAACAAAGATTATTTCTGTTGAGACAAACAAAACATGAAGGAGGTGCATTCCCTATCATGACAAGAAGCTGAAGAGCAACACAAGAAGAATGACGAAAAAGAAATTCTTGTTGCGACATAATTAAGAGTTAAAGGCAAAAACCTGTGTCGCGATAAAGAAGTTTTCTGTCGCAAAAGTAAAAGCTATGGAATGATAAAATTCTGTCGCGATAGAGAAAAATTAGGTTGCGACATAAATTGTAGAAAAATTGAGAATGGCCAAGGAATTTATGTCGCAACATATAATTCTATATTCCGACAAACTGTTCAACAAGCGACAAGAATTAGGAAAGAAAACTCTGTCGCGACAGAGTTGATAGGCTGAAAAGTAAATGCTTGTCGTTACAAGGAAAATTTTGTCGCAACAAACTCCAAAAAGACAAGGACATGAGAAGTTGGGTGGAAACAGGTTTGGTGTCGCGACATAAGGAATTCCTGTCGCGACAAGAACAAGGCTACTAAAATAAGTTTATGTCGCGACATCATCAAAGTGTGTTGCAACACAATCTAAGAACAAGCTAAGAGAATAGGTCGTGACAGGAAAAATAAAAGCTACAGCAGACGCGACAAAGGCGTAAACTTTGTCGCGACGAACACTACAGGTCGAGACAAAGAGACTGATTTGGGCGGAATTTGGGATCCACAATTCGATTAATGAAGTGGGCCCAACATTGGAAAGCCTATAAATACACACTTCTAGAGAGCGTGTGCGTAGCTTTTAAATGACTCGAGTTTCTTGGTGGTTAAAGACTCTTATACATTTTTCGTTATTTCATTTTTTTTTCTTTTATTTTCCATTTTATTAGATTTAGCTTAGTATAGTTTTATTTTGTTAGTTTTTCTTTAATTTTATGGATTTGGGTATTGTACTGAAGTGTAGCTTCGAGTTGGTATTTCTTTATAAATTATTCTTTTCATTTACTGTTTTATTTAAATGGATGATTAGTGCCCAAAAAGTGCTATTTTAAACCCTATTTATTATAGGTTTTGAGAGCTTTTTATGTACTAATCATTCTAATTAACCCGATTTGCACATTAAGGTCTCTACTATTCTACTGATCGCATTTTGCGGCTTTTTTTTGTAGTTTTTGTAGGAATTGGAAGCCAAATCGCCGTGTCAATCCAATCATAACAAAGTCGGGTTGATTTCCATCAATTTCATATGGTTTTCTATCAATTTCAACAAGCCGAGAATGAAGAATATCAAGCAGAAAAATGGGATAGTCTTGATTGTGAATAGTAGCGAGGGAGCAATGGAGCATTAGCCAACATTGATGAGCAGTCTGCCGCAGTGAAATTTGATTACGGCTTTGGAAATTTATTTATATAAGCGAAATTCACCACACATGCGAAATCTTCGCATTTTGTGTATAAACTGACCCGTTTTGGTTTTTTCTCCTTTCACCTCATTGTAATAGTTTTAGTTAGGTTAATTTGGTAGTTCACTTTGATTGTAAGGCTATATAAGCCATTGTAATACCTTTGTTGACAGTTTATTTTATTGGGCCGAGGAAGCAAATCTGCTTTGTTTTTTGCCTCATATTCTCTCTTTCTCTCCCTTTCTCGGCTGCCAAACACTCCTTTGAGGATGAACACTCCAAGGATGTTTGGCTAAGGTCTCGTATCCTTAAAGAAGAGGGTTGCTAGGCTTGAGAATGGGTTTGCATTTGTTCCCACATTTTCCTGTGACGGGTTTGGCAATTTTGGTTCCCAATTTACAACTCTAGTTTAAAGCTCTTTGATGTACTTTATTTGGTCAATACTTGCGAGCTTTAGGGTTCGGTGTGATGTAGAGCTTTGAATCTGTTTGATATCCATTAGTTGCTATTCACGAGAGACCCACTTGGAGGTAGGTTAGGGGTTATATTTTCCTTGTGGTCATCCTCATTGATCAATGTAGTAATATTTTAGGGTTAAATTCACGAAATTTTTCGCTATTATAAGCGAAATAAATTTTAAGCTACATGAAAGTCGCTATGTGTGGCTCATGTCTGGATGTCCCCAGCTCAAAGACAAACTTTGAATAAGTAAGAGTAAGTAAAAAAAATATATATATATATATTTATTTATTTATTTTTTTAAAAAAATATTATTATTTTTATTTTTATTTTTATAAAAAAAAAATGTTCGTCTTTGACAAAAAAAATAAAAATAAAAATAATATATATATATATATATATATATATATATATATATATATATATATATATATATATATATATATATATATATATATATATATATATATATATATATATAAAATAATTTTTAAATTTAATTTAATTATTTTATTTTATAAAGAATTTTGTAACTAAAAGAATTTGTTTTGTTTTATTTTATTATTTTTATTAATTAATTTATTTTATTTAAAAAAATAAGTCGCAAAAATAGCTAAAATTTCACAGAATAAGCGAGGATTTTCGCGATGTGAAATTTTCGCCCCATAGCGGGGGTACATTATGCTAATGAAATTTTATTCTCCTAACTGTTTGCCTCTGATTTTGTTTTAGCTCATAATTTTTTCATCTAAACTCCGTTTTGGCGTTTTAGTGTTGAAAGATTAGAGGTGTAGAATCCTAAAAATAGCCAGAAATAACACTTTGAAATTTTTATGAAGGTGAAATTTTCAAAATGTTCCAAGCGGTCACTTTTTCTCTCTTTTCTTCCTTAACTAACTTGTTCATTTGAAGCTAAGCGGAGTGAATATAATTGATGGAAAGCTTGCGAAGTCTCCTATCCAACAACGGTCACATATCATCAAGGAGGTAACACTTCCTTCCCTAACTTTCCAATCCGAGCCCCATTGCGGACAATGAGACATTTGGTTGGGGGGGAGAGTTAGCGAAGGAAGTGGCTTTTGCATTTATGTTTTTGTTACTATTTTGAGCAAGCCCATTTTGTTATGTTCAATGGCTTGCTGGTGTTCCTTTTTGTGAAGCTGTTATACTATATAGCTTATTTTTTTCAAAAACTACACCCATTTTTTTTGTGTTTTGCCTAGCATGTAGTTTGAAAAATTGAAACTTTGTCTAATTCTATTGATGTTAGATTGGTTCTTTGCCTAGTTGAGTGGATGATCAGTTGAACTCTTGTTGCTTTCGACCCTTTTTCTTCCACCTTTAGCTAACCACACACTCTGCACATCAGGTTTCTTGATAACTGAAAAGCGCACAACCTCCTGGCCTTGCAATAACCTACCCTAGTTTCATTATTACCTTTAATAGGTTAAGGACCCATGAATAGAAGACGATGTGTCTTCCCAAAAAAAAATAAAGAAAAATAAAAAAATAAAGAAAATAAGAGAGAATTACTAGCACTTTGCCTTAAAACAGAGACGCGGTCAGGGGGTGTATGAAAACGCTCAAGCTTGGTGCCTAAGCGGTTGGGACCCTTGGAGCTTAGTGCTCATTACCGCGGGTGGATGGGCGGAGTTTAAGCAGAGGTTGTAGTGCACGGAGGTTCAAAATCATTCGAGTCCCGGGGGGTGAAACCTATAGAGTTTGTGATCGAAGATCCTCTTGACGTGCCTTAAGCCTTCCTTTGGTTGAGAATCGTCGAGGTTAATCCCGTTACGGACTTTGTTGAATTCAAACCCTCAGGCATTGCACCTAAGCCCCTTAAGAGTTTATGGAATAAAAGTGGGTCCTCATCTATTTAGGTTGGTTAGTGTTGTCCTAGGTGAGGTGGCGAGTAGCTTGGTTGGGAGAGTCTGCCGGTTTAGCGGTTTATTGTTGAGGCGATCCAAACAAAAACTGGATTTTTGGTGGAAGTTTCGATTGATTCGAGATGGAGGCTCGTGACCTGATTTTGTATGGCATTCATTCTCTCGAGATAGTTATTAGGCAAGGCTTTGATGATTCTTACTTAGGGTTAGGCATTACTCATTCACAACCTTTTTGAAATATAATAATTTTTGTGACCATCATTTTTGTTATCGTTTTGTATGCTCTCTCTTTCTTTATTTCTTTCATTGCTAAGGGACTAGCAATGTGTAGGTTAGGGGGTGTGATTAGTGCCCAAAAAGTGCTATTTTGAACCCTATTTATTTTAGGTTTGAGTGCTTTTTATGTACTAACCATTCTAATTAACCCGATTTGCACATTAAGGTCTCTACTATTCTACTAATTGCATTTTGCGGATATTTTTGTAGTTTTTGTATGAATTGGAAGCCAAATCGCCGTGTCAATCCAAACATAACAAAGTCGGGTTGATTTCCATCAATTTCCGCTGGTTTCTATCAATTTTCAACAATGAGAATGAAGAATATCAAAGCGCAAGTCAGTGAATAGTGCTGTAGTATGAACAACAGGAACATGTGAACGACAAAGCGACGTGATGAAAGAACGGTGCCACCCGATGAAAATTTAAGCTATATAAGCGAAATTCACCACTATGTGAAATCTTCTTGTTTTGTGTATCGCGACCTAGTTTTGGTTTTTCTCCTTTCCCTCATTGTAATAGTTTTAGTTAGGTTAATTTGGTAGTTCACTTTTGATTGTAAGGCTATATAAGCCATTATGTGCTTGTTGGCCAGTTTTATTTTATTGGACGGAAGCAAATACGGGCCCCTGTTTTTGGCCTCATATTCTCTCTTTCTCTCCCTTTCTTGGCTGCCAAACACTCCTTTGAGGATGACAACTCAAAGGATGTTTGGCTAAGATCGTATCCTTAAGAAGGGTTCTTCAGAGGCTTGGGAAGTAAGGTTTGCATTTTGTTCCCTGTTTTTCCACGGCCGGGTTTGGCATTTTGGTTCCCAGGTACAACTCTAGGTTTAAGCTCTATGATGTACTTTATTTGGTCAATACTTGGAAGCTTTTCAGGGTTCGTGTATTCTTGGCTTTGAATACCTTTGATATCCATTTAGT
Source organism: Tetrastigma voinierianum (assembly GCA_016808115.1). Lineage (NCBI taxonomy): Eukaryota > Viridiplantae > Streptophyta > Magnoliopsida > Vitales > Vitaceae > Tetrastigma > Tetrastigma voinierianum. The sequence goes on from JAEQBH010000463.1 coordinate 118,422, forward strand.
TGCTATTCTGAGCGATTGGAGGTAGGTTAAGGGGTTATATTTTTCACTTGTAGATGCATCCTCATTGATCAATACTTGAAGTAATCTTTAGGTTCATTGAAAGGAAATTTTAAGCTATTATGGCGAAATAAGATTTTAAGCTACATATGAAATTTTGCTATGGCGAAAATATGTGAATGTCCCCAGCTCTAAAAGACAAACTTTTGAGCATGAGTAAGTAAATATATATATATATATATATATATATATATATATATATATATATATATATATATAAATTAATTTTATTATTTTAATTTTTATAAAAAAATTTTGTAAGCCAAAAAAAATTTATTTTTTATTTATTTATTTTTTATTAATTATTTTATTTTATTAAAAAATAAGTGCAGAAATAGCTAAAATTTCACTAGAATAAGCGAGGAAATTTCAGCGATGTGAAAAAATTTTAGCTGCATGTATTTTGCTATGCTAACGAAATTTTCGCTCTATATGAAAATTTTAAGCTACTCCCCCTTGTTTGCCTCCTGTTTTTGTTTCGCTCATAATTTTTTCATCCGAACTCCGTTTTAGGCGTTTTGGTACCGTTAATTAGAGTGTAAGTCAAAATGGCGAAATACTTACTTTTGAAATTTTTATGATGGTGAAATTTTCAAAATGCTCCAACTGGTAACTTTTTTTCTCTCTTTTCTCCTTCTTCTAACTTGTTCATTTGAAGCCCAAACGGAGTGAATATGGTGTTGATGGAAAGCTTGCGAAGTCTCCTATCCAACAACGATCACATCTCATCAGGTAACCTTACTTCCTTCCACCCAGCTTTCAATCAAGGCCATTGCGGGACAATGAGACATTTGGTTGGGAGAGTTAGCGAAGGAAAGTGGCTTCCATTATGTTTTTTGTTTTTATTTGAGCAAGCCCATTTTGTTATGTTCAATGGCTTGCTAGTGTTCCTTTTTGTGAAGCTGTTATACTATACAACTTATTTTTTTCAAAAACTACACCCATTTTTTTTGTGTTTTGCCTAGCATGTAGTTTGAAAAATTGAAACTTTGTCTAATTCTATTGATGTTAGATTGGTTTTATGCCTAGTTGAGTGGATGATCAGTTGAACTCTTGTTGCTTTCGACCCTTTTTCTTCCACCTTTAGCTAACCACACACTCTGCACATCGAGGTTCTTGATAACTGAAAAGCACTAACCTCTAAGCATACAATAACTACCCTAGTTTCATTGACCACCTTTAATAGGTTAAGGACCCCCATGAATAGAAGGCCAATGTGTCTTCCAAAAAAAAATAATAAATAAAGAGAAAAATAAAAAAATAAAAGAAAAATAAGAAAAATTGCAACGCTTTGCCTTAAAACCAGAGAAACGCGGTCGAGAGGGCATATGGCCAGCCTTCAAAAGCCGGGCACCACTAAGCGGCTGGTTGGGAGCCACCGACTTAGTGCTCATTTTGCGGGTGATTCAGGCGAGTTTAGCGGAGTTGTAGGTCTTTGGAGGTTGATCATTCGAAGTCCGGGTTGAAACCTATAGAGTTTGTGATCGAAAGATCCTCATGACTTGATGCCTTAAACCTTCACTGATTGGGAATCGTCGGTTAATCCCCGTTCCACGGACTTTGGGTGAATTGAACCCGGCGTTGCACCTTCTGGCGCAAAAAGTGTTTATGGAATAAAAGTTGGTCACGATCTATTTAGGTTGGTTGAGTGTCCTGGGTGGTGCGGTAGCTTGGTTGGGAGGAGAGTGCAGTTTAGCAGTTTATTGTTGAGAGCTGATCAAACAAACACTTAGATTTTGGTGGAAGTTTCTGATTGATTCACCGAGATGGAGGCTCTTTTGATACTCAATTTTGTATGGCATTCATTCTCTCGAGATAGTTATTAGGAAAGGCTTTGATGATTCTTACTTAGGATTAGGCATTACTCATTCACAACCTTTTTGAAATATAATAATTTTTGTGACCATCATTTTTGTTATCGTTTTGTATGCTCTCTCTTTCTTTATTTCTTTCATTGCTAAGGGACCAGCAATGTGTAGGATAGAGGTGTGATTAGTGCCCAAAATGCTATTTGAACCCTATTACATTATAGGTTTGAATGCTTTTATGTACTAATCATTCTAAATTAACCCGATTTGCACATTAAAGGTCCTACGCACTATTCTCTTGATTGCATTTTGCGGATATTTTTGCGTTTGTAGGAATTGGAAGCCAAATCGCCGTGTCAATCAACGGAAACATAACAAAGTGGTTGATTTCCCATCAATTTCATATGGTTTTTCCATCGAATTTCAACAAGCGGGAATGAAGAATATCAAAGCGAAGAAATTGAATAGTGTAGTGTGAATATGTGCTTGACGGGAGGCTTGATAGACGGTAACGCGACATTGATGAGCAGTGCCTGTGAAAATTTTGCTACAGTGATTTCAGCCTGGCGAAATTCACCACTATGCAAATCTTTGTTTTGTGTATAAACGACTCCGTTTTGGTTTTTCTCCTTTCTACCCTCATTGTAATAGTTTTAGTTAGGTTCAATTGGTAGTTCACTTTGATTGTAAAGCTATATAAGCCATTGTAATACACTGTTGACCGAAGTTTTATTTTATTGGACGGAAGCAAATACGGGCCCCTGTTTTTGGCCTCATATTCTCTCTTTCTCCCTTTCGGCTACTTAAACCTCCTTTGAGGATGACAACTCAAAGGGATGTTTGCTCAAGACCCGTATCCTTAAAGAAAGGGTTGCTAGGCAGGAAGCGCCAAAGTTTGCATTGAAACTTTGTCTAATTCTATTGATGTTAGATTGGTTTTAATTAGTGGATGATGATTTAGACTCTTACATTACTTCAGATGGCCTTTTGCTACCTTTAGCCCCAACCACACACTTTGCATCTGGGTTCTTGATAACACAGCGCCCCAACTCCTAAACACTGATAACCTACAGTTTCATTGACCACTTATTTAACTGGGTTAAGGACCCCCCATGAATAAGGCCGTATGTCTTTAAAAAAATAATAAATAAAGAAAAATAAAATAAAGAAAAATAAAATTACAGCGCTTTATGCAGAGCATGATCAGAAATTGCTGTGTGAAAGCCTTCAAGCTTAGGTGCCTAAATAGTTGGTTGAAGACCTGAACTTGATGCCCTCATGAATTACGGATGTTGGAGTTCAGCGAGTTGTGATGTTGGAGTTTGAGAAATCCCATTCGAAGTCAGGGTTGGAAACCTATACGGGACTTAACGATGAAAGATCTACTCGTGACTTGATGCGCTAAACCTTCTTCAGGTTAGGAATCGTCGGTTAATCCAGTTCCACGGACTTTGGTGGTCGAACCCTCGACCACCTAGCATAAAAAGTGTTATGGAATGAGATTTGGTCCCGATCTATTGCGGGTTTGGTTAGTGTGTCTGGGTGGTGGCGATGGCTTGGTTGGGAGGAGAGTGCGGTTTAGTTTATTGTTGAGAGTGATCAAGCAAACACTTAGATTTTGGTGGAAGTTTCGATTGATTCATAGAGATGGAGGCTCTTTGATACTACGATTTTATGGCATTCATTCTCGAGATAGTTGTCTAGGAAGGCTTTGATAGTTTCTTACTTGGGTTAGGCATTGCTCATTCCTGCCTTGCGGCATATATGTCAATTTTGTGCCTCTTTGTTATGGTTTTGTATCACTCTCTCTTTCTTTGTTCTTTTCATTAACTGAGGGACTAGCAATGTGTGTAGGTTAGGGGGTGTGATTAGTGCCCAAAAAGTGCTATTTTGAACCCTATTTATTATAGGTTTGAATGCTTTTTATGTACTAATCATTCTAATTAACCCGATTTGCACATTAAGGTCTCTACTATTCTACTGATTGCATTTTGCGGATATTTTTGTAGTTTTTGTAGGAATTGGAAGCCAAATCGCCGTGTCAATCCAAACATAACAAAGTCGGGTTGATTTCCATCAATTTCATATGGTTTTCTATTAATTTCAACAAGCTGAGAATGAAGAATATCAAAGCAAGAAGAAATTGAATAGTGTAGTGTGAATAGTAACAGCAGGGAGCAATGGAACAGTAGCCAACATTGATGAACAGTGCCACCAATGAAAATTTTTGCTCCTGGCTTGAAATTTACGCTGTAAGCGAAAATTCACCACTGTGTGAAAATCTTCTTGTTTTATTAATATAGCGACCAGTTTGGTTTCTCCTTTACACCCTCATTGTAATAGTTTTTAGTTAGGTTCAATTGGTAGTTCACTTTGATTGTAAAACTATATAAGCCCATTTGCTGTCTACTATTGACGAGAAGTTTCTTTTATTGGACGGAAGCAAATACGGGCCCCTGTTTTTGGCCTTATATTCTCTCTTTCTCTCCCTTTCTCGGCTGCCAAACACTCCTTTGAGGATGACAACTCAAAGGATGTTTGGCTAAGGTCTCGTATCCTTAAAGAAGAGGGTTGCTAGGCTTGGGAAGTAAGGTTTGCATTTTGTTCCCCTGTTTTTCACGCAGCAGGTTTTGGCATTTTGGTTCCCAAATTTACAACTCTAGGTTTAAAGCTCTTTGATGTACTTTATTTGGTCAATACTTGGCAAGCTTTTAGGGTTCAGTGTATTCTTAGCTTTAGGCTTTGATATCCATTGTTTGCTATTCTGAGCTATGAAGTAGGTTAAGGGTTATATTTTCTATGTAGATGCATCCTCATTGATCAATACTTGAATGGTAATCTTTTAGGGTTCGGTGGATGCTTATTATTAGATCGAGATTCGTGATTTGCCCTTCACGAATCTGACTGTAGAGATGGGTTAAGGTATAATTTTCAGTAGGAACCATAAATGCTAAATAAATACTTTCATAAGGGAAAATTATTAGGGTTTAGTTTTAAAGTTAAATGAAAGTCCAATTCGAGGAATTGACTATAGGTCATCCTCCCAATGCGAGGAAATGAATCACAGGGCCTCTTTGTAACCATCAACCCAAACTGGCAATGACATAAGGATTTCTTTTACACTTTATTTTAGTTTATTTTACCTTTATTTTGGTTTGTAAGCCATCAACTCCCTGTTTTATCACCACCTTAAAATCAGCCCAGAAATTCACCATTTTGACTTAACGATGTCCCATTTGTGCAAAAGAAAACCCGCTCATGTGTTCTACCTAGAGCCACTATCTTTGCGGTAACTTTCATTCAATGATATGAGGCTAGGTTAATATTGTTGATTCTGATACCCTATTAGGCACGAAATGTGGATCTTTGAAGAAAGTTTACGAAGTTCATTTATTTCAGTTCGTTTATGATTTAAGTGAATTGCCTCTGTATTCAGTTAAGTCTTAGTAGGTAACTAGTTTTGAAAAAAGTTAAGCTCGTGATAGTCATTTTCTTTGCATAAAATTGGAAGCTTTAATTAGAATTCTTGAATTTATTTGATTGGTATTGTTTATAAATTTACTTGTTCTCAGGTAATAGTACCTTGTACTGATGAGTTATGTCTATAATTTCTAGGGGCCCTCGAGGCTGACACCGATATATGGAGAATCGCCAGTGTAAGCGGTTCCTTGTGGATATGAGTAGACTAGTAATATCAGTTAATAAATTTGAGGATTACTCAGATAGATCCTGACTTATAAGTTGAGGAAGGATGAATAGTATTTGTTTATCACTCGAGGTCTCTCACTCTTTTCTGGCGAATTGATTATGTTCCGTGTTATCAGAGTCAATCAAGGGAGATGGAAATTTTCGCCAGGTGTAGGATGAGGTGTCAATCCAAATTGGAGAAGGCTTGCGATATCCACGATACTGATGGGGAGAAAATTTCTTTAGTCCTAAGATGCGAGGATGAAGTACTAAAGGAAAAATACTTAAATCTTAAAAGAGGGTTACATACTACAAGTAGCGATTGAATCATGTCTCATAAATGAATATGAACCTTTAATGGGTGAAAATTGTAGTTGAAGGGAGGAATCCCAGGCTAGACCTTTGCGTGTTTAATGACTCAGTTTCGATTTATGGTTGAGCTTTGAATGAAAAGATGCAGTGATTAATGCCTAATTGATCCATTTCTAGTTTTGTCATAACTCCAGGTGAATTCACTAACTAATTCATAAACTTTACTTTTGAATATAAAGGATTTAAGTGAGACTATATTTTAGTCTCTTATCATATATAGGTGAGTCGAATAGTAATGATCTTGAGTAGTTGGGAGTAGTTAATGGCTTTTTTGATTTATCATCTTCTGTAGAGCGATACTCTGGACTTAAATATCGCTTTTATTGCATACGATGCATTGCATTTCACGGTGATCGTACCACGCGCACAAATTTTAAATAAGTCATTTTAAAAAACGAAATAACCAGTTCCATCTTTTCTTGATGAAAAATGGTCTTGACAAGTTTTAGCATTGTTGCCATAGGCGAAAAATTTTTGTGTTGCGTGCCCCAAAAGATTGGCATATTGATCATCATGGTTTGATTCTTAACAAGTTTTTGGCGTCGTTGTTGGGGATTGAGATAATGATCATTTTTGTTGAAGTAGTGTCATAAATTTGTATATATCATTTCAATTCTTAACAAGTTTTGGTGCGATTGTGGAGATAGAAACTAAATAAATTTAAGATCAATATTCCTAACTAAAAAGAAAGGTTACTAATTTGAGTACATAACTTTTGATATTATTTTTAGAAAATCACATAGCCAATTTTGTGGCGGTAGTTGAAGAAGCTGCGGCGTGTTTTACATGAGCTTAAATGGAAAGGGTTTGATTCGCATGCACGGCGGTGTTATGGTCAACAAAATTGCTCTCTAAACTACGTCACTGCTTGTAGCATGACCTCACTATGATATAGTGAAGCTCTAGGATCGAACAACAGGATGGGTTTTGATGCTACAAAATGATTTGTATAATGATTCAAAATGGTGAGGCTTTTGTTTGGATTTGATTTGTACAACGGTGGTTGTTGTCACTATATGTTAAGCGGAAAATTCGAAATAAAATGTAAAAAGACCTTGAAGTTCGGGCCACAGGTTTGGTATGATATAGTTTGCAAGGTATCCTCGGGTTATTTCCTCGCGCTAGGGAAAATGACCGCTATAGTCATTTCGAAAGCCGTATCTTTGTTTAACAAACCAACCATAGTAACACATTCCTCTTTGAACTATAGCATTGCTAAACATTTAATGTTCTAACGGTTGAAATCGACCCATTTAACCTACCCTCGATGGCTCGTAAATGAAATCTAATGGATATTCGGTGTATCTACCATTAGAACACTAAACCCTATAGCACATAGTATTGACTAAGGAAAATACATCAAATAGCATTTAAACCTAGTTTTGAAAGTTTGGATCACATAAATATGATACACAACGTCTTCAAACAGAGGAACACTAGTAACCCACATCAACCTACCTAGCAACCCTCCTCTTCAAGGTTTATAGGCTTTAGCCAAACATCCTTTGAGTTGTCATCCTTAAAGATTTGTGTTTGGCCGGCTAGAAAGTGAGAGAAAGAAGGAGAGAAAGAGAAAACAAATGGGGGCCGATAACGAAATTTGTATTAAAATGCTTTAAATAAAAGTTAGGTTACAAAATGTTTATAAGATGGCTTATATAGCCTTACAAGGTAAAACTAATCTATCTAAATAGTATCATTACGGTGAGGAGTAGAGATGGAAAAAAAACCAAAAAACGAGGTCGTTTGTACCGAACATGAAGCGGTATATTTTTGCTATAGCAAAATTTTAGCTATCATAAATGAAATTCGCTATGTAGCGAATACACTACATAGCGAAAATTTAGACACAATTGCAAAAATTTCGCTATTATAACAAAGGCCGCTATTATAGCGAAAATTTAAGCTATGCGGTGAAATTTTAAGCTATATGTGAAAATTAGCCCCCGCGGCGATTCTCCACCTCTTCGCTATAATTCTTGAATTTAAGCTATTCTAGAAATTTCTTATCTTCTCCTGCTTGCTTCTACCATCATCCGGCCACACCTCCACGACTTGTTTCATCTTGTTCTTCATCCCAGGCTTTATGTCAGATATAAATCCATAGAACTTCGGTGTAAGAATTAACTCCTTTAGTATGCACGGCTTGATATGTGGTAGGATGGGTTTATGAAACACGCAAAAACTACCACCAAACGGCCTCGAAATACAATCATTAGTACCAAAGTGACCTGCGTGTCGATTGGCTTAATAAATATGATTATTACACAGCACTCAAAACCTATCTTAAATAGGGTTGAATAGCACTTTTGGGTACTAATCACACCCCAGCGACACATTGCTAGTCGGTAACGTGCGGAAATGAATAACAAGCAGGATAACAAAATAATAATGAGGTCAAAGGTTTATAACGATAAATGCATAGCCTGCGATGAGGAATCACGAAAAGCCTAAACTAATACCCATCTCGAAAGAATGAAAACTATCTGCGATTAAGCGACCCGACAAGCTCTCTCCTCGAGGGCATGAACTAGGCTCTTACACCAAAGCTACAGGTTTGTTTGATGGAGTCTCAATCATAAACTATGGCGCATAATATTCTCCCATAAACTGGCCAAGGCTAATGCCATAACCTTGTGTGCTAACTACCTAAATAGATCGGGACACGCACCTACGTAATTCTTTTTGCGTTTGGGTGCAATGCGCGAGGTTCGACTTCACCAAAGTGTGCTGAGGATGCGGCTTGACTCCCAACCGGTGAAGGTTTAGGGCATCAATCCACGAGGATCTTTTCGACCTACAAACTCTGCGGGACTTCACCCCGGACTCAGAATGATTTGAGCCTCGTTTTTCTGTTTCATTAAGCTCCCACCCGTCACGGGTGTAGCGAACACTGGTCGTAGACTCTGACGATGAAGGTTTAAACGCGGGCTTTAAAGGAAACTAGCCATATACCCCTCGGACCATGCCTTTCGGGCTTCAAAGCGAAAACAATGCGATTATTCTTTTCTTTTCTTTTGCTTTTTCTCGCTTTTTCTTTTTTTGGAAGACACATTGACCTTGCATGGGGTCCATAATCTATTCAAGGAATCAGCAACACTTCAGGTTAGGATTTGCAACGTGGGGGAGGACTGTCTTGTTCCTAATATCATTGAGACTGCGTGCATTTTCGGTGTGTTAGACAGCTAAAGGGTGGAAGGAAACCCGGTTAAAATACGACAGTTGACCCAGTCATCCACTTAACTCGACATGGACTCTTCTAAGGTTCAGTACCATTAGGAAGGCTTAAGTTCAACACCTTTGCAAGGCTAAACATTATGCATATAAAAGTTAAGTAAAAATAATAATAATAAAAAAATGTGAGTCTGAAAGAAGAAAATGAAAATCTTTGTTATAAAGCTTTTATATAACGAAAATTGAAGTACAAACATCATAAGTGAACACTATACATAGGCGGAGCAGAGAATAACACATTTTACTTCTTTACTATTGTTTAATACATACATATAAAAGAGTCTTATACAAGACAATGACCAGTTGATAAAGGTAAAAACCAGCAACGGTATAAATCAAAACAATGTAGATAAATGCCACTTCCGACCCGGTAACTCTCACAAAACCAAAGTATAATCATTGTCACTGCGGGTTAGGGATGAAAGCTAGAGAAGAGATCACATTTCCTACTCACTGGCGAGGTGGTGTAGATCTTTAGTGAATCCCAGAAGCTAGTGGATCTGAGGCTAGCACGCGACGGCCAGAAGGGACATCCGCCCGAAGACTCTTGAATCGAGCTTGTTGACCGTCATAGTGGTGAAACATGACTCGGTCCTTGCCAACTAATTGGGAGACCGAGTGGCTCGAATCGAAGTATGGCCCCGATTAACGTAGAGTGACCTCGGCTCGGGCTTGTCAAGCAGTCGATCTTTGTGTGACATCAACGACGAGAATCCTGGAGTACTAGGGATGTGCTGCGGTGGCTCTGCAGCGATGTGGTGGATGGGTCGGCGGTCTCGAAAGGGATTGGGGCGGGGGCTCAAGGGAGGAGGCTGGGAGGCGGACTAAGGAGGCTGGGCGGATGAATCACGGGCCAGACGGGCTGCCACCCTTAGGCAGGTCCTCTGCATAGTCATCCTCGACCTCCTCCTGCTAATGTAAAAGAAAGGAAAGTGGCATAGATAGGGTCACTCCCAGGGATAGATGAGACAAGCCGACACTCTGCTCGTGGCTCCTCGGGGAACCCGGATGCTCTAAGACACGGCATAGCAACCTCGAGCATCAATGGGGAATAGCCTGCGCAGGAGCCCGGGTCGTTACGGTGGACAATACTCCTCGAGGAAATGTAGCAAATGGTCACCATGTGGCTTCGAAGGGGTGAACGGGAACCCCTCCCAGATGTCAGAAATAGAGCCTCGGGACGCGCCTCTGTGTTGTAAATAATGTTGCGGGTGGGACGGATTGGACCAAAGTCGTGAGTCACGTGAGGAAGCGTTGCGGAGGAAGGCTGGCCGGCGAAAGTGCACGGATCCGGTGTGGTGCTCTCGAGGAAAAGCGGAACCATCTCTCGGCGATGGCTGAGGCCGCTGCGATGCTCGTGGGTTTGCGGAACTCTTTGGGCTAAGCATTAGTGATGTCGCCGCTCCATAACTCTAGAGCGTCCATCGATGCGAGCGGTCTGCGTCTAGCAGGACGCTCAGGGATGTCATAGTATGATAAAACTCAAGTACCACCCAGGGATAGAAAACTGCCTCGGAGTCATGAACGGAAGCAATGAGTACCTCTGGACTAATCGCATCGAATCTATGAATCGCGGGTCCGCTGCCAATGCTAGCATATCATAGTAGGACTCTTCGTGGAAGTCCTTGGCACGACAATCCACGTTCCCTGGTATCAGATCACAGCTAAACATTGGGCGCCTGATCCTCAAATATGGGGATAAATGAGGCGATGAACTTTGAAGTAAACTGGAGGCGAAGGCTGGGCCCTAGGCAGAGAAGACTCCCAGGCGGATGTCAGGGCCGGCAGGCCGGAAGCGGGGCCCTCGGAGGCGGTCGCGGTGCATAGGAGAGGCGGGTCCACCGGGTCTGGTATGTCGCTGGGTGGGGACCCGAGACCCCGAGGCTCCTCTGCGGAATGCGGCCCGAGGGCGGGACTTTGAATCCACCGGTTGCATCGGGAGTCCTTGTAGAAGTTGCCTGTCTTGGCGGAGGAGAATGTCGGCGGCGACTGGATGCCCGGCGCCATCTCGGCGAGAAGATGCAGTCGGACCTGGGCACAATAACGATGGCCTCCGTGGAGTGCGAACCATGGCTCATGGGCTTTCGGGTGCCCAGCGAGAGGCGGGGCGGCGGCGGCTCAGGCAAAGTGCGAGGGCGGCAAAGAAGGCCCGAAATGGAGGCTGGCTGCAGGCGGCTGGCGTCGCGGCCCAGGAGTGGGAGGCGCGCGACTCGGGACTATGGTGACATCGGCCAGGCGTGGTGAACGGCTCGGGCTTGTGTGTGGCGACTCGGGCCTGTGGGTCTGGAGCGAGGCCCAGGACGGGAGCGAAGGGGCTTGAGGAGCTCGGCGCGCACGGGTGAAGGTCTGAAAGGAGTGTGTGATTGAAAATGAAAGGGGGGGGCAGGCGGCGGCTTTTAATGATGCTTGGAAATTTGAAAGGTCCCTTATTGGCTTGATGTGAGGGCAAAATTCGCTATTATAGCAAAAATTATGGCCTACACCACGTATATCCTGCAAAATAAAAAAAACAAAATTAATTTAAATAAATTAAAATAAAATAAAATAATTAAACTGAATAATTAAAAAAAAGGTTTTTAATTAAAAACTAAATTAAATAGAAATACTAAAAATGAAATAAACTAAAATTCAATAAACTAAATTAAAACAAAAAAATTTTGAAGTGGCGGTTGGTCTCGGTGGAGACCAAACCAGCTCGATGTGAAATTTCATTCATGGATCAGGGGAAATCTTCTCTGGTTTTTGCAATGTGTTGTGCGACATAGGGCTTCGCCTCGCCGTGACCTTTAACACTCTATTGTCCTTTGGGGTTGAGCAAATCTACGAACCATTGGGGTATCTTTGCGATGAATGATGAATGGTCAATCCATCGGATTTAAGTTTGGGAAAAAGGTGGAGTTTGGAGTCATAGGGCGGACTTGGTCCCACCTGTTGAGAAATTCTTACCAAGTTATCGCATATAGTCATGCCATTTTTCGATCTTTCCTTTCACCGATCTTGATTCAGTAGGCGTCATTTCATAGTTCTTCTGGCTCATTGAGATCTAGGAATCTTTTGAGCGAGCCCTACTTAAATCAATGTTTAGTTTCTTGATTGCCCACCATGCTTTGTACTCGATTTCCAGCGGAAGATGGCATGCCTTTCATAGACCGAACAATGAGGACATTTCGAGAATCATTTTGAAAGGTGTTTGTGGCTTGCGATGAATCGAAACATTTGAAGACCCGATCTTTTACATTCTTTGTTCACCACCTTCATTAGATGGTCTTTATCTCACGGTGGCAATCTCTGTGACCACTTGTTTTGAGGATGGTAGGGTAGCCAATTTGTGTTGAACACCATGTGACTAGCCATAACAGGGTTTTTGAAAGACTTGTTGCAAGTGTAGTTATATTTAATAATGGCTTTTGGTACTTGAACACAGAAAAGATGTTTTACTTTCAAGAATTTGAAACCTTACCCTATGGTCATTGGTTTTGCGAGGATTACTTTCAACCCGTTTAGATATAGTCTACCCCCACCAATATGTATGCACATGCCCGTAAGACGTAGGGAAAAGTCCACGTGAAATGGTGCCCCGAGCATCAAATAGCTAGACTACTAAAATTGGGTTTAGGGCATCATATGCTCGGCGAGAGAATTTCCAGGAGCCTTTTGGCATCTATCACATACTCGGCACGTTTGGTAAAGCTTCTTTAAAAGAGGCCCGGTAGAAACGGCTGCGGCACCTTCATTGTTGTCTTCCTTTGTTGTTCTTCTTGTTTGCTTATAATTATCACGATGCGCACGATGTTAAACAAGAAGGTTCTTCCGATAATAGGAATGGATATTGTAAAATACTACATATCTTAACTCAGTAGTGGAATTTCTCTATTGCTAGGAAATTGGCAAGGTGAATACTAGGGAGCATTCTCGGCTTTGCATTAGAATTCTTGGGGAAATTCATCGTTGATTAAATTTATAGTTGTTGCAGACTATAGTTAATCTCGAAAGATGGTATGCCGTAACATTCTACACTGTTTTGTCCCTTAATTTGCAAATTGAATTCCTGAAGAGAAGAACCCATCGGATAAGTGTTGCCTTGACCTTTTGCGGATTTAGGTCATATTTCAAGCGAATGATCACCTTAAAATGACTATATCGAGACTGAAACAAGTATGCTGAAATTTGTCTAAGGCATAGACACGCGACAATTCTTTTCTCTCAGTAGTAGTATAGTTCCTTTGTGCATATTCAGGTTTGCTTACATAATAGACTACATAAGGTTTTCCACCTTCTCTGTCCAAAAGCCTCCAATCGCAGATCACACACGCATCACTTTATCACCTCAAAGCGGCCCAGCAATTAGGTGCCGTACTATTGGTGCAGTGGTCAAATGGGGCCTCAGCTCTTCAAAGCTCTTCTGACAGTCTCTTTCCCAAGCAAATTTAGCATCTTTCTCGAGCAACTTATAAAGGGTTTAGCAATCTTCGAAAAGTCTTTGATAAATCTCCTGTAAAAGCCTGCATGGCTAAGGAATTGCCTAACTGTTTTTACATTTGTTGGGGAAGGCAATTTGGAAATAAGTTAAATTTTTGCCTTGTCGGCTTCTATTCCCTGGCGAAATGACATGCCCTAGAACAATCCTTGGTTCACCATAAATGGCACTTCTCCTAGTTAAGCACCGGGTTCTTTTCCAATGCACCTCCTGGATAACCCGAATTAAGTGAACATTCTTCAAAATCACTAGGTATACGATGATGTCATCCATATATACTTCCATTATGCGCTCCACCATATCGTGAAAATACTTAACCATACATCTCTATAAAATTGGCGGGGCGTTGCAAAACGAGAAGGCATCCTCTTGTAAAGCATAAGTTCCAAATGGACAAGTAAAAGGGAGGTCTTTCTTGATCTTGGTGTGATCTCTCTATCTGAAAGTACCTTGAATACCCCGTCAACTTGATAGAATGGGTGCCCGAAACTCTCAGTTGATCAGCGAAGGAGCGAGTGGGAAGTGATATTTTCTTGTTGCCGTTGAGCCTCACATGTCTATGCATACCCTCCCGGCTTGATGGTAAAGTGGTAGACAATTCCTCGCCCTTTTCATTTTTCACCGAGTGGTGGCCACGAGCTAGGCACCACGGGTTGGACTTACCAGGTACTGCCTCGAATATGGGAGTAAAGGATCTGGAAACTGCGGCAACTTCGAGGACTTCAATGAACCACACCTCACGCATGTGATTCAATCTCCTCTGTAGTTTTGCCTAACACCTTTTGACTCTTAATAAATGTTCAGGTGTGATTGTTGGGCTAGTGATGCCTTTTAAATCAGAAATTTTCCTACCCCAGCTTGCTTGTTCATCTTGAGAGGTGCGACGGTGTCTTCTGTGGAGTGGTCGTGTGTGATATTACAGCAGGACCTTGCTTGTTTCTTCCAAAAATATATTTTAATTCCACGAGGCGGGGGTTTGAATCAAAGCTATGGGTTCCTTTCCACCACTCTCCGGTCCCGACAAAGGTAAATTTCCATTTTCTCTTCCAACACCCACACCGGCTCATGCATTGAGTTCTGTTGCTCTGAGCACTCGGATAACTCTGGGTTAGCACATGTCGTACTTGTTGCTCATTATTTGTTCTTGAATTTCTATTATGCGAGACTTCTTCCGCAGTCATCTTCCACTTTGGTTGCATATGCTTTTTACTTCAGTGGAAGATGAGTTTTCAAGTCATGTTCTAAAGTGAGTTGCATAACCCCATTTCGACAATTTATAATGGCATTGAAGTAGCCAAGAATGGCCCTTCTCAATATGATGGGTATGGTTGGCCCCAGCTGAAGCCGTATGTGTCAGTATGACCAAAAATCCTTAGATAGTAGGGTTGTCCCTTGTATTAGAACATCCTCGGTCCCTTTGGTATTTTAATGAACTTTGTCATTGGGAGCAGTGTGATGGAAGTGGGCTTAAGTTCTGCTCTAGTCAGTACCTTGTACATGTGGAATATGGCGATAGGTTCACACTAGCTCCCAAAGTCCCAGCAATACCTTGCCACACAAGTGCGCCTATGTTCATGGAAATTATAGGACACCCCAAATCTTTATACTTCACAGGAGTCTTACACTCAATGATGGCACTCACTTTCTTAGTCAAAAAGGCCTTTTTGTTCACATTCAAGCTTCTTTTCACCGTGCATAGGTCCTTCAAAAACTTTGCATACGTGGGGACTTGCTTGATCATATCGAGAAGAGGGATGTTCACCTTCACCTGCCGTAGTACTTCTAAAATTTCAGTTTGGTTAACTAAATTTTCCTTCCTTTTTCGAAGTGCCTATGGGAAAAGAGGGAAATTTTCTTGTGTTTTCACACTCTTCCCACACTATTTAGTTGTTCTTCCTCTGGTGGTTCGACCCTTTATTAGAACTTTATGGTTGGTTATGGGACTGCTAGTCTCAGTTCTTTACCACTTCTCAAAGTCACCTCTTGCTTTGACTTCATCAATTCTTGTTGGGATCGGCAAAAACTGTCTCATGCATTCCCCCAGGGTTTCTTGTGTCCTAGGAAGGAATTTTCAGCACCGAGGACCTCTTCTTGGTTAGAATAACTGGAAATGGAACTTTGCAACTCACCAATGCATCTTTGTCTAATTTCTTGTTGAGTAAGCTCTCCACAATCTCAATTTTTGATTAGTTTGAACATTCAGAACCTTTTGTTCCTCCACAAGGTACTCACTGTGCTTAAATTCGAATTGCACCTTTCAGCCAGAGAAGAAAGGTGGAGAGGCTGCTGCCTTTGTCTTTGGGAGGTGGAGCTAAGCTGGCTGCTTTACGTGTCAGCCAGGGAGCATATCAGGAGGTTTTAACTTCCCGCGAAAGGTTTGGATGAGATTCACTCAATTGGGGTTATAGGTGTTGCCATAAGGAGGCATTTGTGGGTGGCTTATTTTGGCCCCGAACATGGGCATGCTCTTGCATTAAGTCCCTCAGCGAAGGAACTATGGGATAATGCGGGATGGCTTCGCAATGACAATTACTTCATGGCCCCAGTTTGAGATCACGAGCAATTCATTCGCGCTTGCACTTCATCTTGATTTCTCATTTCAGCTCCTCCGACCTTGATTGAGTAGTCGGTTCTTTCATCTCCGTGTCTTAGGAAAGTGCATAAATGCCTCCCCTTTGGTGGGTCGAAGGACTCATTCTTTCTGCCTCTCTTGGATTCGGTTCATCCCATGCCTTGGAGGTTTCGACTACATAGTTCAAAAAGTCCACGGCTTCATCTGGGTTCTTGCTCAGAAAGTCCCCTCCACATATGGTTTCCAGCAGTTGCTTCATGGCTAGAGACATTCCATCATAGAAGTGATTCACAAGCATCCATGCATCAAACCCATGAATTGTGGACCATGCCGATGGTCTCCATGAATCTCCCAACGCGATAGAACTACATTATCGTAGGCGGTAAAGTGTAGATTTGCCTCTTCAAACTATTGGTCTTGGTTGTATTAAAAAATTTCTTCAAAAATTCATCTTGAAGATTGGCCCAATTTCTAATTGTTCTCGGCCTCATTGAATTGAGCCAAATCTTGGCCTTGTCTTTCATTGTCAAAGGGAATGCCTTCAGCTTAAGCAGGTCCATGTCAGACACACCTTTTTTAAAAGTTGTACAAACTTCCTCGAACTCCCGGATATGCGTATATGGATTTTCATTCTCCATTCCATGAAAAGTGGGAAGCAGGGGCACCAGATAGGGTCTCGGCTGCCACATCATCAGCCCAGGTGGTATGATGCGGGGAAGGTGCACTTCACAAATCTAGGAGGGAATTGTATGTGGTCTCTCATTGACTTATATGTTGTAAGTTCCTTTGGTACCTTCTTTGGAATTTGATGTTCTTGGTGGAGGATCCATTTGCTCACTGTGTACACTGACTTCACAACCTTGTTCAGTTGGTGTACTAACTTTCTTTACAATCTACCTAACATACCTCCTATCCCATTGATGCATAAATACGTGACACAAAAGGAGCAAAGCGAAGCGACAACGAAGGGCTTGCGAGTCGGTGTTAGTGAAAAATAAAATGGCTTCATTATATATATAAAAGCGTTTCGGCGATGAAATTGCTAAGTAAAGAAAAAAACTTGAAAATCTAAACAATGAACTTCAAAAGGTTTAAAAGGTCACGCAATACTTGTAATGAGGATTACAAGTACCCATCGACTCATCATCAGCCCAGTTGGCACCATCCCGACAGCAGCGCCCATTTGGTCGCATACCGGGTGTGATGAATCGACAAAATTTATACCTAAACTACGTCTTGTTTGTAGCATGACTCTTACTTGATATAGTAGCTGAATCGAACAACGGGATGGGTTTAAGTCTTACAAAATGGTTGTATAATGATTCAAATAAGTAAGGCTTTTGTTTGGTTTGGATTTGTATCTAAAATAGGTAGTTTGTCATTATGTTGCTCCAAGAGGAGCGAAATAAAATGTAAAAATAAGACCTTAAAGTTTCGGGCCACTAGTTTGGTATGATATGGTTGCAAAGGTGTCCTCGGGTTATTTCCTCGCATTAGGGCAAATGACATATAGTCATTTCCAAAACCGGATCTTTGTTTAACTTTAAAACCAACGTAGTAACATTCCTCTTTGAACTACAAATTCTTTGAGCATTTAATGTTCCTGCAGTTGAAATCCAGCATTTAACCTACCCTCAATGGCTCGTAAATGACATCTAATGGATATCAGTGTATCTACCATTAAGAATCTGCTTGAACCTAAAATCTGCCAAGTATTGACCAAAGGAAAATACATCAAATAGCATTTAAAACCTAGTTTTGAAAGTTTGGAACATAAATACGCAGTACCTGCGTCTTGAAAAACAAAGGAACACCAGCAACCATGCTCCCAGCCTACCTAGCAGCCCCCTCATCTTCAAGGTTTAGAGGCTTTGCGAGCATCCTTTGGTTGTCATCCTCAGGGTGGTTGGCGACTAGAAAGTGAGAAAGGAGAGAGAGGAAATAACAATGGAGGCGAAACGGGGGGGTTGTAATCGAAAATGCTTTAAATAAAAGTTAGGTTACAAAATGTTTATAAGATGGCTTATATAGCCTTACAAAAAGGTGAAAAACCCAATCTATCCTAAATAGTATCATTACAGTGAGGGTAGAGATGGAAAAAACCAAAACGGGGTCGTTTGTACCCAAAAACATGAAGCAAAACAATTTTCGCTATAGCCAAAAATTTCGCTATGTAGCGAAATTACACTACATAGAAATTTTTTTGCTATAATTGCGAAAATTTCGCTATTCTAGCGAAAATTTCTCTATTCTAGCGAAAATTTCTCTATTCTAGCAAAATTTCTCTATTCTAGCAAAATTTCTTATCTTCTCCTGCTTGCTTCCTGCATCATCCAGTCTACATCCAGCTTGTTTCATCTTCAATTTCTTCATCCCCGGCTTAATGTAATCGAATATAAATCATAGAACTCGTGTAAGTGCTCAACTTGATATGCCTAGCTGATATGGTAGGATGGGTTTATGAAACCTGCAAAAACTACCACAAGCAGCCTCGAAATACAATCATTAGTACCAAAGGGACCTTCAGACATCGGGTGGCTTAGTGTATGATTAGTATACAAAAAAGCACAAAACTGTCTTAAATGAGGTTCGAAAATAGCACTTTTGGGTACTAATCGGGATTACATTACTAGGAGCATGTGTATGACATAGGGTTGGTTAGCTTAGTACAAGTTTAGTCTAGAGGTGTCAAGGTGAAAAGCTTGGGGACTTGGGTAACAAAATCACCCTTAATACAAAATCCTTAAGTACTTGATCAAGTATTCACAATCCTATCCCTCGAAATGCTATTGTCCCGCACAAGCACGACATGATTGAAAAAGTTTTTGGTTTCCATCACTATCCCCCCAAACAAGTTGTACATTGTCCCCAATGGACCAAAATATGACAAATAAGCAATAATGGAGGGTAAGAAGGATACCGAAACTGAGAGAAGTTATCGCGACACACAATGAGGTGCAAAAAGGACGTAGCAATGAAAGAAATAATAAAGAAATTTCCACGCATTTAGAAAGAGATCATTAGGCACAACCTGTATAATGCAAAATAACTGATATCATATATGTGGAATTTGAGTACATTAGTGAACATCCTATAATAAGTAAATATAGTGTAAATGAATACAATGGTTGAAAATACATCTATACATCAAAGGCTTCAAACACCACCCAAGCATAACATGTCTAGCATCCCCAATCGGAAGAGGAATCCGGTATCCTCCACGGAGGTGGTGGCTTAGGACGATCGATCCTCCCACCTTAATTGAACCTCTTGATTGAATTTGCTCAAAAGAATATACTATTTTGAACCATGTTTATTCAGTTTGAAACGCTTTTTGTGTACTAATCGCGTGTTAGCCACGGTACAATAAGTTGAAGTTCTCGCGTGCGTTTGTGACAATTTTTGTAGTTTTAAACTATTTATGTCAAAATTGTTGAGTCGATCCAAACACGAAGAATTTGAGTCAAGCTTCGACATTGCGGATCGAGGAGACAGAAGGAAGAAGAGCAAAAATGCAAGGAAAAGAATTTGATGAGTTTTACGCACGGTTCTTGAGAAATTGCTTTGCTTGACCTTTGTTCATCATCTGAAACCTTTATTCATCCATCCTGCATTGTTGACTTCATGTGCCTTTTTGCTTTTTGATACTTTTTGTTACAAATTTTTGTTGCTTCCCATTTTATCCCCTGTAATAGCTTTTGGTTTTAGTTTTTTTTGTAATTTCCCTTGCTCTGAGCAGTATATAAGCTGGAGTCAAGGTGCGTAAAGGGAGGCTCCATCAATCGATAAAGCGATGGGAAGCTTTCAACACTATTCTTCTCTTACATTTCACTTTCTTTCATTTTCTTTTCAATTTTCTGGGCAGCCAAACACCCTCCGAAGATGAAAACTCGGAGGATGAGCTGCTAAAACACCTTTGTCCTTGAAGACGAAGGCTACTAGGTGTTGGATCCTAAGGTAGGATGAGGTCCCACATTTTTCACGCGGCAGTGCGTAAATGCCGTGTTCTCCTTTTAACTCTAGGTTTAGATCCCTTCGATTCATGTTGAATGGTTAGTACTTGGTAATCTTTTAGTGCTCACTTGATGCTTATTACAAGATCTCGTGATGTTCATTAGCTATCATTTATTACCCATTGTAATGTAGTCGAGAGACTGCGTTTGGCGTGAGAACATTTTGACCGATTAATGCCATTTTCGAGAGAAATTTAATAATGGTTAGTTTTATAGCTACATGAAGATCGGTTCGAGGGAGATGACTATAGGTCATCACTCCCTAAAAGCGAAAATAGCCACAAACCCTCGGGTTGTCCTAGGATCCTAATCCCGATGTCGATGCTTCAAGGAGATCTCTTTTATTATTTTTTCATTTGCAGGTTTATTTCTAGTTGTCACCATCAAAACCCCCATTGCTTTTACAAAAACCTTAAATCCAAAGTGACATTCACCATTTCAGTTCACTACTCAAGTCATTTGTATAGAGAAGAAAACCCATCCACTGGCCAACCCACAGAAATAGTTATCTGTGATAGCTTTGCTACGGCAGTATGAGGAATTTTAGGTTATAAATATCGTTGATTTCAGTTCACCTACTGTGGCATGAATCAACTCTTAGAGCAAGGTGTTTAAGGCATCATGCCTACTAGTAATAGTCATCATGAATGACTCATGTGAGGCTTGAAGAAAGTCCATAAAGGATTGAAGGCATTGGACATCAGATTTAAGGCCCTCATATTATACCATAGTCGGCTGCCTCAGTTGTGGTGTGGTGGAGGAAGAAGGAATGTCTGTGTAGGTAGCCAATGGTGGAGAAGGAATGTGGATAGGCTTGGCCTGCCTCTAAGGTGAGTCATGCCCTAACGGATCATCATCCTTTAACCTCTCATGGGGCACATACTCATGTGGTGTCCCTCTTCAACTTCAGGCTCGAGCTTCAGGCTCGAGCTTAATCCCTCTCTTCCTAGTATACGGAGCCCACCGCTACATGGTGAACATCGAGTAGATATATGTCTCTCCTCTCTCTCTAAGGATGCTATGTACCCCAATCTCTCGAATATATTGCTCAATAGGAACGGGAGTGGTAGCGGGTATCCCTATGATCTCTGAAATTATCAGTGCATTTTATCAGGAAAAATGCACAAGGTCTCCATCACCAACTTCACTGGGCAAGTCCATATAACTTGGTGCATACAGTATAATGCCCTCACATACTCGTCCCTCCTCTTGACATTATGTGAGTATTGAAAGAGGTTGGACTTGATGATGACATCAACAAAGTCCATGTCGGGATGAAGCTCCTTCCTAATAATGTACACTCTCATGGAAGGCTCCCCTCGATCATTGAAACTTGAGTAGTTGGGAGTACCTAATTGAAGTCTCTGAAGCCTTACATAATAGTGCTTTGGTAGGGTATCTGAAGTGTTGAGGCAATGGTCTAGGCGTGGAACTACTGCTCAACCCCATCCAAGATGAAGTGAAGGAGGGTTTGACATTTGTCAGAGGTGGACATGGTGTGGATAAATTCTTGGATAACCCGGGGATAGAAAAATGGGCATGGAGTCATGAAGGGGTCGAGGAAATACTACTTGAATAGAGCAAAACCCACTCGAGTCTAGGGGTGATCTCAGAAATCTAGAATGTCGAAACGTTCCTCCAAGTAGAAGTCTTACCTCAAGTAATCTCTATTACCCATAATAGGTGGAGTAAGGTGTGGGAAGCGCGGTGTTGGAGGTGCCGCAGGAGGTGGAGAAGAAGGTTAAGTAGCCTAGGTAGGCCTCCTTGACCTTGGCTGTGTAGGAATGGGTCGAGCCTAGTGTGGTATAAGACTGTAGTGCTCTCCACTCAAGTCATTGGCGGATGAAGGGGGCATAGGAGGTAGATACTCCTCTTTTGTAGAGCTCTGCCATTGGTTGCTTACTTTCTTGGTTTGAACCATTGCTAGGAATGGGGGGTTTAGGCTCTTAAAACTTTCTCAAAGGACAAAGAATGCAGAGGTGAAGAGATATGGCCAAGGTGGCCTTGATTTTATAAAGTTTGAAACAAATCTTGGCATTCAGCGCAAATTTCGTAGCGCCTTTTGGTAACTACAAAATTGTGGTTGTAAAATTTTGCAGTTGGTATGTGTTAAAACACAAATCATAGTTTTTCTGGTTGTTAAAAAGGGTCTCCCAAGTATGATCGTGATCTCCTCATCCTCCGATGAGTCTAAAACTCATATACCTTTAAGTCCATTTTTGCACTCATAATAGAGGTCCTAATGCTTATTTTAATGAAAAGTTATGGAATCTTCACCGAATTATTGTTTTGCATAAATTAACATCAAAAGAAGCAAAAAGAGCAAGAAAAGCTGCTAAAATTAACTAAGGTAGAGAGCAAAAAATGTCACGACATTTTCTTCAATGTTGTGACAACAAATGAGAAGAATCCCTGGAAAACAACAAAAAAATGTTGCAACATTCCAAATCTTGTTGTGACATTCCAAATCTTGTTGCGACAGTCATCCAAAAGAAATGTCAAGCATAAATGTCACGATTGTGTCTCAAAACACTTGAAGACTAGCCAACACTTCATATTTTTGCGACAATCGTAACTCTGTTGCAACATTAATTCTAGAGTATAGCAGTTGCACAACAAGAAGACAATGTCGTGACAAATTTATTTTTGTCTCAACAATTAGACTAGCTAGAAATTGTGATTATGTCGCAATAGATCCTAAAGACATAAATTTAGAGAAAATGTTGTGATAATCACAATAATGTCTTGACAAATTAAATTTAGTATCAAAGGCAAAATCATAAGTGGAATGTCGCGACAATCACAATAATGTTACAACGAATTAAATTCAGTATCAAAGGCTGAATCATAAGTGGAATGTCGCGACAACCTCATGACAACTGTTGAAGACACAAACGAGGTGTAACTTTGTCGTGACATTGGAATTTTTGTCACGACAAATCATCCTATGGGCTTGCATTAAAGTCTACAAAATCTACCTTGAATTCCGGCCCATCAATGATTGAATATAAATAGAAAGAGATAGGGCACAATAGGAGAGATAGAAGGGGAAGAGAATAAAGATCAGGAGGTTTATCAAAAGGAGCTGTAGACAGCAGCTCGGGGATTTTTTAGGAGAATTTTCTTAGTTTTCGTTTTCTTTTTCTTTCTTTGTCTTTCTTTATTTTTCATTAGAGAGTTGATTTGAGCTGAGTTTTTATGATTTGATCATTGAAAATCAAGCTACATTTACTTTCTGAACTAGTGGTGAAGCAGAAAACATTATTTGAATTCTTCTTCCTCATTTTCTTTATTACACTTACAATGAATTTGTTTAAACAACTTGCCGTTGATGTGTGTAATCCAGTGATGGAAAGCTAAATCCCTTATGGGAAGGGCTTGATTGTGTGATTGCTATGCTCACACAGGTTTAATGTGGGTTGTGGTGTTGAAGTCTAAATGGATATGATGAGTTCATATGCTTATTTTCTTGTGCTTGATATATTAATTCCATGAACCAAACTACAGGCTCTGTTCTAACACCTGATATCCAGGATACCCTCTAGTAACAACTAAGGTGTGTTCTTGAGGCTAGGAATAGTGATCCCTTTGTACATGAAACTAATATTTTAAGAGCTTGTCTTATTTTAATCAAAATATGTCATTTATGTCGATAGAAAGGAGTGTATTGGTTAATCCGTAGAGTGGTGATCTGATTATTTTAGGGGAAGCTTGTATTGCCCTATTTATGGGGGAAAAGCTAACTTCAATTCTAAGAATTGGTTGATTAGTATTGGTTTAGGAAGTCATCCAATGTTAAAGGGAATCAGATCCTAAAAATAGCTTTTTAGACACATGCTATCTTGGTTTGGGAACATGTTGTTCTAAACTGTGAAATGTATAGTGGTTGAAGGTATTTCAAGACTATACTAACATACCCTTGAACAAATCCAGGATTCAACCCATGACATATTTGTTTTCATGAACAAAGTGCAAACTAGTAGTCACATTGTTAATTCCTCTCTAGTGTTTCCTCAAATCATAGAAACTATTAGTGTTCAATTATGGACAATCTTATTTTAGCATTTAAATATAATTACTATGTTGAATAGCCAATTCACCATTGAGAGAATTTAGTTCAAATAGTGATTATCTTGAGTAGTTTGAGTACTTAGTCTTTTGAATTTCATCAAGATCCATGTGGGTACAATATCTGGACTTGAAAATCCACTTTATTACTTGTTGACCTATGCTCTTGTAGTGAGAAAGCAGACCAAGTTGATGTTTAAAATAGTTTTAAAGTAGAGAAAAAGTTTATCAACTTGGTTTGGAAACAAGTTTTTGGCACCGTTGCTGGGGACTGATGAGTCTTTGGTAGCTGTGTTAGAAATTTGCTCAACATCCTCCTCCATGTATAGGAAAAGAAAGTTGTTTGAAAATATGAACTTGCCCACCTTGACAAATACGTCCTCCATGACTCCTCTTGGGTGCTTGAGGGTTTTATCCACTAAATGGACCATGTTAGGCCCTTTTCATAAGCAATAAAAATTCACTACAAGCATAGGATCGTACAAGTAATATAGGGCTTTCAGTTTAAAACCCAAGATATCGAACCTACGGGAAGGACGGTTTGAGTGGGGGATTAAGTACCCTGGCTAATCGATAAATTCACTATATGAGTGGAAGAGTGAGTTGAAATGTTGATAAATCCAAACTAAATCAAAACAAAACTAAGATTGATTCTCGAAGGTTCACAAGTAATTGGGTGGATTACAAAGATAAGCACTAGAAAAATATATTAGGGCTGATTGTCTCCATTGATGCAATTATGACTTATATTCTTGAAGTACTAGTTGAGTGAAGATATACTTGTGTTTGTCTAATGAAATTGATATGAGGTTTACACTTCCATGTCTCCCCTCAATTTCTCACACCCATTTCCTATTCTCTATTTGGTCCATCCAGGTTATGAAATGTGATACTTTTCTAATGCAATATTTTCTTTGGGAGTTCTATTGGTCACCTCTCAGTCCATGCAATAAGATTACTTGGACTATGCTAGAATCGGTCACCTCTCGGTCAATATGATTCTCACATAATGTTGGTTGACGCTCGCCCTAATAAAATCCATTTAGTACTAGGTATTCCTAATTTCCTAAACTTCTTTGATTAGGTTAAGTTGATTTTGTCAATTGAAAGACATTAGAATGTCAAGGTCAAGGCCTAAGGGTATACTTCATTTGTCACTCTGGGACCCACTTTGAGCTATAGATTTCAAACTCATCTAAACATAAATAATTAAAGCAAAACCATAACAATCCTAAGAACTTATCAACTAAGCATCAACACAAGAATAAATTCGCAAAACCATTCTAAAATATATATAAATCAGGCATCAACTTTAACAACAAGCTACAAACTGAAAAGTTTTAGCTACTCATTATAACCAAGAAATCCAACAAAACCATGTTTAGAACAAACATAATGCTGAAAGATTAAAAGAGAGAGTAAAGTTTAGAGATATAAAACAAATAAGATTTGAAATTCGTCTCCAACTTTGCTCTAAGGTTGCAAGAGATCCTCTAGCTGTTGGATCTTCAAAATCAGCCCAAAAACATAATAAAAATCAAGAAAACAAAAAACCCTAAGTTTCTAAACCTAGAGAGAGAAAAACCCTATAAGAGAATCTTCTATCTCAAAGTTTGAACCCTAATCATTATTATAATTATAGTATTTATATGCATTGGAAAATGGGCCAATGATGGGCTAAAAATGGGAATGTTGCTGCTCTAGCCTGTCGTCCTTTTCCGTGGTGAACACACGTGTCATCTTCAGATTGTCTCCACTATTCGTTGCACCGAACAATGGCTTCGCCTTTGTGAACTCGAGTTTGGACTTGTAAATCATCTTTCTCTTCACTGCAATGAGCCTTTTCCTTCGTCACGGTGGGCCTTGAACTTCGCCGTGGCAAAGCACTCTTTCCAAGTGGCGAACAAACAACTGCAGATCAACAACTTCTTCTTAACTTGATTTCTTCCATCTCTTTGCTTGATTTTCCTTCTAAACCTGTAAAACATGAGCAAATGGGGGATTTGAGATTTCTTAAGAGATAATGGTGTGAATATAGCATTTAAGTTGCATAAACCACATGAAAATCATACTAAAATGCTAATAAAATTTACACCTATCAAACACCCCTAAACTTGATATTTTGTTTGTCCTCAAGCAAAGACAAAAACACATTTTCCAAATTATTGAAAACTAAGGATAAAAACAGTGAATTTGAAGAGATATACTTTTGTGATGTTGTGCCTCAAGGATTACGCTCTCCAACAACATAAATAATATTTCGAGATAGAATTCTACAAAAATAGTAGGGTGACCACAAGCTATATGCACCTATACTGAGGTTACATGAGTGTGTGCAGTCGTACCCTTATTCAATTGATTACAATTTAGATGAAATTAGGAGAATTTGCATGAAGTGGAAGGTCTCTCACTCATGTAAAATTAGTGAATGAGAAGAGAGTGATCAAGACTCCCGCAAGGAAGCGCCTACCTGTCATTCTCTTCCACTAATGTGCATAATTCAAATTCTGTGCTCGAATAGGTCTTAACAAGCTTGTAATGTATGGCTTGGGTGAAAGGGTGGTTAAATAAGTCATTTAGGCTCAAATTTACCTAAAGCACAAAATCACACTCTCCTTTTATCAAGTGCTTTCATCCTCCAATTTTTGATTATGTTTACAATTGAGTCTTTCAATCTCATCCCAAGTAGAATCATTGTGCTGTTTTATTGCTTCACCCTCAAACTTATTTGCTTCTATCTTTCTTCAAGATCACCAAGAAACATCTATTTTCTGAACAAAAAAAAATTAGAGAGTGGTGCAATGTCCAACCCCATTAAGCTTTCTACTCACCCCATGTAGCGAGTTTTAGGTTAGCAACTCCTAGACCAGTTGGTCTTTGGGTACTAGGTGTTAAAACACCCCTACAAACTTAATAGCTCAAGGTGAGAAGGCTCTGAGGTATAACTCACACCCTCTTGATTTCTCTAGCTTTTTTCTCTTATTTTTACTTTTTCTATTCCCCAAACTCCTTTATTTAGATTTGTTATCACAACCATTTCATCTAGAAATTCCTTTTCACACCTCATATTTTCTTATGATAATACTTCAAAACTGACATGCTAAGGGTAAAAAAGGATCCTTGACTGAAGGGTAATTAGAAAAAGGGGTCATAAGGTAAGCATACATGGTTCTCAAGATTGAAAGATGGCTCATATGAAACCATAGTCAGGTGATATAGTTGATGCAATTCAAGGTGGGCTAGAAAGGCTCAACTAATTCTAAGGAAGGACTATATCATTTCCTAGAAGATGTGATGCCTAGAATTTCGCCTTAAACGATAATTGAACAAGTTCTAGAGTCTTAGAAGATCCAAAAATTATGGTATTCACCTAATTCTTAACCTTAAACAGTTATTACTTCAAGGTATCTATGACTTGTGCTTAATTTTATAAGGACCTATAGCTAAGTGCATAACTACATGGTCAACCCAATAGGCTTTAAGCTCAATTATCTCTAATATTGTTCATATGCATAGAAAACAAACTTAGATATCATCATAGGCCTCTCTTGTATATCAACAACAAACTCACAAAACAAAAACAAAATATTTTGAATATTACTCTAAAGATGCTAAGTTTTATGCACACTCAAGCATTTGATAGCATGATAAACCCACATCATGCAAGCACACATAAGTGTACAATGATCATACATTCTCCTAAAAATGAAAAAGCATACTATCGAGTGATTCAAAAAGACTCAAAGACATTACACTAACTATAAAATTAAACAAACAAACACCAAAGCAACTAAAAACAGCTTCAAACGAAACAAAACAGTGCAAAGTATCAAGAAAACTACTCAAAATTATTTCAGTTGACATATACTTACGGCCAAAAGCGGTAAATGAAACATTAAAAAATACCCCCAAACTTAAAAGAAGCACTATCCTCAGTGCATAATAAAACAATGGAGTATGAAAACTCCTTAAGCATCAGCGCTCAACACCATCATATCAATGGGGTCTAATAAAAATGGCTTTTTGATGTAGCTGGTGGCCATAGTGAAAGCTTCGGTAGCGAAAAGGCGAGAAGGAGATGAAGGCTGAACTGCAGTAACATGCCATGAGAAGGCTATTCAGTAAGCAATATTCGGCTCCTGCCGATTTGCCTATATCAACTGCCTCTATGCTAATGCCTCTTGTTGGACTTTGAGTTTGGCATTGTTCAAATGAAGTGTATAATTACTCTTCTGTTCCAAATTTACTTCCATATAAGTGAGGGTAATTACAGTTAACCTTTACAAGTCTAGGATCACATGGGTCTTTGTATGATATTCTGCTTTTGTTTCTTCTTCTGGATTCTTCTTCCATGACTGCTAGCCTTCAACTGTTTCTTTGTTTCCTTCTTCTCCTCCTTCTTCATTAGTATTTTCATCGCCTGTTGGGGAAAATTGTTTCTTCTTCTTGGGGTGGTGCTGATTTGTGGGCCCTTCTCATGTCGCCTTCCCTGTCATGAGGCGGAGGCAGGGAGCGTGAAAGGCTGTGCTGGACTCTTTTACTGCAGCAACAGACATTATTAAAAAGCCAGTCTTATGCGATCATCAAGTAGCCAAGTATCTGAAAATACAAGAAAATAAAACACATGTTGATGTTTTGATCTCTCTATCAGTCTTTGAATCCCATTTACATTATGACTTCCCAAAACTTCAGGAGTCTGTTGACCCTTGCATCCAACACCATAAACCTGTGTCTCACCATCATGCTGAGACCCATACTTGAAGTAAAATGACCCATGGACCATGAATCCTCACTAGTCCATACGGTTTAAGACATTTACATTCCCCATAGATCGAGAGTTATTACATCACTCTTAATACAAAACATATATTAAAACTAGTTAAGTTTCTAATATATACATAAAACAAGAATCTGAATATGATCGGAAGCCGCTATAATCAGGCCTTTAAGGCGTGGTAACTCTGTACTGTCTATTTTGAGAAAGGGGTCCCACGACAGGGTGAGCTAACAGCCACAGTGAATCAATCATCTGTTATTCCCTAGGTGCCGCTGCAAATGATCGCATTTCACGGTCGAACCAACAACCAATTCGTTAGCATGTTGTCCTATCGCGGAAAAATCTACATGCATGTAGCGACGACCTCACATGCCCAGTAAAGTGAGCCTTCGACCACACCGTCTGAGTGCGATGGAAATGTAGTCGATCCAAACTCATCTCACAGCCACCGTTATCGCTGATATTTTGTTTGTCGTTTCGTGTCTTTTGAACGCAGGCTTTTAGGGGTTTCAGCGGTCACCTCGAGCATTTTCGGGTTTCATTGGATACGCGTAATATCGACGGCTTTTTCACACGAGGGAGTATCTATCCCCTACTTGCTACGCGAGCACATTTCATTTTCCATTTTCGTTTAATAGCGTGGAACTTCGATTAGACTTAGTCCCATTCCCGAGCCCACGATTCAACGCAAACCGCGATTGCCAAATCGGTTACCGCACACTAATCGCGTTTAGCGCCCAGCGCTTTCCGAACCAGCTGACCCGATGTATGAAGACCTCTACATGGACATTCTACACATTACCGCTATGTATTGTGTGCTATGAACACTCATATCTAATGCGCAGCATTTCTTATATTGCTGCCCGCCAGATCGTAATTAATATTTATATTCTAAAATCATTGCATCATAAAGCATTTTCCATTGTTTTTCATCATTGGTTCGTTTTTGTATTAACACATGGTGGAATCATGTATTATATAATTAACAATTGCTTGAACGTGATAAATGTATAATTCATATTAAGGGTGAGACTTATGTGCTTATGGAATCATACCATCTTCTAAATTATATAATTATTTTCATCTTTGTCACACATATATCACATAATTTCATATATTGACATATTTACTCAGTTGTGGCAATAACACACATTAGCCGTTCAGAGGCCATAAATCTGATACTGGTGGCTGAAATGTATGGACTTAGTTCGAGGAGAAAGTCAGTTTTGTAAATACCACACAAAACATCCAACCGCAATTCCCCTTTTGCTCATGCCGTATGGGTCCAAACATTCCGATTCGTCGGTTAACAGAGATTAAAGCTAGAGCGGACCATTCCTCATTTGTATGTGACGACCCATTTTCATCCTACATTTTGGTTGAGAACTTTATTTATTAAATTTTGGAGCTCATGAGCTTTTCAGTAAAGTCGAAGCGTGTGGTCGAGGAGTTCGGACGAAAGTTATGGCCGATCGAGATTGTGGTGGTCTAAGGAACATACGAATTTTGGACACACCCGTTTGCCGATACACTCGGTGCCATCCGAGACACGGTGTTAGGTCTCGAAGCAGTCCGAAACTCACGTAAAACTGGTATTTGACCCGTCACCACGATCACAAACAAACCTGACATAAAAATTCGTCGGGTTTACGTAAGGCCATTACATGGCCCCTAGGCGTAAAATAACGAGTAGGAAGCCTACCTCTTGTAGCCTGATTCGGGTTTTTGCCATTCGAGATTACGCTAACTAGCAACACTCTTCCCTTTCCTCTTTATTTTTCTTCTCTTCCTCCCATTTCTTCTTCTCTTTTCTTCTTTCCTTTTCCTCCATTTTCCTCCCTTTCTCCTTTCCTTTCCTTTCATCTCTTTCTCTTCTCCTTTCCTCCCTTTCTCTTTTCCCTTCCTCCTCCTTAGATCCTTCTGAATGAGAGCTTGCTGCCCTGCCCCCAAGCGAATTTCGAACCCATATATATGGGCTTCATAAGGACAGCCATGGTGACACTTGGCATGCCATGTGTCTTACATGCATGCCTTTACCATGCGATATGACATGGTTTGCCATGTCATCCTATCTTCATATACATGTGTCGCGGACACAGTTTTCTCGAAATCGTGAAATTCAGGTATCTCAGATTCACGAAATCCATTTGGGTAGGTAGATTTAGTGGGGCAGTTCTAACGGTACAATCCGTTTAGCCGTCGAATCTAGAAAATCAACTTCTTTGGACTATTTCGGTAAACTACCATTTTGTTCCCTTTTTTTTTTTTTTTGAAAATTTAAATTTAAATTTTCAGGTTTTACTCCCCCTTTAAAAAGTTAGTCTAGATTTGTACACTATACACACAATCAAACACATGCATGTGCGATAGTCATTTAAAACATTAATGACTAGAAAGTGTACCTTCCCCGTCAAACAAGAAGGGATAGTTGGCGCGCAAGGTGTCCTCCGCGCTCCCATGTCGCCTCCTCGACTCCTCGGTGCTGCCACAACACCTTTACAAGCCTCATAGTCTTACCACACAAAACCTGCTCTCGGCTATCGATGATACGCACTAGTCCCTCCTCGAAGGTCCCATCCGCATCAACAACAAGCTCGCCCCAATCCACTATATGAGTTGGATCTGGAGTGTACTTTCGGAGCTTAGAGACGTGAAATACGTCATGAACACTCGACAAACTTGGCGGCAACGCTAACCAATACGCAATCACGCCTACCATCTCGAGTACCTCGAAGGGTCCAATGTACCTCGGCGACAGCTTCCCTCGTTTGCCAAATCTAATCACTCCTCTCTTAGGCATCACCTTCAAGAAGACATGATCACTCGCCTCCCGGCTTGTAGGTTACCGTCTATATATCAGCGTAACAACATGCTAGCTTTGAGCATTAGAGACACTTGGGATCCTCCTGACCTTCTCAGGGTGTCTCTAATCAAATCACGGACCCGATGATGGAGCTCTCTCCGCATACATCCCGACATATCGGTGATTGGTAACTGGCCTCCATAAAAGAGCCTCATAGGCATCATCCCGAATACTACGCGATAGCCCATTATTGTAGGCGAACTCTTCCAAGGAGCAGTATCTCGGCTACCCTTGAGATCCAGGGTGCATGCTCGTAGGATGTCCTCTAAAATCTGAATAGTCAAAGCTCACGATTGACCATCAGAGTCGAGGATGAAAAAGCGGTACTCATCGTATTTGTGTCCCCATGGCCTTAAAAGCATTCTTTCGGAAGCGAGCAAACCAAGGATCCACGTTACGATCACATGGAGATTGGCACTTCGTACGGCGGTACTATCCTCCTATATATACAACCTATAGAATGCCTCACAGTGTGAAGGTCATCCGCGCGACGAAAATGTCTTAGGCTTAGCGAGTCGGACCACGATGACCCACACCACATGCGCTCGCGATATGCGTGAAAGTGGTCACAAAGTCTATGGTGATGTGCTCCCGCTTCCCGATATCTCCAATGGTCATAGCCCCGCCGTCTCTAGTGGTCAGCTCTCACTGGGCCGGGCATCGTGAGACACCGTCTGACAAAATCCCCGACATGCCTCTTCATCCCGCTCCAGTTATATTGGTGACGAAGGTCACGATACATCTTCGCGGTTACCCGGATGTAGCGCTGAATCTAGAGCAATGGAACTCCCCGAGGATCTCCTCCCCAACTGGCCGGGACCGGGGACCACTCCCGCCCCCATAATCAAGACTACATCACCGGACAGATCGGGGCTTCGATGGATATTTTAAGTTTCAAGGCCCCGGCTGGGGATTTATCACTCGGGCCAAGAGGAGACGGCGTAGCCATCAAACTTCCCAAGGTACCATGAGCTCCGCTCATCGCATCAAGCAGCCTCCCGAATCGCCCACCGCTCTCGAGCGCATGATCCGCCATTCCATGGAAGCTATACTAGCCAAGACCCTGCGGACTTTCTACGCCGAAATGCATTCACCACATTTGCCTTAACGGATGGTGTAATGCAAAGTGAAGTCGCATCTTCAAAACTCCATCCACTCCACGCTACCTGCCGTTGAGGTCTCGCACGCAGTTATATTTCGTGACTTCAGGGTCTGAAAACACTCGAATTGCTCACCATATAAGCAGCCAATCTTCATGGCATCACTACCGCCAACTCCATATCACGTGGGTAATTCGTCATGACTTCTTCAACCGCCAAGAACCATAAGCTACACCTTTCGGATCGCATCAAACTCATCCTACCCATCCTTCGAAGCATCACAAGACATCGTGTACCTTCCGTCTCCTTTCCGGACTATTGCACAGGAGCCAAGTGGCCTCCTTAAATTCCTAGAACACTCGCCTCACATGAGTCATCCCACACAAACTCACTCCTTCCGGTCACAATCTCACATAGCGTTAGATGGGAGAAATCCTATAAACCTCCAAGAATACCCTCCAATCCTAAGAAACTACGTATCTCGAAGACCTGACTTCCTGCCTTCCTAACTCATCACAAATTTCAACCTTCTCAGGTCTCATCTGACACACCCAAAGTCGACACCACGTGTCCTACAGGAACCAACACCTCGTTAGTTTCAAAACTCGCACCCCATCGAACTCGCATACAATTGATGATCCTCAAAGCCAGACATTCTCAAGTAATCCTCATGCTCCACCTCCGACCGCAGCAGTCGATGTCATCAACAAAGACCACCACAATTGATCTAAATGTGGTCGGAACACCCTATTCATGAGGTCCATGAATGCCGCTGGCATTCGTTAATCCAAAGGGCATCATCGTAAACTCAGTGCTCCATACTGCGGCCCCAAACGCTGTCTCAGTGGATGTCCGCTCCTAACTCTCAAGCAACCGATGGTAACCAAAGGGTAAGGTCCATTCGAGCAGACTCACGCTCCCCTCAACTGATAAAAAAAGTCATAAATCCTTGGTAATGGATATCGATTCTTGATGATAACCATGCTCAACTGTTTGTAATCGATGCATAGTCGAAGGGTCTTGTCCTTCTTCTTCGCAACTAGAACCGAAGCGCCCCATGGTGAAGTGCTCGGTCTAATGAAACCCTTGTCTAGTAACTCATGTATCCGGACTCAGCCTCAGAATCAACCTGCGCCATCCTATGAGTCATAGAAATGGGCGACGTACCAGGATACAACTCAATGTGGAAGGCTACATCCCTCGGTGGAGGTAATCCTGGTAACTTGTTTGGAAAAATCCTCGGACTCGCAAACCACCCAAGGTAAACTCATATCTTGCCTCACCTCGTCCTCCAAGGTAAGGCTAGCCAACCCGTCAATTGCACGTGCCATCGTGAATCGTACACAGTATAGGGTGAAGCATCGTGCCTATTCCCCTAAAACACAACATAAGTACCGTCTGGTGTGTAGGCGGTAACTCATACGCTACACCCATGACAACCTAATGTGCCGTCAACCACCCATCTCGAGGATGACTCGAACTTAACATGTCCATTTAATTCGGTCCATGACTGCAAGCCATGGTGTAAGGATCCCGAATCAACAAAATTTGTTTCCTATTTTCTCCCATCAGTAGTCAAGCCATCGCAAAGATAGCGGTCTGTGTGGTCGAACACTGACGGGTTTTCATTTTACAAATGAGATTGTGATCATGGTTCAAATGAGGCTTTCATTTGGTTTTTGGATTAAGATTGAAAAGTGTGGGTGTTGCTATTACCAGTTAACTCGAAACAATTTAAAATAAGGTGTGGGGATTGGAGACTCAAGACTCAAGACTAGATCGCTTCCAATGAGGTTATAAAGGTGTCCTCTAAGTTATTTCGCATTAGGAAAATGACACATATAGTCATCGCTTACAACCGATCTTTGTTTAGCTTTTAAAACCAACCCTTAAAACATTCCTATCGAACCAAAGCATTTATCGAACCTTAATGTTTCGCCAAGTAGTTTTAAAACTACATTTAACCTACTTTAAGTGGCTCGTGAATGACATTTAATGGATGTTAGTGTATCTACCATTAAGAATACATCAACACTCAAAGCATGCTGCTATTGACCAAAGGAAATACATTAAATAGCATTAAACCCTAGTCTGGGAAAGTTTGAACACATAAATGCAAGCATTCGCTTCATTTAAAACAGAGGAACACCACAAATCCTCACCATTAACAAACCTAAAGAACCCTCCTCTTTCAAGGTTTTAAGGTTTGAATAAACATCCCTTGAGCTGTCATCCCCAAAGTGGGTGTGTTCGGCAAATGAGAAAATGAGAAAAGAAGAGAGAGAAGAGAGAAAATCAGAACTTAAAATGAAAAGTCAGGTGGATTGAAAAGTTAGCAAAAGTTAGGGTTACAATTTATCCATAAGGTGGCTTATATAAATTACAATGTGTGTGAAATACCAAAATAACCAAAATAATATGATTACATCGGGGACAAACAACTACATAAAACTGGTCAGCTTGATCACAAACAGAGGGCATCAATTTCGCTTATGAACATGAATCTCGCTATCATAGCTAAAATTAGCTATCATAGCGAAAATCAAGGCATAGCGAAATTTGAATTTCATATGCACAAGAATTTTCACTATGCATAGCGACTTTCGCCATGATAGCGAAATTTTGCCATCATACAAAATTTGCATAGAAATAGCTAGATCACAAATTTTTCGCCACCATCAGAAATTTCACAATCCTCATAAATTTTCGTTTATACCATAGCTAAATTTCGATCTCTCATTGCATCCTACATAACCAGCCTCGCATTTCTTCATTTCCAAATTCTTACATTTCTTCATCCCGCTGATGAAATCGAGAATCCATAAGAACTCAAGATAAAATGTCAATTACGATGCTGGCTGATATGATTTACTAGGTTCCTGTGAACCCGTGGCAGAAACTACCCAAAACAACCTTAAACAAAATCGCAGTACTAAAATTGCACTCACATGCCATGTTTGACCTACATCTCATGATTAGTACGCAAAAGCACTTAAACCTATCTTAAATAGGACTCAAAATAGCACTTTGGGTAATTATCAGTCCACTCGGTGAGTAGAATCCCAAAGATCTCTTAACCACATCCCCGACATATCCGATCACTCTCGCCTTTAATCCCTGTGGGAGAATTCACATGCGCTGGCTCACTCATGTCTCAACCTCTGCCTTCCTCTACTTCACATTCACACAAGCCAAACAGCAAGTTTAAAATCATTTCGTGTCCTACTATTAGCCACATGCCAACCAATAATGTATCTAATATCCCAAACCATCCGCTCGCTTCGAACTCCCAAGGTTACGCTTCTCAATCCTAGTTTGCATTTCCTATATACATCCTACCACGATATAATTCACATAATTTGTAACACACACCACGACACAACTCAAAGCATACATAAGAAAACACACAATGCATGTCATGGATCTAATCCTATCCCGTATTCCTAGGTAACCTCCTACTTAGACCTTGGTAACAAACTATGATCTGATATCACACTAGGTAATCTTTAACCTAAGCTCCCGACAAATGGGGCTACACCTGTGTCAGGATGCTTTTATACCTTAATGACCATGGCCTAAGCCTAAGTCCCTTAAGCCCTGCATCGTGGGGCCATGCTCGATACTGCCGTGACACCCCAAACCTCGGGGTCCCAAGATCTCACCACAATCCATGGAACCTGCGGTGTCTCATATCATGAGACCCATACTCGAGCAAATGACCCAATAAGGCCCATCGTCCATACTGGTCTATATTACTCGCTACAAGACCATACATTTATAGATCCAAGAGTTATTACATCACTCTTAATACAAAACATATATTAAAACTAATTCGTCAATATACATAAACAAGAATCAATGCCATTAGCCCCGCCTCGCTTCCAGATCCCTACTTTTAAGGAGCGCTCGGGCTTTCCCGTACCTGTCATGTACCCGAAGGGGGTCCCACGATGGTGAGCTAACGCCCGCAGAGATAAACTTACAAGGGCTATTCCCCACCCAGGTGCACATGCAAATGATCATTTCAAAGTCAAACCAACAACCACCTGTGCATACATGTTATCCTATCATGGAAAAATATATATGTACGATGAGACGACACTCTACATGCCCCAAGTAATAGAGTCAGCCTTCTAATCTACACCACACCTAACACAAGTGCCAATAAAATCAATACTCTAGTCATCCGATCTCATCCACAACTCCATAGTCTATGTGATATTTATTTAATCGTTTCGTGTCTTTTTGGGCAACAGAACATTTCGGGGTTTCACCGCGGATCTCTTACACCCTCCAACATTTTTCGAGCTTTCACCGGTGGATACGTTGTCTAACCAGGTTTTCAGGCTTTTCACCTGAGGGGGGTATCTATCCCCTACTTGCTACGCCCAACACATTTCATTTTCCATCAAGCCGCTTAACACCGTGGAACCCACCGACTGTCCCATTCCCAAGCCCACACGATTCAACACCAAACACAAGGCCAACCGCATCGCACACTAATGCACTCAGGCCACTGCATCCAACCCATGACCAATGTATGAAGACCTCTACATGGACATTCTACACAGTACACTATGTGTGTGCTATGAACACTCATATCTAATGCACACAACATTTCATATATTTAACATACATGCAGTCATGTTAATATTCCACATATTCAAATCATTACATCACATAAGCATGCACTACATTTTTTTCTATCATTCAATTCATTCATGTCAACACATCATTCAAGCATGTATTAACATAATTCTAAATCCTACTTAGCAAGTAATGCCATAATTCATATTCCCTTGGCCGAGACATAGTATGTCACTATACAACTCCAATTCATATATAATTATTTTCATCTTTATCACACATATATCACATAATTTCATATGTTCAAGATGTTACTCAATTTATGGCACACACACATTACCATTCTAGCCATAAATCCCATATGCTCGCTCTGAAATAATACGGACTTAGTCTGTAAAGTCCAGCTTTTGTAAATACCACACAAACATCCAACACGTACTCCCTCGCTTCGCTTATACGCTGCCCCAAGCATTTCGTTACAAATCGTTCGAAACGTGTTCAAAACTAGAACGACCATTCTCAACTATCTCGTGACCTGTACCCCAACGCTCAGCGCCTACATTTTTACGAGCACTTTATTTTATTAAATTCTAGACTCAACGAGCTTTCAGTAGAGTCTAAAAATGCGCGAATTGGAGTTCCGACGAGAAAGCTATGGCCATCCAAAGTTGACGCGGTCGATTCACAAGGGTGTACGGAATTTTGGGCACACCCGTTTGCTATCCCGTCTGATTTTGCCATCCCAAAAACACGTTGTTAGGTCTCTGATAGTCCCGAACCCCGTAAAACCGGTATTCGACCATCACACAATCACAAACAAACCACACAACATGTACCATCCGGCTTTCGACGTGAGGCCAATACATGGCCCCCAGGGGCGTAAAAATAACCGTGCAGAGTAGAGAAACCTACCTCTTGTAGCACAGCCTCGGTTCTTTTGTCGTCCGGTCTACTCACTGCAACACTCCTTCCTTTTCCTCCTCTTTCTTTTCCTCTCTTCCTCCCCTTTCTTCTTCTCTTTCTTTCTTTCCTTTCCTCCCTTTTCCTCCCTTTCCTTTCCTTCCTTTCCTCCCTTTCTCTTTCTCCTTTCCTCCTTTCCTCTTTCCCTTCCTCCTCCTCCCTCGGGCCGCTCCCACACCAAGCTTGCCGCCCTCGCCCCAAAACTGAATTTGCGACCCATATATATCGACTTTATAAAGGTCATGCATGGTGACACATGGCAAGCCATGTGTCATACACATGGCTTGCCATGTGTCACACATGCATGCCTTTGCCATGCATTGTGACACATGGCTTGCCATGTGTCACTCACATGGTTTTCCATGTGTCATCCACATGGCTCACAATGTGTCGCCCGACACCCGTTTTCTCGAAATACGTGAAATTCTGACTATTTCGGAATTCAACGAAATCCGATCGGGTATTAGATTTGCGGAGACGATTCCAACTGGTAACTGCTTTCGGCCATCCGAGATCTAGAAATATCCCAAGTTTTCTTTGGACTATTGCGGTAAACTACCGTTTTGTTCCCTTTTTTTTTTTTTTTTGAAAAATTTAAATTTAAAATTTTCACGGGTTTTTCATACATATACAAAAACTGTACATTTACATTTACACATAAGAGCACAGAACCTACTATGATGAATCCCTACTAGTGTGCTGGCCTAACTGTACGCTTAGTGGGAAACATATGTCTTATGCATATAAACATTTATAGTAAGCAGATAACCGTAATAGATATCAGGATTTTCATGAATTCATATAACAAACGAATACACATACTTCTACTTATAACAGACTTATGCTTATTCAAATCTCCCGTAAGAGTTACAAAGCTTATACTTATGCTTTTAGCAGACTTATATTTGTACAGAGGTACCAGTAGGTACATCAGAACTTATACTTATACAGAGGTACCCGTAGGTACATTCAGAGCAGAACGATGTCCATTACTTTACCCTTATTCGTTATTCGGACTTTTATCATATAACTATTGAAATACCTAGACCAGTAATAAGAAATGAGTAGGACACAACACAATAAGTACCCGGGCTGGGCATCAGACAAGATTGAAGTGTCAGAAGACTAGCAGGAGTGCCGGCACCGACGAACGTGCTCGCCTTACGTAATGTATGTTAGGCTAGCAGAATGCTCAAGCACTCCATCGTAACGCGCCGCCACGTACGTGAAGTGTCGTAGCACTAGTAGGAGTGCTGAAGCACTGATCAGAACGTGCCTGCCCACGTGATAGAAGTGTCGTGTCATTTAATACCTGGTCTTAGGCATTCCTATAGTTATATGTATTTAGGAACTTACTATCTTATCATATAGGCATTAAGTTTGCCCACTTCGAACTCGCTTCGCCGAGGCGGCGAGGTACGATGCATTTTTCACTTAGTTTCATTCTTATTTGGATCCCCGTTAATCATTTATTAGGGTTCCTATACCCTCGGTATGCGAATTGGAGCTTAACAATGTAAGAATACAAAAATCAAAGATGCAGACCATGGCACCCCAGATTCACTTTGGATCGGTACTTAACAAAATATTCGTGAGCGGTACCTGCGACCACTTTGTTCTCGTACCGTACCATTTCGTTTTCACAGTAGCGGTACTCCAAGACACCTCGCTTCTGGCACCAAGACAAGACGTGATTTTGCCCGTAAAATTACAGACTGCCATCTCGATTCCGCAAATTTTTCTTCTTTAAACCTCTTCCATTCCATCCTACGTCAAAATCCACCATGGAATCCCTCCAAAACCATTCCACAAACACTTATAATGGTGGTTTAGAATTTCTTAAACCAAGCCCTAGCTAAAGAATCTAAGGATCCATACCAAAGTTCACAAATCTTTACAAAACCATAGAAATAGGAAGGATTCCATATCCATTTTATACAAACTAGGGTTTTTCAACCCAACTTCCAACAAATCTAGGGTTATGATGAATTCCTAACAAAACCCTAGAAAACGAACAAAACCAATATCCATAGAAAACCCTAGCAATCCATACCTAAGTAGTTTCCATAAAAAATCATACTAGAATCCATACTTTCATACAAAGTTCCTTACCTTTCTTTCTTCTTCCCAGTCTTCTTCTTCCTCTTCCTCTTCTCTTCTTCCCCTAACCCGTATGAGCTCTCTTTTGGATACCAAAAATGAGATATTTTTGGTCTCATTCTCTTTTTATAGTCAATTTTCCTTTTTTTTGCTCTTTAGTCTTTAAGTTCCTTTCTTTTTGCAAATCAAGTTAGGCTATTTCCGCTTTAGCCCATACTCTTCTTACTTTATGACTTTTTGATTAGTGCCCAAAAAGTGCTATTTTGAACCCTATTTATTATAGGTTTTGAGTGCTTTTGTATACTAATCATTCTAATTAACCCGATTTACACATTAAGGTCCCTACTATTCTATCGACGTATTTGTGGCAAATTTTGCGCTTTATGGAGCTAATCATGCTAACATTGGCTGAATGATCCAAACATAGTGCATCTGAACGAACTCAATCATAGACGTGAGACCAAGAGGAAAGAAGAGCAAGTAAAATAGAAGAAAATGAAGCAAGGAGCAATGGAATAAAGAGCTGTGAGGAACAAGCAGAACAAGCAAAATTCGCTACGCTTAAATTTTCGCTATCATAGCTAATTTTCGCTATGATAGCGAAAATCACTGTGCATAGCAAAATTTATGCTTCCTGTTTTTGTGTTCAAACGACTCCTTTTTGGTTTTTCTCCTTTCTACCCTTGTAATAGCCTTTGTTTTGGTTTGTTTTTGTAATTTCCCTTGCTCTGCACACTATATAAGCTAGAGTCAAGTTTTGTAAACATCAATCAACATCATAATAATTTCTTTGGGAAGCTTTCACTCTGGCTTATGCTTCTTTGTTCCCTTTTTCTCTCATTTTCGTACTTTCAAGGCAGCCAAACACCCTCTAAGGATGACAACTTGAGGATGGTTGGCCCAAAACCTCCTCTCCTTGAAGTGGAAGGCTGTCGGTGTAGATCCAGGCTACTAGGAGGTCCCCTCGGGGGGCTCTTCTACGCAGTATCCACCGCCATCACCGTGTTCCCTTTCTAATCAGAGGTTTTTATCTCCTTCGAATCTCCTTAATGGCTATTTGCAAGCTTTTAGGTTCAGTGGATGCTTATTGTTAGATCCACTGATATCCATTAGTTACTCTCTATGACCCATTAAAAGGGGAGTCCTGTGAGACTCATCTTTCATCAGTTTGTGACCACTGATGGGCAAAGATGCCATTTTTCAAAAGGATAATTATTTTGCGTTAGGTTTTATAGCTAAATGAAGATCCAGTTCGGGAGATGACTATATGTCATCCTCCCCAACGCGAGGAAATAACCCAAAGGACCCCTCAGTTGCCCTAGAATCCTAAGCTCAGTATCCTGATACTTCAAGGAGACCTCTTTTATTATTTTTCTTATTTTACTTCATTTTCATTTTCAGTTTTCACCATCAAACCCCCTTTTTTAGCAAACCCCATAATCCAAATTAAATCTGGCCCATTAACTCCACCGGCAAATCATTCTTGCATAAAGAAAACCCATCCCTATGTTCGACCTAGACCACTATAACGTTAAAGAGCTTGATTACTTGCAGTAGAGGAAAATTAGATATAAATTTTGCTGATTCCGATCACCCCACTGCGGGCACGACCAAATGGCGCCGTTGTCAGATGGTGCCTAAGTGCATTTGAAGAGTCAGGAACACTGGGTGATCTCATCACAAGCAAGTATCGTGAATTGCTTTTATATTTCACCGGCTGGCTTTCTTTAGTTTCATATATAAAAATAAAAAATAAAGGCCGCAGACTGCTTTTTTAAGTGCGGCTATATTATACTGCAAGATTACATGTCCAGTGGGTTTGAATTGTGACCAAATGGAAAAGGGAGAACAATACAGTGAGTACCCTGTGGAAAGAAACCCTAGAGCTTACATGTCCATGAGGGGTTACATAAACCAGCCATGGCAAAGTCAACCCGTGGAGAGGAACTAAATGAATATACCACGAGGACTATTACAGAAACCAATGGTCGAGTTCACCATATGGTAGTACTTACAACCATAGTCAGAATCCGCCACGACTCCTCTACGGAACCCAGACTCCACAAGATGCACCTTCTGAACCCCCATATTATGCTTCTCAACCCAGAGTCACTCCCGCCACCACACTCAATCCTCCACTAACAAGCCATTTTGACCCACTCCTGATATGGATGACTTCAGGGCGTAGAATAAGGAGATTAATGCCCATTCAATAAGAGAATTGTCAATGTGGAAGACAATTTGAACAAGAGAAATTAGACGGGCTGAAAATGATTTTGAAGCATAAATTGACAACCCGCAGATCTCCATTGAAAACTAATCGGGACACTGAAGAATGTCCAATGAGAGGAGGCCAAAGTACACCAAGGCGGAGGAGTAGTTATTTCACAACAAAGTACACGGTGGGCTCATAGAGGATTTTATTGAAATGTCCAAGGCTTGTCTGAATCATATACGCGTGTCAAGAGTTTTTCCAAGGGAGAAGAAAGAAGAATCTTCCCTTTATAATCGAGGAGGGCGGGGTTGAAACAAAAGCAAGTGGAAAAGCCCAAAAGAATGTCCTTCAACCAATTCCTGCTGCACTGAACCCCATCACATCGCTTTCAAGCCACCAAATGCCCACGCCGCAGCCCTCCACGACCACAAGTGTACATTTTGCCCACACCGCAACACAATCCACACCCAAACACCTACCACAAAGGCCACACTCAATCGCACCGCCTCGTCTCTACAAAAAATTCAAGAAGTTAGTGGCCACTGCATTAATTTTTCTAATACATCAAAGACACAAGAGTCGCCTACATCGTAGATGGCACAAATGCTGGTTCTGGTGTTTATTGAGTCGATAACTAACCCCAAGATTTCCTAAGCTCCACCCCCCAACTTTTTGTTTTAATTTCTTCTTGTTTTTGCTTCATTTTATCGTATTTATTTGATTTCATTAATTCTTTCTTCTTAGATTTTCTATAATTTGTAGTTAATTTTTGTTTTAGATTTTCAATTTTTATTTTTCCTAAATTCTTTTTATTTTTCATGCACACTTTTTGCAGCCATGAAAGTTTCAAGGTAATTTAATATCAAGAATAAGAAGATAGAGCAGAAAATTTCAAGAATGTAGCTTAAATTTTCGCAGAATCTCAAATAGGTCAGAATTTTCACTACATAAATAAATTTCAATATGTAGCGAAATCGGTCTCCCCACAAGGCAGCTGTTGACAAATAATAGTAACGAAGGTTAAAAAAAAACGTTTGTTTTTATTTTTATTTTTAATATAAAAAAAAATTATTTTTTTATTTTTTTTATTTTTATTTTTCAAAAAAAAAATATATTTTTATTTATTTTTATTTTCCCTTTAAAGAAAAAAATATATTCCTCCCTCAAACAAAAAATTTAAAAAATTCGTTTATTTATTTATTTTATTTTATTATTTTATTTTTATTATATATATATATATATATATATATATAAAATATAGTTAATTTCGCACGCGAAATCAAATTTTCGCTATCATAGCAAAATTTCGCTATGGGCTCCACTTTTGACCTCCAATTTTGTTTCGCTCATAACTTTTTCATCCGAACTCCGTTTTAGGCGTTTTTGGTACCGTTGGAAAGCTTAGAGAGTGTAGAATCCAAATATGGCCAGAAAGAACATTTTTGAAAATATTATGAAGGTGTAAATTTAAAAATGCTCAAACTGGTCACTTTTTTCCTCTCTTTTCTTCTCCTAACTTGTCTACTTGAAGCCCA
The DNA here is from genome assembly GCA_016808115.1 of Tetrastigma voinierianum. Lineage (NCBI taxonomy): Eukaryota > Viridiplantae > Streptophyta > Magnoliopsida > Vitales > Vitaceae > Tetrastigma > Tetrastigma voinierianum. The sequence goes on from JAEQBH010000463.1 coordinate 162,847, forward strand.
AACGAGTGAATAAGGTGCTGATGGAAAAGCCATGTAAGCTCCCATCCAACAATTATCACATATTATCAAGGAGGTAACACTTCCTTCCCTAAATTTCCAATCCAAGCCCTATTTCGACACCGAGATGTTCGTCAGAGAGTTAGCTAAGAAGTGGCTTTTGTATTTATGTTTTTATTATTTCATTTTGAGCAAGCCCATTTCAGGATGTTCAAGTGGTTTGCCGGGTTCCATTTCTATAAAGTCAGTATATTATACAACTTACTTTTCAAAATTTGGACTCCATTTTGCAAACTCAAAATTTTGTGTTTTCGTTTAGCTCATAGTTTGAAAATTGAAACTTTGTCCAATCTCTATTGATGTTGACTGGTTCCATGCCCAGTCAGAAAGGATAATCGCTGAACTCGCTGCTTTCACCATTTTTCTTCCACCTTTAGCCAACCACACACCGAACACATTAGGTTCTCACGATAGCTGAAAACCCAAGCAAGAACCTCCTTTACTTTGCACAACCTATCCTAGTGTCGTTGACTACATTTAATAGGTTAAGGACCTCTGTGGAAAGAAGGCCATTGTGTCTTCCAAAATAAAAAGAAAAGAAAAATAAAAGAAAAAGAAGAAAAATTGCAACGCTTTTCCTTAAAACCCGAGCACAGTCCGAGGGGTATATGGCGAAAGCCTTTAGCCTCCTACACTTAAACTCACTCGGTTGGGAGTCGCGACTTTGTGTTCGCTACACGGTGGACGGGGCAGAGCCGAATGTTGTAGGCGCGCTGGAGTCTCAAATCATTCAAATCCGGTGAAGCCCGAAGAGCTCAGGGTCGAAAGATCCTTATGACTCGTGCCCTATGCCTTAATCGTCGTGAGCCACATCTGTAGATCCCCATTACATGGACTTTGGTGAGGTCGATTCCTCAAAGATTGCACCCTACAACACAAAAGAATCAGGGAATAAGAGGTGGGTCCTGATCTATTTAAGTCAAGTTAGCATGCTAGTCGTGACAGTAGCCAGTCGGGGGATAGTGCAATTTAAGGGCTATTGCTGAGAGCCGATCAACAAACACTTAGATCTTGGTGCAGTTTTTGGCTGATTCACCAAGAAGGAGGCTCTTAATACTCACCTTTGTATGGCATTCATCCTCTCATGATAGTTATTGGACACCTAATTCTGATGATTCTTACTTAGGGTTAGGCATTACTCATTCACAACCTTTTGAAATATAATTTTTGTGAACATTATTTTGTTATCGTTGTATGCCTTTTCTTTTCTTTTCTTTCTTTCATTGCTAAGGGACTAGCACGTAGGTTTGGGGTGTGATTAGTGCCCAAAAAGTGCTATTTTGGCTATTTATTATAGGGTTTTGGAGTGTTTTTGTATACTAATCATTCTAATTAACCCGATTTATACATTATGTCCTTACTATTCTACTGATCACATTTGTGGCAAATTTTGCAAGCCAGGAACTAATCATGCTAACATTGCTTGGAAGGCCGATCCAAACATGAAGAATTCGAAATGAACTCAACATCATAGATCAGAGACTAAGAGGAAAGAAGCAGAAAATAGAAGAAAAATGAAGGTGGAGCAATGGAACAAAGAGCTGGTGGAGGAATAGTGTCGTAACAGCTACAAAATTGCTACATCGAATTTTCGCATCATATTAAACATTATGCACAGCTAAAATTTCACTTCGCTTATGCATAGTTATTTTCGCTTATGATAGAAAATTTCGCTATTTTCATAGCTTAATTTTTCGCTATGATAGCGAAATCACCTGTGGCATAGCAAATTTCGCTTCCTGCTTTTGTGTTCAAACGACTCCGCTTTTGGTTTTTCTCTCTTTCTACCCTTGTAATAGCCTTTGTTTTCGTTTTTAATTTCCTCTTGCTCTACACTATATAAGCTAGAGTCAAGGTTTGTAAACATCAATCAACATCATAATAAATTTTTGGGGGAAGCTTTCAAATTTCGTTTCTCGCCTTCTCTGCTCCCTTTTTTTCTCTCATTTTCGTAGTTAAGTGTACCAAACACCTCCAAGGATGACAACTCGAGGATGGTCAAGCAAAACCCCTCCCTCCTTGGAAGTGGAAGGCTGTTGGAGTGTAGGATCAGGCTACCGGGAGGTCCTCGCTTCTTCACACGTATCCACCGCCATCACCGTGTTCCTTCTAATCGTAGGTTTTTATCCCTTCGACCTTTTTTTAATGGCTATTATTTGGTAAGTTTAGGGTTCAAAGTGGGATGATTATTGTTAGATCCAATTGATATTCATTAGTTACCTCTATGACCCATTGAAAGGGGGAGTCTGTGAGACTCATTCTCTTCACTGCTTGGTGACTAATACGGGCAGATGCCATTTTTCAAAAGGATAAATATTTTGGGTTAGGTTTTATAGCTAAATGAAGATCCGGTTCGGGAGATGACTACATGTTATCCTCCCCAACGCGAGGAAATAACCCCAAGGACCCCTCAGTTGCCCTAAAGTTCTAAGCTCAGTATCCTGATACTTCCTCATTTATTATTTTTCTTATTTTACTTCATTTTCATTTTCAGTTTTCACCATCAAAACCCCCCTGTTTTTAGCAAACCCCATAATCCAAATTAAATTCACTGGCTTCAACTCCACTCGCAAATCATTTGTACAAAGAAAACCCATCTCCGTGTTCTAATTCCTAGACCACTATACTACAAGAGCTCGACTACTAGCAGGAGGAAAAACAGATATAAATTTTGTTGATTCCAGATCACCCTACTGTGGCACGAATCACTTTTATATCCCATTTTGACAATTTCACTTTTACCCTTGTTTCTTGTAAAATCTCAGAGTTTCAAAATTTTCTCACTTAGCAAAATAATAATTGCGAAAAATTTAAAAATACAATTATAATATACCCTAATTATATTTAAAAACAACTAGGGAGGATTTTGGGGTGTTACATCTCATCAGACTTAGACATTGGAACTCCAACCAACTTACATAATAACGTGATCAATGAGGGGTGGATGAAAGCTCCAATGCACCGTCTTTGTGTAGACTCAATAATAGCACTCTCTATAACAAATCCCACATCAAACTTAATATCCTGCATAATAGCATACAATAGAATCACCTTATCCTTCTGGACTGATGATAAGTGAACACTCGACTTTAAGCGCGTGCAGGTAAAGTAGTACCATGTCTTCAGGACCGATTTTAGCCTGGCCATTGGAAAAGTCGTCAATTCGAAAGTGGAGGGGGTGTCTCTTCTTGTGGCATTTCCATTTTGTAAGGGCTCTTATCAACATATCACAGTCAGGGCTTTGAAACAAGGCCTTATATGCTTCAGTGTCATCATCTTTTTTATCATACGCCCTGTTTATCGTAGCGGCGTCAAATTTCACCAATTTCCCCAAACATAAACTGTAGACCCCTCTTGGATGTGAAGATTGGAGTGAAACTCTCTAACGATCGGGTCTATCCCTTACGGAGGGTGCTCACACAACTTTGTCCACCCCTTCTTATGTATCATGAAATTGAAATACATGTTGGAGTTAGGAAAGCCACGCTTTGACACAAGTGTACGATTATAGAGCAAATCGTGATACAAGCATTCGTCCTCGTGAGCGATGAACTTCTCTGAATCTTTTAGAAGAGGTGGAGGTGTGCAAGAGCTCAACCCGATCTTTCTCTTCTTATGAGGGATGATTCTTGGGATCCATGAGAGGACTTTAGAGGGGGGTTTCTTTCTTGGGAGAGTCGGTTTTGGGAGAAAAGAATGTGAGGTGAAGAATAAAATGAAAGTTTTGGTTAGTTTAAAAGGGCATATGTTGGGCCTTCGCCACGGCGAAGAGGGGTTTGCTACGATGAAGAACTTGAATTTGAATAGACGTGGGGGACTTCACTATGGCGAACCCGAGAGTATGCAAAATGTTTAGACTTCTTCGCCGCGGCGAAGTGTTTTCTCGCCATAACTAGGGATGGCAACGAGGAGGGTTTGGGACTGGGAACCCCTATCCCATTCTCGTCTCGAAATATATAAATATTTTCCATACCCGTCTTGAACATGAGACGGGGTGGGATAGTTTCTTCCCATTTCCATTTAAAAATCCTATCTAATATCCCGATCCCGACTCTTCTGATTAGACCAAATTAACACCAAGAAATTCGTACTGCCACCAAAGACTATTCATTCCCTGGCAACAAAACCATAAACTTGTTATTTTATGACTAAAATATGTGATCAACCACATCTTCAGCACAACTACCAAAGACTATTCAGTCCCCGGCAATGACGCCAAAAACTTGTTTGATTGAAGGTATACAATATGTTGTCTGCCTTATATGAGAAGGTTTCATTTAAAAATTTGTTTTGGTCTAGACCACTACAAGTGCATAGGTCATACAAGTAATAAAAGTGGATTTAAGTCCAGATATCATTCCCACAAGGATTGATGAGAAATCTAAAGATCAATTACCCCATCTACTAAAGATCCTTACTATTTGAACTCTAAAATTTAAAAGTGATTTGTTTACATTAAAAGAAAGTAAGACTAATTAAAATTCTATAACTATACATAAATAATTCAAAATATTTGGATTGGAAAGTTCATTGAGTAAGTTAACACTGGGAAATAGATTAGAGTACAATTATCAATTTCTGCATCATTTTATAACATAGTTCAGCCATTAGTTTGAAATCTGAACTTATCAAAGATGCAAGGTAGTATAGTTTGGATTCCTCCATACACCATACATTTCACTCATTAGAGATTCATGTTCCTTCCAGATACATGAGTCTAATCAGTTACTTGTAGATTATAATCCACTTTCTAAGATTTGAGTATTTTTCCTTTCCAATACTTCACACCTTAATTTGCAGATCAAGCACTTTTACCCCATGTGACGTGATAATGCAAACCTTCTTCAATCTAGTTGGTATCTCATCCTTCAAATATGATAAAATTCTCCATCTCCTTGATTAGATCTCTGATAACATGGGATCAAGATCCTTTCATCAGACTTAGGAGAAACCTCTGATAAATTAAATTGATACATCATCCAACTATCCTCACAACATGAGTAAATTAGTAATCTATCAAAGTAATATTTTAGAGTTCTTTAGTTCCATAATATTAGTCTAACATACCCTCAAGTAACTGCTCCATACTTTCAGGAATCTCTATCTCTATGTCACTCAGAGGACATCCTGGAAATCAGAGCAAGATACAGTCCTTTTTAGGGTACATGCTACTAATATTCGGAACAATTAATTTAAAGAACAACACCAATTAAATAAATTCAAGATTTCTAACTATGACGTTCCTTTAAGTTGCGAAGAAAACAATAATTAACATCGATCCATTCCTAAAGGGAGCCTAGTCTTTCAAAACTGGATTACAAATAACAAGCATAAATGATCAGAAAATTCAACAGATCATAGTTTAAATCGAAATAAATGAACTCTAAAAATTTTCAAAATTCCATTCAAATAAGACAGTAATGATAACTAAAATTTTACAATAAACCTAGTTGAAAACTTCGCACCAGATCACTACTTAATGCCAAGAAAAACTAACTAAAAAGCTAAACTAAAACTAAATGGACGGAAAATAAATAAAAAAAATAATATACAAAAGAGTTTTCAGCTACCTAGAAGTTCTAGGTTCGACGAAAGCTGCGCACATTGCCCTATGTGCTTCTATTTATAGATTTTCAAATGATAGGCCGCACTTTTAGGCTAAAATTATGGATCCCCAAAAAATGGCCTAAGTGGCATCTTTGTCGCGACATAAAAATTATGTCACGACATTGTTTTGTTTGTCCACCAGCTTTTCGTCGTGGCTTGCAGTGTTATGTCACGACATTCTTCTATGCATTTTTCTGGAATTATGTCGCGACATATTTTGAAAATGTTGCAATAGAGTTCTGCTGAATTTGTCTTGGAAGTGTCATGACATGAGTGTCTTGTGTTGCGACATTTCTTTGGTGCCTTGCAGCTTGAATACTTGATTGGTATGTCATGACCTAAAATTTATGTGTCGCGACCGAGTTCTCTCAGCCTTCAGTTTTGTTTTATGTCGTGACATAAGTTTGGAATGTCGTGACATAAACTAACTCTTTTGCTCTAACTGTGTCGTGATAGTCTTCAATTCTCTTCATGGAGCTACTCTTTAATTAATGTCACGACATAATTCTTCTTTGTTGCGTCATTCTTTTTGTAGTTCTCATCAACCCTTGTCACAACAATACAATTCTATGTCGTGACATTGTTCCCTCAACAATTTGTTGTGGTTGTCACGACATATAATTTCTCTGTCGTGACATAGCCTTCTTGCCTTGCTATGCTGCCTTCTGAACTTTATATTGCGACATACTTTGAAAATGTTGAAATATTTTATGCCTTGATCTTGTTAATTGTTGAAAATTTTTGTCGCAACATAAAAACCTTTGTCATGAACAACTTGTCTTCACTTGTTTCATTACTCTGCCATTTTTTTGTCTCGACATAGTTTTGTTTTGTCTCGACATTCTTTCTTCCCTTTTCAGCTCTTTATGTCGCTACATAGGTTTGATTGTCGTGACGCTTCTCTACTGTCATTTTCTTAGATCAATGTCATGACATAACAAAGGAATGTCGTGACATTCTTCTTCAAGGACTTATTAGATAATGTTGCGACACAAAGATCCATTGTCGCGACAAAGTTCCGTCTTCTGATTTCCATTATGTCGCAACATTTATTTCTTTGTTGCAACATTCATCATTCAATCCCACTCATATTATGTCACGACAAAGTTGTGAAATGTCACGACAATCTTCACTCCTAACTTTAGTTCAGCTTATCTTTGTTGCGACATAGCTCTACTGGTTATCTTGAGATTGTGTTGCAACATTCTGAACTTATGTCGCGACATTTTTGCCTTAACTAATTTTTCTCTTATTTTCTTGCTGGATTTGCTTTGCATTTAAAACCTGCAAAACACAAATTTGGTGAATATTCCATAATTTAGCATTAAAATGAATCATAAACTTCTAAAAATATGCTAGAAAAATGGACTAAAAATAGATGAGTTTAGGCCTTATCATCGTTCCGACCTGATAAAATTTCAAAAAACTACTAATCGTCGTTTTTTTAGCAACTAAACAATATGCATTCCTCATTTTCTCAAAAACCAAACATATCCAATAAAATCACAAAATAACATTTAACTTTATTATTCAATCAACAATAACCATCTTGAATTACCATATCTAGTATAAAATGGAAAACCAAAAAATGCATATAACGATTGATCATAAGCGCCATTAACATTCAAAAACCATTTAGATATATCTTTAACACAATTTCTCCATGTTCATAAAAAAACATATAAAAAATTGCTCTCAGATCGAACCAAAACAACACCAAACTTGATTGAAAACTTTTACCACTAAAATCCAAAACCCAACTAGTTAGCCACAAATCAAATATAGATGGTCGGAAAAATGAACAAATCAAAACTTAAATCCCACAAACCATGAGCATTGCTCTATTTAACCTACAAATCTAACCTAAAATAACACCAACCTAGATAAAAAACATCCCTAATCCATCCAAGAATGAGAACGATAAATAAAAAATCGAGCCCTAAGTCGATCGATCCTATTACAACCATCGTTATTGGCAAAAGAAGAAGAAGAAGAAGAATAAGAAACGAAGAAGTTGAGCCCTAAGCCAATCATCCCTGTTGTAGCCATGAATATTAGCAGAAAAAGGAAGAAGGGAACTAATAAAAAATAAGAATGAAGGGCGAGAAGAAGAATGTAGAAGAGAAGAAAGAAGGACGAGAAGAAGAAAGCAAAAGAGAAGGCACTGATATAGGGTTTACTGCTTTTAATGGGTTTATATACCTAGGTTTTTTTTATATTAACAATATATTAAGGGTAATTTTGTAAAATACTTATCAGGGTGGGGGCGAGGTGAGTCTTAAACATACTAAACCTGAGCTCGGCCTGACCTAGGTCGGGTTTGAAAATACAAACCGAAATCCACTCATACCCGTTTAAATTTTGTCCAAACTCATCCCATTAGCGGCGGGTGGGGTGGGGACCAGGAAAATCCCATCCCATTACCATCCCTAGCCATAGCGAACTTGAAAGGTTGCAAAAGGATTTGGGTTGATTCATTACAGTAAAGGGACGCTTCGCCACGGTGAACCCGAATGGTGGAAAAAAGATCGTGTTTATTTGTCAAAGGGCGGCGGGCTGTTTACGATCAACAAGAATTTTTCGTGCTAACAACACTATGTATTTTCTAGATTCTTTTCAAAACATACCTTGCTTTCCAATACCATACACATTTATCATTATCGCATTACTTAGACTTCAATGCTTCTTTATCTTCAAACTCCTCGTTTTACATTCATTTCTCATTCATCTCCCAAAACCCTGCTATGCCTGGCCCGAAACCTCTATGATCGGGCTCTTCAATATCTAGACTCCAAACACTTAAACAAACACAAAACATACCAAGAATCCTGAAATAATAAAAATGAAACAAAAAGAAATGAAATAAAAGAAAAGAAATGGAAAAAGGGATTCTCACAAAGCTTAGGTTGCCTCCTAAGAAGCACTAAGTTTAATGTCGATAGCTCGACAAAGCTGAATCTTAATGAAAATTTTAAACAAAAGAAACTAGCTACCGATGTGATACGCCATTTCTTGCTCAATTTGCTCTCCATGGTAGTGCTTCAGTCTTTGGCCTTTTACCTTAAATTCATGCCCATCATCTGATTGTACACAAACTGCACCATATCGGGTTACCGATGTGACTATAACAAGCCCGGACCATCCTAACCTTAGTTTTCCCAGAAATAACTTGAGTCTAGAATTGAAGATCAGAACTTTATCCCCCTTTTTCAATTATTTTCTCAACAAGTGTTTTTCATGCCATGTCTTTGTCTTCTCTTTGTAGATTTTAGCATTTTCATATGAGTCATTCCACAACTCTTCAAGTTCACTTAGTTGATGGAGTCTTCTATCACTTGCTTCTTTGAAATTGAAGTTGACATTTTTTATGGCCCACATTGCATGGTGCTCTAACTCCATGGGCAAACGACAGGGTTTTCCAAATATCAAACGAAAAGGTGACATGCCAATTGAAGTTTTGAAGGTGGTTATGCCTATAATGAATCATCTAACTTCAAATACCAATCCTTTCGAGATGTGTTCACCATCTTCTCCAAAATACTCTTGATTTCTCTATTTGAGATTTTTGCTTGCCCATTAGATTGAGGGTGATATAGAAGACCTTTTGCATGCCTTACACCATATTTACCAAGCAATGAAGAGAGTGATTTTTTTGCAAAAGTGACTTCCTTTATCATTGAGAATACATCTAGGGGCTCTAAACCAAGTGAGGATATTTTTGTTGACGAACGTCACCACTATTTTAGTATCATTATTTGGTGTAGCAATCACCTCTACCCACTTTGAAACATAATCCATAGCAAGAAGAATGTATTAGTTGCCAAATGAAGGAGGGAATGACCCCATAAAATTAAGACCCTATAAGTCAAAGATCCTAACTTCATTTTAAATACCATTCCTCCATGAAATGACCTGACATCTATAACAACTTCTCAATAAACATATGCGCTCATCAGTAGCTACAGAAAATCCATCTAAGCACCTTGAAAGGTCCTTGTCCCCTAAAATGAACACTGTCAAGGATCTCTCGACTCGATCCGGACCCGATTTCCACTGATTCCACTCAGGACGTTGCACCACTAAATCCATTTATCCAAACACATTTCATATACTTATTTTAGATCGATATTTAATACTCATTTAAATCATATTTATGTATGCATGAAAATATGATCTCATCACTAATACGCATCATACATTTAAAAATATACATCAATCATGGTAGAGAGCCCATCATTTGCTCAATTCCCACATTTATACAAGACGACATTTCTTGCCCCTTTTCAATCATTTACAAAACATTGTAGTTCATGTCTAAACGTAAGTCAAAATATACTATTCCCATGAAGATTTATACATCTTTGTTTGCAATGCAAAACAATTACATGATTTATTTTTTTTGAAATGAAATGTATGTACGAGATGCATTTACTTATACTCCGCATTACCCAACGATGATCTTTTACCATGGTCTTCGATTCGCTCTATTCACTCAAGCATTCGCGTGATAAAACAACGCCCTAAGCATTTTCATGCTTAGTGGTTCTATGCATTTCAATCCTCATTTCAATCAAACACAAAAAATGCATCTTTTCAAATACAACATGTTGGCACATTTTCAATGGTTAATGCAATAAACAATATATATGTTAATTTTTCATTCAAAACTCAAATTATGCATTTCACACATTTACTTATAAGTTTTCCATTAAAAGAATTCAACCATGACTTTCAAGCAGATAGATAACGGAATCACCAAGATAGTCTAGCTAGGTCATACGATAAAAAAATAAAATTTAATAACACAAAGACACTCCAGATTGGCTGCTGAATCAGTATTTACAAATTCATTTTGTGTACACTACCAATACTGTCTCACTGGGCTACCGATCGGTATGCCATTATAAATAATTTTGTCTTTAGGTACTATTTATATTAGATCCTTATTGGTATGTCATATCCTTAAGTCAATATGATGATGAATATCTTTCAAGGGCATTAATACTCGGGCCAGAATTATAATATCAGATATACATCTATACCCCAATAAACATATTTCGACGTCATGAAGTTTTCATTGGGTAATCCATTTGCAATCAATTTCCCAATCACTTACTTACAATTGTTTATATGAAATAAAGGCATGCGCTTTTCCTCACAAATCATTTCAATGATAAACTAATACAAAGTTGCAATAAGTGAAAAGAAAAGATAAGAACAAACAAAAGGTTATCGTCTTACTCTCATCCTTGAATCCCACTTTACTCGTGTTTCCCTCATCGAACTCTAATCCATCAGTAAAAACAGAGAAAAATAATATCAGCCTTGTGATGCTAGTGTTTTGCCATGTTTGATTTTCACCAATACACCTTCACTTGTAAAATTTTCTAGGAACAAATGAGCCATTTTTTACCCAACGTCCTTCAAGTCCATTGTTCCTATATAAATATATTTTATTCAGAAATTGGAATAATCAAATTCAAAGCACCGAAACTCAAGATATGTTATAAACAACTGGACTACTCTATTTTCAAAATAGAACCAGAATTTGCTCGAAAACAGAGTTTCATTTTGACAAATTTCTGGGTCCAATGGGGTCCAAATTTGAATACACTTATGTCAGGGAAATTTGTTTTCCTAGAAGTCCAGTTTACCTAGAAATTTGTATCACTTAATTTGGATGAGTGAAACTCAATTTATGGCCTAAATACCAAAACTATCCAAAAACATCAAAACTGTACCAAACTAGAACCATAATTTGCCTTAAAGTAGAGCTTCACTTTGACGTATTTTCGGGGTCCAATGTCCAAACAATTATAACAGATTTCAAGAAAATTTGAGCCTAGAAGTATATTTGCATCAAAATTTGAATTACTCAATTTGGATGATTAATGGATGCTTATGTTTAAAATAAAACATGGGTTTTGGAAGTACTGACAATATCTCTCAAAAACCCTAATATTTCTTTATACAAAAATTCCTCAAACCAAATCATAATCAAACAGTAAAGTATGTCAATCCAACTCAAACATATATATACAAATTGTGTTATCAAACTAAATTTCTAACAAAGAGGAGTTAGAATACACCTTTAACTCGATCTTCTCGATCTTCACTAGCTTTCTTTCTTTCCTTCTTTCCTTTCTTGATCACATAGAATTCTTGAACAAAATGGAGAATCAAACCAAATTCTGGATTCATCCCCATAAGCACTCAGCCCTAAGCTCTCCTAAACCAAAACGTTCTTTCCTTGTACATATGATTTTCTCATTCTTTTATGTACATCATGTTTCGTTAAAGGCATTTTTGACTTAATTTCCCATTTTCGAGATTAAAGTTCTTCATTTCCTATTTCATTTGGCAGAATAACTTATCATATTTATTTCACATATACCTTCTTCATTTATGACTTGGGTCCTCATTTTGACATTACTATTTTCGAATTCTTCACTATATTAATTCTTATTTTTTTTTTCTCATCGCAAGAATTAAATCTAAAAATTCAAATTTAACTTTGCATATACCCTAAACAACATATCATTAAACTACTAGGGCTTAATTTGGGTGTAGCGACTCCCCAAGCCCCTGTCTAATTCCTACATGATCCCAACCAAAACCTGTGGACGCTCGGTTTATTCTTTTTATTTACCTTTTTATTAAATTTTTCAAAAATGTCTCGACCCGAATCCCCGGCTCGACCCGAATGGCGGATCCGAACCGGAGCCCCGTTTACTTCGACATTTTCATTTATCTTATCAAAACATTTATTTATGTCATTTCGTTTCAGGGTTTTTCAATTACGCATAAGCATTTTCAAATGGTAGGCCCATAAACATTTACTTCTATACACCATAAAATGGCTTATCTTGCCTTTGTTGCACGATACACAAAACAATGGTTCAGAGTTCAACTCTTTTGTTCACAAAATATCACATGTTCAAAAGATATGATATGCAAATGACGGGGTATATACTTATACTCCGCAACTTTCTCTATGACTCTGCGCTTCTTGCTCTTGCCCTCCTTTCCGTTTACTCGTAACCTGCGCATAAATAAAAACTATACGCTAAGCATTGTCATGCTTAGTGGTTCTATACAATTCTATTCCAATTTTCAGTTTAACATGACATGCATTTATCATTAAATCATGCCTTTTATATCAAACAATACTCAAGCTTATTCATTTTCACATGCTTTCACTTTACAAATCATTGATCATATCAAACATGCATTTTCACATGCAACAAATCATACCACAATTCAATTCATGAGATTCAAACGTACACTCTTAAAGATGTGTTTAGCTTGATAAATCCTGTTTCTACATTCTCATAAAGTTCATTATTTCACTTTGTCTATGCACTCACATTCATGACTGATTTCGCTCTATGAACTCTGGCCATATTTATCATTCAACACACATTTCATTAATTTCTGTCTCAACATGCCGATGCTGACTGCGCACCCCTATTACGTGGCATTTAAATGCCACACCATCATGACGTATGCCGATTGGTGCATCCCGCCAAGTGGGAACATTTCTTTTTAATGCCATATACCATCATGGACTATCATCAGCATCCCGCCGCTGGACATTGGATAATTTCTTTGAAAGTTTTGGCGATGATTGACGTGCATCCGCTAGGGCTATTCATTCAGATATCTATTCAATTCAAGATGTCAAGAATCACTAATTCATTTACACTGATTAATCTTTCACATGCACACCGCCAATCATTTCAATTATCACATTTTCAAATCCATATGCACTTTCGTAATATCATTTCAAATATATACTCATTTCATATAATCATTTCAGATTTATTTGGTATATGTTTGCCTTTTTCGATATAGACTAATCACCCCTCAAATGTACATAGTCACAATAACCGTGACACTTCGCATTCATGTCACTTGACACAAACTTCCTTCCTTGCCCTGTCGTTTCACTAACTGAATCGTTTTACTGCTTGCATCTTAAAAGTGGTTTAAATATGACAATCGCAAGTGCACAGGTCATACAAGTAGTAAAATCTGAATGTAAGTCCAGGTATCATTCCCACAGAGATTGACATGAATTAGAGATCAAGTACCCCAACTACTGAAGTTCTATTCTATTTGAACTAAAAGAATTTGATAATGAAAATCTATCCACAAGATAATAAATCCTAGACTGTTAACTAAAAATCAGAAATTGACGTAATATGAAATAAACTACAAAAATCAAGAACAAATATCAGACTAATCGCTTCGCTATAAATGAAAACTATCGCAATATAATGAAACAAATTAATTCCTACATGAAATGCATTGCCTCTATTGTATTTGGAGTGACTCATTGTTCAAGATCGTCATATGTTGCGCGGATTTATATTCACCGGTTAAACTTTCGCTTTCCTCGAAATCGAGTTCTACCCAGCCACTAGATTTTTCACAGATTTGGGTATTTTTCATCTCAATACTTTACACCCATTTCTTGATGATCATATACTCTTTCTTTCCTTCTCAGATTTGGCAAAGTCCATAATCAATTAGTACTTCATCCTCCGTATCTATCGGGTTCGTCCTTTCCTTGATTAGATCTAAGCTTTAACACTGGTCAAACTTCCTTAGATATGGTGAACTCTCCTGACATTTATATTGTTAAATACTCCCTTCAACTTCAATTATGAGCTTAATGGGGGATTTATCAAAATTAACTTTCTCAGCTCATCACCATCAATGGTAGTCTAACATACCTTAAAGAATGCTCTAAGCTCAGAATCTCCGTCTCTCGTGTCACTCGAGGGCATCCCGAACGCAGCAAGATACATTCCCCAAAATGGTACTTGCATTTCACCATTGGGAACTTGTCGATTCAAAAACACCGGCAAGTAAATCACTACCTAAATAACGCCTCGCATTACAGTAAAGATCAGAATTAACTATAATTAAAACTAAACAGAGTCAGATTCTAATTATCGCATTGCGACATGAAATGGAGCAATCATCACGCATGTAACCACTATAATCGCAATGAAACTGAGAAAAAATGAATTCCATAAATTTGTCTAGATTTCAAAAATTTTCAGGCAGCAATTTTAAGAAGAAAATAACAAAAATAAAATTTCAAATAAATCGTTTCGTACGCTAAGACGCAGATTCAAAAGAATTAAAAATAAATCAAAAATAAAAATAAAGAAAATTCTACTCTAAACTATACACTGAGTCTTCTCTCCGTTCCCTTTTCCTGAGTAGTGCGAAGATGAAGCTACTTTACTATTCTAAAGACTGCCTATTTATACTCACAAAAAGAATCGGGGCCTAATCCCAAAAAAAAAAAAAAAAACTCAAAGTGAAATTCATAAAAGAAAGCCTAGCTTTTACTGCCTTAGGTCGCGACTCCAGTCGATGTCGCGACATGGATTTCCTTTCTTACCTTGTCTGGGCCGCGACCTTGTCGGGTTCTCATATGCACCAGATTCCTCACGTCAGTTGATTAATGGTCGCGACACCGTCATAGAATGCGACCTTGTTTGCTCAAGCAGCCACAAGAGTTGATGTCGCAACCACTGCTTTCATGTCGCGCATCGCTTGTCTTTCTCTCTTCTTCTCTCGATTTCAGTCACGCACTTCGCCAGTCACACTCCTCTTAGTCATTCATCACTCAGCTATGTCAGACTCTTTCTTTTGTCGCGACCGCACGTCGCGACCTCGCCTTTAGGTTACGACCACATTTCTGCTTGTAGTCAATTTTAGGTCGCGGACTTTTCTTTTTTCCTGGCCCCGACCTTGTTGCTGGTCTTCCGTCATGTGCTCTCAAATTTAAGTCAAGACCTCCAAGTGATGTCGACTCCTTTGATGTTCATTTCTCTCCTTCAACAAGAACCTCACCTCGCTGCAACTTTCGCCCTCCTTCCAACCTCTGTCCAAAGTCGCGACCAAGGTGATGTCGCCACCTCATGCTACTTTTTCCGGTCGCATATTATCTCAATTCGTTTAAAAGTAGCTACGACCGATTTCTTTTCGTCGCTTTTCTTCTTCGTCTCGACCAATTAGCGGTAGTGGTCGCCACATCGTCGGTCCTGACACAGTCACGTAAATCTTCATTTTCGCGCACCCCGCTTGGCCTCGCTGACGTATCCACGCCGCGACATCGCTTTTGACGCGTCGCGACCTCAGTTATATTCACCTGGCGCGCGACATCGTGAGTGGTGTCACTAATCAAGATTCTACCTTCAATAATTCCTTTAGTCTCAAACCACATTCCGCCGCAACCTTCTTTCACTTGTCAGCTTCGGGTCATTTGGTCGAAAAGCCCAACTTCAAGCCATGACTTCGCTTGAATTAATCCTTTCTATTTCTTCCTCAAGGTCAGGTCTTGTCAGATGTTGTAACCTAAAGTTTAACCTAATACTACGCCTTCTTATTATGACCGACTTTCGGGCCATGACTTCATTTCGTTTATATAGCCGACTTTTGGTTTCGCTTCTGATTTTCGTCACGTATTTTTCTGCAAAATTAAATTTGAGTAAAATATCCATATTTCTGCACATGAATCAACATTTATCTTGTAATAAGCTCAGAAAAATGGATTAAAATCGATGAGTTGACTCATCAATTCCCTTAAACTTTAAAATTATTTTCATTCCTGCCAAAGAAAAGAAAGAATTGTTTGTCCTCAAACAAATAAGCTAAAATTTTTAAGGACATTTTTCTGATTCACACCAATCTTTCCTATTCCACCTTCTAATTTGAAATAAGAGATAGCAGCATCATTTTAAATTTCAGTTTCGATTCCAGAAAAAGGAATGGTCTCTACTTCTATCACAAATTTCTTGATGAAATAATGCATTTAAATGCTTTATTCAACAAGTCTATATTCTGTGTGTGTGTAGGCCTTCTAAATCATTTTCATCTTTCTAAGTGTTGGAAATTAGTTAATCTTCTAGAGTCTCCTCGACTCGTTAAAGTCCCATAGGCTTGTTTTTCATATTGATCTCCACTAATGTAGGTAAATTCAACCTTCAAGATCAATGAGGTCTTTCAGGCTTGTAATGTTGGGCTTAGGTAATTGGGTAGATAATGGGAAAATTTAAGTTGAAAATCACCAAATTTCCACCTTTTCTTTGCACTTATTGTTTTCAGCTTTCACCATTTTTCTTCTTTGTATTTGTTGATTCTCCTCAATCTTGGTCTGATTCATCTTTTTGAATTCTTTTTATGGAATTTTGATTTCCACTTGCACTTTAGTCAGGCCAGTTCCCTTTTTCTAAGGTTAGGAATAGTGCAATGTTTTGTCTTCTTAGGCTTTCTATCACTCTTAGAGAACTTTGGGCTAGCAACTCCCATACCAATTGGTATTAGGGTACTGGGTGTTAAAACACCTCTACTAACTTAATTGTCCAAGGGAAATAGGCCACAAGACAAAACTTACTCCCTTTTTCATTAATTTCTGCTTCTTTACTTCTCCTCTTTCCTTGTAATATTTGGAAATATTTTCTCCCCCATACTTGTTTCTTCCTTTACAGTAGACCTTTCTGTACTAGAAACTGGATAATTTGGGGCTCTTTACTGCAAGATTATTGCAAAGAATGGATCTGTGCTTTCGTGGATTTCTGTCTTTTTTGAAGAATTAAGGCTGTTTGGCTCAAGTGATGGAACTATGATATGCTTTGTAGCATTATAGCTGAGGGTAGGCTTGGAAAAGTTCAAACTGCCAAGGATGGCCTCTCTAATACTCTCTTCGGGCCTGCTTTTTACTCCCAGATTTTTGGCCTAATCAATAATCTAACAACAAGCTCTAGGACCATGGACTCTTAATCATGAATTTCCCAGAAGATGTTCCTAATTCCTCTCAAAGTTTCATTTGTTTTTTTGACCAAGTGTATTATTTCTTCAAGACTTGTACTTATTCACTATTTATTTACACCTATTTCCAAATCCAAGTTATTCGCCCTTCTCAAGAATATCCATTTTTCCACTTTTCGTAATCTAAACTGGATTTAAAACATTCAGTCAGAACTCCTAGTTTCCAAGTTTACTAATTTATGCCTTTATTTTTCCTGCATTTTTGTTCTTGGGAGAGAACATAATTGGTTATTTGATCCTTGTACAGAAAAGGCACTCATACTTTTCATGCTAAACAGGAAATGACACAAACACAGAATTCAATATATCATGTTCATGAACCAACAGGAATTTTATTCAAATATAAAAATCTGATTTCTTGATCTAATACAAAATTTCAAATAAGACTATATCTAATCTAGAGGAAAAGCTCTCTATTTCTTAACCTAAATTCCTTTATCTTCCTCCTAAAGGCTGTAGCTTCGCGATCTGCTCCCCAAACCCGAACTTATACTGTGGCTGAAGGGCCGCACCGCGCTGTTCAACAAATCAGCCCTTCCTTAAACTCGTTGTAGTTCCTCCGATGATGGGTCTCTAATTAACCCTTCCACCCTTCCATCATCCATTCTCTTTGATTATTACAGCTGCTTATGGAATAAATGAATGGAATTGGTTTGTTTTCGACCCATCCATTCCATACGCCTCGTGATTCAGAACCCGGGGAACTCTTCTTTTTTTCTTCTCATTCTCCTTTTTCTTCATTCTCGTTGCTTATTATTCATTTGTTTTCCCATCCTTTTATAGTGATCTTGCTTCTCTTGGGAACTACAAGGCTTTTTATTATATTTTCAGATTCATGAATGAATTAAATGCAAGCCAGATTTAAAAGGTCCCGATATTTCCCAATGTGAGGTTGGTAAATTTCCAAGAGAATTTCATTGCTCTATGAGAGTTATTGAATTTCCTGGAATTATTCTTTCGAAACTAAGCAACCTAAACTAATTCATTTAATCAAGGCATCGATTTCTGGTTTTGCATTAATTACAATTTATTTCAAGGGTCCTGATGGTGGATGCAGAATTGGAAAGGTTGGGATGAATTGAAGATGACTTGAAATTGGAATGGACGTTGGGCTCAATGTCATAATTGCGGTATGGGAAGTTGCGACATTAAATTTGGAGCCTCTTAATTAATGATTTGCAATTAATTTTATTTTTAATGCTGGGACGCCCAAAATGAAAGGTTTTAAACCTATTTTTTATCGAGGCTCGGGGTCGTTCAGAAACCTAAAATTTTTGCTGCGACTCGAAATGTGGTCACGATGCAGGAATGGATGTTACTAATTCTAAGCTTCTTTCCTAGTTATTTTAGTCGTGACCTCATTTTCACTGTTTCGACTTTCTTTTCTACTTTTATTGTTTCCACATCCAGATTCTTGGTTGCAACTTTTGGATTGTTGTTGCAACCAGAAAAATTTTAAGGTCTCCCTAAACAATCACCCACAAAGAATTTCAATTTATTCAAATCCAATCAAAACAAATACAACTCAATTCATCTTCATCATTTCAAATATTCAATAAATCCATTCTCTATGCATCAGATTTAAAATTAAAGCACCATAACAAAATAAAATTCCCTCAAACTTTCAATCATGCCATATCAGAGACTAAATTTAAATGAGTTCAAGAAAAGTATATCGCCTTCTTTACCTTTGGCAGATTGAAATTTGATTTGTGATGTTCCCCCCTTTGCACATTTTTATTATCCCGCAAACTAAAAAAATATTTACTTACTTCTTCAATCAATAATGAATAAAATTAAGCACAAAGCTATTAGAAATTTAAACACAAAAATATAACAAGAAAAACTTAAACAAACTAATGTGGATCAGCCTTCCACAAAGCCGTCAATTTTTAGTCTTTACCGACTTCACACGCTATAGTTATGTTTCTTCAAATTTTCTCATCTGTAACTCGTAGTCATTATTCCATTTGCATTCTCCTGCAAGGCTTTAATCTCTCGACCATTAACTTTGAATTCCCATGTTTGTTGGTTCTAAAGTGTCACCGCCCCAAAATTTACTTGATACCATCAGATAAGCATCCACTCCATTTTGATTTAAGCTTCCTTGGAAAGAGTCTTAGTCTGGAGTTGAATAACAGGACCTGATCTCCTACCTTGAATTCCCTCCTCATAATTCTTTGATCATGCCATTTTTTTGTTTTATCTTTGTAGATTATGGCACTATCATAGGCTTCATTCAACTCTCTAATTCATTTACCGAGCAAAGATCTCTTCTTTAGCAACCTTGAAATCAAAATTGCATTTGATGGGCTCCACATAGCTTGTATTACAACTCAAGAGGTAGGTGGCAAGGTTTTTCCAAAAAACAAGTCTCAGAGGGGGACATTTAATGGGAGTTTTAAAAGCAGACTTGTATGCCCAGAGTGCATCATCAAGCCTCGTGAGACCAATCTCTTATGTCAGCCATACTTTTAAGAATCTTCTATCTCCCGTTGGAAACAATTACGCATTTGTTCGAGGATGAGGTTTTCAAGCTCATAATGTGTTTGATACCATATCTATAAGTTTCTCAAATACTTTATTTGAAAAGTGGCTTCCTCCATCATTGATTATAGTTCTTGGTGTCCCAAATCTGCTGAGAATATTTCTTTGTAAAAATCACACAACTTTATTATCATCATTCTTGGGACAAGCTGCTGCCTCAACCCATTTTGATACAAATCCACACTAGGAGTATGTATATTTCCAAATGAAGCTGGAAAAGGCCCATAAAATCCATTCCCCATACATCAAATAATTGCACCACCGGGATACCTTGCAGGGGCATTTCATGCCTTATGCTGATATTTCCCATTCTTTGGCATCGATCACATAACTTCACCCATTCAAAACAGTCCTTAAAAATAGTAGGCCAATAAAATCTTGAATGGAGAATTTTGTGGGCTGTTTTGTCTCTTGCAAAATGTCCCCCATATGGTGATGCATGACATTCTTGTAAAATCTTGCTTTCCTCACCTTCTGGTACACATCTCCTTATAATCAGATCAGCTCCTCTTTTAAATAGTAATGGGTCATCCCAGATGTAGTACCTGCTGTCAGTCCTTAGCTTTTTCCTCTGTTGGTAAGCCCAGATTAAATTGGCATAATTCCACAAACTAAAGTTCACAATATCAACATACGAGGTGATTGTAGTGACATCGGAATAAGCGCTCATTTGAAGGTTCACGTATTTCTCTTTCTTAACTTCTCGTGCAATGGAGTTTCTCCACTCTTGACAAGTGATCAGCTATCACATTGCCACAACCTTTCTTGTCTTTTATTTCTAAATCAAATTCATGTAATAACAATACTCACCTGATCAATCTTGGCTTCGCTTCTTTCTTTGCCATTAGATATTTAATTACTGCATGATCAGTGTGTATAATAACATGGGAACCAAAAATGTATGGCCTAAATTTTTCACATGCAAATACTATTGCTAACATCTCCTGTTCAGTAGTGGAGTAATTTTCCTGCTGCTAATGAAGGTTTCTTGTATAGTATATATTGCTAATACCTTTTCGGCTTTTACTGCCTTGTCCCCAGCTCCCATTCTTGAAATCACGGCATCACATTATTTCAAATTCTACGTTCCAATTTGGTTTCGCCATAATGGGAGCTTGTAGTATGGTTGATTTCTTGAAAAGTGCAGCAAGATTACATCAAATTGAACTTAGTATCTTTCAGAAATACGCATAGTGGTCTAGCAATTTTGAGAAGTCTACGATAAATCTTCTATAAAATCTAACATGTCTAAGAAACTTAATTTATTTGTAGTAGTTGATATAGATTCTTATAATTGAAACTTTGTGGTTACTTCCCATGGCTGTGAATCATGTGCCCTAGGACAGATTCCTTTTGTAACCATAAAATGGCATTTTCCCGATTAGAGCTAGATTCTTGTCACCTTTAGTCTTTTGTCCCAAGAGTTATACGATATTTGTTCAAAACTAGATCCATACCTTTGTGGAAATCATCCATAAAGATCTCCATAACTTCTTACGCTAAATCGGAAAATATAGATATCATGCATCTTTGGGAAGGTAGGAGCATTACCTGAGCTAAATGGCATTCTTCTAAAAGCAAAAGTACCAAATGGGCATGTAAAAGTGGTTTACTCCTGATCCTCAGGTGCAATGGCAATTTGGTTATATATAGAGTATCCATCAAGAAAACAAAAGTTAGGGTGTCCTCTGACTTATCGACATCGATGATGAAGGCGAGGAAAATGAGTCCTTTCTTGTTGCAGTGTTTAGTTTTCTATAGTCAATACACACCCTCCATCCTATCATAGTTCTTACTGAAGCAATTCTGTTCTTTTCATTTCGATCCGCAGGTGAATCCACCTATTTTAGGAACCACATGTCTTAGGGCTCACCGAGAAGCTATACGATATAGCATATATAAACACGCATTCAACCATTTTAGAACTTATTTTCGACAACTTCCTTAAATCCACGAGGGTTCCAGCCTCCTTTGATGATCAATAGATGTTTTGCATCGTCATTCCAGCGATATTTTGTGCATACAAATGGAGGGAGGCGATACCTTTCGGATCCTCGGTGAATGACTACTCTTCCTTGTATTTTCTCATAATTTCCAGTAGCTTCTTTTCTTCGGATTCAGTCAATGCAGCTGATATGATGACTGGTTTTCTCTTTTTTGATTCTAAGAACTCATATTTCAAATGGTAGCGATTCTTTCAATATTAACCCATACTTGCACTAGTTTCTTGCTTTCGGTAGTTTTGCATTACTGTTTGTATACATCATCTTAATTTGTTTTCATTTATACTCGAGACTATTTGTTTGTTATCTGAGTTTGAAGGCAACATTCACAATCAATACTCCAAGATGCGAAAGATTATCCTCAATTTCATTGATAGAATGTTGAAGAATACATTCCTTAATTTGATTCAACCTTGAAGACTATTATTTTTCTGAGTCCTACAACTTTTCTGCATCTACATCGGGATGTTCCAAACTCTATTAAAGATTAAAGTCACCTTTGCCGTTTCCAGCATAGTGTTAGTTCACCTTTATGCACATCATCGAAAGGCGCTCTAGGTTGCTAGAAGGTCTTCCTAGCGACAAGGCAGTTATCTTCCTCCATCTTCGTAATATGAAATCCACAAGGAAGATAGATTTTCCACCTTAATAATTACACCTTACGGTTGTGCCATTGATCTGTCTGACCATTTGTAATGTAATTCTTTGTTAGGGTAAGTTCCCCCAAACTCGATCTATACTGCTTGATAGAACCATCGAATTTATACTAACACGAGTCACAAAAGTAGCTAAATTCATATTTCCCTATGGAGCAAGGGATGGTGAAACTACCTAGGTCCTTCATTTTTGCTGGGAGCTTTTGCTGGATAACTGCACTGCAAGTAGTAGTCAAGCTCACTATTCCTTCCTCAGCTATTTTCCTTTCCTTATTCAGTATCTCCTTCAGAAATTTTGCATAGTTAGGCATTTGGTTGATTACCTCTGCAAATGGGATATTGATTTCTATCTTCTTGAAGATGTCCAAGAATTTAGAAAAGCGCTCTTCCACTTTTTGCTTTAAAAGCCTCACAGGAAATGGCATTGTAGGTGTATAAGCTGGTATTTTCTTCTTCTGTATCTGCTCACTACTTCCTTGCTTTCCAGCTTCTTCTTATTCTGCATTAGTCTCTTCTTTCCTTTCTTTCCTGTTGTTGTTGCCCACTTCTTTTCCACTTCTTAACTGAATTGCCATGCAGTCCTTTGGATTCTTTTGAGTGTCACTAGAATGTACCCTTGTTCGGTTGGCATATTTAGGGACGCCCTACTTGTGTCTCCAAGTTCTTGATGAGGCCTTGTGTTCTTAGAGGAAATACTTGAGTATCGGACTTGAAGACTTCAAGTCGAGCCGGTTTCTGTTCATGGGAAGTGTATAAGCCTTTGTTGTCCCCGTAGTTGCGGCATTTGTTCTTGAATGGTTGGAGTCCTCATATGACCACGATAGTCATTCACATCTTCACCCCCTTGATCTTCTTCTTTGGAACCTTGGTGAGCTGCTGATATCCTGTTGAGGATTTGTCCATGCCACTTGGGCCTTATGTACCCTCCACTGGATGAAATTCTCATGGTTCCTCAGTGCTGGACTATAATGTGTGGGCAGGTTAGGATTTGGCTTGAAATGGTAGTTTCTTAGTTCATTCACATACTTAGCCTCCTCAACCTCATAAGCATCCTCTTCTTTTGGTATTTCAGCACTTCTTCTCATTGCTTCTCTTTTCATTGCTCCTATTTCATGAGCAGTGTGCATTTTTCTTTCCTGTTTGTCCATTCTGTGCATGATGGCCTCTAACTTTGCCTCGTGTTGTCATTTCTCGGCTCATGACCTTTCACGCTATTACCCTTGGAAACACCGGATGGAGCTTTCATATTGCACTTGGCTAGGTCTTCTATCAGATCCCTAGCTTCTTCAACACTTTTTCTTTTGAATGATCCACAGCATGAAGCATCGATAATGCCTTTAGATGTATCATTTAAGGCATGATATACTATATCTATATGGGTTTTTAAATCGATTCCATGCATAGGGAACCTCTTCAACAACCTCTTGAATCTCTCCCAGGCTATATATAGGCTCTCATCTTCCCCTTGTTGGAAAACTATTATCTCTCTTCTTCTTTAAAGGTGAGATGGAAAGAACACACACAGTATGCTTCCGAACTCTTTCCAAGTATCAACTGAACCATATGGTAAGGACTCATACCATGTGGCTGCTATATCTCTTAAGGAAAATGGGAATATATGCAGCTTTATCACCTCTAGCCTCACACCATTCAGCTTCACTGTATTTGCCATCCTGAGAAATCTACCCAGGTGCTTGTTAGGGTCTTGATTAAATTGTGATGAGCGAAATCTTCTTTCATTGTTATTAAAGTTGGCTTTAGTTAGAGTTATTTGCATCCATAGTAAGGAATTTACAATACGATTACGGGAATATTCTTCTGAATGATAGGTCTCGAAATCCTCCATTATTGTCGATGTGAATTTGCCAAATTTTAGCGTCCTCTGTCCCTCGTACGGTCATGTCTCCGTACGCCGCCATTTGAGTTCTGCGCTCTTTTAGTCTTTCTTAAACTTAAGTGTTCTTTCAAATTCGTGTCTGGCGGCAGCAGTCGAATCTGTTTCCTATCATTAAAGGAATTCACGAGGTACGAAACACACTAAGATTAATAAGATAGTCAAGCTAAAAATATTTTCAACTATGGCTTGTTAAAGATGGGTGATTGAATTGTAGCCCACTTTGGTTGTAAGCTATTTTTGTTCTTTCTTTTTATAAATGTCCAAATTAGCATTTCCCTCTTTTGTTAGAATATTTATCGCCCCAATTATTTCAATCCCGACAACGGTGCCATTTTTTTCAAGGCTTGTTTGCCTTTTATCTCAGTTAAAAACCCTCAAATGTACATAGTCACAGAACCTTACACTTCTCTTGCCATCCCCATGTCACTTTGGATAAATTGTTTAATTAAGCTGAATTTGTCTTTATGTTTAGGATTTTAAAAGTGGGTTTAGTCCCCTTGACCTTCTGAGTGTACAGTCATCTAGTAGTAAAAATCGAATGTAAGCAGGAATATCATTCCCACAGAGATTGACATGAATTAGAGATCAAGTACCCCAACTACTGAAGTTCTATACCATTTGGACTAAAAGAATTTGATAATGAAAATCTATCTACAAGATAATAAATCCTATACTGTTAACTAAAATAAGAAATTGACGTAATATGAAATAAACTACAAAAATCAAGAACTAAATACTGGATCTAATATGTTTCCTGCTAGAAATGAAAACTATCAGTGAATTATAATGAAACAGTCAATTATTGCATGAAAATGCATTTCTCTATTGTATTGATGGATCTGATTTGTCCAAGATTGCCTACATGTTACAGTTGGATTTCTCCATAATCACTGGTTAGAAACTCTTGCTTCTCTTGAAATCGAGTTCTACCCAGTTACTTGTATTTCTACTTTTCTTGCGAGATCTGGGTATTTTTCTTTCTCAATACTTTACATTTATGATGACTCTGAGATCTTTTACTTTCCTTCGGGATTTAGCGAGTTCTACAACTTAGCCCAGTGGCTCATCCTTGAATCTATTAGTTCGTCCTTTCGCTTAATTAGATCTAAAGCTAACATATTGAGGTTAGAACTTCCCTTTAGATTAAGTTGAACTCTCTCATTATTTATATTGTTAAATACTCCCATCCAACTTCAATTATGAGCGAATGGGGGATTTATCAAAATTAACTTTCAGAGTTCAGCAGTTCATCAATGGTAGTCTAACATACCTAGAAAAGAATTCTCTTTGATCTCAGGAATCTCCGTCTCTGTGTCACTCAGAGGGCATCCTGGAAATCAGAGCATGATACATTCCCTCAAAATGGTACTCGGTACTACCATTGGGAACTTATCGATTCAAAAACAACACCAAGCAAGTAAATCACTACCCAAATAACGTTCTCAGTTTTTGAAGGCATGAACTAACTATAATTCAAATCAAGCGAAGTTTGTATTCTAATTCTTGCATCGTGATTAGGAAATGGAGCAGTCACATCTGACCCATGTCCTTGATAGAATTGAAAAATGAAATCCATAAATTTGTCTAGATTTCATAAATTTTCAGGCAGCAATTTTAAGAAGAAAATAACATAAATAAAATTCCAGCTTAAATCGTTTCTGCACAGTTAGCAAACGTAGATCCAGAAAATAATTAAAAAAAATCAAAATAAAAATAAAAAATTCTCCTAAACTATGCGGTTCCTCTCCCGTTCCACTGCAGGTAGTGAGACGGAGCTTCTTTACTGTATTCTAGCAGCGTCTGTTATCTTTGTCGAAAAGAATTAGGGTGAGATCTGAAAAAATCAAAGTGGAATTCTAAAGAAAGCCGGGTTCTTGTCTGGTCGCGACCTCGGGTTGGTCGCGACATGGATTCCACTTTATTACTCTTGTTCATTGAACCCCTTGTTGCTTCTATTACTGACCAAGATTCCCTTCTTCTTTGCTTGGATTAATGGTCGCAACATTGTTTGTAGTCGCGACCTTGTTTGCTCAGTGTTTCTCAAGAGTTGATGTCGCGACCACGGTTTCATGTCGCGACATCGTTGTCTTTCTCTTCTTCTGGCTTTTGAGTCACGACTTCAGTTTTAGATTGCGACCTCCTCTTAGTTGTCATCACTTCAGTTCTAAGTTAGGGCTTTTTTCTTTCTGTTTTGCCTTTGCACTGCGTTGCGACCTCTTGTTTTAGGTTCAGGCCATTTCTATTGTAAGTGACTTTGGAAGTGCGTGACTTCTTTTTCTAGTCGCGACCTTGTTGGTGGTCTTCTACCTTCACAGGTTTCAAATTTAAGTCACGACCTCCAAGTGATGTCACGACCTCTTTTGATGTTCATTTATCTTCTTACAGTGCGCAGCCTCGATTCTTTGTTGCAACGGTTTCCTCCTTTCAACCTCACATTCCGGTCGCGGCTGGTGATGTCGCGACCTCATGTTCTCTATTTATGGTCTTTCCATTGTCTCAATTGCTTAAGGTGGTTGAGCAGGATTTCTTTCTACTAAAGTTCTTCTTGGTCGCGACTGAATGAGTGAAATCATGACATCATTTGTGGTCCTTGATTAATAAATGGTTGCAACTTCAGTTTCTTGGAAAGGACTTCGTTTGGCTTCACTGACGGATCCACATCGCGACATCGTTATGACGTCGCGACCTCAATTATATTCAATTGGCGTCGCGACCAAAGATTCTACATTCAATAATTCCTTTAGTCTCAACCACACTTCCTCTATCGCAACCTCTTTCACTTGTTGCCTTGGTCATTCTGGTCGCAAGCTCAACTTCAAGTCACGACTTCGTTTGAAAATCATCTATTCCTTCCTCGAAATTTGGTCTTCTTACGATGTCGTAACACGGGTTTAAGCGAACCTCTTGCTTCTTGTTCGCGACTCGGAGCTTTTCAGTTCGCGACTTCATTTTTACATTGATAAGTGATCTCTTACGGTTTTGTTGGGATTTTTAACCTGTTTGTATTTTTCTACAAAATTAAATTTGAGTAAAATATCCATATTTTTGCATATGAATCAACATTTATCTTGTAATAAGCTCAGAAAAACGAATTAAAAATCAGATGAGTTTTTGGATTCATCAGTATACTACCAAAACACTTGAAATAAGGATAGAGTTAGTGAATAAATTGAAGTTGTCGGCTGTCGTTTCCTTCCCATTTGATCTCGGTCCTAGGTTCGGTGATCTTCACCCGTCCCTAGTCAATAACAATTATGCCACTCCTAGTGGATAAACAATTATTAAACATTTTTACTGAATGTTGATTAATTTTTGTTAACGGTCCTGGGTTAAAACACTAAATCTATGTTTTCCTTTTTCTATATAGACTAAAAACCCCTCAAATTAACATAGTTACAAGAGCCTTACACTTTTCTTGCAGCCATGTCACTTGGGATAAATTTTGCTTGATTAAATAAATCTTTATTGATGTTTAGGATTTTGGTAGGTGCAGTCTGTGACACTTTGCAAATTCTGAGTCCTCTAGTAGTAGAATTTGAATGTAAGTCAATTATCATTCCAGAGATTGTGAAATTATAGATCAACTACCCAACTAGGATTCTATGCTATTTGAACTAAAGCGATAGTGAAAGTTTTATCTAAAAAATAAATATCTAATCTATTATTCTTGTTGAGCTAAAACAAAACAAGAAAATAAAAAATAAAAATAGTAACGACCAAGAACACCAAAGAACAAAATATTGGACCGAATTTGTTCCTGCGAAAGCGAGAACTATCAGTGAATTCTGATAAACAGTCAATTCCTACGAAAGTACATTTGCTCTGTGTATTGATGGACTGGATTTGTCCAAGATTGCCTAAATGTTGCGATTAGTTTCTCCATATTCTTGGTTCGAGCTCTTGCTTCTCGGAAATTAGTCGAACCGGTTACTTGTATTCTGCTTTTCTTCTGAATCAGGTATTTTCTTTCTCAATACTTCACACCCATTTCTTGATGACTGCAGATCTTTTGCCTTCCTTCTCAGGATTTTTTGCAAAAGTTCTACCACTTAATTGGTGGCTCATCCTTTAGATTTATTGGTTCGTCCATTCCCTTTATTAGATCTTAGCTAACATAGGGTCGGGAACTTCCCTTTAGATTGAGTTGAACTCTCTGATTATTTATATTGTTAAAAGCTCCCCTCCAACTTCAATTATGAGCGAATGGGGGATTTATCAAAATGAACTTTGGAGCTCGGGTTCATCGATGGTAGTCAAACATACCCATAAGAATGCTCTCTCGGCTCTCGAGAATCTCCATCTTTGTGTCACTTGCGAGAGGGCATCCTGAAATCGAAACAAGATACACTCCCTTAAGCGGTATTCGATTACTACCATTGGAAATTATCGATTCAAAATGACACCAAGTAAGTAAATCCCAGCGAATGACTTTCTCAGTTTTTGCGAAAAGGCTGGCAAATAGCGTATGTCAAATCCGGTAGAGCGCGTTCCAGTGCATTAGATTAAAGAAATGGAGCAGATAACGTACATCCATTATGTCGCTAGGAAAGCCCAGAAAAGTAAGATTCCCGGAAATTTGTCTAGATTTCATAAATTTTCAGGCAGTAATTTTTAAGAAGAAAATAAAAGAAATAAAAATTCAACTCCAATCATTTCTGCACAGTTCGCAGATTCAGATACAGAAAAGAATTTACTAAAAATAAAAATGAAAATAAAAAATAAAATTATACTCTAAACTATACACTGAGTTCCTCTCATTTCCCCTTTTTTCTAGGTAGTGAAGACGGAAACTACTTTACTATTCTCATACTATCTATTTATAGCGCCGAAAGAAATTGGCTAGAGATCGAAAAACTCTGGTGGAATTCTCAAAGAAAAGCCCAAATCAACATTGCATGCGACCTCGGATTGATGTCGCGCCTCGGGGATATCTTTATCTTGCTCCGGTTCAATTGCGACCCGGTTTTACGTAGTTGCGACCTCGTTTCTTGCAACTACGTTTACTGAGTGGTGCGTTTTCATTACAATTCGCCAACCTCTTTGTAGCTCAGGTGCATTCTCAAAGAATTGATGTCGCGACCTTAGTCTCATGTCGCAACCTCATTATCATTCCTTTTTGCTGAAATTTTGAGTCACGACTTCAGTTTAGGTTGCGACCTCCTTTTAGTTGTATCCACTTTAGTTGATTCGGGACTTGCCAGCACCTTTACGCGCCGTATCGCGACCTCGGTTTGATTTCGACCATTTCTATTTCTCTTGCCTTACCTCAGTCGTGACTTTCTTTCTCGGGTTCGACCTTCACCGGTCTTTTGCTTTGATGTATCGGAATGTATGCGCGACCTCAATACTTAGTCGCGGCGCGCGATAGCCTTGCCTTTTAACAGGTTGTGACTTCAATATGATGTCGCGACCTCCGTTTGCTCCTTTCTAGTTGCAAGTTGTCTCGGTCGCTTTAAACATAATTGTGACCTGGATGTCGATGCTTAGAGTGCATTCAAGTCGCAACCTCAATGACTAGTCGCGACTTCCTTTTAGGTTCTTTACTGATTAAGTGGTCGTGACTCCCCTTTGCTTGGTAAAGACTTCGTTGGCGAGTTTTCACGTCACGACCTAAATGTTAGGTCACGACATGGCTTTGTAATTTTCAGTGTTTCTTTAAAATTGTGACCTCGGTGATTGGTCGCGACCTCCTTGGAGATCTTTGAATAACGAGTTGTTGCAACGATTTCTGCGGGACTTAGCTTAAGCTCGACAGGGTTCCATGTCGCGACCTGAATGATATCGCGAGCATTCTGATTCTCCATCTCTTATAGTTGCAACTTCAAATCTCTTTGTTGTGACTCCCTATTAAGTTCCATGTCGTGACCTTGAGATGATGTCGTGACCTCCATTCGAGTCCTTCATTTAAGAACTGGTTGCAACTTCAAATTTTCTTGCAGAGACCTCACCTGTGGCTTCATCAACGAATCAACGTCGCGACTTCAGATTGGCGTTGCGACCTCAGCTTCTGCTTTGAATAATTTCTTTCGTCTCAACCACGTTTTCTTGGTCGCAACCTCATTAACTGGTTTTGGTGATGTTGTGACACAGGCATCTTGAACAAAAGAGCTCACTGTCGCGACTTTCTTTTTCTAGTTCGACCTCCCTTTCTGTTTGCGAGCTAAATTCTTCCAGTTTTCTTAGGGATTTTAAACTATCTTTGTATTTTCTACAAGTAAATTTGAGCAAATTACTCGAGGTTTACGTATATGAATCAACAATTATCTTGTAATAATCTCAGAAAAATGGATTAAAAATCAAATGAGTTTTTAGACTCATCAAATTCCCCCAAACTTAAAATTTTACTTGTCCCCAAGTAAAGAAAAGAAAGAATTGTTTGTCCTCAAACAATTAAGCTTAAATTTTTAAGGACATTTTTCTGATTTACGTCATAGTCTCTCTTATTCCACCTTGTAACTTGAAATAGGAGATAGCAGTATCATTTTTAAATTTTAGTTTCGATTCAAGAAAAATGAATGGTATCTATTTCTATCACAACTTCCTTGATGAAATAATGTATTTAAACAGTTTATTCAACAAGTCTTGTTATGTGTAGTAATGCGGGTCTTTGTCCCTTTCATCTTCATATTGAATTTAGTTAATCTTCTGGGAGTTTCCTTAGAAAGTTGGTCAAAGTCCCATAGGCTTGTTTTTCATATTGATCTCCACTAATGTAGGTAAATTCAACCTTCAATATCAACGAGGTCTTTCAGGCTTGTAATGTTGGGCTTAGGTAATTGGGTAGATAATGGGAAAATTTAAATTGTAAATCATCCAGTTTCCACTTTTCTTTATGCCAATACCTTCGACATCTTTTGCTTCTTTGTACTTGTTGATTCTCCTCAATCTTAGCCTGATTCATCTTTTTGAAGTCTTTTTATGGCATTTTGATTTCCACTTGCACTTTATTCAGGCCAGTTCCCTTGTTCTAGAACTCTTTTGCTTCTGTTTTTCTAAAGATGGGAATAGTGCAATGTTTTGTCTTCTTATGCTTTCTATCACCCTTAGAGAACTTTGAGCTAGCAACTCCCATACCAGTTGGCATTAGGGTACTAAGTGTTAAAACACCCTGCAGGCTTAATTGTTCGAAGGAAATAGGCCTGAGAGCTGAAACTTATTCCTCTCTTTTTATTAATTTGCACTTCTTTTTCTTAATCTTTGAGTTATTTCTTCTCACTACTGGCCAATATTTGGAAATATTTTTCCCCCAAACTATTTTCTTCCTTTACAATAGACGTTTAAATCTTTGAAGCCCCGGATAATTTAGGCTCTTTCTTTAAGTTATTGCAAGGAAGGGGATTAGTTTTCGATTCTTTGTCATTTGAAGAATTAAGGCTTGTTTGGCTCAAATCATGGAACTAGAGGGTATGCTTTAGCATATATTGAGGGTAGGCTTGAAAAAGCTCAAACTACCAAGGATGGCCTCTATCATTTCTTGTTGGTTGTTTTTACCTAAGGTGCGCCTCATCGATAATCTATAGGATTTAGGATTTATGAACTCTTAATCATGAATTTCCCAGAAGATGTTCCTAATTCTTCTCAAAGTTTCATGAGTTTTGTTGACCAAGTATATTATTTCTTCAAGACTTGTACTTATTCACTGTTTATTTACACACTTACAATCAAGGTATTTGTTCCTTCAGCATTATCCATTTTTCCAATTTTTGCAATCTAAACTGGATTTAAACATTCAGGCTGTAACTCCTAATTCCAGTTTACTAGTCTATGCTCTTATTTCTCCTGCATTTTTGTTCTTGGGAGCAAAACATAATTGGTCATTTGATCCTTGTACAGACAAGGCACTCATAATTGGCATATTAACAATTAAACTCAAACACAAACATAAAAAATTGATTATATCAATTCGTGAACCAAAACAATGATTTGTTAATCCACTTGAGAATTTTATTCAAATGTGAAACATCTCGATATTGTACAATCGGTTCTTTATCTAATGCAAAAGTACAAATAAGTTGTCTAATCGGAAAAACTCTCTATTTCTTGATCTAAAACTCCTTGCCTTCCTCCTAAAAATTTTGTAGCTCCTACTATTGGTTCCCCGAGTCTCGAATTCTGCAGTAGGAAGGAAGAGGTACACATTATGAGTTGTTCAACAAATTAAGACCCTTCCTTTAAACTCTATTTGAGTTCCTCTAGATGATGGGGGTTATGGTTAACCCTTCTTCCAATTCCCTTCCCATCATCCATTCTCATGATTATAGAGCGTTGTATGGAATCATTACTAGAGTTGGTTTGTTTTCCGACTCCACTCTTTCCATACGCTCTAGCATTTACTGCTGGAACTCTTCTTTCCTCATTCTCCTTTTTCTTCATCCTCTTTGTTTATTCTTTACATTGTCTTCCATCCTTTTATAGTGATCTTGCTTCTCTTGGGAATGATAAAGCTCTTAATTCTCTTTTCATTTTTCAATGAATGAATTAATCTGATTTTCTGGGTTGGCGATCACAATTTATTTAACGGGGAGATTTGGAAATTTTTAAGAGAGTTTCGTTTCTCGAGGGTTATTGAATGTCACAGAATTATTCTTTGATAGCAACCTAAAAGTGATTATTTTAGTGGGGCTCTCGGTTTGGTTACGTAGTAATAACGAGTTTATTTGGGGGTTCTAAGCGATGGATGCAAAAGTGGAAATGTTGGGATGAATTAAGATAACTATAAATTAGAATGGGCGTTGGGATCAATCATCATGATTGTGATATGAAGTCGCGACATTAAATTTTGAAACCTCTTAATTAGCCAGTTTTCAATAAGTCTATTTTTAATGCTGAAGCACAAATGAAGGTTCAAGCCTATTTTATTGAGATTTAGAACAATTGTTGAACTTGCAATGTGGTCAAAACCTCGATCACCTTTGTTGTTTATTTTCTAATTTATTGTTTCAATGTCCAGCATTCTTGGTCGCGACTAATGAATTGATGTTGCGACCAGAAAAAATTTTAGGTCTTCCTAAACAATCAAATTCATAGCAATATCAATTCACCAAATCCAATCAAAACAAATACAACTCAATTCATCTTCATCATTCAAATATTCAACAAATCCATTCACTATGCATCAGATTCAAAATTTAAGCACAAAAATAAAATAAAATTCCCCCAAACTTCCAATCATTCTATATTAGAGACCAAATTCAAATAGTTCAAAGAAGAATTATCGCCCTTTTTGTCTATTTTGCTTGATTGGAAGTTTGATTGTAGATAATTCCTCCTTTGCACATTCTTGTGTGCGAAAAATATTTGCCTCTTGATCAATAATGAATAAAATTACACAAAGCTATTACAAACCTTCACACAAAAAGTATAACTGAGGAAAAACTTAAAACAAGTGATGTGGTTAGCACCGCAAAATTTGCTCAATTTTAGTCTTTTAAATTTTGGACTTGCACGCTACCTTTACATTTCTTCAAATTTCTCATTCAGAACAAAGAGTCATTCTTCCATTTGCATTCCTCAAAAGTAGTGCTTTAATATCTGACCATTAACTTTGAATTCCTCATGATTGCTGGTTCTAAGTGTCACTTTAATTGTATGATACTACGTATACGGTCCACTCCATTTTGATTTAAGCTTCCACTGGAAAGAGTCTTAGTGCGGAGTTGAATAACGAGGACTGATCTCACACTTTGAATTCTCCTCAAAATCCTTTGATCATACCAATTTTTTGTTTTATCTTTATGGGTCACAGCCTTATCATAGGCTTCATTCCTCCCGACTCTCCCAATTCAATTTTAAGTGGGTAGCCTCTCTTCTTTAGCGACCTTGAAATCAAAATTTAACTAATACTAGCCACTTTGGCTTTATGTTCCTAGCTCGAAGGTGGTGGCAGTTTCTAAAGACAAATGTATGTAGGGACATTCCAATGGGAGTTTTGAAAGCAGTTCTGTATGACCAGAGTGCATCATCAAGTTTCAGAGACCAATCTTTTCTACTAGAGCTTACAGTCTTTTCAAGAATTTTCTTTATCTCCCTGTTAGAAATTTCAGCTTGCCCATTTGTTTGAGGATGATAAGCCAAGCTCATAATGTGTTTGATACCATATATGCCCATTAGTTTATCGAGCACTTTGCACTAGTGAAACCTCCATACTTGATTATAGTTCTGGGTGTCCCAAATCTTAACGAGAATATTTCTTTGTAAAAAATCCTGGCGTATTGTATTGTTGAGACCGAGTTGTTGCCTGACGTTTTGATACATAATCTACATCCCCTTGAGTATGTATGTATTTCTAAAAGAAGGCTGGAAAAGGCCATAAAATCTATTTATACATCAAAATGGATTTGCACCACGGGATACCTTGCGGGGGCATTTCATGCATTTCTTGATATATCCATTCTTTGGCATTGATCCACATAAGCTGCCATTAACCAGTCCTTAAAATAGTAGGCGATAAATTTATTTGGATAATTTTGTGGGTTGTTTTGTCTCTGAAATGTCCTCCCGTATGGTGATGCATGACATTCTGTAAATCTTACTTTGCTCACCTTCTATTACATCTTCGATGGTCGAATCAGGCTCATTTCTAAATAAACGATGGGTCATCCCGGATGTAGTACCTATTTGTCGATCCTTAGCTTTTTTTACGGTGATAAGCTGGTCACGGTGGCATAATTCCACGAGCTGAAGTTACAATATCCATACTAAGGTGATTGGGCAGCGGTTGGGCAGCGCTCATCTAGAAAGTTTTCTACTATTTCTCTTTCTTCTTCTTGTCTGACAAGTTTCTCCATTCTTAATAGTGATCGGCTATCACATTGTCCTGACCTTTCTTGTCTTTTATTTCCTAAATCAAATTCTGTAATAACAATACCCACGATCGGTCTTGGCTTTGCTTCTTTTTCTTTGTATTCTAGATATTTAATTCTTGCATGATTAGTGTGTATAACATAGGACCCCAAAATGTATGGCCCTAAAATTTTACATGAAATACTATTGCAACATCTCTGATAGTAGAGTATTTTTCAGAACTTCATTGAAGGTTTTTGCTTACATAGTATATGGCCTTGAATACCTTTTCGACTTTACGTCCCAATCACATTTCCCATTGCAAAATCCACTTTGCCATCACATGATTTCAAATTCTTTGTTCCAATGCGGTTTGCCCTTTGATGAACTTCAACTAGTCTGGTTGATTTCTTCAAAGGAGTCACAATGAGATTCATCAAAATTGAACTTAGTATCTTTCCAGCAATATACATAGTAAGGTCTAGCAATTTTTGAGAAATCTCTACTAAATCTTGTAAAATCCGATCTCTAAAAATTTAATTCCATGGCGCAGTGGGTGGTATGGTTCATAATTGAAACTTTTGCTTGGTCTACTTCCTTGCCAAAAATCCTCATGTGCCCTAAGACAATTCCTTCTGTAACCATAAAGTGGCATTTTTTCCCGATTGAGCTAGATTCTTGTCTGGCACCTTTGAAGTCTTGTCCCCGAGTTATGCGAACCTTGTTCAAAGCGGATCCATACACTATGAAATCATCCATGAAGATCTACATAACTTCTTCTGTCAAATCAGAAAATATAGACATCATGCATATGTGGAATGTACCAGGAGCATTACAAAAACCAAATGGCATTTTTCTAAAAGCAAAAGTACCAAATGGGCATGTAAAGGTGGTTTTCTCTTGATCCTCTGGTGCAATGGCAATTTGGTTATATCCAGAGTATCCATCAAGAAAACAAAAGTGAGGGTGTCCTGCCAACCTGCTCCAGGCATTTGATCGATGAAGGCGAGGGGAAAATGATCCTTTCTTGTTGTAGTATTTAGTTTTACGTAATCGTAGACACCCTCCGTCTGTCACCGGTTCTTGTAGAGAATCAGTTCATTCTTTTCATTTATGATCATGAGTGATCCACCTTTCTTAGGAACCACATGTATTGGAAATACCCAAGAACTATCGATATAGCATATATAAACACGCATTAAACCATTTGAGCTTCTTTTCGACAACTTCTTTCATCAGGTTTAGCCTCCTTTGTTGCTCTTGGCAAAGTTTTGCATTATCATTGACAATATTTGTGCATGCAAATGGAGGAGCGATACCTTTAGAACCTCAATTGACCAAGCAATAGCTTCCTTGTACTTTCGAAATTTCCGACCAACCCACATTCTTCCATATTTAGTCGATACGGAGTTGATATGATAATTGGTTTTCTCTTTTCTGGTTATAAGAAAGCAGATTTCAAATGATTGGGCAATTATTTTGTCATAACCCTTCTACACTAGTTTCACCTTGGTAGTTTCTTATCACTGTTTGCATACATCATCTTGATTGTGTTCATTCATGCTTGAGAATGTTTATTTGTTATACAAATTTGAAGGCAACATTTCACAATCATTACTCTCAATATATTGAAAATTCATCTAATTAGTGCTCAAAAAGTGCTATTTTGAACCCTATTTATTACAGGTTTTGAGCACTTTTTATGTACTAATCAGCGTGATTAACCCGATTTGCACATTAAGGTCCCTGTTATTCTACTGATCGCATTTTATGGCAAATTTTGCAGTTTTTGCGAGCTAATAGTGCCAAAATTGTTGAGTCGATCCAAGCACGAAGAGTCAAGCTCAACATTGCAGATCAAAGACCATAAGGAAAGAATAGCAGAAAATGAAAAAAAATTGGAGCTATTGCAAAATAGCTTCCTGCGCGCACTATTCATATTCTTGACACTATTCATCCTGCCCAGAATTCCTGCTGCCCGTTTGAATTCCTGCTACCACTTTTCGTATTTTATCCTTGTAGCAACTGATTTCTTTTGTTCATTTTGGTAATTTGTATCGTTTTAGGGGCAGTATTTAAAGCCCAAGCAACATTGTAATGGGACATCACTTAATCAATCAATAGAGTAATGAGGGGCTTTCCACTCTCAACCACGCTCTTCTGCTCTCTCTTTCTGCTTGCCTTTTTCATTTTCTCGGCTTCCAAACACCCTCCGAGGATGACAACTCGAAGGATGAGCGGCTAAAGCCCTTTTTCCTTGGAGTGGAAGGCTATTGGCCAGGGGATCGAAGGCAATTGAGGGTTTTCCCATGTTTTAACGGAGGTATTTTCTACCATTTATGGTTTCAGTCGAACGTAGGCTTTAATCCCTTCAGTTGCTTTGAATGATCAATATTTGATAAGCTTTTGGGTTCCTTGGATGCATCAGTTCAGATCGTGACACCCGTTAGTTATCATCTATGGGTTATTGAAAGCGATTCAGAATATTTTATTTTCCCCAAAATTTAGGTTTGATCCCTTCGGTTCACTGTAAATAGCCAATACTTGGTAAGCTTTTAGGGTTCATTGTATGCTTATTGTTAGATATAGTGACATTCATTAGTTATCATTTATTAGCTATTGGACTGTGAATCAAAGTGATGTTATTCACTGTCCGAGACCATCAGTGGGAGGCAAATGCCAATTTTTCAAAGATAATTATTTAGAATTCGACTTTCTGATTAAATGAAGAAACTAGGTTTGGGGAGATGACTATAAAATTAAATCCTCCCAACTTATTGAGAGAAAGGACCATAAAGCCTCAGTTGCCCCTAGGACCCGACTTCAATGACCTAACCTTGCAAAATTCTATTTTACAATTTTCTTTTACTTATTTTATTTTTTAATTTTGCAACATCAACTCCTGTTTTGCAAGCCTTGAAATCCAAACTTGAAATTCACATTTTTTAATCCTTTGTAAATCATTTATCTGAACCCGTCACGGGTTGACCCTAGAGCCGTTATCTTTGGTGGCTACTCTGGCGGTAGGAGTAATTTAGGTTATAAATTTTGTTGATTTCGGATCACCCTACTGTGTCACAATTCAAATGGCGTCATTGTCGGGGATGGTGCTTAAGTGCATTTGACGAGTAGTGGAACACTTGTGATCCTCATCACAAGCACTGGTGAATTTTCTTTTATTTTTCTGTTTACCAGTTTCACGGCGGTTGCAGATTTTCTCTCTGATAGTTTTTTTGATTAACATTGCCCTTTTTTTCTTGGTAGAATTGTTTTCCTTTTTTTTCCTTTGTTTGGTGTTTTTATTCTTTTGTAGACACACGTTTTGGTAGGTATGGGATTAAAAGAAGGTTGATCAAACTTGATTTCCAACATATGTGTGAACTTGAATTGTGATCAAATGGAAGGGTGAACAATATAGTGAATATTTAGTGGAAAGAAACCTAGAGCATACATGTCGATGAGGGATTACAGGAACCTTCCATAGCGTCGCGACAACTGTGAGAGAAATCCAAGCCGAATAAGTGCATGAAGGACTATAGAGACCAATGGATGAGTGCACACATCTGTAAGTGTTCCCCAAACATACATATCACCTTCTCCATATTATGCCCCCCAGCTGCCATTTGATAACCACCACCCTCATCCACTGTTGAACAAGCCCATCCATGAATTTTGAGCAAACTAATTGGATAATTTCATAGAGGAACAGAGGGCATTGGATGTCAGACTGATCAAAAGCCCAAAACCTGATGGAAATGCACTGAACAGGTGGATGAGTTCGAGTGAAATTGATGGGGTGACATCTGCGACAATCCATCTCGAACTCACTAATCAACTTGTTCATCAGGAGAATATGAGAGGAAGAGTGCCCTAGTGTGACACTATTTTGGGTAGACAAGCTCAGCTACTTGCAACCGGGAGGGATTGAAGGAAGGACCCAGTGAGAAGATCTTAAGGAGCCCATAGGATGCCCAGGAATCATATGTTGATACATGGGCCGCTGGAGAAGAAATCCTTCCCTTGTTATTAGAGATGTGAAGGCGTTAGGAAGAACAAGATCCACCAATTCCCTTACACTTTATTGGTAAGTGTATACCTTGCCCCTGCGGCACACTCGACCACTGAACACTACCTACCACAAGGCCACCCCCCATCATTGCCTATCTTGCAATATTTCAAGAAATTAGTATTGTATGAGTACAACTACATCAAAAATAATGGCGGTACTCACATCGCATGTACAGTGGATAGTTGGTCTTGGATTGGATATTGAACACTGAACCCAGGCATTTCTAATCTTGCCAGGTTCAGTGACCTCAGGCTTAAGGAATTGGTTTGGGGGAGCCTGATCTCCTTTTTGTTAATTTTTCTTGTTTAGTTTATTTTATTTCGATTTCTTTAATTTTTCTTTTTAGATTTCCTCTAATTTTTAAGTTAATCTTTGTTTTAGTTTGTTTTTCACTTTTCTGCAATTTTTCTTGAATTAATTTTTGCAGTTTGATTGAATTATGAAGTAGAAAGTAAGTCAGCCAGCTTGAAGGAGGAAGTAGCGAGAGAAAATTTCGCAATAATAGCGAAAATTTCGCAATTATAGCGAAGTAGCAATTTAAATTTCATGCTTGAAATTCATATGTAAGCGAAATTGTTATACGGATCATTCCCCAGATAGAGACAAAAGCGAGCGATGAGTAAAAAAAAAAGTTTTGTTATTAATGGATTTATTTTATTTTGATTTTAAAAAAAAAATTTTAATTTTCAACTGTTTTTTTATTTTTATAAAAATTGTCTCTCAAAAAAAAAATATTAAAATTTTTTTTTATGATTTTTATTAATTTTATTTAAAGAAAAAAATTTTATTATAGTAATTTCGCTATAAATGTAAATTTAAGCTATAGAAATTTCGCTACAAATAGCGAAATTTTCGCTATATTTGCGAAAATCTCAGTGTTTTATCTGATTTTGTTTAACCACTGCTTTTCATCTTAACTCTTGTTTTTTGGGTGTTTTAGTGCAGTTGGAAAGCTTAGAGAGTCTAGAATCCAAATATATCAAGAAAGAACACTTTTTCGGACAATGCTTCAACTGGTCACTTTTTTCCTCTCTTTTCTTCTCCTAACTTGTTTATTTGAAGCCCAAACGGAGTGAATAAGGTGTCGATGGAAAGCTTGCGAAGTCTCCTATCCAAAAATGATCACATCTCATCAAGGAGGTAGCTTACTTCCTTCCTAACTCCAATCAAGCCCCATTGCGGACGATGAATGTTGGTTGGGGAGAGTTAGTGAAGGAAGTGGCTTTGCATATATTTTTGTTACTATTTTGAGCAAGCCCATTTGTGATGTTCGGTGGCTTCTTTGTTTTCCTTTTTGTGAAGTTGTTATACTACTCTGACATTTTGTTAAAAAAGCGCACCTTTTTTTTTTTTTTTTTTTTTTTTTGTGTTTTGCACAGCTTTGTGGTTTGAAAAAATTTGAAACTTTGTCAAATTCTATTGATGTTAAGATTGGTTCCATGCCTAGTTAGTGGATGATCAGTTGAACTCTTGTTGCTTTTGACCCTTTTTCTTCCACCTTTAGCTAACCACACACAGTGCACATAAGTTTTCAACAATAGGCTGAAAAACTGCCTACCTCCTAAACATTGTAAAACCTACCCTAGTTTCGTTGACCACTTGTAATAGATTAAGGACCCCAATTAATAGAAGGCCAATGTGTCCTCCAAAATAAAAAGAAGTGAGAAAGAAAAAGAAAAATAAAAAGAAGAAAAATTGCAACGCTTTGGCTGAAACAGAGCACGAGTCAGGGAGCATACGCAGAAAGCCTTTAAATTGACGCCCTAATCCAATAGTTTGGGAGCCACCGACCCAGGTAACTCATCACGGGTGGATAGGTGGAGTTTATAAGTTGTAGGTGCTGGAGTTTCGAAATCTGTTCGAGTCAAGAATTGAAACCTGAAGAGTTAGTGGTCAAAAGATCCTTATGACTTGGTGCCCTAAGCCTTAATTGGTTGGGAGTCATCGGTGGATCCACAGATTACATGGACTTTGGTGGTCGATTCCTCAGCATTGCACTACTAACCAAAAAGAGTTGTGGAATAAGAGTGGGTCCTGATCTATTTAGGTTGGTTAGTGTCCTAAGTATAGGCAGTAGCTTGGTTGGGGGGAGAGTGCAGTTTAGCAGTTTATTGTTGAGAACTAATCAAACAAACACTTAGATTTTGGTGGAAGTTTCTGGTTGATTCAGCAAGAAGGAGGCTCTTTTGATACTCAATTTTGTATGGCATTCATTATCTCGAGATAGTTATTGGGCAAGGCTTTGATGATTCTTACTTAGGGTTAGGCATTACTCATTCTCATTCACAACCTTTTTGAAATACCATTTTTGTGAACACTATTTTGTTATCGTTGTATGCTCCCTCTTTCTTTCTTTCTTTCATTGCTAAGGGACTAGCAATGTGTAGGTTGGGGGGGTGTGATTAGTGCTCAAAAAGTGCTATTTTGAACCCTGTTTATTACGAGGTTTGAGCACTTTATGCTAATCAGCGTAGTCTTGATTTGCACATTAAGGTCCCTATTATTCTCTTGATCGCATTTTGTGGCAAATTTTGCGAGTTTTGCGGGTTAATAATGCCAAAATTGTGGGTCGATCCAAGCAGAAGGTGGCTCAGCGATTAAAGGTCGGAGACGAGGAAAAGGAAAGAAGAAGCGGGGAAATGAAGAAAATTGGAGCTATTAACGAAATAACTACTGCGCACTATTCATATTCCGGACACTATTCATCCTACCTTGAATTTCTGTTGCCCGTTTGAATTCCTAATACCACTTTTCCTATTTTATCCTTGTAGCAGTTGATTTCTTTTGTTCATTTTGGTAGTTTGTATTGTTTTATTTGATGTTAAAGCCAAACAACATTGTAATGGGATAACCAAACATCGATCAATAAAATGCGAAAAGCTTTCCACTCCTCAAAAACACGCTCTTCTGCTCTCTTTCTCTCATTTTTCTTTTTCATTTTCTCATTTTGCCAGACACCCTCGGGGATGTGACTCGAAGGATGAGACGGCTAAAGCCCTTTTCCTTGGAGTGGAAGGCTATTAGACATGGGATCAAAAAGGCAGCGAGGTTTCCATGTTTAAATAGCGGTATTTTCTACCATTTATGGTTTCGATCGACGTAGGCTTTAATCCCCTTCAGTTGCTGAATGATCAATATTTGATAAGATTTTGGGTTCTTTGGATGCTTATCGTAAGATCCATTGACACCCGTTAGTTATCATCTATGGGTTATTGAAAGGCGATTCAAGGATATTTTTATTTTCCCCAAATTTTAGGTTTGATCCCTTGGTTCATGTAATAATAATATGATGGCTTTTAAAGGGGTTTCATTGTATGTGCTTGTTGTAGATCTGATGACATTCATTGGTTATCATTTATTAAGTTGTTGGACATGAATCAAAGTGATGTATTCTTTAATAAGAACCATCGATGGGAGGCAAATGCCAATTTTTCAAAGATAATTATTTAGGGTTGACTACGATTAAATGAAGAAGCGGGTTTAGAGATGACTTATAGTGTCACTCCCGATGCGAGAAGGACAGCAGAAAGCCTGGGTTGCCCAGGACCCCGGCTTGATGACCCTAACAACTAGAGAATTCTATTTTACAATTTTCTTTACTTATTATTTTTTTAATCGCAACATCCAACTCCTGTTTTTACCAAACATAAAATCAAAGTTGAAATTCACCATTTTTATCCTTTGTCAATCATTTGTGGAAAGACACATCAAAGTTCAAACCCTAGAGTCGTATACTCTGATAGCTACCTTCACAGATAAATAATTTAGGTTATAAATTTTGTTGATTTCGGATCACCCTAATGTGGCATGAATCATCATCTCAATTTCATTGATAGAATGTTGAAGAGTACAGTCAAAATTCATTTCAAACACTTGAGAAAATACATTTTTCTCTGACCATTTAACTTTACGCATCTACATGAGGTGTTTCCAAACTCTATTAAGATTAAAAGTACCTTTGCTTCATTCCCCACCCCTTAGTGTGGTTCACCTTTGCCGCATCTATCAAGCAACTCCAGTTCCCTAAGAAG
The DNA here is from genome assembly GCA_016808115.1 of Tetrastigma voinierianum. NCBI lineage: Eukaryota > Viridiplantae > Streptophyta > Magnoliopsida > Vitales > Vitaceae > Tetrastigma > Tetrastigma voinierianum. Next base: position 206,346 of record JAEQBH010000463.1, read on the forward strand.
GAATCTTGTATAACAAAAGGAACTTAGGTGTCTTCCTTCATCTTCATAATAACAAAATCCACAGGGAAGATGAATTTTCCCACCTTGACAAGCACATCTTCAAAAACACCTTCTGGTTGTGCCATTGATCTGTCAGCCATTTGCAATGTGATTGTCGTTGGGGTAGGATTCCCCGAACTTAGTATTAATTACCAGCGATAGAGGCATCGAATTTATCACAGCACTAAGAATCACATAAGGCCTTCTTGAATTCATATTTCCTATGGAAGCGGGGATGGGTGAAGCTGCTGGTCTTCGTTTGTTGGGAGCTTTTCTTCGGATAAGCGCACTTTGGTATGATCAAGTTCATTATTCCTTCCTCAGCTATTTTCCTTTTCTTGTTGATGTCTACCTTGAAATTTTGCATAGTTAGGCATTTGGTTGATTACCTCTACAAATGGGATATTGATTTCTATCTTCTTGAAGATGTTCAAGAATCTAGAAAACTGCTCTTCCCTTTTTGCCTTCGCCTCTGGGAAATATGTGTGGGTGTAAGTTGAGTACTCTCTCTTATTTACGCTCACTACTTCCTTGGTATTCGGTCTGTATCTTTTCTCTCCTCCTTTCCGGTTTCTTCTTGTTGCGCATCAGTCTCTTCTTTCCTTTCTTTCTTGCTTTGTTGTTTGCCCACTTCTTTCCCATAACCAGCGGCTTGTCATGTAGTCTTTAGGATTCTTTTGAGTGTCACTGAGTCTTTACCCTTATACGATTTAGCATCTGGGGCAGTACCATACTTGTGTCTCGAGTTTTCAATAAAGGCACCCGTTATGCAAATCCTTGATATCAAACTTGAAAGCTTCTAAATCAGGTAGTTTCTGTTCCTGGAAGTGTATAAGCCTCTTGTTGTCCCCATGGTATAACATTTGTTCATTCAAATGGTTGAGTCCTCCTATGATATTTGATAGTCATTCACAGCCGCCCATGATCTTTCTTCTTTGGAACCTTGGTGAACAGCGTGTCACAGTGAGGATTACGTCATGCCTTGGGCCTTGTAATGCCCTCCACCATATGAGAAATTCTCATAGTTCTCGATGTTGGTGACGTAATGTGTGGGCGGGTTAAGTTTGGCTTGAAATGGTAATTTCTTGGATTCATTCACGTACTTAGCCTCCTCGACTCATAGCGTACTCTTAACAGTATTTAAGCACTTCTTCTCATTTGCTTCTCTTTCCCTTGCTCCTATTTCATGGCGGTGTGCATTTCTTTCTGTTTTCCATCACATTGCATAATGGCATCCTAACTTTGCTTCCATATTTGTCATTTCTCAGCTCCACCCAACCCTTTTCCTCTGCTTGTTACCCTTGTAAGCTCGGATGGAGCCTTCATATTGCACTCCCTATTAGGGTCTTTGACGATCCCTAGCCTTCAGCTCCTTTTTCTTTTTGAATGCTCCACAACACTGAAGCTCAATGATGCCTTTAGATGTATCATTTAAGGCATGATAATTTATGATCAATTAGTTTTTTAAATCAATCGGCGATAGGCACCTTTCAGAATACCTTCACTTCCCGTGTTATATATAGGCTCATCTTCCCTGCTGGAACACTATAGATCTCTCTTTTGTGATGGGAGAGACGGGAAAGAACTCGCCCACTATAAGTCGCACCATCTCTTCTTCCCATGTATTAACTGAATCCATATGGTGTCGAACCATAACATGTGGCGCAGGGTCTCTTAGAAAACAAGAGAGGCAGCTACTACTTCTGGCCTCGCACCATTTGAAGCTTCTCACTGTATTTTAAGCCACCTTTGGCACCACAAAGGCTTCAGTAGGAATGCCGGTGCGCGAACCGACAAGTGTTGCTGCATCATCAGCACGGCCAAAGTCGCTTTGGGCCAAGTATCGGTCCAAGGTGAGGTCGCTTGACTGCGTAATATTCTTCCCCGACGATAGCTCCATAAATCCTCCATTGTGCCTAGCCGGCCAGGAGGCCTTCTCGCCGCTTTCTCTCTTTGCTCCTCTTGGTCTCTCCCTGTCATGTCTTCTTAACCGCGCTTAGTCGCGGTTTCGCTTGTAAATTCCTTTTATAGAGCGTTTTTCAATTAGTGTCTGCCATAAAGGTCTGAATCCTATTTCAGGCCAGCGATTCTCTGTGCGAAATTAAAAGACACTTGGCTGACAGGGGAATAGCTTCGAACTAAAAAAATATTTTCAACATGGCTTGTTAAAGATTAGGTACAATCCACCGCTTGCAAAGTCGTTTTGTTATTTTCTTTGCAAATGTCCAAACGATATATTTCCCTTTGTTAGAATATTGATCTATTCAATCCTTTCAATGCCAGTGCAAATCGCGCCGCCAAAACTGAGCTGCCTTTTTCCAGCGACTAAAAACTCCTCAATGCCAACATATTACGTATCTTACACTTCGCAGCCGGGCGTCGCATGCAGCAGATACCTGTTTATTTAATAAATTTTTATCGAGCGTTGTGATCAGAACATTTAGTCATGAGATCGGAAGTGCACAAAGTCATACAAGTAGAAAAAACTTAATTTCCAAGTTTTCTTAGTATCATTCTGCCAGAATGCACAGAATTAGATATCAACTACCCCAACTATCGTTCTACTGTTAGCTGAGACTTCAAAACGATATGAAAGGTTTGAATCAAAAAATAAAACTTTAATATATTTGATCTAATCGTTGAGCTTGCAACAAAACAAGAAAATAAAAATAAAAATTAGTAGCAAACTAAGAACATAAAGAACAACATTGACATAATTTGCTCCCCTGAGAAACTAGGAACAACAATTGAATTAAGAACAAACAATCACCCTACACGAGCACATTGCTCTATTGTATCGATGGATATGATTTGTCCAAGATTGCCTAAACAGCAAAGCCAGATTTCCAACACTCCAAGAGTAAGCTCTTTTTGCTTCTCTCGAAGTCAAGATCGAACCAATTATTTGTATTTCTGCTCTTCTTACAAGATCTGGGTATTTTTCTTCAATACTGACACCCATTTCTTAATGACTGCAGATTCGCTTCTTCCTTCTCAGATTTTGCAAAGTCACCACTTGATCCAGGTCATCCTTTCGCATCTATTGGTTCGTCTCTTTCCTTTAGTAGATCTCGCCAATACATGGTCGAAAGCACTTCCCTTTAGATTGTGTGAACTCTCTCGACATTTATGTTGAGTTAAATGCTCCTCCAACTTCAATTACGCGAGCGCATGGGGATTTATCAAAATGAACTTTCAGAAACACGCTCACACCAGGCCCAAGATACGAGGGCGAAACGCTCTTAGCCTCAATCTCCATCTCAAAGTCGCAGAGGGTGCATCCTCGAAATCGTGTGAGCAAGATACACCCTTGGGTATTCGTTACTACTTATTGGGAACTGACATTAAAAAACGACACCAAGTGCAAGTAAATCAAACCAAATAACTTTCTAGATTTTTGGTAAAAGACCGTAACTAATCAGATGTCAAATTCAAGAAATGCTGTTTAATTATCAAGATTAGATAAAAAGAAATGGAGTAATCAATCACGTACATCCATTGTAATCGCAATGAAATTGAGAAGAAATGAATTCCAAAAATTTGTCTAGAATTCATAAATTTTCAGGCAGTAATTTTTAAGAAGAAAATAAAAGAAATAAAAATCCAGCTCCAATCGTTTTTGCACAGTTCGCAGATTCAGATCTAGAAAAGAATTTACTAAAAATAAAAATGAAAATAAAAATAGTACCCTACTCTTAAACTATAATCAGTTCCTCTCCTTTCCCCTTTTTCTAGGTAGTAAAGACGAAGCTACTTGATGCTTCGCATCGTCTATTTATAACTGTGAAAATAGTCCTGGTCAATCCCAAAAAACTGTGTGAATGTGGAATTCTCAAAAAAGAAAGCCTTAAATCACTGCCTCATGTCATGACTCCGATTGATGTCAGCGACCTCGGCTTCTTTATCTCAAGCCCAATTTAGTTATGAGCTTTAGTTGCACTGCTTGTAGCTTTGTTGACTAGTGGTCGCGACTCAATTTTGGTCACACCTCTTTGGCTCAATTGTTCTCTAAGAATTATTGTTATACCTAGTCTCATGTCGCAACCTCACTGGCTGCCTCTTCTCGTCAAATTGAGTCACGACATCACCTTAGGTTGCGACTCCGCGAAGGTCACCACTTTAAAGTGGTGAGTTAGGATTTGCCGCATCGCATGTCGCGACCTCGCTTTAGGTTATGACTACATTTCATTTCTAACGCCTTACCTCAGTCGTGACTTTCTTTTCGTGCGTTGTGACCTTCTTCGGGTCTTTTGCTTTGATGTAGCTGACGTATGTCGCGACTTCAATGCTTGGTCGCGATCGCTTAATAGCCCCTTGCCTTTAAACAAATGACTTCAATATGATGTCGCCACCTCCGCTTGTCTCTCTTCTCGGCTGCGTTGTCCGCTGCTTTAAATATAATTGCGACCGGATGCTCGATGTTAGAGTGCATCCGTGCCACGCATCTTAATGATCGATCACGACTTCCTTTAGGTTCTGACTGACATGGTTGTGACTTTTGCTTGGTAAAGACTTCGTTATTAAGCCACGTCACGACCTAAATACTAGGTCACGATACGGCTTTGCATGCTCCAAGGTTTTTTAGCCGCGAACTCGTTGATTGGTCGCGACCTCGACTAATAACAAGTGGTTGAAACTTCGATTTCCCTAACTGGGACTTTGCTTGGCTCAGCTTCAGGTTCCATGTCGCGGCCTCAAGATGATGTCGCTACTTCATTTATGATTCTCCATCTCTTATAGTTGCAACTTCAAATCTCTGCCAGGACTCCCTATTCGGGCCCATGTCGCGGACCTTGAGATGATCGCGAATTTCCATTCGAAGTCCTTCATTTAAGACCTAGTTGCAACTTCAAATTTTCTCAGACTCACCTCGTGGCTTCATCAATCCTGATCAACGTAGCAACTTCAGATTAAGTATGTAATTTCACTTTATGCTTTGAATGGTTTTTCATACAACCACGCTGGACGCAACTCATTAACTTGTTTCTTTGATGTTGTGACTGAAATAACCTAACAAAAGAGCTCCTTGTCGCGACTTTCTTTTTCTAGTTGCGAATTTTCTGCTGAAGAATTCTTCCAGCTTTACTTAATTTTCAAGCCATTGTGATTTTTTCAGAAAATTAAATTGAGCAAATTACTCGTGCCTTCAGAGTATGAATCAACAATTATCTCTAATAATCTCCGAAAAATGGATTAAAAATCAAATGAGTTTTTAGACTCATCACCGCTCAGACGAATCCCCCGCTGGGCGCGGCGAGGGTACAGATAGTTTTTTCATTTAGTTTTATCCCATTTGAACCCCATCGATCACGGTTAGGGTCCTAAACTACTCTGCACGATCACTGGACTTTCTTGAAACAAAAGACTTTCGCCCGTATGAACAAAGGTTTTGCTATGGTGAAAGCACCGCCTGTTATAAGGTAGTTAATGCCTACGCCGCAGCGAACCCGTGCGGCTTATTTCGCCCCGCATTTGCCGCAAGGAGGTAGCTCTCTATCAGCGATGAAGGATTCTTGCCACTGGGTGAAGGTGATTCTTCGTCATGGGCGGCGCCCTATTGGCCGGGGCGCTTTTTTCTCTTCCTTGTTCATTTTGCATTTTCTCCAAAATCACTCAAAACTCAAAAACAAATTATGGAAAAACTCTCCCAAAGGTGACATTTTAATATCATCCTAAAATCAACCATGAGCAAAACCCATGGATGGATTAGGGTCTTTCAACCATGACATGCATAACTTCTGTGGCTAAATACATACCTCAAATCACTTGGAACTCTTTGCCCTAGCTTCTTCCTTCTTCCTTCTTGCAAGATCTTGAGCAAAAAGGGAAGAATCACACCAATCTTTTGATCTTCACACAAAACCCTAGCTTTCCTCTCTCAAGGTCTCCTAAACGTTTTTGCACAAATGTGCTCTTCCAAGATCAAATGTGGTCTTATTTCTCATTTTTCCTTTAAAGCCTTGTTTGGCTTGCACAACAAACCCCATTTCTCAATTTTTCCATTTTTCTCACTTATTGGTTTTCATTTCACTTTCATTTATCATTTATTTCACATTAGCATTTGAGCTATCATTTGATCCTTAGGTCCTCATTTTACAAATTTCCAAATTTTCCCTTTTTCACTTGGGTTTATTTCCGGGTTCCATCAATTTCTCATTTTAGCATATAATACTTAATCATATGCTCACATTTTCATTTCACTTTTCACTATTTAACAATTTATCACTTTTTACTAGAAAAACCCAAGTTGGCTCAATTTATACCCGGAATATATAATAAAAATTATTATAAAATTCTTAAGTAAGATTTTTAAGGCGCTACACGGGTGTACTAATCCACTATGCGAATTCATTTTAAACCCTATTTTTATCACTTAAAACCAATAAAATATCGAATAAATAAAATAAAAATTTATAATAGCGGAAAATGTTATAAAGTAAAATAATAAAACGAAAAGGCTATTTTTGGGACATTACAACCACCGTATGGTAATGAATGACATTTGGACAAAATTTCATGATATTCCTCTTTTGGTACACATCTTCTTATCACTTGATCATCACATAATTTGAACAATAGCGGGTCATCCCATTGGTACATCATAACATCATGAAGGAATTTCTTCTTTTGTTGAGAATTAAGCCCGGTGGCAATACATTACAAGCAAGGTAGTTCACAAAATCCGTAAACCAAGGCAAAGGTGATTCCATAACTAGAAATTGTTAATCCAGGAAAAATTCCTCTATCTTCGTGGGATCCTCAATTCTCTTGTCGGATTCCAAAAGATATAAGTGGTCAGCTACCACATTCTCACTTTCTTTCTTATCTTTGATGTCTATATTGAATTCCTGAAGCAATTAGACCCATCAAATCAATCTCGGTTTGGCGTCCTTCATAATGAGATAGCTATTTATCGCATGGTCATTATAGAGAATTACTTTAGACCCAAGCATGTAAGGCCTAAACTTGTCACAAGAATATACTACCGCTAACATCTCTTTCTCTGTAGTTGTATAGTTTTCCTGAGCCTTATTCAAAGTTTTTCTTGCATAGTAAATGGCTCTAAAGATATTCTCTCACCTTTGTCCCAACATGACACCAATTGTAAAATTACTTGCATCGCACATTATTTCAAATGGCTCACCCTAATTAGGTGCAATGACAATAGGAGTTGAAACCAATTGCTCCTTTATATCCTCGAATGCTTTCCTGTAAAACTCATCAAAGTAGAAAATTGCATCATTTTCCAACAATTTACCCAAGGGTCTTACAATTTTTGAGAAGTCTTTGACAAATCTTCGATAAAAAACTACATGCCCCAGAATATTGAAAATGCCTCTCATTGTAGTTGGTAGAGTAAGGGTTCTAATTATGGATATTTTTTCTTGATCAACTTCTAACTCTTTGGAAGAGATGAGGTGTCCAAGTACAATACCTTCTTGAACCATGAAGTGACATTTTTCCCAGTTCAATACAAAGACTTTTCTTTCTACATCTTTGCAAAACGACCTCAATATTATTCAATCAGTTGTCAAATGAGCACCCATACACTGAAAAATCGTCTATAAAAACTTCCATGATGTTTTCTATCAAATCCGCAAAAATTGTCGTCATACATCTTTGGAATGTAGTTGGAGTTTCGCACAACCTGAAAGGCATTCTCATGAAAGCAAATGTTCAATATGGGCATGTGATGGTCGTCTTTTCTTGGTCTTTTGAACTTACCACAATCTGATTGTATCCAGAGTAGCCATCCAAGAAACAATAATGAGAATGTCCGACAAGTTTGTCTAACATTTGATCCAAGAAAGGTAATGGATAGTAATCCTTCCTTGTTGCCTTGTTTAGCTTTCTATAGTTTATGAATACTCCCCAACTCAAAACTGTACGGGTGGATAAAAGATCCTCTTTCTCATTTTTAACTATTGTCATACCTTAATTTTTTGGCAAAACTTGCACGGGGTTACCTAAGAGCTGTCGGAAATGGCATATATGAACTCGAAAGGGAGCCATTTAAGAACTTCTTTCTTTACAACTTCCTTCACTATGGGATTTAGTCGCCTTTGATGCTCAATAGATAGGACATGAACTTCTTCCATCAAAATTTTGTGCATGTAAACAAAAGGACTAATTCCCTTTATATCATCGATGGACCATGCAAAAGCCTCCATATTATTTTCAAGAACGCTCGACAATTTAGCCTCCATATCCATGTCTAACGCTGAGGAGATAATCATGGGTTTATTACTGTCCTTTCCCCAAAATGCATATTTAAGACCCTTTGGTAGTTCTTTAAGCACTAACCCTTCCGATGTCTTTTTCTCTTCTTCCAACGCGGCTTGTTCATCATTCACTTCAAGAGCCATTATTGTCTCAATTAGTTATGAGCTAGCTAATAAATCTTCACAATCCAAACAACTGTAGTAAGAGACTTTGTCAAGCATTGTTCAAGTGAATCTCTTTCCCCAAAATCATTAAGCAATTCAGCTTGAGAAGGAATCAAGGCATCAATCCTCATGCAATTCGCATTTACATCATGCGGGAATTCCATGCTCTTATACAAGTTGAATTTTACTTGGTATTCACCCACTCTGAGTGTTAGCTCCCCATTTTAGTTCTTGACTAATAGCAAGAAATGGCCTCCCCAAAATTATCGATGCCTCTCAATCTTCCTCCATGTCTAATACCAAAAAATTCACCGGGAAGATTAATTTATCAACTTTTACCAAGACATCTTCAATGATACCCTTTGGAAAAGTCATTGACCTATTTTCCATTTGAAGTAAGAGAGACATACGAGTGATCTCCCCTAAATTAAACTTCCTAGCCACCAAGAAAGGCATCAAATTAATGCTCACCCCAAGATCGCAAAGTGGTTGCTAAAGGTGTGCTCCCCAATAATACAAGGGATAGTAAAACTACCTGGATCTTTGAGTTTTTTGGGAAGTTTCCTTTGTATGATTGCACTACAATTTTCCGATAAGCTAACCATCCCATTGGAATCTAGCTTCTTCTTGTTACTCATAATCTCCGTCATGAACTTTAGATAGTGAGGCATCTGAGCCAAAGCATCGAAAAATGAAATATTGACCTCAAGCTTCTTGAATATGTTGAGAAACTTTGCGAATTATTCATCCAGCTTGGTCTTTCAGAATCTTTGGGGAAATGCCAATGGTGGAGTATACAAGGGAGGGTTGTCAAGAAAAGTAATTCTCCCCGGAACAACTTCATCATGTTTTTGCTCCTTCTCCTTGGTGCTCAACTCAACTCTCTCTTGATCATTTTTAACTCTACCATTTTCTTTTTCAGCTTCAATCTTGTTTTTCTCAATTTGTTCTCTTTCATTCTCTATATTTTGTAGCTCATCAAGCTCTTTCCCACTTCTTAATGTCACTGCCATGCATTGCTTCAGAGTCTTCTAGGTATCACTTAGGAAGGATTTTAGAGGATTCTCTTTCAAAGATAGTGCTAATTGTTCCATTTGAGTTTGCACATTCTTCAAAGATGCTCCCAAATTAACTTGATTGGTCTCCATATTCTTCATACATTTGCTTATATTTGCATGATTGCGCTCCATATTTTTCGTGCATTTTCCCATGGTTACTTGAATACTCTCCAAACCTTTCATTGACTTGCCTTGACTGTTCTTTATTTGGGCAATCCGAGTATCATTATTTTTCTTCATTTCATTAATCATCGGGAGAAGTTCATAAAAACCCGATTGTCTTCCTTGGTTGTTGGAGCTCGAAGCTTCTTGATTTTGGAACTTGGGAGGTCCCATGGTAGTGCTCAATTGATGGGGTTCATGGGGAACTATTGCTTGGTTCCCATATGATATATTTTCATGATTTCTCAACCCCGAATGATAATAAGAGGGCAAGTTATTGTTGGGACGGAACATATAACTTCTATTATTCACATAGTTCATGTCCTCTATTTAGAGTGGAGGACTTGTCATGAGATTACTTTGTGCTTGCATGTAAGTGATTTCCCCAATAGTCGGCTCCCTTGGAGTTTGGTGATTCAACTTAGTCATTAGAGCATTAAACTTCGCCTCCAAAGAAGACACTCTATCCATTTCAAACAAGCCTCCTTACTTCTTACTACCATTTATTTTGAAGGTGCTTGGTAGTGGTTTTTGACAACTGCACCAAAGACTTGTTTGTTCTTGGCAATGATGCCAAAAACTTGTTGGTCAAATTTATGACAAGACAACCAAAGACTTTTGTTAAGTCCCAGGTAATGGTGCTAAAATCTTGTTGTGAACCGCAAGTGCACGGGTCGTACAAGTTATACAGTTGACTAGAAAGTCTAAATATTGATCCCACAAGGAAGGTGTGGTCGTAGTGAGGATTAAGTACCTCGGCAACTAAAGTCATTCACTATTTGAGTGACTCAAGGGTTTGAAGAAAATTTGTAAGAACTAATAAAAACAAAATTAAACTAAAACAACGTTTGATTTGTGAAAACTGGAGTAATTTGACTAAAACTGGGAGAAAACTACTTATAGAGGAACTAGGGTTGGTTATCTTCATTGACACCTTAGGATTTGTCTAGGTAAGGCTTGGGTTGAATGAATCATGACTTGAGTTAGTTCAAGGACTTAGTATAAGGATCCCAATTTCGTGTTCCCCCTTGTGTTTTATCACACTAACCACATATTCATAGTTATGTCCTTCTAGGTCATTAGGGCAATACTTTTCTAGGGCATTTTTCCTCTTAATCTCTACTGGTCACAATTATGTCCTCACAATAAAGCTCCGGAGCTGCTCTGACGACACGTTACATTCTAAACTTTCTTAATAAGACTGGTGTCCTCCTAGTGAAATCCACTTAGTACTAGACCTTCTAATTCCTAAGCCTTTTAAATAGCACTTAACCCGATTAATCGACCACGACAATAGACTTAAACTGATTGGTGGCTTAATCCAAGCGTCACCAAGGATCCCTTGTAAAAGGATCGAAGATCTGATTATCGGCGCAAATTAATTAACCAAAACCTTAGTATTCCATGGATCTAACGCCAAACATAACAAATCATGTATAAACTAACCAACCAACTAAAGATTAGACAAATCCAACATCAAATCTGATGACCAACCCTATGAAATACTTAGCCTAATATTTCAGCCATTAAAACCCACAAAATCATGTTATTGACAAACATAAAACTGAAGAATTTAAAGATCGAGAACATATAGAAATACAAAATAGAGATTAAATTGCAAATATATTCAAATCCCAACTCCAAGTTGAAATCCATTATTCACAAGGTTGTTTTTTCAACAATAATCGATTACAAACCAAAGTCTTCACAAATACAAACCTAAGTCTAAGAAATCTAACCCTAGAAAGTGGAACAAAACCCTAGGAAAGAGCCCCCCTCTCTAAAATTTCAAAATGTCTTGAAAACACCCTTAAATACACCTTGAAAAATGGGCCAAAACAAGCCCAAAATGGAAAGTTTTCTAGGCCAAAACGTCGCACGGTCGTGACCATAAATTCTTATAGTCGCGACCTTACCAAGAAGTGGAATTCACAGTTGCTGGCATAAGGACCTGCGATTGCGACCTCACCGAATGCTGGCTTCTTCAGTTGCTAGTAGGAGTGGTTGTAGTCACAACCTTGCTGCATGTTGGCTCAGGAGAGAATCTGCGATCATGACCCTAGGTCAAGACCTCATCGAGTGTTAGCTTCTTTAGGTAGCCTTCCTTTTTTCCTCTACAGTCGCGATCGTGAATTCTTCTTTGCACAACTTCCTTATTTCTTCAATTTGTTTACTTTTTGTTTCTTTTTCTTCATTTCTACAAAATACACACATATAGAGGGTTAGATATGAAAACAACTAAAAGGAGTGCTAGTTAGCATCAAAATGTTAGATTATGCTATTTTTTGCATTAAGAAAAGCTAACCTAAAGTACTCTTTGAAAAATTGATTTGCTTCTCTCGCGGTCTTGGAAGTAATCTATCCACCACACGTCCCATCAATCAAAGCTCTTGTAGAGTAACTGAGACAATTGTAGAAAATATGCACTTAAGAATTCAACTCATACCTGTGTTGTGGTCATTTTCACAATATTTCTCTAAATCTTTCGCATGCATCATGCACGGTTTCTTGATCACCTTGCTTAAATTATGCAATTTAAGTCTGGAATTGAGAAGTGGGTTGGGGTGGAAGAACTTGGTAAAAAACACCTCAACCATTTCTCTTAATGTGTTGATAGAACCAATAGACAAATTGTGGAACCAACATCTTGCTTTATCCTTAGGAGAAAATGAAAACAAATTCAACTTGAAGATATTGTGATCAACTTCATTCATCTTTATGGTCCCGCATAATTCAAGAAAATATGCAAGGGGAGCATTCAGATCATCTAAGGGATGTCCTTCAAATTGTTGTTGTTGCACCATAGAGATAAGAGCTGGTTTCAGTTCAAAATTGTTGGCGTCAATTGATTGATGGCGTATACCCGAATAATTCTCATTCAACATTGGCTTCCAACAATCCCCAAGAGTAGGCTCTCTCATTCCCGGCATATCATTATGGTCACTTTGACCTTCACTATATCTTTCTCTATTATGATCTTCCATTATGATATTCTCTACCTTTGACTTCTTCAACTTGTTCAAAGTCCATTCAATTTCTAGGTCAAAAGGCAATAATTCAAGACTTGGCCTCCTATGCATGTAATAAAGTACCTAAAATTAGAAAAACACCACTAGAAAACAAAGTAAATACAAAATAAAAGAAAAATAAAACTAAAAGGGAAAATAAAAGAAATTAAATAAAATTCACAAAAAAAAAAAAAGAATTTTGCTTAAATTAGCAAACGTCTATTTTTCTAAAATATCAATCCATAACACTAAACTGTGCTTCCCAAGCAACGATGCCAAAAACTTGTTAGGCCCTTTTCATAACCACCGAAAACTCACAAGTATATGGATCGTACAAGTAATATAGGGCTTTCAGTAAAAAAACCCAAGATATTGAACCCAAGGGAAGGACGGTTTTAGTGGGGGATTAAGTACCCTAGCTAGTCGATAAATTCACTATCTGAGTGGAAGAGTGAGTTGAAATGTTAATTAATCCAAAATAAAACTAAACTAAAGCAAAACAAAACTAAGGTTGATTCTTAATGGTTCACAAGCAAGTTGATTAAAAAGACAAGCACTAGAAAAAGAAACTAGGGCTGATTGTCTCCATTGATGCAATTATGATTTATATTCCTGAAGTTCTAGTTGAGTGAAGATGTACTTGTGTTTATCGGAAACGGGTATGAGGTTTACACTTCCGTGTCTCCCCTCAATTTCCTATTCCTTGTTCAGCCCATCTAGGTTATGAAATGTCATACTTTTCTAATGCAATATTTTCCTTGGGGAGTCTTATTGGTCACCTCTCGGTACATGCAATAAGATTACCTGGACTATGCTCGAATCAGTCACCTCTCGGTCCATATGATTCTCACGTTGGGTGATGCTCCCCCTAATAAGATCCATTTAGTACTAGACATTCTTAATTTCGTAAACTTCTTTGATTAGGTTAAGTTGATTTTGTCAATTTAAAGACATTAGAATATAAAGGTGCCTAAGCGTATACTTCTAGCTGTCACTATGGAAACCCTTTGAGCTCTAAGTCTTAAACTCACATCCCAACATATAATAATTTGGCAAAACCATAATAATCCTAAGAACTACATCAACCAACATCAACAGAAGAATAAATTCACAAAACCATTCTAAAATATATATAAATCAAGCATCAACTTTAACAACCAACCTTAGAGGAAAGTTTAGCTACTCATGACAACTAAGAAATCCAACAAAACTATGTTTAGAACAAACATAATGCTGAAAGATTAAAAGAGAGAGTAAAGTTTAGATATACAAAAAAAAATATAAGATTTGAAATTCATCTCCAACTTTGTTCTAAGGTTGCAAGAGATCCTTTAGCATCCGGATCTTCAAAATCAGCTCTAAAAACATAATAAAACTCAAGAAAACAAAAAACCCTAAGTTTCTAAACCTAGAGAGAGAAAAATTCTAGAAGAGAATGTTCTATCTCAAAGTTAGAACCCTAATCATTGTTACAATTATAGTATTTATATGCATTGGAAAATGGGCCAATAATGGGCTAAAAATGGGAATGTTGCTGCTCTAGCCCTCTGTCATTCTTTGCGGCGAAGGCATCTTCATTGAGGCGAACACAAGTGTCATCTTCAGCTTGTCTCCTCTCTTCACCGCTACAAGCAATGGCTTCGTCGTGGCGAACAACTTCTTCACTATGAACGATATCTTTGTCGTGGCGAACCCAAGGTTGGACTTGTATACCATCTTTTGCTTCGTTGCAGTGAGCATTTTTCTTCACCGTGTCGAACCTCTTTGCCGCGGAGAGCCTTGACCTTCGCCGTGGCAAAGCACTCCTTCGTAGTGGCGAACAAATTCACTGTGATGAACACATTGCTTCACCACGGCAAACAAACTGCTACAGGTCAGCAACTTCCTCTTAATTTGATTTCTTCCATCTAGTTGCTTGATTTTCCTTCTAAACCTGTAAAACATTAGCAAATGGGGGATTATAGATTTCCTAAGAGATAATGGTGTGAATTTAGCATTTACGTTGCATAAATCACATGAAAATCATACTAAAATGCTAATAAGATTCATACCTATTATACCATGGTGGGCTTGGCTTCACCTAACCCGATCCTTTTGAAGAGGGAGAGGGGCATCAGGTTAATGCTCGCCCCTAAATCACATACAGCTCTCTTAAATATTGAGTTCCCAATGGTGCAAGGGACGGTGAAGCTCTTGGGGTCCTTTAGCTTAGGAGGTATCTTTTTCTATAGGATGGAACTAAACTCCTTTGTGAGGGCCATGGTGTCATACTCAGCAAGCCTTTTCTTGTTGGCTAGGATACCTTTAATGAATTTCATGTTGTGACGCCCCAAAATTCTAGGGTCCGTTGACCAACCTTCAAAACGCAAAAATACACATGGATATCATGTGTCTCGATACCACACTGTCCAATCCCCATCTAATGATCTCACATTTTTCATTCAGAGAGGTGGTGTGTGCAGTGTGTGTGCAGGTGTGCAGAGCAGCAGTGTGAACTTTTTATGTTATTTTCAAAACATATTACTATGAGTTTAATTACAACCTCATACAAAAGTATATTACAAAACTTGTTTGTCCAATACTTTTACAAAATGGTTACAAAACCACAATCCAGCTTTCTTCATAATCGCACCCCACAAGAGTTGTTCATCGGTGTCTCGCTGCACTAAATAAGTTATCCCATATACTATGAGCCACTAGTGAGGAGAAACTTCCTACAAAGGCTACTCCCGACCTAAGTGCACATGCAATGCTAGCACTTGCATTCACATCAACCATTGCATATAGAATATGCAATTCTATCATGGCATTCTATATGCCATGCCATGAAAGGAGATGAGACTCACTCAAATCATGAAAAATCTGAGTCATCATAGACTCCCATCACACAATGCGTAGGTAATGTGTGATAACATCCATTGTTGATGAATTTCATCTAATGATCACTTTGAAACAAAATCAAGTTTTTATAAATAAAAACTTATTGGATGTTTCACTTCCAAGGATCATTTTATTACTAAAACATGTGTCTTTTTTGGTAGGCGAATTTTCGGGGTCTCACCCCAGGCTTCGCATGCCTTCCTACACTTTCACGGGGCTTTCACCGTTAGACACATATGTATAACCAAAAATACTAGGGCTTTCACCCGAGGGGGTATCTATCCTTGCTTGCTACTACCCAACGCAAGTTTTCATGCTCTGCGAACAGTGGAACTTCGCTAAACTTCAGTCAACATATCGAGCCCACTCATCAACCACCAAGGATGGTGTGTGATGGAACCATGCACTTACACCTGTGAACACCTATGAATGCGATGTCTCAGTGCATATGCAATGCATTATGCCATTACATGTAAATTCCTTGTCACATATGTAATACATGCCATATGGACAATTTATCATGTATCATGAACAGTTATATCAAAAGTATATAACTTCCAAACAGTTCATCTCAATGGCAATATGTTAGAGTTCATATATCAACATTCAATCAACAATCAACACCAAGCAAGTCAATCAAAAGAAAGCAAAGACAACTTGGTTCTCACGACCAATTATGGCATAAGAGATGCCCACAAAGAAGTCCACACATACAGCCATCATAGGCCGCATAAACATGCCATACTCAGGCCACACATCCAGCCCTACATGGCCATGGGACAGTCCTGAACCTCAATCAAAAATTTCAATCCCAAAATTAGTACAAAACCTGCACTGTCCTAAACACCTCGAACTGCTCACTGTACATATAGTGGTGCCATTTCTTTAAGGCAAAGGTAATGGCCGCCAACTCCATATTGTGCGTATGGTAACTCTACTCGTGGTTCTTTAACTGTCGAGAACCATAAGCCATAACCCTCTCGACTGCATCAAAACACATCCTAGTCTGTCTTTGGAGGCATCACAATATATTGTGTACTCCTCTCCTCTATCCCTTATCTGGGACTATCAGAATAGGAGCCAAAGTGCTTCTCATTTTCGCTCTGGAATTCCTCGCACAGTCATTCCACTCAAACTGACCTCCGTGGGTCAACCCCGTCGAGGTGCATCTAGTCGAGAAGTCCCGAATAAATCTCTTGTAGTACCGGCCAATCGAAAGAAACCGTATTCGAAGACCGACTCTCGCTCCTCCCAACTCAGAATCGCTCTACCTTCTAGGTCAATTGATATGCCTGAAGCCGATATCACGTGCCCCAAGAACCTTACTTTAGTAAGCCAGAACTCGCACTTACTAAACTTGGCATACAACCGATGTTCCCTCAGGGCTTAGAGAACAATCCTCAAATGACCCTCATGCTCCTCCTTAGACTTGGAGTAGACCAGGATGTCGTCAACAAAGACTACCATAAACTGATATAGATAGGGTTGGAATACTCTATGCACGAGATCCATGAATGTTACAGAAGCCTTTGTTAATCCGAAAGGCATCACTATGAACTTGAAATGCCCATACCGCATCCGAAATGTTGTCTTAGGGATATCTGCCTCCCAAACCCTCAACTAATGGTAATTAGTGCTGAGATTTATCTTATAATACACTCGTGCCCCTCTCAGTTGATTAAACAAATCGTCAATCCTAGGAAAAGGGTACCTATTATTGATAGTAACCTCGTTCAATTGTCAATAATCTATGCATAATTGAAGAGTCTTGTCTTTCTTCTTTGAAAACAACAATCAAGCACCCTAAGACGGCGGTCGGTCTATCAAATCTCGCCCAATAGTCGCGTAATCGACCTTTAAGTCTCCTCAGAATCTCGCCACACCATTCTATGTGGAGTCATAGAAATAGGCGTTGTGGTGTAACTCAATCGTGAAGTCTACATCCCTATACGGAGGTAATCCCGGTAGTTCGGCGAAAAAATATCCTCATACTCACAAACCACCCGATGTAGACTCAAATCCTATCTCACCTCGTCCTCCAAGGTAAGGCCTGCCAACCAACTCGTCAATTACTAGTGTCACCTAGAGTCGTACACGACATGAGGTAAAGCATCATGCTTATCCTCCTGAAACATAACACAAATACCATCCTCTATGTAGACAGTAACTCTCCTACGATCGTAATCGATGATGACACGATAGGCCGTCAGCTAATCCATCCCTAGAATGACATCAAACTCTAACATGTCCATAATCTGAAGGTCCACCATGAGCAGAATTCCTAAGATCTCTAACTTAAAACTATGACATATCATATTAACGCTCACCTTAGTTCCTAGGGGAGAACTCGCATGTAATGGCTTTTCCAAGGTTTCAACCTCTAAGCCCAAATATTTCACACAGGATGTAGCAATAAAAGAATGAGATGCACCAGAATCAAACAATACTCTTGTCTATAAACGAGAGTAAAGTACTCCCGACAACCGACTGATCCAAGCAAGCCCACCGAGGTGTAATGGAGTGACACGACCCTAGGTCCCGAAGGTCCCGGGCCAGAGCCCCGGTCCCTGACTCGACCCCTACTACCCATATGGCCTAACCGCCAAGCAAGAGTTCCCTATGTACCATAGCTAGGCCCTATGCCTTGCAACTGATACTATCTCTCTTGGCCTGTGGTGGGGTAAGGAGGAACAAACTGCGTCTTTGTACGTCCCACTAATGACTGGGACTGAGGTATCCCATAACTCTAGGATTCCTACCTCTGAGGATAATCCCACCTTAAGTGTCCAGGCTGATGACAATGGAAACATGTCCCCTGCCTTCTCTGGCCTAGAGCCCTAACCTGGGCTTGGCCTTGATATCCATGACCCTGTCCCTGAAACCCTCACAGAATAGAAGTCCTTTGCTTCTTTCATGATCTAGAAGAAGAATGTTGACTCTCTCTTCTCTTATCTTTAACAACACTAGCATCCTGGATATTTTGTGCATCATCCACCTCCCTCTCAATGGCTATAGCAGTCCTGACCATCGAGTCCATATCTTGTAGGAGAATTCCTATTATTTTTCCTCAAATGGACAGTTTCAATCCATCCTCAAACTTTCTCACCTTGACCATGTTTGTGGCTACATAGTCATCAGTGAAACGGGCTAATTTAGTAAACTTAGCCATGTATTCAAGCACTGTCATAGTTCCTTGTCTCAATTCCAGGAACTCTCGAGTTTTTACATGTCAAGCAGACGTTGGAAAATACTTTTCCATGAAGATCCCATAGAACTCTTCACATGCCATCGCCTCTAAGTCCCTCGAGGCTCTGACGTAATCCCATAATACTTGGGACTCACCTTATAGCTGGAATGCTGCTAGTCTTATCCAGGTGGCATCAGAGGTGATCTCCATAGCCTCCAATATATTTTCCACTTGCTGGAACCAATGACCAGCTATCATCAGATCCCCTTATCCCATGAAGGTCGGAGGATGATGTGCCTTGAACTTTTTGAGGTTACTTAAGCCCCTTGGCTTGCTGTTGCACTAGCCTATGCAATGGTAGCACTTACTGTACTCGCTTGTGCACTAGTAGCAGTCACAACACCAATAGCCTCCATGAGGGCTTGTTGGTCAAAGGCCAGTGGTAGTGGGTTGTTGCTCCGCCCACCGCCTCGGCTTCCCCTTCCTTGACTTCCTTTTCCCTGACTTGCCATCTACATGTGTCAAATAGCAAAGTGAGATTCCTTTTTCTAGTTTAACTAGTAGTGCATATGACATCCCATCCTGAACAATTCCATTTACTCATTTTCTGAACCCTTAAGGTTATGTTCTCTATCCTTAGTGTTCATATTTTCCTATATGCATTTTACCATGTATGTAATTCACATAACACACAATCATGTAGCATGTTGAGCACAAAACATGAAATGCACCATATAATATGCATGATGACCCATGCCCACTAAAGCCCAGGTCAGATAGCTCATACTAAGCTGCACACCCCAAACTGGGTCCATTAACAACTGCCAACACGCAAAAATACATCGTGGAGGTCAAATGTGTCTCAATACCACACCGTCCAATCCGATCTCATCAGATCATTTACGGCATTCAATTAACATTTTTATGTTATTTTGAAACATATTGAGTTAATGGAGTTTAATTAAGAACCTCAAACAAAAGGAGTGGCTTTCATGCAAACTACTATCTAATACTTTTACAAAGGTTACAAAACCCCAATCCACTTTCTTCACAATTGCGGCTCCTAATGAGAGTCGTCCACCTGTGTCTACTCTGCACCTAAAATGTTATCATATATAGGGTGAACAAACGCCATAGAGAAGCTTACAAGAGGCTACCCCACCTATGTATATGCAATGCCAGCACTGATTCAAGATCAACCATTCCATATTAACAGTAATTCTACTGTCATGGAATTATATGCCATGATATGAATGACTAGACTCACTACACGGATACAACAACCAGTCACTATACATGTGTATAACCACGTGATAACATCCATCGTCGATGACTTCATCCAATAGATCACTTCAAAACAAAATAAAGTTTAGTAGAAACTAAAACTTGCCTGATAATGCACTCTAATGGATCATTTTATTAACAAATGATGTGTTTTTTTGGGGTAGGCATCTTCTTAGTCCATCATAGGTCATGCTTCCCAACACTTCACAGGCTTTCACCATTGGACACATAATTATAACCAAAATAACTCCGCTTTCACCAAGTGGGTATTCATCCCCGCCAAAATGACACAGTTTTCATGCTCTACTAACAGATCACCAACTTCGTCATCGACTTCAAGCCCACTCATCAACCACCAAGGATGGTATGTGTGATGGCCATGCACTTACACCCATGAATGCGATGCTCGCGTATATGCACGTATTATATCAGATGTCAGATTCTGGCACATCTATAATACATGCTAATATAATCAATAGACGCATCAGTGAACAATTATACTAAAAACATGCATCAAACAATTCATCTCAATGACAATTATTGGGAGTTCAGTATCAAATATTCAATCAAAATCATCGCCAAAGTTAAGTCAAATCAAAAGCAAGATAACTTGCTCACTTAATTCAATTGTGATAAGAGGACCACAAAGCAAATTCAATAATATACGCCCATCGAAAGGCCATAAATATGCTATATTTGAGGTCACACATCCGCCCACACCCGCCATGGGATATTCTTGAACCCACCAAAATACGAAAAGGCAAAGGTGCCACTGTAAACGTCCAGCACTTTGGAGGAAACAGAAAATAAACAATTTCAACCGTGGCAAATACCCAGAAATGGACCATAATCCCAGTCAGAGGGGGTTCTGATTTTGGGTGATTCAAAAGCCTACATCAAGTCTACTATGCAGCTACACATAAAGAAGGACTCGAGTCTGAACTCAGTCCCACTTGAAAATCTCAGTCCCAAATCCCACTACTTGTCAAGACCCACGTAGCATTCCCATATCAAAATTCGCCAAAAAACCCCTTAGGGCAAAGACACAACCACACAACCCTTAGGGTGGAAAATAAACCAAAAGTAAGAAGAATCACTTAACTCGAGGCAACCTCAAACTTTACTTCGTCCACAAACGTCAGAACTAAATCCTTTCTTCATTTCATTTTTTCTTCTTCTTCTTCTTCTTCCTTCCTCCTTTTATTTTTCCCTTCCTTTCCTTTCTCCTCCTTCCTCTACTAATTGGCCTCCTGCCTATAGGCATACCCATCACATGCATGTGGACACATGGCTTTCCACAGAAGTCATGTACATGGCTTTCCTACCCATGCCTTGTGACACATGGCTTTCCATGTGTCACCTAACACATATTGCCTCGAAAAATGTGAAATTCTAATTGTCTTGGAATTCAATGAAATTTGCATGAATAACTAGATTTCGCGAGACGAAGTCAACGGTGAGGTTCGTTTTATCATCCGAGATCTAGAAAAATTCCAGGTTTTCAACCTGTATTGTAGCGGCAAGTTCAACGTGCTGGCCCCATTTTTTTTTTTTAAAGTTCAAATTTACCCGGGTTTTACACATGTATTTTGGGATCTTTAGCTTTTGGAAAATCTCAAGAAACTTAGAAAAGTTCTTATCCATCTTACCCTTCTTCAGCATTTAAGGGAATGGGATAATAAGAGCTGGTTCGTTTAGAGGTAGTGCATGATAACCACTTAAAAAGTGCATTTTCAAGCACCTAATTTTCACAAATAAAACTCTTTTTGTGCAGGAAACCCACACTTTACTGACTTTGTATGTTGTTAGCCTCGAAACTCACTACTAATGGTGTTATTGAGTACATGTATGCATAATGGCCTTTTGAGGCACTTTTACAACTCTTTGGAATCATTAGAACTAGCAATGAGGATGTCTCAGAATCTTTTGTGTGAGCTTGGAAGCTTGTGGAAGCAATTCAGTCAAGTTGAGGCCATGAAGGAATGATCACACAAGAAGATGGAGGATTTGAACCTATTATGGAGCATTTAGCACTGCATCTGTGCGATTTCACATTGACTTTGTAGCCAGTGCAAAATTTAGCATCGTCTCCCTATTTAAGTAAGTTAATCATGTGATTTCACATTGACTTTGCAGTGAGTGTGAAATTTCGCCTCGAAGCCCATAAAATAGAAATTGGCTGAGGACAGAAAATAGAAAGTTTTGTGTCCTAAGTCTTAGAGATTGATTTGTAATAAGAAACTAATTATACTTAGGCACGAAGCAATCTCTTGAGATGTATTATAAATAACGATCCGAAGGTCAAAGCATAGAGACCTTCTTTTGATATATAATTCTTAGTTTAGTTGTAATTTTGGAAGACTTCTCCTATTTTGTTTATTTCAATAAAGTGTTCAGTTTGAATTTCCTTTATTTTTCTGCTTTCCTTTCTAATTATGGCGAGTTTAAGACTCACCATGAGTGAGTAGTATTCTTCTCGGGCTGAGGTAGATTCGATCCACCCCACCATGGTGACCAAATGGGGTAGTCGCGCTTCAAACCAAAGGGAAAACTTTTCATTACTGTTTAGAGACATGTATGTCGTGTTTACATCAGTTTGGGACACCCTGTACGGGTGGCAACAATCCCAGTTCCCTTAACTATCCGTATAAGAGTCTCTATTCTCTACAACTAATCTTCTTAATACTTAGCAAGTCTGAATCGTATGTTGGGTGCTTAGGTTGTGCACCTTTGACCTAACATGCGTAATAGATTGTTTCTTATTTGGAAACCACTAGAGGGTTGAGTTGAGAACCTATCGGACCCCTCTAAAATTAGTAGGAATTTCTATGCCATATACCTAGAATTTAAGCTTCAACTATATCATGCAAGAGGAACCTAGGTGGAGTTTAGGGATCAACTATTGGATAGTTTCTTAGGCAGACGACTAGGACTTATAGAACCCCCCTTGATGAGTGTCTAAAACACTCATGATAGACCCGTGTTTTAGTATGTTTACATTATAGTTTGTACTTAAATAGGTGGTGTTTTTGCTTCATATCTAATATTTGGTTTATCTTTGGTGTTTCAGGTAAAATGGTGCAGTTGGAGACAAGTTGGAGACTTGAAGATAGAGGAATGAAGAATCTTACTCCAACGTCATGACGTTTGACCAGACTTCATCATCCAACATCGCAATGTCACCTAGAGCTGTTTGCCAAAATTTTCATAATAAAAGTGAAAAATAAAAGAAAAGAGAAAGGGAAGTGGAATGACGTCTGAATGTGAAAGGAGAGAAGGCGAAGACCTCGATTAGAACAAAGTTTCTTTGTTTGACTTAATTTTTTCCTGTCTTTCTTATTTTTATTTGTATGGATTCTACACACATGGTGTATTATTTATCGATTATGAACTAACTCATTAGGCTAGGGTTTTGATGTAACCCTAATCTTGGATTAATGGATTAGTATTAATTTATATATTCAGTTTTATTTCTTGAAATTATTGAATGCCTTATCTCTATATGAAATTCATGCTTGTACTTGATCAATATGGGTATGCTTAGGCTGGGGTTTTGAGATCAAAAGATGATAAACCCCATAAACACGAATAAGATATCGTATAATCAATCAATGAGTAGAGATACCATGATTTTATACGTGGTAACAAGGGTTTTCTAGTAATGCATCTGATAGTCTTAGGGTTTGAGGTAGAGATGCAATTCAACCCTCTATCAAGATAGGTGCTTAATGCTCGAGAGAGATTGATGCATATAAAAGATCAACTTGCCATCAATAAATGCAAGTGGTATAACCGAGTTACAGTTTTCTAAATATCTATCTACTGTGATTGGGTGAAGTCAAAACCCTAGATATTTAATTAATTAGAGAGAATACACCTTAGTTGTCTTTAGTAAATTACTTAGAGAATCTATAGCCATTTGGTGAATCGAAAGCCTGAGACCTTCTTTAAATTGTTTTCTCTAAAAATAAGCAATCATCTATTTCCAAAGCACTCAAAAATTAGTCTTTTAAATTTTGTTTTAATCTCATTTTTCATAAAGAAATTAATTAGTGTAATTAGAAACTTAGGATTACAAAACCAAGAGAGGAAAACCCAACCCAGTGGACGACCTTAGAGCCACTACACCTACAGTAGCTATGGGCTACCTACAGTAACCACCCGATAAGGACAGAACCAGTGTAGCCTCATTATGTTTCTTCTTTGGCTCATTTGCCCCATTTAGAGGATACTCAACTATCTTTTCCTCTTTCTCAACCTTTTCAACCTCAACAAGCTTCTCTAGCTACTTACCACTTCTCAAAGTGATGGCTTGTAGTTCTCCTTACCTTCTCTCCTTGGGTTTACCTCTTAAGTATTAAGTAGATTCCCTTTTTTCCTTTTAGAAAACATGTTATCTAACTAGCTCATTTGTGTCTCTAAGCTCCTAAGTTGAGCATAATGATTATGTAAGCTTGTCTTGGTCTCGATCATGAAATGACTTTGTGTATTGGCTAAATGAGCCATAACTTTTCCTCGGTTCACTTTCTTTTCTACAGGGAGTCTAGCTTGTTCGGGTGGAGGTCCTTGTTGGTTGTTCTTACATGAAAAGTTATGGTGGTTCCTCCATCTCGAATTGTAGTGAGAAGCATAGGGGTTACTTTGCTACCTGTTATAGTTCCTCACATACTGAGCTTGTTCCATGGTGGGTGCAAATGGATTCCTCACTTGGGACTTGGAACTTGGAACTTTGATGTGGACCATTGTAGTACTCACGAGAAGGTGGAGAATAAGCCTATACTACATGCATTGACTATTAATTGTTGCTCTGAATTTGCTGAGTCAATAAAGTTTACTTAGCGAAGAGGTTGGAGATCTCATCAATCTCATGGATTCCTACAACTCTTTTAGACGGTGGGAGTCTCTTATTGGACCAAAGATAATTGTTGGAGACCATATCTTCTAATAGCTCATACACCTCATTTTCATTTTTCTTCATCAACGCGCCTCCAGTTGAGGCATCTATCAATGTTTGGGAATCTCTTGTCAAGCCCTTATAAAAATTCTGGATTTGCATCCACTTCTACACTCCATGATGAGGGCACATTTTGAGCAATTATTTGTACATATCCCAAGCCTCGTGCATTGACTCACCCTCATGCTGAGCAAACCCATGAATCTCCATCCAAAGTTGTGCAGTCTTGGACGGAGGAAAGAACTTCTTTAAAAACTTATGAACTAAGGCATCCCAACTAGTGATAGAGTCTGGTGGTTGAGAATTTAACCACACTTTAGCCTTATCCCTTAGAGAAAAGGGGAAAAGGTGAAGTCTCATTGTCTTGTTAGATAACCCATTGTATTTCAAGGTGTACACCTTTAGGAAGTTCGAGATGTGGGCATTGGGGTCCTCGATAGCTGATTCGTGCCACAGTAGGGTGATCCGGAATCAACAAAATTTATATCCTAAGTTCCTCCTACTGCCGTAGTCAAGCTTTTGCAGTATAGTGGTCTAGGGTCGAACACGGGGATGGGTTTTCTTCATACAAATGATTTGAGTGAAGTCAAAATTGGTGAATTAAATTTGGATTTTTAAGGTTTGGGTAAAAACAGGGGGATGGTTGGTTGCAAACTGAAATTTGAATAAAATAAAATAAAATGTAAAATAAGTCTCCTTAAAGCATCAGGATACTGGGCTTAGGATTCTAGGGCAACTGAAGGGTCCTCAGGGTCATTTCCTCGCTTTGGGGAGGATGACATATAGTCATCTCCCGAACCGGATCTTCATTTAGCTATAAAACCTAACCCCAATGTTATCACTTTGAAAAATGGCATCTTTGACCATCGTGGTCAGAAACTGATGAAAGAAAAGTCTCTGGACTCCTTTCAATGGTTCATAGAGAGTAACTAATGAATCTCGGTGGATCTAGCAATAAGCATCCTTTGAACCTAAGCTTACCAAATAATAGTCATTCCAAGGAGATTAGAAGGGATAAAACCTACGATTAGAAAGGGACACGGTAGCTGGTGAAGTGATACTGCGTGAAGAAACGGGGGAACTAACCGGCGACATAGATCACGCACCCGCGGCCCATACCTTCGAG
This sequence comes from Tetrastigma voinierianum, assembly GCA_016808115.1. Lineage (NCBI taxonomy): Eukaryota > Viridiplantae > Streptophyta > Magnoliopsida > Vitales > Vitaceae > Tetrastigma > Tetrastigma voinierianum. The sequence continues at coordinate 232,431 of JAEQBH010000463.1, forward strand.
GAGGAAGGGATTTTGGCCGAGGCATCCCTTGATTTGTCATCATCAAGGGTGTTTGGCTGCTGAAAAGTGCCAAGAAAATGAAAGAAAAGATGAAGAGCGGCGGGAAATTTAGCTTCCCCCAAAAGTATTACGATTAGTGATTGATTGTCATTTGTTCTGGCCAGGAAACTGTATATGCTCGGGAAAGAAGGGAAATTACAAACAATATGAAACAACAAAATTCTGATCGGGGTAGGAAGGAGAAAAAACCAAAGCCCAGTCGTTTAAACACAAAACGAGGGCGTAAATTTAAGCTATGCACGGAGTGAATTTCGCTAGCATGGCGAATCTGAGGCATAGCGAAATTCGAAATTTTTCATATGTTATCAGCACTTTTCGCTAAGTTACCGAAATTTCACATTTTTATGGTTTAGGCATAGCTTAAAATTTCGCTTAGATTGCAATTTTCGCTATGCCATAGCGAGTCTTACTCGTTTCTCTCCCGCATTACCTGCTCCATTGACTCCGTCACATTACTATTCTAATCGGCATTATCTCCATTTCTTCATGTTTAAAATTCTTCATTCTTCGCTTGTCAATTGATAGAAGACCATATGAAATTGATGGAAACTGAATCCAACCCTATTATGATTGATCGACACGATAATTTGGCTTTCAATTCCCGCAAAACTACAAAATAATTTCCTAATGCAATTAGAAGTGCAATAGACCCGAACATGTCAATCGGGTTAATTATAACAATTAGTACACAAAACGCTCAAAACCTATTAAAAATGTGGTTCGAATAGAACTTTTCGGGGCACTAATCACACCCCTTAACCTACACATTGCTAGTCCCTTAGCAATGAAAGAAAAGAAAGTAATAAAATATATGATAAAACCATAACAAAATAAATGCTCACAAAAATGGTATTTTCAAAAAGGCTGTGAATGAGCAATGGCCTGAATTATAAGTAAACCATCAAAGCCTGTCCAATGACCATCACGAGAGAATGAATGCCATACAAAATCGGTGCATTAAAAGAGCCTTTCGTGAATCAACCAAAACCCACCAAAAAATCTGCTTTATGGATGAATAACACAAACTGGCCAAACCGCACTTTCCCAACCTCCGCCATTACCACGACTCACATGCTAACCAAATTCCTTAACAGATCGACCCATCTTTTTATTCCACAATTCTTTTTCGTCAGAGGTGCAATGAGGAATCGACCACCAAAGTCCATGTAACAGTGGATCTACCGATGAATCTTCAACCAATTAAGGCTTAGTAAGAAGTCATAAGGATCTTTCGATCACTAACTTTCAAAGTTTCACCTCTATTCTCGAATGATTTCTCGAGACTCCTGAAGATCACAACTTGCTCAACTCCACCTATCCACCCATGTAGCTTAAAGACTAAGTCTAAGTGGCTCCCAACCGTACAAGGCTTCAGTGGCACCTGGCTTAAAGGTTTTACCATATACCCTCAAAATGACCGTAAGTTGTGGTTTCAAGGCAAAGTATTGCAATATTTATTCTTTTCTTTTCTTTCTTTCTTTTTTTTTTTTTTTTTCGAAGACGCACGTCTTCTTTCCACATGGGTCCTTAACCTATTAAAGGCGTGTCAATGAAACTAGTGTTATGCAAAGGAGGTTGAGCAAGCCCAAATTTATCAATAAACCTAATGTGCTCTGTGTGTGGTTAGCTAAAGGTGGAAGAAAAATGTCGAAATCAATAAGAATCCAACTAATCATTCACTCAACCAAGCATGGAACCAATCTAGCATCAATACAATTGGACAAAGTTTAAATTTTCCAACTTGCAGGTTAGGCAACACCACAAAAAATTTTGATTGCAAAATGGGTCCAAATTTTGAAAAAGTAAGTTGTTTAGTATAACAGCTTTATGTAAGGAACCCACCAACACCAACATCACAAAATGGCCTTGCACAAAATAGTACAAATAATAAATGACAAAAAGCCACTTCCGTTAACTTCCCTCCCAACCCAAACACTTGTCCTAAATGCCTGATTGAAAACAGAAGGAAGTGTTACCTCCTTGATGAGATGTGATCATTGCTGGATAGGATACTTCACAAGCTTTCCATCGATACCTTATTTACTCCGTTAGGGCTTCAAACAAACAAGTTAGGAGAAGAAAATAGAGGAAAAAAGTGACCAGTTGGAGCATTTTTAAAATTACACCTTCATAATAACTTAAAAGAGCCAATATATTTGATTCTACACTCTAAGTTTTGAATCAAAACAAGAATCCACAAAACTGAGTCTGTGATGAAAGTTATGATTTTAAACAAATTGGAAGTCAAAAGTGAGGCCCATAGAGAAAATTTTCGTTGTTAGCTTAATTCTTCGCTATTGAATAGTGTTTCATGATAGCAAATTATGAGGTTATAACTCTGCCACGCTTAATAATAAAATTTTAGTTTTTTTTTTTTGATTTTTAAAATTAAATAAAATAAATAAATAAAATAAAATAAATAAAATAAATAATAATAATAATAATTTTATTTTTTATAAATAAAAACGATTTTTTTTTTATATATAAATTCTTAAAATAAAATAAATATTTTTAATTTTTATTATTATTATTATTATTATTATTATTATTTATTATTATTATTACTTTTTTAAATATTATATATATAAAAAACAAACGTTTTTTTTTTTTTTTTTTTTTTTTTACTTACCTCGACTGTATACAAGACTACCGGCTTAGCGAATTTTCGTGCTAGCTTAAAAATTTCACCTATAGCAAAATTTTCGCATTTCACAGACAAGAGAAATTTTCAAGTATAGTTGTGAAAATTTTCTCTCGTACGTCTCCCGCTTTAAGGCTTCATTTCTTTATTCAGTTTCAAAATTTTGCATTTCACTTAAAATTTTAAATAAAACTAAAATTAACTCAAGAAAATTAGAAAATTGCAAAGCAAAATTAATTTAAAAACATAAATTAACTAAAATTAGATAAAATCTAAGAAGAAAAATTAACGAAATCAAAATAAAATAAAATAAAGCAAGAAAAATTAAAACAAAAAGCTGGGAGATCAAGGCCCCAAACCACTTCCTTACTTTGAGGTCAGCTTAACTAGCGGAGTCGTGAAATGCCTGGGGTTCGGGTGCTCCAACCAACCAAGACCAACTAACCACCGTGCTGCAATGTAGTGGCGCTCTTGTGTCTTGATGGTAGAAAAGGCTCTACTGGGGCATTAACTTCCCGATATTTTGCACAAACACCGATGGACCGGGCATGGGTTTCTGAGCAAAATGGGTTTCTGGGTTTTCTCGCGAGTGCTGTCACTGCCAAGGTGGTATACACCGGGTCTAGAGATGGCGTCGCTCGTGGCTGGCAGGGTTTCTTGGGGTTTTTCCGCTTCCTTCCATTACTTTCCTCACTCAACAAGGGAAGAATTTCTTCTTTTCCATGGCCCATTTACTATACCTAATCAAGGCATCCCAGCTCCTCGGGAGGAGCTTCTATCATTCCACTTTCACCCTCCTTGAGTTCACGATTCTCGTTTCAGCCAAATTGTCTGTTCACTCATCCTCTGATTTTCTTCCCTTATGATCAAGCTGCTGGGCAAGTTTTGAAATTGGAACATTGTAGTCAAGCCAAATTGTCGACCAATTCACTTTGAAACCCATCTACTGCCTGCTCCAGGGGTTCTCCACAAGATAAATTTTGACCTCAATCAGCATTAAATTTCTTTGCTTCTCCCATTGTGATTTACCCACTACTGTAAGGTCTAGAATTGCTTGCTCCAATTATACCATCAGGTGTTGAGGTATTGAGGAGTCGAGGTGATACCGTGGAGGCACCATGTAGAGGGTGCACTCATCCTCGATCTCTCAGAGTCCCTCACGGATCAGCATAGATTTCTCCCACATGCCGATTTGCCATGCAAGGTCTTATACCCTCATCAGAGTATGCTCAGGGGCATTTCTCCACCACACTATTGTGGCTTTCCCTCTTCCATCGTCACAATTCAAACCCCGCAGCATAAATATGGCAACATCAAAACAATTCCCAGAGATTATTTTTTTTTTTCAACAGTTAAATGAACTAAAAAAAAATGACGTGAAAACAATAAAAGGTGGTCCACTTAACTTGTGATGAGGATCATGCGTTCAACGTCATCATATGCACTTAGGCACCATCCCCAGCAAAACGGCGCCATTTGATTCGTGTCACAAGAGGTGATCCTGAATCACCACTATATCCTGTTCTCCCATCACGTAGTCAAGCTACCTCCAGTATATGTCTGGTATCGAACACTGGACGAAGTTTTCTTCACACTGATCGGTGAAGTCAAATTCAGAATTAAATTTGATTTTTAAGGTTTGGGGGTAAACAAGGGATGGTTGTCAGAAACTGAAATTTTGAACAAATGAAAATAAATGTAAAATAAGTCTCCTTAAAGCATCGGGATACCGGGCTTAGGGATTCTAGTGGCAACCTAAGGGTCCTTCGTGGTCATTTCTCAAGGCTGAGGAGGATGACATATAGTCATCTCCGAACCCGGATCTTCATTTACTGGCAAACTAACTGTGATTATCTTGATAATGTGGTATCATCATCATCAGTGGTTACCACATGAAGAAAAAAGTCTCTGACTTCAATGGTTCATAGAGAAAAATTAATTGAATTCAGTGGATCTGAATACTACATCCACCGAACCCTCAAGCTACCAAATACAGTAATCAAGAGATAAGGATAAACCTATGTTAGAAATGGACACAGTATGTAATGATGCCTCGCGTGAAGAACAGGGAACCTTCAACCCAGATCCCGCACCCAAGAAATTCTTCTGCTTCAAGGAGGAAGGGATTTGAGTCATCCCTTTATTTGTCACAAGGTGTTTACGTCTGTAAAGGCCAAGAAACAAGAAAATATTAAAGATGGTAACTGGGAGTCAAAGCTTCCTCCCCAAAATTTATTACAGAGAAGTGATTGATTGTCATTTGTTAAAGACTCCAGGCTTATATGCTCGGTTATGGAACATAAAACAATATGAATAACAAAACACATGATATATGAGAAAACCAAAACTGTCAGTTAAACACAAAAACAAAGAAGAAATTTCATGAGGTATGAGAGTTTCACATACATGAAACAAGGCATAATAAATTCAAATTTTTGTTACATAGCACTTTTGCTATTAGCGAAATTTCTCGCTTAGCTACTGAAGTACATAGTTAAAATTTCATGAAGATTAAATTTTCACAGCTGAATAATAAATTCACCTACTCTCTCCCACATACTGCTCCATTGGCTCCCGCTACTATTCCCACTCAGATTATTCCATTTCTTCATGCTTTAAAATTCTTCATTCCCATTGCTGAAATTATTATACATCATATGAATGATGTGAACTAACCACCTTATATGATTGATCACACTAATTAGCTAATTCGCAAAAACTACAAAACAATGAATGCAATTAGTGCAATAGAACCTTAATGATGTCAATCACTAATTATAACACTAGTACAACAGCAGCGCCAAACCCATAAAACAGGTTCAACAGCACTTTTGGGCAATGACCACAACAACCGTGATGTTTAGTTATTCTATCAACTATATCGTGATCGATTTCAACTCAAGGTTATTTTCTTGATTGGTCGATTGTTGAGTCACTGGATCGGAATTTTGCAAATCTTGGCCTGATTCTGTGACATTTTCACCCACTTATTAACTCCCGCCAGAACCTTAAGGTCGTAGATTCTCGATCTGTCTAATTCAGAATTAAACATACTTTAGTTGATCATATTGTTCATTTGGCTTTCCTTATAATGTGCTTGGGTTTTGGAATAAAGGAAAGTAGCTATTTCCTTACTTGTCTTAGCATAAATGAGATTCAACACCTGAAGCAAATAAACAAGAAATGAGAATAAAAAATAAAGGGAAGAAAAATTAAGAAATAGCCAAAGAAGAAATAATAAACGAAAATAATAAAACAACAACTACTATATCCAAATCAACGTAAGGTTATTTTAGTTAATATCAATAGATGTCTACTTCCTTGACAACGGCTCAAAAAACTTGTTAGGCATATTTCTACTTGCGCAAGTGCACATGTTAAACAAGTAATAAAATGGACAATGAAGTCTGGGATGTCGAACCCACAGGAACCAGCTATTGAGTTCTAACATAGTTTAACCGTAGAATTTTTTGGATTACCAAAAAGATTAATTCAATTGATTAACCTAAATAAGAAAAATATCAAAACTAGTTAACTATGAAGATAAAAACTAGGGTTTCTGAGTTCACCTAAGATAGTCCCATTGGTTTGGAATTGGTAAAATCCTAAAGCCCAAAGTCATACATTGAAGGTTAACTAGCCTATCCTATCACTGGTCTCTCTTAACCACCAACAACCTATCCTTAAGACCCGACTATTGCTTCTCAGCCTCAAGCCCTAGGTCTTAGGAAGCATTATGCCTAGCTAGTCTTAATGACCACACGTGAGCCATAAGAATCCCTTGCCTATGGTCATCACGTGTTTAATCGCCTTCGATCCCATCTCCCCATCTCGTTTTGATCTCAGGCTCATTGTGAAAGCCTGTAAGAGGTGATCAGGCAATTACAAGCATTAAGAGCATAATGAAAAACATCAATGTATTTATTAGCTACTATGCTCAAAGATCACATAAACAAACCTCTAATCAACGTTCATACCCCAGGTTACATTGTAGCCCTAGAAAATAAAACTAAACATAATGTCATTGAAAATAAAGAAAACTCTAATGAAAGACATCAGAAATGGAGAAGGGAAATGGTGTTGCAATCTTCGGGCCTTGCTCCAAGCTTTGGCAAAGAAGCCCTAATCTTTAGCCGTCAACCACCAACCCTTCAAATGCACTCATAGGGTTCCTTTTTATAAGCCTCTCAAGTTTAGGGGCATTTTTTTCTTTTATATAGAGGCTCCCCTGGTGTAGAATTTGGACTTGAGACATCTCTCGTGCTAATTATTGAAACCTTCAATTTTTTTGGGTTGAATTTGCAAATTTCACAACAGCTTTAAGTGATTATGAATTTTCCCATATTTAAACCGCCGGAATGGTAGATAAGAGGCAATCAGACATCATAAATTTATAAAAATGATGATCAAAATGTAAACATTTGAGTGACTGCAAATTTTCAGAGGATCAATTGCACACAAATGCCACAGTGAAGGCACAAATCTCTAAGGCATTTCCGTTGTACTATGAACTTCGCAAATAGCTGTGGAGGATCATGAAGTGGCTGTGGAAATTTCTCACTTCACCCAACAGGTATGTCTTATCTCCAAACTCGCTCTATGAGTGCTTATGTCTTAGAAAACCTCGTGGCTAGTGATGAGCTTAAAAGTCATCTATTTTCAGTCCATTTTTTTGATTTATTTTATTCCTAGTGTACTGATTTATGCAGAATATGGAATATTTTCACCAAACTGCCATACAGTGGAATTCAAAAGAAAGCGTAAATTGCGTGAAAGGAAGTAATGTGGGCTTCAGCAAGATCGGATAATCGGACAAGAAAATAAAATATAGAGGCGCAGTGCGATTAAAGGATTTGATGTCGTGGAACCTTTACAAGAATCAAAATACATATTAAGGTTGCAACTACAAAGCTCCGCCGCAATGAAGCGTAATTGAAGACAAACGAAATGGGCGTGAAAGAACCAGTTTACAACTAGAATCGATGAAGAAGAAGACATGATGTCGCGACATCATTCAGAGGTCGCGATAGAATTAAACCCAGTACAGTGGACAATGAGGTCGCGACACCAAAAAGAAGTTGCTACAAAAGATAAACAATTGACTGAACATTTATGTCGCGACATCCGATGCAATAAGGATATCAACATCGAATCGGCAACATGATGATCACCAGGGGGCAACCAGGTCGCGACATCATCATCTAAAGAAAGAGGGTCACGACATCATTCAAATGGTCGCGACATCAGTTGCACTAAAAAGAAGGTCGCGACAAGATCAAGCTGTCGTGATATCAACTACACATAGCAGTCGCGATGATTTACCAACCACGCATGGTCATTGTAATAAAAGAAGGTCGCGACAATCATTTTAGTTGTCGCGACATCACTGCAAAGACTCGAGGTCGCGACATCATTAAACAGCGTCGCGCGATAAATGGCATAACAGAGGTCGCTAATATCATAAAGAGGTCGCGACATCCGGCAAAGACCGGCGTCGCTGACAATATTGAGTCGCCGCGATATCAAATACAAAGAGGTGAGGTCGCCGACGCTAGAAGTCGTCGCATATCGCCCGAAGAAAGAGGTCGCGACAAGAGAGCTTGCTGTGGACATCGCTACCAACATAAGGTCATCAAACAAGGGTTACGACAGATCGAGACAATGGGGAGGTCATGACAAGACTGATGTTAAGATGATTAACACCACCAAGGCTGATCTGAGTTCACTCGCTTCTCTCGTTCGTCTCGTTCGCGCGCGTTCGCGTTTTCTACTTCTTCAACCCACCCCCACTCACCTTCCCCATTTCATGTTTGTTTTGTTACTTTCGTTCTACTACTACTTCTTCTTCTTTCTCTCCCCAAAAAGAGAAAATAAATTAGCTCAACTCAAAACTCATAATTAGCTACCAAGAACATGGAATTTCACTACCTGAAAGAGAGATCCGAAGGTCATGTCCCAGATTTCAATTTCTTTCTTTCTGCTTATTTAGATTAGTTCGTATTTTTGTTTTGTAAATTGGTCCTGAATCGCAAGTATTATAAAGCTGAATGAATGATTTTTATATTTCTTCAAATTACTGTTCATTATTTAAATTTTGACAATTTAATTTCAATCACAGCTCTCTAATTACAAAGGGTTTATTGATCAAGAAGTCAATGTATGGTGTAATCGTATTTTAGAAACCCACCCATTGAAATGACTCTATCGCTTAAATTATCTTTCCTCGAGCACTTTATTCATCGATGATGAACTCACCTGTAAATCTACTTGTCGGTTTTGTTTATTTATATTGATCCCATGAGACGTATTTCTCGCCACCATAAACGACTTAATTTCAAGCCTGATTTCAGGAGGCCCTCTCGAGTGACAGTGAAGGCATTCCCTGAGATAATGAGTAATCATGACAGATGCTGTAAACTGCTATCGTGATTTAATGTAAGCTTATGATTAAATCTCGATAAATCCTCTTTCACTTGGAGACGAATGAGTTTGAACGATTTATCAATTTAAACATGCGTGAGAGTTCGCCGACTAATGGTGAATTCAATCCCGTGTTAGCAAGGGATCTAATCAAGAAAGAATTGTTGCTTCACTTATAAAGAGAAACCAAGATAGTGTAAATCAGGCAATGACTATAAGTTAGAGCTCGTGTTTACAAATTAAAGGTAAGGAAGTATTGAAAGTGAAAAATACCTGCACAAAGGCGCCTGTATTAAAGGTAGTTATCTTAACCCATCAGCTTTCGAAGAAAACAAATTAAGGTTAGATGACGAACAATTGATGCAGAGATCCACCAGACTTTCATACTCCTTTGGACTAGTTTAAAATCTGGTGGGTTCATGTGAAGCAAATTCTGATAGCATTCTCAAGGAAATCTGATGTTTCACAAGAGTTTTTATTTTCAAGAGTCTTTCATATAACTGCTCGATCTAAATTTGTTATTTTATTATTTCAAAAGATTCAATTCATTTGTTATTAAATTCAATTCTTTTTAATTTTATTATTTTAAGGCTTTCAAAGCTGATTCAAATTGTCTACTATAGTCCAATGAAGGAGTTTGAGTGGTCGTAGAAGTTGATTGAAAATTCTTAGATCTCGATCGATATCCGGGATTCAAAATCCACTTTATTACTTGTTCGACTTGTGCACTCCAGTGTAATCATGGATCAAAACCAGAAGAAATTCATCCAGCCTTAAGGAAAACCATTTTTAATCAAGATAATTGCAAAGAAATATAATTAACAAGTTTCATGGCATTATTGCTGGGGATTAGACAATAGTCCTTTGGTAATCGTGTCATAAATTTGTATATGTCTTTTGGTCCAGCGAACAGCTAGTTTACTTATTCTCCAAGAGTTTATAAAAATACCTAAAAAGCTACAAAATCATATAAACTCAAGGAAAACATTAGTTCCAGATATAAGATCACATATATTGAATTCAGTTTGCAATTCACACTAAAAAAAGCCAGAATTTATAAATATGCATAATCAAGAACAATCAGAACTTCTTAATGGAGTGAAAGAGATCATTATTTCAACTTGCTATTTGAATATATTTTTTCAAGACCTTGTCAAAAAGAGTTTGAAATTCTTAGGATAATTATGTTATTTTTGTATAGATTGTGGACTTAAAGTTAATCTAGCGAAAAGTATTCTCTTTAGCATCAATATTGATATAGGTCAACTTGATAGGATTGATTAATTAGAATGTGTTGGAATGATACCATGCTTGGGACTCCTTCATAAGGTTGAGAAATCAAAAGGTGATTGAGAAAGTTTTCTAAAGACTAGATGGGTGGAAGAAAACCTATTTGTCTTTAAGAGGAAGGATAACTCTTATCCATTCATGTTAATCTCATATTCCTAGCTACTTTCTACCCTTTATTAAGATCCCTTCTTTAGTGGTGTGAAAATTGAGAAATTGAATAGGGATTTTCTGAAATCTTGGTTTAGGATGTAAAAAAGAGAGGTCATCTTGTTAGTTGGGACTTAGCGTGCAAGAGGAAAGGGGATTAGCAAGGAAGAACTCTATAAGGAATCACATTCTATTAGGATAATGACTTTTGATGTTTCCTAAGAAGTGGTACGCTCTTTGGTGTTAGATTATCCTAAGCATTTAAAGGGCACATTCTAATAGATGGCATGCCAACACCACAATTAGGTGGTCACACTATTGTCCTTGGATTGCCATTGCATAGGTCTTTATGGATTTTCCAAATACATTCAATTGGTAATGGGAGATGGGAACAAGAGTTCGGTTTTGGGAAGACCGGTAATGGGAGGATTAACTTTCTTATGCTCTTAGTTCCCAAGAATATTCAAAATTGTCACTATAAAAAACCTTACTATCTCTTTAATTTCTTGGTCCTTTTTTTATATAGGTAAAGAGAAGTAGATTAGAAAAAGGCGCTGAAATTGTGTCCAAAAGCGAGTACAAGCAAGAAAAAACCCACCCCCTCAATTTGCAAAAAACAAAAAAACCCCACTATACAAGACATCTCCTCAGTCACTTACTTGGTTCACTAATTCTTTCTCTTGAAATCTAAATTTTCGCTGTTATCTTTCGGATCTTGAGATAGAAAATTTTAAGAGTTTCCCCTCTTCCATGCTTGTACTTTTCTCCATCAAGAAATGATTTGACAGCTTGGTCCCTTTCTTCTTCAAGATCATTCACAATAAAGTCGTTCTTTTCAATCCTAACTAGTCATATTGATCCTATTCCATTATTTTTATTGATTTTGTTTGGAGATTGCAAGCCCTATTCAAGGTTAGAGCCTTTCTTTGGTTAATAGCACTGAAAGAAGGTAATAATCAATAACATACTCAATTGAGATGATTGAAGTTCAAACCATATTCAAAATTTCTGATTTGCCATGTATATTTCAACCAAAGTTCATCTAATGTGAAATATGGGAGTCTTCACCCATATTATATTAATAACAAAGAAAAATAATAAAATCACAAATGATAATGAGCAGAAATGGTTGTCGCACAACATCGGATGAGCAATGTCGTGACATCGTATGGAGAGTGTCATGAAATGATTTTAATGTCAAGATATTAGGTTATGACATCGAATGAAACGGTGGAATAAGAATTGGTCGTCGCCACATCGCACCACAGATATCGAGATATGTGGACCAAAACATTAAAAGATCATGTCATGGCTATCAACTCAGAGTCGCAACATTAGTAAAGGCAGTCAAGTTGAAACATTGGTTGAGCAATGTCGTGACATCAGGATGAAGCCTTAGCACTGAAGACATCAGCTAAAGAATGTTGCGACAGTAACTCAATGTCGTGACATTAACATCATAACTCACAAGCAATGTCATGACATCAGAGCAAGGCTAGAAAAGTGAAGGCATTAGAGCAATGTTGCACATCAATTACACAAAATAGCAAATAACTGAGTTTGTTATACCAATCATATGGTTTGGCATCAAACATGACACGGTAGATGCTAGAATTCAAAATTCATACCACTCAATGTCGCAACACCAAGTTCAACCACGCATATCAAGGCCGCGGATGTCATACATCCGTCACTACATTTCAACACAATGACATTGTATTACAATTTTTAGCCCGCTTTTTATCTCGCTTTTCAGTAAAATAACAATTGCTCGATATATATATGTAAGCTCTGGTGAAGTGTGCACAACTTTTCACAGAATTCGCCAATATTTTATTGAATATTTAAATATCCTTTGTATATATTTTTCTTTTTCTTTTTCTTTTCATTTTATTTTTGTTTTCTTTTGTTTTCTATATTTATTTTTCTTTAGATTATATAGTGATTTATTGAATTTTTTGAAATAATTTTATCAAAATCAAGTCATTTTATGTTCGAACTTGAGGGAATTTATAAATTCTTATGAATTCATTATTTAGTTTTAATGAATTAATCTAATTAGTCATCGCTACTGTGATTCAAGAATGATGCCAAGTTTCCCTACGGGAAGAATCGTGTTTTAATTATTGTTTACATTTATTGGAAGTATAAATGACACACGCTTCTAATATTCTTCCAATATCACTGTTTTACACCATAATAGAGTTGTATTATGACTTCAGAGTCTTTATGACACTTTAATCAGATCATAAGAGCAGAAAAAGAATCTATGGAAGGTCAGGATTGATATTTTTAACTAATAATTTATATCATTAATAAGATAATCACCCAGATGTTCTCTCACTCTCAGTACCACCTACTTATCTATTAGTTAATGTTAAGAACATCTCAACATAGAAAATAATTCGATCCTGTTATTAAATTTAATCATAGAGATGTATAATATAATAATTTCTGATTGAAACAATTGTACTGAAAAGGTTTATTATCCTGCCTGTGGACGCCATCTCAAGTTGTTATAGTTAGTTTGGTTAAGAAAAAGAATAAATCTTAAATAGAGGATCAAATCCTAAAAAAAGCTATTAAATTAATCGACCTCGTTTAGAATATATTTAACATTAGTGAAATGCATAGTGTCAAGAGGCATTCCAAGGATGCACTACTTCCGCTCATAATGTCCGTAATTCAAACCATAGCTAACTGCTTAACTTCAGCTTAATTTGATAATCGTATCACTGACACTTCCAATGTTATCTCAATATAAATATCCTGATCAATAGACTTATTTAGTCTAGCCAAAGTTTGCAAAAACTATTTTGTATTATGCCTTGTTAAGTTAGTTAAATATACTTAAATGAGTATTCAAACAGTGAATTTCAGATTAGTATATAGTCAGATCTTTAGATTTTCTAATCAACCCTATGGGAATGATGTTATTTTGACTCTATAATCACTCTATTACTTGTAATGACTGCGGTAATTACAGCGATTGCACTGAAACCATCTGATCATATTATAAACAAACAAGAAACAATAAACACTATTAAATGTTGATTATCGCAGATTAATACCTTCTATATGAAGTATACAAACCAACTAATGTTCAATAGAATAATATCTGTTTTTAAATGCTGTCAGATTGACTGTCTTGTAGTCGGTTAGAAATTATCAACAAGTTTTCGGGTTCATTGTCGAGGGGATTTATTATGTTTAAGATCAATGAAACCAAAGAAGAAAACAAATAACAATTTTCTTTATCTTCATCAATTTTCATAAAATACTTTTCAAATTTAATGAATGAGTGTAGCTTATTCAACTACTTATCTTTTATTGAGCTAATCATAATATATTTAAGTTGTCTACTGATCTCACTTTGATTTCAGTGTATCATATTTTCAGGCACTTCGTACATGCACAAGAAACCGGAAGCTGAATTGCTACCACTAGATATTGAACTTGAAAAGACATTGAGAAATCTAAAGAAAGTGAGAATAGCAGAAGCAGTAGTGATGGCAAGTGAAAGAGAAGTTAATCATAATGTTCTAATAGCAATAGCAGAAATACCTCAGAGGCAGAGAACAATGGAAGATTTATGACACTCATCATTGTGATGAGTATTCTACGCTTCGGAAACTCAGAATAGAAGCAAACAACTTCGGCGCTGTGTCACCCTTATCACCATGGTTTAGTAGCACTAGTTTCCTGACAACTGGCTTATGATCCAATGAGCACGAGAGGTTCTTATGATAACACCAACTAATTATTTAATTAAATGTTGATTGCGTCAGCAGATATTACTACTAGAGATGGGTGTCAATTGCTTGGTCTGGTCTTATGGCAAATACACGGGAGGAGCTAAGAGAAGCTCAATTCGAGTAGATTCTTCCTTCCTACTCTCACTTCAGAGAGGAGGGGAGAAATCATTGCCTTTGAACAGAAAGAGATGAAAGTCTTTACAATGCTTGGGAGAGGTACAAGCAGCTACTAAGAAGATGCCCAATGCATGGCATAAAGCAAATGACACAAATGGATATATTCTACCATGCCATGAACTACACCTCAAAAGGTATCATTGATGAAGCCCGTTGTGGTGCATCTGCAGATAAGTACAAGAGGTCAGATCGCATAGAATATCACAAGAGCAATTGATAGAGCCCATCTAAAGCTTTAAGAAGAGGTGTGGATTGAGTCACAAGACACCAAGAATTGAAGCCAAATCAGATGGATCAGAATGACTTAATAATCAGAAAGAAGAAGCCATTCAAAGAACGAAGTGGGAATTGTCAAGGAGCTGAGTACAAACCACAAAGATCAACCATATTGTCTTAATTAAGTAGAAGAAGCTCAATATATTCTAGGAAATATGAGCTATAACTTCAAACCAAACAGTAACCTTCCAACCCATCACACACCAACCCTTAGAAACCATGAGAATATATCTTATGCATGAGAAGTACAGCAAGGTCTAAGACCAGAGTAAAATTATTAACAGAATTATACTCCATAGGGTTTCAAAGGATAGCAAAGCATCAGAACAGTCATAGAGCAAAGAATTTAGGCCAGGGGAGGTCCCCGTCTTTTGAGGATCAGACGTTGAATTTCATGGGTGAAAATAAAAGGCTGTTGAACATACATGAAGCGTAAGCCATCAGCCGCGAGTTCCGTGGGCAGAACACAACTTTGTTTCAAGCCAACACTAATCCTTCAGCACTGAGATCATAAAAATCGCCCTGTGTGTATGTAGAATTAGTCTAGGTACTCTTTCCCTAGTGACACCAAGAAGAATCCCAAGGACTACATGGCTATAACACTAAAGAGTAGGCAAAGAATTGCAAAAAAAAGGGAGAAGAAGAGACAAAGCTGACTAAGAAAGAAGAGCAAGTAGAAACTGACAAGGACAAGAAGCTAAATAGAATAGAATCAACATAAAAAGAACATAAATTAGAGGTGCAGCAACAGTAGCAAACTGAAGAGGGGAAAATGAAAAAGAAAGAGGAAGTGAGAGCTTATGTACCTCATATTCCATTCCCTCAAAGACTACAGAAGTCCAAGTTGGATGATCGGTTTGCTAAATTCTTGAACATGTTCAAGAAATTAGAGATCAACATTTCTTTTGTTGAGGCATTAACTCAAATGCCTTATTATGCCAAATTTATGAAGGAAATTCTCAGTAAGAAAATGAAGTTGGTTGAAGATGGAGTGGTAAGTTTGTTAGCAACACACAGTGCAATAATTCAGAGGAACTTGCCACTGGAAATGCAAGATCCAAGCAGCTTCACCATTCCTTACAACATAGGGAACTATGAGTATGGAAGAGCTTTATGTGGATCTGATAAGCATTAACTGATGCTACCGTCTCATGCAGCACTTAATTGGGGAGTCATTCCTCACAACAATGACCTACAAATGGCATATGGGACGGCTAACCCAACTAAGGAACTCAAGGTTGGAAAATTTATTTTCATAAAGGGGACTTTATCATGATGCGACATCGAGGAAGACAACAAATTCCACTCGCTAGTCATGCTTCATTCTTTGCCACTGGAGCAACCTTGATTGATGTGAAAAAAGGGGAACTCACTCTCAAGGTGAGAGATGAAGAAGTACGCTTCAACCTAAATTAGAGTCATGTTTGATTTTAAAAGTTGAATGTAAGAGTCATAAATGTGAATCTATTGATTCTTAACTGAATGATGATTGTAAGAATCAAGATTCAATGAATGAAAATATGATGAATTTCCAGTATATTGAGGATCTTTATATTGAATGTCTTAATGCCAATGTTGAATTAAAAGAAGCAGTTTTAAGTCACAATGAAGAGAATGCACAAAAATCAAGCAGCGGTGAAGAGTAGGTACAAGAGATAGAAAAAAGTTTTGAGGGGTTAATTCTGAAAGAATTACCTAAATACCTTAAATATGCCTTCTTAGGAGCTGAAAAAACACAACTTGTAATTATAACAGCTGAGTTGACATAAAAGAAAGAGCAAAAACTGATTAAAATTCTCAAAAAGCATAAAGAAGCTATAGCTTGGTTAGTGGAAGACTTGAGAGGGATCAATCCATCAATTTGCATGCATAAAATCCTCCTGGTGGAGAATGCAAAGAAGTGCTTAAATGGATGAATACAAGATTTATTTATGCAATCTCAAACAGTCCTTGGGTGAGCCCAGTTCATGTGGTTCCCAAGAATGGTGGATTCACAGTCATCGGAAATGAGAAAAATGAATTAATTCCAACAAAAACTGTGACGGGATGGAAGTTATGAATTGACTACAAAAAATTGAACATTGCCATCGTGAAGATCATCATCCTTGCCTTTTTATCGATCAAATGTCGATAGGTTAACAGACACCTCTCATTTATGCTCTTCTATGATATTCTGTATATAATCATATTTCCATAGCCCCTAAGGACCAGGAGAAGACTACCTTTATTTTGATTGTGTAATGCTCCTATCACCTTTCAAAGGTGTATGATGTCCATTTTCTCTCGACGGTGGAGAGATTATGGAAATCTCACGGATGACTTCCTCACAAGTATCCACATTTAGTACTGTCTAGAAAATTTAGAAAATGTACTTCATAAGTGCCAAGATAAGAATCTAGCTCTGAATTGGCAGAAATTCCATTTTATGGTAACTGAAGGTATTGTCTTAGGACATAAGATTTCTTGAGGTTAACCAAGCAAAGGTTTCTTTTATTGAAACTCTTAGGCCACATACTACAGTCAAGGGGATTAGAGATTTTATGGGACATGCTTGATTTTATAGAAGATTTATAAAGGACTTCTTCAAAATTTCCAGACCATTATGCAGATTACTGGAAAAGGATGCCAAATTTGAATTTGATGATTAATGCAGGTCTGAACTTGAAGAAATAAAATCCAGATTGGTTATTGGTCCTATCATTGCGACACCAACCGGGAAAAAATTTTGAAATCATGTGTGATGGTAGTGACTACAAAATGTGAGCAATGATGGGACAAAGAACTGACAAGATTTTCAGAGCCATATACTATGCAAGCAAAACTTTTAATAAGGCACAAGAGAAATACTCGACTATAGAAAAGGAGATGCTGGCAATGGTTTTTTCTTGTGAAAAGTTCAAACCATACATACTAGGATCCCATGTAATCATACACACTAATCACGCAACAATCAAATATCTGATGGCAAAGAAAGATGCAAAACCAAGATTGATCATATGGGTTTTGTTGTTTGTAGCACTCGACTCGAGATTAAGGATAAGTATACAAGGACAATGTGATACAGATCACTCACAAGATTATAAAATCCTACTGAAGAGGAATGAGGGACTGAAATAGAAGAGAATTTCCCTAATGAGCAACTTTTTCAGGTATCAGTTCAAGTGCCCTGGTAAGTGATATTGTGAATTACTTAGCTTGTGGAATTATGCCACTAAAATCCAGCTACTAGCAGAAAAGAAAGTTGAGGACTGATGCCAGATTTTACATATGGGATGACCCACTGTTGTTTAGAAGAGGAGTAGATCATATCATAAGAAGATGTGTACCAGAGGCAGAATAGGCTGAAATTTCAGATAAATTCCATTCATCACCATATGGAGGACACTTCAGAGAGATGCACAGCCTAGAAAATTCCAACGTGTTTTTTATCAAGCAATCCTATTCAAAGACTATTTTCGAATTCCGTGAAGCATCGTGGATAGATGTCAAAGAATGTTAATATAAACATAAAAAATGAGATGCCTCTCGCAAGGAACTCGCATTGAGATTTTTTATGTATAGGAAGAATTTAATGATCCTTTTCCCACCCTCATTTGGAAATCTATACATTATCCTTGTTGTGGATTATGTATCAAAATGGGTGGAAGCTATTGCTTGTCCCAAAAATGATGCCAACATAGTTGTGGGGTTTATTCAAAGAAACATCTTGAGCAGATTTGGAGCCCAAAGGACAATCATTAGTGACGAGGGAAGCCATTTTTCAAACAAGCTGTTTGCAAAACTATTGAGCAAATATGGAGTCAAACATATATGCTTCTAGCCACCACCCCAATGTCATAAGCAGAGATATCCAATAGGGAGATCAAGAATATACAGGAGAAAACAAGAATGCAAGTAAAAGACTGCCCAAGAAAAGCTAGATGATGCATCATTTATGTAATCCTTATAAGACTCCTGACTAATGTCACAGGATTCTATTTGGAAAGCCTTGTCAACTCCCTCTTAAACTTGAATATAAAGCTATGTGGGCAATAAAGAAGCTTAACTGTGATTTCAAGGCGCTGGGAGAAAAGACCTCGGATGAATGAATTAGAAGGCGAAGATGAATCCTATGATAATGCTAGGATCTCTGAGTGTACGAGTAGCAGTTAGGAGAATTGAAGGAAAGAATTTAAAGTAGGAGAGCTAGTCCTACTATACAACTCAAGGCTCAGACTTTCGGGGAAACTGAGTCGAGATGGAGTGGGCCACTTGCAGTAGTTGCCGCATTACACCCTTTGGAGCGATGACATTGTGTCCCAGGGAAATGAGTTTAAAGTGAATGGTCAGAGATTGAAGCATTACATTGGAGGAATTCTAAATGAAGAATAGTCCCATATTAGAAGAAATTGAAGCTGCTAAAAGAGAACATGCTGCTGTGTGATGTCTGGCCCAAAGACATAAAACTAAGTAACTCTATTTATCATGGAATTTCGTGAAGCACTTCAACCCAAATCCAGTGGTTCAGAGTTGACTACAAAGGGGAGTCTATTTCCTTGACTTATTCCTTGAAGATAATGTGTAATGTCCCAAAAATAGCCTCTTCGTTTTATTATTTTACTTTATAGCATTTTCTGCTATTATAAATTTTTATTTTATTTATTTGATATTTTATTGGTTTTAAGTGATAAAAATAGAGGTTTTTAAAGTGAGAATTTGTGTAGTGGATTAGTGCCCCAATTAAGCCTAGTAGTTTAATATTATGTTTAGAAGATTATAGCACGGGTTAAATTTGAATTTTTCAGAATTTAAATGCTAAGTGAAAAATAAATAAATAAATAAATAATTTAGATTTAATGCAAGAGTCAAGGTTAAATTGGTAAAATGTCAAAATGAGGACCCAAAGGTTATAAATGAAGAAGAGTATATGCTAAATTAGATATTTGATAAGTTGTGGTGCAAATGAAATAGAAATGAAGGGCTATAATGCAAAAATGAGAAAAGAAAGCCAAAAAGAGATAGCCAAACAAGGCCTTGTAATGGATGAGAGGATAAGACAAAAAATTGGTCTTAGAATGGGTATTATCACGTTTTGGGAAAGGGAGAGAGCTAGGGTTATGGGTTCTTGAGAAGATCCATTGTTGGTGATTGTTCTCCATTTGTTCAAAGTTTTGCAAGAAAAGAGAAGAAAAAGGAAGCAAAGTATGGATTATCCCTTTTGCTTGTTAGGAACCCTCCTAACTCCCTCTTTTATTGTGTTTGGATTGGTAAAACCCTACTTTTGTATATATATGTTTGAGTTAATTGGCTTATTTTCTAACTTTGATTAGGATTAGTTTGAGAATTTTTGTATAAAGGAAATGTTGGGGTTTTAAGGGAGATGCTGTCAAAAATTTTCCAAAACCCATGTTTTGTTTGTATAAGTTGGCCATTACTCATCGAATTAGTGATTCAAATTTCTGGGTAAACTAGACTTCTAGGAAAAAATATTTTCTTGAAATAAGTGTATTCAAATTTGGACCCCATTGTACCCATAAATTCGTCAAAATGAAGCACTGTTTTCAGGCAAATTCTAGTTCTGGTTTGGTACAATTTTGATGTTTTGGGATAGTTTTGGTATTTTGTCCATAAGTTGAGTTTCACTCATCCAAATTGAGTGATTCAAATTTCTAGGTAAACTAGAATTCTAGGAGAACAATTTCCTGGAAATAAGTGTATTCAAATTTGGACCCCATTGGACCCATAAATTCGTCAAAATGAAGCTCTGTTTTTGGGAAAAATTTTATTATGTTTTGGAAATAGAGTAGTCCTGGTTGTTTTGGACATATCTTGAGTTTCGGTGCTCTGAATTTGATGATTCCAATTTTTGAATAAAATAGATTTATAGAGGAACAATGGGCTTGAAGGAAGTTTGGTAAAATATGGTTCATTTGTTCCCAAAAGTTTTTACAAGTGAAGGTGTATTGGGTAGAAATCAACCCTAACCAAAAACACTAGCATGCACTGTTGATATTTTTCTCTGTTTGTGATGGATTAGGTGTTGGTGACGAGGAAACTTGAGTAAGATTGGGATTCCAAGGATAGGAGTCAGGAGGGTAACTGCTGGTTTTGTTCTTTCTCATTTCTTTTCATATTACGGTTTGTATTGGATTTGTCAGCAAGGAATGATTTGTGGCTTGCATGTGTGCTTTGTTTTTTAACCATAAACAAATATGTCTTAAGTGATTGGGAAATTGATTGCAAATGGATTTCCATGAAAACGACATGAGCGTCAAAATGTTGCAATTTTCTATGACTGAGTATTAATGCCCTTAAGAGAATGTTATCCGTTATATTCGAGTTAAGGATAGATTGGTATACGATAAAGGGTCGATATGTGATGCTGCGAAGCGAAATGATTATAGTGGCATCTCCGTCAGTAGCTAATGGGGCCCGGTATTGATGGTGTACAAAATGAATTTGTAAATAACCCGGTCAATGACCCTAATGGGGCTAAATCTTGTGTTGTTAGAATTTTTATAAAACTTGCAAACCCTGGCAGGACCGTGCAGTGTTCCGTTATCACATGCGTGAAAGTCTGGTTAAATTCATTTAAGAAAACTTATAAATGCCTGTGTGAAATGTATAATTTGAGTTTTGAATGAAAAATTAACAAATATATTGTTTATTGCATTGACCATTGGAAATGTGCCAAAATGTTGTTTTCGAAAATATACATATTTTGTGTTTGATTGAAATAAGGATAGAGATGCATAGAATCACTAAGCATGAAAATGCTTAGCGCGTTGTTTTATCTGTAACGCCCCAAAGATACCCTATAATTTTTGTAATAATTTTATTATATATATTCTGGGTATGAATTGAGCCAAACTTGGGTTTTTCCCGGAAAACTGATAAATTGTGAAATGTGAAACGAATATATGACCATATGATTAAATATTATATGCTAAAATGAGAAATTGATTGAACCCATAAATAAACCAGTGTAAAAAGGGCAAAAATGGAAATTTGTAAAATGAGGACCTAAGGGTCAAATGACAAGCTTAAATGCTAATGTGAAAAAAATGATAAGTGAATGTGCAAATAAGGAGACTAGTAAGCTTTAAGTGAGAAAAATGAAAAATGGGTTAAGAGCTAAAAGAGGAAAGAGCCAAACATGGCGTTAGGAGAAAATGAACTTAAAGACTAAAAAGTGGTCTAAGGGCTCATTTGAGCAAAAACATTTTTGAGAGAGTGGGAGAGGAGAAAAGCTAGGGTTTTTGGAGGAGAGAGAGGATTGTTGTAAATCCTTGTTTGTTGAATCTTTGAAGGAAGGAGGGAAAGAAATTTAGGGTTTTGAGTCGCGAAAGTTTAAGGTAGAACCCGAACCTTAGAAAGTTGTATTTGATGTTTGGGTTAGAAAAACCCTAATCCATCAATGGGTTTTGCTCATGGTTGGTTTAGGATTATATTAGGATGTTATTGGGAGTGATTCCCATGTTTTGTTTTGGGATTTTGGGGTGATTTTGGAGAAAAATGCAATGCCATGGAAAATCTGGAGCGTGTCGGAAACTCCTCTGTGCGGCTTAGGAACCCACACCGCGATGTGGACCTACTGGGAGTGGGATACCCTTTGCGCATGGGTAGTGCGAATGGCACCTAAAGATCACATGCAGCGGCGCGGCATTGCCGCGATGAAGCTCTTGTTCTGACAGTTTTGGATTGTTGTTAGAAAGTCTAGTTTTCGTACCACTTGGAAGTAATTATAGGAACCTATTCGATGACTAATGAGGGTTCAAATAAGAATGAAAATAAGTGAAAAATGCACCGAAACTAATAAGAATGACTAATGGAGATTCGTTAACTGTGATAATTGCTTACCCACTAAAAGTGGTGTATTTATGTTTGACTAGGAGTTTGAAAGTGAAGATCACCTAACCTAAGGCGAGATCGAAGAAAGAAGAAGCGCGAGCAAATTCGGTTAGTTCTTTGTTCACCGTAATTATATTCATATTTCAAGTGTTTGGTAGTTTACTAAAACCTGAAATTAGTATATGGAATGAGTATATCTTTGAAATGATATTACGAAAGGGCATATGGATTTGAAAATGTGATATTTGAAATGTCTGACAATTAATTGCATGTGAGGGATTAGTTGAATTGTAAACGAATTGGTCAATTCTTAACATCTTGAATTGAATCAACATACCGAATGACCAACATGACGAGGTGCAATGGAATCCACATGTAGTAGCCGAGGAATTGATGTCTACATAGTGGGATGCTAATTGGCATCCATCATGGTGTAATAGCATTGTTAAATGTCCCCGAATGAAGTTACCCAATGGCATTTGTCATGATGGTGTATGGCATTTTTAACTGACCACTTGGCGGGATGCACCAATGGCATCGGAAATCGTGATGAAAACCAAGAAATTGTTAATGTGTAAGCACATTCTTAGAATGACAAAAATGAAAGGATTCATAAAACGGAATCTGTCATGAATGTTAGTGTATAAAATGATGAAATAAAACTTTGATAGTGAAAATGAGATTTATAAACAAATATGTCATCGTATATGTTTGAATCGCATGATTTGAGTTAAATGATTTGTTGCATGTGAAAATGCATATTTTATATGATCGATGATTTGTAAAGTGAAAGCATGTGAAAATGAATAAGCATGAGTATTGTTTTATATTGAGCATGGAAAGAGGTAAAAAGTATAGTTTTATATAAAAGGCATGGTTTTATGATAAATGCATGTCGTGTTAAACTGAAAATTTGAATAGAACTGTATAGAACCACTAAGCATGAAAATGCTTAGCGTGTAGTTTTTATCTATGCATAGGTTTCGAGTAAACAGGAAAGGAGGCAAGATCAAGAAGCGTAGAGTCATAGAGAAAGTTGCAGCGTATAAGTATATACCCAGTCATATGCATATAATCCTTTTTGAATATGTGACATTTACACACATTTGTGAACAGAGTTAATCTACGAAATATTGTTTTGTATTTCATTTTGTAAAGCTGTGATCGCCATTTTGTAAGCGTGTGTATAAAAATAAATGTTTATAGGCTTACCATTTGAAACAGCTTTTGCGTAATTGAAAACTCTAAAATGAAATGACATAAATAAAATGTTTTGATAAGATAAATGAAAACGGTCAGAGTAAACCGGGCTCCGATTCGGATCCACCATTCGGGTCAGGCTGAGGATTCGAGTCACGACACTTTTGAAAAAAAAAAAAAGGTGCTACATTTAGTGGTATCAAAGCATCCCGGATCCGGTTGGGACTCGCCAATCGGGTTGGACCGAAAAGGGGTGCTACATTATCACATGCATGTACCAAGTGAATAGGGGCAAGATCGAAGACCGTAGAGCCCGAAGTCATCGTCGAATCGTGCAGAGTATAACTAAATGCTCTATCTCATGCATACATTTCATTAAAAAAAGACATATATCATGTAATTGTTTTGCATTGCAAACAAAGATGTATAAATCTTCATGGGAAGAGTATATCACGACTTCACGTTTAGACGCAATTTCTGATGTTTTGTAAATGATTTAAGCAGGCGAGAAATGTCATCTTGTATAGCGTAAGTGAAGCGAATGATGGAAACTCTACACCATGATTGATGTATATTTTATATATATAATGCGTATTAGTAATGAGATCATATTTTCATACATACATAAAAAATGATTTAAAGGATATTAAATATCTCGCAAGAAAATAAGTATATAGAAATGTGTTTCTGAGATAAATGGATTTAGTGGTGCGTCCCAGTCAGGTCAATGAAGTCGGGTTGGAGTGGTCAGCCTTGATAATTTGTTGGTATTAAAGCCTAGGTTTAGGTGATTCTATGAATTGATTTTCCATTATGTGTGTCATGCATTGCATTTGCATATAAAGGATAGTGTGACTTCGATGCGGATCTTGTCGGTCTTAATAGGTTAAGCATGTGGAAAGTTCAAGCCTTTAATGGGGTCGGAGGGTGACTCGGGAAGTCACCCCGAATAACCCTAGCTAGTGGATGGTGGGCAAGTGTCCATGCTCCATCGATACATGAACGAGGGGTGGCCGTAGGAGGTACATGATATCCTCCCGACAAATGGCCTATGTATTGCAAAGAGTAGTCTGACTAGCCCCGAGTTGTACCTTGAGTGGAATGACGATTGAAGGGCGAATGAAAATGCAAACCGTAGATTTTCTTGGAAAGAAAGATGATGAGCCTTCCATGGTGGAAAATTGGCTCGAAAGAATAGAGAGAATGCTTCGAAAAATGCATTGCACACTAGAGGAAAATTTAGAGTGTGCGATCTCACTACTTTAGGATGACGCTTACTAGTGGTGGGTGTCCGTGACTAGAATTGCACCACTGGAAAGTGTTACGTGGGAGTTTTTCATAGGAGAATTCAGGAAACAATACATGGGTCGTATCTACCTTAGCATTATGAGAAGAGAGTTCCATAATTTGAAGCAGAGGCAAATGAGTGTGTGAGTATCGAGAGGAATTCACCGTCAGAGCAAGTATGCTTTCTAGAGATGTTGAATTCTGAGAGGAAGAAAAGTGCCATAGTTTGAGGATGGCCTAAATGTCTATGTCGGACCTATGTAGGAGATTCGCGAAGTGATGATTTCTCTAGATTGTGACATGTGCTTTAAATGTTGAAGGGTGAAGAGAAGAGTATGTGAAAAAATAAAGAAGCGGAATTAAAAAAACCACACAGTCGGTCATGTTAAATGTCAACATCGAATAAGAAATTTTGAGGTCCACAGGGTTCTAGTCAGCCTACACTATAGAGATCAGCTCAAACTATCAATAGTAAGACTATTCTACCAGCACCATCAGTAGCTAGAGCCCCATGAGATTATTCCAGAGGACTAGCTCCTTATTATTGCACACATTGTGAGATGAGACATAAAGGAGACTGTTGGAGACTAATAGGTGCTTGTTTGGTTTGTGGATCCAATGAGCACAAAGTAAGATTGTCTAGGCAGTTCTTTGTGCTTTTGGTAGGGTATAGCTTGATGGTACAAAGGAAGTAAGGACCGATAAAGTATTTGCATCAGGCGCTGAAAGGGACATAGACCATGGCGAGAAAGGTGCTAGTGCTCGACCGGGCATATCACGATGAAAGGTAGTTGAAGATAAAATGCACATCGGATGTGATGGTTGGCAATTTCCATATCTTTGGGACTATTGTACATGCATTGATAGATCCGTAATCTGACCCGTTCTTATGTTTGTACTTGATTCTAGCTTGGGTAGTATCTGAAGAGTGAAGCAGAATTATGATATTGGTGATGAACCCTCTTGGGCATAGTGTCGTTGTGAATAGAGTCTATAGGGGTTGTCCCATCAGAATACGAGAGTATGAGTTTCCGGGAGACTTAATCGAGTTATCATTCATAGAGCTTGATGTGATATTAGGGATGGATTGGTTGTCCCGACACCAAGTGGTAGTTGATTGTATAATGAAACGAGTGGCCTTAAGGACACCGAGTGGCGAGGAAGTGACTTTCATTGGTGAGAGGCCAAACCACCTCTCTAATGTGATTGATATGAAAAAGGCGGAGCCTAGTTTATCAGACATCCCTATAATTTATGATTATCTGGACGTGTTTTAGGAGGAGTTGCTAAGATTGCCTCCACAAAGAGAGATTGAGTTAGCAATTGGCGTTGTTTCGAGTGCTACTTCGGCATCCATTACAGTGTATAGAATGGCTCCGGTTGAGTTAAAAGAGTTGAAGCTTCGGTTGCAAGAATTATTAGAGAAGGGATTTATTCGTCTGAGTGTGTCACCATGGGGAGCTCCAGTGCTCTTTGTTAAGAAGAAAGATGGTACACTTCGGTTGTGTGTTGATTATATGTAATTGAACTAGATGGCAGTGAAGAACAAGTATTCGTTACCCAGAATTGACTTGTTCGACCAATTGAAAGGTGTTGGTGTCTTTTCGAAGATCGACCTACGATCTGGGTATCATCAATTAAGGATTAAGGATGAGGATGTGCATAAGACGACGTTTAGAACGCGGTATGGACATTATGAGTTCCTTGTAATGTCGTTTGGGTTGATAAATTCACCAGCGACTTTCATGGACTTAATGAATCATGTTTTCCGACTGTATGTAGATCGGTTTGTCGTGGTGTTTATAGACAACACCCTCGTGTATTCAAAGGATCGGGAAAATAATGATACTCACCTTCGGGTAGTGCGAGAAACCTTGCGAAAGGAACAATTGTATGCAAAAATGAGAAAGTGTGAATTTTGGTTGAGGGAAGTGTCCTTTCTTGGACACATTGTATCTAAAGAAGGAATTAGGGTGGATCCAAGGAAAATAGAGGTGATTCTTGAATAGAAACCACCGAGAAATGGCACGGAAGTTTGTATTTTCCTAGGATTGGCAGGTTACTATAGAAGGTTTGTTAAGGGTTTTTCGATGACTGCGGCCCCTATGACGAGATTCCTCCAAAAGAATGTGAAATTTGAGTGGAGTGGAAAGTGTCAAGCTATTTTTGAAAAGTTGAAAGTGTTCTTAGCAGAATTTTGTTCTTTCGGTGAGCCTCGATAACAATATGTGATCTTTAGTGATGCTTCGTTAAATGGACTAGGATGTCATATGCAAGAGGTAAAGTGGTAGCTTATGCTTGAGGCAATTGAAGCCACATGGAAAATTACTCTACGCATGATTTAGAATTGGTACGCCATTGTGTTTGCACATTGAAGGAAATAATGAGTGCTTATCTTCTGAGGAGAAAGTGTTTCATCTACACTGATCACAAAAGTCTTAAGTATTTGCCCTTGCAACGAGAGCTTAACTTGAGACAACGTAGATGGATGGAATTGATAAAGGATGATGATTATGTGATCAACTACCATCCTGGGAAAGCTAATGTTGTGGCAGATGCTCCGAGTAGAAAGTCAGTACAAACATTACGAGCATTGAATTCTCATTTGGCAATTATAAGATGATGGTACAATAGTAGCGGAATTGATAGCAAAACCAAATTTGTTAAATCGAGTGCTAGAGGCACAAAAGAGTGATGAGAAAATTTCTTCAATTGTAAGTCAGAATAGAGTGGGGAAGGAAACTGAGTTTTCAGTGAACGAGGATGGATTCTTGTGTTATAGAGACCGAGTTTGTGTACCTAATGATGATGAGTTGAAGAAATCCATTCATGAAGAGGCACACAGTGAATCCTTTGCTATGCATCTTAGTAGCACGAAAATGTATCAGGATTTAAAGACTTCATACTGGTGGTCCATAATGAAGATAGATGTTTCGGAATTTGTGACCAAATGTATGGTGTGTCAGAAATTGAAAGTTGAACATCAAGTTCCTTCTGGATTGTTGTAGCCTATTAGAATACCCGAGTGGAAATCGGACCGAATACAATGGATTTTGTGGTCAGGTTACTATTAATAAGGAGAAAGCATGATTCGGCTTGGGTCATGGTAGACCAATTGACAAAGTCAGCTCACTTCCTACTAGTAAGAACCAACTATTCACTTGATAAGTTGGCAGAGCTTTACATAAAGGAAATAGTTCGGTTACATGGGATTCCAGTGTCTATCATTTCAAATAAAGATTTGAGGTTCACCTTAAGATTTTGGGGAAAATTACAAAAGGCTTTAGGCACTCGACTAAATTTCAGCATGACTTTCCACCCACAGACGGATGGACAATCGGAGAGAGTTATTCAAATTTTAGAGGATATGCTTAGAAGTTGTGTGATCGACTATGAGGGTAGTTGGGATAGACATATTCATGAGCGTCAAAATGTATTTATTGATATATATATATATATATATATATATATATATATATATATATATATATATATATATATATATATATATATATATATATACACACCTGATATTGTAATTTATTATGGTATTGATATTAATGCCCATACGAGAATGTTATCCATCATATTCGAGTTGAGATAGATGATATACTAATAACAAGGGTCAATGTAGTAGTATATATATATATATATATACACACACAATATTGTAATTTATTATGACTGAGTATTAATGCCCTTACGAGAATGTTATCCATCATATTCGAGTTAAGGATAGATTGGTATACTAATAAGGGTCAATGTAGTAGTATATATATATATATATATATATATATATATATATATATACACACACAATATTGTAATTTATTATGACTAAGTATTAATGCCCTTAAGAGAATGTTATCCATCATATTCGAGTTAAGGATAGATTAGTATACCAATAAGGGTCAATGTAGTAGTACAGCGAATGAAATGATTTATAGTGGCATACGATCTGTGTGACGGGGCAATCTGGTAGTGTATCTGAAATGAATTTGTAAATAACTGATCGGCTGACCCAGTCGGATCGTACTTGTTATTAAATGTTTTTATACCAGCCTATAGCCCGAGTGGGACCTCTTTAGGTGTTTCGTTATCACATGCAGAAAGTCATGGTTAAATTCGTTTACGGGCAAACTTATAAGTAAATGTGTGAAATGCATAATTTGAGTTTTGAATGAAAAATTAACATATATATTGTTTATTGCATGGACCATTGGAAATGTGCCAAAATGTTGTTTTCGAAAAGATACATATTTTATGTTTGATTGAAATGAGGATAGAAATGTATAAAACCACTAAGCATGAAAATGCTTAGCCCATTGTTTTATCACGACCAGGTATCGAGTGAATAGGGGCAAGATCACAGACCGTAGAGTCCAGAGTCATTGTCGAATCGTGCAGAGTATAAATAAATGTTCCGTCTCATGCATACATTTCATTTCAAAAAAAAAAAAATCATGTAATTGTTTTGCAATGCAAACAAAAATGTATAAATCTTTATGGGAAGAGTATATTTTGACTTACGTTTAGACATGAACTACAATGTTTTGTAAATGATTTAAACAGGGCGAGAAATGTCGTCTTGTATAACTGTGGGAATTGAGCAAATGATGGGCTTATATATATATATAATGCGTATTAGTAATGAGATCATATTTCATACATACATCAATATGATTTAAATGGATATTAAATATCTCATTGAAAATAAGTATATGAAATGTGTTTTATAGATAAATGATTTAGTGGTCTACGTCCTCGGGTCCGGTCCAACGGTCGGGTCGGGTCAGGGCGCGCGACATAATGCACAAGCTAAGTTTGGAGGAGTGTTTTTTTTTATGATTTAGAAATTGAATAGCATGAGCAATGTTCGTAATTCTTGAGATTTTTTTTTTTATTGTTTTAAAAGATATTTGCTGAAATGTGCTGAAAAATTTAGTTTTTTATAGCCCATTCTTGGATTGAGAGACTTAATACTTGTTAGATTTTTATTCACAAGCATGATTGAGTGAATAGAAATGAATAATAAGAGGGAAACAAGTAAAAATAAGGATGAGGAAGCTAAAATTTCAAAGTCATTATGACATCACTTCAATGTTGCGACATCAGTGTGAAAAAAATTTCAATGTCGTAAAATCGACACTACAATGTTGCGACATTACTTCAATGTCGTGACATCATTTCTACGATGTCGCGACACCTAGATTAACACAATATCAACGTCGCGACATAACAATTTAGAGTTGTAACATCAAGGAAGTGTCACGACATTGCAATCCCAATGTCGCGACATTAAATCAAGTCACTCAAAATTCTTAAGCAATGTCGCGACGTAATATCCTCAATGTCACGACAATAAGTTGAATCACTTGAAAACTTTTGTCGATGTCACGACATCGACACTCAATTTTGCGACATCGCACTTAGGGTAGCCCACCTATTTAAAGGAACACTTTGTGAGAATCTTCAAATCAAAACCAAATCTCTCAACCTTTCGAGCCCTAAGCTTCTCCAAATCTCCATTTTCGAAACCAAAAGATGTTGAACCCTAGCTCTTCTACCCTAGACGAGGTAGTTGAAAACATATTAGAGGAAGTATTAAGAGAGAGAGCCGAACAATCAGAGAACCAAGAAACTGCTCCTAAGGAGGTGAGGGAAGAAAATGAGGAGGAGATTGAGGTTAAGGTTGAGGAAGAAGATGCCAAAGCTTTCTATTCCTACAAGGGGGCAAAAGCTTTCAAGAAATATCTCACCAAGGGTTTGTAAAAGAGAGAGGATTCAGAGAAATCATGGCGCCCTTCAAAGGGGAAGTGATTAGTGCCCAAAAAGTGCTATTTTGAACCCTATTTTTAATAGGTTTTGAGCGCTTTTTGTATACTAATTGTTATAATTAACTTGATTGACACATTTAAGGTCCCTTTATTGTACTTATTCGCGTGGGGCTATTTTTGTAGCTTTTGCAGGAATTGGAAGCCAAATCATCGTGAATCCAATCATAACAAAGTCGGGTTGATTTCCATCAATTTCATATAGTTTCCCATCAATTTCGATAATGAGGAATGAAGAATATCAAAGCTAGAAGAAATGGAATAGTGCGTGTGAATGTGCTTGAAAGGAAGCAATGGAGCAGTAGCCAACATGATGAGCGATTAACAGAAAGATTTTTAGCACACCTGTTGGAAATTAAGCTATCATAGCGAATTTTAAGCTATCATAGCGAAATTTCGCTATGTAGTAAATTACCTTCTAGCGAAAGTGTCATAACTCTGTTTTAGTGTTTTAAAACGACTCCGTTTTGGTTTTCTCCTTTCTACCCTCATTGTAAGAGTTTTAGTTAGGTTAGTTTGGTAGTTCACTTTGATTGTAAGGCTATATAAGCCATTGTAATACACTATTGACCGAAGTTAGATTTTGGGAAGGAAGCAAATACGGGCCCTTGTTTTTAGCCCTTCACATTCTCTCTTCTCTCTCTTCTTTCTCTCACTTTCTAGGCAGCAGAGCACACCACTGAGTATAATGACTCAAAGGATGTTTAATAAAGCCTCGTAATGTGAAGAAAGAGGATTGCTAGGCTTGGGAAGTAAGGTTTGAATTTTGTTCCCCTATTTTTCACGCAGCAGGTTTTGACATTTTGGTTCCTAAATCTGCAACTCTAGGTTTAAAGCTTTTTGATGTACTTTCTTTGGCCAATACTTGGCAAGCTTTTAGGGTTCAGTGTATTCTTAGCTTTAGATACAACGTATCCGTGGATTTATTCACGAGCCCTTTGGAGGTGGGTTAAAAGGGTTATATTTTCAACGTAGATGCATCCTCGTTGATCAAATACTTGGTAATCTTTTAGGGTTCGGTGGATACTTATTATTAGATCACGAGATTCATTGGTTGCCGCTAGAATCATTGTAAGATGGAATTCGAGGTGATGAATTTTCCTTTGTAGGAACCATAAATGCTAAATAAATGCTTTATCAAAGGAAAATTATTAGGGTTTAGTTTTAAAAAGTTAAATGAAGATCGGGTTCGGGAAATGACTAAATGTCATTTGCCTAATGCGAAAGGAAATGAACTTGAGGACCTCTTTGTAACCTATCCCATTTGACCTAGCAATGGCAAGGATTTCTTTTTACACTTTATTTTAGTTTATTTCGTTTTAATTTCAGTTTTCCAAACAATACCTCTCACTGTTTTTACCAAACCTGAAAATCCAAATTTAATTCACCATTTTGAGCTTCACTGTTAGTCATTTGTGCAAAGAAAACCCATCCCTGAGTTCGACCTTAGACCACTATACTACAGTAGTAATGCTACGGCAGTATCAGTAATTTATAAATTTTGTTGATTCAAAACACCTGCTGTGCATGCGAATCAAATGGCGCCGTTGCCGGGGATGGTGCCTAAGTGCAAGTGACGAGTTGTTGAACTTGTGATCCACATGACAAGTGTTGGTGAATTTTCAAGCTTTTTGTCTTTACTGTTAATTAACCCTAATAGTTCCAGCATTGGAATTGATTCAAATTTATCTTGTCGATATACAATTTCTATTTTATTTCTAGCTAACATTAACCTTTTTGGTAGCTTTGTTTTTGTTGTTTTCTTGTTGTTTGTGCTGTGTTCATAGCGATTTATGCGTGGGATACAGAACCTTGTGACGGATGGAAAACTTCTTGATCTAATTGAGCAATTTATGAAGTTAGTATACACAGCAATCAGATGGAGCCTCCATATGAGGAAGCGGCTTGATCGTGGGGAGTCTTGAAAAGAAACCACAATGCCTATCGATCTATGAGGGATCACATACACCCACCTAGGTGGTATCCTCATGCATAATTCCTATTTGAAAGTGCACATGAGACCTACTGTTTTTGCTCCCGACCTTTCATGGTATGGAGGGAATGAAAATCCATACACTCATCAGGGAGTTTGAGGAAGTATGCACAACTTTTAAGAAGGTGCGATTGACATGGAGCTGTGAAGTTGAAGGAGCTACATTTAACCCTCAAGACAAGACGAGAATTTGGCTTAATTCAACTAGGCGAGAACCATGGCGAATCGGGCGGAGTGCGAATTAGGAATTGTAAATAAATTCTTCGATTACTTTACAAGACCAATAATTTGAAGAGGCAAATCTACATTTGCAGCCCATGACAATGAAAGGTTCTATCAATGCTGGGAGAGGTTCATGGAGACCATCAGTGCATGTCCACACCATGGGTTCGATACATGGATGCTTGTGAATCATTTTTATGATGGAATGTCCCCTGCCATGAAGCAACTATTAGAGACCATGTGTGGAGGGGAATTCCTAAGAAAAAATTGGGATGAGGCCATGGATTTCCTCAACTATGTAGCTGAGACATCCAAGGCTTGGGATGAGCCAAATCCCAGGGAGGTAGACAGAATGAGACCTGGCAACTGAGGAGGCATCTATTCACTTGTAGAGGATGTGGAACTGAAGGCTAAGCTATCACGTCTTGGCTGGGAGAGTGGATGGCCCGGAAGGAAAAGGGTGCATGATGTCGGGCGGTGGCCAGAAATCCTTACCAGGCAGACCATGCATCGATTGCCAATCCCATGGTCACCAGGGAAAACCTTTGTCGATTGCTCCTCGGTGAGGGATTTGATGCAAGAGAAGAAAGCGAGCATAATGGGTCGATAAGCCGCAGCAAACACT
Organism: Tetrastigma voinierianum; assembly: GCA_016808115.1. NCBI lineage: Eukaryota > Viridiplantae > Streptophyta > Magnoliopsida > Vitales > Vitaceae > Tetrastigma > Tetrastigma voinierianum. The sequence goes on from JAEQBH010000463.1 coordinate 266,188, forward strand.
CATCACATTGACACATATAACTGACTGGAGGAACCACCCAAATCTCTCTTGGAAGCCTCAGCCTCCAGCATATGTTTCCCCAGGCACGGCCCGGCAACGTGTGGATCCGCCTCTTATGGCCCGGCTGACCACCAACCTCATCTCTTGTCGAGCAATTTATTGTAATCTGACGAGTGGTAGGTGAGTTTGTGGAAGGAAACGAAAGGAATCAATGTCTTTGATTATTAAAATAATTGAAATCTGTGGAAAGCACCTGAGCAAAGAAGATAGATGGGCTCCTGGCGATCTGTCAGAAAATATAGATAATTTCTGACATTCCGTCACTAGGAATACAATCTGTTGGAAGTTGTGACAAGGAAGATTACCGCGAAATGGATACCGATCGGGGGATGGTGAGATAGGTTACGCCCAGCGACCACAACGAGATGGATAAGTAAAGCGGTGGTCACTTTGAGAAATTAATGAAGCAGTTGATCTGACGGTCACTAAACGTAAAGACCCAGGAGGATGGGGCGGGAAGCACATGTTGTTAAAGGTTCAGAAGAAGTGTGCTCTGGTTCTGGTTAAATTAAAAGTTACGGTGAAGCGGGCATCATAGAGTGGAACGGATGATCATTTGGTGCCTCTTGACGTGATCAAACAAGGTCGTTCTGTCTGAAATTCTAAAGGACACGTGCGCGATCAAAAAAAGGGTTGGGCATTGACAGAAAGCCTTCTTTGGCCGAGCAAGTGGCTCCATTATCGATGCAAAACATTAGTAAAAATATAAGGATCGGGATCCATTTCGATCGACATTGGGAGGGACTTGTATAGATAAGGCAAGCATTGGATTTGGGGAGCTAGTGTCGACCTCTTGCCATCTCGGTGTCTGGCCGATTAGGTTTGGGGGAGGCTAAAACTTTACCAACATCACTCTATCCTTAGTTGATTGATCAGTAAAAATTCCTAAAGGTATAGTTGAGGATGTTTTGGTGAAGGTAGACAAATTTTATTATCCGATGGACTTCGTAGTTCTAGATACGGAACCGGTGGCAGAAGGCACTAACCAAGTGCCCATCATACTTGGGAGGCTATTTTTGGCCACATCTGTCTATAATCAATTGTCGGAATGGAGTCATGCAGCTTACATTTGGAAATATGACGTTGGAGCTTAATATTTTCCACCTAGGTAGCAAGCACAAATTAGGAGAGGAGCAGGAACAGGAATTAGATGAGGAATGCGGTTGCCCGAGTGCGAGGGGAAAGCGCGGTGCTCCTGGCGGAAGGAGGAATTGATGAAGAACGGTGAAGCAATTGATGAAGGAGTGTTGCATCGAGTCACTCGTCCGGCTCCTTTGGTTCCCTCGGCACCACCGGATGATAAAATGCTCGACACAAAGGAAATTTGAGCATGAAACAGCTGCGGCACACCTCCTTTGCGGCGTGAAGGGCTTATCCTCCTTGACCCTCCATGAACCCGGAAGGACTCACAAGTAGGAATTAGTTTCTGATGGGAATTAGAAGCCACTCGATTTTGACCAGAGTTTGTTGCTTTACTTTAAGTTTAATATATAGTTTCGTAATTTTCTTAATTTTAGATTTGTTTTTACGTGTAATTTTCTCATTTTCATTGCACATTCTCGGAATTTTGGTATTTTGTTTTCGGGTGCAGCTCCCAGTCTCCCACTTTTTGTTTTCATTTTTTCTTGTCTTATTTTATTTTATAAATTATTTTATTTTGATTTAGTTAATTTTCTTCTTCGTTTCTCTAATTTTGTTTTTAGATTTATTTTTTTATTTTTTTATTTTACGCAATTTTCTTAATTTTTCTTGTATTAATTTTTGCGGTTTGTGTGTGAAAATTTTGAAGTAGAAGGTCGAAGCGAGAATAACTTGATGGCATCGGGGACAATTTCGCTAGAATGGCAGAAAATTTGTAATAATAGCGAAATTTTAATTATATGATAGCAATTAGCTACATAGCGAAATTTCACTATGCTTGAGTGTTGGCTGGATGTCCCCATAAAAGACAAATTTTGAACAGTGAAGTATAAAAAAAAAAAAAATTCCGTCTCTCACACAAAATATAAAAATATATATATATAAAAAAAAAATTTATTTTTATTTTTATTTATTTTATTATTTTTATTTTTATTTATTAAAAAAAATTTTATGTTATTTTATTTTATTTTCTTTTTATAAAAAAATGTCTCTCAAAAATTTTGTTTTATTTTATTTTATTATTATTATTATTATTATTATTGTGTGTATTATTAATTATTTTGTTTTATTTAAAAAAATGTAAAAATAATGAATTTCGCTATGTGAAAATTTTCATTCTTTCTACCTAATTACACTCTTGATTTTGTTTAGCCTGCTTTTCATCAGAACTCTAGTTTTAGGCGTTCTTGAGTACTTGGATTGGAAAGCTTAGAGAGTGTAAAATCCAAAAATATCCAGAAAGAACACTTTTAAAATTTTTATAAAGGTGAAATTTTCAAAATTCTCCAACTGATCATTTTTTTCCTCTCTTTTCTTCTTCTAACTTGTTCATTTGAAGCCTAAACGGAGTGAATAAGGTGTCGATGGAAAGATTGAGAAGTCTCCTATCCAACAACGATCACACCTCATCAAGGAGGTAACACTTCCTTCCCTAACTTTCCAATCCGAGCCCCATTGCGGACAATGAGATATTTTGTTGGGGGGGAGAGTTAGTGAAGGAAGTGGCTTTACCTTATATTTTGGTATTATTTTGAAAGCCCATTTTGTGATGTTCGGTGGCTTCTTTGGTTTCTTTTCTTTCTCCTTTGTTATCTTATATAGCTTATTTTGTTCAAAAACTGCACCCATTTTTTTTTTTGTGTTTTGCCTAACCTGTGGTTTGAAAAATTGAAACTTTGTCTAATTCTATTGATGTTAGATTGGTTCCATGCCTAGTTGAGTGGATGATCAGTTGAACTCTTGTTGCTTTCGACCCTTTTTCTTCCACCTTTAGCTAACCACCTTTGTGTACACATCGGAGTTTCTTGATAACTGAAAAAGCACTACAACCTCTGGCCTTCACGATAGCCTACCACTAGTTTCGTTGACCACCTTTAATAGGTTAAGGACCTGTGGATAGAAAGGCCAATGTGTCTTCCAAAATAAGAGTGAAAAGAAAGAAAAAGAAAGAAAAGAAAAAGAAAGAAAGAAAATTGCGCTTTGTGAAACAAGCACGTCAGGGGTATATGGCGAAAGCCTTTAAAGCCGATGTACGATTAGTCCACGAGTGCTATTTTGAGCCACTATTTTTATATAGGTTTTGAGTGCTTTGGCGCCTTAATCATGTCGATATGCCAATTGAAGTGTTAGTCTTCTTAGTATCCTTATCATAGTTTAGAGGTTATTTTTGTTGTTTTGCGAGGTTTTGCATGCCTTGAGAGTTCGATATCGAAATATGTCTTTGAATAAGAAGATCGAACTCATTTATCGACCTTCAAACATCTCAAAATTTAAAGAAGGAGTGAAGGCAAAGTGAGAAGAAATGATCTGATGAAAGGATGCGGTGTGCGATAGTGAAAATGCAAACCCAGAATTTATTAAGATTGCAAAATTATTTCGGATTGCCAAAATTTGTGATCATAGAAAATTTACTTAATCCTAAGCGAAGTGAAAACTATTAGGCTTCAGGAAATTTCGTTAGGCCTTTGTTCTAGAGAAATTACATTACATTTTCGCTATCACCTAAAATTTCGCTAAGCTAGCGAAATTTATTTAATTACCTTGAGGAATTGCCTGAGTGCTAGCGAGGAGATTCTACGATTTAGCTATCTCTGTCTTGCGATTTCGGCTACTGCGAAATTTTCATTAGTTGAAATTCATTGCCTAAGCAGGGGTGTTTACACTAGCGAAATCTGCATTGTCATCCTTTTTAGCCAATTAATGCAAGCAGAGCCTCATTTTGGTGTATTACTTCCTTGTCCTTATTTTAGCCAAAATGTTAGGCTTTGTATTTTCATACGTGGGTGGTCTATATAAACCCCACTTAGTTTTGTAACCCTCGCCTTGTGGGGAGAGGCGATCTTGTGGCAAATTTTCGCTATGTAAATATCTCATGACTTTCATTTTAGGGTTTGGTTTTCTCTCTTCTTTCTCCTCTTTCTCTTATTTTTCTGGCGCGAGCCCCACCCTCTTGAGGGATGACAACTCAGAGATGCTTGGCCTAAGCCCCTTTTCTTTGAAAGAGGAAGGTGGCTAACTGGTTGTGGGCGGTGCGGAGTTGTCCTCATGTGTTAAATAATCAGTCTTGTATTTATGGCTCCCATCTTCTCAAACTAGGGTTGAATACCATTTAATGTTATTAATTTGGCCAATACTTACCATGCTTTAGGATACAGTGCATACTTATTGCTAGATGTACTGTGGTTCTTTAGATGGCCTTTACGAGCCACTGAAATGATGTTGAATGTTAGGGTTTCAAACTAAAAGGGGTTGTAGATGCATGTTACTTGTATTGACTCAAATAGGAGTGATTCTAGGGTTAGGTTTGCTAGTTAAACAAGATGCAGTTTTATGGCTTGGACTATAGGTTGCTTGTCATAATGCGGATAAACCCAGGGACACTTGCATACTGTGTTATCAAGTTAGTGACCTAAATCTTCATTACCTTTTCACACTTCACTTTCAATTTTACGGTTATTGACACACAAACAATTCCCACTTGTTTTGAAACAAACAAAATCAAAATCCAAATAAAAGCCTCACCATTTCCTTGCTTGTGTCCATTCATAGGATGAAAACCCCGTCCCACGTGTTCGACCTGAGCCACTATATTGCGGTAGCTTGACTAATGTTAGGAAGAACTTAGGATATAAATTTTGTTGATTAGGATCACCCTCTTGTGGCATGGTCAAATAGCGGATTCTGGGATGGTGCCAGGCTTCGTTCGATAAGTTGAAGTGTGCCAATCCTCATTACAAGTGAAGGTGACCTTTTTAATCCTTTTGTATTCGATTCTTTGTGGCTTGTAAGTGTTCATCACTTTGCGATATACATCTTTATTTTTGTTTATACGGTCGGTTTATTTTAGCTAACAATAACCCTTTGCAAGTTGGTTTTGTGCTGTTTGTTGTGTCTCGGTTTATTATGCAGTTTTGTATGCGTCTTGGGACGGAGGAATACCAATTGAAATCTGAGTATACGATTACACGGTCGGTACACATAGTGAAAACATGGATCCCTACGAGAGCCGATGAGTGATCGGGTACCCCAGTAGATCTTGACCTATAGATCGATGAGGACCATATTCACCTCCTGATTGAGTGCCTTCACATCGTACCTCCTGCTTTGAGAAGATGTAGCAGTGAGGCCATCTGAAAATACCTCTACTCCCAGCGCGTATCATGGTATGGAAAATGAAAATCCATACACTCACATAAGGGGATTTTGAGGAAGTTTGCACTACCTTTAAGGAAGGTATGATTGACATGGTTGGCAAGGTGGCTTGTTCCATTGACCACTAAGGGCTGAGCCGGGTTGGCTTAACTGTTTGAACTAGAACCATAAGAAATTGGGGGTGCAGAAATTTCTTGACGAGTTTTAAAATTCTTCGATTAACAATAAGACCCGACAATTTGAAGAGACAAATTTACACTTTTGCAGCTCAAGATGGTGAAAGGTTTTACCAGTGCTGGGATAGATTCATGGAGACCATCAGTGCTTGTCCACATCATGGGTTTGATACATGGATGCTGGTAAACCACTTCTATGGTGGTATGTCTCACGGTAAACGATTATTGGAAACCATGTGTGGGGAGATTTTCTGAGTAAACATAGCATCTGATGAAGCCATGGATTTTTTAAATTGGCTGAAACTTCAAAGGGTTGGGATGAGCGAACCACACAAGATATGGAAAAAATGAGACCTTTAGCCAACCATAGGGTGGGATGTATGCAGCCAGAGGAAATGAAATAAAAGCTAGGATTTCAACCTTAGCTAGGGAAAGTGGAGGAGCTTGAAAAAGGCTCCATGAAGTGCATGCGTGTGAAAACATTGCACAGACTGACCCGTTCACCGAGTTTCCAACCATGGTAATCCCGGAGAACATGATGCAGTGTTCCATCAATGAAGGATTGATGAGAGAAGCGAAGCAAATGTTGTAGGTGTCTACAAGCCACACAGCCTAATACCCCGATATGGCGATACCTACAATTCCAATTGGAGGAATCACCTAACTACCAGGCAATCCCCACTGCTATGTGCCCCAGGGTGCTGACAAATTTAGTTCCACCTTTCCAGCCTGACAACCACCATCCTCTTCTCTGTAGAACAAGCCATCTAAATTTGAGTAAGGTGGTGGGTAGCTTTGTTGTGAAGCAAGGGGATCAATATGCAAGGCGCCTGAAAGTTAGCGTAGAGCACGAGCGAGAGAATAGACGGGCTTGAGGAGCAATCTAAGCAAAGAAAATTGTGACTACGCCTTTCGATCACAAAGATCAGCGATACGGAGTGCGTAGAGGAGAGGAGGTTTCCTTCCCAGACATTTGCCAAATCTAAAGGAGTCCATGAGGTAGGTTCATCTAGCAATTCGGGAATGGATGAGGTAAAGTATAATCACCCTTAGGAGTGGAAAAAGGTTGGTGGTAGCCCATTACTGACACATTGAGGAAACGGGAAAGGAGAAGAAATGGAGCGGAGCATATTCTCTGAAGGAGGACTGATGAAATCTGACATGCCACCTCCATTTCCCCCGAGCACTTAGAGGCAAGAAAAAGGCATCAGCGAAAGCTGGGCATCTAGAAGTCTAAGGCGGTAAAAGTCGGTATACCTCTTTTGGACATAATCAAACAGTCGACTGTCTGAAAATTTTGAAACATCTTGCACGTTCGAGAAGGGATTAGGCATTGAGAAGAAGGCATTTCCTAGCTGAACAGTCGGTGCCGTAATCAGAAAGCAAGAACCACTGTCAAATCTGGATCCGGGGATCTCCCACAATTTCGGTTAATATTGGTAGAATTGCATAGACAAGTCATTGCTTGGTTAGGAGCGGTGTGAACCTCTTTGCCGTATTTTGTGTACAGCGATTAGGTTTGGGTGGTCAAACCGACCCGACATCACACTTTCATTGGTAGATAGATCGGTGAAGATTCTAAGGGAATAGTTGAGGATGTCTTGGTGAAGGTAGACAAATTCTACTACCGGTAGATTTTGTAGTGCTTGACAGAGCCAATTCTTGAATGAGCCAATCGTGTACCAATCATCCTTGGAAGACCATTTTAAGCCCCTTTGCCCGATGCAATTATCAATTGCGAGAAATGGAGTCATGCAACACATTTGGTAACATGATCTTGGAGTTGAACATATTTCATTTGAACAACAAACCTGAAGTTGGAAGCGAAAATCAAATGCTGATGGAATATGTTGGGTGTGTCAGGGATGCGAGAAGTGAATGACGAGGTACAAGATATAAGCCAGCCCGAGGTGGAAGCATGTGTTGTGGTGCGCCATCCAACGCACCATTTGTAGGCGATTGATCGGTCGAATCCATCGGTGGGGACCGTCACCCGATGGGAAGTCGACACCATGGAGTCGGCTCGGGCCAGCTGCTTGCAGGTTGAGAGATCATTCTCCTTGACCCTCCTTGAAGCGATTTAATTAAAATTGAGGCGATTTGGTGTTCTCCTGAGCGAATTACTTATTTCGACAATTTTGCTTTTTGCTTTAGTTTAGTCGATTTCCAATAATTTCGGTTATTTTAGAAAGTTTCTTAAATTAGCGATTTTTTTAGTAACTTTGTATTTATATTATAATACTTTATATAAAATTTTTAATTATAGTATTATATTAATTTTATTATAATAATTTTTATTTCTTATATTATTAATATTTAAACTAAAATTTTGAAATCTCACCGGATGATGGGGCGAGTCAATTATTATAATGGCGAAAAATGGTGAAGTGGACTCTTGGCTACCTCGTCGAACTATAAAAGGAGGGCTTGCCATTTGGTGCTTCATATTCTCCTCCGCAGCAAAGCCTTTGAGTCACCAGGCCTCCCTTGCCATTCGCACGTGCCCAGCACCACGGCCAGAGCCCTTGGTCAACTGGCAGTTGCTTCCACGAGTAAAATAGCTGCGCTCACCGCGGGTTCGATGTGTGCCCTTGGCTCGGTTGCCTTGCCGCCATGCAGGCCGAGTCCACGGCCAGGAGCCTTGCTGAGCTCCTGTAGGGGCGCGCGAGCTCTGGTTTTTCGCGACTGTTGTTGCCCAGCCAGAGCCTTCTGCCCAGCCATTACGGTCGTGCACGTATGCGAGCGCGCACCGCGGTCCTGAGCCACTATTAGTCTTACCAGCCTCTTACAACGCACTCATTCGGTGCCTGGTCTCTGCCCGAGCCGAGATCGACCTGCGGTGACGGCTGCTAGGAGCTTGCCGATTTCTTTTGGTTTATAGGCCCATGGTTCGTACGGAGGAGGTCCGCCGGCCTCGGGTAGATTTAGCACCAGACGGAAGGCGAGGCCCGATTCGGCTCGGTCCGAGCTGATGCCATCTCCGGTCCACGAGAGCCTCAGAGTTCGGATGATATCGGTCGGATGGGACCCGAGCGTCACTTGTACCTCGGTAGTAGAGCTTCGGGAGGGCCCGGCCTCAGCGGGCGGCACATCGAGCCGGGTGAGTCATCCTCATATAGGCCTCAGTCATTGCCAGTCACATCTTCACCTCAGTTGTCGCCTGCTTCCAGGATTAGGAGGTCGTTGTTTGTCGGGCACCCCATTCCGGGGAATGTCGCACTACACTCGAGGGACTTCCATCAGGAGTCTTACTACGATGTCCCGACATTGGCGGTGATCCCGGTCGGGGATTCTATGAGGTTGATTGAGGACTATTCCTGCGGCTGCTTCATAACCGGCGATATTATAACCTTGGTGGTGCCAGTTCTATCACTGATGACATCTCGGGGCCGGATATAGATCCACTCGAGCTTAGGTTCCTCTATAGATGATCGCCGGAGATTGCCGGCGGCGGGCTGTTTGACGGCTTTTAGGCTGCGTATCTGGCCGACGACTCGGAGGGTTCTGGGGCTTGGGGCCCACCCACCTCAGCGCGGGAGATGGTTCGATGCGGCCCAGAACATCACGGCCCGGGACGGTGCTCTTTAGTAGGCGGCTCCTCCTCCCAGATGCTGCGATTGATCTGCCTAGTGAGGACCGGCCCTATTTCGGCTACGACCTTTACGTACGGCGGAGGGTGATCTGAGGCTCTTCTGGGATATCGGAGGGATCTTGGTTTAGTCCCTGCGGTGGTGATGACCTCCGTGCATTCGAAGAAAGGTCTGAAGGGCTGGTTCAAGCGGAGAGTCTACCCTTTGCGATCTGCAGGAGACTGCCGGGTCCTTGAGCACCCAGGTTTCGGAGCCGGGATAGAGGGGTCAGTGCCCTCTCCCGGTTGTCATTGGGCGAGTTATGACCATGCCCGTATCTTTCTCCTCCAGCGACGAGACGGGAGGAGGTTCCAGTTCAGTAGTACGAGATGATAGTCATGCCCAGGCGAGGTAGGCGGAGTCATTTCGCATATGTCCTCTCCATCTCCTCATCACATGCTTTCATCCGCAGTACGTAAATACTCTGGCCCATCATATATCCACATCGACCGCAAGATACGTTCATGCCCGACTCGAGAGATAAATTTGGTGTGATGGATGCTATTGTTCTTTAAAAGCTACTCGGGCGGCCACGGGATCGAAGTTGGCTCGGTGTCACTCCATCTTTTAGCGGTTATGACTCACACAGGTGCTTCCTCGTCTGTTCAGTCGGAGAGGCCCAACACGGCTGACATCTTTGGATGTGTTGGGTGCGGCTGGCGGCGGTCTGAGACCCACCACCACACAGCGGTGAGGTGGTTAGGTTTCTTTTATGTTTTGTATAGTTACCGGCTTTATCAGCGCCTCTTGATTTTGATTAGGATTTATGTATTTAGCCATAGTAAGCGTGATGCTTTTGTATGTTGGCTTTGGCTTGTTCATGTACTAGCCATTTTTGCTATATCAAAAGCTATTCAGTATATATATACAGACTTTTGCATATCATGTTTTGTGCCTTCACCATGTGTAACTGTTTTTGTCTTCAATTGGACAATTGAATTGCTTTAATTGGACAATTGAATTGCCTTTTGTTGGAAAATTGAATCATTGTAAGTTACCTTTATGTTAGAGCAAATTCCATGTTTGAAATAATTTTTGGTCAGTTGAAGTTCCAGCATGCTCAACTTGAACATTTCTCCCTTAAGCTAATTCACACATTGCACGCGGTTGTTTTGATAAAATTTGTCAATTAGTTGCTTCCTTTCACTTTGCATAGCCGGCCTTAGGCATGTTGGCAACCTATGATAGGTTTGTGTTACCCACATTTGAAGACCAATGTAGTCTTCCAAAAAGGAAAAAAGAAAAGAAAAAAAAAAAAAAAAAAAAAGAAAAAGAGAAAGAGAAAAGAAGAAAAAGAAAAATAAAGTCGTGACACTTTGCCTTAAGTGAACACGGTCAAGAATTATGGCGAAAGCCTTTGGCTTCGTGCCCTAAGCCTTAATTGGTTGGGAGTCATCGATTTAGTGTTACGTTACATGAATGGATAGGTAGAGTTTAGCAATTGTGGAGCTTGACTTTTCGAAATCATTAGTCGGAGTGGCTTTAGAGTTTGTGGTCGGTGATCCTTTTGGTTTGATGCCCTAAACCTTAGTGGTTGGGAGTCATCGGTGGACCCCGGTACGGACTTTTTGGTGGTCAGTTTTAAGCATTGCACCCTACGATGTAGTTGAATAAAGAAATGAGAATTAGCAGCTATCCCTATCTAGGTTGTTCAACAACTTAAGGCCATGTCCGATTCTTTAGGTTGGGAGGGGCGATTTTTCCAATTTATTGACTCGATGCGGTTATAATTAGAATCATTAGACTTTGGTGGAATTCAGAAGTTGAGAATCATGTGGAACCAATGTTGACCTAAATTAATCCTTATAGTTTGGCTCTTTCGTGTCGGTTTTCACACTTGGTGTCCAATTTTTCGGTTTAAAGGTAATGTTTATATTTGCATACACCTTTTTGAATCATAAGCTTTTGAAAATCGCATGCCTTTATTATTTTGCATTGCTAAGGGACTAACAACGTTTCGGTTGGGGCGTGATTAGTCCCCGAAGTGTATTTTGAGCTATATAGGTTTGGTAGTTTTTAGCGCACTAATCATGTCAATAATGCCAATTGAAGTGTTCGGGTCTTCTTAGTATCACTTATGCGTTTAGGGATTCTTTGGTTGTTTTGCAGGTTTTGCATACCTTGAGAGTTGACTATCGAAATAGCCAATATTTGAACCATGAAGATCGAACTCATTTATCGTATCAAACATCTCAAAATTTAAAAGAAGGAATGAAGCCCAAAGTGAGAAGAAATTGTACGTAGAGGATTAGGTGTGCGCCGGTGAAGAAAATGCAAACCCGAATTTCGCTAAGATTGCGAGATTTCGGTAAGGTTAACGAAAAATCTCATGATCATAATTTATAATCTAGCGAAATTGAAGCTAAACTAGGCTTCAAAATTTAAGCTAGCCTTTAATTCTAATGAGAATTACATATTTTAATATCTCTAAAATTTCAAGCTAAACTAAATGAAATTTAAATACAACTAGCGAGTTGCTTGGGTGCCTGAAATTCTGCGATTCCCGTATCTCTGTGCAATTTAGCTACCTAAGCGAAATTTTAAACTAACTAGCGAGAATTTTAGCTACCTAAGCAGTGTTCTGCCTAGTGAAATCTCTTGCATTATCATCCTTTTGTAGTGTCTGGCTTGAGCCTCATTTGGTGTATTACTTGTCCCTTATTTTAATAAAATGTTTAGGCTTTCTTGTATTTTCATACATTAGATTGGTCTATATAAGCCTATGGATTTTTTGTAACCTAAGCAGGCAGGAGGGGCAATCTTGTGGCAAAAATTTACTCACTTTAATGAAAATATCTCCATGACTTTCTGTACCAGGGTTTGGTTTTCTCTCTTCTCTCTCCTCTTTCTCTTATTTTCTAGGCTGCCCAGGCACCCTGCTTGAGGATGACAACTCAAGAGTGCTTGGCTAAGCCCCTTTTCTTGAAGAGGAAGGTAGCTAGCTTGGTTATTAGGCGGAGTTGCGGAGTTGTCCTCATGTGTTAAATGATATAGATGCTTTGTATTTATGGCTCCCATCTTCTCAAACTAGGGTTGAATACCATTTAATGTTATTAATTTGGCCAATCTTACCATGCTTTAGGATGCAGTGCATACTTGTGCTAGATGTCTTTGTGGTTCTTTAGATATGGCCTTTACGAGCCAACGAAATGATGTTGAATGTTAGGGTTTCGACTAAAAGGAAATTTGTAGATGCATGTTACTTATGTGGCTCAAATAGGAGTGATTCTAGGGTTAGGTTTGCTAGTTAAACAGAATCGGTTTATGGCTTGGACTATGGGTTGCTTGTCATAATACGAGGATAAGCAGGACACTTGTTTTGCCACATGTTATGTAGTTAGTGACCTAAATCTTCAAAGTTACCTTTTCACACTTCACTTTTCGGTTTACAGGTTAATCGGCCTACGAACAATTCCTTGTTTTTTGAAACAAACAAAAATCCAAAATCAAATAAAAGCCTACCATTTTCAACAACACAGTACAAGTCATTCATAGGATGCGAGAAAACCCGTCCACGTGTTGATACTAGACCACTATCTTGCGATGACGACTGCGCGTGGAGGAAGCAAATATAAATTTTGTTGATTAAGATCACCCTGCGTGAATGGTCGGTGTCTAAGCCCGACTAGTTGGGAGACACCGACTTAGTGCTCGCTACACGGGTGGATAGGTGGAGTTTAGCGAGTTGTAGGTGCTGAAGGCTCGAAATCATTCGAAGTCCAGGGTGAAACCTATAGATTTTGTGGTCGAGAGATCCTCATGACTTGATGCCCTAAACCTTCACTGGTTAGGAGTCGTCGGTTAATCCCCGTTACACGGACTTTGGTGAAGTCAAACCCTCAACATTACCCTAGCGCAAAAGAGTTGTGGGGCAAAAGTAGATTCTGTCTATTTTGGTCGATTAGCATGCTGGTTGTGGCGGTAGCTAGGTTGGGAAGGTGCATTTTGGCGGTTTATTGTTGAAGCGAGTCAGCGAACCTTAGATTTTGTTGGAGGTCCTCTGGATTTAGTTCACGAGATGGAGGCTCTTTGGATACTCAATTTTGTATGGCATTCATTCTCTCAAGATAGTTATTGGGCAAGGCTTTGATGATTCGTACTTAGGGTTAGGCAATACTTCTTCACAACCTTTTTGAACTGCAACCTTGTAACATAATTTTGTTATAGTTTTATATGTTTCTTTTATTTTTATTTATTTATTATTTTCTTCTTGCATTGCTGAGGGACTAGCAATGTGTCGTTTGGGGGGTGTGATTAGTGCCTAAAAAGTGCTATTTTGAACCCTATTTTTAATAGGTTTTGGCGCTTTGTATACTAGTGTTATAATTAACCCAATTGACACGTTTAGGTCCTGATGGCCGCCGATTGCATTCGGGGCTGTTTTTGTAGTTTTTGCAGGAATTGGAAGCCAAATCATCGTGTCAATCCAATCATAACAAAGTCGGGTTGATTTCCATCAATTTCATATGGTTTTCCATCAATTTCAGCAAGCCGGGAATGAAGAATATCAAAGCTAGAAGAAATGGAATGATGCGGTGTCAGATAATAGTGAAGACGATGATGTCGCTAACATGATGAAACGATCTTTGAAAATTTCGCTGCAATGGAAATTTTGGCTATATAGCAATTTTTTGCTATCTTAACAGACTTTTCGCTATGTAGCGAAAATTTAAACTTCTAAGCGAGTGTGCAAAACTCTGTTTTTGTGTTTAGCGACTCCGTTTTGGTTTTCTCCTTTCTACCACTTAATAGTTTTAGTTGAGTTAGTTTGGTAGTTCACTTTGATTGTAGGCTATATAAGCCATTGTAATGCTTGTTGGTGAGTTTGATTTTAGGGGAAAGGAGAAGCAAATACGGATTTTGGTTTGGCCCTTCACGTTCTCTCTTCTCCTCTCCTCTTTCTCTCACTTTCTAAACCAACCCAAACACCCTTTAGGTATGACAACTCCAAGGATGTTTGGCTAAAACTCTCGTATCCTTGAAGAAAGAGGTTGCTAGGTTTGGGAAGTAAGGTTTGCATTTTATTCCCACATTTTCCTATATGTGAGTTTATTTGTTCATCTGCAACTCTAGGTTAAAGCTTTTTGATGTACTTTCTTTGGCCAATACTTGGCAAGCTTTTAGGGTTCGATGTGTTCGTGGCTTTAGATACAACGATATCCATTAACGCTATTCTGAGCCAGCGAAGGTAGGTTGGGGGTTATATTTTCCTTTGTAGATGCATCCTCATTGATCAATACTTGGTAATCTTTTAGGGTTCAGTGGATGCTCATTATTAGATCCACTGATTCATTAGTTGCCCTTTTACGAATCATTGTAGGATGGGTCAAGATGATAGATTTTCACTATAGGAACCATAAATGCTAAATAAATGCTTTCTATCAAAAGGAAAATTATTAAGGTTTGGTTTTAAAGTTAAATGAAAGTCCCTAGGTTCGGGAAATGACTATATGTCATTTGCCTAATGCGAAAAATGAACCCGAGGACACTCTTTGTAACCCTATCAACCCAACCTAGCAGCCCAACACTTCAAGGATTTTTTTTTACACTTTATTTTAGTTTATTTCATTTTAATTTCAGTTTTCCAAACAATACCTCTCACTGTTTTTACCAAACCTGAAAATCCAAATTTAATTCACCATTTAAGCTTCTTTGACAGTCATTTTGTGCAAAACCCATCCACAGGTTCGGCCCTGAGCCACTATCTTGCAGTAGTCATGCTGCGACGTGTCGATGAGCTTAGGTATAAATTTTGTTGATTCAAAACACACAACATTGCATGCGAATCGGGGAAGTGAAGAAATTTGGGAGGCGTATGCAAATAGTTGGAGCCAGGCAGAAGGGCCATAGTGAAAGAATTCTACACCAATCTTGGTAATAGAAAGAACTTGACATGCTACGTCAGGGGGAGATGGTTCCCTTTTGGGGAAAGGGTCATTTCCCAAATTTTAAGACTCATACCAAGAGGAGACTACGTAGAGTGCACAGTAGCTCAAAGTCAATTCGAAGATAGCAAAGAGAGAGGAACTTTATAGAATTGAAGGTGATGGCAAAGAACCAAGACAATTTCAAATGCTTTCATCAATAGAGGGGACCTAACCGAAGTAAACAAGGTTTGGTTCTATTTCATTAACTCTATTTTAAAACCCTCCAAACACGTCTCAACTGTGAGACAAGACCGTGCACTACTTCTGTATGAACTAGTCAAGGGTTATACATTGAATGGGGAAAAATTAATTGAAGAGTCCATTTTGGACTATGTTAAAGGGAAGTATTCAAGGAACATCCCCCACCCCTCCTTGATCACTCTCCTGTGCACCAAGTGGGGAGTTTGAAATTCAATGACGAAGAGGAAGAGAAGTGCCCAAAGGTGTCTCCACTCACTCTTACTAGAATCACCAAGGCTCCAGTAAAGGGTGAGGAGGAAGAAAGAAGACAGAGTTGAAAAAGGAAAAGGGTAGAAATAGTATAACAACCCAAGGAACTAGCCCCTACAATTGAAGAAAGCTGCAATTCTGAACTACTCTGCTGAAGGATAGGAAATCAAAATTGAGAGAAATAGATGCACATATTAGGGAAGAACTTAGGTTAAGGGACAACCACCTTGAATATCATATCAAGAAAATAGAGAATAATCTGACAACAACCCTTCAGTAGAGAGATAATGAATGGAAAGGGGAGCTAGCTGAGAGAGATGGAGCCTTAAGGGTTGAATTTAGAAAGAGAGGGAGCTTTCATAAATGAACAATTGAAAAGGGATCAAGAACTACTGAAGATTTTGGAGATTAGAGAGAATGAGATGGAGTAGAATCTATTTCAAAATCATATGCCTTTAGGTATTTGTATAAGGAGCACCAAAAGGAAATAAAGGCTACCATCCAGAAGAGGGATGAAGAGTTGGAAGCCTCCATGAACTATAGGGAGAAGCTTTGGACAAAAAGTCTGGATATGGTAAATGCCAACATGATCAGAATGTACAATGCCCAAGAGGGAGCTCTGAATTCCATTGGGGGAAAACATAATGAAACGATCAAGTAGAATGCTATTATGCAAGAATGGATTACCCTCAATCAAGCAGGAGATGGAACAGCTAAAAAACCACAAGTCTCCATCCCTGACTTTAGTCCATCTCAAGGTGCTTACTAGTATGAACCAGTAAACATAAAACCCTCCAAATCCCATAGGAAAAATAAATGAACTCAAATGTATTCTCCTCTATTTCTTTGTGTAATTTAGTTCATTGTAATTGTACTTAAAAGATTAATGAAAAATCAGTTTCCCAATCCATGTCTAATTGTCTCTTTGTTATATTCTTTTTCTTATTTCCTTTTCATTTTATATTTTTCAATAAGTAAAGAATAATGAATTTTGAATTTGTGGTTTGCTTTGATAAATAATTGAGAATTCAATTGTACTGAATACAATAAATTATTGAGATGAAATGATGAAAGGTTGAAATTCAATGTTCAAGCAGTTAAGGCATAAAATTTGGAACCTAAAAACATAAAAACTGATTTTCTAGAATTTGTGCAAAGAGTCTCTTGTGTTTAAAAATTTCTGCATATTTGTGTAAATTTTGAGTAATACAGGTTGTGATTGCTTGTGTGGTTGAATTTGTTGAGTTTTTTTTTAACTCTTGTTGTTGATAAAATGAACTGAAATGTTGGATCAAAATGAACTGTTAAATTGTACAATGGAACAACAATCTATTTTAAACCAAACAAGGCAAAAATCGGTAAATAAAATTGGGCTGAATGAGTGGAATAAATTTAACTTCTGATGTTAAGGACAAATAAGACAAAATTTTAGATTTTGAAAGACTGAAATTGAAATCAATGTTAATCAGGCTGGTAATTCTAGTTTAATTGAATAGTACAATTCAGGAAATGACTAAACTGACACCTTGGTCATAAGTACCTTGAAAATTACTTCTAGTTGGCTTAGGAACACCTTATTGGATTCAATATAACTTAGTCTTAAAAGGTCCTAGTGTTAGGGATAGTGCCCTGTAAAGCATGAATTTGAATTTATGTTTTATGAAATTAATAAAAGTGTCGTATTTATTACATTTAGCTATTTTTGTGCATAATGTATGAATGAAACGTCAGAAAATCCCAGATTTATTAATGTAACAATAACCTCGATTATTATATGATTATACAGAGGATCGGAGTTATGGATTATAAATCATAATAAAATGTAAATTAATTGAAGTTTGGGGATCTTCAAATTAAATAATGCTTGGGGCGATCCGCTATCATTCGAGAATGAAGTGACCTTAATCGGGTCACTAATGTGGCGACATTAAAGTGGAGAGCTCCATATATAATAAGATTATATAGGGACCAAGACCAAGAGCGCGATTTGAATTCTTACCATCTTAGTTTGTCTCAAGAATTTCCAGCAATGTAGCTAGATAATCATATGTAGATGGGTCTCAATCTGAGTAGTCATAGACTCACATTTATATCCTTGGGCTTTTTGATGAGTTGGCAGTTATGAAATAGGGCACAATACTTGTGTCTTGGAGGCTTGTGATATCTGTTTGAGAATGCTGAACTATATGGACATGGAATCCCGACCCTTTCTATGGAAGGCCCAGACGATTGGTTCCCTTAGTGTTGGTTAGAGCTGAGCAGTTTGAGGCGCTCTAATTTATATGAGTTTATAGAATTAGCTGTTCACTAGTGGATTAATGGAACTTAGGATCAAGATATAATTAGAGGGGCAAAACGGTAATTTCACCCAGGCTCTGATTATGAACCACTTCTTGGAGGATGGCGCATGTAATGATTAAATCAATGGACACTCTCTAGAATTTCAGGAGTAAAATCGATCTTTGTAAGGACAAAGTTCAATTTCAAGTTTTTTAGTGGAATAACTTTGAAATTAATAAATTAAAATAATTGATTAAAGAGAGTTTAATTTAATTATTGAATTTATTAGACTTGAAATTCTGGTCCATGGGTCCCAAATTCACCTCTATGTTACTCTGATGGACGATTCATGATTTGGAATAAATTGCACTCTCTGTGTAATTTAAAATGATGAGATTATTTTAAATTACAAATAACAATTGGTGTTATTTAAATTCGAATTTAATTCGTTTGCTCATTGAATAGGAAATAATCTGAGTATATATTTGAATTGTTATTATATAATTAATTCGTTTCCTTGTCGATAAGGATTTGAATTAAATTTTAAATATTATTAATTCATTTCCTTATCGATAAGGATTTGAATTTAAGAATGATAAATATTATTAATTCGTTTCCTTATCGATTAAAATTTAATTTAAGAGTATTAAATATAATTAATTCATTTCCTTATACGATAAGGATTTGAAGCTTCTAAAAACCGGCGAGATATATATTTACGTGGTGGTCGTCTTTGAGAGAAGAAAAACAAAAAAAAAAAAACAAAAAAAATGAGGTTTTTTCCAAACCCTGGTCTCCTAGAGAGTCTCTTCGCTTCAGAGATCCCTTGCCTCATGTGTTGAGTACGCAAGGTAGATCTAGGCAGAAAAAACTAGAGTGTATTGTTAAGTGCGAATCGTTGGTGCTTACACCTCAAGTAAGGATATAGGCGGAATTGAAGACCTGCAGTGCGGGGAGTTGTTTCAACCCTACTAGCCAACAAATCTCCTATAACGATAACAATTGTAGATCTGATCTTCACCTTTTGATATTAATATGTGTTTGCATGGGTTCCTGCGAAAATAAGATTTTCTGGAAAAATTTTAAAACCTAATTCCGCTGCGTTTTGATTTTATTTCCAACACCTAGAACTTGTTGTATTATTATTCAAGGAGAAATCCTAGGCATTGCAACCAACAGGAAATGATTTAGGCCATCCTTGGATAGTTTGTACCTTTCAAAGCCTACCCTTTGATAAGCCTACATGCATATACCTTAGTACAACGTTTGAGCTTAAATTCCATTTTCATCATCAAAGCCACAAAGAAAAACCTCAACCCTTCCTTAAATATGATCTTACATCAAAGAACCCTGAGTTTGACCAAAACTGCAAAATAAGTGCAGCAAAAATAAGCAAGAGGACAAGTTTGGGGGAATACAATTTTGAAAAGTAGAAAATGATGAGAATTAAGGATGGGGAAGAACAAGCAATTGAGAAAAGATGTACAAAAGAGGTGCACAATAGAAACTAAGAAGCTGAAAAATATGTGCAGATTCAAGGAGGAGTGAGTTTTACCTTGTAGCCTTCCTCCCTTGAGCAATTAAGTCCTTAGGGGTGTTCTACACCTAGTACCCTAATGTGAACTGGTATGGGAGCTATTGACCAAAAGCTTGTTAAGGGGAGGTAGAAAGGTTGAGAAGGAAAAACATTGCACCATTCCTAACCTTGAACAAAATGATAGGAAAATAGCTTCTAAACCGAGAAACTGAATTTGAAACAAAAAGTGGAAAAAGAAAACGCTATAGTGGGAAACATGAAGAAAGATGTGCCAGAACAAGTTTGCGGGTGCTTTTGAAAAAGTGCTTAATAGAAAAGAACGATGAGCAGTTAGAAGGCAGAATGTTTAGAAGATGTATGTAGTCTGGGAAAATTTGAACCATAAACATCTAGTTATCTACCCAAGTACCCTAGCCATACATTACAAGCCTAAAAGACCTACTTGATCCTACGGGTTGTCTTATGTGTACATTAGTGGAGAATGATATGACCAACAAGCCTATGAGACCTAAGTCACTCTAAAGAGACTACCAATATGTTATAGTGTATCTCATAAGGCTACCTAATCTGTAAATTAGTCATAAAGGGAAGACCAACACACACTCAAAGGGTCAAGAACTGTAACTGTTCACTGGCTTTGAATTATTTGTTTTATTGAAGGATTTAAATTGAAATTTTTTAGGATTAAAAAATTGAATCTTAATTAGAATTGATATCACAACTAAAATGATACTAAAGACAAATTGTTGATATGATTTGAAATGAAAAATGTCCTTAAAAATAAATTTTTACTGTTTGAGGACAAACAAATAGTCTTTTCTTTGCTCGAGGACAAGCAAAACTTTAAGTTTGAGGGAGTTTGATGAGTCTAAAACTCATATATTTTTAAGCTCATTTTTCATGTATATTTAGGGCTTAAAAGTTCAATTTAATGTAAAATTATGGAGTCTTTATCCAAATTTATGTTTTACAGGAATTTGAAGAAAATAAGAAAAAACAACAATGTGCAGCAAAAGCAGCAATGTCGCAACATCAGATGAGCAATGTCGCAACATCGTATGGAGAGTGTCATGACATGATTTTAATGCCACAACATTGAGTTATCAAAGTCACGACATCGGCTGAAGTTGGTGGAACAGAAGAATTACAATGTCGCGACATCGGCCATGACATTGACATAGGGACTTAGAACATCAAAAAATCAATGTCGCGACATCATAACTCAGAGTCGCGACATCAACAAAGGAAGTCAAGTTGAAACATTGGTTGAGTAATGTCAAGACATTGGGTAATCAATGTCGCGACATCAGGATAAAGCCTCAACATTGAAGACATCAGCTGAAGAATGTCGCGATAGTAACTCGATGTCACAACATCAACATCAAACTCATAAGCAATGTCGCCACATTAGAACAAGGCTAGAAGAGTGAAGGCATCAGAGCAATGTCGTGACATTAGCAGCGACATTGCACAAAGAGGTAACAACTCAAAGTTACTATACCAAATTGCAATGTCACGACATCAGCCACGACATTGCATGGACAACAAAAATTCAAAATCTTGACACTAGAATATAATGTCGTGACACCAAGTGCGAACCATGACACTACAGCTGCGATGTCGCGACATTGACCATGACATCAACATTAAGGTAGAATTTTTTTAGGCCTTTCGAAGTCCGATTTTTGCCTCGTTTTCAAGCCCCAATGTTTGGAGCCTATAAATAGAAGCTCCTAGGGCAGAGTGCGTAGATTTTCAGCTGCTCTCAACAGTTTTTGAGCTTTTGGGAGGAGCTAAAATCTTCTTTGTACATATTTTTCATTTTCATTTTCTTTTCATTTTATTTTCGTTTTGTTTTATTTTCTCTTTATTTTATTTTTCTTTTAGGATTAAAGTAGTGGATCTAAGTTGAATTTTCGAGCTGACTTGATTGTAAATAAAGCTTCATTTATGTCTGAACTTGAGTGGAATTTGGAAATTTTTCTAAAATTCATTTCTATTCAGTTTTGATTACATACTCAATGAATTTGTCTGATCAACTAGTCTTTGTCACTTGTGATTCAGTAATGGAAGGACAAGTTCCCTCTGGGAAGAATTTGATGTTTTAATTATTGTTTGTGGTATTTTAATGAAGTTTTGGGTATGAGAACTAGATTGATTTAATTGGTACTGCTCTTATAACGAGTTATTCTGAATACTAGTGTTCAATACCCAGAATATAGTTGTTTTGTGCTATGATTTCCAAGAGCCCCTTTGAGGGACACAAAGATGGAGATTCCCGAGAGCATAGAATAGTAACTTGTGGTATACTGGATTGTTATTTTTAGAACTAATGAACTTTAAATATCACTTAGATATATCACTGGTGATGTTCTCACCTCTATAAGACCACCTACTGATCTATTAATTTATTGTTTCAAGTTTTCATCTCAATTTGGTAGAATAATCTTGATCATGTGTTAGCTTACATTGGAAAAGGCTGTATTATCCTGTCTATGGGGACAAGCAGTTTTCAGTCCTAAGAAATGGTTGTGAAGTAATGGTTTAGGAAAAACAACCAAATCTTAAAGAGGATCAAATCCTAAAAGTAGCTATTTAGACCCATTGACCTGGTTTAGGAATATTGTTTTCTAATTAGTGAAATGCATAGTGTTAGGAGGCATTCCAAGGCTATACTACTCTGCTCTTGGACAGGTCTAGAATTCAAAACCATAGCTAACCTGTTTTTGAAACTGGTACAATTTGATAATCAGAACACTGATTAATTTCCCAATGTTATTTCAATTCAGTGAAATCTTATTCATCTAGCTTAGATTTTATTTTAAATTTAAGAAAAGTTTCTAAAAAGTATTTTCTTTACAGTTTTGGTAGTTAGTTAAATCTATTCTAGAAATGATTGGTTTAAATAGTGAATTTCTTGAGTAGTAGGGGTAGTTGATCTTTAGATTTTCTAATCAATCCTTGTGGGAATGATATCTGGACTTATAATCCAGTTTATTACTTGTATGACCTGTGCACTTGCAGTGATTTAGACCAAAACCAATTTTAATTGTATTATTATAGAAAATAGTAGAAAACAGTCTTTAAACACATAGTCAAACAAGTTTTTGGCATTACTACTAGGGATTGAATAGTCCTTGGTAGCAGTGCTAGAAACCAATCAGTTTTTGGTCTATTAGAAATCAGTCAATCAATGATCCTGCAAAGCTCTCACTCTGAATGGTTGTAAGTTGTGGATGAAGAGTGGTGAACCATTAGATCACATTTTTTTGCATTGCCTGTTTAGTTTGGGGCAATGACATAGACTAGTCAGCTTGGCTCATTTTCATTTTGCTCCTTCTGGGAGCATATATGATATGATGTTTATTTCATATACATGATTAGGAAACACCAGCAAGGCAAGGTCTTATGGGAGCTTGCTTGTCTTGCCTTGACATTGGTTGTGTGGTAGAAGAGAAATGCTAGAACTTTTTTGTCCAAAGTGAGTTCTTCTGAGGATCTTTAGGACATAATTTACTTCTTAACTTCCTTTTAGATGTCTTATGCCAAAACTTTTTGGGATGTTACCCTTAATTTGATTCAACTTGATTGGATGTTGGTGTGTATCTCCAAGGGAGTGAGCTGAGCAAGGAGAGATTATTTTTGTAGCTTCCCACTTGGGAAAAATTGTGGGGACTCTTAGTTGTATAGGATTCTTAACCTATGATATTTTTTATTTTTTATTTAATTTTTTTTTTGTACTTATAGGAGGAACTCTTACTCTTCTTTTTACTTATTTTTCTTACTTCAATTCACTATACATGTTGTTTAAAAAAAAGACAGAAGATCAAGATTTTGTGGCATACTACATGTTGTGCATGTTGATATCTCGGATTTAGAAAAGAAAAAAGAAAGGAGATCTCAAGAAGACAATGAGAAGAAACAATTTTTCCTTATGCATTCACATTTCATTTTATAGAACGCATCCTCTCCCCTGTTTTATACACAATAATATGCCCATTTTGGACTCTTGAAACCTAAGGCAACCAACAGAGAGCTATCAACCAAAATTTGTTGTTATTGATAAGCTCCTAATAACAATCCTAACAAACTCTCCTATCTAATATTTACCCTGTTTGGCCTTTGATAGGTGCATTTTGTCCTTGCTTATACATCATTATTCACCTATCATTTACATGCTTTTAGGGTGGTTTCATAGAGTCTAATGCATAAATTTACTCTTTTGGTTCTAGATACATTTTGGAGAAAAATAGCAAATCAAGGACCAAAAAGAGAGTCTTTTGACTGAATGTTGTCTTCCTATGATACCTATCATGGAATATATGGACTCTAGACATCCTTCTCTTTGCATAGAGTCCAATATCACTCAATTTGAAGCTCGGATGAAAAAGTTATAGCCTCGGGAAGTAAAAAATGGAAGATTTTCAAGTTATCTAATGCAACAAGCAGTAGTTCTTCTCTATTTTCATCCTATATGATGACTTCTTTTGGCCCAAATCTTGGAATGGATAGATTTTAATCTCTCTTAGCTTTGCATACAGTCTAAGATCGTCAAATTTGGATCTCAGATGAAAAAGTTATAGTCATTTGAAATTCGAAGGACAAAACAAACAACAACCTAAAGAACATCAAGCAATACCACGGCTGCACCAGGAGCGCTAGTGCTACCAGTGCTTAGAGTGCGGGCTAGCTCCAAGCTAGCACTGAAACAGTGCCACCAGCTCTCAGGTCAATGTTGGCAGCGCTCAATGTTAAGGCACGCTCTGTTTTGACTCATTTACTGATTTTTAACCCATTTGAGGGTCCAAAAGTGCTAGTATAAAAGGAAACAAACCCTAATCACTAGGGAGGCTGAAAAACATTTAAAGAACTCAAGAATAAAGGTGATTCATTGGAGATTCCTTATGGCTCCATTTTGAGGAGAGAATAAGGCTTGAAGAAGGAAGAATCCAAGAAAGGACAAGCTTTAGGATAATCAAATCCACCATTTTGAGGAGAGATTGAAGCTCTACATAACTCTATCTCTACATCACTCTATTAGATTTGTTTTCTCTTTCTCTCTTGAACCAAGTGTTAGTTGAAGACTTGTATTGGTTTGTTTTTTATGTTAGATTTCTAAATAACTCTTAGGGAAGATTATTAGGACCTAATATTGGGATTTTCCAATTCTATTATGAGTTTATGATGGGTTTTCACATGTATTCATGTTCTCGTGATAAATTTTCTATCTAAACCTATTTGAATGAGTGGTTTTGGATGTTTGGGGCTAATATATTGACATGTGAACACTGAAATAGATTAGCGAGATCTCCAAATAACATTGTGAAGAGACCATATGTACTAAATGAAGATTGGTTCTCCTCATAGTCTATGACTCATGTCATATGGATAGTGCCAGGTGATCAATAAAAGGCCTAGGAGGGAAATTTTGCTATATTATCACTTTTTAATGGTTTACATGTACTGGACGGAGACTGAGTTACATGCGTGAGAAATTGTGACCAACAAGCAGAAGTTGAGATCACATTATGTTAAGCCTTCTAACAAATATGTGCACTAATCAATCATAGATAGAGGCTTAAAAGGAAGTCCTTGACATTAGAGACCATCAATCCACCCTAACATCACATTCCATTGTGGTTCAATCTTGTTTTCAATTAAATTTTAGCCTATGTTATTCTCAATTTGACCATTGGATCATTAGATTTAATTGAAAAATCTTTCAAATTAATTTTCTGCTTAAATAGTGAGGAGTTCGATTAGTTAAGGTACTTGGTTAATCAACCACTATAATCCATTCCCTAAGGGATCGATATTCGAACTTTCAAGTCTACTTTATTACTTGTACGACCTGTGCACTTGTGGAGAGAATATGAATGTTGAGGCACTTTTCAATATAAGTTTTTGAGTGTTACTAATTATTCGATTTCTCTAACCTATTGAAAAGTCATAACATGCTTAATAGAAGAAATAAGAACTACTCCTAACGCTATCAATTCATCAAAAACTAAAAAATAGAGTGAAACATGCTAACTGAAAAACAAAGTGAAACATGCTAATTACATTCAGGTAAAAACACCTCAAAATAGAGGAGAATCTTCTTGAAAGTATATAAAGAAAGCCTCAACAACATTTCATTGGGAATGATGACAATTATTTTGTCACAAATTCATCAACATCTAGTTGACATAACAACAAGGACAATGTCAAGAACCTTCCCTTACCTCTTTCTTTAAAAGAATAAACAAAATTTCAATGATGGAAAAAGAGAATGGACATAACATCTTCAAATCTAGTTTTACATAATATCCCCAATACAAAGTGAACTCAAAGATCACTTATGATAATGAATTTGTGCTTAACCAGCTTGAAACTTCGTCAATATAAATTAAAATTGAAAAGAATAAAGTTCACTAATGTAATGCTTTAGTCACCATATATAAATAATTATGCCAACCAAATAAAACACTGAACCAACAAGAAATTAGAACAATTACTAGTAGGCGAACGTGAACCGATCAAAAACTGCTTGATTGATTGACCCCTTCATACTCGATTCATTAGGGTTAGGGGTGGATGGAACCAATTAGAAGTGCAAATCGTTCAAGCAAAGCTAGGAAACAAACCTCAACACAACAACTAAGACTCATGTCGGTAATTATTGTAGCTCCCTAAATCTCATTTGACACCAAGGTGGAGCATAGGGAGACCTGGAAAATAGATATTCATAAGCACTTTAGGTACGTATTTGGTAACAACTATCACCAAGGCCGGATCTAGGATTTTGTTTTTAGTGTGTCAACATTATAATAGACTAATAGTATACAAGATTTTTTTTTTGTCCCCCTATTCGTAGCTATTTGGATTTGGGGTTGTAAGTAATAATTATTTTAAAGGGAAACAAAGACTTATAAAGGGGTTTTTTAGGTGTTAGTTGACACCCCATAGTAGCACGTAGATCCGCCCCTAGCTATCACAATCATTAATAGGAAGATTACAACTCTGAGACACCAACCCAATTCCCTAGGACTACTATAACTCGCATGATATAGACCATGAAAAAATATGAAGGTGAACCAACTTATCCAACAATCTGAAGACTCAACACAACAAGTGAGGTACTTGTTGGAGCATAATTGACAAAAATAAAAGAACTATGTTACTAAAATTTCTTAGATTAAGTCGTAGACTAAGTCACTTTCTTTAAGACGTTTCATGGCTCTGCCCAAGATTTTGCAAGCAGATTAATAGCCTTGTCGTCCCAAAAATAAAACATCCTAGAATCTCCTTTATCTCAAGCTTCTTTAGCAAAGAAGAGGCTCGGTATACACACCCACCCTTCATAATACTACTTAGAGCTAAAAAGTGTGAAACGTTTGGGATGAAAATTTTGCTAGGGTGATATGAGAAGTGGTATCAAGTTTTCTCTGTATCTATTTGAGAGTCACTGCCTCTATTTATAGGCTAAAAGAACAACAGATAGAAAACCTAACGGGAAGAAAAGCCATGAGCTTAGTGGGGAAGTAGAATAGAAAGAGTGGAGAGACTCGTTCAGAAATAGAATAGGTCTTCAATTTAATTGGTTAAAAAAGTAATAATAAAAAAGGGTCTCTTGTTAACCAGGTTTACAAATAATAAAAAATAATAAAATAAAAAAGGATAATGCAGTGTCACCTATTTTTTTTAAAAAAAAATTCAAATATTCCAACAATCTGCCAATTGAATTTTTAAAACAATTTTAGTCATCAAACAATATAATATAAGATTGTGCATAAGTAAATGTATTTTTCAACTTGAACCATTACATAGTGAAGATGCTTCGGATTATGCTAAAGTAACTCATAGTTTTGAATTCTATCTCTTACATCATCCCACACACAATCCTACTAGGAGTGTAGATTGAAAGCTTGTGATTTACAGCCATGCATGTATATCCTAATATAGTGAATGCTGTAGAAAATTTTCCAAAAATTCCATAGGAAGCGACTCTTCAACATTGACATAGGTGAGTCCATCAAAAGTACTCCTGTAGCTAGGTACTCCACTCCACATAGAGTATAGATCTAGTTAAGAGTTAACTCATCCTTCAATCATCGCTTAAGGATATCATGCTTTTCCATAATGGTGGTAGGATGAGACTTTTTTATTTTATTTTAAATTTTTAATATCATGATTCTCTCCATATCACTTTATGAGTTATCATTACCCATTGAACCTCATTCTTGGGATCTCGTGTCTTTAGGTTGGGTTTCCATCACAAGTGGCTTATAGTTTTAAGGCCTTTAGTACCATGCCTGTCAAGGTTTTGTAAACCTTCTCTCTTGCTAATACTTTTGTCAAAGGATTAGCTACGTTATCATCAGAACATACATGATCCACTCTTACAGCTTAAGTAGAGAGAAATTCTCTAATGGCATTGCATTTGAGATGTATTTGTAGCCTCTTTCCATTATAATATCAACTCTAAACTTTTGCAATAGACACGGTACTATCACCATGGATCAAGATAGCTATAATAAGTTTTTCCCTTAAGGGAGTATCAGATAGCAAGTTTCTTAGCCAACCTGCTTCCTTGCTAGCTGAAGAAAGTGCAATCATTTTAGACTCCATCATAGTTTGAGCTAGAATAGTCTGTTTCTTTGACTTTCATGAAACAAGTCCACTATATATGCTAAATATATAGCCACTAGTTGCTTCAGAGTCATTTGAAAGGGTACTCCAATCAACATCATTGTATCCTTCTAGGATAGTAGGAAACTTCTGATAAGTAATCCAATGTTCATTATTCTTTTCAGATACCTCATGACTCTCTTAATAGCATGCCAATGGTCATTACTAGGTCTATTGGTAATTCTACATAGTAATCCCACAACATAAGCTATGTCGGGCCTAGTGCAATCAATAGCATATCGTAAGCTACCAATGATGCTCACATACTCAAGTTGCCTAACACTGTCATAGGTTTTCTTAAAAAACTTTACACTAGGATCGTAGGGAGTACATGCTGGTTTAATGTTAAAGTAACTATATTTCTTTAAAAAAATTTCAATGTAGTGAGATTGATCCAAAGTAATTCCTTGTTTCAAATATAGTAAATTTAATACTAAGGATTACTTTAGCTTCTCTTAGGTCCTTCATATCAAAGTTAGCAAATAACAAAGATTTCACATTATTCACAACATGAATATTTTAACAAAAAATTAGCAAGTCATCCATCTAAAGACACATGATAGTGAAAATGTTATTTTCACATTTGTAGTAAATGTATTTGTCACTTTCATTCACTTTAAAGCCATTTGAGATAATAAGGTTAACAAAATTTTCGTACCATTGTTTGGGTGCCTGTTTCAAACCATAGAGAGATTGATCAAATTTACACATTTTGTTCTCTTACCCATGAACTAGAAAACCTTCAGGTTGATCCATATAGATCTCTTATTCTAATTCACCATTCAAAAAAGTGGTTTTAACATCCATTTTATGCACAACTAGGTCATGAATGGCAGTGAGAGAAAATAACACCCTAATGGACGTGATCTTGGTGATAGGTGAAAAAGTGTCAAAGAAGTCTACATTTTCTTTGTCTAATCCCTTCAGCAATGAGTCTTGCCTTGTACTTTCTCTATGGTGCCATCGGGTTTCAATTTCTTCTTAAGAATCCACTCACAACCTATTGTCTAACATCTTAGAGGCAACTCTACTGAACGCCAAGTTCTATGTGACTAAAGGGATTCCATTTCATCTTTTATTTATTGTTCTCATAGGTTGCAACCTCTATAGATGAAAAGGCTTCTTGGAGGGTACTAGGATCTTCCTCTTTAGTATAGGCATAAAAATCAAGTCCAAAATCCTTTTTGGTATGACCACGTTTGCTTCTTTTAGGTTCAGTTTCTATTACCTCTTTAGGTTCACTAATTCTAAGCAAAGATGCATCACTAGAAGTTATGCCCCCTCTATTCTCTAATTTAAAAGGAAATATATACTCATAAAAATAAACATCATTTGATTCTGTGACGCCTCAATTCCTAGGGGTCATTTTTTTTATTTTTTCAATACGTCGCAAATTCGGTATAAAACAATCTTTTTATTACAAGGGCATATGAAACCTAGTGAAACCTTCCCAGAACTGCATTTATTACACAAAATGAGTTTAATTACAACTCTGTTCTTTTTATATAAACAGAAATTGGATTTTTCTACCCAAAATTTATAGAATACAGAACAAAGCCAAATCTGGCCTTTTTCTCAACTAATTTCTTAGACATGTTTTGTTTCCCGGTGTACCTCTAGTACCAGAAAAAATGATTTTCTCACGACATGGTGAGCAAAGTCCAGCGGATAAAATCTCCTACAAGGGCTACACCCCACCTAAGTGCACATGCAATGCCATGCTTACAAAATTCATGCCCATTCAAGTAAAAATTATGCAATTTTCTACATGAATGCCATATGCCAAGACCTATGCCTCGAGTCCTCACTTACTCCCTCACACATGCATTTTTTCCATGTATGAAAATTATTTTTAAAACAAAAGGTTTTTTGTTTTAGTTCACGTTAAGGTTTGTTGGACAGACTTTGATAAAATGTTGGACCACCCTCCAATATATATATGTTTTTTTTATTTGGACAGACTCCGATAATACTGTGTAGGACATACTCCGATAATATTTTGTTGGACAACCATCCGATAAAAACTACTTTTTCAAAGTCATGTCGTGCACTGACACCCGATATACAGATGTCCCCATGCACGTGAAATGAAATGCTACTACATATAATTTACTTATTTCATGCATGCATAAACCAATATTACTCCCATAAAAACTGCATCTTATTCAAACAAAAATTAATCATTCAAACTAGGTTTTTTTTTTCCATATATGCAGCTCAGAAAACTGCATGCACTAATAACACTGTTTTCCCACATAATTTACATGTTATCAACCAAGAAGGTAAACATATAACTGATTTTTTCCAAATTTTCTAAACTTAAAAACAACATGTACATTACCATTTTTACACATAAACTACATGTAATCAAACAAGGAAAATGAACATGTAAATTGGAATTTTTTTTCCAGATTTACAGTTCAGAAAACAGCATGCAAATGAGTATTTTTCACACCAAAATCTGCATGTTATTCAAACAAAAATTAATCATGCAAACTGGGTTTTTTTTCCATATCTCCACCTCAGAAAAATGCATGCACTAATAACACTGTTTTCCACAAAATTTACATGTTATTAACCAAGAAGGTAAACATATAACTGGATTTTATTTCCAGCTTTCTAACAAAAAAAAAAAACAGCATGCATTATTACCATTTTTCACACATAAACTGCATGTAATCAAATAAGGAAAATCAACATGCAAACTGGAATTTTTTATTCCAATTCAGAAAACAGCATGCAAATGAGTATTTTTCACACAAAAATTTGCATGTTATTCAAGTGAGAATATAACACATGCAAACTGGTAATTTTTCCAGTTTTCTAAACAAGAACAAATGTAACACACAAAATCCAAAGATACCATTACATGTACTCAAGAGGTTCAACCCGCACCAAAACTACAGCCGCTTTAGGCATCAAAATGCCCAAAACACAATTCACGCTTTGTCCTAAAATAAAGAACCAGCCCCCGTTTGGGGCTAAGCTCCATGGCCATTGAATGGCCCCTAGACAAGGGTATCCCAAGTAGGAGAAGAACCTACCTGTTGGAGTGCAAACCAACTCCTCCTCTTTTCCTTCCTTTCCTCTTCCTTTCTTCTTCCTTTCTTTCTTATTTTCTTTTTTTTTTCTTTCTTTCTTTTATTTCTTTCCTTCCTTCCTTCTCTACCCACTAAACTGACCTCCCCCTTCCACTTATTTTGGTTTGATTTAGGTGTAGGACACCTAATTCCATCCACCTTGACACATGGCAAACCAATGCCATGTGTTTTCCATGCCTTAGCCTCATCCACCCATGTCATGTATGGTTTTAGGGCATGACACTTGGCCCACCCATGTTCTAAGTGTCCCCCACTCTAATGCCACATGGCGCACACCTATCATGCCATGTGTCACTCTCTAATTTGTCCAAACGCCTCGAAATATGTGAAATTCCGGCTGTCTCGGAATTCAACGAAATTTGATGGCGTACCTAGATTTCGCGAGACAAATTCAACCTCGAAAACCATGTCATCATTCGAGGTCTAGAGAAAATTCTAGGCTTACCATCCGTCTCTGACGATACTCTATCGTTTTGCATTATTTCGAGTTTTACATTCTTCCCCCCTTAAAAGAATTTCGTCCCGAAATTCACACACATATACACACTATCACATGCATATGCAGTAGTCATTTATCATTTTATGACTAAAACCACGTACCTCCATCCTCAAAGAGGAAAGGATAACTGGTACACATCATGTCCTCACATTCCCATGTTGCCTCCTGGCCTCCTGTCGCCACAACACTCCTTTACTAGCCTCACAAATTCCTGTAACACGCAAAACCTTGTTCCCGGGGCCGATTCAAAATGCACATTGTGTCCCTCCTCAAAGGTCCCATTTGCATCAATAGCAAGCTCTCCCCAATCCACTACATGAGTTGGATCTGGAGTATACTTCCGGAGCATGGAGACATGGAATACCTTAGACACCTGATAAGCTTGGTGGTGGCGCCAACCGATACGCAACTATGCCCACCCTCTCGAGTATCTCGAGGGGGCCGATATACCTCGACGACAGCTTCCCTCATTTGCAGAACCTAACCACTCCTCTCTTCGGCATCACCTTCAAGAAGACGTGATCACCCACCTTAAACTTTAGAGCTCGTCATCACCCGTCGGCGTAACTTTTCGTCGGCTCTAAGCTATGAGAAGACGTTGCTGGATCATACCCACCTTCCTCGAGGCGTCTCTAATCAGATATGGACTAGTGATGGAGCACTCTCCTACCTCTGTCCAACATATCGGTGATTGGTATGGCCTCCCATAAAGAGTCTCATGGGGTGCCATATGGAGTCATACATGGTATGGGGCAGCATAGTGCTTGTCCCCCTGAAACGTAGCCACGAGTACCATCCTACGTGTAGGCGATAACTCTCCTACACTCACAATCATTGACAACTAGGTGTGCCGTCAACTAGTCCATCCTAAGGATGACGTCAAATTATGACATGTCCATGACCCTCAGGTCCATTGTGAGTAGGATCCCTGATATCCCTAACTCGCAGCCCCGACATATCTTATCAACCCTTACCCTAATCCCTAGGGAGGAAAACTCACATACAACAACTTTTCTAAGGTTTCAACTTCTAAGTCCTAACCTTTCACACATGATGCAACGATAAGCATGAATATGAAGCACCATAATCAAAACAATAATCTCGTAAAGAAGTGCGAGAGTTGAAATGTACCCTATATACCAGATTAATCAGCAAGCCTAGACTATGGTACCACGGGATCCTTGCCTCTGAGGACAATCCCGTCTCTTGTGCCCATGCTGACGACAATGGTAGCATATCATCTGCCCCGTCTGGCTAGAAGTCTTGGCCTGTGAGCCCTGCCCTTGACTTCAACCCATGTCCTGGTCCTTGTGGGTCGTCTACGAATTAGTAAGTGCTAGTGCAGCACCCTGGGACTGACACGAGTTCCCTTCACCCATGCTAGGGTAAGGAGGAACAAACTGCGTTTGCACACATCCCATTGATGATTGGGACTATGATGTCCTGTATTTTCGGGATCCCTGCCTCTGAGGGCAATCCCATCTAAAGTGTCCAGGCTTGTGACAATGGAAACACGCCTCGCCCCTGACAGCCAAGAGCCCCTGCTATCCCCCACCCCGGATGATCACCCTGGCCCTGATACACCGGTGGCCCCTGCCTTGTCCTCGATCAACAAACAAAATTTTTGCTTCTTCCCTCGAGCTAGAAGAAGGTTAATTCTCCTTCCTTTAGCACTAGCACCCAAGTCCTCGGATGCTCCCCTCAGACGTCACTAATTGGCTGGCCAAGGTCATTCCCGACCACCGAGTCCCTTTCTCCCATACTTGTCAAAGGATGATGTGCCATAAACCTCTGGAGGTCACTCAATCCTCCCTAACCCCTAGCTTCACTAGCCTGTGAAATAGCAGCAGCTATAGCACCCACGTCCTCCACAGCACCGTCGATAAAAACAGCACGCGGCCCCCGTGGTGACTCAAGGCCCTCGCCCCGATTTTCCATGTACACAAGTCAAATGGAAACTTAAGAAATTTTTTTTTTCATTATTAGTGGTGCACTTGCCAACCACTAATCACAGTTTAATATAAATTAATTTATAATTATCGTGTTTAGTATGTTTTCCGAACCCCTAGGGTTATGTTATCTAACCCTAGTGTTCATCATACAATTTATCATACAAAGTTCACAAAATCAAGCGCATATCACACACATCAATTCAACCAATTATGCATAGTGTATGTCTGATCTAAACCCGTGCCCCATCGAGTCCTAGGTATCGTAGATACCTGCACTGGTACTCCAAATCGCGGAAGCCGGGTATTGGGGACCATGCAATGGATCCCACACCCGAGCCCCTGTGCATTCATATACCCAAGCCTGAAGGCTCAAGTCGACGCCCAATTCTCGAGGGTCATTTTGTTTGTTTTTTTTTTTAATACGCCTCAAATCTCTGGTGATAAACAATCTTTTATTACTAAGGCATATGAAACCCGGTGAAACCTTACCAGAACTACATTTCTTATACAAAATGAGTTTAATTACAACTCTATTCTTTTTACATAAACAGAAACTGGGTTTTTCTACCCAAAATTTACAGGATACAGAACAAAGCCAAATCTGGCTTTTTTCTCAACTAATTTCTTGGACTTGTTTTGTTTCCCGGTGTACCTCTAGTACCTTAAAAAATGATTTTTCCATGACGGGGTAAGCAAAGCCCAACAGATAAAATCTCCTACGAGGGTTATACTTGATTAGTGCTCAAAAAGTGCTATTTTGAACCCTGTTTATTACAGGTTTTGAGCACTTTTTGTGTACTAATCAGCGTAATTAACCCGATTTGCACATTAAGGTCCCTCCTATGCTACTGATCGCATTATGTGGATAATTTTGTAGTTTTTGCAAGCTACTTATGCCAAAATTGTTGAGTAGATACAAGCACAAAGAATTTGAGTCGAACTCAGCCTTGCAGATGAGAAAACCGTATGAAAGAAGAGTTAAAATGCAAGAAATGGAGCAAAGGCGGTGAAATTCTGGTAGTTGAGAAAATTTCGCGAACCTCGGTTAGGATTTCTCGCAGTCGCGACTTTCGCATCCCGTGAAAAAGCTTCTCCCGCTCGCCACCGGCTCACCATGCCACCGCTCATGACTGCTCCTTCCCCTGGGCCCGCTTGACTTGTTAACTTTTGTTCCCTTTTTTGGTTTTCTTCCCATTTTATCCCCTGTAATAGCTTTTGATTTTGGTTATTTTGTAACTTTGCTTGGCTGGGGCAATATAAAAGCCCCACACAAGCACTGTAAAAAGAAAATCTTATCCAGTAATAAAATTTTGGGCGGAGTTTTCCCGCTGCTTTCCTTCTCTCCCATTTTCTTTCCTTTTCTTTTCCTTTCTCACTAGCCAAACACCCTCCGAGGATGACAACTCGGAGGATGAGCTACTAGAACCTCCTTCTCCTTGAAGAAAAGGGCTACTAGGTGCAGGTTCCTAAGGAAAGCTGAGGGTTCCATGTTTTTCACGCAGGTATCCACTGCCATCACTATTCTCCATTTTTAACTTTAGTTTTTGATCTCTTTTGAGTCACCTTGAATGGTTATTACTTGGTAAGCTTTTGGGCTCATTGGATGCTTAATGTTAGATCCAGTGATGTTTGTTAGTTATCATTTATGATCCATTGTAAGGTGAGTCATGGTGACTTGTGTTTTAACGAATGAGAGCTTTAATGGCCCGTGGATGCCATTTTTAAAGAAATTTAAGAAGGGTCGGTTTTTATAGTTAAATGAAGATCCTGCCTCAGAGATACTATCTGGCCATCCTCCCCAAACTTGAGGTGAAAAGACCTTGAAACCCTCGCCGTTCTATGAATCCAACCTCCGTGACCTAACACTTCAAGGAGTTCTATTTTACAATTTTTTAACTCACTTTGTTTTTTTATTTTCCAACCATTAAAACCCACTGTTTTTACAAAAACTAAAAATCCAAATTGAAATTCACTATTTTGAATCACAGTAAATCATTTTGTGCGAAGAAAACCCATCCTTGAGTTTGACCCAGAGTTACTATTTACCGGGCAGCAGCTAGGCTACAAAGCAGCAAGGTTTAGGTATATACCTTAGTCGGGTTCAAGTCGTCAGCTACACGTTTACGTGTGAATCAACACCCCACCTAAGTGCACATGCAATGCCATGTTCACGAAATTCATACACATTCAAGTAAAAATTATGCAATTTTCTACATGAATGCCATATGCCAAGCCTCATGCCTCGAGTCCTCACCAACTCCCTCACACATGCATTTTTGACATGGATGAAAATTATCTCTAAAACAAAAGTTTTTTTGTTTTAGTTCTCGCGAAGTGTCATTGGACAGACTCCGATAAAATGGTGGACTACCTTCCGATATATATATATATATATATATATATATATATATAGCAGCATATATATATATATATATATATATATATATATATTTTGGACAAACTCCGATAATACTGCGTAGGACATACTCCGATAATATTTTGTTGGACAACCATCAGATAAAAACTACTTGTTCCAAGTCATGTCATGCACTCACACCCGATATACACGATGTCCCCATACATGCGAAATGAAATGCTACTGCATATAATTTATTTATTTCATGCATGCATAAACCAATATTACTCCCATAAAAACTGCATCTTATTCAAACAAAAATTAATCATGCAAACAGGTTTTTTTTTTTTTCCATATCTCCAAATTTCGTAAAATCAGATGCACTAATAATATTTGAGCCCCACTAAATTTACATGTTATCAACTAAGAAGGTAAACATATAACTGGAATTTTCTTTCCAGCCTTTCTTACCAAAAAAACAAAGATGCACATTACCATTTTTTCATACATAAACTCGGTGACGTAATCAAACAAGGAAAATGAACATGCAACCTGAATTTTTTTCTGGTGATTTATGTTCTCAGAAAACAGCATGCAAATGAATATTTTTCAAACCAAAATCTGCATGTTATGCAAATAAAAATTAATCATGCAAACTGGGTTTTTTCCATATCTCCAGATCAAAAAACTACATGCACTAATAACACTGTTTTCCCACTTAATTTACATGTTACCAACCAAGAAGGTAAACATATAACTGGATTTTCTTTCCAGCTTTCTAACCAGAAAAATAGCATGCATTACTACCATTTTCACACATAAACTACATGTAATCAAATAAGGAAAATAAACATGTAAACCCGGAATTTTTCTAGATCTACAGCCTGTAAAAAACACAAATGCAGTATTTTTCTACACTAAAATCGTGATGTTATTCAAACAAAAATTAATCATGCAAACTGGGTTTTTTTTCCATATCTCCACCTCAGAAAAATGCATGCACTAATAACACTGTTTTCCACATAATTTACATGTTATCATCAAGAAGGTAAACATATAACTGGATTTTGTTTCCCAAATTTTCAACCGTAAAAACAAAGATGCATTATTACCATTTTTCACATGTGATATCGGTGATGTAATCAACAAGGAAAATGAACTCCGCAAATCAAATGGAATTTTTAATTCCGATTATACTCATAAAACAACATGCAAAATGAGCATTTTTCACACCAAAATCTGCATGTTATTCAAGTGAGAATATAACATTATGCAAACTGAAATTTTCCGCTAAACAAGAAAAACAACACACAAAAATCCAAACATGATGCCACATGTACTGCCAGTTCCCACCGCACTAAAACTGGCGCTCAGCATCAAAAGTGCCTGTAAAACACAACACGCTTTGTCCCAAACTGTTTTGAACCAAATCCCCATGTTAAGCAGCTCCATGGCCATTGAATGGCCCCTAGACAAGGGTATCCCAAGTAGGAGAAGAACCTACCTGTTGGAGTGCAGACTAACTCCTCCTTTTTTCTTTCATTTCCTCTTCGTTTCTTCTTCATTTCTTTCTTCTTTTCTTCTTTTTTTTTTTTTCTTTCTTTTCTTTCTTTCCTTCCTTCCTTCTCTACCCACCGAACTGATCTCCCCCTTCCACATAGTTTGGTTTGATTTAGGTGTAGGACACCTAATTCCAATCCACCTCGACACAGCTTACAAACCAATGCCATGTGTTTTCCATGCCTTAACCTCATCCACCCATGTCATGCATGGTTTGAGGGCATGACACTTGGCCCAACCATGTGCCAAGTGTCCCCCACTCTAGTGCCACATGGCACACGCCTATCATGCCATGTGTTACTCTCTAATTTGTCCAAACGCCTCGAAATATATGAAATTCTAACTGTCTCAGAATTAAACGAAATTTGATGGCGTGCCTAGATTTCGTGAGACGAATTCAACGGTGAAAACCGCATCATCAACCGAGGTCTAGAGAAAATTCTAGACTTATCATCCATCTATGATGATAGTCTATCGTTTTGCATTATTTCGGGTTTTCACATATTCAATAATAACATGATATTTCAAATCAAAGAACCTATAAGCTTTACAGTTAAAAGCATATCCATAAAACACACATTAATATGCTCTACTAGATAGTTTATTTCTCTTCGGATCATGAATATATTCTAACAGAAGCCAAACATCCATAAGTTCTTAACTAGGATAAATTTGGTTTCCTATTTTTCCATATTTCATAAGGGGAAATTTTTCGTTTTGACTTAGGAATTCTATTAAGCGCATAACATATAGTTAACAAAATTTCTCCCCACCAACTAGAAGCAACACCAAAATTAAGTAATATAGCAATTACAGACTCAATAAAAGTTATATTATTTCTTTCAGCTTTATCGGTCATTTCATGAGAGTATGATGCAATTTTTTCATGAATGATGTCATAGGTCATATAAAAATCAATAAAAATGCTATAATCGTATTTAGTGCCTCTATTACTATGAAGACATTTAATCTTCCTATTGAATTGATTTTCAACTTCATTCAAAAATAGTTTAAACATTTTAAAGGCTTTATTATTATTTCTCATAAGATAGCCAAAAGTGTAGTCATAAAAGTCATCAATGAAAGTAATAAAATAAAGTTATCATTTCTTGTTAGAATACCTTCAAATTTGTACATATGAGAATGAATTAAATCAAGAGGTTTAATTACTCTAACCACTGATTTATAAGGGGTCTTGGCAATTTTTGCTTGACTAGAATATTCACATTTTTCAAAATCATTTAAAGATAGTTTAGGAATCATGTCTAAAATACTCATATTTTTTATTAAGCGTTCGTTAATATGAGAGAGTATTGCATGCCAAATATTGAAAGAACACAACAATTTTATTAGCATCAACATTTAATTTGGATATTCCATTAATTGTATACCCTTTCCCCACAAATACATTATTCTTAGTAAGAGTATATAAATTAGCCTCAAAGGTTTGAGTAAGTCCAGCCTTATTAAGAAGGTAGCCCGAAACCAAAATTTTCTGATCTCCGAAGTATGCAGAACATCCTTGTTAGGTGTTCTTTAGGTTAGCATTATTTAGTGCAAAATATAGAATAAATCATGATTTCGATGCTAACTAAGCACTGCTTTTAGTTATTTTCATGTCTAACTCCCTATAGTTGTGTATTTTGATAAATGAAGAAAAAAAAAGACAAGAAGCAAGCAAAATGGTGAAGAAATAAAGAAAGCAAGTTGAAAAGAGACCCATGGTTGCAACCCCGGTCAAGACCACAGAGACCAAAGTCGTGACTGCAAACAGTCATGGTCGAGACTGTGAAGTAGAAGATGACCACTTGTGCGAACAAGCCTCGGTGAATTCGTGTCTGTAAGTCACTACAGTCATGATCGTAACCCTGTGTTGAGCTTTTTGTGAGGTCGTGACCCAAGTCACGACCTTGCTACAAACTATGGACTCCATCTTTCGGTGAAGTCGCGATCGTGGAGCAGTCACGGTCATTTTAGCCTATTTAAGGGCGTTTTTCACATATGATTATGGTTTGAATTTTGATAGAGGAGGCTCTCCTCTAGGGGTTCCTTCTCTTCAAGCTTTGTTCTATTTTTAGTTTAGGTTTCTTTAGATTTGTTAGTTTTAGGCTTTGTTTTTTGATAAACTTGGTTTGTAACTAAATATTGTTGTAAAACCCGAGAAAATTAAATTTTTCTAAAGAAGGGTAAACGGTAGTTTTGGTTGAAAACCTATAATTTTTTTAGATATAGGATGACGAATCAGACTTCACCATTGGAATCATCTCGCGAAATCTAGTTACCCAGTCGAATTTCATTGAATTCCGAGACAATCATAATTTCACATTTTTCGAGGCACCGAGTGTAGCAAGTAATGCATGGCACATAATTGAATACCTCACATTAAGCCATGTGTCAAAAGGAGAGGATAATTCAAACAAATGAGAAAAATTCTAAGGGATGGTCATATGTCTATCCCTTAGAGGAAGGTAATCCAAATATTTGGATAATAGGATAAGGTGTGAGGAAGAAAGCCAATGAGAGGGAGACATGTGGCAAAATGAGGTCTCCCACTTGAACTTGTTGGACCAAAATCCGATGGAGAGAGGGAAAAAGGAGGGGAAAAGAAAAAGAAAGAAGAAGAGAAAAGAAAGGAGAGAGAAGTTTCAACTTCTCTCTAGATTTCATGGTGATCGGGCCTTCGGTTTTCCTTGGAGCAAGAGGCAAAGTTGGTCCACGCAACAAGAGCTACGCGTGGGTACCAAAATCAGTGGATTTCTCCAAACTCCGAGAGGTAGGGGTTTTTCTCTTACCGGGATGACTCTTTGCTTCAAGAACCGCTTCAAATGGATGAGGTGTGTTCGGGGCCAGAACGATCATGACATTTTAGTCCCAAAAACAATTATTTGTTGATTTTCAGGCTATTTTAACAAATCGTGGTCATCGATTTTCGCCTGCTGGATACCGAGTCGAATTTCCAGACTCTTTCGAGAGTCCGGGATCACTTGACTGTCAGCTAGCCCGTAGCGCCAAATTGGGACTATTTCGGTTGTCCCGACTGATTTTCGCATCGCTCTTAGTCCATTCAGGCTGCTTTTAAGCATGTTATCGCTAAAAATGAATAATATGTTAATGTGTGAAAATCTGCCGTTGTTACATGCTCAATTTGATATATTAACACGGGTCAGCTGGGGCATTTGGTGAATCAGATTGTAGAAAATATAATTATCCATGAAACATAAATATATGCTTGTTTGATGAATTGACATTAGAATTGTGGTGAATGAAATTTAATTGCCATGATTTGATAATGTTGCATGTAACCCTCATTTATCATGTAACATGATATGACATGAAATGACATATTTTCATTTCATATGCACGGGACATCGCGTCGAGTCAGGTGTGTGTGCATGGTATTGGTTATTCACCATTCTTGATGAATGTGTGGTGAGTTCGAAAATGGGACAACGTCCAAAAATTCAGACTCGCGATTGCATAATATGAAAAATAAATAAATATACGTGTGTTGGGCGGAACAAAATGGGGTAGATCCCCCCCACCAGGGTAAACCCAATTTCATTCGCAGTTAGACATGATCACCGGCAGTAAAAGACCATAAAAATGTTGGAAAGGCATGAGACGATCCTATGGTGTAAACCTGAAAAATACCTGGCCCACAAATGCATAACACACTGGATTTGATGAAATCAAATGAACTTTGGAGGGTTTTCCAATGTGTCTTAAGTTTTAAAAACAAAAAGATTTTGTTTGAAGAAAAGAGTCATTGGGTGAAACACTAATGACAGGTTTTCACACTTAGCGTCACATGTGTGAGGGAGTAGGTCAGGACTCGGGTTATGGGTAAGAGGAATCTCATCTCATTCATGACATGAAATTTTCCATGGAGGATTGCATTTTCTGTATGGAATGTGGTATGATCTATGTGTTCAATTGCATGTGCACTTAGGTGAGGAGTAACCCTTGTAGGAGAATTCATCTTCTGGGCATTGCTCACCCCGTTGTGGGACAATATTTTAAGGTACTAGAGGTACACAAGGAGCTGAGACAAGTCCAAGAGTTTAGTTATGAAAAAGGTCAAATTATGGCCTATTCAAGTATTTTGTAATATTCTGGATAGAATATCCAGTTTTGCACATGTAAATGAGAAGTTTTGTAATAAAACTTATTTTTGGATTGGTTCAGTGTAGTGTTAGCAGTTTCCCGGATTTTATACTATCTATGCAATTTGTATAGATCCAATAGTATTGGATGAAATACATTAAATGAAAGTTGGAAGTGCAAGAAAGGAAAAATGGTGGGCTACTAGCCAATTCCAGGTTTGGGTCGCGACAGAGAATTCTTTGTCATGACAGGGTTTTTCTGGCCTTGTGTCGTGACATGGCTTTTTGTGTCTCGACATGGTCCTCAGGCTAAGCGCATAACCTGCTCAGGCGCGCACTGAACAGAGTGGGAGCACTGGCTGAGATGTAGAAGAAGACAAAATGCTGACATAGCTTTTTAGCTTTGTGTCGCGACATGGTTCCTAGGCATGCTGGGCGGATTGGGTCACGACATAAATTGTGTCACGATAGGTCTTGGCCTAGAACGGGCTTTTTGTGTCACAGCAAGGATTTCTTGGTCATGACAGAGCCTCCGGGCTCTATGTCGAGACATGGCTTTTCCTTGTCACGATAGGTTTGGTCAGGTTGGGGTTTCTCGCCGCGACAGAAAGCAATTTCAGGTCGTACGCAGTTTTCCCATGGGTGATTTACTGCCGCAAATGATAGTGTTCTATGTCACGATAAAGAGGGACACTCTGCAGGAGTCGCAAACTAAGCTGGGAGTAGTGATAAAGATTCCTGCATGCGCATTCACAAGGGTGCCGAGTACACAACAGACCGAAGGCCACATAAATAAGATAAGCTCAATCACAGGTAATTCCACGACATCCAAAGATACTACGCCTATTTTCCTTTTTCTATATAGACTAAAAACCCCTCAATTGTACATAGTTACAAGAACCTTACAATTCTCTTGCACCCATGTCACTTTGGATAAATTTGCTTGCTTAAATAACTCTGTCTTGATGTTTAGGATTTTAAAATTGGGTTTAATCTATGACACTGCAAGTGCATAGGTCATACAAGTAGTAAAATCTAGATGTAAGTCCAGGTATCATTCCCACAGAGATTGATATGAATTAGAGATCAAGTACCCCCAACCACTGAAGTTCTATGCTATTTGGACTAAAAGAATCTGATATTGAAAATTTGTCTAAAAATGATATATCCTTAATTAATATTGACTAAAATAGAACTGGAATAACATGAAATCAACTAAAATTATAAGAACTAAATACCGGATCTAACTGCTCCCGTGAAAGACGAAACTAATGCTGAATTACAATGAAACACCAATTCCGCATGAAAGTACATGCTCTATTGTATTGATGGATCTCGATTTGTCCAAGAATGCCTAAATGTTGCGTTTGATTTGCTATTCACTCGGTTAGAAACTCTTGCTTCTCTCGCCATTAAGATTTAACCACATTTGTATTTATGCTTTTCTTACAAGATCTGGGTATTTTTCTTTCTCAATACTTCACACCCATTTCTTGATGACTGCAGATTCTTTGCATTTCCTTCTCATGATTGATTGCAAAGTTTCTACAACTTAATTGGTGGCTCATCTTTCAGATCTATTGGTTCATCCTTTCCCTTTATTAGATCTATGCTAACACGAGGTTGGGAACTTCCCTTTAGATTAAGGTGAACTCTCTGATTATTTAGATTGTTAAATACTCCCCTCCAACTTCAATTATGAGCGAACGAGGGATTTATCAAAATTAACTTTAGCAGCCGCCAGTCACAATGGTAGTCTAACATACCCTAAAGAATGCTCTCACTTTCAGAATCTCAATATTTGTGCCGAGTGGCATCCTGAAATTAGAGCAAGATACATTCTCAAAATGGTATTCTGTGACTACCATCGGAACTTATTGATTCAAAAACAACACCAAGCAAATAAATCACTACCCAAATAACGTTCTCCAGATTTTTGCAGAAAAGACTATAACTAACTATAATTCAAATCCAGCAGACCTGAGTTCCAATTACTGCATTACGATTAAAGAAATGGAGTATTGATCACATACAACCACTATAATCGCAATGAAACTGAGAAAAAATGAACTCCAGAAATTTGTCTAAATTTCATAAATTTTCAGGCAGCAATTTTGAGAAGAAAATAACATAAATAAAATTTCAGCTCTAAACGTTTCTGCACAGTTAGCAAAAATAGATCCAGAAATGAATTAAAAATGAAAAATAAAGAAAATTCTACTCTAAACTATGCACTGAGTTCCTCTTCGTTCCCCTTTTTTGGGTAGTGAAGACGGAAGCTACTTTACTATTCTAACATTGTCTATTTATACTGTCAAAAGAAATTGGGCCGAATCCTAAAAAAGCTCCAAGTGGAATTCCCAAAAGAAAGCCCAGTTTACTGTCCTAGGTCGCGACCTTGGGTTGATGTCGCGACATGGATTTCCCTTGTTCGCTTCCTTGTTCGCCACCTTGTTGCTTCCGCTGTGACCAGATTCCTTTGTTGCTGTTGGGATTTTCAATGGTCGCGACATCGCTTTAGTCGCGAATCTTGTTGGCCTCGCTGCTCTCACATGCAGCTGATGTCGCAATTCACAGCTTCATGTCGCGATATCGCTTGTCTTTCTTCTTCCGGCTTCCCCGAGTCACTTGCACCCA
This sequence comes from Tetrastigma voinierianum, assembly GCA_016808115.1. Classification (NCBI taxonomy): domain Eukaryota; kingdom Viridiplantae; phylum Streptophyta; class Magnoliopsida; order Vitales; family Vitaceae; genus Tetrastigma; species Tetrastigma voinierianum. The sequence goes on from JAEQBH010000463.1 coordinate 310,417, forward strand.
TTTCCGAATCGACTCTCTCACAAGGCCAGACGTCGCGACTTCGCTTTAGGCCGCACCACATTGCCAGGTGTCAATTTTCAGTCGAACTTTATTTTTCCGGTCGCGACCTACTGCGGTCATTGTGTTTCACTCTAAGTCGCACCCCGTGATGTCAATTCCTCGATGTTCATTTCTCTTCTTCTGGTCACAACCTCAATTCTTTGTTGCAACCAATTTCCTCCTTCCAACCTCTATTCCTAGTCGCGACCTCATGGTGATGTCGCTACCTCATGTTTCTCTTTTTCTAGTTGCATGTAGTCCCAATTGCTCAAAAGTAGTCATGTATGGATTTCTTCCGTCTCGCGCCAGGTCGCAACCTGAATGAGTGGTCGCGACATCGTTTGTGGTCCTTGATTAATAAATGGTCGCAACTTCAGTTTCTTGGCAAGGACTTCGTTTGTCTTCGCTTCAGGTTGCGGCCTCCCTTTTTGTTCTTCAACTCTTAATTTGGTTGAAACTTCAATTTTCTTGTCAGACGGGGCCCAGTTTTCATGTCATGACTCAACAAGACGTCAGGACTCCCAATTGGAGCCCTTCATTTTTAAAACTAGTTGCAACCTTGTTTTCTTTGCAGAGATTTCCTCGGGTTTCATTGATGGATCCATCGCCACGACATGCGCGGGATACTGACGTCACGACCTCAGTTATATTCACCATTACGCCGCGACTCAGAGCGGTGTCACATCGAAGATTCTACTTTGAATATTTCCTTTAGTTTCAACCGCACTTCCTTTGTCGCAACTTCTTTCACTTGTTGCTTTGGTAATTATGGTCACAAGCCTAACTTCAAGTCACACTCGCTTTGAATAGTTCTCTTATTTCTTCCTCAAGTTATCCTCACGTCGTGAACTCGGAATTAATCGAACAAACAGCCTCTGTCGCGACCGACTTTCGGGCCGCGACTTCATTTCGCTTATAGGCTGATCTCTTCCGTTTTTGCCGATTTTTGCTTCATCAGATTTTTCCGCAAAATTAAATTTGAGTAAAATATCCACATTTCTGCATACGAATCAACATTTATCTTGTAATATGCTCAGAAAAAGGGATTAAAAATCAAATGAGGTTTTGGACTCATCAATGCCACAACGCGCATGGCTATCACCCAGTGCGCGCGATCAAGATTGTGACCACGCACGTGACCGAGTGCACAACAGGCACCATAGGGACTCTGTTGCCACCGAGGCTTCTCTGTCGCGACAGACTTGTCCAATAGGCAAAAAAAAATGATCCCCGAATCAAGAAGTGTCAAATAAATCCCTCACGAATATTACAACTCTATGTAGTGGAGGATTTCACTGAGTCTGAATCAAGACATTTACAGATTTAACCCTATTTTGTATTTCTATATTTTCTCCTTCTTTAATTTCTGTAATTTTACGTTTATCGACAACATATTGTTTTGGATTTTAATGATCGAAATGTTAGGCTAATCATTCTATAGGGTTGGTTATCAGATTTAATGATTAGGGTTGTCTAATCTTTAATTGGTTGCTGGATTTATACTTGATTTCTTGTGTTTAGTGTTAGAACCTTAGATTATTATGATCTTGGTTAATTAATCTATGTTGAGAATTGGATATTCGATCCTTTTACAAGGGTATTCCTGGTGACGCGGGAACTAAGCCCTTAAATCTAGCTCTAATTCTCTTAAGGTGTCAATTAATTAATTGGGAGTCTAATTAACCTAGTTAAAGAGACATAGGGAATTAGAAAATTCTAGTGCTAGGATGATTTCATTAGGAGGGGACATCAAACCCATTGAGTGTGGATTACATGTACGTAACAGTGACCAATCCGAGCTTAGTTTGGGTAGCCCAATTGCAAGGACATAAATGTGACCAATAGAGCTCCCGAGGAAAAAAGCCTTTGAAAGGTATCACCCTAACGACCTAGAAGAATGTAACTATGCATAGGTAGTTAGTGTGAGAAAACACAAGGGGGAACATGAAAGTGAGATCCTTGTACCTAGTCCTCGGAACAACTTAAGTCATAATTCATTCAACCCGAGACTTACTTAGACGAATCCTTAGGCATTAATGACGATAACAACCCTAGTTTCTCTATAACTAGTTTTTCCTTGGTTTTATTCAATTACTTTAGTTTTCACAAAACAATCTATGTTTTTGTTAGTTTTGTTTTTATTAGTTTTACAATTTCACCCAAACTCACTTAGATACTCATATAGTGAACTAAGCGAGTAGTTGAGGTACTCAATCCACCATAAAACTTACAGTCCTTTTGGGAACAATCTCGGTTCATAATTGAAAACCTTGTATTAATTGTGTGACTCATACACTTGTGGTTAGCAAAAAATCCTTAAGGATGATAATCTTTCCAAAGGTAAACTTTAGTTCTACCTCACTAGTACCAACAACTTTTGTGGAGTAGGAATCACCCAATAACACTTTCTTGTCCTCAATCTCAAAATATGTCTTAAATAAAACACGGTCATAGCAGACATGACAAAAAGTGCTTGTGTCTACCCGTTACCCTTTGGATCCACCAACAAGGTTGATTTATGAAATCATAGAAAATAAGTTGTTCTTCGATCAAGTTCACCTACAGAGCTGGGCAACGTCTGTTCCTAAAATTCCTAGCCAAATGGCATGGCTTGTTACAATTATTGCAAGTAAACTGTACCATATTATTCCTTGAAGGGGATTGATGACCATTTTGATTTTAAGGAACAGTGTTGTTTTGATATTTGTGGATTCGATTCTAGTACTTCATATATTTCCCATTGGGTTTCAAGACAACAAGGGCAATTCATTCCAGTACTGTATTATGGGCTTCCTCCTCAATGCGAAGGTGAGTGATCAAACTTTCCATAGAAAACTCCTTTGTTCTGTGCTTAAGAGTGTTTTTGAAATCCTTCTAGCCAAGAGTTAATTTGTCAATTAACACAACAACTTGAAATTGTTCATCTAAAGATATACCTTCAGAGGTGATCTCATGAGCAATCTTCTGAAACTCGTGTGACTACATCTCCATAGATTTGTCATCAGTCATTTGATACTTTAGGTAGCGGCTAACTGCATATTTTTTCGTACCAGCTTCCTCATCGTCACATTTTTTCTACAGTGCATCCCATATTTCCTTTGCAGAGCTATAGTAGTCATACAAATCATCGGACAAACCATTTAGAATGTAATTTTTGCAAAGAAAATCATTCTCAACCCAGGTAGCATGCTCTTTGGTTTGGGTCTCAGTAGGTTCATTAGGTAGTGACGGAATTTAAGAAGTTATTGCAGAAGCAATCCCTTTTGTTATTAAAATGAATAGAAATTTCGGCCTCCATCGTTTAAAATGAAGGCCCTCAAAACAAAAGGGTTTGTTCAAGTCTAGGGTAAGAGAATCGAATTTAGAAGTCATGGTAGAAAGAAGCGTCTTAAAATTGTTGGAGCAGAACTGGAAAAAAGAACGATGTTACCAAAATTTCTTGGGTTGAGTTACGGATTAAGTCACTTTCTTTAAGCATTTTGCAGCTTTGCCTAAGGTTGTGTAAGCAGTTCAGTAGCCCCATCATTCCTAGGATAGAACATTCTTGACTATCCTCTGTCTTGAGCTTCTTTTGCACATAATGGGATCAGTATAAACACATCCTTCAGAATATTGCTCAGAACCAAAAAGTGTGAATTTTTGGAAGAAAATTTTGCTAGGTTGGTCTGAGAAGTAGTATTAGGTTTTCTCTGTTTCTATCTGAGAGTCATTTCCTTTATTTAAAGGCTAAAAGAACAATAGATAGATAACCTAACGAGAATAAAAACCTTGTGTTTAATGGGAGAGTGGAATAGAAAACATGGTGAGACTCTTTCAAAAATATAATAGGTCTCCTATTTACTTGGTTAAAAATAATAATAATAATAATAAATGGTCTCTTATTAACAAGGTTAACAAATAATAAAAATTAATAAAATAAAAAAGATTATGCCATGTCCCATTTTTTTAAAAAGAAAAATTCAAATATTCCAAAAGTATCTGGCCTGGACCCATTGAACCTATCAAATGGATTTACATCATGGGCAAATTTTATTCAAAATCTAGACAACTTCCGTTAAAAAATATGGATGGAGTATTGTGGATGGAAATTTGATAACCCCAAGGTGACCTAAAAAATAATAATTATAATTTAATATAATCCATAAAATAAAATTAACAGAAAATCATTAGAAGCTATTTATATATATATATATATATATATAACTTGTTTAATTGCACTTTCACACTTTTTTGTATATTTGGTGCCACATGTACAACACCGATAAGAAGGATTCGGAACTCCCGACTTAGGATCAGTTCTTTCTTTGACTATATTGATTCTCATAACAAATATCTTATCCTGACACACTATCACATAGAATTTTATTTAAAATGGCAATTCCCAAGCATAAACAAAATAATATTTTAGAAGTATGAGTTTTTATGTGTGTGGATGATGCTCATGTGAACAGACAAGGGGGAAGCCAAGATTAAATTAGACTAGACAAACATATGAAATTCTTGGATAAGAGGGACCTTCAACTTCAATCAACTTAATATTCAATATAAATGATAAGTATGATATGGTGGTGAATCCATCAGTCAAATGAGAAAAACATGAACCTTATCTGATATTAATGAGTAATAATGAGTAGTTTTACATTAATCCTTATATATCCATATAAACAATTTTCTCAACCTTTGAAATATCTAAGTAATGCCCCTGTTTTTTAATAGAAAAAAATGACCCTCAAGTTTTTGGAATTTTTAAATTTAACTGGTAAAATTGCACATTTCGTGCACATGTTATGTCCATCATTAAAATTAATTATTTAATTCTAAATATAAGAAATATATGAAAGTCATCCACAACTTAAAATCTATACAATATTTTTATTATTTTAAAATTAAACATTCAAAATTAAATAAAGTTAAAAGGATAAATATGAAAAATTAAATACAAAGTTACAATAATTTTGTGGAATACTATTAATAAAATACATTTTGTATAAAAAAAATAATTTATTCAATTGAAATACATTAGGTAAAAAAATCAAATATGACATGTGTCTGAATTTTTTGTGTTTATAATGCATCCAAATAATATATGAAATGCATGAGATTATATAATTTAATCATAGTTTTTTTAATCAACCTCTTGTTTTAACAATTTAAATAGAAAAATATATGACATAAAAAAAATTCACAACCTATATGATTTTGTTTGACGAGATTACATAGGTCTAAAAAATGTCTTATATTATTGTGGAGACCCCTTAGATGACGTCCATGTGGTAGACATCAATAGGGGCTTTCTTTTGTCTTGAGGTATAAAAAAGAAGTTTTTTTAAGGTTTTCTATAGGGGCAACTGTCATTAGGGGAAAAAAATTTTCTTTTTCCTTAGGATTGGGGAACATTGTTCACACAATTGGGAGGTGTTAAGCCAAACTTTTTTTCTCTTTTTCTCATAAACATATATATTATTATTGTTATTAACTTATTTGGGAAGTTTTGGTGGTTGCTTGTAGGTTGTTTTACAAAAAGTGCTTTGGAATCCATGTATGGGTTGTTTTATTGATAGGATAGAGGATGAAAAGATGTGATTATTATTTATTGATAGGATAGAGGTTGTTTTATACTTGCTGCCACCAAATGTGTAAATGGTCTATCCTGGTATTTTGGGGTCATGCATTTCATTTTGAGGTCTTCATGATAGTTGTTTCAATAGTAGTTTTGGTAGATATGTAAAACCCGGGAAAATTAGAAATTTTAAAAAATTGAAAAATGATAATAATAATAATAATAATAAATTGTTAGAATGGTTAAGGGAAGCTTAGAAAATTCTCTGGATCTCGGATGATAAAACAGATCGCATTGCTAAATCTGCCCTCATAGGGTCTAGTGACCTAGAAAATTTCGGGCCGAATTTCGATAGACAATCAAAATTTTTTTATATTTTCTAGGTGATAAGTTGTCAGTGACTCCAGGGACGAGATTTTTACGAAAATCTTGGAAGTCATGAAATGACTTGAGCTAAGTTGAATAGAAAAGAAATAAATTGTTTCGGGGCAGAAATGGACCCGAATGAGAAATGGACATTGTGCCATGTATCAAAAATAAATAAAAGAAAAGAAAAAAAAATAGGGATAAAAATAAAAAGCAAAGTCAAAAACGGGAAAAGGAGAAAAACTGTAGTGGGAGCGTGAGAGAGCCAGAGGAGAGAGATAGATATTTTCTTTTCTTTTTTTCGCTTCTCTCTAAGATCTACTACAAATCGAACCCGTAGGCTCGTGAGGAACAAAAGGCAGCCCATCCACGCACGAGACACACAGTGGGTACCAAAATCTTGAGTTTCACAAACTTCACGAGGTAGTGAATTTTCCTACTTGGTTCTTTTTCTAGCCTTAAAGGAATACTTTTAATGGCTCGGGGTTTTCTTAGAGGCCGAAAGGTCAGAATTTCATCCCAAATTTTTCTGACTAGTGTAGGAATTTTTAGGAATTTTGGGAATCAATGGCAACTGAGATCAAGGTTGATGTTGGTTTTGATCCCGACTGATGTCTTCGGGTTTTGTGGTGTTTTGGTATCATGCAATCTGAAGATCTAACCGCAAGGACCAAGAGTTGCCCTATTTATATATCAGATTAAAGCATTTGTGTGTTATTGTTAAAGTAAATAACATGATGTTGTGTGTAAAAATCATGTGAAAAACCTGCTTGACGTATTAACATGGAAATTGTGATAAATGTAAATTATTCAGAAATATAATTATTCGACGAGAAATGTTGGGCATTCTGACAGTATGTAGTATGACATAGCATGAAATGCCATGATTTACTTATGTAATAATACCACATCGTATCAAGTCCGCGTGGGTGCATAGTATCATATTCACCATTCTCGTGAATGGTGAATATGTGGCAGCCTGGGAATGGGACAACGTCCAAAATCCAGACTCATGGTTGTATAAAATAATAATAATAAATTTCGAGTGTTTAGGTGAAGCAAGATGGGGTGGAATCTCCCCGAAAAGTGAAAGACCCCGAATTTTATTCTTGGTCGGACATATGTATCCGGTGAAAGTTTGCGAAAGTGTCGGGCATGTGAAGCTGCTTTGAGACCACAGGTCGAGCCCAAATAAACACACGGGATTTGATAAATTAAAATTGGAGGGTTGTGTCCAATGGTTTAAGTCATTGAGTGAAACACCAATGACTGGTTTTCACACTTGGCGTTATAGGTGTGAAGGAGTCGGTTGGGACTCAAGTTGTGGGCATGAGGAGTCTCATCTCATGCATGACACGGAACATTCCATATAGGATTGCATTATTTATATGGAATATGATTTGATGTTTTATGTATGCCATTGCATGTGCATTTAGGCGGGAAGTAGCCCCTTGTAGGAGGGTGCCCCTCTTGGGCATTGCTCACCGTTGTGGGACCCACTTTCGGTACATGGGGTGTACGGGCGATTCTCCGACGAGGCCGTGATTGTAAAGAAGGCTGACATGTGGTCTTGACAATACTTTTGTAAAAATTATTTTATGTAAAAAGAATTGTAATTAAATTCTTTTGGACTATTGTATAAATAGTCAAGTATGTAACTATGGTAAGAGGGTCGTGATCAGACTCTTATGGACTGTCATTAACTATTCATTTTCATATTTTTGATTTAAATATGAATGAATGGAGTCCCAAACGAAAGGGACAGGTAGTGTCTTGGTAAACTATATTAGAACAAGTTAGTTTTAATATATGTTTTGTAATGAACTCTTATGGATTGTTGTGCTATCGATTGTATGTTGGGTAGAGCTCCCCGAACAAAGGAAACTCTGCCCGATTTTTTTAAAATATGGATCCTGATAAATGGGACACAACAGTGTGGTATCGAGTCACTCGAAATCCACAGGAATTCCGCTGGTTGACGGGTTGTCAACGGGAGCCTCGGATTTGGGGTGTCACAACTTGGTATCAGAGCCTAGGTAAACGATTACCTAGGGAGCTCGAATGTGGGTATACATAAGTGAATTTTCGCAAATAAGCACGAGCGCACACACACAGGTAACATAATTTAGGTATCACAGATATGCCAGGTGCAGATCATGCATTGTTGTGTGTTGCATGTTTTATGCTTAACATGTTGTGTGATATGTGTAGTGATTTATGTGAATAATATACATGGTGGATTGTATATGGAACACTAGGGCTAGAAAACATAACCTTAGGGGTTCGGAAAGCAAAATGAATATGATAGTTTGGGAGGCCCGGTTGTATTAGTGATTTAGATTATGCACCACTAAGGAAAGGGATGAGAGCGGTGTAGTTCATGATGTTAAAGTCTAGTAGTGGTTGCTTGCCACTCTGAGGTAAGGCGAGATAGAAATTTGAGAACTCTATTGCTATCTGACACGTGTAAATGGCTAGTAGAGGAAGAGGATGTCGGGGCGGTGGGCCAAGTAGTAACCCACGACCACCGGCTTTGGAGTAACAGACCTCCATATAGGCTGTTGTTACTGCGACTACCACCTTTATGCAGGCAGGTGTGGTTTGCTATAACCATCGCACAAGCTGGTGCAATTGGGAACCAAAGGGGGTTAAGTAACCTCTAGAGGTTCGAGGCCATGATCCTTCGGCCCTCAAGGGAGGAGGAGACCCGATGGTGGCGGGTCATTGTTTCGGACTAGTTAGAAAGGATACGGGCACTAGTGCTAAGATGAAGGAGAATCAATCTTCTTCGAGCTCTAAGAAGAAGTAGAAGACCCTGGCCTGTCTAACAATTCAGCGGGTGGCCTATCAGCGCGAGGCCCTAGACCAGGGCTTCTAACCAGTCAAGACAGATGACATGTTATTATTGCCATAAGTTTGGACATATGAAGCAGGATTGCCCTTAGAGGTGGGGATCCTGGGTTATAGGAGACACGACCCAGGTTGTTTGTGGGACTTACCGCAGACCTTGATTGTTCCTCCTTACTAGCATGGGCTGGGAGCAGATATCGATCCGGGGTGTTGTACAAGCACTTACTTCTTCGCAGATGGGCCACATAAGCTAAGGCATGGGTCGAGGTCGAGGCCAAGACTTCCAAGTCAGTACTTTAGGGACCAGGCATATCTACATTTCAATGGTACTACAAGCCCAGGCTTACGGTCAGTCGATATATAGAAGTGCACGTTTGGCTCTCACACTTCTTGATAAGAGTGTTGTTTAAATTTGGTTGCATAGTATTCATGTTTATTGTTGCACAATGTGAGAAAAGTTTGAACTTAGAGGTTAAAACCTTGGAAAAGCCATTGTATATGAATTCTCCTCTAGGAATTAGGGTGAGTGTCAATCTCGGATAATATCGAGTTGTGAGTCAGTGATCTTAGGGATTCTACTCACTATGGACCTGAGGGTCATGGACATATCGGAATTTGAGGTCATCCTTAAGATGGACTGGTTGACGGCCCATAAAGTCATCATTGATTGTGATCGTAGGTGGGTTATCGCCTACACACAGGACGTTATTGTGTTACGTTTCAGAGGGAGAAGGATGATGCTTTACCCCATACCGTGCATGACTCCAGATGGAGTGGACAGTTGATGGGTTGGATAGCAATCCTTGCCCTATAGGATGAGGGGAGACAGGATTTGAGTCTACCTCGGGTGGTTTGCGAGTATGAGGATGTCTTTCCAGATGAGCTACTAGGATTACCTCTGCATAGGGATGTGGACTTATCATTGAGTTACACCCTAGTACGTCGCTCATTTCTATGACTCCTCATATGATGGTACTGGTTGAGTTGCAGGAACTCAAGGTCCAACTGTAAGAATTGTTGGACAAGGGTTTTATTAGACCGAGCACTTCACCTTAGAGCGCTCTGGTTATGTTTACTATGAAAGATGTTAGAGTGGAATAACTTGTGTGAGAAGGCATTCCAGGAATTGAAAATGAGGCTTACTATTGCTCCTATTCTAATTCTGATAGTCCCGAAATAGGGACAGAGGTACAAGGTGTATTGTAATGATGCCCCTCTAGGAATGACTGGGACCATGTGTGATGTAATCTGGGAGGTTGTAGCTTATAGTTTCCAAACGGCTAAAGAATCATGACGGGTACCACACACATGATCTGGAGTTAGGCGGCTGTGTGCTTTGCCTTAATGATTTGGCGCCACTATCTATATGGTGGCCGAGTTTGAGGTATTTTGGTTCCACGAAATTCTGAAGTATATTTTCACTGTGGGACCTCAACATGAGGCAGCGCGGATGGAGAAGTGACTGAGAGTTATGACTTCACTTTGCATTACCATCCACGGTAAGGTAAATACGATGGCTAATGCGCTCTGTCGAAGTCACGGGGAGTCTTGGCTAGTATATAGCTGCAGGTGGCAGTCTGTGTAGGAACTATGGAGACGGTTGGAAACGCATTACGGTGATCGAGGCTCAAGGGAGCATTAGAGAGTTTGGTGTCTACGCCATCTCTACTGAGCAAGGTGATTGAGTCTCAAGGGCAAGACGTAGAGATATTGTCCATTAGGGATCGGGTACAGTCAGGTACGGGTGACGAAGGTTGAGCCATCCACACAAATGGTAGTCTTCGGTATAGAGGACGGGTTGTGGTTCCCTAGCTAACTGATTTGAGAGAGGAAATCCTTAGGGGGTTCCACTGCTCTCGTTTTGTTGTGCATCCAGGCGGCACGAAGATGTATTATGATCTTCGTCGCTAGTATTACTAGAGCGGAATGAAGCGACACGTTGGAGATTTTGTTCAATGATGTCTCACGTGTCCCGGCGGGTCAAAGAATTTGAGCATTAAAGCCCCGGCGCGGGGGCTGCTCATTAACTGGGAGTAGCGAGTGAGTACAAGACATATGATGAATTTTGTGACCGAAACACCTTCAACACAGCGGAGACATGATGTGGTATGGGTTATAGTGGACCGACTCACCAAGTCGGCACACTTTCCAATGGTACGGATGACCTTCACACTAGAGGAATTCTACCAGCTGTATATTTGTGAGATTGTCTGATTACATGGAGTGCCAATTTCTATCGTATCGGACAGGGATCCCAAATTTTGGCACACTTTTGGAAGAGTTTCCAAAAGGCCATGGGGACACAGTGGATGATGAGCACCGTTTTTTTTATCCCCAGACTAATGGTCAGTCGGAGAGGACCATATAGGTTTTAGAGGACATGCTGGAGCATGTGTCCTAGATCTTAAGGGTAGCTTGGATGAGCACTTACCCTTAGTGGAATTCACCTACAACAACAGTTATTAGGCGAGTATACAGATGGCACCCTATGAGGCTTTATATGGGAGGCCATGTCGATCCCCGATTTGTTGGACAGAGGTGGGAGAGAGTTCCATCACTGGTCCGAATCTGATTAGAGACACCTCAGTGAAGGTGGGTTTGATACAGAAGCGTCTTCTTATGGCTCAAAGCTAGCAGAAAAGCTACGCCGACAGACGGTGTCGACCTCTAGAGTTTGAGGTGGATGATCACGTCTTCTTGAAGGTGACACCTAAGAGAGAAGTGGTCAGATTCGGCAAGCGAGGGAAGCAAACATCGAGGTATATTGGGCCCTTCGAGGTACTCGAGAGGGTGGGCACAATTGCATATCGGTTGGCGCTACCACCGAGTTTATCAAGTGTCCATGAGGTGTTCCATGTCTCCATGCTCCGGAAGTAAACTCCAGATCCAGCTCATGTAGTGGATGAGGGAGGGATTATTATTGATATAGATGGGACCTTCGAGGAGGGACCAACGCGTATCTTGGATAGTCGGGATCAGGTTTTGCAACGTAAGACCGTAAGGCTAGTGAAAGTGTTGTGGCAACACCGAGGAGTGGAGGAGGCAACTTAGGAACGCGAGGACACGATGCGAGTCACCTATCTTTTCCTATTTGAGGATGAAGGTGCGTTGTCTAATATTATAAGTCTAATATTGGAACTAGAGCCAGCTTCTTGCATATGCATGTGCTTGTGTGTGCTAGTATGTGTGAATTTCGGGGACGAAATTCTGTTAAGGGGGGAAGAATGTAAAACCCGGGAAAATTAGAAATGTTCAAAAATGGCAAAATGATAATAATAATAATAAATTGCCAAAATGGTTTAGGGAAGCCTAGAAAATTCTGTAGATCTCGGATGATGAAACAAATTGCGTCATTAAATTCTTCTCGCGAAATCTAGTGACCTAGAAAATTTTGGTCAGTGCAGACAATCAGATTTTTCGATTTTAAGGTGATAAGTTGCTAGTGACTCAAGGGGCCCGAGATTTTCTGAAAATCTTGAGAGAATTCGAGGAAATGGCAGGCTAAGTTCATTTAAACTAAGATTCAGGCGAAAGAAATAAATTGTTTCGGTGTAGAAACGGACCCGAATGAGATATGGACATTGTGCCATGTATCAAAAATAAAAAATAAAAAATTAAAAAAAAAGGAAAAAAATGGATAAAAATAAAAAGCAAAGTCAAAAGCAGGAAAAGGAGAAAAAAGGGCAGTGGGAGCGTGTGAGAGCGAGAGGAAATATAGATGATTAGTGCCCAAAAATTGCTATTTTGAATCCTATTCAAGATAGGTTTTGAGTGCTTTTTGCGCACTAATCATATGAATTGAGCCAATTGACATGTGCAGGTCATAGTACCACTAATTCCGATTCGAAAGTTTGTTTCGTAATTTGCGAGTTTTTTGCATGCACAAGCCCGATAATTTTGAGTTTGATATCAGAGTTGGTGCGGAATGCTGAGGATTTCGATAATTTCATCAGCAAAAATGAAGAAATGTGAAGTGGAGTTACCAAAGGTTGATGTGGCAGAACAAGCAAGCGGGAGGAAACCAGAATTTCGCTATGCATTGCGAAATTTTCTATGATTCGCGAAATCATTTGGTCGTGCCACGTAGGGTGTCAGGAATCAACAATATTTGTTTCCTATACTCCTCCTGCGTAGTCAAAACTACTCTTTATGATACTTATAGCGAGTCCTAGGGTCTAGGGATGGGTTTCATCCCACGAATGGTCGCATTAATGTTTGAAAATGGTGAGAACTTTTGTTTGGATTTTGGATTTGGTTAAAAACAGGGGAGTTGGTTGTTTACTAGATAACTGAAATAGCTTAAACTGAAAGTGTGAAATGGTAACCTTGAAGGCTTGGGTCACTAGCTTGATAACATGGGGGTATTAAAGTGTCCTCAGGTTATTTCCTCACATTAGGGCTAATGACATATAGTCAAAGCCAAAGCCAGGATCTTTTGTTTAGCTATAAAACCCTAAACCTAGAATCACTCCCCTTGAAAAGTCAAATCAAATACTAAGCATTCAATGTCCCAGTCAGTTTGAAACCTAGCATTTAACCTCATTTCAATGGCTCGTAAATGACATCTAAAAGAATGTTAGTGCATCTACTATTAAGGAATGCTGCTTGAACCATAAAACATGACAAGTATTGACGAAAGAAAGACATTAAATGGCATTAAACCCTACTTTAGGAAAGTTTTGAACTGTAAATGCATTGCTGTATCATTTTAAAGCATGAGGACAACTGTAGTAGCCCCAAAACCAAGCTAGCAACCCTCTCTTCAAGGCTTTAGCAGCTTAGCCAAGCATCCTTGAGTTGTCATCCTCCAAGGGTGTGTTTGGCAACCCGAGAAAATGAGAGAAAGAGGGAGAAGAGCAAATAAAACCTAAAATGAAAATTTGCGAGGAAACTTCCACAAAATGGAAAAGTTAAGGGTTACAAAGTTGTAGGGGAGCTTATATAGCCAATCCCAATGTGTGAAATGACAAAATACACAAAATGAAATTACAATAGGGACAAAAATGGTAATTAATCAAACGTGGTCGTTTGGAATCAAAATATCAAAAACACAAGGCAGCCATTTTTATTTATCTGGGAAATTTCGCTAGCATAAGCGAAATTACGCTAACTTATAAGCGAAAATTTAATATCTTCAGCGAAATTTAAGCTAAGTAGCGAAAATTTCAGAGGCAATGAAAATAAAAATTTCGCTATGAGCAGTAATTTTAAACAAATAGCGAAAATTCGCTAATAACAAAAAATTTTGCATAAGCGAGAATTTAGCTAGGATTGCTAAATTTTCGTATGATTGAAATTTCACGCAATCCGATAGTACCGCAGTGCATACTTAATTGGTTTCCTCTTGCTTTGCTTGTTTGCCTTGCATCAACCTTTTCTCAACTCCACTTCACATTTTCTTCATTTGGTTGATGAAATCTTTGTAAATCCTCACATTCCCGCGCCAACTTGATATCAAACTCGAAATTATTAGTTTGAGGCATGCAAAACACATAAAATTACAAGAAACAAACTCGAAATGGAATTAGTGGTGCCATTGACACGCACATGTCCATTGGCTCAATTCATATGATTAGTGCGCAAAAAGCACTCAAAACCTATCATGAATAGGATTAGTAATTTTGAGCCTTAATCACACCCCGGCCAGGCACGTTGCTAGTCCCTTAAGCATTGCTAAAACAATAAGGGTATGCATCTTTGTGCTTTTACAAAAGTGTATATGGTTCCAAAAAAAGTGTATACGGGATGGAAACGTATATGGTTCAAAAAGTGTATGTACTCATAGGCTTACCTTTGCACTGAATAATTAACTGGTGACGAAACCGACATGAAAGAACAAAACCATATAAGAACTAGCTTTAAGGCAACAATGTCCCCACAGTCAACCTAACTTCCAACAACAAAATCTATAATTGTTCCATGTGAACCACTTGAGCCAACAACAAAGCTATTCCTCCCCCCAACCTAGCACGGCGCCTTAAACCGTTAATCAACCTAAATAGAATTAGCTACACTCCTGCTTTCTTTACGACTCATATCAGAGGGGTGCAATGCTAAAACTCGACCACCAAAGTCCAAAATTAGGGGCTCACCATGACTCTAACCACTAAGGCTTGTGCATCAAGCCTAAAAGGATTCACTGGACCACAAACCAGGCTTCACCTCACTCGAATGACTTCAAGAATTGCCTACAACACGCTAAATTTCACCATCCACCCGTGTAGCGAACAATTCTGTCATTTAATTCCCAACCAATTAAGGCTGTACTGCCAAGGCTTTCCCATATACCCCTGACCTGTCCGGGTTTCAAGGCAAACATGACTTTTACTTTTCTTTCTTTTTCGAAGACTACATTATTCACATAAGGGCACACAACCATATGGTCACAATTATCTACACTGGTTTTGCAAAAGCAAAGATTTGTAAACTCCCGTCAGCAATTCAAAAGTAATCAGGTGAATTAGCCATGGGAATGTTCAGGTTGAATATGCCGGAACTTCAATTGACCAAAAACCAAATCACATGGAATCGTCTCTATCATTACAAACTGTGGCTTCAATTTTTCAATTGAAGAGTAGAAACACAAAACTATAGCCATAAAAAGCTATTTAAAATTCAAGAAAATGATTTTTGGCAATCAATGTATAATCATTTAAACTAAATTTCGTAAGGAAAATTACCTCTGACCGAACTTAAGATGGGAATGAAAAAGTTAGAGGATGGAACCGTACCTTCTCAAAATGGTGGCAGGAGAAGGTTCATCCCCAGAGGTTTGATGTTACTGCAGCTGCTAACACAAAGCAAAATCAAATGCCAAACTCATTATTAAATAAAAATTTGAAACAAAAGAAATTTTAATTAAAACTAAGGCCGAGATCAAATAATTTCTAGGACCACAGAGCCACCCTAAACGTGTGGACTCGTGGGGCTCGTGGAGGTCCGTATACCCTCCTCGACGGCCTTCCTCCGTCGCACAACATAGGGCTTCACCCTCTGTCCATTGACTTTGATCACCCTATTATCATTTGGATTGGAGAGGTCCACTGAACCATTGGGGTATGCCTGTTGAACTATGAATGGACCCATCCATCGCGATTTGAGCTTGCTCGAAAATAGATGGAGTTTGGTCATAATAGAGGCTATCCCCTTGCTGAAATTTTTGCCGCTATCATTTGATCATTATTTTTGGATCTTTCCTTTGCAATCTTCGAATTCAAGTAGGCATCACTTATTTCTTCCAACTCGAGATCATGAATCTTGACCCGGCCATACTCCTAGATCCATGTTCAGCCTTCGACGCCTACACCATACTCAGATTCATCCTCCCACCAAGACATGCCTACCATAAACCAAACCGATAAGTGGACATTCTATGATTGTCTTGAGTTGCCTGTGGTACACAAATAATCGGGCAAAGCTGATGGACCGCCTCTGTCGCTTACCACCTTCATTAAAATGGGCTTAATCTCTCTCGTTAGCAAGTTCTACTGACCACTTGTTTGAGGATGGTACCGGGTGGCCACTCGTGTTTCACACCACATAAAGATACAAAAGGTTTACTACAGTAAATGCAACTCATTCTTACCATGGCTTTTGGTACCAACCTAGAAAGATGTTTATTGGCATCAAGGTCATCTGTGGTCATTTTGCAGATTGCTTCAACTCCATTCGACACAGTCCACCCCCACCAAAATGTATGTATGACCATAATGAACGGTCCGATGAAATCGATGCCCCAAACATCAATAGGCTCGACCACTAAAAATTAGGCTCAGCACCAGGATCGCAGATACTCGAGTCTGCATCTATCACATACACCCGCACATTTCCGTGCTTCAAACAAGCAGTACCAAGAGAAACCGATCGCAGCTGACCTTCATTGCTGCCTTCCGACGCAGCTTACCCACCACGGCACTCTCGTGCGGGCTCGCATTCTCGATGTTCATCCTCGCACATCATTATTTGATCTCGCACAAAGATTTAAACAAGAAGCGGCTCTTCCCAATAATATAATGATTCTTAGCAAAGAAATATTTCCTATCCTCGCTCTTCCAATCATATGGGATTCCTATTACAGGAAATTGGCAATGAGCATACCAGGGAGCTTTTTCCAAACAGATTAGAGAGTTCCTTCTGGAGTCTACATCATCGATGGGTGGACTATGAGTGTCACGGGCTAGTGTTAACCCAGAAAGATGGTCCGCCACCACATTCTCTACCCTTCTTGTCTTAATTTGCGCGCAATTCCTTGAAGCATAAGAACCCATCGATGTTCCGCATATTTGGCTGGTCTATTATTTCAAAGCTAATGATCATGAAAATGACTATATCGCACCCAACCAAGTATGCTCAAAATTAATGCGTAGACCATCGCCAATACCTTCTGTAGTGGTATAGTTCCTTTGTACTTCATCTGTTTTGCTTGCATAGTAGACTACATGAGGTTTTCCATCTTCTCGCCCGCCTCCACAGCAAGATCACTCAGATCACACATCACCTCAAAAGGTAACCCGCCAATTAGGTGCTCGTATTATTGCAAGTATCAAATGGGATTCAGCCCAAAGCCTCTGGCATTCTTCCAAACAAACTTGGCATATTTCTAGGAGCTTGTAGAGGGCTTAGCAATCTTTGAGAAGTCTGATGAATCTCTGCGTATAGCTCATGATATCTCAAGAATCGTTTAACTGCTTTTACATTTGTTGAGATGGCAAATTAGGATAAGTTCACTTTCTTGTCAACTTTATTCCCCCGCTGGAAATAATGTGTCCTAAAGACAATTCCTGGTTAACCATAAATGGCACTTCTCCCGCTTGAGCACCGTGTTCTTCTCTAGCAACCTCTCGCAGACGCCTCCAGATTAGGTCAGACATTCTTCAAAATCGCCTCCATATATAGTGATATCATCCACATATATCATTATGCGCTCCACCATCACGAACATGCTAAGTTATACATCTTCTCGAAAGTAGCCGCGTTGGAAAGGCCAAAGGCATCCTCCCCGTACGATAAAGCAACGGACAAGTAGCGTGGCTGATCCTCTGCAATTGTCTAAATATCCTAATACCATCTAAAAGCAATAGAACTGGGTGTCCGTAAACTCTCTCATAGCTGACAAAGAATGTAATGTAAGTGATTCTTTCTCGTTACTTCATTGAGCTCCTATAATCTATGCACACCTCCAACCTAAGAGGACTTTCGCAGATAATCTCACCCTTTTCATTTGACCGTCACCCCACTTCTCTTGGGCACCACCCGGAAGGCTTACCCAGTTACCGAAATGGGTAATGATACCGCTTGGAGAATTTCACTTCAATGCTAACTACCCTACTGCCGGGATTCACCGTGGGGTCGCTCAACGTTCTGCACTCTTCTTCTAGATAAATGTGATGGGTGCATGGATTTGAGTTTTAAACTAGAAATTTTCCACCCAATGCCTCTCGCTTGTTCCTTTTGAGGAGGTGTAGTAGGTTATGTTCTTGTGAAGGGTCAACAAAGTGATGAAATCAACTGGACATTGCCCATTCTCTTCCGTGAACGATACTTTAACTCAAATGGGAGTGGTTCGAGCTCTAATCACAGGTCTCGTCTCGCCACTATCAATAGAGGTAGAACTATATTTTTTCTCCCCGCCCTAAGCTCATGCATTGAGGTTCTTCTTGCTCTTCGAGGTATTCAGATAACTCGCTAATACATCTTCACCCGCTGCCTGCTAGCCCGTCTTCAAGGATTGCATCTATGTGCACTTCTTTCACAACATCTCCCAGTGCATATGCCTTTGGGCTCAATGAAAGATATGAGCTCCTAAGGCTCATATTCCCAAATGTGTGAGCTGCATGACCCCATTCCCAGCGATTATAACATCTCGGTACCAAGAATGCCTCCCCACATGATCTCACGTGATTAGCTCCTACCGCAGAACCCATTCCAGGTCAAGTACGACAAAATCCACTGGATAGTAAAATCTGTCCACTTGTATTAAAACATCCTCAATGGTCCCCTTCTCAGTATTTTAATAGACCCCATCTACTAGCACAAAGGTGTGATGGAAGTGGGTTTCGCCCCAAACCAAGTTGCTTCAGACATGGAATAAGGCAAAGGTTCACACTATCTCGCCCATCGCTGCTTTCTACACTATCGCCTCCACACCGAGATTACAGAGAACTCGATCTTTATATTTCACTCGGAGTCTTGCACTAATGATAGCACTCACTTGCTCGCTTAAAAGGCCTTTTTGCTTACACGAGACCTCTTTACCACCGCATGTCCCCGCACCCTCGCATGCCGGGACCGTTTATCATGTCATGAGAGAATGCTAATCACCACGGTCCTCTAGCATTTGGTTGCTGATGGAATTTTTCTTTTTCAAGATTCTGCGGAGGGGTACACCGGCTCACTCTTCCCTTTTTGCTGATCAAGCTCTTCCTTGGCGGATCAGCTACCGTGGAGCTGACTGCTGTGAAAGTGTAGGCTTTCTCTCCTTTGGACACCCTCAACGCCACGCTTTCTGTCACATCACACACACATTTCGACTGTCATGACAGGTTTGGATGATTTCTCCAATTAGGGTTATAGGTGTTTCCTTATATATTTGTGGGTGTTTATTTGATTCAGACATAGCAGTTCTGACAAGGTTCCCCGTGAGACTATTTGTCCGGCAATCAAACAAGATGGATGAGATGTAACTGCTTACTACTTGCATTGCAAGCCGCCTCATTTCCAGCTCCTCCAACCTTCGAGTCAACGTACGCTTGCCATCTCGTATGCCTCTGAAAGTGCATAAATTCTCTCGGTGATTCCGAAGGCCTCACTCTTTCACCTTCCTTGGATTCGTCCCAAGCCTTGAAGCAAGCACATAATCAGAATCCATGTTTCGATCTCGATTCGTCAAAATCACCTCCACATGGTTTCTAGCGCTGCTTCATGGTAGGGGGACACCATTATAGAAATGATTCACTAGCATCCATGTATCAAACCATGGTGTGACATGCATTGATGGTCTCCATGAATTCTCCTAACACCATAGAATTTCATCACATAGTCGAGTAAGTGTAGATCTCGTCTTCAAACTGCTGGTCTTGGTTGTACTCAAGAATTCTTCAAAAATACAAGATGAAGATCGTCCAATTTCTAATCGCTTCACCCTGAATTGAGCCATTTTGGCTTTGTCCTTATGCTTAACGCGAATGCCTTTCAACCCTCAACAATTCCATATCTAAGCATAATCTCTCAAAGTTATGCATACTTCCTCAAAATCCTGCATGTGTGAATATGGATTTTCATTCTCCATACCATGAAATGTGGGAAGCAGGGGCACTAGGTAGGGTCTCACTGCTACATCCCTCGCAGATAGTATGATGCAGAAGGCACCAAGTCTAGGGGTGTATGTGATCCCTCATCGACCCGTATGTTGTCGATTCATAGGGGTGCTTGTCGACTTTGTTGTTCTCGTAGAGGATCCATTTTGTCACCGTGCACACCGATTCAATGTGCCTTGCTCAATCGGGTGCACTCACTCTTGCAATCCACCGATATCCCTCGTCCCAAAGTGTCGCATAAACACCGTTACACACAAAATGACATAAAGAAAGAAAGACTAACAAAACTTCACAAAGCGGTCGCTGTTAGGTAAACAAAACTGACCGTAAAAATAGTAATAGCAGTGCTTAAGTAAAGAAAACTTGCGCCCGCAGACACTAAATTCAAAAGGACTGAAAGGTCACCAACACTTGTAATGTGGATTACAAGTACATCTCAACTCATCATTCGTAGTTTGGCACCACCATCCTTAACGCGCCTGACTGTACATGCGAGGGTTATCCGGGACAATATTTTAGCCTATACTTCCCACGCGTAGTCAAGCTACCGCAGATAGCGGTCTAGGCCTGACACGGGATGGGTTTCATCCCACGAATGATTCAGAGATTAAATGTTTGGTGAGGTGGTTTGATTGGATTTTCGGGTAAAACAGGAGTTGGTTGTTCACCGGATAACTCGAATAGCTTAAACTGGAAGTAAATGAGCAACCTGGCAGCTAACACTAATGATAACATGAGGGTATTAAAGTATCCTCGTGTTATTTCTCGCACAGGCTAACATGACATATAGTTTTCAAACCTGATCTTTTGTTTAGAATGGTAAAACCTAACCCTAGAATCACTCCTATCTCGAGTCAAATACTAAGCATTCAATACCTACATGAAACCCTAAGTAGCACAACCTCATTTCATCAATGGCTCAAATGACATCTAAAGAATGTCAAGGCATCTACTATTAATAATGCACCGAACCCTAAAGCATGACAAGTATCGACCAAGAAAAGATTAATTTGGCATTAAACCCTACAATGGAAAGCCTGAACCTTAAATGCGTAACTCAGATTACTTAGCATGAGGACAACTCCTGAGTCTCCAAAACCAGTTTTCAGCAACCCTCATCTTCTGCTTTAGCTTAGTTACATGAGTTGTCATCCTCAAGGTGTGTTTGGCAGCCGAGAAAACAGAGAAAGAGGAGACAGAAGAGAGCAAAAATAAAACCTAAAATGAAAGCCATAGCCCATAAAAAAATGGAAAAAAGTTAGGGGGTTACTAAAGTTGTGGGAGCTTATATAGCCAATCCCAAGGTGTGAAATGACAAAAATGCCTATGAAATTACAATAGGGACAAATGGTAATTAATCAAAACGTGGTCGCTTGGAATAAAAAATATCAAAACACTGGGTCATTCGCATATGCATATTAGTATAGTTAAATTTTACAAGCTAGCGAAAATTTCAAGAGATAGCTTAAAATAAAAATTTCGCTATGAACAAGTAATTTTAGCTAGGTTAGCGAAATTCGCCAGCTTAGCGAGTATAGCCAATTTCAAGAGTGATTGCGAATTTTCGCTATGATTGCAAATTTTCGCAATCATAGCTTAAATTTTCGCAATGCATAGCAAAATTTGGCTCTCCCACTACGCATCAACCTTTTCTCACTCCACTTCAGCATTTCTTCATTTTTAGTTACGACAAATCATCAGAATCCTCAAAGATATTCAATTTGATATCAAACTCAAAATACATGCAGGCATGCAAAACCCGCAAATTACCAAAAACAAACTCAAATGGAATTAGTGGTACTATGACCCGCACATGTCAATCGCTCACCATATGATTAGTGTCCAAAAGTACTCAAACCTATCTTGAATAGGATTCAAATAGCACTCGGGCAACAACTGGTGAGGAGGTACTGTTTTCTTTTTCTTCGCTTCTTCTAAGATCTACTTAAAATTGGACCGTAGGTTTTCACGAAAAGGCAAAGTCGGTCCACGTATCGAGAGCCACGCCGCAGTACCAAAAATTTGGAATTTTGTCAGTAGGTAGTGAATTTTTCTCCTACTTGCTCTTTTTCTAGCCTAAAGTCATTTAATACTTTCAGTTTTCTTATATCGCAGTACGAAATTTCAAATTCCAACTTTTTTTGAACTGAGTGTAGGAATTGTGGTTTTTTTAACTGGGCAAACCGACTAGTTGAAGGTCTTTGATCCAAGGATTACGTCTTGTCTTGTGTGTGTTTCGTATCACAAGAATTCGATGACTAACCGTGAAGGATCTGGGTGCCTTGTTTTATATGGGTCCCGAGATTTAGCCATTTTGTGTGAAAGATTGTTGGAAAATAAATAATATGATGTTGTGTGTGAAAATCATGTGAATATATATACTTTCGACGTATTAACATGGAATTAGGATAAAATGGAATATATAGGAATATAAATATCCAGATTATAAATGTTGCATGTAGCTCTATTATGCATGTGGCATGACATAGCATGAAATGCATGATTGCATTTCATATGCACGGTCACACAAGACGAGTCGGGCATGGGTGAGCAAACTATTCACTACCTGTGAATGTGTTTCGGGAACGCACATTGTCCAAAATCGACCACACTGATAAAATAATAATAATAAATTTGTGTTTTAGGACGTTAAGATGAGGTAGATCCCACCTCCGCCCCCCCACCCACCCCCAAGGGTGAAAGACCCAAATTTTATTCTTGGTCAAACATATGTGTCTAGCGATGAAAGTTCGTAAAAGTGTCGAAAGGTATGCGAAGCCTACGGTGAGACCCCGGAAATTCGCGACCCAAATAAACACATGGGATTTGATAAATTAAAATTGGAGGGTTGTCCAATGGTTTAAGTCATTGGGGAAACACCACTACTGCCGCTTGGCATTGTAAAGTGAGTGGTGGTCTGATCTCGTCAG
Organism: Tetrastigma voinierianum; assembly: GCA_016808115.1. Classification (NCBI taxonomy): domain Eukaryota; kingdom Viridiplantae; phylum Streptophyta; class Magnoliopsida; order Vitales; family Vitaceae; genus Tetrastigma; species Tetrastigma voinierianum. Next base: position 333,477 of record JAEQBH010000463.1, read on the forward strand.
GCATGAGGAGTCTCATCTCATGCATGACAATTAACATTCCATATAGATTGCATTATTTATATGAAATATGAGGTTTTATGTATGCTATCGCATGTGCATTTAGGTGGGAGTAGTCTCTCAGGGAAATTTTCTACTAGAACTAAGCATCCCTGTCATGGGACCCTTCTAAGTATGGGGTGTATTAAGGAGACTCATCCGATGAGCGTGATTGTGAAGAAGGTCAGACATGTACCTTGACAATACTTTTGTAAAAGTATTTGCATATGTAAATAGAATTGTAAATTCTTTCGACGATCAGGCCAAATAGTCGGGTATGTGGATTGGTGGTAAGAGGGTTGTAGACTGGCACTCTTACTGGAAGTGTCATTAACTGTTCATTTTCATATTTTTGATTTAAATATGAATGAATGGGTCTCGATAAAGGGACGTATTGAGGTGGTACTGAGTAAATTATATTAGAACAAGTTAGTTTTAATATATGTTATGTATAAGAGCGTTGTAATAAACTCTGTTATTGTGATATTATTAAAGTCAGATGTCATGAGCTCCCCAAACAAAGGAAACTCTACCCAATTTTTTTAAAATATGGATCCCGATAAATGGGACACAACAGTGTGGTATCGGGTCACCTGTAACCCACATGAATTCCGCTAGTTGATGGGTTTTCAATAGGTCCCCCGGATTTGGGGTGTCATAAGAGAAGAGTGGTAGTACGGAGGTTTAAGTGGAGTCATTTAATGCTTGTTCAATTATTAATTGTTTATTGATAACCACTCAAAAGGGGCATTTTTACATAATTTTTCCATTTTAAAACCTTTTTTGTGTTGGAAAGTCGTACTTAGCTGATTATGCGAGTTGTTATGTCTCTAACTCATTACTAATAGTGTTCTTAAGTACTGATGTATTTATAGGCATTTTTAGATACTTTTATGGCTCTGAGAAATAATTAGGCCAAGCAATAAGGACACCTCGGGATCTCTAGTGCAAGTTTGAAAGCTCTTGGAAGCAATTTAGGTGAGTTGGGAACTAGAATGCATGATTGCATGAGAAGATGGAGGCTTGGAGGAGAATCTAGAGCATTTCGCACTGCATTTCACATTTTCACATTGTCTTTATCAACAAGGAATTTCACACATCAAGCCTCGAGTTAAAGTGAGAAATTTTGCACTGTTGCCCAAATCTCACGCTCATTGCTCGATTTCACATTGCCATCCAAAGGTAGTGGCACCCCACGACAGACCCGACCCTCGATACCTCCAAGTATTCCTCGGTGGTCCCGACGCCTACCGCACCGACCGCTGGGCTGATCCAACCGAACCGGGATGCCACTTTGTAAAATCACTCAAATTACTCAAATCATATTCTCATGGGGGTTTATTACGAAATTGGGCAAGCCCATAAACATTTACATTTAACAAAATCCATTTACAATGTAGTATCCAGTTTTCTTTCAAAATGATTTACAAATAGATGTTCAGTATTCAAATTGTTTATACAAAATATCCATATCCACACATGAAATGAGTGCACATGTCGATACCCGAGATTTCTCTTTATGACTCCGACGCCTCCGATCTCGGGGTCCGCATCACTATCTATCACTGGCACCTTGCGCATTGGTAAACAGCTAAGCATTACTTAGCGGTTCTATACAAATCCATTCTCGCCTAAATTTTAAATCACTCGGTAATTAATAATCTAGAACTTTCAACCATTCGATGATCAATATAAATACATTACATATACTTTGTTATATATACACAAATTATAGTTCATTGATCATCCCATAAATACATTTTTCATAATCAATATTTCACAATCTCAAATCAATTCAAATATGCTCACAAATGCGCTCGCTTCCGACATTCAATTCACTCTCAAAATCAATTCAGTTCTCAAAATAGATTCAAGCAGCCAATCAATTCCTGGGCTCGCAATCACTTCAGCTATGCCAATCAATTCGCTATGCCCATCAATTCAGCTATGCCCTTAACGAATTTGGACCTATGTCTTCGGAGCATAAGGTGATACGAGTCACCGGCAAGACGGGTCCCACGTGGTCAGCTGTATCATGGTTTATAACACGCATCGTCCCGTCGTCACCGGTTATAAACAATCAACAGTGAACACTACCGATACGGTCCCGCCTCGGGCCGCCGACCGGAGGACACATCAATAGTTAGCAAGATCGCTTATTCGAATTTACTGGCATACCAATCATCCTAATGCGAAATGTTCAACAACATTCTATTAAGGCGCTCAAATCCTTTAGCAAAATATAGTACATACGCTGTATAAACAAGCTTATTTCAATAATCATGCAATTTTTATGCAAACATTTCACAATCACTTTTCAAATCAATTAAATCAATTCAATATGCTTTTAGAACAAACATGCAAAAACTTGAACTGAGGAATAGGAGCCTATAGAACAAATTAGAAATGAGAATAGGATTTAGAAGAACAAACCCAAAATATTTGCACTTTGATCTCCAACTTGGAATCTCAATCACGCTTACTTCTTCCTCCCTCGTCAAGCTCCCTATTCCAAAACCATTAAAGAACAATATTATTCGTTAGAATTGATTTTCGGAGTTTAATATGAGTTCCAATTTAAACATTCTATATGTAGATGGATTCTGACTCAATGGGCTTTCCATAGAGTAAGAACACTCAAATCGGAGTTCGGACGTAGGAGCAGGGACCCGTTGGAGGTCATACATAGTCAAATCTCGAATCGACGCGTGACCCGAACTGGACGAGCCTTCGCTCTACCACCTCGTCAAACATCTTCTATACCTCAGGAATATTAATGGCTCTTAACACAATGTCATAGTCCAAGAACAAATCGGAGTTCAAACCCAAGAGATATGACCTCCCAAGTTGAGGTCATGTTTAGTCAACTTTGACAACACCCGAACCGATCAGCTGCACCGGCGACGAGCCTCGCCAAACACCTCGGTCTGACATCTAACATCCCTCCCCAGGCATATGGGCTTTCCTGACCCCGGCTTCCCAGCAGAGTCCAAGAACACCCAAATCGGAGTTCAAACTACAGAGGCATCTCCGTTGAGGTCATGCCGAGTCAACTTCGACGAGCGACCGAACCGACGGAAAGCTTGACGACCACCGTTGACTCCACCAACGCTGGACGACCACCATTTGACCTAATCAACGTTGGACGACCACCGTTGGATCTAATCACCTGACCCACCACCGCTTTCTGACTAATAATCGCTTGGATCTATCACCGTTGACCCACCATCGCTAGACCACAATCGCTTGACCCACCACCGCTTCACCTTGCCTCGACGAACCACCGCTTGACCCACACCGCTTGACCCACCACACCGCTTGACGCACCCCACCATCCACCCATTTGATCGTTTCCGAGTAAAAAGACCATAACTTGTCTACAAAGTCCGAATTAAGAAATTCAAAAGCCCAACATCAAGTTCAATATGTGGCTAAGAAAATTTCACAGAAGGACTTACTTCCAAATTCTCTTTATTTCGGATCCAAACCTGTTCTAAGGTACGGCTATTGACCCGAATCGGACAAACCGACCCGACCAGATTTAGCCGGGCTGACCTCATTGTGACTATAACTTAGTCTACAGAGGTCCAAATCGAGAAATTCAAAAGCCCAACATCAGCCAATTGATGTGTCTAAATAGAAGGACGACTAACACTTCCCTTCACTTCGTACCCAAAAATTAGCTCTATGTTCGGCTAGTCGCGTACCACAATGTATGTGCCTTCCATGGTTTAAAATGCAACCAAACTTTCCCTATACGATAATCAAACAACTCTGTGGTATAATAATCAAGTAGAGAAGACCTACCTCATGGAGCTTGTCGAAGTCCCGGTTCCGCCCCCTGTAGCTCTTGTCACTAGGAAGGACTTCCCTTCGTGTTTGCCGGAGACCTATGGTCCGATTGCTTGAAAATCTAGAGTAGCAGGAGCCTCTCTAACTTTACCTTTTCTATTTTTCTTTTCTTATGGATCACTCATCAGATACTTTAAAAGGAGGAAGCTTCCTCCCTCTTTTCCTACACATGCCACATGTCATTTCCTTTGATTTTTTTCCTTTTACCATTTATTTCTCCTAATATCACTTGTGACATATAAATTATTTACAATTGGACCCTTAGTCCATTTACATACTTCTATATTTTCTCTTTTCATCAATTCATTTCTGGATTCAACAATCATCTAATCAATATTAAAAATTTAAAATACCCAAGTTGGGCTCAATTATACCCGTGAATATATAATAATTTTTATTATAAAATTTTAGGGTATTTTTAAAGTTACAACTCTCCCCCCACTTAATAAATTTCTGGCCCTCGAATTACCTAGTCAAACAAAGCTTGCGATACTACTAATGCCGTGATCGCTCCTCACTTTCCTAAGTGTGTTTCTTCAGTTTATGGTTTCTCCACAACACCTTGACTAACAGAATCTTCTTATTCCGTAATTCCTTCACCCGAGCCAAAATCTTTGCTGTGCTCTTCTCTTCATATGTCAACCGCCTCACTTCACTATTCGAAGAGACTACATGTGACGGGTCTGATCGGTACCGTAGCATGGACACGTGAAACACATCATGGATCTTTTCCAAGTCCGGAGGTAATGCCAATCTGTATGCCACTCGTCCCACTTTCTCAATCACTTCATAGGGGCCAATAAATCTAGGGGCCTGACTGCCTTTTTCCCAAATCTCATCACCTCTTCCAAGGCTCATACTTTCAAAACACCTTTTCGCCGACCCTACATCAATATCTTTTCTTTCATGTCGGCATATGATTTATGTCTATCAAGGCCACCTTCAATCTCTCTAATTATTTCACTTTTCTTCGCCTCTTGTATCAAGTCGGGCCAATCACTTCTTTTCACTCAATTCCGTCCAACACAATGGTGGTGTTCTACATTTTCTCTCATATAAAGCCTCATAAGGCGCCATTCCAATACTGATTTGAACTGTTGTGCCACACCAACTAAAGCAATGTGTTGATCCCAACTACCCTCAAGGTCGATCACACAACTCCTTAACATCTTCCGTAACTGATCACTCTTCGATTGTCCATCCGTTTAGGTGGAACGCCAGATCAAATTCGCCGAGCGCCCAAGGTCTCTTGCAATTTTCCTTAAAATCTCGGCAAACCTGATCTCGGTTTGAAATAATGATAGGAATCCCATGTAACCGAACTATTTTTGATATCGCTAGCTTGTCAAGGAATAGTCCGTTCACCGGTAAAGTGAGCCGACTTAGTTAATCGATCTACTACGACTCCAAACTCAGCAGTCATGCCTTCCCGCAGGTAACCCAACCACAAATCCATGGTGATTCGTCCCATTTACCCCATCGGCTGTTTAATAATCCCGAAGGAACTCGATGCTCAGCTTTACTTTGACACCAAACACTTCACATACAAATTTCCGACACATCTCTTTTCATCCCTGACCACTAGAATGACATTTTTAAACTGACACATCTTGTATAATGGACGGATAGGAAATAAGTAAAAAGATCTACTATGTGCTGCCTCTTCAAGTACATGCTGGATTTCTCAAATCATTGCGCTCCGGTATACAAACCCGATCCTTATAATACACTCCATTTTCGCTCACTCCAGAACTCGCTTCTTACCATTTCTAATCTGATTTATTATGGCAACAATTTTCTTCTTCCTTTGTGCTCTAGCACTTGATTCAACAAACTCGGTCTCTATCGCTCTCTGCCACTATAGTACCATCGCCATATAATGACAAATGGGCATTCAACGTCAAGCGTCAGATTTGACTTTCTACTCAAAGCCGCCGGCCATTACATTGGCCTTTCCCTTGTGATAATCAATTACGCACCATGATCTTTATCGCTCTATCCATCTCCTCATGCCCAAGTTAGTTTCTCGCTGTGAGGGCAAATATCTGAAGATCATTCCTTAAGGATCAAGGTAGAGAAATACTTCTTCCAAGCAAATAATACTCCAAATTTTCAAATAAGAAATACACCGCGCTAATTCCAAATCATGTGTGGGTAGTTCCTTTCATGCTTCAACTGCCTCACATAGGCTACCACTTTGCTTTTAATCTCTCTTGTAGAGATTAGGACACATCCAAGTCCATTTAGTGACGTATCACTAAAAATCACATATTTCATTCACGGCTTCAGCTGACAAGAACCTGAGCTCCTAAGCAGAGAATGTTTAACTTCATCTAAAACTTCTTTGACATTTTTCACTCCATTCATACTTTACATTTTTCTAGAGCAATTCACACATCTAGGGTCAAGAGCCATAGAAAACCCTTAACTAATCTTCTCTAGTATCCTCAGTCCCAACCACGCACTGCATTACTTAGGTAGGCTTCCAGTCCAACAACCACTTCTATTTCTCTTTCGATCTCCTCGGATTCCTTCTTTCATACTATATGCCCAAGAAAGGACACTTCACGCTCTTCCAAACTCACACTTGCCTGGCATACAACAAAGCCTTTCTCAAAGTCTCTAACACTACCCCAAGGTGTGTGCTTGTCATGACTATCCCGGGATCTTTGAATACATAAGAATGTCGCCTATGAACACTACGACAAACTGATCCATACGGTCGGAAAACACGATTCGTTCATATATTAGGTCCATGAACGCTACCGGAGCATTTGTCAATCCAAACGGCATTACAAGTGAACTCATAATGTCCATATCACGCCCTAAACGCCGCCTTATGCACACACACGACATCTTTAATTCTCAACTAAGGTACCGTGATCGCTCATCTTTGAAAGATACTTGCACCTTTAATTGATTATCAAACAAATCATCAATTTCGTAACGGATACTTATTCTTTAACGTTAACTTGTTCACAATCTTAATCACATAGCCGTATAAAAATTCCTCTTCTTTTGCAGGAATGTAAAAGCACTGAGCTCCCACAGGATACACTAGGCCCATTAAACCCTTTTTAGGGGTTCAGAACTGCAATTTCACCTTTAGCTCTAGTAGGAGCCATTCACACTTGTAATGGATGCCTAGGCACTGTACACCGCCACAGCAAATCCACTTCCCTATGTGGGGGCAATCCTGCAACTCTCCTCCTAAACACATCCCAAAGTCGCAAGTAGGATATCGATACACTAGGCCTCAAGCCGCCACCATATATCAATCACATAAGCCAAAGTAGGTTTGCCATCCTTTCCGTACTACTAATTCTACATATGCGTATATCACATTAGATAGATGATTTGTCCTCTCACCGATAGTTACTTCATCTTCATTCTGTCTTTAAGGTTACTCTTTTCTTACTTACAATCGACTATTGCTGATGTCGGGACAAATCCGCCCATCCCCAATATCACATCAACCTAAGGATAACTCCAATCAAATCTCCCAAAAATTCATACTGGATTTTGATGGGACAATCTCTATAGACTTATTCACAATACTATGGCTGCTGGTTCGTCACCAAGATGTCATACTCCGCCCACTTCTCGCAATTTACCTAGGTCAGGCTGCCGTACATATGTATGAACGAGTCGATCCCGATCTATCAATGCATGCACACAGGCCAGTATCAAAGATACAGTAAAATTCAACACCATCACATCCGAGCGCCTGAGATCTTCCACCGCTTTCATTGCATATGCCTTCAATGGAAGCATGACCATCTTGCTCTAAACAAAGTTCGGTACCCTTTGTCTCGAACAATCGCGGTGATGCAACACTTTATCGCTTCTTTGTAACACTCAAAGTCGTACTCTACCGTGGTGCTAAATGAATGAGCTCTAGACAATCTCTTTGCTCTATGCCTCGGATCCACAACCAAACAAGCACCCCAGAAGTCTCCAACATCCTCCTTATGATTTCTCCCACAATGGGGGGCAATGGGGGAGCAACCGTCCCTCTAGAAGGACTCCTGTACCGCAACCGATGGTGCCGGTAGAGTAGTATTCCTACCAGAGTCTGTGCTATAGCCGACAAACCTCTGGTCCCCTACCCCCCTTCCTTTGTCGTTGTTATGAAATGGACTCGACCTGATTTTTCTTTCCCCGTCTTTTATCCTCTTTTTCCTCTTTCTTTACTCTTTCCACATTCAATGCACATGTCACAATTTTTTGAGAAATCCTCATGGCAAAATGTCAGACATGGGCTCAATATGTGGTCATTATTATCGCCTTCAAACTACGGCACTTTTCTTCCTCACTCACAAGTATCTCGGGAGCATACTTGCTCAACCGTGTGAATTCTCTTTGATATTCAATCACACTCATCTGTCTTTGCTTCAGATTATGAAACTATCGTCTCATGTTGTTCAGATAAATGCGACCCACATAATGTTTCTTGAACTCATCCAAGAAGAACTCCCATGTCACTCTCTCTGATGGTGCGGTCCTCGGTCAATGAAAACGCACCACCGATAAGCCTCATCCTCAAGTAATGAGGTCGCATATCTAACTTTCTGGGCGCAGAATGCATTTGCACAAGCATTCGCTCTGCTCTTCTTCACATGAGCCAATTTTCTCGCCATAGAAGGCTCATCCTCTTCTTCCCCATAAAACTGCCAAAAGGTCGTACCTTGCCATTCTCTCAATGGTCACCGTCAGGGCAATTCAATGGCTGCCCTGGGCCTTTGCAACGCCCTCGAACTAGTCATCGAGGATACCCATAGTACCTCCCTCCGCCACTGTCTCCGTCTCATTCATTGTGCATGGATATTTGCCCACCTTCCACACTAGTGGACTGTTCGCGAGTCCCCGTCATCCTCGAATCTAAGGGGAAGTTTCAACGTCCATGCTTATCCTATTAAGACCAGACGCAAGATCCGCGCTCAGTCATGCCTTCATCCCTTATATGCAATAAATGTATGTTAAACACAATTTCAAAAATCATTTACAAACAAGAATTTAAAATCATTTCAGAGAACCTAAACCTAGGCTCGACACACAAGTCAGGACGCCCTTACTGCATCTGCACCTCACATGATCCTCTGAACTCGAGTCCCGGATGCCACTAAATCACCTGCAAAAATTCACTAAAATCATATCTTTATGGTTGACACGAATTGGCAAGCCCATAAACATTTATACTAATAAAAACTATTTACAAAATGTAGGCATCCAAGCCTCTTTTCACAAAAATGATTTACAAATAGATGTTCAAAGATTCAAATTGCTTGTACAAAATATCCATATCAAAAGAACACATGAAATGAGTGCACATGTCGAGAGCATACCCGAGATTTCTTTCTTTCTTATGACTCCACGCCCTCGATCTTGGGGTCCGCTTATCGATCACATCTATCACTGCACTAGCATTGGTAATAATACGCCAAGTATTTTTCATGCTTAGTGGCTCATACAATCCATTCCTTAGCTCCAGCCTTAAATCAATTTATGTAAATTTTAATAATTCGTAATCTTTCAATCATTCGATGATCAATATATAAATACATTACATATATTTTGTTATATATATACAATAATAGTAGTTCATTGATCATCCCATAAATACATTTTCATAATCAATATTTCACACCAAATCAATTCAAATATGCTCACAAATGCGCTCGTCGAGCATTCAATTCACTCCCAAATCACCCGCTTCCGGGAAACAGATTTAGTTGGCGCCAATCACCCAGCTCAATAATCATAGTTATGCCAATCAATTCAGTTATGCCCATCATTCAGTTATGCCTCTAACGTGACTTAACCTATGTCTTCGATATACAAAGATATCAGAAATACCGCACGGTCCTACTGGTCGCAGCTGTGATTACATGGTTTTATAACACAAGACGGCCCCAATCGCCGCTGGACGAGAGTGACATATCATAGTTCGCAGTGACGTTTATTTGACCTTATTGGTAGTGCCTAATATCTCACGAAATAAACGGTTAACATTCTATTAAGGGCGTTTCAAACTTTATAGCAAAATATAGTACAATATGTATTGTATAAAACAGCTTATTTTCAATAATCATGGACTTTATATGGCAAACATTTCACAATCACTTTTCTCAACCACTAAATCAATCACATGCTTTTAGAACAAACATGCAAAAACTTGAAACGAGGAATAGGAGTTGGTAGAACAAACATTTCAAACTTGAAATGAGAATAGGATTTAGAAGAACAAACCCAGAAATATTTGTACTTGATTCTAATCCTTGAATCTCCAATCATTGGCTTCCTCAATAGTCCTCATTCCAAACCATTAAAGGAACAATACTATTCAAGTACTAGTATTTTAAGTAGGATGGATTTTCTGAGCTTATTATGAGTTCAATTAAATATTCGATATGTAGATGGATTCTGACTCAATGGGCTTTCCATAAAGTGCAAGAACACTTTAATCGAGTTCGACGTAGGGAGCAGATCTTCCGTTGAGGCTACAGCGCCAAATCTCAATCGACGAAAGCGCATTCAACTTCTGACGAAGCTCGTTTACCGCCACTCTGGCCAACGTTTACGAGCTGACCCAACCGACGAAAGAATCGTTTTGCCCAGCACTGTTTGATCATCACTGCTGACGCACTTTCACTATTTGACTAATTACCGGGCTGGATCTACCATCAAGTAGCGCCACTGCTGGATCGCACTACCATTTGACGACCACCGCTTGACGACCGGGCCGCTTTTGACGACATCATGGACGATAAATCGTCACTAATAATCGCTTGATCACCAACGCTTGACCACTTTACTGGGATTACCACGTTTGACACCACCGGTTGACGGTTAACGCTTGACGACCACCGCTTGACGACCAACGCTTGACGACCTCGGTTTGACGACCACCGACCCATTTGACTGCTCGCAGTAAGACCTATAACTTGGCTCAGAAGTCCGAATTGAGAAATTCAAAAGCCTAACATCAAGTTCACTGATGTGGCTACCACGTGAGACTTATTTCCAAATTTCTTATTTCTGATCCAAAAACCTGTTCTAAGGTAATGGCAGAAGTTGACCCGAATCGGACAAACCGACCAATTGTGATGAGCTGGGCTGACTCATTAAAAGGACTATAACTGAAAAGTAGATTCAAATCGAGTAGAAATTCAAAGCCTAACATCAAGATAATTTATGTAGCTGCCAATTTACTAGCGACGCACTACCACTTCCCTTCACTTCGTACCCAAAACTCAGCCTACATGTTCGGCTAGTCACAAGACTACCACAATGTACAGCTTCCCATGGTTTAAAATAAAACCAAATTTTCCTCTATACGATGAATCACCCAAATCCTCAGGGTAGAAGAAGACCAAGTAGGAGAAGACTCCACCTCATGGAGTTTTTCGAAGTCCCCGGAACTGGTCTACTTGTAGCTCTTGTCACTAGGAAGGACTTCCCTTCGTGCTTCGCCGGAGACCTATGATCCGATCGTCGGAAAATCTAGAGAGAAGTGGAGCTCTCTTCTATCCTCTTTCCCCTTTTCTCATTTTTCTTCTTATGGATCACCTTAATTGTGCATTTTTAAAAAGAGGCAGCTTTCCTCTTTTCTCTACATGCCATGTCATTTTTGATTTTTCCTTTACTCATTTATTTTCCTAATATCACTTAGACATATAAACTTATTTACAATTGACCCTGGGTCCCATTTTACAATTTCTATATTTTCTTTCACTTGGGTTCATTTTTGACTAACAATCATCTAATCAATATTAAAAAAATTTCCAGAAAAATACCCAAGTTGGCTCAATTATACCCGGAATATATAATAATTTTTATTATAAAAATTTTAGGGTATTTTAAAAGACAGTCCCGCTCTAGCGAAGTGCCACTGTATACCCCTAGGGAGATACTTGAGTCTAATTTCCTATACTGAAGTAAACACATGCATTAGTTTAGCATTCAATTATATATAGTCCCACCACATATATAAATAAGGACCCATAAAAGTTCAATACGTATATCAGAGCATTCTAAGAGTATTTGAGAATTTAAAGGTACAAGTAGAGATGAATAAGTCCAATACAACAAAACAAAACAGATGGAAGGAGAGCACAGAGTCAAAGTGCTGAAGAGCGTAAATAATTCATGAATAGGTCTTACTGTTTTGGACTTGTGGGAACAGATGAAATAATAACGTGAGATAACAAACTTTGAGTATAGTTTTATAGAAAATAAACATTTTTATTTTCAAAGATTTCTTCTCTCAAACCTTCCGTTTCACTTTTAAAGGTTCCCTGCTTAGAAACATTTCACAAAACCTAACTTACCCCAAGACCAACATATGTAAATCATGCTCAACAATTCTAGCTGGCACAATGTTAAGAACAAAGTAATCCGAAATTGTACACAACATAAGGTCAACACGTAATAAAATAGCCATGAAAAGCACCATAACCATAAGTATTAAAATAGTATACTATGTTCAGAAACATCAATGCATCATACCATGTATCCATCATAAACCCGCTTCCAGAAGTCCGACCACTATACTGTGGCAAAACAATAGAACTGGTTACACCTGGCCAACAATACGCAGCAACCAATAAACCTGTGTAGACCCGCCATCACGGGCAACTAATATAACCGCTCCTTTACTCACATGTACTCTTCCCAACAATACCGTATTAGAGTCATTCCAATAAAATCTCAAGATCCCCTTTTACCAATAGTTTTAAGGTGTATATAACCTCAATTCACGACCAAAATATCCCACACTACAGATTTGATCCATTAATCCCGAAACCTTCAAACAGTTAAAACGTAGACAAAAACTCACATGAAATGATAACTGTTTAATATGAGACCGAAATCATATATGTAGTAAATTAACAATCACTTCAAAACAGATATATGTAAAAGATTAAATCCTGCACAGATATATCAACATAATATCTCATAAATTATTTAAAATATATTAATCCACTGCTGCACTATAGACGTCATCCCGCCTTGCAGAATCGCCTTCTACCTCGCATGAGTGCCTGTAATATAAATAAAACAATTACTTAGGCTCAATAATCGAACTGGGACATTGATGCCTCAGGTTTTAGAATAACTTTTGTGAACTATGAAACCATCCAACTTGACTCGACAGTCCACTACGCCGCTGCACTTATAGCCCGACACTTAAATTGGGCGCTTCTGGAACTAATTTCTCTAAATTGAACCGTCTAATAATTCATAAAAACATCCAATTTACTGACTAACTCCACTTGTCTTTGTCTACTAATAGGTACTCGATTTCAGTCCAAACTTCTCGGTAATTTCCCGAAATGACCCAAAAATGGAAAACCAACCAAACGATGTCCAAAATTCACAAACCACATATTAATGGAAAGACCAAGAGACCAGGAACTCATCAGTACCATTACCTTGGTCCAACAGCCATTGAAGCCAAAACTCGATCCAATGGGCCTACCAACTTTGTTTTTGTCGATTTTTAAACGGTGAGGAATCTCGCAAAGGACCACGGAATGAGTTCAGGGGTCCAAAATGGTGGGAGGGAGGTGTGGGTGGCTCAAGTGGCCGGAAATGGCCAAAATCAAGAAAATCGGCGACCCACGGTGGTCGCCGCCGCTTCACCGGCCGATCCGGCAAAAGGCGGTTCGGCCAAGTGCTACTCGTGGAATCTCACCGGCGCTATCGCTCGGTCCTCCCCGGCCGTACGCGTTGCGCTTGGTGGCCGGTGATGCCTCCTTGGTCCAAGACTCACTGGCCAAGAACAGGTCAAACGACTGAACTGCGGTTCACGATTTTGAGTTTTTCCTAGGTTTGGAGCTCAAGATGGTGTTTGGGGTCAGTATTTCATTTGGACCCAAAGTTATGTTTATATAAAAATTGAAGGTCGCTTTCAGTAAAAACTCAGACAGATTTCAGACACTGTAGTGGCCTGCTTGAACTTCATATAGCCGTAACTTTATCCAGAATCGGATTGCAGACGTTTCCGCCTCGTTTGGCGAACTCAGACGACGAGGCCTCATGTAATGGTGCCTTTAGTTAACCAAAACGACCATCCTCTAAAAGCCAACTGGGCCCATACTGCGGTTGGTCACACTTGGTCAAAATTGGTCAAACTTGGCCAACCAGGCCAAATGCTAAAACTCAGATGAGCTGGCATGGTCGTTACACTTAAGGTGGTGTGAAAGTTTCCCAAAATGCCTAGAAAGGAAAGTTTGACAATCAAAGTCATGGAATAACTTCTATTATGGAATGCAATCTACTTAAGATCCTATTTATTTACCAAATAAGCTCCCAAAATGTAACTTTGTTCCTTTAAATAAGAGTAGGATGGATCAAACGATCTAATCAAGAATCCTTATTTAAAGGAAACTTAGATTATTTGTTCCATTAAATAAGGGTCGGAGTATATTATCTAAGTAACTTAGATTTCTTGATACTTAGCAAGTCAAGTAGGTATATCGGATTGTTGGTTGTGCGCCCTTCATTCAGTATGCACGAATGATTGTTTCTTTTCCAAAAGCACAAAAGAGCTTAGGTGAGAACCTATAAGGTCCCTTAATAGCCGCTATCAATTAACTACCATATACCTAGAATTTGCAGTTAATCCAAATCTAATAAGAGGATACCTAGGCGGACTGTCGGGGACAACTATATGTTGATCTTTCATCCAGACGACCAAGACAACCCTAAACCCTACCTCCCTTTTGATCCTCCCATGGTGTGGGTGGAATTGATGAATCCAAAGTCTTGAGATCTTTTAATTAATTTAATATAATCCACTTCAAATCTAAACTTTCTTCAAATACACTCGTCTTTAAAAATCAATCTTTTTCTTTTTCTTTTAAAGAAAAGTAAAGCTAAAGCAAGTGACCTAAGAATTACAACTTAGAGAGAGAAATATAAATTCCTTGGGAAGTATTCAGTCCTTTCCATTTGTGCCGTTTGTAGGAATTTTCACTCCCACACATCTCTTGACTATTTCAAGACGTTTGTGAGCTTTCTTTAGGATTTTCCTAATGTGGTAGATTCGCCTTCCCTCCGCCTCTCACCATCACGGAGCATCGATTGTTATCGTTGGAACAAACAGCACAGGAAATCATAGGCCCTTGCAGGCATCACCTGCCTGCGGGGAACACCCACCACGCCACAACTCCTCGCTTCAACGAGCCAATAACTTGGAGCCCAGATCACTCTACCGAGGAGCTCCCTACTTAACCACTCTATTGAAACCAAACTGTCAATGACAAGGATCGCATGAACAAGCCTCTCTCTCCACGGAGGATTCAAGACCTTGCCCTACAAGCAATAGATGACATATCGGCTTCTCCATTTATTCTTCCATTCATCAGACGCCATCATTTCATGCTAAAATTAGCTAGATGACGGGGCGAGGCCTGATCACCTCACACTTCCACCTAGATTTTCAGATACATGCAAAGAGTCAATGATGCCCTCTTATGTAAGGTGTTCTTGTTTAATCTCCATAGACCAACCTTATCTTGGTTCCATCACCTCCCACCTAACACGGTAACATCCTTTCATAGTTTATTTGAGAAATTGTGGATCACTATATGGTTAATCTGCAGCTAGAGGTTTGCTAAATGGGACTATCTCGAGTCAATTATAGATCATGAAGTGCTTGAGAAAAAAAACCCTCCATCTCAAAAGCTGTAAGGACATACACCGTCTATCACAGAGGCAGCCATTTTTCCCTAACACCAATTCCTTCATTTGATTTTCTGCCACCCACTTAATGACTTGACTAACTATTTGCAAGAGGAAACTAGTATGCCATGCCATAGGAATGACACAATTCATGTAACTAAGTTGATAAGATCTCCATGACTTAATTCAAAGCAATAGCTATAGAAGGGGGAAGAAAGGTCACGAGGGCCAAGATAGACGAGGCAAACGTGAATCACAAGAGCCGAGATGCACCAGTTATCGAAGTGAATCTAGGAGGACAAGCAAAAATCCAAGGCGGGACAGCAGATAGACAATACCCGATTCATGTTAACACATGCTTAACTCCTTTTAATCATCCAGTCACTAGAGGGGTGATAGGCGTATTTGTGTTTTGTATTAAGAATATGCAGAAAAATATAAAAAGAGCACCTATTTTAGTAAGAGAGGCTATTATGACAGAATGTGTTAAAACGATGTAGATCGACATCCATAGAGAAATGGGGATGCTATACCAAATGATAATATTTCTTCTAATATCTAATAGCTAGTGGGTTCAAAATAGAAATTAAACTAAACTAAACACAAAATTTCATCTACAATGGCTCAAGGATCAGATACTTAAGTGAGATGATGTAATCCCCAGAGTATTTGGTCTACATGAACAATCCTATTATATCCAGGCCAAAATTCTATCCATTTATCTCATAAAAGTGCTATCCAAGATTACTCTTTCCTAATTTAATTATAATCCTAACCTACCAACTAGTACTAGGTTTCTTGCTTCTCAGCTTAACCCCAAGAACTAAAGATGCTTTAAGACCTAAGAATCTCACACGCTCCGAACCACTGAATTACTGATAATTTCTACACTACTAAGCTAATTAGGTTGATTCATCTATGTCTAATTCTCTACTCCCTTCTCTGATCTCGTAGAGAACCACTCACCATATTGAGATTAGCTAGAAATCAACATGTAAACAAAACCGAGTATGAATCAATAGATAGGAAATTCAGAGAGAAACAATAGAAAAAGCGAAAATTAACAAATAAATATAAGATTCATGTTCAGCTACAACCAAAATCCTAGATTAAGAAATTAAAACATGATTAAGGTTTGGTACATCACAGATTTAGGATAAAACATGAGAAAAATGAAGAAGGAACTCTAATAGTGAAAAGTGATGTGAGTCCTTGGTCTTCTTCCTAATCCTAAGTTCTTCTTCTAAATCTTGAAGAATAGCCACCAATCCTCGTCTCAGGTCCCAAAGTTCAGATTAAGAGGGGAGAAACCCTAAGGAGGGTTTTCTCCCTCTCAAAGCTATAACGTCCTATTCGGGACTCTTGATCTCGTCTCCTCTTGCCAAAACCGACCTCTCCTCAACCATAAAATGGGTATCACCTTATATGCCTTCGAAAATCTACTGAACTGGCTTGTACATTTTGTTGGCCGACCGACCGACCTTCGTCGCGATGAACCTGTAACATATTCACTATGTTTCCTCACTTTATCGCGACAAAGTGTCTATTGTAATTTAGCAACTTTTGTTGCCACTCATCTAGTTCTTCGTGATGAACACCACCTTCATCATGACGAAGCATCTGTTGTAATTCACCAACTTCTTCTTTTTTTCACTTTTCCGTTTTTTTTTTTTTGCTTGGTTTTCATTATAAATCCATAAAACACATTGAAATGAGGGATTAGTGCATTTTTTAGAGATATTAGTGTGAATCTAGAATTAAACTTGTATAAAACACGTGAAAAGTATGCTAAAAATGCTAACAAATTCACACTCATCAAGGGGTTCGAATGGTCAAGCCCATAGAGGGGTGACCCAAATCGAAGAGACAAATCGGCATCCGACCACTGATGTTATCACTGTAAGTAATGAATTCATAGGCTAGGCAACATTAAGCACTCAACAAGGCTGCTGAGGCCCGTTTATTGGGTGTGCTCTCGAGAATCCTTGGTGTACTTCCAATCAACTTAAATAACCCAATTGATACACTAAGGTCCCAACGAGGCATTATAATCGCATTTTGCAAATATTTTTGTAGTTTTGCAAACCAATTGTATCACTTTCTTCAGCAAATTTAGTCAGAAGAACTTGTTTAGCTCAAGTCGCATGACAAAGAAAATAACAATTGAGCTAAATATAAAGGAGAGTGAAATTAGAGAAGATTTGCAGAGGCTGCAATTTTCATGAAGATGCGAAATTTTTGTATGCACAAAGATGCAAAATTTTCGCAAAGATACGAAATTTTCGCAAAGGTCCCCCGTTTTTACTGGGGATAACACTGACCACTTTTTATGGCTTTTACCAAAATGCCCTTAGATGTAATTTCTTGTTCTTTCATACATTTATGTAAATTCCTTGACTCTCGGCACTATATAAGCTCTACCAAGCTCGTAATGTGGAGCTTTTAGTGGGCCACACAAAGTTACGCAAAGTTTTCACTTTTCCGCCTCGCAATCCTTCACTTTCTCTCACTTTCTCATATTTTACCCATTCAAACAACCTTTATATGACAACTCATGGATGTTTGGCTGAACTTTCATCTCTCTAAGAGGAGGGCCATTGAGTGAAAATTTGAGGTAAAGGAACCATTCTCCCACCGTATGGGATTTATTACTACTTATGTTTCACCTCACGCTATAAGCCTGATCCCCTCGTGATGTACCCTCTGAGCGCCAGTATTTGCAGAAAGCCAAAGGCCCAAGGATACTTATTGTACAGATCCACTGATGCTAGCTAAGGCACGTTATTGCTCCAGATAAAGACTTAGGGTTGTTTTAACTTATTTCAAACATAATGGTCAATAAATGTCGATACAGAGGAAACACTTTAAGGTTCGGGCCTTTATGGCTAAATGTAGATCCCGGCTCGGGAAATGACTTATAAATAATCCTCTCAACGCGAAAAGGACCCGGTGATATTATGATAGTCTTAGAACCCGCCTGAATGGCCCAAACTTCACACTTTTTAATTATTTTTCCATTACAGCTATATCATCCATCAACTCTACCGTTTTACCAAAACCAGAATCGCTGAAAAACATCAATCACTAGATCATTGAAGAAGAAAAACCTATCCCCTGAGTTCGACCTAGGTTTACTATACTGTAGAGTTATACAAAGAAACAGAATCCAGGATACAATTTTATGATTCTGATGTACCTATTAAAATTTAATCTTAATACGCCACCATTGATAGCTTGAAAAAGGAGAGCTAACTTTATGATTCATCACAAGTGTTGGTGAATTCCAATCTCTTTCTTAGTTTTACTTTTATTTCCCCTAGCAAGCTTCATCTGGGTTGATTTAATTTTATAATATCCATAATATAGAATTTCATTTTTATTAATACATTAACCTTTGGCAACTCTCGCTTTCTTTGTCAGTTTCATTCATGTTACTTAATGAGTAAATTATACCATTGGGACAACATCATGGTGATTGGAAAGGCTGCTCCACTGAATAGTGTGAAGTTGATTCGCATGTTAAAGTTTAATCAACAATATTTATATCTCACTCTCCTACTCAGAGGAAAGCCACTCACAGATAGCTAATAGTTTAAAACACTGATTGGGGTTTTCTTGAGAAGACTTGTGAAGGATTGAAAACATGTTTTCTTGATCAAAATGAAACAAAGGGTGGGTGGAATAAGAAAACTGGAAAACAAGAAATGAAGAGAAGAACTCAAAGTCTGCCACTGGGCTTAGGGTCTAAGTCAACCCACATGTCCTCTGTCTTTTTCTCCTTCCAAGGTGAGATATCTATAGTCATTTCAACCCATCTTCATTTAGCTTTTAAAACTCAAACCTCCATTATTTTTCCTCTTTAGCAATGGCATTTAATGAGCATAACAATCTGGTATGGTGAAAACATACCCTAAACTCACCCACTTACGCCAGAGACAACTAATCGCGTGATCGCTGGATCAGTGATATATCCACGAACTGTGCTTAAGCCACACATGCTAGGTGAGGGTATGTCTGGATATTTGAACTTACAGTAGGGTGAAGAACACTTTATAATGCTATAATAAAAGTAAGAATACTATTACCTTTCTAAAATCAACACTCCAAATGCCTTCCTCACATATGGGCCTTAGCTACATCCCTTGATTTTTCATCATCATATATTGATATGAGAAAGGTCAAATGAATATGATATAAATCACAACCAAATAGTAGAGGAAATCAATCTACCTATTGAGAGATTGATGGACTCAAAGACTTACTGATGTTATAACCCACTGAGCTTATAGGTGCTCAATATCAAGAAATTAAAAATGTAAAGTTGAACCAAAATTAATAAGGGCAAATTTACAAAAACCACAGTGAGGTGGCCAAAAAGAGTCAACACGCAGTGGGGAGTAAGAGTATAATTTTTCAACCAGAATTAGTTCATAATTCGCAACACTGCAAAATTTTCAATGTGTCTTCCTTCTCTTCTCGCATTTTGCCTAAATTCTCCTCCATCATCATGTTCTTAATGGCCCCGCCCATCGTTTGAATCGATTGAAGATAATGAGGTATTTAATCTAAAACCACAAAAAATAGCTATAAAATGTGATCAAAAGAGCAAAGCTTCATTCCCTCAATGCATCAATTAGGTTATTTAAGCTGATTATATACAAAAGTGCGAAACTCCATGTTAGGCATAAAATAGCACTAATTGGGTACTAATAAGAAGTAAGCCTAAACTGTGAACAAATGGAACCTCCACCCGAGGAGCAACAGAGCCAACAGGTCTAGCCGGATCTCAATGCCTGCGTATCAATGAGGGATTGCATACACCCACCAAAGGTGAGCACCCCATGCATTATTCCCCGAGGCGTTGAGGCCTTGATCTGGTGTCCCTGCTTCCCAACTTTTCATGCATAGAAATAGAAAATCCACACATCACATGATCATTTGAGGAAGTTTGCAATGACTTTGCAGAGGCAGGTAAATTACATGAGCCGCTGGTTGAGCCTTCCTTTAACTCCCAAAGACAAGGCCAAGATATGCCCCTAATTTTCATGGCCAGAATCCATCAATTGGGCAGAACTACAAGTAGAGTTTTTGAAGGAAGTTCTTCTCAGCTGCACAAGAATTACCAGCTGAAGAAAAACCATCATATACTTGCGCCATGATAAACGATAAAAGCTCGATTGGGCTGGAGGTATATGTAGATCATCGCACCGCCTCACTTTATGGCTGATTACTTGATGCCGATGAATCACTTTTATGATGGATGTCCTCAAGGCGAAGCAATTGTTAGAAACTATGTGAGGGACTTGAGTTAAGAATCCAGATGAGGTCATGATTTCTCAACCATATGGCTGAAACCAAGGGTATGGATGATTAAACCAAGGGAGGTGAGAGAATTGAAGCACACAATAAACCAAGAGGCATATTCTTTCAATGTCAAGGATGGGAAATGAAAGCTGTGCCATTCTTTGACTAGATAATGGAAGAGCTTGAATACAATCAAAGATTAGGCATGCAAGATTAAACATTATTTCAAATGAAAGATCAATAACATCCCATTATCACTTCGTGAGAGACTACTCAATTACATTCTCGCAGGGATTTATGCAAGAGCAGCAAAACACAGTGGTCAAAGTAAGCCACCAAACACACAAAACACTCCATAACCCAAATTGAGAATCATGTGCGTTAATCTATCACATGTAATAAAACTCCTCACTTATATCTCATTAGTTCACTGTTGAAGAAGAACATCCCGGTTCCACTTATGTTATTAAACTTCACCAATCTCTATAGAGCAAGCCATTGTGAATTTGAGCAAGGTTAGGCAAATTTCAGGGAAGAGTCAGAAGACGCTGAATTGCCGCGATCATTATAAAACTAAATTAATGGAAGGCACACTAACAAAATGTATGACCGCATTTAGTTGCGGTTTAATTTCAACCGCAGGTTCTCGGTGCGGAAATTTCATCTCCAAACACAACCAAACTTCGTGGAAGCATGAATTAAGCTCGCAACACTCAAATCGCAAAATTGATGAAGTAGTGTTAGTTACTTTGAGGAGTGGCAGAAGTCAAACCATCCACTCCTAAACCAAAGAATGGAAGGTCCCAACGTAGCTAAACTCCGAGCCAGAATGAGGCACCAAAAGGATACAGCTGAATAAGAGTACACCCCCTCTTTCATATGGCACTGAGGAAACAAAGAAAAACCATCACCAGAACCAGTCCTGGTAGTTATTAGAAGTGGCCGAGGCAAGGAAGTCAACATCCTCTCATGATATGACACAAGTCCCACTTGCAGCGCAAATTTTTGTAAGACCATGTATCAAAGAAGGAGGTATAAATGTACACAAGAATACCCTCTTAATCGAGCAGCCAAGGTTATCGAAAACTACAGAAAGTACAAAGATACGGGTGTCCTACTGATCTCAAGACATCAAGGCATCATGGGTTGAAAGCATTACTAGACTTCAGAGCCAAAAGAACCCACTACCATATTCAATGTACAAAACAAATGTGGTTAAGAACTTTAAGCCCAGCCTCCATCACGCCTCAGCTTCGAGTAGTCTATTTAAAAGCACTGTATGGTCTATTGAGGATGCCTTAATACGCAGACACCCCACTATCCAAGGGATTCTTGCTCTACTTGGACATGCATCAGCTGCATGGGGGCCAACCATATCAATTATATTGGGAAGGCCATTCTTTGCCACTGAATGCAATATAACAATGAAATGGGGTTATGCAACTCACCTCGGGGAACACGGATCTGTGAACTCAACATTCTTCCATTTATATGTAAAAAAGATGAAAACTGTGGGAGGGAAGACTGTACAAAGTCTCCATAATGATGGTCAATTTTAAAGAACAAGCACCAGCTACAAGTGCAAGATGCTAAAACTGCACTATGTCCTGATAATCTCAGAGCAACAAGACCTCAAAGTGATGTGAGAGTTGTAAATAAGAATGTGGGAATCTGAGTGAAAAATGAGGAATTTCACTCGCATTGATCAGAGAGAGAAAGAACTTAATATCGATTTCAAGCTCAGATGGAATTAAAATATATTTTTAAGAGAATAGATGTCTAATTATTATATCATCATCATTGAAAGAATTCATGGTGAAGACATCTGCCGGCAAACTTAAAGAGCAATGAAGTAGCTTTCATCGGAAAAATTTGATTAAAAGTATCAAACACAATAATCTACACTCACTCACATTTAGAGAGTCGCCAAA
This sequence comes from Tetrastigma voinierianum, assembly GCA_016808115.1. Lineage (NCBI taxonomy): Eukaryota > Viridiplantae > Streptophyta > Magnoliopsida > Vitales > Vitaceae > Tetrastigma > Tetrastigma voinierianum. Next base: position 356,288 of record JAEQBH010000463.1, read on the forward strand.
AGTTGTTAGGTAATCCACAGATTAAATCCTTCTGGCAGGTCGGAGGTAGCTTCAGTGATTAAGTCTCAAGTTGCTACGTTTATTGTTTACTCTATATCCGATAGGTGATCAAGAGCTCCAACTAAGCCAGGCCAAATCAGGGTAACTATACACAAAAGCAGAATGTCCACCCGCTTACTGTGCCGAGGGTGCGGCTGATTATGGCATTGAACAGGTGATAAGAAAATATCACTTCCCCTCTACCTTCATGGATCCAAATTTTCAAGAGCTCGTGCCACCTCATCGTTGATGTGGGTTATTCAGTCTACTCCAGATTTAAATTGTTGCAGACGATCAAGACAAGATCATCTTCACTGTCTTTTCGCACAAGATGCCTTCAGATATGCCTTCAAATTAATGCCTCGCCACATCCTTAATGAGCAAGGCTCAAATATTTTTAAAGGATATGGTAGGAACTGACATTGAGGTTCACATGGATTTATTAGATCAGTTCAATGGGAAAGCTTTGATGAATGCCTCATCACATTTGGAACTATCCTGTTGACGCATTGAGAATAACCTAATAATGGGTATGCCATTTCATGGTGAATGTAAAGGAATAGTGTCAGACACATCTCCTATGAAGGAATTTGAAGTGACAAGAAAATTTGAAACTCACCATCTCTAAAATTTACCTCTCCCACCAATGCAATGACAGCGGCTACCTTCGGGTATGTGCTTTATAGAGGGTTCATGTGACTTCAAAATCTGCTGTTTCACTGAGAAGTCTGGGAAATATGCCAAGTTTGAGTAGGATAATAATAATGCCAACAGTGCCTGTAGGAGCTCAAGGCTTTTACTGACCAATTTTAATCAATAGTGAGGTCGCCTTTAACTAGAAGCGTTCTTCGAGATATGCCATGGCACCTCGTCGCCGCTTGAGTGGTTCTCGACAAAGAGCTAGGAAAACCGTATGTGGTCGCATTATGTGAAACAAAACATTGAATTTCAGCTAAGAGGAACACATCACCCAGAAAATAATTGCTTGGTATGGTTCATGCCCGATGTTTTCAAAGGCGTATTTATTAACTAATATAATCTATCTTACAGACTATTCAATGAAATATTTCGCTTCACTAAGAAAATGAATAAAGAAGCTTTTATCGATGGTCCTCTACGCTTATTCAACCCCGATATCTTGATATATAGTGAAAATGTTGTTGTCAATCATCTTCCAGACTAACTGATAGCATGCCAACACCACAACCTCCATCTACATGAATCTCAGAGGAATTTCATCATTCTGATGCAGTGTTCTGGTTTGGCTCACATTACACCCTGCAAACAGGAGGCTGCCAACATAATGAAAGACAGGGACAGCAAGTTCTTCATGCAAAAGTTCACTCATACTTGGGAAGAACCTATTTGTTCAAACACTGGTCAACAATAACTAAAGTAGTGGTGTCAAAGGAGGAACAAGAAGGATACTCATCATCGCTTTTAGTATGACACACAAGAGATGTGAGTCATTTCTTTCTCCTGAAAACAAACAGTAGCGGCTGCGTAGGTTTTTATTGGCCTTCTTTGTTAAAGGGATGCCTAGGTCAATGGCCAAAACAATGCGACAAATACAAAGGTTGGAAAATCTCACATCATGATGCCAATTCAGAACCTGGCCTCAGTTGCTTGTTATCACGTAGGCATCGACTGCTGGACCATTTTTACTTCCATTGGATATACTTGCCATGCTCAGTGGAGCTGGACTCATGTGGCTCAAACAATACGGTCTTTCATGAGGCCGACGCATATCGTATTGAAATCTGAAGAGAATGATTTTCTCCAGATTCTGGTCCCCATGCCATAATCGCGATGAGGGTCAAGATCGCAACAAACCAGAATCTCTTTATCCAAGCATCGGTGCAGTTAATAAGTAGTCACCTTTATCATCCTTCGCACTGGGCTAAGTAGAGCCAGCCAACAGGAAATTCAAGACCATCGATGAGTGGTAAATCTTAACTGAAGACACCTCTCGTTGCCACTCTTGTGCATACGTAACAACCTACAAGACCATTCTGGCATGTCTCCGCATCGCTTCGGCGAGGATAAAGCCTGCCACCTGCCTGTGGAAATTGAATACAAGGCCTGGTGGGCAGTAAAAAAATCGAACTTGGACATGGGTAGAGCTGGTCTCAAAAGGCTCCTTGATATCAACGAGCTAGAAGAACTAAGAAATGAAGTCTACCTTAACTCGAAAATTGCAAAAGATAAGCTGAAGAGGTGGCATGATCAGCTGATAGCTCGCAAACATTTCCACAAAGGGGACCAAGTACTGCTCTATGACTCCAAGCTCCACCTCTTTCTAGGCAAACTTAAATCAAGATGGACTGGGCCATTCACCATCCAAGAAATCTACCTTAATGGTTCAGTAGACCTGCTCAATGTAAGAGACAATCAAGTGTTTAAGGTCAATGGCCAAAGGCTAAAGCCATATGCAACTCAACACTCAACATACAAAGAGGAAATCCCCTTCCTTGACCCTCCATGAAAACTCCTAACATATATTTAGGAGTGACTTCTGCAGTATCTCAGAAGTCACTATAATTTAATTGCAAAATTTTTTGTTTTTTTTTCTTTCTTTAGTAATATTTTTGTGTCCCTTGTTATTGATTAGTTTGTTTTCCTTTTACAATTATTATCATTTACAAGTTCGTTTCTGGTACAATTTTTAGTCTTCGCTTTGGCAGTGTGGGTGGGAAGTGGTTTCGTCAGCAAAATTTTTGCAACTCATAATTATATGGTGCAAAATTTTCAGGGTACTAAATTTTTTAACTTGGGAAAATTGCAAGCCCACTGCTCACTTTGACTCTTCCAGCCCATTCAAACCTCTCTGCTTTAAGGTCACCATTAATTTCCCTATCTTTTGTTCCAACCATTTAATAGGACCAATTGGCCATGACCATTCAATCTGCCACCCCCCCCCCACCCACCCTCTTCTCCTTCTCCCGCTTTAGTATGGAAAAAGACTCAAGGAGGAAGCGCTCAGGCCACGGCAAGGCTGCCTTCCTCCCCGCCTGCCGACGGCTCCAATGGGCCATACATATCTGAAACTGAGCCTGCGAGCCAGCTCTCCTCCGTCACCGAAAGCCGACAATGTCCCTCCCCGTCAGGCTCCCCGCCGCCGCCCAGGCGCAGGGCCGTGGGTTCTTCCGCCGCAGCCCCCGCCCAGGAGATACCAGCACTAGGGTCAGTCCCACTCCTCCCTCTCCGCCATCCCAGCCGTACCCTGCAGGGCCCCACTCAACCAAGAGGGCACAACCTCGGCCCTGATAGTCCTCCGCAACCCCAGCCTTAGGAGCCACAGTCACCACCTCATCAGAGACCTACTAGAGCCCCTCCTCTGGATCTGTCCCCAACTTCCATCATTCGGCGGCCACTCTTTCACTGCAACCCTATCCCTGGGAATGCTGATTGTAGTGAGAGGGACCTGCATGACGAGGTTTTTTACTATTTTCCATCCTTTTCCACAGACCCGGAGCTTCGAGACTCGATGCTCCAGCAAAGGCAGGTACTCCCGGAGCCGTGCTCATGACACTGTCGGTTCTTTACTCGGTGGCTCATCGAGTTCTACCACACGATGATCCGGCCACAGCCCACCCGACCGCTCATTTCCTCCATCGATGGCCTAGCCTGGAGTATCAAGGCCTTATGATTGCCACATTCACTGATAGAGTCTCGCTAACCTGCCGAGTATAGATAGCGGCCCCATCCCTATCCCGCAGAGATATCCGCTTCTTCCAAGACATCGCTGATTCGGCTCTATTCAGAGGTAGCCTCCACGCATATGCTTCTTATCGATCACATTATGCGATCTAACCTTTTCCCACTTCAAAGATACCGCTCGTAGGAGAGGGGCCATCTTGAGCCTTATTTCAGACCTGCAGAGGGCTATCATCTACCCAGCGTAGAGCTCATTATGACCTTGTTCCACTTCGAGACAACCACCACGGGGTCTATCTCGAGCTAAGTGTACGCCTCTCTTATTCCCGAGACTCCTCTACCAGGTGCTTGAGCATATGGGCTTCCCTGATGAGCCTAGATTGGAACGCCGTCGTGACTCCGCAGCCGCCCCACGCGATCGGTGGCGGCTTCGCCCAGCCTGCTCCTTCCAGCTTGAGGACCAAATTAACCGAGCCAGCGAGAGGATGGTAATGAGGAGTGGCACTTCTCTAAAGAGACTGGGAGCCTCAGCCCGCACCCTCAAGCATCACTTCTCCCTCTGCTCCAGCGTTGTCGCCGGCTCATCACGCCTCCGACTTTTCAAGGCCCTATGGCCCAGACGACCTTTACATACCGGTGTCGCACGAGCACTTCCCGCCAAAGATCACCCGGAAGTAGAGAGCCACATTTCACTCCACGATGCCAGAATCCATCATGCGGTGCAATTGCGACGCTCTCCATTACAAAGAACATCATTTAGATCGCCATGTAGCCCTCGCCACGATTACGAGATGACTCCTCGCACTGAGGCCGCTATGGCTTAGACCAGCGCCATTCTCGCACAGAATCAGGCCATACTCATGCAGATCTAGAGACACTTGGGCCTCCCTGTTATATCCCCATATGTACCGTGACTGCTCCCACTTACCCAAAGAGGACCAACAATGCCACTCCCACCTTCCAGCCCCTGCAGCTCCCCTTGCCATCCTAGTACCGCAGCAGCTTGCAACCACTCCTCTAGCAGCACTCTCAAACGTCAGACCGAGGACGCCTTCACCCCGCCATCGACCTATGAGGTAGCACTTCCTCCACTACCTTTCCAATCCACACCCTATTGCGGACAATGGCATACTTGGTTGTAGAGTTAGTACAAAGTGATGATTTTTTTTATATACTCGTAGATATCGGGTCATACACTTTTCGACCTACTACGTGTGCAAAGCCCATTTTGTTTGTTTGAAGGGTTTCGCTTTTCTTCTTTGAGAAGTTATTTTTTGTGCCAAAATTTAGTGATATACATTGATTTGCTATCCAAGATACCCATTAATCATTTGCAACAATTTTGACCACTTTTTTTTTTGTGGTTTTGCCTAGCCTATAAGTTGAAAAATTGAAACACTACCCAATACCATTGATGCTAGATTAGTTCCATGCATGATTGATAAGTGTTTGGTCATTAGTTTCCTGTTTTCAACCCTTTTCTCCCCATTTGAGCTAACCATACATCGCGGCACACTGCTTTCTAGCCTGAGAACTGGAATAATAACTCTTTATCGTGGTGAACCTACCATAGTTTACTGACCACATGTAAAAGGTTATGGTTCCCCAAAAAAGAAGGCCAAATGGAAGCCTTCTAAAAGAAAAAGAGCAGGCTAGTGCAAAGCCGCGACGCCTTCACCTTGAAACCCGCACGCCCCATAAGGCATGACGAAGTCTTAAAGCTCGGTGTCTAAACTAACCGGTTAGAGCCACCGACTCAGCCAAGGCATGGGATTTGGTGAGGTTGAAGGAAGTTGGGAAGTTTGGATTTTCGACCATTCAAGCCCGGTGAAAACCTGAGGAGTTAGTGGCCTAAAGATCCTCATGACTTGATGCCCTAAGCTCCATGTAGCTGGTTGGGAGTCACTGACCCCTGCATACGTACTTTGCGAGGTTGGATTTCACATTGCATCCTACAATACAAATGAAATATGAAATAAGAGGGAACTAGATTATTGAGTTTTCATTAATAAAGTAGGATTTGGTAGTTTATTGGGGAGAGAAGTTTAGCATGTTACTGTTAAAAACTAATTACTTAAACACTTAGATTTTGGTGGAAATTTCAGGTCGATTCTTGGATGGATACTCTTTTGAAACTTAGTCTTGTATGGCATTTTTTCTCCCAAGTTGGTTATTGTGCAGGGTCTCAATCATTCACACAGAGGGTAGGGCATTACTTATCCATGCACTTTTTGAAAATACCATTCCTTTTTCATGAGCATAACCCGTCTGCTCTTCCTTCTTTTGTCATTGCTAAGGGACTAGCAATGTGTCTGGTCAGGGAGGATTAAGACTCAAATAGTACTGAGCTCATTTATTGCATGTTTTGAGCACTTTTTATGTACTAATCAACTTAAATAACCCAATTGATACACTAAGGTCCCAACTATGCTACTAATCACATTTTGCAAATATTTTTGTAGTTTTGCAAGCCAATTGTACCACTTTCATCAAGCCAATTCAAATGTGTAGAACCCGAGCCGAGCTCAAAGCTGCATGGACAAAGTAGATAGCAATTAGAGCTAAATACAGAGGGAGAGTGAAAATTACATAAATTTTCGCAGATGGTAATTTTCATATAGCAATTTTTCAGATATGAAAGTGAATTTTCATGACTTATAAAGATAAATTTTCAAGAAGGTCCCCCTGCTTTGCCAGACGACTAGCTTTGACCGCTGTGGCTTTACCAAATGTCGCGATGTAATTTCTTTTGTTATTCTCGCATTTATGTAAATTCCTTGACTTTGAGCACTATATAAGCTCGCCAAGTTTCCTCAGAATAGAGCTTTTTAGTGGGATCAATAGTTGGCTAAAAAGCTAAATTTTTCCTCCTTCGCAACTTTCCTTCACTTTCTCTCCCTTTCTCGTATTTTCTCACCTACCAAACAACCCTTGAGGATGACAACTCAAGGGATGCTTGGCTAAACCCCTCTTATCCTTGAACAGGAGGGCCACTGAGTGAAAGTTTGAGGTAAAGAACTGTCCTTCTGTTGCCAACGCAGGCATTTATTACCATTTATGTTTCTGCATCTCAAGTTAGGCTCGATCCTCGTGACGCACTCGAGTGGCCGCATTGGCAGCTTAAAGGTTTGTAGACACATTGCTAGATCCACCGATGCTAGCTTAGCTGCTGCTTATTTGCTCCTACAAAGGATCTAGGTTAGCTTTAACTGCTTAAACATAATGGTCAATAAATGTCGATACTAGGAGAAACACTTTTAGGTCTACATGTACAAACAGATCCGTTCGAAATGACTAGGTCATCCTCCCCAACGAGAGGAAAAGGACCCGAGGATATTATATTTTCCTTAGAACCCTAAGCCTAATGGCCCGAAACTTCAAGGACTTCTTTTACACTTTATTTCTCATAGCTACGCTATACCAGCCATCAACTCTCACTGTTTTACTCAAAACCCAAACTGTAAAGTGGAAAACCAATTTCAACTAATGACATTTAACATGAAGAAAACCCATCCTCGGGTTTGACCTAGGCCACTATACCGCAAAGAGCTCGCTACGCAATAGGGAACCCTAGGATACAAATTTTGTTGATTCCGGTGCACCTATTGTGGCACGAATCAAGGGTACTTCCAAAAATAAGTTAAATAGTCGAGTCCTACTAACTTCAAATCCGTTGCCAATGTAAAACCTGGGTAAAATTGAATTTTTCCAAAAAATGGAAAAATGATTAGTTGCCGCTATTATCATAAGTTGTAACCCAAATTTTCTAGATCTCGATGAGAAATGCACTCACTGCTGACTGCCTCATAGAAATTAGTTATCAAAACTAATTTGCTAATTCGAAAGACAATGATTATGATTTTCTGTATCAATGCCCGATGGACCCTAAATAGATACTGGTGAAAAAATCTCAAAAGTAGAAAATAAATTAAGAAAGCTCATTTTAAAAATAATTTGAACTTTGAATCAGACTAATAATGTTTGGCATAAACTAGATCTGATAAGTCATACATGGAGTGACAAATAATGATTAACATTAAAGGGAGTTAAAGAAATGGTAGGGGAAAATAGAACATCTCACTGGTTTGCATGATAGGAGAAGCAGAGAGAGAAGGAGAGCTCAACTTCTCCTAATATCGCACGAGATCGCTGGTCGGAAATTCATCGCCAAGAGGAGCTATTCACTTGACTAGGGCTACGGTGGGTACTAAAAGGAGGGGTTTCACCAAAGATCCATGAGTGAGACCGGGAAATCAAAATCTGAGATTGGGAGTGTCTTTAGACCTCCTTCGATTCCTAATGTTCCAAGAGTAGGATTTTCCATTTTTATTTTATTTTTCCACCTAAGGGCTGTTTGGCTGTGTTATGCCCTAAGGGGCTGTTAATCTTTTTTCCTCTAATTGAACAAGCTGGGCAAAAATTGGATTGTATATAGTGCCTGCTTTGACCTTATATGATGTCTCAGCTTTGAGCTGGGGATTTTTCTGTTAGAAAAGAGGGATCTTGACTACAGGTCCTCACACATTTAGTTCGTTAGGGACCTGAGGTTAGGATTTGAACAATCACACTGACCTCTATATCTCAGTTATATCCATTTAATTTTCAATTTTTAAAATCTAGGCTGTTTAATTGCTTGTGTCCAGATTTTGTGGCTTTTCTAGTTGAAAAAGAGAATTTTAACTAGTTTCCTCCTTAAATTAGCCAAAGCTGGGAACTTGAGGTACTAGGCTTTTTAATTCACCAATTGACTCTCAATATCAAGAGGTCCATTTTAATTTTTAAATCACAGCAAATAGGCTGTTAATCAGTTGTGTCCAACTTTGTGGCTGGGATTTATTTAAAATAGGAATTTGACTAGTTTCCCAATTAGCTAAGTTAGAACTTGAGGTTAGACGACTACATCGCAAATTTGACCTATATAATCTTAAGAAAACAATCCACACTTAATTACTGTAGTTTAGCTAACCATTTGTGTCTGGTAAGCTGGGGATTGATTTTCGGTCATAAAGAGGTGGTTTGACGCCGATTCGGGGGGTCCCATAGACAACCTGTCAACTATGACATATCAGATGTCTAAAACCACATCATCACTGTAAAATCGCAGCCTCATTCAGACGAAATCTCTACCAATACATGATAAAAACCTGTCCCAACATTCACAACATCACTAAGGAGGTCCACATGTGAGTAAAATAATGCTCACTTCTGGGCCCCCGCATCATTACTCAAAATACATCAAACTATATACAATAGTTTAAGAGTTATTACAATACTTTATCAAGAGATTTTCTCAAACTAGAGTTTGAACACATGCTATATTAAAAACTAATACCCAAAAGCCATTAAATCTGTATTTTCTTCTAACGGTTTCGAAGAGTGCTGTCTTCCTGACACTTTACATCTGAAGAAGATCCGATGGTAGTGAGCAAAGCCCAGAGGGAAAATTTCTCATATAAGACATTTCACCTATGGGAGCATGGCCATGGCAAACAAAGATACTAAGTAATATATAACTATTTGAATGTCATAGCAACGCTAACTAGTGTCCAGTCCTCACCAACTCCTCACATAGTAAAATATCCAGCTTTTCAAACAAAAGCTTTTTGTTCTGGTCTGGGATACAAACTCAAACAATTCACGGCCCTCCAACGTGAATTGTCGACACCTCCTATCACACAATTCTCCAAAATCTCCAATGAAATTTTCACAATATTTTGTATTTTCATGTGATGCACTATTCTAAGAGTTTCAGGGTGCCCGCATATGGAATTTAATATGCCAATTCCAAACAATTTATGCTACATTTAACATGTGAGGCTAATAACCACCTCATATTAATTTGTTATAATTCATGGGTATATTAAACGATATTTATAACACCAAAATAGCTCACATGGGCTAATTAATAAGCACAAGCAATTCATTTGAATCACTCAACATCAGTAAAAATTCACACCAAAATCATCATATAATTATTCACATTGAATATGAAAGTTGTAATCTATTCTTTTGGGTAATACTCCTAGAATTTTTATAACAATTTTATATATTCGGCATGAATTGGAGTCAAACTTGGCTTTTCTCTGTAATTGAGATAAACATAAACAGAAATGTAAATTGAAAGTGAGCACATGATTTAATATTATATGCCAAATGAGAAAATGATCAATAACCTGAATAGCCCATGAAAAAGGCAAATGTGGAAATTTTGTAAAATGAGGACCTAAGGGGTTAATTGTTATAAAGAATAAATGTCTAGGTGAATTTATGATAAATGAATGTCAAAGTAATAATAGGAGACTAATATAATAATAGCATGCTGTCTCTGTGGAAATAAAGAATTGAATACCAAAAGGAGAAAATGAGGAATGAGAATGGAGTGGAAGGGCCAAATATGGCCTTACACTTATGGGATTTTAAAGACTGCAAGTGGTTTTGGGAGCTCATTTGTTGAGCAAACCCGTTTTTGAAAGAATGGGAGGAGAAAAGGGGGAGAAAGGTTAGGGTTTGTAAGAAGGAGTGGTTTTTGTTGGGTTTGCTTCCTATTTCTTCCTCCTAAGGGATCAAGCAACCTACAAGAGGAGATTTGAAGAGATAAGGTAAGAAAACAAACCCCTAACTTTCTTATGTTCTTGATTTGGAAGGGAAGCCCTAACTTGGGAGAAAGGGGGTTTTCATTGATTCTAAACCAATTTCGAGCTGTTTCTGTGGATTCCATGGTGATTTTTTTTGATACGATGAATTGAAGAAGGTTTGTGGAAGAAAATGGGTGAAAATGCCAAATCCAACGCTTTCAAAGTAAAACTCCATAAGTGGTACCAAGACCAAAGAGTGGTACCGTACCACTAAACCGGGTAATTAGTACCACCTGGCAAATGTAGGAATCGGTACTCTAAGATACCGCCAAAGTGGTACAGCACCATCGTTTCTCGCAACCTTAAATGTACATTTTTAGCACCGTTAAGTCCCATATTCAGACACGATTGTTTAGGAACCCAGAACGATGACAAAGGGTCTGGGGCCAAGGATAGAACGGCAAAAACGCATCGCACCGTCGACTTAAGCTTTCCTACTTCGCCGGCGAGTTCGTCAGTAGACGTCATAACCCAAAACCATTAACAACGATGCAGAAATTGTCATTCTCTAAAAATATGATGATTGTTTATCCACTAAGAGTGGCTTTGATTGTTAGCTTGACTAGATCGTGTGATGATCGCCTAACCTAGACCGAGATTGAAGAGAAGGAAACTAGCCGACAATTTTCTGCTCGTTTGACCTCTATTCTCTTATTTGTAAGGGTTTTGGTAGTTTACCAAGTAACTATGAAATGAGTACATGAATAAGATATGAAATGAGCACATGAATGAGAGAGAAATGAGCACGCAGAAAGGCATATGGGATTTGCATATTTTAAAAAGATAATACTTAAAGTGAATATGGAATTGAAATGATATTTGAAAAACTGAATGAATTGAATGATATATCAATGAACCGCCTGACGTGGATGCACAAATCGGACCAAAGGTACCCCGGAATTGGTTCCATGTCCACGGCGGGATGCACCAATCGCATCCGCATGATGGCGTATGGACAAGAAATGTCCCGCGAAGGGATGCACCAATTCCAGATCCGTCATGATGGCGTATGGCATTTGTTGATACCATGTCGGGCTGCACCAAACGGCATCCGTCATGATGGGAGACCGAATTGTTAAATGTGTAGGCACATTACCGAATGATAATACGGACGGGATTCATCAAAAGGAATCTATCATAAATGTGATTTGAATAGTCAAAATGAAATAACCAAATATTAAAGATAAATAAATTTATGTGAGAGACGCTTAAATTTATAATCACTGTACGAATGATTTATGAAAGTCTAAAAGGCTAGATATAATAAATGATTTGTAAAGCGAAAGATACGAAAATGAATAGCCCGTGAGTATATGCTTGATATATATATAGGCATGGTTTAATGTCAAATGCATGCCAAGTTAAAACCACATTGAATAGAATCAGATAGGAACCAATTAAGTTACTAAAAACGTTTAGCATGTAGTTTTTATCTATGCGCAGGTTTCAAGTAGATAGGAAGGAAGACAATATCGTGAAGCGTAGAGTCATAAAGCAAGTTGCGGCGTATAAGTACATATCCCGCCATGCATATCATTTCCTTTTTGAACATGGAATATTTTTGGAACAAATAGTTGAACTCTAAGAAAGAGTTTACTTTATATATCATTTTGAAAGGGTAGTAGAATTGCTTCACCGTAATTGCATTTGATGAAATGTAAAATGCTCAGGGGCCTACTGATTTGAGATACTCTGAAATCAAAACCTAAAAGAGAAATAACAAAGAAAAATGTTTTGATAAGATAATTGAAAACGCCTGAGTAAACCGGCTCCTGCCTGATCCTATCTATTGAGCCAGATTCAGACAATGACTTTTGAAAGAAATGAAGAAATGTAAATAAAAAGACTAAAATTATGGTCCCATGATCCAATTACAAACACATATACAAATTTAGTTTCGCACAATTACCAAAGGACTATTGTCTAATCCTCGAAATCGCACCATAAAACTTGTTGAGACCAAAAATCTCCCAGAAGACTATTTCACTTCGTTTTGTGCCAGATATATCGTGAAAAGATAATGTGCCTACAAGTAATAAAAATGACATAAGTCCATATCGATCCTACGTAGATCTTCACATTAACTAATTCATCTAATACTAAGCTCCTTCTCATTATTTCGACCATAGCATTGGGTCCAAATTTTAAGAAGCTAGAAATTACACGAATTAGTAAAGAATGGAATACCTGGGGCAAACTGGAAATATAAAAGAATAAAGAATAAAGAATAGTTAAGAAAATAAATGGACACCGACAATAAATTATTCTTCTGAGGATACATCAGATATCATATAGAAGTACCAATTCCTGTAGTTAATACGGATAAAACTTCTTTAATATTTAAGGTTTTAAAATCTGTCCAAGGCGTTTAGCAATGTGTTTGATCTTCCACTCCACATTTCATTATCTATAATTTTTCTTATTTTCCTAAGACAGTGAATGAGATAACCATTTGAAAAGGATTTCAACTGGGCATTTTTCTTCTTTTCTCGCAATACTTCATACCCATTTTATGGACTGTAAACCTTAGCTCCCAAGTTATCATCGGTTAGGGATATAAATTTCCAGCATTTCTTCCTCGAAATTAGAATAGATCACCCTCTCCGATTAGAGATCAACAATTACCTGGATCAGCCCTTCAATTATCCAAATTAAAACTTTGCTTGTTTAAATTGATAACTCTGCTCAACTCCTGCCTTGATTTCAAGTGAGAGATTTATCCATAAACCTACAAAGCTCATTAGATCTCTAATAGCAAAAGTTAATATACCAGTGAAAACAGAGCTCACAATCCTCAGAATGTCTTCTCTCGTGTCACCGAGGACCTCCTTGAAATCGCAGCAATGAAACAAATCTTAAACTGGGTATAGAAACTGGATATTCAGATCCGTAAGATTAAACCTGAAACTGTGGCGTAATTCATAAACTAAATTCATGTCTGAAACGACTACAAGATAATTTCGACTATAGATGCACGCACGAAGTTGGATTCCTCACCATCGAATTACACGCTTACATCATTCTCCGATCATAAGAATGAACCCAATCAAATCAAGAGCCCGAATTCCGGGAATTTGTCCTAACTTCAAATATTCCAGTAGTATTTGAAAATAATTTCATTCACCTTCTCGCTCAAAACAGAGCAACACCTGCATCCGTAAAATAAAACGAAAAACTAGAACGATAAATCTAATCTAATTCTAACTACCAACATTGAAGAAAATAAAAAGAAAAAAAGAAAATCAAAAGAAAATAAAGAAAATGAGTTTTCAAATACCTGATTCTCGCCTGGTGTCGCCAAGTCAGCTATCCGGTAGCGCTTATTGGCAGGCTTCGGGCCTGGGCCCTAATTCCAATGCAGTCTTTGTGGATTCAAAGTGGAACGCCCAAGATCGCTTGTCATGCACCTCAACTCCCTTGTCGTGACATTATCTATGTCGCGACATCGACCACGTCGCGACATCAACTTAACTCTCAAATAAATTAATCCGATGCCGCTCGATGTTTGGTTATCGATCCTTTGTCGCGATGATCACTATGCGCTGGGGTGTGCTTCGCTAATTGTCTTCCTACCGCCGCGACATCGATATCTTGTCGCCACATCACCCGCGTCTTCTACGCTTCAATCGATCGCTCAGATGTCGCGTAATTCAATTTCTTGTCGCACATCAGCTTATGTCTTTGGAGGCTTACCGGGTTGCTTTCTGTCACGACTTCGCCTTCTCGTCATGGCACAGCCAAAGAACCGCCATCCCCAAACCTCGTCATACTTTCCAAGGCGCATTCTCTTGTCAGCGAATTCTCCATCCCGAAGTCGCGACATCAACCCTGTCGCTGACAACAATGATGCCGCCGCCGCATATCATTCCCTTAGCTCGTTAATCCTCACCGCTATCTAGTGATTCTCGCCGCGCACGCCTGCTTATTTCACTTATCCGTGATGTCGCTAATTTATAACTCGAATCGTGGTATATCAAAATCAATATCAATGAATCAATCATTTGTTTCATTCCTACCAACCACTTTTATTTTATTCCACCATTTGCTGCATTTTTCCACTGCATTTTCTTCTTTCTTTTATACTCCCTGCAAATAACAAATTTAGAAGCTCTTCGTGCTTCGCATCTTAATTATTCCTTTTTACATTAAAATCAAACAGAAAAATGGACTAAAAATAGATGACTTTTAAGCTCATCAAACTCCCCCAAACTTAAAATTTTGCTTGTCCTCAAGCAAAGAAAAGAAAGAATTGTTTGTCCTCAAACAATAGGATTATAGGTTTTGGCAAGAGAAGTCAACTTAATTAGCAGAAGACAATGTTCTACACATCTAGTCATGTCCATTTCAAGGTCGATACTCTTAAAGTATACAAACTAAACTCGTTGAAATTGTTTTACAAACAACATAATCATTGATCCCCGTTGGAAAATAAATTGTTTTCCTTTCTCATCTTCATAATTATTCACTTAACTCTTCTAGGGTCCTTTCACAGCTTTACCTGCTATTTCTTTCCAAATTCCATAAGCTTGTTGTTCATATTGATCACTAATGTAGGTAATTCCATCCTTCAAGATCAATGTAATCTTGGGCTTGTAATGTTAGGGCTTGGGTAAGGGTAGGATACAAGAAACTCTTTTGGTTTAGATTACTCCTGAACTTTTTCTCTTTCTTTCTTACTACGCTCTCTTTTTTCCTTTGTAGTTACTTTAATAAACTCCCCAAACTTTATTTTCGGGGACATCTCCTGATTTCTTCTATTCGTAACTCCAGATTCTATTTATTGTAATTTAATCCTGGGGAATTTCCTTGTTTGTCACCATTCAGTGATAGTACAATGTTTTACCTTCTAGGCTTTCTAACACCCTTTAGCTAACTTTCTCGTTAGTAACTCCAACATATGTATTAGGGTACTAGGTGTTGAAACATCCTTAGATCCATAGGTTCAAGAGAAGAAATGCTAAGGTAGAATCCGATCTTTTTGCCTTCTTTCTATTGTGCTTCGCTTGACCCTTTCCTTTCATTACCCTTCAGATATATTATTATTTTTTCTTTCTCCTCTGAGCTTTTCAAAACAACCTCCCCAAACTTGGATTTCCTCTTCCTCTTCATTCTTAGTAATATATGTTTTATTGAGGATTTGATTCTTTTGGAAGGTTTAGCTTTAAATTACCGATTTTTAGAAATAAGGCTTGATTGGTCTAATTTCTTAGAATCAATATATGCTTTATGATATAGATAGATGGCTGATATTCAAATTTTCAAGAATGGCCTCGCATCATTTCTTGTCACAATACCAGATTTACCAATCAATAATCTAAATAAGTTCTAGACCAAGATATCATATTGACCATTAGAGTTCCTTGATTAATTTTTTTTTGTCGATGAGTAGTTAAACTTTGTATCCAATGGTGTTCCTCGATCATTGTGTTCATACTCACAATCTCAAAAAATATGTTTTGTTCCTTCACTTATTACTTTCTATTCTATCAATAAATATAAATTTAATCATTTTTGCGCCTTTGTGTTTCAATCGAATTGTATTCACCGTCTGCTCATTTTGTTGTTTTTCGCTTATTCCTTAAACCATTATTTCATTCATTTCAGCATTATGACATATCAGCAATTTTTACTTCTTTGTTAACTATAATAATTTCCCCAACTATACACAAAGCAACACAACATTGAACAAAATAGATTCAAAATAGTGCTAAACAATTCAATTCAAATTTCTATTTTATTTCACTAATCAGAACAATTTGATTACAATCAATGGAGGTGCAGGGCAAAGGTTAAGGAGGTCAGTTTGGGTAAGAAAGTCTTATCTCTTTCTTTTACAGCAGAAAGATAGTTAGTAACTGTGTTCAGGTATTCAAATGAGTCAACTGAGGAACTTCTACTTTCTTTCTCTTTCTCTCTATTAGTTTCCTTCTCAACTGATCTTCAATAGATCTTATTGAGAGATCAACCTTCTTGTTGAGCTCATTCTATCTCTTCCCCAAGCCATTCATTGTGTTCCATTTAGTTGATACTTCTGGTACCTAAGATTGTTGTTAATCAAATCCAAATTTTCTGCCTATTCTCTCTGCCTCAGATCCAAAGATTCTTTGCCTTGTCTCTAATTCATCCAGCTTATCTAAACTAGAGACTGGAGTAAAAATTTAAGCCTTGATTTGCCCCCAAATTGGCTTCTGCTCAGATTCTTTCTTGTCAATGTTGGGAGTCGAGAATCAAAATAAAAACCCATCATATAAAAGCTTCACTCTAGTTTGAGCTCTGCAAGATTGCACTTTCCCTTCATTTCTTCTTAAACTCTTCCCCTTGTCGTCAAAATTTTTCATCCGTTCCTCCTTCGTCTTTTCTCACTCATTGTTCTTCTTTATTCCACTCAAGCTCTTCTTCTCTGTTGGCTTCTTCCTCCCACCTATTCTTTTTCACTCTTTTCACGCCTTCCAATTCTCATTTAGTCTCCACTCCTCTTCTTCATCCATTCCTTGCATGGCTTTGAGAGCTCCAGATCGAATCGTTTCAGGTTCCCTCTCGGAAGCCCATGTCAAATTTGCTCACACAGAGGAGAACTGCCATGAATGGAGGAAGTTCATTAGTTGCCTCATCCATTCACATCTGCAAAATGAAATATTGTTGTCGTGTGAGTTTTCCGTGCTCGGCTTCTGATCAAGAACTCTTCATTCCTTTGTCTTTCACCGAGGCTTCATCTCTTTTTCTTCACCAAAGACTCTTTTTTTCGTTTAATCTTACATCCTCGCCATGAGTGGTAGTTTAAAATTCGATTCCCATACCCTTCACCCCAAATTTTCCAAATATAGAAATATGATTGTCATTTTGAAGGAGAAATGCTTTTGCTCTCATGATACCTCATATATTGTGAATTTTCAAATGACAACTCCTACATTGACCTGGTATCCTTAGGGTAATACACAGATTGCAAAGCTTTCATGCCTCTCACTGCACACTGATGTTTGTTGGTCCAAAACGTGTTAGAAGTAAACCACTTCGCCTAAAATAGGCTCTGCCTAATGCTTTGGCCCTCCTTCCGTTTCACGTGACTGCAAAGCATAATTAGGAGCTTTAGCAATCTTTCCAAAATCCGTTTTCCAAAAAGTTTGTAATCTTAACTATTAGAAAATTATTATCTTTTTTGATGGCCTTAGCTTCATATGAAACCCACTCTAACAAAAACCGCTCCATCCTTCCTTCCTAACAAATTTGAATAAAACTTCATTGTCAGAGCAATGATAAAATAGTGGTGTGCGCAGAGACTCTCCTGATCTTCTTCTGTTTATCATTCTCGAGAGTAACAGGATTTTTAATCTCCTTCAGACAAACCCCTTGTTAGCATTTAATATTTTTTCATCATACGCCGTTCACTAAACTTACTTTTCTTCTTCTCTCTACTTTTCTTCCTCTTCGCCTTCAGAGCTTCATTGAGTTTGCTTCTGATAATCTCCCATTGTTTTCCCATTGTAATCTCTGGGCTCCACAGTTGTTCTGGACTCAGCTCTTCTTTCTGTTATTCATGCTCCCCAATTCACGATAATAGACTAGGTGGAATCAAACATTGAATGAAGAAAGCCAAAAAGGTTTGGTGTTTAAATATTTTCTGTGGCTGAGATTCAAGATAGCATGAATAGCCATGTCGCTTGGAGGAAATAGACAGTTTCAACAAATTTGCAATCAATCAATGCCAAGAATTATCGTCATTAAAAACACTGTCACGACTTCACTTCACTTTTGGTTTAGATCATTGAACTTATGGCTTTTTAAAAGGAGCATATGGTTCTTAGCAGTCATACATGCAAGGTTGTCGCGACATCACATGGATTTTTTGTAATTGTTTGATTATCATGGTTAAGTACATCCTTTATTCCTGCTTTGAGACTTCACTGGCTTCACCTTATTAAAGGTTATATATCATTTTCATTTGAACGACTTCTGCTAGACTTGGTCAGTGGTGTCGCAATATATACCTTCTTCCTTCAATACTCACAAATTGCCCTTTCAAAACAAAGGCCAATACAACATCATTGTTGTCATGACATTCATTTAGTCGCATATAATCTTTCTCTGAGAGTAACCTAGTTCTTAACTCACTGATCATGACTCGTAAATTCTCATTGCTAATGTTCCTACCCCTTTAGACATTCGTGCACTCAAAGATTTAACAATCCAATTCAAGAGTATTCGGCAGAATTGGGTTTATGAGAAGGTTATCTCTTTCTCGTTGCACTTCTTCCGTTAAATTGTTCGTAGTTACCGTGCCATTCATGTTTAACTATGAGTCATCGCAATATTCAAGAAAATGAATTAAACTATAATTGATTTAAAATTAATCTATCTCATAAAATAACGACCAAATTTACAATTATAGAAAAGAGCCAAAACTTAAATCGAATAACTTTGTATGTCTCCATTAGCTTTCATTTGGAGTCCTTAATGGATCATATTGTGGTACTTCTTCTTTTCCTTAAGAACCAATGAGTCTTCATTTCTCTTCCCATAGATAATGCTTAACCTCCATTCATCGACCTAATTCTTCCCATTATCAAATTTTACAGTCATCAACGTAGAGTAATTTTGACATCACCCAAAGGGCCCAAATTCATTGGATTTAATTTCTATTGAATTTCATTTAGAATTAAATGTAGAACCTGCTTCCCTCGTCCAACTTTTCTCAAAATTCTCCGATCATGCCATTTCTTTGTCTTCGGTTTTTATATATTCTAGCATTATCATAGCTTATTTAATTCTTTCCACACATGATAATTCTTTCCTTTGAAGCCTTAAAATCGTAGTTTAACTTCTTGATGGCCCACATTGCCTTGTATTCCAATTCAAGAGGATGATATTGGTTTGCCAAAACAACTCACAGGGATGGGGACATTCCAATGGGGGCTAGAGGCAATCTGTGGTTTCAGTACCACTGCTGAAGACCAATCCTTCCCCGCTCGAGCTCACCGTCTTTTCAAGCATTCTTTGATCTCCTCGTTGAAATTCTCGCTTGTCCATTGGTTCGGGATGATAAGCCAAACTCATTACATGCTTGATCCCATACCAAGCCATGAGTTTTGCAAATATTTTGTTTGCAAATTCGGTTCCCCCATCACTAATGATAGTTCCGGGTGTTCCAAATCAAGCCAAAATATTCTTTGCAAGAAACTCACAACTGCATTAGCATCGCTCCTTGACAAGCATCGTCCACCCATTTGGAAACGTGCACTGTCAAGAAGTGCGAGGATAGTCAGGCAATGATGGTGGGAAAGGTCCCATAAACCTATTCCCCCATACATCAAAAATTTATCACCATAATACCTCTCTGAGGGGTATTTCTATTCCTACGGTTGATATTTTCCAATCTGGTATCTTTCACACACTAGAACTAACACTGGGCATAATCTATAGTCATAGTGGGCCAATAAAACTTTATTGAGTATCTTCAGGAGTCGTTTTTCTCCGTAAAAATGTCCCCATATGGGCGTATGCATATTTATTTAAATGTTGCCTTGTTCACTCGCACACATCTTCTTATTATCATGTCAAGACTCTTTGAATAACAGTGGGTCATCCCAAACATAATACCCGCTGTCACCCGAAGCTTCCTCTTTTGTCGTAGTCGACTCAAGGCATTACTCTACGCTTCGATAATCACAGATACCATGGAAGTTGAAGAAACCTAAACAATTGCTCATCCGAAAGTTCTCTGCTAACATCACATTTTCTTCTCTTCATCACGCTTCTTTTCTACTCTTGACAAGTGATCGCCTATCACATTGTCACATCCCTTTATCCTGATTTCCAAATCAAACTCCCCGCAAATGCTGAAGACTCACTCTATCAAATTTGGCTTAGTTTCCCTTTTGACATCAAGTATTTGATTGCCATGATCGTGAATTACCATGGGATCCAAAACGGCTGCCTAAACATGCCAAATACTATGGCCAGCATCCTCTTCAGCCTGTTTAGTCTCAGGGCTTACATTCGAAGGTCTATTTAGCATAGTATATGGCCTCAGTTACTTTCTTTTCTTTGCCCTTAACACAAATTCCCATGGCAAAATCACCGGCATCACACATTATTTCCCCAATCCTCGATCCCATTCTCGTGCACCATTATAGGTGCTTGTACCTAATCGATTCATTTTTCAAAAGCATCCTTGCAGGAGTCATCAAAATTGAACCTTGTATCTTTTTCCAAAAGAATTCCAGATAGTGGTCCGGTCGTTTTGAAAAGTCTTTGATGAATCTCCTATAAAATCCGGCAGCATGCCTTCTGCATTCCTTTACCGGTAGGTAGTGCAAGAGTTTTTGATAATGGATACCTGGACTGTCCACTTCTAGTCCAAGAGTAAAATTTTATGCCTGAACAATACTCCTCCATTACCATAAATGGGTACTTTTCCAGGTAATCCAAGAAGTTGTTTGTCTTGGCATCTTTGAAGTACTGTTTCCAGATTGTTCAAACATTGATCAAAAGCTGGATCCATACAATGATGAAGTCATCCATGAAAACTCACTTCTTCAACCAAATCTGAGAACATAGACATCATACACCTCTCAAATGGGCCTGAGCATTACATAGCCCAAAATGGCACTATCCTCCTCAAGGCAAGGTACT
This sequence comes from Tetrastigma voinierianum, assembly GCA_016808115.1. Classification (NCBI taxonomy): domain Eukaryota; kingdom Viridiplantae; phylum Streptophyta; class Magnoliopsida; order Vitales; family Vitaceae; genus Tetrastigma; species Tetrastigma voinierianum. Next base: position 377,248 of record JAEQBH010000463.1, read on the forward strand.
ATAGGGGCATGTGAGGCCTGTGGTCTCTCTCGATCCTCAAAATAAAGCAATCGACAGGTCCAGTACCCATCCGTAGTAAAACAAAGCGAGGGGTGTCCTCGCTAACTCCGTCTAACATCCGATCAATGAAAGGCAAAGGAAATGATCTTTTCTCGCCGGCTGTCAATTCAACTTCCGTAATCACCATACCCTCCATCCGCCATTATGTTCTGTTGGAACCAACCCGCATTTTTTCATTTCTCTCACTTCAAAGTAAACTCCCTTTCTTTGGAACCATAATCGGGCTCACCTAAGCACTGGTCTCAGCAGTGCATGCGAAATGCTATAGATAAAACCGACGATGACAATTTAGTACCTCCTTTCTGACTACTTCGCCGTCTTGGATTGATCTCCTTTGGTGTTCTGAGATGGTTTGAAGTCTCTTCTAGCAGAATCTTATGCATGCAAATTGATGGTGATACCATGACTCTTCAATGGTTAAGCTAGCGATTCATATGCTTTCTTAATATTTTTTCGACCAATCTTTGTTCCTCGGCATCACGGAGTAAAATTTGAAATGATCCTTTGGTTTTTCTTTGGTAATTACAGAAGTAAGCGTACTTTAAATGACGTGGCAACTCTTTCAAAACTAGTCATACCTTGCTTGGTTTCTTGATGAATTTCCTCTTTTGATATTTTCCCCATTGTCATTTCTGTTTTGTTTGAAGCTCATCATAGTTTCTAAAGAATGGCTATTCATGTGGAAATCGAGCCAGACATCTTGTTATCTTTGAAATTCTCTTTTCATTGATAGCTGGAGTATTACAATCATTGTTAACATGAGTTGAGTATGAGACAAAATGTGTTGCAACTTTGTATCTCTGTATATTTGCATACTTTGATCAAGTTAAGCAGTATTCTTCTCCAGGCCCCTCGAGGTAAGAACTCGCTTTTGCATGTCAGCGTGAGCGACTCGGTGCTGAGTCTTCCCGATAAGCGGGGTACTTGTGAATCTTCTTCCATGTTCGAATGATGAAGTCTTGGGAAAACAAAACTTCCCAAACGGTGACGGTACATCTTGATGACTCATTCGGGTTTACCATCGATCACATGCCATTTGAAGAGTAGGGTTGTGGAGTAAGCTCCCGAGCTTAGTTTCTTGGCAACGAGAAGGGCATCAAATTGATACTAGCTCTGAGTCACGAGAGAGCTTCACCAGATTCAATTCCTCGACAATACAAGGAATCGTGAAGCCTGGTCTTTCATCTACTGCGTAGTTCTTTTAGTTCTGCAGGCGTGAGTGAGATTCGCTATTCCTTCCTCACTATTTTCTTTCTTGCCAGATGTCCTTGAGAAATTTTGCATAAGGTGGCGTAGAGTTACCATCGATAAAGGCATGCGATCTCAGCTTGCAGAAAGTTTCATGGCTGTCTCAATCATGACCTGCGATGCTTTGTGGAAATGGGTTACGAGCTTTGATCCTTGGATGTTCTTCCCTTCTACTCCTTCTTTTCTCTCTCAGTACCTCTTCCCTTTAGTCTTGCTCCTTCTTTATTTGTTGTCATCTTTTTCTTTCATCTTTTACATTTCCTTCCTCTCATTTGTCTGACCTGTGCGAGTCTTTTGGATTTCTTTGTGTCACCTTGGGGAAGGCATCTTTCCTGCGGCTTTGCGGGGGTTAAGGCAAGGCCCCCTTTTTACTTGTGTCTCCAGTTCTTCAAGGATGCATTTGTGGTGGTGCAGTTGGAGATTGGTAGCGGTGCTTCGATTCTACATTACTATTGTGAGTTCAACGGCTTTATTATCCCCGTATTTGCGACATACGCTTTTCAAAGATTACAGGCTCTCCTCACGACCACGGTATTCATTCACGTGCTCATTTCTGATGTTGATCTTCTTTGGAACCTTGGTGGTACGTTGATACCCTTGTTGAGGGTTACGTCACGCCTTGGGCCTTGAAGCCCACCAGCGTATGAAATTCTCGTGGTTCACTGAGTCTTGGGTGATAATGTCTTTGGCGGAGGTTAGGATTGGGTTTGAAATGGTAACTTCTCACGCTCACTGAGTATTTTACCTCCTACGACATCCTTAGAAGCTGATTTCTTCATTAACTTTCTCGGCCACTTGCTCTTAACAACTCTTTTTCAATTGCTCTGCCGTGGGCCGGTGTGTGGCCTCATCTCTTGTTTGTCCATTCGATTGAATAATAGCATCGGCGCTTCCATAACATTCATCTTGCTCGACTCCATGATCCATTTTCCTCTGGCGCTCCCTTTTAGAAATTTCGAAGGAGTTTTCATATTACATTTTGCGAGTCCTCTATCGGATCTTTAGCACCACTCCGGCAAGCACTAAACCAGATATCCTGGCAGCAAGCATCAATGATTCCCTTGGATGTATCATTGAGCATGATACACGATGTCCATTTGGGTCTTGAGATCAATTCATGCATAGAACATCTTCTCGGCCCAGTTTGAATCTTTCCCAGGCCACGTAAAACATGGGCACCTGCGAAAAACTCTGTGATTTCTCCTCGCTACGAGGTGAGTGATGGGGAAGAATCTGCTTAAATAAGGCCTCACCACCGGCTCCTCCCAGTATCAATGAACTATATGGTAAGATTCATACCATGTGTTCTTGTATCTCTTAGAGAGAATGGAATAGATGTAACTTGATAACCTGCAGGTCGCTAGTCGGCAGCGTGTTTACCGTCATAGAAATCTCCCAGTGTTCATTAGGATCTTCGGTGGGATGACCCGATAAAGCGAGTGTTCTTTGCACCGTACCAATTAGTCGCGGTTTTGGATTCAAAGTTGTTGGCATCGATACGCGGGCTGTCACGATTCTTGGTATTCATTGAATGATAGGCTTCCAAAATTCCTCCATGGTATCGATGATTGGGAGATCATGTGCGTCTGTGTCCCTCGGTTTGATCATCTTTCATACGCCATGGTGGTGTTTTTACCTTTCCTTGTCTTTCTGAGCTGATATTAATTCCAGAATCAATTTGGAATCGGATCGATTTGCTTCCTATGCATGGTTTTACGAAAGCAAAACACACTCCCATTAATAGAATTGAGTGAAAGCGACAAATATATTCAATGCCTGGTTCGTTGTAGGTTAGTGGTCGAAAATGAACCCTTTGCGAAAAACTATTTTTGTTCTTTTTCTTTAAATGTCCAAATTAGTATTCCTTCTTTCATCAGAATATTGATCTATCAAATTCTTTAGTCCCCGTGTGGCGTATAAAACTTGTTGGCCAGAGCCATATATACAAATTTAGTTGCACGATTACGAGGCCCATTGTGCAATCAGCGCACCATAAAAACCTGTTGAAGACCAAAAATCTCCTAGAGTTAATCATTTTCAATTTTGGTTTTTGGCGGATATCTTTATGTGATGCAATTAAATGATAATAAAATGGATATAAGTCCGAGATATCGATCCCACGAGAGATCTAAAAATTTTAAATCAACTACCACGACTACTCAAGCTGTACTATTTGGACCATAAAGTGATATTGAGTCCAGCTTAAAAATGGAAATTATACTATACAGAGTAAAAATAAATGAACAATCAAATAAACGGAATATAAAGAATAAAGAATAAAAGAATAGGTTGAAAAAATAAATGGACCTTGAATAATTATCTTCGAAGGACACATAAGTATCTGTAGTGAAGTACTAATTCATATAGTTAATGCGATAAAACTTCTTAATATTTCGAGGTTTTAAAATGTCGGCGTTTAACGATAAAGGCTGGATCTCGCCTCCACATTTCATTATCGTGCCCCAGTTAACAGAAGGCAGGGGTGAATATCTTTGAAGGGATTTCAGCAATGCGGGTATTTTCTTTTCGCAATACTTTATACCCGTTTATGGTACAGCAAACAGCTCCCCAGTTATCGGTCAAGCAAGGATATCTGACTTCAGGTTACTCTTCCATAAAATTAGAATAGATCACCCTCTCCTTGATTAGATCTCATTTAACACGGGATTGGCCTCACTATCACAGAATTAGGAACTCTTTGCTTGTTTAAATTGATAACTTCGTTCAACTCGTTCTTGATTTCAAGTGAGAAGAGGATTTATCAGTAAACTTACAAAGCTCATTAGATCTCTATGTGAGTTATTATCCTACCTTCAAAAGAAATGTTCTAACTCTCGAGATATACCTACGTATCCTCGAGAGGACCTCCTTGAAATCGAGGCTTGATAGAGCAAATCTTAAGCGGGTATGAGAAAGCGTGTTGGATCGAGAAAACATTGACCAAAACCGGAAGTAAATTCATAAGCGAAATTCACAAAGGCTACTTTGAAACGACTACGGGAAAAATAATTTACGACTATAGCATTGCAATGAGTTGGATTCCTCAATTCTTGAATTACACGCTACTGACATTCCTGCGATCATAAGAATAAGCTGCCCGATTCGAGCGAAGAGTCGAATTCGAAATTTAATACGAACTTCAAACATTCGGGTAGTAATTTGAAAAAAAATGAGTGCGACCGACACGCTGGCGATAACACGAATCGGAAAATAAAGCAGCCAAAGCGATAAATCACAATCTACCAATCTGCAACTACGACATTGAAGAGAAAAGAAAAGAAAGAAAAGAAAACTAAAAAAGAAAATGAAAATGGGCCTTGACTACGGTTCTCGTCGTATTTGTCATCATTTGCTTTTTCATAAAAGTACTTTAACTTATTTATAAGGTTTCTCGGTTGGGCCACCCAATTCCAATCTGATCTTTGGCTGATTCAAGTAATTTGCGCTGAGGTCTGTTAGTCATGACCATCGACTCCTTGTCGTGACATCATCCATGTCGCGACCGATCTCACGTCAGCGACATCAACAACTCTTATGACCTTGGCCCGATGTCGCCGATGTCGCGACGCCGATCCCTTATCAGCGACATCACTTTATGCCTTTGCGAGTTTCAATTGGTCTCTCTGGCGTAGCGACATCGATATCTTGTGGCGACGCCGACCGTCTTTCTGCAGCCTTCAGCGATCGTTCATGATGCTCCGGCGACCTCAATTTCTTGTCGCGACATCGACTATCTTTGGGCGTCAGCGGTTGCACCGATTGTCGCGACCCCGGTCTTGTTGCGAAACCAACGAAACTTCGATTAACTCAACTTCATCCTTCCAAACATGTCATAGCTCCAAGTTGATTCTCTTGTCGCGACCTCCATCAGATTTAGACATCAGCCATAACCAGCGACATCACGATCTTTGTCAGCGACATCATTCCCCGCCAACTACGGTTAATCCTCATTTGCTTATGCAGTGATTCTGTCGCGACCCGGTTCTTATTTCCTTAAAACTTATCACGATGTATGGCGCCCTCATATCATTTGTGCAAGCCAGCGCATCAATGAATCAATCATTTGTTTCCATTCACCTTGACCCTTCTTGCATTTTTATTCCACCATTTGCGCATTTTTCCATTGCATTTCTTCTTTCTTTTATACTCTGCCAAATAACAAATTTGGTGGGTTTCTTCATATTCTGCGTCTTAATTATTCCTTTTTACATTAAATTAAACGAAAAATGGACTAAAAATAGATGACTTTTAAGCTCATCGGTCCCAGGAGTTTCGGTTATGACCACATCAATGATTGGGTAGGGCTCGGGGAGTCGCTCTGAAACCCTCGGGTTGTACTTTATTCCTGACCACACAATTAGAGATTTCTCTGCTCGGTTCAAGCTTTTGAAATAGATATCACGGCTTATCGGAGCCTCAAAAATTCCCTATCCATAAAATGGCTCTTAGTCAAAGAATAACACAAGTAGGAAAAGATCCCTACCTCTTAGAGTTGTCGGAACTCCACCAAATCGGTGTCCACACGTAGCCCTAGTCGCGTAGATCGACTTTGCTTCTTGCTCAGGTTGAGGCAGACTGATGCAGGTGCCAGTCTGGGGGTGCTGTGACTTTTCACTTTTCTTCTTGCGCCGCCACGTTTCTCTTTTTGTTTTGAGAAGACAACTATTCATTTGTCTTATTCTCATTAAACATTTCCATAATTCCATCCATGTCCCTTTTGTCTTGATTTTTGACACTTGGCACAATCTAGGCCATTCATCTCATCCTTACACTAATCATGCGACACGTGTCACATGAGTACATGTAATAGGTAACTTTTTTTATATCACATGTCTCTCACAAGCCTTTTTACGCTCTCGACACCCGGTGCCTCGAAAAACGTGAAATTTTGATTGTCTCGGAATCCAACGAAATTTGACTTGTTAGCTATATTTTGTGAGATTATTCCAACGAGAAAGTCTGTTTCGTCATCAAGAGATCACAGAAAATTTTCAGATGCAGTAGAAGTACCATTTGTTTTGGCGAGAAAGTGGGTACTATAGGGTCTTCACAATTTGACTAGTGTCCTTCATGAAAATTGTAGATGAAGTTGTGAAGTTGAGGGTAGGCTTTTGAATTACCCAAATTAGACCTCTATACCTCAAGTTATGGTCCATTTTCCAGGACTGCCATAGGCTACCATGTTTTGACCCCATACACTGTCCAGATTTCAAGACTAATTTTTGGTTGAGAAAAAAAGGGAATTTGGACTATTGTTCTGCTTAGAAATTATAGCTGCATCTGTAAACATGATGTAGGATTTTGAATCACCCAAATTGGACCTGCACAGCTCAAGTTATGGTCCATTTCCCAGGACTGTTACATCTTAGGTTGTTTAATTGTTTGTGTCTAGATTTTGGGACTGTTAGGGGACTAGTTTCTAAACTAAGTTTGGAAATATTATGTGGCCTATTATGGTTTGTTATGTGAAATGTTTTATGGGAATCACTATGCCATAACTGGTCTTGAGGATCAAGTTGTCATTGCTTGAGTTTGAGTGACATGTTTGGTGGTAATTGATTGGAGGTCAATATGTTTGTCTTAATGTATTGACATGTGATGAGTTTATGTATGGATAAGGCCATTGCATGGCTTGTTTGTAGGCAATTTGTGGACATGTTATGTCACAATTTGGCCTAGAGGATAAAGTTTGTCATTACTTGATTGGTGATGACTTGTTGATGCTGATGTATGTGTGTGCAAATATGTTGACATGAGATGTGTGATCGTTTGGAAATTTTATGCTGATTGATATAATTGTCCATGATGCATAGGTGATATGCATGAGTAGAATTGTCCATATAGAATTCATCATATATGTGACATGGTGTAGGCATGAAATAGCACATCGCATGAAATGGGTGTGAGTGCATGGTTATAATCAACACTGCGTTTGGTGTTTGATTAGGTGGGCTCGATGCGGAGTGGAACTGACGTCGACAAAGGTCACACGGTTGTATACATGAAAATGAAAATATGTGTCGAGTATTAGCAAGTAGGGATAGACAACCCCTCGGGTGAAAGCCCCGTTAGTTTTGGTTATACATATGTGTCAAATGGTGAAAGCCCGTGAAAGTGTAGGAAAACTTTTAAGCGAGAGTGAGACCCAGAAATTATTTACCCACAAGACACATGATTTTGAATATAAATGATCATTGAGGTGTAACATCCAAAAAGCTTTTGGTTTGAAAAACAAATTAATTTTGTTGTAAAATTATCATTGGATGTAATCCAAAAATGATGGGTTTTATCACATTTTGACATCGCATGGTGTGGTAGGAGTCAGTAAGGGTTCGGATAAGAGGAAGTCAGTAAGGACTCGGGTACATGGTACATGATTAAGTCTCATCTCATTTCATGACATGTAGGATTCCATAGTAGAAATTGCATGTTTTTACTTGGAATGTGAATGTGAATGTGAATTGTGAACATGACCATTGCATGTGCACTTAGGTGGGGAGTAGCCCTTCTAGGAAGTTGACTCTACTAGGCGTAGCTCACCTTTATGGGACCCCCATTTCAGGTACAAGGAATACACCGATGCATGGGGCTCACTCAAGGCCGCAATTGTGAAGAAAGCCGGGTTGTGGTTGCATATTCATTTTTGTAAAGATGCTTGGAACAAACTAGTTCTAGGTTGTATTTTGTGTAAAAAGAATTGTAATTAAATTCTTATGGGACTGTTTTAAATATAAATTTGTATGTTTTAAATGAGTATGGATAAATGGGCCCGATAGGGCCATTTTACTCATAAATGGACCCTGTGCGGTCATTGTGTTATATTAGGCCCCAGATGGGTCATGTTATTGTATGTCCTACAAGTTGTATTTTGGGTAGAGCTCCTCGTACAAAGGAGGGTTTGTCCGATTTTTGTTAAATTATGGGTCCTGGTAAAGGGGACACAACAGTGTGGTATTGGGTTAACCAACATCTACAAGTTTTCCACGAGTTGACTGTTGGTCAACAGACCCTTGGGTTTTGGGGTGTCATAGCCAAGCCTCTTAATCCACCACATCTGCAAATTCTCGGCCCGTAATCGATACAATCCTTGTTGGCTTAATGGCTCCCAAGGTCTGAGGTCAACCTTCTTCAGGTACTTTTGTGGTATGAGTTCACTATAGTTTCTCCTTGAGTAGCGTTCGACCTATCGATGAGACTGTCACCTTCTCTGAATCTCCCTTGCGACAACTATCCACTCCTCATGATGATGCACTCGTCTTAACCTTAGAGGTTAGGTGTCACTTGATGAGGCACATCTTGATTAATAATGGAAGTGCTGCTGACCTCCTATACCTCCCCAGTTTTCTTCAATTGGGGTACAAACCCAACAACCTCCGTAATTCAAGGAGAGTATTGGTCGGCTTCAACGGAATGCAGACTGCCTTGCTAGGGGAGATAGTGTTTCTAATAATGGTAGGTTCGGTAACTACCCTAATCCCGTTCACAGTTATTGATGAACCCTCGTCCTTCAACGCCATTTTGGGGCGTACCTAGATTCATGCCATGAAGGCCTTGCCCTCAACTTACTACCAAATGTTAAGTATTTTGACTTCACTAGGCTAGATTGATATAAGAGGAGAATAGAAAGCAGCTAGAGCTTATTATGTGATCGACTAGAAGCAAGTTGATCAGCCATCTAAATGGCAGCAGCGATAGAGATTAAAACCTTGAGCATGACGATTGAAGGTGTGGAGCCTCTATGAACTTCACCCCCTGTTCAGGTAGGAGCGAAGCTTGGGCAGAGTTGCTCTCAAAACCTCCCTTTCTTAAGAACAAGTTAACGCCTTCTTATCACTCTTCCAAGAGTATTTCGATATATTTTCTTGGTCACACAATGATATGCTCAGCATTTCCCCTACTATGACACAACACCAACTCAATTTTAAGAAAGGACATAAACCGATACGACATAAATTAAGGCGTTTTCATCACATACGCAGTGAAGTAATTAAGGAAGAAGTTTGAAAATTTCCTAATGGCAAGCTTTATTAGAGAGATTCAATATCCCAAATGGATAGCCAACGTTGTGGTTGTCCCCAAGAAAAATGAAAAAAAAATGACAGCTGTGCTCAGTCAATACCCACCTAATGATGCCTACCCAAAGATACATTCTCTCTTCACGACTTAAGTATTGTGATTACCACCGCCAAGCAACACCTAATCACCATCACACTACCTTGCAGATGCTTTCCAAATCGCTTCAACGATTCTCATGTTCTGCCGACATAGGAACACGCCCTTCATACACCCGCAAGGATGTACGTTACGTCACGTCCCAGCTTCAAAGAATGTCGTGGCAACTCATCAATTTATGATGTCCCCACATATTTGAGCTCATATACCTGTGGGAGAAAGTCCATGGAAGCTTAAATAGACAGACATGCTTGAGTCACAACCACAATCTCATGGAGAGAAAGAGATCATCATTGGCTCATTTATATCCCACAGAAACGATTTTGGTCAAATAGAATGAAAAACACCCCAAGCCCTGAAACTGAAGAAACAAACTGCTTTATAGGAAAACCCTTATTGAACATGTTCATTCCCGAGATACTCCGCATTGTCTTGACCTCTCATCTCAGTCAACAGTAACAGCATATAAGCCACGTTTCCATCGCTGGAGTGGGATACTGGGGCGTGATATGGCGCCTTCCAAGCTCATCAAAGATTACCTCGCCCTCTAATTTTATCCCGTGAATTCGTTTGAACGAGAGGAGCTTTATCTTTACTCCCAAGAGCCCCCGCAATAGCAGTAGTAAGCCCTAAACCTATTTACTTTGTGAGTAATGTTAATGCAGTGCACCTAAACCAAATGAAGCATGTGGATTTTGAGTGAATAGCGCTGGGTCTCTCAAAATGGCAACTAAAGCGCAGATCCCTTACTTCCAAGCTCGCCATAATTATAGTCGCCTTACTAGCTATCCGACGAGTCATACACCATGCGTTTGAATGCAATAAGGAAGTTACCTGAAGTGGGTCATCGTTGAGTGAATCGGGAATATTCGTTATATTGTCTGAGAGGTCGCTGTTATTAATGGTCAAGTGTTTCATTGACTTCATTGCTGAAACAGCGACATGCCGTAATGGTACCAAAGGCAGCGCAGCAAAAGGTTTTGCCATGAAAATGAATGTCATCATTGTGGATCCTAGAAACCGATGGCTCCAGTCGCCCTGGGAGGAAGTAGGCATGGTATTAAAAGTCTTTTGGGTGGTCATCATTGCCCAGGCAATTAAATGTTCATTTGCTACCTCAAACAAATGGTAAGCCAAGTACAAACCGTATTCTCTGGCCTTCAAAACAAGGATCTCTATCACGAACTGAATCCCTGTAACTCAGCTGGGCCAGGGCATCTAAAATCCATGGGAATACGAGGCCAAAACCAACTAACGGCTTCCGCATCTAACTCTTCGCACATTCTCTTGGTTGGGCTTTATCCACAAGTTCAAAGTGGCTTAAATTCCGAGATCGAAAAACCGTGGCCAATGCCCCTCACACCCAAATTTCTAATGCCTTCAGACTTTGCTACATGGAGTTGAATGTTATAGCCCATCCTTCAATTTCCAATGAGGTAGTCCTTACAACCGACACCCAAGACTGTGAATCTGGAACTCGGTGTATTTGAAGAGATACTTTAAGTAGTCTTGCCATTGTTAATGTTGTTCCTCAGTTACCATTGAAGTTGAATAAAGATCGCATATTTTTTCTCCAATCAATAGTGTGTTCTATCTCCCCACTGCACTTTGAGATGCATAATCAAGGTGGCCCTGAACGACCTCAAGCCTTATGGTGGTAATTAGCCCTGACCCTAGGGGCCTTGCAAGTGTACCCTAAGCCCCCAAAAGGCCACTTTACCCATGGCAACTTTAACCCTGAAAGCCCAGCTCCTACCAGCCTAAGCCCTACATAAGACCATTTTTCTTGGCACTCAAATTCTTAACGGTGGTCCCAAGGTCGGGGCAACCTCTAAGCCCTAAAAGGCCACTTTGCCTATGGTAGCTAGAAGGCCTTGACGCCTGGTCTCTGGGCACCCTATGTCCCAAAGGCTACTTTGCTTATGGTAACAGATCCTGACGACTCCATGTGCTCCCAAACCCTAAGCCCCAAAGACCACTTCGCCTATCAGAAGGCCGAAGAACCTTAGCTCTGAGGTGCCATGGCCCTAGGGCCTTGAGGCAACCTAAGGCCCAAAAAGGCTACTCGCTCATCTGGTCTGTGGGACTCAGACGGCCCTAGGCCTCAAGCAACCTAAGCCCTGAAAGGGTACTTCATCTATTGCATCTAGCCCTTAGCAGCCCTAGGCCTCGGGCAGCCTAAGACCCAAAAGGTTACTTCACCTATGGAAGCTAGCCCTTAACGGCTTTAAGCCTTAGGCAACCTAAGCTCCAAAAGGCCACTTTACCTATGGCAACTAGCCCTTGATGACCTTAGGTCTCAGGTAGCTTAAGCCCTAAAAGGCCACTTCACCTATGGAAGCTAATCCTTGATGGCCTTTTTCTTCAAGCAGCCTAAGCCCAAAAAGGCCACTTTGCCTATGGCATTTAATCCTTTACGGCCCCTGGCTTCGAGTAGGCTAAGCCCAAAAAGGCCACTTTGCCTTAACCTCTGAGAGGTTCCTAACGTATGAAGGGTAGCTTTCACAACCCTAGACCTCAGGCAATACATCCTTAGTAATTTCCAAAGTGAAGTAAGAAAACATGGAAACAATTGAATTAAGGTGGGAAGGTTTCATTTCAACATAACAACATTCTCCGAGCATAACCCGCAACGACTAGGTTTGTTACAATTCAAAGAAAAGGAATTGGCATGCTCGCCTAACCGAGGATCCGAAACAACCACAACATCTCGCTTCGACTCGTGACGCTCCTCTCACCCATTCCGCCTCCAACATCTCCACCCATGTATCCTGCTAAGCCCGTGCTTCCCCCACATTCTTGGGCTTGGGGACATTTACATAGTTGGGCTTGAGGAAGTCTTCCGTGGGTGAGTCGTCTCCTCCATAATGCACCTACCGCGATAGCCCCCTCCCACTCTCTCGCCACAATACCCAGCATACAACCTAGGTAGTTGAAGATTGTAGGTCAACCCATGGCAACCCCTTCTTGGTTTCCTTTTCGCCTTGCTAGATAGCATCCTTCCTCTCCAACTCCTCTTAGTGAATTCTCAAGTAGAAATGCATGCCAAGCCTGCCTTAACCACATTAACCTCTGGGCCGCCTTCCTTCACATCTTAGATACAGCTAGGCATCGTGCCCCTGAGAACCTCAGCCCACCCTTTATCCGAGCTTCCTAAATTTTCAAGATTGAGCACTTGTGACTCCACCTACACTTTACATTATAGTGATAGAGCACCCTGGCGGAAATGTGAAAGACGGTTAAACTGATGTTGCCGTATATCGTAGTACTTGGCCATGTAAGCGCCAAACATGCTCATTTGCATAGACAATGTACAAATAAAACCAAACGCAAAAACTAAATATATTCATGCGAAGAATTGAAAATGATAAAAGAAACTTATTGTGGCCTAATCTTGTGTGGGAGGAATTCTTCTCAAGAACTCTTGTACCCTCTTCAATAATTCCTACCATACACTACCCTTAATGAGGAAAAGACTTCCTCGCTTGGGACCTCTAAGGGAAGCTCCTCGAATAGGGAGGAGTCGGATAGAAAAGCCTCGAGGTATGAGGATGCTTCCTGCTTCGGGCTCAAGAATACCTCAGCATGCTCCACCCTTCCTTACCCTTTCATGGTAATGGCCTGATCCTAGGGCCGACTCTCACGTCCTCTCTATACAGACTTTATTCCAATTTAACTGCCTGGTGGAGGCCCACGAGCCTCAAGGGGAGCAACAAAATATCAAGTTCCCTCCCTTATTCAAGGAGCACTCAAATGGCCTCCCATGCCAGACATTGCACTCGGGCTTCATAGTTGCATGATTTATTCTTTGCCTCCTCCTCATGGTCGTGCTTTGATTGTTTCTGGTGTAGGATCAAGTTAGGTGTGCCAGTAAAGGTACATGTTCTCTAAATATTTTCTAGCATTTCTTTAGTTGTTGCCTCCTTAATCCGAACAAGAAGGCGAGCCTGCACCTACTCCTTTGCTTGGTCATCCCCCGACCCCGTGAAATTCAATCTCGGGACTTTCTAAGGGATGAACTCTTTAGGGTTTTCAATGACCTCCTGGATATTTTTCGGTGACAACAAAATCTTATAGTCCCTCCCAAGCTCGAACTACTAAAAACTTGCGCTAGGAGATCAAACTATGCAGGATCGAGATCATCCACGAGCTTCCCTCGACTCCAAATGTCTATAAAAATGAAAACATCAGGAAACTCAATGGAATAAGCTGGAGAAGAACATGCTTTATTTCCTTACACCAAACTTGAATCAGGATTAGGGTTTAACCCAAGCTCTTAGAGCATAGGGTCCTTCACACAACTCTAAGCATCGAACAACAATACATTGCCTTAAGACTTGTTTTTGCTGGTATCGGGCAAATTCATCACGAGTTGTAACAACTTGGCATTGGCAATAATGTAGTATTTACCCAAGTTGTGTTGCTTTATGGTGTATGCATAAAGGACTTCCTCTAAACCTAAGCTTATGTAGTATTGGCGATTCAACACGCATACCCCTAGTAGGACACGTATAATATTAACATGGATATGGATAGGGTGAAGATGAGTATGGTAAAAAAACTAGTGCACCAACAAAAGTAAGGGGAACCTTAGCCCCTCGTTGATGTGGACCTCTGGCTAGTACATGAAATTCACCCGCCCCGATCTTCCTCCATACATACTATAAATTGAGGCTGTGATGAAGGAAATGAAAGCCAAACATTGGGATGGAAGGAATATCTCTTCCAAAAAGCATCAGCTTGAGCCTCCCCGATGGGATTTAACCATGTTATAACCCCGGCTACATCAATGCGGGAGGAAGCATCCTCGGAACCAAATGAGTACGTTTTGTGATCGCGAGGAAGTCCAGGGTCGACAGGAGAAGAGATAGAACCACCAAGGTCACTTACCTGGCCACAAATGAGGTAACTTTCGATAAGAAAACAAAAAGGAAAATGAGAAGAAAGGGACATAAATCATAGACCGATCCGATTCAACTCCAAACACCCACGGAAGATAAAATCCTTACCAAAAAAAGGAGAGTGAGAGAGAGAATTGGCAATCGAAACACACCTTCACCAGGTGATTGATCGCAAGCAACAAACCAACAAGAACCCTAAGAGAACAGGGATCATCGATGTAGATGACGAACCAAAGAAAATGAAGCAGAGGAAGCAAGAAGATAAGGGTGATACACTTCGAGAAAGTTACCAAAGAAATCCCTAAAGGCAGATTTAAGGGGATATTTAAGCCCCGAAAAATTCAAAATTATTGGTAGGACATTCAAAACAGTATTAAAATATTCATCAGTACAAAAAGGCGCACAAACTCCAAGCCTAACCGAATGTTGTCACCTATACAATCCAGATGCATGGGATCATAAGAGCAATCATGGCCAAATAGCACACAAAAACCAAGACGACATAGAACCACTCTAGCACTATTATCCTACACTAACGTTATGGGGGTTAGTGGAATGGGATAAGTCATATCCCATGTGCTTGACATGTGAACTTCCCAAAGACCCGAACCCAATCCGAGTGGAATCAGACTCTATAATTGTCAGACACACATCGAGCATAATTGTTAGACACACATCAAGCATAATTGTTAGACACACATCGCATAATTGGTCGTGCAATACATCGAAAGATATGTTTTAGCGATAGAATACTCCTTCAATCAAAAAGTACATTTCAAAAAATCAACCTAGCATGCTCAGCTTCATCGACAGTCGCCTCTTGCCGGTTAGTCAGCCAGACTGAACTGGGGAGGAAGACAAGAGTACAATCATGGAGCTTTGACATAATCTCCACTGTGGTCACACTACCTCCACCATGATAAATGTCAATACGAGCATGCAGAACCAATCAGGAATAAGTCGTATGGTGTCCCCAAGTAGTATAAATTGATAGACATGTAATAGGGATACTAAGGGAATTTTGAGAGAACAATTAGAGAGAAATATAAATTCTTTGGGAAGTATTCCATCCTTTCCAATTAGGTTTATTATTATCTTTTTCTTGCAATAGAAAAGAAATTAAAAAAATTAGCTACAATGAAATTGATGAAAAAATAAATTAAAGAAAATATTTTTAAAATTTATCTAAAAACAACGTTTTAAAAAGGTTTTGCAAAGTGTTCTAAAATACTTTAATATGATATAAATAATTAAACATATATATGAAGAGTATGTAAGTATGTATATATGATATATATATATATATATGAGGTATATATATATATATATATATATATTATATATTATATTGAATAGATAATTTTTACATTAGTCTAAAATACTTGATACGCATGATAAAATCAAGATTAAGTATAATAAATAAATTAGAAACATAAAAGGAAAGAATAGTAAGATAATTCAGATCTTCAAGTATCTACATATATATATATATATATATATATATATATATATATATATAAATTATAAAGTTGTGTCTTTCCTGAAATCATTCCGTGAAGGAGAGAAGAGAGAATAGAAAATTGAGAAGGAGACTGAGAAGATCAAAATCATCGTGTTGTTTTTATTACTTTTATCAAAATCATCATGATGCCCGTTCTTCCACTCAGAAGGTTCACCGTCAGCCTCACCCACCAACAAGAGAATCGATGTGAATCTTTACGCTCAGTTCTCTACTTTTTTATATATATTATTTTACTCTTTTCTTTTGATCTTGATTCTTGAATATTCTTTGATCTTGATTTCCTTTGACTTCAAGCAAGAAAAATTTAAATCAATCCCTCATCAAGAATTCCCGTAAAAAGTTTCTCTGAATTAGGTGAGGGATTACAGAATACATTGATTACCGTCTTTTCTATTGTATCGCTATGTTTGGTTTAAGAAAATAAAGAAGAAAAACGGGAGGAAAAAACAAAAAAGAAACAAAGAGTTCACCGATTTTTTTGAACATTTTTATAATTTAGAAATATGTCTTTAATTTTCTTTGAAAATTTTCGTATGGTACACTCTATCACTGTCGTTATATTTGTTTCTTGAAATTTTGAAAAAAAGAAAATAAAGAAGAAAAGTGGAAGGAAAAAGCAAAGAAAAACTTCGATATCAAAAGTGCAACACTAAAACTAAGACTCTTTTTGGAATCCAGAAAGTATGGGAGAAAAAACCCAAAGAAAATGATTTTCTCTTGATTTCACCATCAAAAATATAAAAGAAAATTCAATATAATCAAAATTTGTGAAAATTTACATATTTTTAAATTTCTCAGTCTTTATATATTATAGAGAAATAAATAAAATGAATTTGAATAAATATATAAAATTAATTTATTAAGTTCAACTTATTTTTTATTTTCTTCCAAATTTTATTTCCTTCAACTTTTCCTTCCTATTTTCTTTTCTTATTATTTTTGCAGGTTTTAAACCAAGCCTAAAGAAACAAATAACCTGAATAGATATAAAGAAGCAATTGAACTTGAATATAAAGACAAATAACCTGTAACAAAATATATTTTAGCAATTATAACCAGATTGAAATCCTAGTTCAAAACATTATGAGACAGACCATGGCCATTAATAAGATCATTGTAATTAAAGAGAATTGTATATATAGAAAGAAATAGAGAGTATACAAGTTGCTTAGGGTGGTGAGCATAGAGATTCACTTTTGTTATCTTGTTGGGTGGCTGGGGCAGATGATGAACCTTATTTGGGAGGTAGTGTATAACTTCTACTTATGTGGGACAAAATCTACATGGTGGTGGTAAAAAGTTAAGATCAAAAGGCTCTCCATATCAATATGACTCACCTTGGTGATGCCTAGTACCAGACCAAGTAAACAATTGTGAGTAATACTGAAAGGCATGATGAATAACTTTAGAAAGAAAGTTTGAAGTCTTGATCTCTATTTACATTTTCATCCTCCATATCAATGATTTTGTACTCATATTTTTTATTCATATCATATTTAACAGTTCAATACCTTTAAAACTTCAAGGCCATTAAAAGAAAGTTTGGAGATTTGATCTCAATTTACTTTTTTGTACTTTATATGTAAGATTTTGTACTCATATTGTCAATTTTTTATGAAGTTTGGAAATGAAAATTGATAGTGCTCTTAAAATCGGCCCATAAGCCCGTAACACAGCCTGTGGAAATAACCCCAAACGGCCGGCATCCTCCTGTGGCTAGTTGAAGAGCCCCACAGGAGGACTCGACCCATGATAACTTCCTGGTCACTCTCAAAGAGTAAGTCCAGTGGTCAAACTAAGCCCAAATGGACTGACGGGTGATGAGGATGAATCCACATTCACCCATTTGAGTCGAAGAAAGGAAAACACCCCACCTTCATGATCCGATATTTACCCATTAAGGGAAGAAAGATCTCCCATGATTACGGCTCTCTAATTATCCTCTAATATTCATTTGGCGATAAGGAAGAGAAGATCCCCTGCCTAATTGGGAAGATGTCGTATCACCATCCAACAAGGAAAATCGTCGTGATCATCCACTATAAATACCGAGGAATCCCACCAAAGAAAGGTACGCAATCATAACGCCATCAACAGTTGAATTCTTCACTTTTCATAAGAAAGAAATTGACTTAGGCATTGGAGAGGACGGCCGACACACCCCCGCCAGATCACCCTTTCAGTGTAGCTTGCAGGTTATGTGACGATCCAACCCAACGGACCGGCCCAACGACCCTAAGACGCTCCTACCCTGTATCGATAGCAAAAGCACCATCAGTTTAGCGTTGTCTGTGGGAACGACTGTTCCTTTACAAATAAACCGATTTCTTAGTTACTGATGATATCGACTCGAAACATGAGCAGGAGTCACGCCAGCCCCCCCAAGATGCAAGACCAACAGGACGACGTTGACAACCGACAACCGGGAGACGTTCCCGGAGCTCTTAACGCTGCTAGCAACAAGATGGAGGCCCTCTGTCTCGTCAATCAGCATCTGCTGAGGGAATTGGCAGAACTCACCAGACAGGTGCATCGATCACAGGATGAACAACAGGCTCATGAAGTCCACAATACCATACCACAGGAGGAGCAACAACACCTCGGCGCCCCCTGAGACTCTAACGGAGGAGGAGAAAATAGCCGGACCAGGGGGCATGATCCCTACGTACCCCCTAGAGACGGTCGTAATAAAGGAATGCTTGATAGGGACGATGGAGGTGAAGAGCCGACCCCTTATTAGAGGGGGAAGGAGGAACGATCTTGGAAGCAGCGGTTCCAAGATATCCAACAAGAGCTCAGCCACATGAAAAAGGCGGTAAAAGTTTAATCCCCAATCTCCATGGATGCTCTAGTACAGCAAACAGAATCCCCATTCACGGCTGAGGTACTACACTTCCCTCTCCCAACAAAGTTCAGAATGCCGCAGATCGAAGCTTTCATTGGAATGAAAGACCCCATAGACCACCTCAACACCTACAAGAACCAGATGGAGCTGCATGGATACCAAGACTTCGTGAGATGCAGAGCCTTTGCCATCTCGCCATGGCTCCTGGCCAGCATGGTTCGACTGTGCTCTGTACCTCGCCTCGTCCTCGTCAAGGAACTCTCCATTACTTTCGTGTCCCACTTCATCGAAGCCCGGATATTCCGGAAGCCGAGCTACCACCTGCTGATCGTAAAACAAGGCCCTCAAGAAAACCTGAGGTCATATGTCCAAAGTTTCAACTCGGAGTCATTAAAGGTGGACATCCCGAATGAAAAATTCGTCATCACCGCCTTTATAGCTGGGCTAAGCATACAATCCAAAGACCTAATGTTCTCTATCTTGAAGAACCCTCAGGCAAGCATGGCCGAGGTGCTCACCAAAGAAGAAAAGTACATCAATGGCGAGGAGGCTCTTATGTCTAAACGGGGAAGCTCTTTCGCGCGAAAGGAGAAAAACAAGGATGAAAAAAAGCTGGACCGAAGCCCTAGGAGACGAAGAGACCAAGACAGATCTCCACGAAGGGGTAGGGAAGACAAAGATAGATCTCCAAAGAGAAGAGGTAATGTCCGGGACCCCTTGGGTCCACCTCAACCCGAGCTGCAGCTGCGGTACCCACCTTAAACGTTCACCCCGACTTACTAATGTCTCAAGTCCCAGACGAGGTGCAAAGACGATGTTTTTAAGATGGCTATCTCGTATGAAGACTCCGACCACCAAAATAGACATAAACTAAGTATCGCTGACTTCCATGAGATCACAGTAATCTGACATAAGGATCAGATTCAATTGAAAAAGAAATCGACCTCGATTCGACGGGACATTCCTCGCCTTACGTGCTCCCGAAAACCTGAATCGGGCACGGTCCTCCACCACTCCGTCAACTGTACCGCTAGCATCAAAGAACTCCTGTGGAGATCAATGTGATATCCTGGGATTCACCCGGGCCATGGGGAGTCCAAGTATAGGAAGGCTCACCTATGCAATCAGATCGTGGAGACACTAGGAGGTGCGTGTCGGTCCAAGCCCCCAATATACCACCATAACCTTCTCAAACGACCGAAGGTCGCGACCCCATGACGACCACTAGTAATAAGGGTCGTCGTAGCCAATAAAACAATCCACAAGGTCCTGGTCGACAACTGGAGCTTGACCGACATCATCTTCACGTCGGCGTTTGAAAAAATGGGCATTGGAAGAAGAAGCTGGAACCGGTAAATGCCCACTTAAGGGGATTCTCCGAAGAGAAAGTACGCCCCTGTGTGGTCAAGCATAACCGTGCTCACTCTAGAGACCCCATGCCGTGCCACAACGATGACAAAATTCCTCATAGTGGAGGCTCTACAGCGCATAAATACGCATCGGGTAGGCCTTCTCTCAATGCCATAAGGGCAATCCCTTCCGCCTATCATATGGTCATTAAATTCCCTACGGAGAATGGAGTAGGAATGGTTCGAGGAGACTAGTGAATAGCCAGGGAGTGCTACTTGGCGTTAATGAAACAGAAAGCAATTGACAACGTCCACCTGGACGAGCTCGACATGAGAGACGAGCTCGACACTCGACCAACACCCTCAGAAGAGCTAGAACTATTACAACTTGACAACCAGCCAAGTCACCTCGCCTACATCGGGTCTAAGCTAACCAAAGATGTCAAAGACCTCCTCATCCATTTCTTAAAGCAAAATGCGGACTTATTCACTTGGAAGCAAGAGGACATTGGGGGAATCGACCCACCAATTATCACCCACAAATTGAATGTCACCCCCTCCTTCAAACCGCCTGCGTAAGAGAGGAAAGCTTCGCCTGCAGCGCGAAGGTGATCACGAAGAGGCTTCCAAGAACCTCCAAGCCCGAGCTATCCGAGAAGTAGATTATCTCGACTAGTTGGCTAATGTGGTTCTCGTCAAGAAGGCGAATGGAAAATGGAGACTCTGCATTGATTTTATTGATGTTAACCGGCCACAAAGACACTTCCCTCCCGAATCAACCTCATGTGACGCCACCGGCCGCCACGAGCTCCTCAGCTTCATAAATGCTTTCTCGGGCTATAATCATATCAGAATGGACCCCAACGACCAAGAGAATACCTCATTCATAACCGGATAGGGAACGTACTGTTATCAGGTGATGCCTTTTGGGTTGAATAATTTTGGGGCCACCTATCAAAGGTTGGTAAACAAAATGTTCCAAAAACAGATTGGAGCAACCATGGAAGTATACATAGACGACATGTTGGTCAAGTCAGTCAAGGCCGAGCACTATGTGGACCACCTAGCTGAATCATTCAAGGTCCTGAAGGACTACAAAATGAAGTTAAACCTAACCACGTGTGCTTTCGGAGTCTCTGTAAGGAAGTTATTGGGTTTCATAGTCAACAGCCACGGAATAGAGGCAAATCCAGACAAAATAAGAGTCGTGCTCGACATGTGACCGCCATCAAACACTAAAGAGGTTCATCACTCACCGGAGAATAACTGTTGAGCGCCAGGTCCAGATTCACGACAAAGGTCACCCTTCTCTAAATTCGAAAAGGCCTTCCATTGGGATGCCCACTGTGAAGAGGCATTCACAATGCTGAAAACCTACTCTCCCCCTATTCTGGTAAGTCCCTCCGAGGGAGAACTCCTCACGCTCTACTTATCTGTTTCCGATTTCTCGACTAGTGTCGCCCTGGTAAGAGAACGAGATAGAACGCAGCAACCGGTCTATTATTGGAACCGAGCTTTGAGAGGAGTAGAGGAAAGGTATCCGAAGATGGAAAAGGTAATTCTAGCATTGGTGACCACCGCCAGAAGACTTCGACCATACTTCCAAGCCCACACTATCGAAATTCCGACAGAACACCCCATGATGCAAATATTGCACAAACCAGAAACCTCAGGAAGACTGGTGAAATGGGCCATAGAGCTGAGTGAGTTCGACATTAGGTACTGATTAGTGCTCAAAAAGTGCTATTTTGAGCCATATTTATGGTGGTGGTTTAATCTCTTTGTGTACTAATCAACCGACTAACCCAATTTGCACATTGTCTCGCCATCTTACTAATCACATTTTGTGGCTAATTTTGTAGTTTTTGAAAGCTTTTAATGCCAAATTTTGTTGAGTCGATCCAAGCACGAAGAATTCGAGTCGAACTCAGCATTACAGAGCAAAAATCAAAAGGAAAGAAGAGCAGAAAAAGTAGAGAATTTCGCATAGGGGTGCGAAAATTTCGCACCACTGGTGCAAAATTATTCCTGCATTTGTCCCATTTTGACCCTTTTGACTCCCTTTTTCCTATTTTACCCTTCATGTATAAGTGTGAATTGAGGGTATTTTTGTATTTTTCTTATGAGGGCTTTTTATAAGCTCAAACCCTTGTAGAGAGGGGGATCAATTTTTTTTTGTGGACTTTTGTGAGGACACAGAGCGCCAGCAGGGTTTTCCTCCCGCCGCTTTTTTCTTTTCTTCTCGCTTTTCTTTTATTTTTCTCGATCATAAAAACACCTCGAGTATGACAACTCAAGGGATGATTGGCTAAACCCCCTCCATCCTTGAAGAGGAGGGCTGCTGGCTAGGGTTTGGAGGTAACTAACGGTTCTCTGTTTTTAACGCACTCATTTATGGGTATTTATGTTTCCATCTCTCAATCTAGGTTTTAAACTTAGTACTCTAATGACCTCAAGATTTGGCAATCTTTTTAGTGGTTCAATGGATGCTATTGCTAGATCCATTAGCTGCCCCTCTCATTTGTCACTATAGTAGATTTATGAGATATGTATTCACTACCAGGGAGCATTTATGCTCAGGAAATGTTGTTTTTCAAAGGGGAAAAGTATAGGGTTTAGTTTTTAAAGCTAAATGAAGATCCGGTTTGGGAAATGACTATAGGTCATCCTCCCCAACGCGAGGAAATGAACCCGAGAACCTCTCAGTCGCCTTAGGACCTCAAACCAGTAGCCCAATGCTTCAAGGAGTTCTTTTTCATATTTTTCTTCAATTTATTTTCAATTTGCACACCATCAACCTCTACTGTTTTTACCAAAATCCCATAATTCAAAACAAATTCACCAGTGATTATTACCCAAAAAGTGCTATTTTGAGCCCTATTTATGGTAGGTTTTGAGCACTTTTTGCGTACTAATCAACCGAATTAACCCGATTTGCACATTAAGGTCCCGACTATTCTACTAATCACATGTTGTGGCTAATTTTGTAGTTTTTGCAAGCTTTTAATGCCAAATTTTGTTGAGTTGATCCATGCACGAAGAATTCAAGTCGAACTCAGCATTACAGATCAAAATCATAAGGAAAGAATAGCAGAAGAAGGAAAGAAGAGCAGAAAAAGTCGAGAATTTCGCATAGGGGTGTGAAAATTTCGCACCACTATGCGAAAATTTCGCACTGGTGCAAAATTGTTCCTGCATTTGTCCCCTTTTGATTCCCTTTTTCCCATTTTACCCTTCATGTATAAGTGTGAATTGAGCGTATTTTTGTATTTTTCTTATGAGAGCTTTATATAAGCCTCAAAACCCTCGTAGGGGGATCGATTTTAGCTTCGTCAGAAATACAGAGTAATCATGGCAAGCTTTCCTACGTCTCTCTTCTTTCATTTTCTTTGTTAGATCCATTGAGATTCATTAGTTTCCTTCTATTAGTTACTGTAGGGTAGATTTAGGGGAAATGCTTTTACAATCCGGGAGCATTTATGCTCACTAAATGCCATATTTTAAAAGGAAAAATTATTAGGGTTCAGTTTTGATAGCCAAATGAAGATCCGGTTCGGGAAATGACTATAGGTCATCCTCCCCAACGTGAGGGAGAGGACCCGAGAACCTTTCATTTGACTTAGGACCTCAACCCCAGTAACCCAATGCTTCAAGGAGTTCTTTGTCACATTTTACTTCATTTTATTTTCAGTCTGTAAATCACCAACTCTCACTATTTTTACTAAAACCCCAAATCCAAATTGAATTCACCATTTTGAGCCAACTACAAATCATTTACACGAAGAAAACACATCCCTGTGTTCGATCCTAGAACCACTATATTGCAGTAGCTATGCTACGACAGTAGGAGGAATTTAGGTTTATAAATTTTGTTGATTCTGGCACACCTACTTGCGACACAAATCAAATGGCGTCGTTGCCGGGGATGGTACCTTAGTGCAAGTGATGAATTGTTGAACTTGTGATCCTCATCACAAGTATTTCTGAATCCCAAACACTTTTTGCTTTTACTTTTATTTCAGCTAGCTCACCTGGGTTGATTTAATTCTTATACTATCCATACTCAAATTTCTTGCTTATTTATTTTTACCAACAAGAATATTTCTAGTAAATTTTGTTTTTGCTTTCTGTACTATGTCTATCAGCTGTTTTCATGTAACTTTATGCAACTCGGTGATAGGAACACGCAGCAGATAGAGAGAACCAAAGGTCCTACAGAGCAGGGTTGTGAAGTGAGCCTAAACACTGAACAGATGGAGCCCCCACCTGAGGAACAGCAAAGCCACCAGGTGACTCACAGAGATCCCAATGTATATAGATCAATGAGGGATCATATACATCCTCCAAGGATGAGTGCACCATCATGCATTGTGCCTCCTGCAGAAGACATGATTATCAAACCCTACGTAGTGCCTTTGCTCCCAACCTTCCATGGAATGGAAAATGAAAACCCATATACGCACATTCGGGAGTCTGAGGAGGTCTACGGCACATTCATGGAGGGTGTCACTGATATGGACCTAATGAGGTTAAAAGTCATTCCACTAACTTTAAAGGACAAGGAAAAAATATGGCTCAACTCATTGAGGCCAAGGTCCATTAGAAACTGGGCAAAATTGTAAAGCCGAAGCTTTAAAGAAATTCCCTTAGTACACACAAAACCAACAACAAGAGGCAAATTTACAAATCTTGCAACCTACGAAATGAGAAATTCTACCGTTGCTGTGAAGATACCTAGAGACCATCAATGCCCCGTCCTCACCATGGCTTCGACACTGGATGTCGGTTGATCACTTATAATGGAATGTCCCCCGCTATGAAGAAGTTGTTAAACTATGTGTGGAGGGGACTTCATGAGCAAAATCCACGCCATGGACTTCGACCATGTGGTCGAGACATCCAAGGCATGGATGAACCCAACCCCAGAGAAGTGTAGCAAGAGGTCTGCGAACCAATCAAAGGGAGCCAAGTACTCACTCCTAAAGGATATGGAGATGAAGGCAACCGCTTCACTCGCTAAGGTCGAAGAGCTTGAAATGAGAAATCACACATGAGGTACGGCAAGAGCCGAGGCCCCCGTACAACCACTTTGCTTCATTCACAAATTAATCGATCACCAAGGAGAGCATTTCGCCGAACCGTCTTCAAAGGAGGGATTTGATGGCCGAAAGATGCTAATGTTTGATTCATGCCACAGTAGGTGTTCCAGAATCAACAAAATTTATATCCTAAATTCCTCCTACTACCGTAGCAAAGCTACTGCAGTATAGCGGTTATAGGGTCGAACTCAGGGATGGGTTTTCTTCGCACAGATGATTTGCAATTGGCTCAAAATGGTGAATTTGTTTTGGATTATGGGATTTTGGTAAATGATTCGTGCCACAGTAGGGTGATCCAGAATCAACAAAATTTATATCCTATATTCCTCCTACTGTCGTAGTCAAGCTACTCGCAAGATAAAGGGTCTAGGGTCGTAACACAAGAATGAGTTTTCTTCATACAAATGATTTGAGGAAATCAAACTCGGTGAATTAAATTTGGATTTTGGGGTTTGGTTAAAAAATGGGTGTGGCCGGTTGCAAACCAAACTAAAATAAGAAAAATGTAAAAATAGAACCCTCAAGTGTTGTAGCCACCGGTTTGTGTGGTTTCAAGGTAACCACATGTCCCTGCATTTTTCCTCGAGTCAGGGAGCATGACATATAGTCATTTCGAACCGGATCTTCATTTAGTTTTAAAATTAAACTCCTATGATTTTCCCTTTTGAAACATAGCATTTAAATGGGCATAAATGTTCCTAAGGAAAACGCATTCAAACCCTAATCCACGATAACTAGCAAGAGACAACTAATCGAGCCCCAATGGATCTAGTGAAAGTATCCATTGAACCCAAAAGCTTCTACAACACATTAAAGAGAGCATGCTTAAGAGATTTTAACCTAAGTGAAAAGTGTGAACTTAAACAACCAAAAAAAAATACGTGTTTAAAAAAACAGTGGGACCATGTTACTCTCCAAACCCTAGTTAACAAATTACCCTCTTCAAGGAGGAAGAGGTTCAGCCAAACATCCTCTCAGTTGTCATCCTCGAGGAGGTTTGGCAATGAGAAAGGGGAGAGAAAATAAGAGAAAAGCTAAAAATCCGAGAACTCGGAACCCTAACTTATTTACAAAGAAAAAACTGGCCCTCCGTTGTATACAAAATGGCTTATATAGCCTTACAAACCAAGTGAAATACCATAAAATCCAAACTTAAGTGATTACAACTAGGGTAGAAAGGAGAAAAACCAAAAATTGTAGCAAAAAACTGAGGCGTGAAAAAGTTAGGAAAACAATCAGCTAGAGGAATAAAGGTTTCACAGATGCACAAAGGGTCAGGCAAAAGCACTCGCAAAGGTCCAATTTTCTTCACATTTTGCTCTTCTTTCCTTCTGATCTTTGATTTGCAATGTTGAGTTTGACTTGACTCTTCGCGGCTTGATCGACTCAACAATTTCGGCATAATTAGCCTCGCAAAATCGCAAAATTTGCCACAAAATGTGATCATTAAAATAAGAGGGACCGTACAAAATTCCAAGTTAATTAGAATGATTGAGTATACAAAAAGCACCAAACCTATAATAAATAGGGTCCAAAAATAACTTTTGGACACTAATCAAGAAAACAATGGAGGTTGATGGTGCATTGAAAATAAATGAAGAAAAATAAGAAAAATAACTCCTCGAAGCATCGAAAGCACCGGTTTCCTCATCCTAAGGCGACCGAGAGATCCCTAGTTCATTTCTCGCATTGGGAGGATGACCTATAGTCATTTCCCGAACCGGATCTTCATTTGGCTATAAAAACCAAACCCTAATAATTGTTCCTTTTGAAAGATGGTATTTAATAATCATTTACGGTCCCTACAGTTGAAAATCTTTCCTCTCGATCTACCCTACAGTGACTCATAAGAGACAACTAACCGAATATCAATGGATCTAGCAATAAGCATCCACTGAACCCAAAAAGATTGCCAAGTATTGGTCAATCAGGGCACATACAAGGGATTTAAACCTAGTGTGAGAAGCGGGAACATAAATAACAACAAATGCATGCGTTAAAAACAGAGGACCAACCGTTTACCTTAAATCCAAAGCTCAAGAAATGCATCCTCTTCAAGGATGGTTTTAATAACCATCCCTTGAGTCATTATCCTCATAAGCCGGTACGAGAAATGGAGAGAAAATGAGGGAAAGTGAAGGAAAAATAAAAGAAGTGGGAACTGCTGAAAGGTTCCCGCCTATTTTATTAATGAGCAAAAGTTGTCTTCGGGACACAGCCAAGCAGAGCTTATATACGCCCTGTACCAAGCAAAATTACAAAAATAAAAATAAAAACCAAAATCATGTTATTACAGACAAATTTGGAAGAAAACCAAAAAATGACAAAAAGGAGTCAAAAAGGTAAAAGGCGTAGGAAGTCAACAGTGCAGGATGAATGAACAGTGGTTGTAGGATGAATAGTGCACGCAGGAAGGAAATTTCGCAATGTTGCAAAAATTCGCAGGTTACAAAATTTTCTCAATCCTACAAAATTCCACTACTTTTCTCTTTCTACTTTCATTCCTCTTCCTTGCATTTTCGCCTTCTTCCTTCCGTATTCGATCCAACACCGAGTTTGACTAATTCTTGCGGCTTGATCGACTCGACAATTTTGGAATAAATAGCTTGCAAACTACAAAATTAGCCACAAAATGCGATCAAGAGAATAGGGACCTTAATGAAAATCAGTTAATTACATCGATTAGTACACAAAGTGCTCAAACCCGAAATAAACAGGTTCAAAATAAGACTTTGAAAGACTAATCAATGTCAGGGCCAATACAAGCCAACAACCAATGCCCAATACAACAACACATATAACTTAATCGCAAACCATCCTAACCTCTCCCCGAAGCCAAACCCGCTCACCTTATGTCCCCAGGCCATCATTAATAGAGTGGTTCCTTTCAACTCACGCCACCACTATCCTCATCCTCGTCAACAAGCTATTTTAAATTTGAACAAGGTGGTAGGTGATTTTGTGGAAGAGCAAAGGAATCAATGTGCAATCGTCTGCAGAATTGATAATGCTGGAGAGCACTCGAACAAAAAGAGTGATGGGCCTCCATAAAGGATCTCAATAAAAATAGAGACCGCAGTGACTCCATCACCAGGATTGCCACTAATCATTGAGGTACAGGAGAAAGGAAAATTCCTTGCCCAAACTTAACCCAATCCGAGGGGAGTCTATGAGATAGGCTCACAAGAACCCCGCCCAAGAATATGAAGTAAAGGTCAACTATCACTTGAGAACCGGCAAAGTGTGTTGATCACCAAGGCTCAAACCTCACTGAGGAGACCAAGGAAGAAAAGGAAGTGGAGCCAGAACATATAATTATAAAAGAAGATAAATGAAGAAGAGCATGCCTCCTCAATTTCCTCAAGAATTAAAGCAAGAAAGGCCTCCAATCAGACCGGAATACCTAGAGGGTGCTAAGGTGAAGGTCAATATCCTAATCGCGACACATGGTTGGGCGCCTCCAACTTATGCCAAATTTTTAAACGACCTGTGCACAATGAAGAGAGGATTGAATGTTGATAAGAAGGCCTTCTTGACAGAGCAAGTCAGTGCCATCATTAAAAGCAAGACCCCGGTGAAGAACAAGGATCCAGGATCTCCCACCATTTAAGTGAAATACCGGGGAACCTGTGCGGTGATGTGCGCACCGCTGATCTTTGGGGGCCATCACAACCCGCTACCATACTCGCAGGCCAAGCAATGGGCTTAGGGAAATTAAAGCTTACCACCATCACCTTATCTTTGGTCGATAGATTAGTGAAAATTCCTAAAGGCATAATTAAAGATGTTTTGGTGAAGGTGGATAAATTTTACTATCCGGTAGACTTCGCTCGTCTCGATATGCAGCCTGGGTGGGCGTGAGGTACTAATCATGTACCTATCATACTTGGGAGGCCATTTTTTGCCACATCAAATGCCATCATCAATTTCCGGAATGGAGTCATGCAGCTCACATTTGGCAATATGACATTAGAGCTCAACATCTTCCACCTAAGCAAAGAAGCAACCATCGGAACAACAAGAGCTAGATAGTTCCGTCTGATTAGCTCAGTAGGAAACATAGTGTTCACTAAACCGAGGAGGAATTGATGAAGCACAATGAAGAGTCCGATGGAGAATCCAAGGTCTCAGTCACTCCTCCAAGACCACTCGATTCCCCCAAAGACCACCGAAGGCAGTGCTTAAACAAAGGGGTAGAAGCTCAAATCTATTGGTACCACATCAACAAGATATGGAGGGATTCTCCTTGATCCACCATGAAACTCATAATATCTTATAGGTGTGGTTTCTACAAGAATTAGATAAGCCACTCCAATTTTTTTAGAGTTTTATTTGCTTTACTTTAAGTTTAATTTTGTAGTTCTAACATAATTTTCTTTAATTTTCGATTTGTTTTCAAGGTAATTTTTCTCATTTTCTCACCGGCATTCTCATAATTTTCGTATTTTGTTTCGTGTAGCAGACTCTCCTCCGTCTACTGCCAGCCTCCCGCCCCACTTTTGTTTTGATTTTCCTTTATTTTATTTTTATTTCTCGATTTATTTAGTTTTTCTCTTTAGATTTTCTTTCTCTAATTTTAAGTTAATCTTTGTTTCTAGCTTGTTTTTCAATTTTTTTTTTTTAAAATTTTTCTTGTGTTATTTTTGCAGTTTTTGTCAAATTTTTGAAGGAGAGGATGCAGGATATAAGAACAAAAAAAGCTGGAAAATCAGTTTTGCAGAAGGGTGCGAAATTTTCGCACTAAACTACAACCCCATTTTGTTTCGCCCATAACTTTCTCATCCGAACTCCGTTTGGGTAATTTTGGTACCATTGGAAAGCTTAGAGAGTTTAGAATCCAAATATATCCAGAAAGAACACTTTTGAAATTATGATGAAGGTGTAATTTTCAAAGTGCTCCAACTGGTCACTTTTTTCCTCTCTTTTCTTTCTTCCAACTTATTCATTTGGGAGCCCAAAATGGAGTGAATAAGGTCTCTATGGAAAGCTTAGAAGTCTCCCATCTAACAACCGTACATCTCATCAAGGGACACTTCCTTTCTCTAACTTTCCAATCCGAGCTTCATTGCGGACAATGTGACATTTAGTTGGGGGGAAAGTTAGCGAAGGAAGTGGCTTTTACACTTATGCTTTTGTTACTATTTTGAGCAAGCCCATTTTGTGTTGTTTAGTGGCTTGTCGCTTGTCTGTTTTTAAAGCGCACTGTTTTTTGAAAAGCTAAAAATATAGCCATTTATTTTTATATACAAACTTTACAGCTTACACTTAGAGTTTTCAAAATTGTCCCATTTTTTTGTGTTTTTCTTAGCCTGCAGTTTGAAAAATTGAAACACTGTCCAATTCTATTGATGTTAGATTAGTTCCATGCTTGATTAAGTGGATGATTAGTTGAAATCTCATTGTTTTCAACCCTTTCCTTCCACCTTTAGCTAACTACACACAATGCACATTAAGTTTCATCAATAACCTGAAAAATTACCTAACCTCCTAAATCTTGCAAAAGCCTATCCTAGTTTCATTTACTGCCTTTAATAGGTTAAGGATCCCCAGGAAAAGAAGGCCAATGAGTCTTCCAAAATAAAAAGAAGATAAAAACAAAAACAAAAACAAAAAGAAAAGAAAAAGAAAAGGAAGAAAATTGTTATGCTTTGCCTTGAAACCAGAGCACGGTCCGAGGGGTATATGGCGAAAGTCTTTAAAGCCCGGTGCCCTAAACCAACTGGTTGGGAGTCACCGACTTAGTGCTCATTACATGGGTGGATGGGTGAGGTTTAGCGAGTTGTAGGTGCTGGAGTCTCGAAGTCATTCAAAGTCCGAGGTGAAACCTGAAGAGTTTATGGTTGAAAATCCTTTCTGACTGACGCCCTAAGCCTTTAGTCAATCAAGTGTCACTCCAGTAGATCCCCGTTACATGGACTCAGTGAAGTTGATTCCTCAGCATTGCACCCCTACAACCCAAAAAGAATTATGGAAGAAGAGTGAGTCCTGATCTATTTAGGTCGATTAGTGAACTAGGTCAGCGAGCTCGCTGTGGAGAGTGCGCTTTGGTAGTTTATTGTCAAAACTAATCATATAAACACTTTTAGATTCGTGAAATTTAGGTTGATTCTCTAGAAAAAAGGAAACTCTTTTTACGCTGAATTTTGTGGCATTTCACTTTCTTATGATGGTTATTGGGCGTGCTCGAAGGATTCTCATTGAAGGTTAGGCATTACTCATATCCACATACTTTTTGAAACACCATTTTTGAGAACATAATTTTCTTATATTGTCATTTTCTTTCTTTCTTTCTCTATTGCTAAGGGACTATCAATGTGTCGGTAGTTAGGGGAGCGACAAGGCTCAAAAAGTGTTATTTTGAGCCCTATTTATGGTAGGTTTTGAGCACTTTTTGTGTACTAATCAACCGAATTAACCCGATTTGCACATTAAGGCCCCGACTATTCTACTAATCACATTTTGTGGCTAATTTTGTAGTTTTTGCAAGCTTTTAATGCCAAATTTTGTTGAGTCGATCCAAGCACGAAGAATTTGAGTCGAACTCAGCATTACAGATAAAAAATCAGAAGGAAAGAAGAGCAGAAAAAGTCGAGAATTTTCGTGATATAAGTGCGAAAATTCAAGACCACTATGCTAAATTTCAAGACCGTGCAAAATCGCCCTGATTCGTCCTTTTGATTCCCTTTTTCCCATTTTACCCTTCATGTATAAGTGTGAATTGAGCGTATTTTTGTATTTTTCTGAGTGAGAGCTAGAGTATAAGCTCAAAACCCTGTAAAGAGGGGGGATAGATTTTGGTTTGGTTGGAAACACAAAGCACCGGGCAGAGCTCATCGGCTCTTCTTCATTTTCTTTGTTTTCCTTTCATTTTCTCGGCTTCCAAACACCCCTCTGAGGGTGACAACTTAGAGGATGGTTAAGGATCGTTTCTCCTTGGAAGAGGAGGGCTATTTGGGCTAGGTTTTGAGGTAAAATGACTGCTTCATGTGTTTAATGCAGCATTTACTGGTATTTATGTTTCCATCTTCTTCACTTTAGGTTAAAATCTCTCTTAAATGTACCTTGATTAACCCGTATTTGGCAAGCTTTAGGGTTCAGTGATGCTTATTGTTAGATCCACCGAGATTCATTAGCGCCTCTATTGCTATTGTAGGGTAGATTTAAGGGTATGCTTACCTGGTCTCGAGAGCATTTATGCTCATTAAAATGCCATATTTCAAAAGGAAAAATTATTGTGGTTCGCTTGATAGGCCAAAATGAAGATCCTGGCTCGAAATGACTATAGGTCATCCCTCCTCTAACGCGAGGAAGAGGACTTTAGAGAACCTTTCATTTGGCGATAACCCCAAGAGCTCAATGCATCAAGGAGTTCTTTGTCACATTTTACTTCATTTTATTTTCAGTCTGTAAATCACCAACTCTCACTGTTTTTACTAAAACCCCAAATCCAAATTGAATTCACCATTTTGAGCTAATTGTAAATCATTTACATGAAGAAAACCCATCCCTGTGTTCGACATTAGAACCACTATACTACAGTAGCTATGCTACGGCAGTAGGAGGAATTTAGGTTTATAAATTTTGTTGATTCCGACACACCTACTTGCGACACGAATCAGGTATAAGCCAAGAACAGCGATCAAAGGACAAATCTTGGCATATTTCATCATGGAATTCACCTCGATAGAACCTGCTGAAATCGCCCAGGTTGCATCCGACCTCCCTATCTGGAGGTTGTCCATAGATGGGGTCGCCAATGCCCACGAAAATGAAGCAGGGTTGATTCTGACCTCCCCGGATGGGATAGACGTGGAATATGCACTCAGATTGGGGTTCCAAGCCTCCAACAAAGAAGCCGAATATGAAGCTGTCGTTGCTGATCCACTAGAGGTATGCATCGATTCCCAATTGGTGGTAAAGTAGATAGAAGATGATTATGAAGAGAAAGGTGAAAAGATGATCCATTATCTCAAGAAGGTGCGCGAGTTGCTCAAAAAATTCGTACGGGTTCAAGTCAAACATGTCCCAAGAACGGAGAATTCACGGGCGGACGCCCTGGCTAAGCTAGCAACGACGTCGCAAGAATACTTGGACAGACAGGTGCCAGTCGAGTACCTCATGGAACCTTCAATAAACATCAACAAAGGACGAGGTCCTCCTACCATGATCGCACTAAGTCGGACGGATCCCATATAAATTATTTGTCAACGGATATTGCTGTTTGATCCGAAGGAAGCATCTAAACTAAGAGCAAGGTCAGATAGTTTCACTCTTTTATGGGGGACCCTTTATAAACGAGGTTTTTCCGCACCTCCTCAAATGCATATAGGAAAGGAAGATGCCAACTACGCATTTCTAGAGCAGGCTCAAGGCATCAGGGTAATCATATTTGAGTTGGCCTTAGCAAAAAACCCTTAGTAAGGGCATATCGCCCACGATGCTCAAAGACGCTTTAACTAGTCGAAAAGTGCAAAATCAGAAGAGCATGCCAAGATCTCCCATCTCCTAACTGTTACCGACTCCTGGCCATAAGCCCCGGCCTTTCGCAGCTGTGGATTAGACATACTTGGGCCCCTGCCCATTGAAAGGGGTTAATGCAAATTTGCCATTATAGGAGTGGACTACTTCACTAAATGGGCGGAGGCTGAGCCATTGGCAACAATCACCGAGCAAAAAGTACGAAACTTCATTTAGCGGTCCATAATCTGTAGGTTCGGGATCCTAAAAGTGCTGATATCAGATAATGGAAAATAGTTTGACAACCAGAAATTAAAAAACTTTTGCGATGAGCTCGGAATCAGGAATTACTATTCGTCCCGTACCATCCGTAGTCTAACTGACGCTGTCACTATATGGGACTCTCAAGGCGCGCATTGAAGACAAAGTTGAAGACCATAGCGGAAAATGGGGCGAACACTGCAGGCACTATGGGCGCATTGCACCACACGCAAGTCTCCAACCCGAGAAACCCGTCGCCTTGGAATTTGGGCACCAAGGTGGTGTACCGCTGAGGTCGTGGATTCGCGCCACAAGAGGGTGATCCGAAATCAACAAAATTTGTATCCTAAATTCTCCTACTCGGCCGTAGTAAAACTACTACAAGATAAGGGTTTGGGTCGAACACAGGATGGGTTTTCTTACAATAAATGATTTATCAAGTTAAGCTCAAAAATGGTGAATTAAATTTGGATTTTTAGGTTTGGTTAAAAACAGTGAGGTTTGGGGTTTAAAACTGAAAATAAAACAAGTTAAAAGGTAAAATGAATTCCTTGAAGTGTTAGGTCACTGGGGTTGAGTTCTACAGGTCACTGAGAGTTCCCAGGGTCCTTTCCTCGCTGAGGATGACATAGTCATTTCCTCGAACCGATCTTCATTTAGCTTAAACCTAACCCTTAATAATTATCCTTGAAAACGACATCCACCGCCATTGCTCTCGGTCATTAAAACACAAATCACCTTTATTCACCTCCCAATGGATCATAAATGATAACTAACAAACATCAATGATCTTAACATTAAGCATCCAATGAGCCCAAAGATTACTGGCACAACCATTCGAGGAGACTAAAAGGGAGGAAAACCTGAATGTTAAAAGGAGAGCACAGACGGCAAGTGACTAATTGTGAAGAACAGGATCTCCAAGAACCTCCGATCCTGGCCACACCCAAAGAGTTTCGCTTCGCTGAGGAAGGGAGCTTTAGCCGTCATCCTCCAATTTGTCATCCTTTAGAGGGTGTTTGAAACCAAGAAAGGGAGAGAAAAACTTATAGAGTAGTACAAGAGAAAGGAGAAGCTGCTTAGAGAAATGGAAGCTTTCTCCCACTTTATTGATTGATAAGTGATTGACAGAGCTGCATCTTTGACTCTAGCTTATATATCGCCAAAGCAAGGGAAGTTACAACAAGAACCAAAATCATAAGGTATTACAAGGGGATAATGGAAAACAAAAAACGTAAAATGAAAGTGACATCACAAAAGCAGTGAACAGTAGCATGATGGAACAAGGTCGAGGAATAGTGGTGGCGTGAGGAAATTTCCCCAAGTGCTCCACTTCCTTTGTAGCTCCACTTTTCTTGCATTTTCGCTCTTCTTTCCTTCGCATTCGAACTATAATGCCGAGTTTGACTCACTCTCGCGGCTTGATTCGCTCCAATTACCTTGGCACTTCAATTAGCTCGCAAAAACTACAAAATTTGCCACAAAATACGATCAGTAGAATAGTAGGGACCTTGATGTGAAAATCGAGTTAATTAGAATGATTAGTACACAAAAAGCACTCAAAACCTATAATAAATATGACTCAAAATAGCACTTTTTGGGCACTAATCACACCCCCAACCTACACATTGCTAGTCCCTTAGCAATGAAAGAAAGAAAGAAAGAGAGAGCATACAAAACGATAACAAAATTATGTTACAAAAAGGTTGCAGTTCAAAAAGGTTGTGAATGAGTAATGCCTAACCCTAAGTAAGAATCATCAAAACCTAGCCCAATAACTATCTTTGAGAGAATGAATGCCATACAAAATGGAGTATCAAAGGAGCTTCCTTCTCGGTCAATTAACTAGAGACTTCCACCAAAACCTGAGTGTTTGTTTGATTAGTTCTCAACAATAAACTGTCGAAATGCACTCTCCCCCCAACCTAGCTACTGCCACAACCTAGCATGCTAACCAACCTAAATATATCAGGACCCACTTCTTATTCCACAATTCTCTTTGTGTTGTAGGGGTGCAATGCTGAGGAATCGACCTCACCAAAGTCCGTGTAACGGGGATCTACCGATGACTCCCAACCAATTAAGGCTTAGGGCATCAAGTCATAAGGATCTTTCGACCACAAACTCTTCGTGTTTCAATTTCTGATCCGAATGATTTCAAACTCCAGCACCTACAACTTGCTAAACTTCTACCCATCCACCCATGTAGCTTAGCACTAAGCTCCAGGGTTCCCAACCGCTATTTAGGCACCAAGCTTTAAAGACTTTCGCCGTAGACCCCTCGGACCGTGCTCGGGTTTCAAGGCAAAGCGTTGCAATTTTTCTTCTTTTTCTTTTTCTTTTCTTTTGGAAGACACATTGGCCTTCTATTCATGGGGGTCCTTAATATATTACAAGTGGTTAACGAAACTAGGGTAGGTTTCACAATGTTTAGGAGGTAGGCAGTTTTTCAGCCTAATGTTGAAACCTAATGTGCTCATGTGTGGTTAGCTAAAGGTGGAAGAAAAAGGTTAAATACAACAAGAATTCAACTAATCATTCACTCAACTAGGCATGGGACCAATCTAACAAAGACAGAATTAGACAAAGTTTCAACTTTTCAAACTTGCAGGTTAAGCAAAACCACAAAAAGTGGGTGCAATTTAGAAAAATTAACACAAAAAGGACAACCAACAAGCCACTGAACATCACTAAATGGGCTTTCTCAAAATAAAAACAAAAATAAATGCCACTTCCTTCACTAACTTTCCCCCCAACCAAATGTCATATTATCCGCAATGGTCTCTGATTGAAAGTTAGAGAAGGAAGTGTTACCTTGATGAGATGTGATCGTTTATGGATAGGAGACTTCACAAGCTTTCCATCGACACCTTATTCACTCTGTTTGGGCTTCAAATAAACAAGTTAGGAGAAGAAAAGAGAGGAAAGTGACTGGGCTGGAGAATTTGAAAATTACAATCTTCCATAATAATTTCAAAAGTGTTCTTTCTGGCTATATTTGGATTCTACACTTTCTAAGCTTTCCAACGGTACCAAAAACACCTAAACGGAGTTCGGATGAAAAAGTTATGGATGAAACAAAATCAGGAGGCAAAACAGTGGCAAGTTGCGAAAATTCGCAACCTGCGAAATTTCGCACTAAGAATTTTTTTTTTTATTGAAAAAAAATAATATATATATATATATATATATATATATATATATATGTGAGAGACAAATTTTTTTACAAATAATAATAATAATAATAATAATAATAATAATAATAAAAATAATAAAAATAATAAAATATATTTCACAAATGATTAAAATAAGACAAGAGAAAATCGTGCACTCGTGGGAATTTTCGCAAGCTGCGAAAATTCGCAAGCCAGAATTTCGCAACCTCGCGAAATTCTCAGGTTCTCGCCTCCACTTTAACTAGAAAAACCCGCAAAATAAAACACACAAAAATTAAGAAAATGCATAAAGTTGAAAATTAAGCTAGACACAAAGATTAACTAAAAATTAGAAGAAATCTAAAAAAAAAAACATTAAAGAAATCAAAATAAAATAAAAGAAAACAAGATAAAACAACAAAAATCAAAGCAAAAAGTGGGGAGGTCACCCTCCAAACCGCTTGCTTCTCGAGGCTGTTGGAACCGTGAGCCAGGGATATGCTAAGGTTTGGGTGCTCCAAATCCGAACCAACACTCGAACCATCCACTATGCCAAGCAACATCAGTAGCTGCCAATGTCTTTGATGTAGTGGCAAAGATCTGAGTAGTGGCCACTACCTTCTTGAGGTTTTACATAGCAGGCAGTGATGGGGTGGCCTTTATGGTGTGTTTGGGGGCGTGATTACGCTTGCAGGTGTGGGCGTATATGACTGAAACAAGAGGGGCGTGGGTAAATTGTTCTTATGGTGTTCTTCCAACGCTTCCCTTCCACTGCCTTTCCAATAGTACTCAAAAAGTGCTATTTTGAGTCCTATTTAAGATACAGGTTTGAGTGCTTTTTGCGTACTAATCATACGACTTAAGCTAATTACTACGCGTGTGTCCGCTTAGTACCACCGATTTTGTTTCGAGTTTGTTGGTGCAATTTTGTGTGTTTTGTGAGCCTCAAACATCATTTCCAAGTCAGGGCTTCGAAGTCAGTGCCGATTTATGCCATGTTCATATGAATTCTCGGCGATTTCATCAAGCCGAGTTGAAGAAATGTCAAGTGGAATTGAAGAAATGGAGGCTGAACTAGCGAAAATTTGAATTTTCGCTATGCCTTGTATTTTCGCTATGATAGCGAAATTCACTATGCATAGCGAAATTTCATTCCCGTGTTTTTGTTCCAATGACCTCTGCTTTGTAATTCCCATGTCAGTCCCTATCAGAATCATATATTTTAGGTATTTTTGGTATTTCACAAATCTTGTATGGCTATATAAGCCACCTTATAACTTTTTGTAACCCTAACTTTTCATAAAAGCATTCATTCACGCAGCTTTTGTTTTAGGTTTACAGTTTTCTCTCTTCTCTCTCTTCTTTCTCTCATTTTCTTGGCTTCCAAACACCACCTTTGAGGATGACAACTCAAGGGATGTCACAAGCCTCAAAAAACCTTTGAAGAGAGGAGGGTTGCTAGGGTTGGTTAATGGTGCTCCTCGCTTTAAATGAAACAGTACGTATTTATTGTTCCAAACTTTCCAAACTAGGTTTAATGCTATTTAATGTCTTCTTTCCTTTCGTCACTTGTCATGCTTCTTAGGTTCGTACTTAATGCAGGATGCATCGACATTCTTAGATGTCATTTACGAGCCCCGGGAATTAGGTTAAATGATGCATTCTTCAAACTGCTGGAAC
This sequence comes from Tetrastigma voinierianum, assembly GCA_016808115.1. Lineage (NCBI taxonomy): Eukaryota > Viridiplantae > Streptophyta > Magnoliopsida > Vitales > Vitaceae > Tetrastigma > Tetrastigma voinierianum. Next base: position 415,997 of record JAEQBH010000463.1, read on the forward strand.
ATTAAATGCTCAGTACATGTTTTGACTCAAATAGGAGTGTTTTAAGGGTTTGTTTTTAAAGCTAAACAAAGATCCGGTTTTGGCTATGACTATATGTCATTTGCCCTAATGCAAGAAAATAACCCGAGGACACCTTATTAACCCCATTTTATCAAGCTAGTGACCCAAGCCTTCAAGGCCTCTATTTCACACCTCATTTTAAACTATTTCAGTTAGTTAAGTGGCACCAACACCCACACTTTTTAATGCAAATCCAAAAATCCAAACAAAAGCCTCACCATTTTGAATCATGATACGAATCATTTTTGGGATGAAAACCCATCCCCGTGTTCGACCCTAGACCGCTATACTGCAGTAGCTTGACTACGGTAGTAGGAGGAAATTAGGAAACAAATTTTGTTGATTCCGGATCACCCTACCGTGGCACGAATCAAATGGCGTCGTTGCTGGGGATGGTGCCAAACTACGGATGATGAGTCATATGTACTTGCAATCTACATTACAAGTGTTATGACCTTAACCCTTTTGATTTTCATCATGCAGAATTTCGCTTTTTTTTATCAAAGAATACCATCGAAATGCTTTTTTTACCATTACTATTTTATATTTTAATAACACTGACCCTTGGCAAGCCTCTTTCGTTGTTCTTCTTGTTTTGTCTCATTTGTGTTAGGTGTTTATGCAAAGATTGGGATAGAGGGATATCGTAGATTGCAAAGAGTGAGTGCACCACTGAGCAAGGCTATGAAATCAATGTGCACAAGGACCAAATGGATCCCCGACCGAGGAACAGAGTCAACAAGGCACCTGAATCCAACAAGATACGTAGATCAATGAGAGACTCACATACACCCTCCTAGAGTAGCGGCTTTTCCGCATCATGACACTGGCCGAGGATGGGTGCTGAGACCTTATTTGGTGCCCCCGCCTCCCACATTTCACGGTATGGAGAATGAAAATCCATATCACATTCGGATTTTGAGGAAGTATGCATAACTTTAAGGAGGGTATACTTAAGTGGAATTGTTGAAGTTGAAGGCATTCCCGTTAACCCTCAAGGACAAAGCCAAAATATGGCTCAATTCACTAAGGCCGAGAACGATTAGAAATTGGGCCGATCTTCAAGCTGAATTTTTGAAGAAATTCTTCAATACAACCAAGACCAACAGTTTGAAGAGGAAGATCTACACTTACTCGGCCTATGACAATGAGAAATTTTATTAGTGTTAGGAGAGATTCATGGAGACCATCAATGCATGCCCACACCATGGTTTTATGGATGCTAGTGAATCATTTTGAGATGGTATGTTCCTACCATGAAGCAACCGCTAGAAACTATGTGAGGTGACTTTCGAGTAAAATCCGTGATGAAGCCATGGACTTCTTGAATTATGTGGTTGAAACTTCCAAGGCTTGGGATGAACCGAATCCGAGGGAAGCTGAAAGAATGAAGCCGTCAACCCACCAAAGGGGAGGCATTTATGCACCTTCTGAGGGAACGGAGATGAGCGAACCGATAGCTCGACCCGCAGGCCGAGGAGCTCGAGACGAGGAATCAACATGAAATGCAAGGAATGAATTGTCTCGCATCTCACCCAAATTTCGCCTAATTGTCGTACAACACCACCTTGGGGAGCATTGTCCAAAGAGGTTCGCTTGCAGAAGAGACTTAATGCAAGAACATGCCCATGTTTTGGGTCAAAATAAGCCACCTACAAATACTCCATATGGCAACACCTATAACCCCAATTGGAGAAATAATCCAAACCTTTCGTGGAAGCCAAAACCCCCTGCATATGCCCTCCCGCACGACAATGGGCTAGCTTGGTTCCACTTCAAAGACAAGAGTTGAAATTCTTACCTTCTTCCCCTGTTGAGTAAGCAATTATGAATTTAAGCAAAGTGGTAGGCACGTTTGTGGAAGAACAAAAGGTGCTGAATGTCCAAACCAATCAGAAAATTGAAAGAGTAGAGAGCTCCCTCAACCAGAAGATAGACAGCATGCATTTTGAGCTGCAAAGTTCCACACAAAGCCATCTAGCCAAGAGCATGGTTCGAAAAAGGGAAATTTCCTTCCCAGACACAACAAAACCCTAAGGGAGTGCATGAAATAGGCTCAGCCAGTGATCCAAATGCAAGAATTGATGAAGTCAAAGCAGTAGTGACTTTTAGAAGTGGTAAAGAACTGAGGCCAGCAGTCCAAGCACTAACCAAAATAGCTCCTACAGTAGTTGATTCGCCAGAGGAAGAACAATCAGCAAACGGGGAAGAGGTGAAGCCCAGTGTACCCCCTCCTTTCCCACAGGCACTTTGAAAAAAGAAAAATTCAGTCAACCAAACTGAAATCTTAGAGGTGCTACGGCAAGTAAAAGTCAACATCCCTCTTCTTGACATGATCAAACAAGTCCCAACATATGCAAAGTTTCTGAAGGACTTATGTACAGTAAAAAGAGGCCTCAATGTGAACAAGAAGGCCTTTTTGACCGAGCAAGTGAGTGCTATCATTGAGTGCAAAACTCCGGTGAAATATAAGGACCCAGGATGTCCTACAATCTCAGTTAATATTGGAGGCTTCAGTGTAGAAAAAGCACTATTAGACTTGGGAGCTAGTGTGAACCTACTACCATATTCCGTATCTCAATGACTTGGTTTAGGAGAACTAAAACCCACTTCCGTCACACACACTATCTTTAAGCGATAGGTCCTATTAAAATCTAGAAGAGGACCATTGAGGATGTTCTATCTGAGTGGACAAGTCTACTATCCGATTGGATTTTGTAGTATGAAACCACCGAGCGCCGTGTGGTGGGAACCAATCATGTACCCATCATATTGGGAAGGCCGTTCTTGGCTACTTCGAATGCCATAATAAATTCTTAGGAATGGGGTTATACGCTAACGTTTGGGAATATGACTTTAGGCTCAATATCTTCCATTTGAGTAAAGAGCATATGCACACAGTGTCAGAGAGACGATTGTGAAGAAATCACGCACTAACCAGTCTGATTCTTGAAGAAGCAGACGATAGGCAGCGTATGCGAAGATGTATTAACCGAATTGCTCGAGTGCCTTGGGGCAACGCAGACCTGATCATGAACTTGGTGCGAGAAGTGCTGGAAAAGGAAAATGGAAATCCTACACCTCATTGGTAGTAGCGAAGAACGAAGGAACCTCCAGCGATTAGAGCTCAACCATACGGTTGATTTAAAATATGGATTACGGGAAGAAAACAGCGTGTCGGTTGTGACATCATCATGGCGGCCACTTCCGCAAGAAGCACGACTGCGCATCTCCTGAAATTAATAAACAAGCTTTGGGGTGGAAATTTTGATTTAAAGGCATAAACCTTGTCTGCTTTACCACGTTTATTTAGAAGAAGAGGCTAAAAAGGCATTTAAGCGATACGAGGAAGGAGGTTGAACCTCATGCAGGTAGTTCGCATTGAAGTCGAAATTGCTGAAGTGGTATCATTACCCATATCAGATAGCACTTGGGTAAGTGACTCGGGTAGTACCCAGTGGGGTGACCAGCTGTGAGAAAAATGAAAGGCTGAGGAATTGTCTACTAGACACCACTTGGGTTGGGTATTGTGCATAGATTACGGGAGGCTCGATGGAAGTGCGAAGGATCCTTCCCAACTGCCCTTCATTGATCGGCTTCTTGAAAGTTTGGACACCGTTCTGTTGCTTTGTGGATGGGTATTCGGGGTACTTCCCGGATAGAGATTGCCTGAAGATCAAGAAAGACTACCTTTACTTGTCCATTTGGCACTTATGCTACGGATGCCTTTTGGTCTTTGTAACGCCCACTTTTCTTTAGAGATGTATGCTTAGTATGTTCGCGATATGGTGGGCGCATAATGGAGAGTAACCATGGATGACATCCTTGTTTATGGAGGTGATTTTGAAGAATGTCGACTAATCTTGGAAGTATCTGAGTGCATTGAAAGAATCTAGCCTTGCTTGGGAGAAATGCCATTTGCCTTAAGTGAACGAGGAATTGTCTTTGAGGCATCATCATTTCGGTAGGGAATAGAAGTTGACAAGGCAAAAAAATTGAACTTATTTCCAAACTACCATCTCAGCCAGATGTAAAAGCAGTTCAGGCTGATTCCTTGGCCTTGCGGGAGGCTTTAGAAAGATTCATCGAGGACTTCTCGAGATTCTTGAAAGCCCCTTTATAAGCTAGAAGGATGCTAAATTTGTTTGGGAAAAGAATGTCGAAAGTTTTGAAGGCTGAGTCCCATTTGACCTTGCACGATAGTACGAGCACCCGATTGGCGGTTGCCTTTTGATGATGTGTGATCTGAGTGGTCTTCTTGTGGAGCGTGCCAGCGAAGAGGATGGAAACCTCCGTATGAATCTATTATGCGAAACAAAACCTTGAATGAAGCACAAAGGAACTACACTACAGGAGAAGGAACGGTAGCGGTGGTCGCCTTAGACAAATTCGAGCATACTTGGTTGGGTCGATATAGTCATTTTACAAATCATTCGGCTTTGAAATATCTCTTGACCCAAGCAAAATGCAAGGGAAGACTTATCAGATGGGTTCTTACCTTCAAGAATTTAACTTACCAAATTAAGGACAAGGGGGTAGAGAATGTGAATTTGGCATACCATCTTTCAAGATTAACAATAGCCCGAAGCACTCTGGCAGCCCACGTGATGATGAATTTCACGAAGAATCTTTAATGCGAGATGGAAAAAGCTCACTGGTATGCTTTCGCATTGCCAATTTCTTACCACGGGAGAAATCCGTATGATTGGAAAAAACGAGGATAGGGAAGTATTTCTTTCTTCGGAATCCATTCCTAGTATTGGGAAGAGCCACTTCTTGTTTAAATCTTGTGCGAGATCGGATAATCGGGAAGTGTGTGCTGAGAGGAACAACGAGGAATTATATGAGCCCTTTGCCACGAGTGCTGTGGTGGTCACCTAAGTCCCGAGAAAATGCTTAATGAAGGTCTTTCGCGGTATGGTTTTCATGGCCCTCCTGTTTAAAGAAGCACAAGAATGTAGAGTGTGACCCGGATGCGAAGGCTCGGGGGGTGTCGGCGATAGATCATGTATGATGCCCTGAACCCCGATTTTTAGTGGTCGAGCTGTTTGATGTTTGGAGACATGATTTCATGGGACCTTTCCCCATCTTGTGGTCATACATACATATTGGTGGGAATTGGACTATGTGTCCCAGTGGGTTGAGAAATCCTAGAGACCCATGACCACGAGGTGGTGCTTTAAATTCTTAATGAGCATCTTTTCTAGGTTCGAGGAATTGCAAAAGCCATTGTCGTGATGGGGGTTCACATTTACGCTAACAAACCTTTCGAAAACCTCATGGCTAAATATGGTGTACTTGAAACAGGTAGCCACCCCCTTACCATCCTCGGCTTAGTGGTCAAGTAGAACTTGCTACTTGAGGGAGATTAAGACCATTCTAATGAAGGTGGTGAACAGCAACATAAAAGATTGGTCCATAAAACTGCTTGATTCACTGTGGGCCTACAGAACAACTTTCAAAACAATTCTTGGAATGTCCCCTTTTCGGTTGGTCTATGGTAAGGCATGTCACCTTCCAGTGGAGATCGAATATAAAGCATGGTGGCGTCGAAGGCTGAGCGTATGGATGTAAGTAGGGACGAAAGGTTCATGATCTCGATGAGTTTGGAAGAATCTGAAATGATGCCTACATGAACTTCGAGAAGATTGCAAAGAAAGATAAAAAAATGGCATGATCAAATGATAACTGGCAAGAATTTCAACAAGGGGGACCAAGATGATTCCAAACTCCATCTGTTTCCGGGCAAGCTCAAGTCGCGATGGACGGGTCCATTCATAGTTCAGCAGACACACCCCAATGGTTCAGTAGACCTACTCAATCCAAATGATAATAGGGTGATCAAAGTTAATGGACAGAGGGTGAAGCCCTATATTGTGCAACAGACCTTCAAGGAGGAAATTCTCCTTCTGGACCCTCCTTGAGGCCGCAGGCCACACATTTAAGGGTGGCTCCTGCTTGTCTCATAAGCCACTAATTTAATTGCTTAGTTTTGATTAAGTTTCTTTTTGTTTAAAATTTTTTGTTGTAATCAGTGTTTGGCATTTTGTTTTGCTTTGTGTTGACAGCTATAGTATCATCAACCACTTCACAACAAAGACCTCAAATTACCTAGTCAGACATCCCTCTCCCGCCACCATGACAAGGAGATACCATTCCATCCTCTAGCTTTTTCATTCCCCATCGGGTCACCGGGAGCAATTTCATATTGTCAGAATTTAGTGTTTCTACTCGCCTTGAGTCGAGAACTAGCTAATCAGATGCGCCATAATGTTAGAACAATTTCCATGCATCGCTGGGTTTTTGGTCGACTGGTTCCAATGTATTCAACCCGGTACATCCGCCTTTAGCTAATCACACACACGTACATCGCTTGTATCAATAGGTTGAGAGGCTATACACCTCTTTTCACTTTGCAAAACCGGCCTTATACCTGTTGACGACCTGTAACAAATTTGTGTTACCCATAAAAAAAAAAAAAACCAATGTAGTCTTCCAAAAATAAAAAGAAAAGAAAAAGGAAAAAGAAAAAGAAAAGAAGAAAAAGAAAAATGAAAGCCGTGATGCTTTGCCTTGAAACCCGAACACGGTCCGAGGGGTATATGGCGAAAGCCTTTAAAGCCCCGTGCCCTAAACCTTAATTGGTTGGGAGTCATCACTCTAGTGTTCGCTTACACGGGTGGACGGGTAGAGTTTAACCGTTGTAGATGCTTAATTTCTAAGTCATTCAAGTCCTGGCGGTTTCGTAGAGTTTGCGTGGGTCATTGATCCTTTTGGCTTGATGCCCTAAACCTAATTGGCTGGGAGTCATCGGTGGACCTTCTCTCAAGCACACTGACTTTGGTGAAGCCTAGTTTTTAACATTGCACCCTACAAATACAATCAAATAAGGAAATAAGAGGTAATCGAGTCTATTTAGGTTGTTCTCATCAGCTAAGGCCCCGCAGAGTTTGTCGGGGGAGGGAATAGCTTTGCAAATTATTGGTTCAATCGTTATCTTAAGAACACTTAGACTTTGGTGGATGTCTAGGTTTAATTTCTTTCGAATCGAGGTTTCGCCAAAACTTCGTTTCTTATATGGCATTTGTTCTTTCATGATGGTATCTGTACAGGGTCTAAATTGTTCATACTGAGGGTAAGGCCTAATTGTACACACACTTTTTGGACAGCATACACTTTTTGCAAAAGCACATCATACATGCCTTGATTGTTTTTAGCATTGCTAAGGGACTAGCAACGTGTCGGTCAGGGTGTGATTACACCCAAAAGTGCTATTTTGAGTCCTATTTAAGATAGGTTTTGAGTGCTTTTTGAGTACTAATCATATGAATTGGGCTTAAATTGACATGTGCAGTCCGTTTAGTACTACTGATTTTGTTTCGAAGCCTGCTTGGTAATTTTATGTTTTGTGAGCCTCACCATCATTTCAAGTCGCTTCGAGTTGCGCTCGATTTATGCCATGTTCATACACTTCTGCGATTTCATCAAGCCGAGTTGAAGAAATGTCATGGAATTGAAGAAATGGAGGGTCAACTCAATAAAATTTGAATTTTCGCCATGCCTTGTATTTTCTCTATGATAGCTAAATTCCAATTATGCATAAAGGGAATCATTCCCTCCTGTGGTTTTTGTTCCAAATGACCTCGTTGTAATTCCCATGTTGTCCCTATCAGAATCATAGCATATTTTGTGTATTTTTGGTATTTCACACATCTTGTATGGCTATATAAGCCACCTTATAACTTTTGTAACCCTAACTTTCATAAAAGCATTCATTCACGCAACTTTGTTTTAGGTTTCATGCCTTTCTCTCTTTCTCTCTCTCTCTTCTCTCATTTTCACGCCAAACACCACCTTTGAGGTGACGACAACTCAAGGGATGCTTATTAAGCCTCAAAACTAAGAGGAGGGGTTGCTAGGTTGGTTAATGGTGGTTTCCATGCCATGTTTATAAGGAAGGTGGTGGTAAAAATAATGCATGTAAAACAACAAGAAGGAATAAGACACAATAAACCAAAATCAATAAAGCCTCACATTTTAATCATGATAATTATTTATAAAACCTAACTTGTTCCCACCTTAGACCACTATAATCAAGCAAAGAGTTTCACCACGATAGTAGGAGAAATAGGGAAACACCTTTGTTGATTCCTGACACCCAATGTGTGTACTAATCACTTCTCACTAACAAGGGAGATTCTTTTCTCCAGCATAAAACAGTCAACACAACTGAGGTGAGATCTGTGATAAACTCAATATTGACACGCTTCCTCCACCAAAAGTCGCCAAGAACCCTCCTTCGGTGGACATTGTCACGATCGGCGAGGGTTTCTTCTACGGAGTCTTACAGGCTGTCCCATTTATGCTCAAAGTCATTTCAGCCCATTTAATTTCTGTCCAAATTGTCTTCCACAAATGACACTCTCCGATCTCAATGGGCATTCATCCCCTTCTGCTCTGCCACAAAGTCATCCACTATCTAGGTAAGGTCCAAAATGGCTTGTTCAAATGGAGGGATTGACTGTGGGTGGCTAAGGCAGGTGACTGAGGAGTCAAGCATAAAATGGAGGTTCAGAGGTGCATACTGTGGAGTTCTCGTTCTATGAGGAATTTGTGTGATTTCCCAACTATGGTTGTAAGCACTACCATATGGTGAACTCATCCATTGGTTTCTATATAGTCCCTTATGGACTCATATTCATTTGATTCCACAAAGTTGTCGACTTTGCTATGATCAATCCCTGTGAATCCCTCATAGACATATGCAATTATAGTTCGCCTTCCTCGATTTCTAGTCCATTGGAAATTCCTGCAGTAAAAATAGGGCAACACAAGACAACACCAAAAACAATCCTGCAGGAAATTTTATTTATTTATTTTTTTTATATTAGTGAAATGTACTAAAAAAAAAAAAAAAAATCGACAAAGGGAAACAATAAAAGGGTGGTTTCACGTAACTTGTGACAACACAGTACCAATGGTGTCATCATTCGTTATTTAGGCACCATCCCTGAACGGCCATTTGATTCGGTACACAAAGAGGGTGATCCTAAATCTCAACAAAATTTGTATCCTAAATTCTCCTACTCCGTGAGTAAACCACTACAGTGATAATGGCTCTAGGTCGAACACGTGGACGGGGTTTTCTTGCACAAATGATTTTACATCAAGCTAAAAATGGTAATTAAATTTGATTTTCAGTTTGGTTAAAACGGTGAGGTTTGGGGTTTAAAACTGAAAATAAAACAAGTTAAAATGTAAAATAGAATTCCTTGAAGTGTTAGGTCACCGGCTGAGTTCTACAGTCATCGAGTTCATGTCCTTTCTCAAGGCTGGGGAGGATGACATATAGTCATTTCCGAACTGATCTTCATTTAGCTTTAAAACCTAACCCTTAATAATTATCCTTTGAAAAAATGGCATCCACTGGCCATTAGTGCTCTCGGTCATTAAAACAAAAATCACCTTTACTCACCTCCCAATGGATCATAAATGATAACTAACAAACATCAATGGATCTAACATTAAGCATCCAATGAGCCCAAAAGATTACTAAGTAATAACCATTCAAGGAGACTAAAAAGGAGAAACCTAATGTTGTGCTGAGAGTACGACGGGCGTTGACTACTCCGTTGAAGAACAGGATCTCCAATAGCCTCCGATCCCGCACTGCTGTACTTTTGTTTGGCAGGAGGGTTTTACTACTTCATCCTCCAAGTCATTATCCTCGAGGGTGTTTGGCAACCAAGAAAGGAGAGAAAAATGAGAAAAGGGAGAGAAAGGAGAAGCTGCTGAGAGAGCCGAAGCTTCTCCTTCGCCACTTTATTGATTGATTAGTGATTGAGTGTTACTTAATCCATCAGGCTATATACGTCAGAGCAAGGGGAAGTTAAAAGCAACCAAAATCATAAGGTATTACAAGGGATAGAAATGGGAAAAACAAAAAAATGTGCAAACAAGGCAGTACATTTGCCAAAAGTATGAACGGCGCCAGGATGGAACAAAGGTCGGGAGGAATAATTGTAGGTAAGAGGAAATTCTCCTGTGTGCTCCAATTTCTTGTAGCTCCACTCTTCTTGCATTTTCGCCTTCTTTCCTTTCCGTATCCGATCCGTACGCCGAGTTTAACTCAATTCTTCTCGTGCTTGATTCACTTAACAATTTTGGCATAATTAGTTCGCAAAACTACAAAATTTGCCACAAAATACGTGATTAGTAGAATAGTAGGACCTTGATGTGCAATCAAGACAGGAATGATTAGTACACAAAAAGCACTCAAAACCTATAATAAATAGGGCTCAAAATAGCAACTTTTAGGCACTAATCAGGTTGGGCTCAAGTCACCTAAGGTCAAGTTCGCAAATGTCGAGCGCAACGAGGAGACTCTTGGCCTGGACCTCAATCTATTGGAAGAGAAACAAGAGCAAGCTCTGAAACGCGCCGAGGACTACCAACAAAAAATAGCAAGGTACTATGATCGGAAGGTCAGGTGTAATAGTTTCAAGCTCGGCGACCTAGTACTCAAGAAACTCCTACCATCAAGGAAAGACCCTACTCACTGGAAACTGGGACCCAATTGGGAAGGACCCAATATAGTATCACGGGTAATCCGTCCTGGCAACTATGAGCTCCAAACATAAGAGGGAAAGACCCGGCAACACTCTTGGAATGCCGAGCACCTCAAGCGCTTTTACCCATAAACCTCATATTGTATTTATTAATAAAGTCCAACAATTCTACTTTCGCTCAAATAACATTTTTTTTGTTTATTTACGGTCTGCCTACTCTCAAATCATAATAAAAGAACCAGGGAGCTCGGTTTATTAGAAATCCATAGGGCTCGATGGTTACATGAAACGTTAGACAAGTATACGAGTTTTCAAAGGATTGTACTTTTATTACAGTTACATCAGAAAATTAATAGCCATTCAAAAAAAAAAACCCCCACAAGAAAGAGAAGAGGAAAGCAAGAAAAGAGAGGAGGAGAGGTATAGCATAAGAAGCGGGACTTGAAGCCATTTAAGGAAAATACCACAATTAAGAGAAAGAGGGAGCAAAAGAAAAAAGAAAAAAAAAGGGAGGAGATGTATAGCATAAGGAACGGGACTTGAAGCATTCAACAGGCTACCCCCTCCGAACGTGTTCCCTGACCCAACTCCATCAAATGGTTGGACTGGGGAGCAACACAACTCCAACAAATGGCGGGACTAGGGAACAACACAACTCCAAAAAATGGCAGAACAACGAAACCAAACGTCGGCCTATGACCACCAAACACTTCGCAAGAAGGGCAATCAACCTGCTTCACGCTGCACGAACCGACATTCATTAGAAGGCAGGAAGGAAACTGGAGCCGGGTATAACACGCACCCTCGAAGGAAGGTGGTTATTTATAAAGAAGCCTAGACACCTAGGGAAGTTACGTAGTCTGTTCCGATTCTCCATAGACCGACATTAAAACTGTGTGCACTTTCCTAAGGGAAGGGAGAAGAAAGAGCAACGTAGCTCATATCAGGAGCCAGTAGCTTAGATATTAAACAACCATGTAGCTCAGATAAAGAGCCATGTAGCTCATATCAGGAGCCAGGAGCTCGGATATTAAAGAGCCAAGTAGCTCGCATCAGATCCGTGAGCTAGATAATAAAAGAGCCACGTAAATCGCATTAGAAGTTCCAAGAGCTCGATATTAAAGAGCCACGTAGCTCAGATTAGGAGCTTAGTAGCTCGGATATTAAAGAGCCACGTAGCTCAAATCAGGAGCCCAGGAGCTCGAATATTAAAGAGCCACATAGCTCAAATTAGGAGCCCAAAGAGCTTGATAGCAAGAAGCCACGTAGCTCGCATCGTGAGCCAAGAGTCAGAGTATTAAAGAGCCACGAGTCAGCCAGAGCCCCGCACTGGATATTAAAGAGCCACGAGCTCGCCCTCAGAGCCCAGTCGACATTAAAGATCCATGTAATCTCCGGGACGAGCCGAAGCTCGGATATTAAAGAGCCACGTAGCTCAGATAAAGAGCCATGTAGCTCAGATCAAGAGCCACGAAGCTCAGTTCGGTAAGAGCCCAGTAGCTCAGCTCATCAAGAGCCAAGCAACTCGATTTGTTAAGAGCCACGTAGTTCAGACGCTAATTGTACAACAACTCAGTTATTAAAAGAGATGAATAGCTCGGGAACCACCCATCTCAGGCTTTAAACTAAGATAATAGAAAAAACGGAAGGTGCAAAGGGTATAAAGGCAAACATCAACAGATCAACAAAAATCAGGGTTAGCATTACAGAAATCCAAGGCTCAAAGCCTCAAAGTTAACAAAATGAGCAGAAACTACAAGGAAAAGCCTAGACGTCTGAATCAGGGCTCCGAGCAACATGTATGTCAGAGGGTGAAATACCAACAACGAGGTAGGAGAGTCGACCTCTGCAGGAGTCTCAACATTAGGTTCACCAGGGGGAGGAATAGAGCTGGGGGCATCTAAAAGCACCATGGGGTCTGCTTCGTCTTCAAAGTCAGATTATTCTACCTCCCCCTCTACAAGAACTTGGAAGTTGAAAGTTAAACTCGGGAAAACCTTAGTAGCCTTACGACGAAAGGCAAGCCACCCGGAGGTCCACAAGGTACAGGCCTCGAATCTCAGCTCGGCGATCACCCCTTTCTTCTGATTGACCAAGGCCTCCTGCCTCTAAAGATCCCCACGAAGCCCATGGCATTCCTCAATTAAGAGCTCCACGGAGCTCACGGCCTGTGGCTCCTTGGCCTAATCTCAGCCAGTGTCGCGGCTTCACTCCTAGCCTGCTGTGAACCACGTAGCTTGTCCCCGCCACCTACCATCCCCGACCGCCCGCAACGCACCCTAAGAACCCTCAACCACCCCCGAGCCTTTTTTCCTTATCTTAGCCCGCCTCGCACCCGTGGTGCTTCAGTCCGACGATACCTCACGACGTCCTTGCCAAGGCACTGCACCCGAGCTCGAAGGTCGGCATTCTCGGTGGTCAAGGAAGCAACCTTGGCTCTATTTGCTTTTACGCTTTAATGTAACCTCGACAAGGCTTGCCTCCCGACTGTGCTCTTCATATAGGTGGCTATCCGTTAAAACGATAAAAATTAACAAAGAACGATGAAATGAACAAATTAAGGCGTCCGGACTTACGATAGCATTTCCCTGAATCGATAAGGCTAGAACCTCCTCAACAGGCATGGCATCCTCCCTCTTGAGGTCAAAGTCCCGTAGGACAGACGATATAGCCTCGACAGCGAGCTCTGCACTTGCGAATAACGAGTCCTCATCCCTCTCAAGACCAAAATGTTTCCTCCCCTCTTCCTCAAATGCCTCGGAAGGAAGCTCGACGGTTTGCAACGAGGGGCTCCGAACATAAATAGGCATGATATCCAGAGGAGGATCGATGATCCTCTCGGGGGGACTCCCGGCTATCGCAGCCCTGGGAGAACTGAACTGTGGACCTGTCATCTTTGATACCCGACCAAGCAGATGCTGCGGCGACTTCACCCGAATTGCCCCCGCATAGTGCCCCTTTGTGCAGCATTTATTATGAGAAGGCGACGCCCCAACTTCAGGACTTTGCCTCGAGCCGCATGGTTGTCCTTGGAGGCAATCGGGACCTTGCGCTTAGCGCTTCTTTTCTTCTTCGCCAAAAATTCAACTCGAGCTTGAAGCTCTTCCCGAGAAGGCTTCATGACAGAAGATTGGGGTGGCCCCAAAGCGGAGGGTCAAGATAGCTTCACGCCCAAATGCCTGGGAGGTCGAGAAGGTTCCACACTAGAAGGTCCAGGAATATCCTACCTAATGAGTTTGGAATACGTCCGCGAACGACATTTAACCAACTTCTGCTTCAGCTCCTCATCCTCAGATCTGAGTCCGTGACGAATACCTGAAGGCAACACAACCAAAGCAAAGTTAAGAACGCCTCATAGCCTGAAAAAAAATCAATTAACCCCACGGCACAACGGAAACTCACGCAAATTTTCTATGATGTACCATACCGTAGGAATGCTGTGCGCATCCTCCGGTCACAGGTTGTACTCCCAGTTGCGATCCCCAATAAAGAATAACATTCCTTCTAATGTTTAATACGGAGGACTAAGATTCCAATGATCGACCGGCACTAGACCGCTTGGAACATATTAAAGCCCGCGACCTCTTTCACACTAAAGAAGGCCAACAACAGAGCTATGCTAGGAACGCCGAGGCCCTTGTCCCTAAAAACGACCAGAAGGCCGACTAAAACACCCAAGAAATTAGGAGAAAGTTGGGACGGACAAACGTTGAAGAACTGTAAGACGTTCTTAATAAAGGGATGCAGAGGAAAACGGAGACTGTTGTCGAAGGCCGCTTCAAAGAAGCAGACCATCTTAGGAACCTGAACTATATAAGAGGTGAGAAGGTCAGGGCACCAAACTCGAACACCAAGAGGGGGCCTATAGTGAGTAAATCTAAGGCTTCTTCCAGCAAAGGTCAGACTTGACTAGACCCACAATATCCGCATACTCCAACAGCCCTCAAATATTCGGAACCACCAGGGTACTTAATCTCACTAATTTTTTCCCTCACCTCGCCAAAGTGGGATGGCGACCCACCAGAGTCCCATCAACCACGGCGGCAAGATTATCGGGACTCTCTCGCTGGTCCGCTCGACTTAATTCCTCACCGGCCTTCCCTTATATGCAAACAAGAAGAACGATTGGGACCAGAGGAAGTACGCATGATTGAGCGAGTATAAGACGAGATAAACAGTGACCACCAGGAACCCACAAAACTGGTAACAACAAAAATAAACAGGCGTAAGAAGAAAGACGCATCATTAGGAAGAAAAAAACAAAGAGACGCACTTAAGCGAGAGATAACGATGGAAATCACCAATGGGCCTTGAGCAATGATCAGAGAAGACTCGGAAAGTAAAATCCACCGCTACAAAGAAAAAGGTTTGAAGAACAAGGATACTTGCCTAAATAGGGGCCGAGGTGTTTCAAAAACACTAGAAACGTTAGCCAAAATGGACACAGAAGTCGAACATAAGCCATCATTACCGCGGTACGATGGACACCGACAAGCCTAGATCAACAAACCCTGTTCGGCCACATGGCATTAGCTGCTCGATCTAAGAAGCAACTTAGCCCTTACCCAAGCTCGCTTCGGCCAAGGGCTAGGGGGCAACTGATAGTGCCTAAAAAATTAGTTCATAAGCCCAGAACGCAAGCCCAAGGAAAGAACCCTAAAACAGGCTAGCATCCTCCGTGGGCCAGCTGAAGAGCCCCACGGGAGGACTCGGGCCATGATAACTTCCTAGTCACTCTCAAAGAGTAAGCCCAGGGCCGAAACTAAGCCTAGCAGACCGGACGGGTGACGAGGATAATTCATTGTCCACCAGTTGAGCCGTAAGAAAGAAAAGTACCCCACCTTCATGATCCGATATCTACCCATTAAGGGAAGAAAGATCTCCCACGATTACGGCTCTCTAATTATCCTCTAATATTCAGTTGGCGATAAGGAAGAGAAGATCCCTTGCCCAATTGGGAAGATGTTGTATCACCATCTAACAAGGAAAGTCATTGTAATCATCCACTATAAATACCGAGCAATCCCACCAAAGAAAGGTACACAGTCATAACGCCATCAACAGTTGAGTTCTTCACTTTTCATAAGAAATAAATTGACTTAGGCATCGGAGAGGCGAATTAACACACTCTGGCCGGATCAAATCTTTCAAAGGCAAATTCTTATAGGTTTTGCGATTTATCCACCCAACGGACTAAATTTCAACGACCCCACGCTCTTGCCCCGTATCGATAAAAAAAGCACCATAAAAAATAATCAAATTAGGTAAAGTATGAAGTAAGCCGGGAAAAAACATTAATTTATGAAGAGTAGAACCTCATTATCACTTAGTTGTAGGCAGGGGTGGAGTTGGATTTATAGTCAGTAGGAGCACAAATTAATGAATGTAGGGCCAATGGTTAAGTATTCTTGAGTTTCAACGGGGTCATGTTAGGTCTGGAGTTTGAATCTCCATATTTCCAATAGAAAAATTTTTGTCCAAAATATTTTAGTGGGGGCATCTACCTCTAATTTTTAGCAATTGTGTCGAGTCAACTTAATCCAGTTAAAAATCAGGCAAGTCGAGTTGGCCCATGCAAATGAAATAGGTGACTTTTTAAAATATTTTATTTTATTTTTTAAGCCAATCTGTCTATATTTTTTTGGTTATTTAAAGAAACTTCTTTCCTTTAAAAAAAATGAAAAAGAAACTTGGGTTTTCCATGGGCCATTCACTTTGTTAGAATTTTTAATTTAATTAATAAGGGTCAGTTTGACAATGCGTTTTAAAAGTGTATCTAGACTTAAAAACACTTTAAATGTTTTTAGGAAAAAAAGAAGACGTTTACTTATATTTTGAAAAGCGTTTTTGAAACTTAAAAAAATCACTTTGATTGTTTTTCTAAGAAGCACTTGGGAGGTGTTTTTAAAAAAAAAAAAAAAAAAAACACTATAAACGTTTTTGGATATTCCTAGAACACCTATTTATTTTTCCTTGAAATATCTATTTATATTATTTAAAAAAAAAAATCATAATAACATGATATATTTTTAATCATTAATTCAAAATATTTTTAAAAAAATTTCTATAATCATAAAAATAATTATTTTAAGTTTTTATTAATACATTTTTTTACATACGCTTTGTTCATTAATTCAAATATTTTTGTAAATTTTTTTTTTATAATAATACAAAGAATTATTTTGGGTTTTTATTAATACAAATATTTATTCATTAATTCAAATATTATTTTAAATATTTAAAAATTATGATCATAAAATAATTATTTTAGGTTTATTAATGTAAATATTTATATATGTTTATTCGTTAATTTAAATCTTTCGGTAAATAATTTTAAATTTTTCATAATCATAAAAATAGTTATTTTAGGTAGGGGTAGACATGGTTTGGCTAACCAAACATTATCACAAAAAGGACCATCAATCTTCGATTTGTTATATAAAACAAAAACTTAATCATCAATACGGTTAATCAAATCTTTGGTTAAACATTTTTTCGGTTAACCATATATCGGATTTTAAATGAACTAGAATCAAAAAATAAAATTTCAATTCCATAATTATATATTAAAAGTCCAAATTAAAATAATTACTATAAATAGAATAAAAAATGAATAAATTGTGATCTATTTATTTGCAATCCCATGACACTTGGTGCATCTATAATACATCCACAAATAATATATGAAGCACATGAAATTAGATAATTTAATCATGTTTTTTTTTTTGTAAATCAACCACTTGTTTCAACAAATTCAATAGAAAAATTAACTACATCTAAAAAAATGATAGCCTATATGGTTTAAGTACTTTTTTGTGAGTAAATTTTTAGACTCAATTTATGTTTAGTTTCCCGGAAATTTGAGAATTGGAATGGAATGATGAGGGAAGGGAGAAAATAACACACATGCTTTTTTCGGAATTTTCTTGTTCTTATTGTAGGGTACTTGGGAAAATGTCTTTGGTTGCTGATGAATTGTAGGAAATAGAGAATTAGATGTTTGAATTTTTATTTTTATTTTTTTGTTTCTCGAGACCAATGGAATCAAAATCTTATGATGGCTTTTGTTTGTCGATTCTAAGGAAAACAGAATTAAGACCTAGTGCCATGAGAAGTGTCGTCTGTTCCAAGAATAGGAAAATAAAAATCAAAGTCAAATTAAAACATCTTTTGGCATGAAAATAAAATATGTTTACCTTAGTTTTCGGGCTTAGTACGATGATGCTATATTTAAGTATTCTAAGTGACCATCTAATTTTTTCCTGAGTTTTGTGTTTGTTTACCAATTTTGTTGCTTATGCGTTAAATCAGGGAGGAAAAAACATATTTGCTAATTTTTTATGATGATTTCAACTTCTTAAGATTTTGATTGTGTTCTTAATGTCATTTGGTATTGATGATGCCTTTTCAACCTGAATCGGGCCGAGCGTGTGGGTCAGTCACTGACCTCGATTACCGCGGGCCGGGATGCGTGCCCGGATTCTTCCGGGTCAGGTAGGATCATCGCGACCGTTGATCCGTTGTGCTCGACGAGCGGGCCCTCGCAAAAACAGCGAAGAAGGTCGGGCGAGGCTTCGCCCGCGGGCCATCCATGCCTGCTAGTTTTCAGAAAGCATAATCCAGAGGCACACTATCGCATGATATGCGCTCAAGAAGCATCTTCTTCTATCACGCGTCGTGATTATAGTAGATGTCCAAATCCAAATAAAATTTAATTTGTGATTTGTTCCTACTAATGGTTTTCTTGGTCAATATCTTATCATAATATCAGAAAGAGTCATTATTGGGATAATCTTCCCTTCCTTATCAGAAAGAGATTCACCTTGATGATCTGCTATTATTTTCCTTTCCTTTATTGATAAGTTTTGGGTTGGATTGGGCATGATGATATCTTGTTAGGGTTATTCTATTTTCTCAGATCGGGCTAAATACAATCCGATTCAGCAGTGATACGGACCTTCTAATTCATCCAAGATCGTCCTTCGCCTAGCGGGTCGCCTTCGTTGGCCGTACCGAGGGGTCGAGGGGCTCAGATTATGCTGGGTGAGCTACTTTGGCTTGGTGAGTGGGTCCCATGAGCCCATTTTTCAAACCCTATCACGCCTCTCACCACTGGGTACCTGCACGCGGGCAAGGGTTGTATCGTTTATCTGATGCAATTTCCACGTGTCCTGCTTGAGGTTGGGTTAGTTATTACTTAGTCATTGGCCATATGTCTCTAGATAATGATGACTCTCGGGGTTTTCGCCGCTTCCCCTACCTCTTATAGTTTCTTTTCTGCCTTCTTTCGTTGCACTTGGCCCCATGCTCTCCTCGGTCCTCTAACTTTCTTCTTCTTCCCCTCCCTCCGCGATTCAGACTTTATTTGCTCAATTCCTGTCTCGACCCTTTTGTGTAGAGTCTTTTTCTGGCATTTCTGTAGCTTCTTCCATCTTATTCCCTATTCACTACGCTCTCTCTACTCTCTTGTTTCCTTCGATCAAGTACGACGAGGCGCGAGGTTAGATTGATCGGATTCCATGCTTTTATTATGGGTCCGGTCGCTTCTTCTTCTTATGTATTGGCAATGACTCTTCATTGCTGCCTGCCTGGACGTTAGGATGCTTCTGGTCGTCACGTGGTTGAACCCCGAAACGTTCTTGGGGCTCCTCCTCCTCCTCGATACGAGCAAGGAAAATAAAACCTAATTAAATATCCCGGGGGTCGACATCTAAATCACGCCCAACATGTCAGACCGTGGGACCCAAATGGTCGGTCCTTCAGAGATGGGGTTACCTTTGCTGAACGCGCACGACTCCTCGCGCCCAAGTATGGACCTTCGACGCCTTGACTTTTTATAGCTTCCGTGTTCTGGACGGTATGTTTCTTTGAGGTCGCCTTTGATAATGGTCTTCGTTTTCCACTGCACCCCTTTATGAAAGGGGTTCTACAACATTTCAATGTCTGTCCTTCCCAACTCGCTCCCAACAGTTGGGGTATTTTGGTGGGCCTATTGGCCTTTTTTAGGGACAAAGGGCTCGGCGTCCCTAGTGTGGCTTTGCTCCTCTATCTTTTTAGACCAAAGGAGACCACCGAGGGCTTCCTTTATTTCTCCAGGCGCCCTGGAGCTCCTCTGGTGATCTCTGATCTTCCTTCCTCCTATAGATCGTGGAAGGGACGCTATTTCATTGTGAGCGGTCGTGAATCGAATATGATCCTTCCGATAAGTGACGACACTCATGCTCCGGTGATCGGGACCACCCTTGATAATCTTTGTGAGCATTTGCCTGCTTTCTGTGATAACTTAGAAGGTTAACATTTATGATTTGGCATTTATTCCTCATGCTTTTCCTGAAAAGGCCTGACTTGACCTTAATGTCAAGATAATGTCGAGCTCGCGCTGGAGGAATGTCCCGCTCGTCCCACGGAGCCGATAAAACTCCAGACATTCTGTCCATCTAATCTGAGGTCCACGCTGTCGACTCGCTTTCGAGGCCCTTTTCCTCGAGTTCACCATGGAGTCTCTCCGACAGTTTACCGCAGCCACCCTACTAGGGGAGAGAGGGATTCGCCCGCACCGGGGCACCTGGCTCCTGGCCCCCGGGGAGGCGAAACCAAAAATCAAGCTCCAAATGAGAAAGATCGGCCGGTTTCGTCAAGGTTCATAAATCAGCGTCTCCACTCTCTCGCCCTCGGGGGTGCCGGCGGGCGCAGCTCACTGCGGCCGAGTGGGCCCTGTGGTCACGAGCTCGCCCCTTCTGCCTCCGCCGTAAAGGCAAAAATCTCTGGATGGAGCCGCCGAAATTGCTGGCTGCTATGCCTATTACCGTCTGGAATCCATCTTCGGAGAGTGCTAGGCCACCTCCTCGAAGAGTGGAAGAGTTGAAGAGAAAACTTAATCAAAAGTTACGAAGATGAGGACTTTGCTCTTCAACGATGAACTCGGCGTGCGCGATCTTGTCCGTCCCATGATTCCGACCTGAGGTCAAAGCGCCGCCATTGATGAGGCTCGTCATCTCTTAGGGGTTTCTAAGTCCCCGTATCCGATAGTGTCTGCTTTCTCGTGCTGATCCCGTGTTGATGTTGACTTCATGTTTGATGCGTGTAGCCACCATTTGAAGGGTCTGGCCGATAAAGCCAAACTAAAAGAAAAGCATGTAAAAATCGCCCGGATTTATAAGGCGAAGGCGGCCTCTCTTTCTTCTGAGCGGACCGAGCTGCAAGAACGGGCGCAGCGTACGACTGAGGAGGTGGAGAGACTTAAATCTGATCTAAAGCATACAGCGTCGACTCGTGCTCGGGCGAAAAGTAGAGAGGATGAAGTTCAAAGTAGCTTAGCGGCGGTTGAAGGCGAGCTTCGGAAGGTCCGAGGTGAGCTCCATGCTGCGCTGAATGATCTGATTGAGACCCGGGATGGGCTGTAGTCCTCCCAGTACGAGCTTCAGACGGTTAGGATGAGTTCGCTTAAGATCCCGAGCGAGCCGGAGTCCTCAAGAGGAGCCGCGCGCCAATGGCGATCCGCGGTGGATAAAGTAGCGTAGCCTAACTCGTGGCTCGAGCGAAGCCTCCGAGGCGAGTGGGCCCCGCAGACACGGCCACTCATGAGGCCTCCGAGGTCAGAATTCGGCGGATCGGCTGGAATGAGGAGTGCTGTCGCGGATTGGCGGATCTTCACCAAAGAACATCCTTGGCTGCCTCGTGAGGATGATGCTATTAGCATTATCGGGAGGACCAAGCCTCGCTCAATGGGCTCTAGGTGGCTCAAGCCAAACAGAAGGTCAAACGCCCACCTGCACTTGACTTCAACTCGATCTCCCAAGTGAGATGAGGAGGCAGAGGGCTTTCTCTCGCAAATTATTCTAAAGAACCTGATACTCCCGTCGGCTTCTCCATTCCCCTCTTCATCAGTTCTGTTCCTCCCACGACTCCTAGGTTTTTGTACTCATTTTGCCCGCCTCTCGAGCATCGACTTTTATATTTTTCTTTATGTACACTGCTTCCTTTATTTCCTGCCCGGGGCCCGTAGACATATGTAGTTTCTTAATTAAATAATATCTATTTTTCATCGTCATGTTTCCTACCGTAGTATTTTCGCTTTTCTTCAAGGAATTGTAAGGGTCCGACCCGAGGTCCGAATGAGCAATTAAGTCAGAAACTCCAGGTTGCTGAGGCTTCGTGGGCTAATTTGTACGAGCTGGACCGATTCCTATACTATAAGGCCTCAGATAGGGTGGAGCTCACAAATCGAGTCACGGGTCTCATCGACCGCCTCAGATGTCAACCGATTTTTTAGGTCAGAAGAGCAAAGCTCGTCAATTTGAGCGGCTGATCTCCATCGGCTGATTTGCATGAGTTGAACAGATTCCTTGGGCTGCATGACCTATTTTTGGCAGAGCTCGTCAATTTGAGTTGGTAGGTCGCTGGCCGAAATAACAGAGTCGCAGTTGACTTCTTAGGCTACTTAACGGCGCCGAGTCGCTGAGCCTGGCCAATTTGAGTTGGTGGGCCTGCTTTTGGTCGGTAGTCACCAAAGTCGAGTTGAATTGACCTCCTTAGGTTGCATGACTCAGAATCTGGAGCTCGCCAACGTAATCGCTGGGCCTCGCCTATGCGAATAGCCGGATGTACTCGCCCATATGAAACCTCCTCGCCAATCGCGAATCACGGAAAGTAGTGGCCCGCTATGTGGATCTCTTGTGAAGAGCCTGCCAATGAGAAACAGCCGCGCAGCTCGCCAGGGAGCCATCGGGGCTCCGCGCCGTGGCCCCGGGAAGAGCCTGTGAATGCGATCCACAAGGCGCAGCCCGAGTGAGCACCGGGCCCCGCGCCCCGCGGGCTCGCGGGGCGTCTCTGCACCTGAGCGCGGCGACGAGCCGAAAGTGGCAATGTAACCCGAGCCGGTCCGACTCCCGAGGCGCCGTGGCCTGCGGCAGAGTAGATGAGCTCGGCCAAAGTGAGCCATCGGGCTCCCGCGCCGTGGCCTTGGTGGCGTTCCAACCGGGAGTGGCAATGTAGCCCGAGCCGGGTCTCGACTCCCAGGCGCCGTGGCCTCGTGCAGGATGAGCCTGGCCAGCGGAGCCACTCGCTCCGGCGCCGTGGGCCTTGCGGCGTTCCAGCCGAGTGGCAATGTAGCCTGAAATGGGTCTCGACTCCCGAGGCGCCGTGGCCTCGTGGGGCAGTAGATGAGCTCACAGCGGAGCCACAGCTCCCCGGCGCTGTGGCCTTGTGGCGTTCCAGCTGAGTGGCAATGTAGCCTGAGCTGGTCTGACTCCTGAGGCAGCGTGGCCTGTGCAGAGTAGATGAGCTCGTCAAAGTGAGCTACTGGGCTCCTGGCGCTGTGGCCTTGGTGGCGTTCCAGCCGAGTGGCAATGTAGCCTGAGCTGGTCTGACTCCTGAGGCAGCGTGGCCTGTGCAGAGTAGATGAGCTCGTCAAAGTGAGCAACTGGGCTCCCTGGCGCTGTGGCCTCGTATGCTCCGTACCGAGTGGCAATGTGTACTCGACCAGCACTTGCCATTTTCTTTCTTGACGAGCACGACGTTTGCCAACCACTCAGGATACTCCACCTCTCTGATCGCTCCCGCTTGGAGGAGCTTGCCGACCTCTTCGTTGATGGCTTTTGCTCTTCGTGCGGGCCTCGCTTGCTGACCGGCCAAGGATTTGGCCGGTGTTCAAATTTCATGAAAGTGATTACCGAGGGTCAATTCCTCCCATGTCCGCCTGCTTCCATGCGAAGACATCTTTGTTATGTCTCAAAAACTGAGTAAGGAGGCTTTTGAGATCTTCCGCTAGATTGGAGCTGATTAGTGCCCAAAAAGTGCTATTTTGAGCCTTATTTAAGATAGGTTTTGAGTGCTTTTTGCGCACTAATCATATCAATTAAACCAATTGATGTGTGCAGGTCCACTTAGTACCACTGATTCCATTTGAGTTTGTTTTTGCAGTTTGCAGTTTGCATGCTCCTAAATTAATTGTTAAAGCTTGATGTCAAAATATGCGGAATGTCAGATTTACAATATTTTCATCATTCAAAAATGAAGAATTGTGAAGTGGATTTAAAGAAAGGAGGATGCAGTAGCCAAATAGGGAAGCATGAGCAAACCAGGGATTTTCACTATGATTGCTAAAATTTCGCTGGGATTGCGAAAATTTCGCAATCATAGCGAAAATTTCGTAATCCTAGAGAAATGTGAAATTTTCGCTATACTAGCGAAATTTGCCGTGACAGCTTAAAATGGCCGCCTGTATTTTGATATTTTGATTCCAAACCACTAATGCTTTGATCAATTACCATTTTGTCCTTAATGTAACATCTTATTTTTTTAGGCATTTTTGTCATTTCACACATTAGGGTTGGCTATATAAGCCCCCTCAACTTTGTAACAAAATTTTTTTTTTTCCATTAATACGCTTCTGCAAATTTTTCACATTTTAGGTTGGGTTTACTTCTGCTTCTTCTCTCTCTCTTCTTCTTCCTCATTTTCTTCTCGGCTGCTGTGTAAACACTCCTCGAGGATGATAACCTAAGGATGCTTGGCAGCCTCAGCTTGGAAGAGGAGGGCTAAGTAGCTTGGCTTTGGGCTATCAGCAGTTGTCCTCATGCTTGAATGTCATGTGCACAAAAGATTTATGGTTCCCTAAATCCTTCTAAACTATTAGGTTTAATGCCATTTAATGTCTTTCTTTGATCAATACTTGTCATACTTGGTTCAAAGGTATTCTTAATGGTAGATGCACCGATATCCTTTTAGATGTCAGCTTACGAGCCATTAAAAGAGGTTAAATGCTAGGGTTTCCAACCGAATGGGACTTTGAATGCTTAGTATTTGGTTTGACTCAAATAGAGTGAAGCCTTGTGGTTAGGTTTTATAGCTAAACAAAGATCCAGCTTTTGGCTTTGACTATGTTACTCATTCTAATGCAAGGAAATAACCCGAGGACATTTTAATAGCCCCATATTATCAAGCTAGTGACCCAAGCCTTCAAAGTTACCATTTCACATTTCACATTAAGCCACATGCTTAGTCGCGAACAAAACAACTTCCCGCTTTTAAACAACCTAAAATCCAAACAAAAAGTCTCACCATTTTCCATCACTAATGTGAATCATCTGTGGATGAAAACTCATCCTCAGAAATTCGACTTAGACTCTATACTGCAAAGAGTTTGACTACGCAGTAGGAGGAACATAGGAAACAAAATATTGTTGATTCCGAATCACCCACTGCGGGCAACAATCAAATGCACCCCCAACCGACACGCTGCTGGGGTCCCTTAGCAATGCTAAAAAAATAAAGGTATGTATGGCTGTATGCATAAAAAGTGCATAAGGTTCAAAAGTGTACAGTGCAAGCTTTAATTTTTAGTATGAATAATTTAGACTCGAATCGAAAAACCAAGATGAAAGAACAAAGACCATGCAAGAACAAGTTTAAGGCAAAGACGGCTCCAGTAAATAAGTCAACTCCGAATTTCACCAACATCTAATTGTTCCTATGTAACCGGGCTTTGAGCTAACAAATTGCAAAGCTATTCCTCCCCAACCTAGCTATTGCCATGGCCTTAAACTGTTGACCAACTTAAATAGATGCCATAATTTTATTTCTTCCTTGATGGCAATGTAGGGTAATGCTAAAACTCGACTTCAATAAAGTCCATATAACGGGGTCCACCTCCCCATAACTCCCAACCAATTAAGGTTTAGGCATCGTCAAAAGGATCACTTGACCACAAACTCCTGTGCTTCCACCCCCGCATCAATGACTTCGAGAATTAAGCACCTACAACACGCTTAAACTCTACTCCATCCACCCGTGTAGCGTAACACTAAGTCGAATAGGACTTAACCAATTAAGGCTTAGGCATCGGGCTTTAAAGGCTTTCGCCATGCTATACCTCGACCCTGCTCGGTTTCAAGGCAAAGTTGGCCACGGCTTTTATTTCTCTTTTTTCTTATTTTCTTTTCTTTTTGCTTTTTCTTTTCTTTTCATTTGGAAGACTACATTGGTCTTCATACATACATGGTAACACAACCTATTAGCGGGTCGTCAACAAAGTTAAGGCCTGGCTGGTAAAGTGGAAAGAGGCACAAAGCTTCAAAACCTATTGGTACAATCTGTGCAAATATGAATTAGCTAAAGGGAATGTTCAAGGTTGAATATGTCGGAATCTCAATTGACCGAAAAACTAAATCATGCATGGAATTGTTCTAACATTAAGGTGTAACATGTGGCTTCAATTTTTCAACTAAAGGCAAGAGTCGAACACAAATGACAACACAAAGTGATTTGCAAAGTGTAGTAAAACTGTAAATAATGCTATAAAGCTTTGATATAACCAAATGGCTAATATATGTTAATATAGCTAAATATGACAAAAACACGCTACTATTGGCTAATACATGACTCCTATACAAAATGAGTAGGCAATTTAAAACTCAGACAAAAAACATGATAAGACATTCTAACTCTAACTTTTCTCCCAGCCAAAGTATAGACATGTCATGTGTGATAGGAAAGCTAGAGATTGGGGAGGTGGACCACCTCACTCGCTGTGAGTGGATCACGCTGTCACGCCACAACATCTAAGGAGGTCACGCCGTGGCTCATCACGATGTGTAAAGCAGAGTGGTTGCAGGTGACTATGATCCAAGGAGCATGGTATGACAATGCTCTAAAGTGGTCTTTGCCGCCAATTCAAGTCCATCGATACCGTAGTAGCCAATGCAATGCATACTCATCCATAACACCGCTAACTCCCTGCCGACATGACATGCTCCTGAGAATGTCGTGGCTCTATATGAAGGGTCGTGGAGGGTCACTGTGGCGCGGGCCGGCTGAGGTGGAGGAGGAGATGGAGGAGAGATAACTGCATCGGGCTCCTCGCCACCTCTACCTCCACTCCCGGGAATGGGATCATCTCTCCTCGGGAGTCCGCCACCTCATCCGCACCTCCTCCCGGTCCCGTCACGGAGGAGAAAAGAAATCAAGATCATGGCTCGCCCAGGAAAAGACAAGACCTAAGGGCATCCGATCCTCCCCAGATACTGGCTCCGAAACCCAGTCAAGCCCGGTGACTGCCCGCAGGTCGCGGCATAAACATAGGTATTTCTCAACTGAGCTGGGCTCATGGTGGACCTTGTCCTCGAAGTGTATCAGTGGCTATTATGACCAAATTTCAGAGGGATCGAACAAGAATCCTCCGATCCGATACAAGGCCTCTAGTATGGCCTCTGCTACCGAACATAGTGTCAGAATGGGAACAGGCCGGTCCGAAAGGTGGTCAATCAAGCACTGAGGCGGAGTCGCCATTTAAAAGTAATCGCCCGCCGTAGTATCTCGAGCGAGACAATGACCATCTCCTCAGGCCTGCCAGGCTAATCTCGATGTCCTTCCAAGATTGGCTCGCTTCGGGCAGCAGCCCAATGCAACAAATGTTCGGGCCACGTGAGTACTCCCGGCCGATCATCAATAGTTAATCTGACCCTCCACCGGACTTGCACCCCCGGAAGTCACGGAGGGTAGAACCGCACCACCGCCGATAGAACCGCCGCGGTCACGGCAACGCGAGGGAGGTACGCGTGAATCGCCCCTGGGCGGGAGTCTTTGAATCGGTCACGGCCAAGGCCGGCATCGCCGAAATGACTCTTCATGAAAATCTTCCGCGTGAGTCCCACGCTCTTAATCTGGGTCTCGACGACAATGGCCGATCCCGAGGTCGGCGATGGGATGGGGCGATGAGCTCCCTCCGCCGGTGAAGCGGATGGCTGAGGCCTAGATGATGAAGACTCCCCGGCCCGACAGGCCCGCCGAGGGCCAGTCTCCCCGATCGTCTCCGAGGCACCTGGGAAGGGCCCGAGGTCCCATCCTCGCCCGATACCTTCTCCCCAACTCCCGAGTCTCCTCGTGGACCGGATTAGACCGTGAGGCCAGGCCTCGCCCCCGCCTCGAGTGCCAACCGACCGGGCTCGAGGGAGTGGACCAATACCGTACGTGCACTCATATCCGTAGTCGCAAAGGAAGGTACTGTGGCTCACTACCGAGGCAAGAACATGGTAGTGCACTGCCACACCGCAAGGCAAATCCAAGCCAGGCATCAGATCCAGCTGGCGACTGCAGTTGGCCGGGCTCGGCACGGCGCCCGCAGGCGGCAGGTGGGACACCCGCAAATGCTGGCTCGTACTTCAAGCGCACGCAGTCCCAAATGGGTGGCAAAGATTGCAGTTGTGGCTACCGGTGGCACACTACAGTGGACCCGCGCCTGGCCCGTCACTTCTTCCAACATGGCAGACCGCACGGCTCAGGGGGAGGGGCTTTGGAAATGTGGATCAAAATGAGGGCCCCCCTTCCTTTTAATAAGGCCATGAGGCAAATTAAAATCCATTAGTACACTCATGCTAGCTAAATCCGACCTCTACTCCGCAAAATAACAATTTTCATCAGAAATAAATAAAATAAAATAATTCAAAAATTATTATTTTAACATATATCTACTAAACAAATTTAAAATAAAATAAAGACAAGATTTAAAAAGAAAGCTGCCAAAATACAGAATCAATGTACCAACACTTAACAAAAATAGTTTAGAATTGTTTAGTTAATATCAAACCCGCCCAGCTTAATCGATTTGATTTCATGGAGGGTCAAGGAGGAGGAGCTCCTTAACCCTAAAGGGCTTGTGTTATACCATGATCGGGTCCATTCATGTTGATTTCTTCTTTACTCGGGTGATTACCGACCAATTGTTCTCGTTAGTTGGTGATCATGACACCTAATCAATCGTTTCATCTTGGTTAGCCAATTCGTAATTTATGGCTCTTTGCTTCCTCGCATTTTGACCAATTGGAGCGCACTTCATCCCTTCTTCCTTATCACCTTCCCCACTGCCTGTGTCAGGACTCAAGTGAAATATGTTGAGCTCCAATGTCATGCTGCCAAAATGTGAGCCGCGATGACTCTATTTCTAAGTAATCGATGATCAGATTGGCAAGGGCCAAAAATGGCCTTCCCAAAGATACTGGCACATGATCAGCCCACTTGCCATTGGTTCGGTATCGAGCACTACAAAGTCTACTGGCAGTAGAATTTGCCCACCTTTACCAACAACACATCCTCTCAACTATTCCCTTAGGAATCTTCAAACATCGACGCCAATGATAGAAGTGATGCTGGCTGGCTTACCCCCTAAACCTAACTCGGCTTATACACCGAGGTATGGCGAGGTTTACACTGGCCTAAATCTAGCGTTGCTTTGTCTAAGTGCAAGTCCCTCCAATGTTGGATCGAAATTGTGGGGATCCCGGATCCTTGTATTCGACCGGGTTCTTGCTGGATTATGGCAATCACTTGCCTTGCTAGGAAGAGACTTTCTTCTCAATGCCTAACCCTTTCTTGACTGTGCACAGATCCTTCAAGAACTTAGCATAAGTTGGGACTCGCTTTAATCATGTCAAGCAAAGGAATGTTCACCTTCACTGGCTTTAGCACCTCCCAAATTTCAAATTGCTCGATTTTTTCTGCCTCTCTCAAGGCTTCTGGGGAAATGGAGGGCATGGTTTTTTCACCTGGTCTTCACCGATGATCACCCTCGTGCTCAAATTTTCCTTTTTCCTTGCATGTTTTTTCGTAGTCATGGGCACCGAAGTTGCTCTATTTCTTCCACTCCTCGTGGTGATTATAGCTTTCACTTCATCCTCCTCGAATTCGTCGGATGAACCTACTCTCATGGACTCCTTTGATTTGGCAATGTTTGGGAAGGGAACTCTCTCTCCAATATCTCCAAAGAAATTATTGATCTGTGATTGAAATACCGCAGTTGTCAATTTTCTCTCTGATTAAGATTGGGTTTCAAGCCCACCATTATTTTATTCAAAGGTACTTTCTACAAAGATTTCACCCTTGTGCCAATTGTTCATTTAGATCCTCGCTTCCCCCAAAATTGCCGACCACCTTGCTCAAGCTCAAGATGGCGTGTTCAACTGGGGAAGAGGATGGCGGCAACTGTGGTTGAGATGAGGAACCAAACTATTGTTTGGCACCAAAGTACATAGGCAGGATTTAGGTTTCCGTGAGAGGTTAGGTGATTTTTCCAATTGAATTGTATGTTACCGTATGGGGTATCTGGTTGTGGCTTGTATTGGCCCAGCAGATTAGTGGCATGTTCGACATCAAATCCTTCACCCATGAATAGGATAGTTTTCTCCGATGGCATAAATGGAGCACTGACATGGCTCGGCCTCAGGCAAGATTTTCAAATACACGCCGCACTTTTACGGAGCCTCTTCCTCTGTAGTCTCCACTTTCCTAGCTTAGGGTTGAGATTTTTGCTTACTCCATGTCCTCCGAAAGTGCAAAATTCCTCCCTTTAGCTGGCCGAGGGCCTCATTTTCTCCATTCTCCTGGTTCGGTCTATCCTAACCCGGAAGTTTCAGCCACATAATTCAAGAAATCCATAGCTTCATCCTGATGTTGCTCAGAAAGTCACCCCACACATGGTTTCCAACAACTGCTTCATGGCAGATATACCAGCGTCCACATGGACGGTGTGGACACGCATTGATGGTTCTATGAACCCTCCCCAACACCGAGTAGAATTTCTATTATCATAGGCCGAGTAAGGGGTAGACTGCCTTTTTCAAATCGTTGGTCTTTATGTAATCAAGAATTTCTTCAAAATTCAGCTTCAAGATCGCCCAATTTCTAATCGCTCTCGGCCTCGAATTGAGCCATATTTGGCTACCTCTGAGGGGCCAAGGAATGCCTTCAACTTCAACAGTTCCATATCGGTTATACCCTCCTTGAAAGTCGTGCATACCTCCTCAAAATCCCATATGTGTGAATATGGATTTTCATTCTCCATACCATGAAATGTGGTAGCTAGGCACTAGATAGGGTCTCATCACATCCTCATAGGAGTTATGATGCAGAAGGAGCACTCACTCTGTGAGGGTGTACAGTCCCTCACGACCTGTATGTTGTTGGATTTATAGGGGGTGCTTGTTGACTTTGTTGTTCCTCAGGTACAGGATCCATTTGGTCACTGTGCACACTGATTTCACAACCTTGTTCAACTGGTGCACTCACTCTTTGCAATCTAATTGAGATCCTCTTCTATCCAAGACGTGATAAACACTGCTATAATAAAATGAAACAAAACAAAGAACACAACAAAGCTTGATTAAACGAAGAAGCTCATAAGAATAGAACAAAATCGATCAGAACAAAAACTCGTGGCAAAGAATCGCCAAGTGAAGAAAACTTTGCGCCTCGCACACTTAATTCAAAAAGGACTGAAAGTCACCAACACTTGTAATGTGGATTACAAGTACACATCAACTCATCGTACGTAGTTTGGCACCATCCTCGGCAACGACGCCATTTGATTCGTGCCACGGTAGGGTGATTCGGAATCAACAATATTTTGTTTCCTATAGCCTCTTCTCCTATCGCTGTGAAATGCTTACTCGCAGATAAATGGGTCTAGGGCCGAACACTGGATGAGTTCATCCCACGTAATGATTCGTGACTGCTGATGGAAATGGTGAGACTTTTGTTTGATTTTAGGACGGTTTAAAAAACAAAAAGTTGTTTGTTCACTCGACTAACTCAGAAGGGCTTAATGTGAAATGTGAAATGGCAACTTGAAGGTCAATACTAGCTTGATAATATGGGGCTATTAAAGAACTCTATTATTTCAGACAGGCAAATGACATATAGTCAAAGCCAAAATCGGATCTTTGTTTAGCTATAAACCTAACCCTAGAACTACTCCAAGTCGAGTCAAACCAAATACTAAGCATTCAAAGTTCCATTCAACTTGAAACCTGCCATTTAACCTCTTTTAATGGCTCAGAATGACATCTAGCTGATAATGTTGCATCTACTATTGCTGAATGCAATCGAACCCTAAAGTATGACAAGTATTGACCAAAAGAAAGACATTAAATGGCATTAAACCCTAGTTTGGAAAGTTGGGAACCATAAATGTTGTACCTGTAACATTCAAAGCATGAGGACAACCTGCAACAGCCCCAAAGCCAAGCTAGCAACCCTCCTCTTCAAAGCTATGAGGCTTAGCCAAGCATCCCTTGAGTTGTCATCCTCAAGGGGAGTGTTTGGCAACCGAGAAAATGAGAGAAAGAAGAGAGAGAAGAGAGCAAAGTAAACCTAAAATGAAAAGTCATGGAAACTGTGACACGGAAAAAGTTTTTTTTTGTTACAAAGTTGAGGGGGCTTATATAGCTAACCCTAATGTGTGAAATGACAAAAAAGCCTAAAATAAGAGATTACATTAAGGAGAAAATGGTAATTGATCAAAACGTGGTCGTTTGGAATCAAAAATCATAAAAACACAGGCGACCATTTTAAGCTATCACGGCAAATTTACGTAGTATAGCGAAAATTTCGCTATCTTGTGAAATTATTCTTGAAATTTTGTGAGATGAATTGAAATTTCATTAGAATGATGAAATTTAAGCTATTTCGTATTTCGCATTTCGCTGGGTTAAATTTTTAAAAATATGATTAAAATTTTAAGCAAAATCAGTAGTACTGCGATCATAGCGAAAATCTGGACCAGCTCTGCTACCCTATTTATTAAATCCTCCTTTCTTAATCCCTTCTGATTACATTTTTGAATGATGAAAAAATTGTAAATCGACATTAGCACATATCTTGACATCAAACTTGAACTAATTGGTGAATACATAAAAACACAAACTTACGAAGCAAACTCGAAATGGAATCGGTGGTACTAAGTGGACTGCATCAATTGGTTTAATTGATGATATTAGTGTGCAAAAAGCACTCAACTTTATCTTAAATAGGACTCGAAAATAGCACTTTTGGGCACTAATCGAGAGCCCGATATAGGCAAGATGTTAAGTCGTCATCAGGCGTCTCGGACCGATTTTGAAGGCTCGGGTCGGTGGGCACCTCGTGCGCATGTCGAGCTTCGTCCACATTCCGCGTTGTCATTTGCTTTACGTTCATGGAGGCATGTAGCATTCCACGGCTATCCGTTGATCTCCTCCCGAAGACCATCCTACTCCCGTGTATGGTTGGGAACTTGATTATCATGTGGTATGTGGAGGATGGCTTTTTATTGCGTTAGTGGGGTCTTCCTAACAACATATTATACGGGCGTCGAGTCTACGATGAGGAATCTTCTTGTTGTCGTCGCGGCAAGGGGCTCTCGGGGTGAGCGCAG
Source organism: Tetrastigma voinierianum (assembly GCA_016808115.1). Lineage (NCBI taxonomy): Eukaryota > Viridiplantae > Streptophyta > Magnoliopsida > Vitales > Vitaceae > Tetrastigma > Tetrastigma voinierianum. The sequence goes on from JAEQBH010000463.1 coordinate 448,808, forward strand.
TTAGTTGAGGCGGTAACACCTTTTCCCTAGAAAATCCCAGCAGATGTGTGTTGATGGGCTCAGTTTTCTCCACGCAATTTTATCGAAGGCGCCGCAGAAGATGATGTCGGTCGAACTCGGGTTTATCAACTAGAACCCGATGAACTGTTTTGTTGGCCACAATTGCGCGAACTACCAATGGGTCGTCATGGGGGTGTTGGCATCCCTCCAGATCCGAGTCAGAAAATGTGATGGACGTGTCGAGCCGTGGCAATTTGGATAACGCTTGTATTTCCCCTATTTGGGTGTCACGATCTTTGCGAGATGGGCCTTCCAGCCCCGAACTAGACTCTATCTAAAGTCTCAGGATCATGCGTTCTCGAGGGTTGTTGGTCTTGAGTCGTCGTCTGCCCAGGGCGGTTGTTGAGTTGGGGCACGGTTAAGGTTTGATTATGGGCTTTGATTCTGGAAGCGACCCTACGGAATGAAGCGGCTGGAGGTATCGCGTATTAAGTACTCTATTTCTCTCTTTAGATATATACAGGTTATTACCGTGCGATGTCCATAGTCCACTATGGAGCTGCAATACTGATGTTGTCTCTCTTGTGGTGGGGTCCGACCTTCCATTTGAGTTAGCCCTTACTCGAGGGCCTTTCGTTAGGTGCCGTACGGGACTGTGACGGGGCCGTTAGGGGTGAACGAGGTGGAATAGTCGTGTCGCCGGTGCGGCGTTGGACCCGGACGATCATGAGTTTCACGCCTTTTGAGATCGTTCTCCATCTTCTTGTGAGGATATTTCTGAGCGCTTTTTTAGGGCTTTGTCCCCGTCGTTTATCGTACCACTCTTCTCCTTTATGGTGGAGGCTCTCAACACGCTGGATATGAAGGCTTCTTCGCCAGGTTATGTACCTACGCTTTTACGACACCTGTATGCTTGGGTTCTTTGAGATGGAAAACATCAAATCCTTGTTGCACTCTAACCCCGACGTGATGGTCGTTGCAGTGCACTGTGGTATGTCTATCTTGGAGACTCGACGTTGAATCTTTGCGTAGGACTTGAGACTTCTTGCGAACTGCTTGGCCAAATTGATAGATGGTAACTCGGTTTCTGTATAATATCACAGCCTCAGTCATGAGTGGAGATGATACAATGGATGATTCCTACGAATGAAGGGTGATGAAGGTGGAATTACATTAAACCGGGCCAAAGAATTTGGGTATACAGTGTGGTATGGCGACATGCCACAGTCCTGATACCCATGTAACTCCATCCCAGTTTTGTAAGTATTGAGGTGGTCGGCGGGATCTTTGGTTCCATCGAATGCTTCACTTAGGGCATGTGAATTTGTTTGGAAGGGAGTATGGTATTACCTCGTTGTGAAGGGGGTGATTAGGTTCTTTGTACCAAGGTGTCCATAGTATCTGGGGCGCGTCCTTTAACCACCTCCTTCATACGGCTGAGCTCTTGTTGAAGACTCCTAAACCTCTGCTCCCATGATTGCTCTCCTACTCTTGGTTGTGGGTGATGTAGTTCTTCGTTCCCGTCATGTCCCCCGAGCATTGCTTGTTTCACATTCCTGAGGGCCAATTGTGGTCGTGCACCACGGCTCGGTTGGACTACCTTACGTTTGGCACCTCGGGGAATAGCGTGACAGTGTTGCTCACGAGAATGTATGACCTTCCACGGGTTTGTCGTGTCTCCAGTGGATGTTGCATCTGTTTGGTAAGTTGTTCTAACTCTTACATCGGCGTTGATTGTGGCGAAGTGCCGCCGTTCGTGATGACTTATTGCCTCGCCAAGAGTGTTTGTCGCGTTGCACGGCGGATCACACGCATCCTTAGGCGGATTGAGCGTTGCTCCGCTTGTGTTAGGGTTGATACCATTGTGTTGAAATCGATTATATTTATATAAGGCATAGTTTCCGGTGGTATGGCGATGATGCCTTTTCAATGGAGGCGGATGTGTGGAGTGTTAATTTGGACTGGATTCTTTGTGAGGCGGGATCAGGCCTCACAGTTCTACAGGTGCAGTGGGATCGTGCTGATGCGAATGCAGGCGTGTTTCAGCATCTCTTGCATGAAGAAGGGTCGAGGGCCGCGGGTGGCGCTCAGTCTCAAGTCAGTTCCCCTTTCTTGAGAGAAAGAGGCGCAGAGGAGGAATGTGTACGTATAGAGTATGCGTCTAGATGTGCACTCACCAGCAGTTGACCATGTATTTATAGTAGATGTCCGACCAGTTGTCTTTGTAACTAGAGTTTACTCCCATTGGATGGGTTTTTCTTATCAGCCTCGGATTTGGTAATGGATATAGAAAGAGTGTTTATTTGGGATAATCTTGCCTTATTGGGAGGAGATCAGTAGTGATGATACATTATTATTTTCCTTTCCTTATTGATAGATTTGAAGTTGGATTAGCGGGTAATTATCTTGGTAGAGTTTATTAATACTGTATTGGCGAAATACAATCGATATGCGGGATGGACCTTCTAATTCATCTAAGATCGTCCGCCCGGTTTCATGGGCCGGGCCTTTGTTTAGGTACAGTGCAGGGGCCGAGGGCTGGGCATTCAATTGGTGAGCCACTTCTTTGGGCTTGAGTGGGCTGCGAGCCCATTTTCAAACCCTATCGGGTATTATGAAGGAACCTGTATGGAGGATCCTTAAAAGTGCCTTAAAGCGGGATGCACTTTGTGTAGACTTTTTAAAGCTCCATTACATTTCATAAAATTTGCATTTATTTTATTTGGGATACTTCTATATATCCCAGTTGACTGGAAAAAGGTTTTACATAAAACTTGTAAGGAAATAGCAAATGAACCTAGAGGATAGAAACTGCCCAATTTGAGATTAAATTAAACTAACATTTCTTACATTTTAAAAGTAAAAACTAGTAGTGAATCAAAAGAATCGGCGACATTAAAACAAAATCCTCATTAGAGGAGATCTTCATTATTCTACGTACGGTCCCTCTCCTAATACTCTATCTTTCAAAGATTTAGTGCTATTTAAGACTTGAAAATTTAAGAAAAAAGCTGTAGTAAAAGTAAAATATAGCAAACAATATGGGTGAAGGCCTAGCCTTTTAGCCTTATAACAAGCATAACCATTCAACTGGGTGAAAAAGAGTTCATACCAGTTCGATTGCTAAGAGCGTAAACTTATAAGTTATGTTGCGAAATGTTGAAAAATAAGTGAAGTGTGGAATAAATTCGATGAAGCAATGAAGGCATCGGTTCAAAACATTCAAAGAGACATGAACCTGACAGATATAAAACTTATAAGAAGATAAGCGACAAAAATAGACATCTACCTAGCTTTCTTAATGACTTTAGTGGATTGAAATCGGTAAGAGAGATCAACAAGAGAGTTCGGCCATCGATGTCGGCCATTGGCGAGTGAGATCGGCTGTTGGTGGGAGAGATCAGCGAAAGAGGTCGATCATCAACGAGAGAGATTGGTGAGAGAGGTTGGCTATCTGTGAGAGAGATCGGTCGTCGATGAGAGAGATCGGCCTTCAACAAGAAAGATCGGTGAGAGAGGTCAGTTGTGTTATAGAAGTGCTCTAAAGGCAATCGCCCTTAGCACTTATTATGTGTCCTTTGTTACAATTAAAGGCATCTTCATTAATTTGATATTCATACGTTGAATTAATATAGATCTTTAATCAAATTAATGGAGTCCATGATGTATAACAAAGCATGAAGGAAATCGTTATGAGATCATGCTAATAAGATTCCTATCATGTGCAATTATTTTAATATTTAAATTATCACTAGTCATAGTATTAATGAGATCAGACATTATTAATCCAGATAGACTAGCACATGTCATACTCCTTGATTGGATTGAGTAATGGATCATATAAACTGTGATCATGAGTTGATTAGAGTTGATATGTGGATTCTTGTTAAGAGTAGCTAAGTACATTAAAGACCTGCCAAGACACAATCATATGGATTGTCTATTTAAATGTAGATGATTGTCTCATCATAGAAATGGTGCATGTATCCTTAGATTTGAGGTGCTCAAGGATATCTTAGATGTTGATTCTGTACTTTAACCTCGATCGATGCCGCCTCTGTGAGGTCAGCCAGATACCGGGTATAGCTTCGAGGTATCTGGCTGTACCAGGGTAGCCAACAAAGGATTCGCCACTCCCAATAGAGGGAGAATATACTTATGGCCTTTATCGGGATCATTACTCGGGAATCTCTGGCTATAGTGGAAATTCCATGAAGAGTGTCTTCGATTGCATAACTGATGAGTAATGAGTCCAAGGACAAGATCTAATACCACTTGGGCTAGATGTGGTGTAGCTAGTCTAGAGCTACACTTAGTCCATCTCTGAACCGAGTGGTTACAGTTTGGTGAAAGGACGAATTACGAGGTATTTGTCTATGGAAGGGTTAGCAGTCAGACCACCGACTCTTCGGTAAATTGGGGGTCATGATGTATTGCTAGACGCTGCTCATGACTTTCTTGATTCAATAGTTGAATCAAGTGGCCAACATAACCGAGAACCTAATGGGAGACACACTTAGAAGAGTGTGGGGCTGATATAAAAAGGATTTGGATGTGATCTAAATATGAGGGAGATTAATCTTGAGAATGAAATGTCATAGGATTAGTGGAATCTTGGGTTCAAAGGCCCTCACTAAGAGAGAGTGTAGTCTTAGGCTTGTTCATGGGCTTAAGGCCCATGTGGGAACACACCATAACACATAGGGATGCTTGTAGCCTATCATCTCTTAAAGAGAGGGGCTCTTTAAACATTTCGTGAGCTAGGGTTTTCCTATAAAAGGACCTTTATGGAAACCCTAAACACTAAGCCATTTTCCTCAACTCTCATGAAAGGTGTTTAAGAGAGATAGAGAGAGTGTTTTTCAAGAACAACTCCTCTTGGTGAGATCTTGTTTTGGCTTCCCTCTTCGGATCAAGACTTGGCTAGCATCAGGACTTCTTGTGAGACTGTTACCTCGGAGGTTACCGGCTCCACTCTTTGTGTGGATACTGCTAGAGGCGATCCTAGGACTTGGTTCCCTTCGGTCTTTACTGCCCCGACCATTGGATCAGTTTTTTAAATCGACCTGCGTAACGAATACCTTCCTCGATTGAATCGTATTTGATGCCTCAAAGCGGTCCGTGTGGGTTTCGAGAAATTTTTTATTGTTACCATTGTTTTGGCAACGGTTGCCACCTTCAAAACCCTTTAATGGTATCAGAGCACACTTGTGTGCATAAAAATCGGTTCTTTGTTGAAAGTTTTTGGTTTTTGGTACCCATGTTTTTCAAAGGTTCAAAAATAAGATTTTTGTTTTGAAAAAGTTTGATCCAATGTTCTCCTTCATGTAATCCAGTCATGAGATGATCAAACATGATTATAATGAAGAAGAAACAATTTAGATAAGATTACAACTCCAAAAGATGGGATTTTTATGAGATCTATCGGCGTGAAATTCCAACTCACGCCAGAATGTGAGCAGAGACGCTGGCGACGCCGGGTTATGAACCCGTGCAACGCCGCAACGTCGGTGCAACGCCGCAACGCTCGGTTTAACGTCAGAATGTGGGTTATGAACCCGTAACGCCATGGTGGGCCAAGAACCCGTGCAACATTGCTGGCTGCAAGTGCCTACGCTATGACGCGGGTGCATTCGACCCATGTAACGCCACGATAGCGCGGTGATCACGCCGTGACGCGCACGGCGCATTCACCCAGCTCAGAGCAACGCTACTCACGCTGGGTCTCCACTTCACGACGCTAGGTTGGACATCGCTGTTTGCCTTTTTCTATATGTAATTAAAACCCTCAAATTACCATAGTTACAAGAACCTTACACTTCAGATCCAGCGTTATTTTGCATAAGTTCGTTTGATAAAATAATTTTCTCTTAATGTTCATGATTTAAAGGTAAGGGCTGTCTATGACATCGCAAGTGCACACATGTCATACAAGTAGTAAAATCTAATGTAAGTCCGTATCATTCCTACGATATTGGCAAATCGAATTAAAGATCAACTACCCTAACTACTAAAATTCCATACTTATTTGACCAAGAACTCATATTAAAGTTTTATCTAAACAACAAAAATTAAAGATTCTATACTATGAATATTATCAAACAAGCAAATTAAAAAGTAAATAAATAAAATAAATTGTATCTATAAAGGATGATTGAATCAGCTTCCCGTGAGAAACTTAAAACTATCAATGAAATACAATGAAATAGCTTCAATTCCGAAGATGAAAGTACATCATCTGTTTCCTATGTAATGGATCCGGTTATTCCTAGATTTCCTAATTGTTGAATTGATTTCTTCCATTCACTGAGTAGAGACCTTGCTTCTCTCAAGACAAGATCCAACCAACACTCAGATTCCAAATTCTCTTCAAGATCCGGGGTATTTTTCCTCGACACTTCACACCTATTTCCCGCTGACACAGACCTTTTGCTTTTCATTCGTGATTTTCGCAAAGCTCTACCATAATTTAATTGGTGGCTCAACTCCGTGATCAGTGGTCGCCCTTCTCGATTGATCCGAAGCTAACACGGGGTTAGGAACTTACCTTAGATTAAGGTGAACTCTCCGATTATTTATATTGTTAAATACACCCCTCCAACTTCGACAGGATGAATGGGGATTTATCAAAATGAACTCTCAAAGCTCAACAGTCATTAATGGTAGTCTAGCATACCCGTAAAAGAATACTCTTAGCTCAGAATCTCCGTCTTTGTGTCACTCGGGGAGGCATCTCGATATCGTATAAGATACATCTCTCTCAACTTGTATTCTGCACTACTATCGGGAACTTATCAATTCAAAATGACACTAATTTTCTGGCAAACCCAAACCCAAAGTCATAGTTCTCTCATTTGTGCAAGAAAGACTATAACTAAATGTAAATCAATTCCTGCAGAGTCATACCGACATCAGATTAAATCAAGGAATGGAGACCGATCACGTACAAACCACCTGTGAATCAAGAATAAACTCGAGAAGAAACAAATTCCGTAATTGTATAGAATTCATAAATTTCAGCAAGAATACTAAGAAAATAACATAAATAAAATCCAAATTCTACTGCCTCTCAGACAATGATATTCAAATCCGTAAAAGAAATAAACTAAAAATAAAAAAGAAATAAAATCTAATCTAAACTATACACCAGTTCCTCCTTTCCCCTTTTCTCTCGGGTAGTGAAGACGGAAGCTACTTTACTATTATAATGCTGTCTGGGCTTGACATCAGAAAAGGAATTGGCCAACTCAAAGCTCCAAGTGGATTTCCAAAGAAAAAGGCCGCCCTCATCGGCCCTATGTCGCGACCGAGTTGATAACGAACATGGATTTCTTGATTGCTCGATCGGCCGCGACCTTTGTTTCAAGCAACCAGTTTCGAATCACACCACGTCGCATCAGAGTTATACTTGTCATCGTAACAGCGTTATGTCACTGGGTCATAAACAGATATCATATTTCTCATTTCTGAGTCGTCACTGGAGGCGGACTGCTGATATGGGTGATGGATTTCTACGTTGTGACCTTGATTTCTTGGTTGCGATTGTATTGGTGGTCTTCACCCTTCACAGGTTTTAATTTTATGTCGCGACCTCATAGTGATGTCATGACCTCTTTTACTGCCCATTTCTTTTCTTTCTCTCGTCGCAACTCTGCTTCTTTGTTAAACCAAATTTCTCTTCCCACTCTGATTCTAGGTCGTGACTCAAGGCATCGCCACCTCTTTTGTCGCCCGCTTAGCTCTTCTGTGCTATACCTAAATCAATGGTCGTACATCGCTTTCTATTCGTGATCATTAAATGGTCGCAACTTCGCTTTCTCATTAAGACTTCGCTCGGCTTTATGTCGCGACCTAAACAGCATGTCGCGATCTCAATTGGAACCTTTCATTAAAAACTAGTTGCAACGTCTTTTACTTGCGAACACCTCTCTTGTGGCTTTCATTGACGGATCCACATCGTGACATCGGAGTGATGTCGCGGACTCGCTTGTATTGGCCGTGTCGCGACATCGAGTGGTGTCGCGATTATGGATTTCTTCTTTGATATTTCAGTCCCACCTACATTTCCTTATCTCAACTTCTTTCTTCAAGTCATACTTTACTTGTTTAGGACTTTATTTCTTCCTTAAAGGCTGAAATTGGTGATGTTGTACTGAATCACCGACAACTAAGCTTCCTATCGCACCCCAGTTTTCGCTTTGCGACCACCCCGCTTGTGTTTGTCTCTTCTCGGTTTTTCGAAATTTTAGTTTTTAATGTATTTTTTCGCAAATGAGATTTGAGTAAAAGATCCACATTTCAAATAAATCAACATTTAACTCGTATAATGTAAATGGATTAAAAATCTGGTTATGCTTTAATCATCAACCGCTCTTTTGGTTTGTTGATTTAGTCATGACATGGTGCTTGTGAAGCATGCATAGCCTATGCTCACGTCATGACATGCGTCCTCAACATCACGATGTGGACGACTATGTTCCTCATCTCAATGTTCTGACAACGTGACATGAGTTCCTCATCTCAATGTATTTTTTGCTCATATTTCTCTTGTTTTCTCTTGCATTTTTGAGGAATCGTCTCTAGTGTGACTAAGATGAAATATGCAAGCCAAGATTGAAGTGTTCAACCTAAATTTCAAGAATTATGGATTTTTAAGGAGATTTGAATAAAATTCTAAAACCATGATTGAAATTGTTTTCAAGAGACATTGGAAAAAATTAGCAACATTTGGCAATTACGGTTCAAGAGTTGAATTGGGATTATGGTTCAAGGAGTTGAACCAGTTAGAGATTTAAAACTTGAATCGGGATTATGATTCAAGGAGTTGAATCCATTAAAGATTCAAGAGTTTAATCGGGCTTGTGGTTCAAGAGTTGAATCGGGTTAATGATTCAAGGGTTGAATTGGCTTATGGATCATTTTTTGTTCAAGTGTTGAAAAACCTTTCTGCGCCAGAAACATGGGCATTTTTAATCATTGTTTTCAATCCTATGCTTTAGATAATGCATATTAAGGGTGTATGGATGATGGATGATTATGGACTTTGTCTAATGTTGATTGAGCATATTGCATGGTTTCTTCTTTTTGGTAAATAGGGACTGTGTGTCCCTACCTCTCTTTATTTTCTCTATGTAATTCTCTTCTTATCTAAATCCCCTTCAAATGTAATCTATGTTCTTCTTTGTTAATGTATAAAATTAATTGTACAGGATTAGGATTAGCTGGGTAGAGATACGGCTGAGAACGTGAGTACGGAGGAGGATCCAAGAAAGAAGACTTTGAAATAAAAATTCGATTTAATTTCATGGCAACACCATGCATGTCCCTAGGTATGACCTAGTCAATTCCATTTTGGCTCGTGGAATTGATTTTAGATTGTCCATAATCATGCCATATAGTTAGAGTAACTATCTTAATATTTTCATAAGATGAATGAATATATATAAAGCATGTTAATGCAATGATGAGACTAATATAAAGAAAACCCTCAATTATTAATATCATGGCTAACGTCTTCCACTAATATGGTGTGAACTTGAGTGCTTCTGGAATTAGGGTTGTTGGGTTAACCCAAACCCTCTCTATAAGGACATGTTCTATCCATGGAAATGAGTTTTTCTGATTAGTGAGCTGGCCTTAACTAGACTCATTAGCTTGTTGGGGAAAGCCAAGGTTAATGTTGGATAGAGACGGAGTTGGGTTAATGTACATAAGAGCTACACACATCATAAGTTGATAACCCAATGATAGTGCACAAATCAATAGTTGGTAACATTGGTTTCAATAGTTACATGAAATTTCAATTCGTATAGACAAGATATCTACCTATTGACCCAAAGTGGCTTGTTGGGTAAACCCAAGGTCATTCTTAGTGATATTGGATATCGACCCATTAAGAAAACTTCCACATAGGTTCTCTTGAATCAATAGTGAGGGTTAACGATTTGCAATAAAATAGTGGAAGCTATAATGCGTAATTATCAAGCAATAATAATCATGCATTTTAAGTACAATCGAACATGATCTCTTTTACATCTAGGTTGTTAGAATCAAACAATGTCAATGAATGTGACAATCAATAATGGATGCCAAAAAATTGACCTGGCCTAACTTCTTAGACTAGCTAAAGAATTTGAGGATAGTTCTCAAAAGGGAAAGGTTAGCCTATATCCTTATTGAGCCACTCCCTCAATCCCTAGCTGCTAATGCATCTGAAGCAGTTCAGAGGGCACAACATAAGCTCTTGGTTGATAGTGAGGGGGCGGGATTGATTATCCTCACCTCTACATCACCTAAGCTTAAAAGTAGTATAAGACTGTGGATTCATATTCCATAGTACGTCATCTAAGGGAGCACTATAATGAGCAAGTGAGAACTGAAAGATTCAAAGTCTTTGAACTGCTTTTTAGTTCTAAGATGGAGAAAGGGACATCCCTAGTGCAACATGCATTGAAAATGTATGAACATATTGAGAGATTGAATCAATTGGGTTATTTGATGGATTTTGAATTTAGTGTGGACTTGATTATGGTAAGTTTACCTGATAGTTTTTCACAATTTGCGCTTGACTATAGGATGAACTACATCGTGTCCACCATACCCGAGTTGATCAACGTGCTCAAGATAGATGAAAAATTGGCTGAGAAGAAAGCAAAAGAGACTACCCTAAAAGAGACTTGCTTCTATTATGGTCAAGTTGGCCATTGGAAGAAGAAGTCCAAGGTGATCTTTGTTGCAGCTGTTGCTTCATGGACTTATGTATGGGGGTAGGAGGAAATATGTCACGACATTCTTCACTTCTAGCTTAAGTTCAACTTCATCTTTGTTGCGACATAGTATCTGCTGGTTCCCTTGAAATTATGTCACTACATTTTTAAATTATGTCGTGACATTTAAGCCTTAGTCAATTTCCTCTTCTTTTCTTGTTGGATTTGCTTCTTCTACATTCAAAACTTGCAAAACACAAAGTTGGTGAATATTCCATAATTCAACATTAAAATGAGTCATAAACTTCCAAAAATATGCCATAAAAATGGACTAAAAATAGATGAGTTTAGGACTCATCAAATTCCCCAAACTTAGCGTTTTCATGGACCCCAAGCAAAGAAAAATAAAATTTTTGCTTATTCTAAACAATTTGCTTAATTTAAGGATATTTTTCGTTCTTTAGACATCTTTTCTATTGAATCCACAATTTAGCAGGAAAAATAAGTCAGTTGTAAAATTATGTTTGAACAAGTTTCCTATCCAGAACAAGGAAGATTTTCAAGTAAGTTCAATAAACAGACAAATAATTCATATACTATGAACAATTTAGTTATTTAACCCTGATATGTGAGTGTGTGATGGTCTTCTCTCATTTTCATTGGTAGATTAGTTAATCTTCTGAGACAATACTCAAATAATAAACTCCGCATTGATTTTTCTAAGTCCCATATGTTTGTTTGTCATATTAATCTCCACTAATGTAGGCATTTACCACCTTCAAGATCAATTTGGTCTTTTAGGCTTATAATGTGTGGCTTAGGTAATTGGGTAGATGAATGGACAATTTAAGCTCAATTTTACCTAGATTCCACTTACAACTCAAACCTATTGCCTTCATTATGCATCCTTGACTTTTTCCATTGATATCAACTTTCAAACAAACCCAAACTTGGTTTAGTGCATCTTTCTGCATACTCTCTATTGTGGTATTTTTCTTTACCACTTTTAGATTGTAGATTATCTTCCACATATTAGAAGCTTTTTCTCTTTTCATTTTCTATCAAGGTTTATGGAACTGTGCAATGTTTTGTCTTTTAAAGCTTTCTACCACCCTTAATGAACTTTAGGTTAGTAACTCCCATAATTAGTCAAGTATTGCATAGTGTTGAAACACCCCTAAGAACTTAATTGTTCAAGGGAGGAAGGCTACAAGACAAAACTCATTCCACCTTGATACTTTATCTTTTCACTGCTTCTTTTCTTTATTCTTTTCATCTTTCCTCATCTCAATTGATTGTCCTTTCTCAACCCTTCTTATCCTCTCTCACAATTCGAAATACTACTCCCCCAAACTTGTCCACTTCTATTGTTGATGTATTTGTCATGCAATATGGGCAATTAAAGTTTCTTTATTGTAGGATTAGATTTAAGAGAGGATATAGGCTTTTCATTTGCTGGTTGCTGGTGAAATTGACTGTTGGCTCAAATAAGGAACTAAGGTATATGCATATGCATATTATAAGGGTAGGCTTTAAAAGGTTCAAACTTCTAAGAATGGCCTATATTATTTCTTGTTAGTGGTATTGCCTAGGATTTCTCCTTGACTAATAATCTAACAAGTTCTAGGATTTTGGGGAGATTAAATTGTGAAGGATCCTAGAAGATGTCCCTATTCTTAGCACAATTTGTTTCAGAGGTACTTTTGACCATGTGCATTGTTTATCAAGATTCATAATAACTAATCTGTTTACAAAAACATAATTATAGGTCTTATTTGTTCCATGATTTGTTTAAATCTTCCTTATTCCTGAAGTTCAACATATTCATTGATAATATTACAACTTCCTTTTTCGACTCACTTCCTCCTATGCCCAATTGGTTTGAGAACTATGTATTGTTTGGTTTTTGGATATGTTACTATGTTGTTTTACAACTCAAAGGCTTACACAAGTCAAAACATTCAATCTGTGGCAATTTAACATAGCCACAATTCAACCTCTGTACCATCATTCAAATTCCACCAAACACCAACAAGCTACCAGTAAAATAAAACCCTGCAAGAAAATTGTTTCTCCATTATTCAACAAAGCTATACAACTAAAAATTCCACTGAATCTTTATTATTTAAAACTCAAGAAATGAAAAAGAAAAATAAACAAAAGAAAATGCAAGAGGAAAATGGACACAAACAGCCACGCAATCGATTGTTTAAGTTTTTCATGTATTATGATTTTGTTACAAAGATAGAGATAAGGGAGGAATAACAGGAAGTTGGTATTTTTGAGGATTTTGAGGCCTTTTCTTTGGTTGCTTCCATCTTCAAATATTCTTCAACTTCCTCTACTGGGGTTAGTTCCTTCTTTCCTATTGTACCAAATGTTTTATTTTGAGATGGTGCTTTAAAAGGTACTAAAGGTATTTTGTCACCTGGATTCGAGTTAGAAAAAGGTATGGGGGGGGTCTGTGACATCCTAAGGAACCATTGTGTGGCGCATAACAAATGATATTCTAATTGTGGAAGTGGCACTTTCTTTACTTCGAGAATGTCTTCATAAATTTCAACTAAAATTCCTTGCATTACTCTCTATGAGTTCACGCTCTAGCCAATGTGACGATTTCCACGGCGTCCCCGGTTATTCCGCTCCCGAGTTATTAGGTCTAAAGCTTTCGTAAATGCAAGACTATTCAACCAATCTTTGTCCCTTGATTTCAGGGCTGCCTTCATGGCATTGTCTCTATCCTCCAACATTTTCAACAAATTGGCTTCATGTATTCATGTTTCTGTCTAGAAAGCTACTTCTCTATCTCTTAGCATTGTTCTCCATTTTGTATCTCTCTTTTCCAATTCTGCCCTCTATTCTAATTCCCTTTGCTTTATTTCTTCTCCCCAGTATCGATCTCTCCTTCTCAGTTCCTTATCAAGATGTTCATCTCAAATTTATAGTTGTAATTTCAGTTGTTTATCATTTTCTTGCATTTCTTCCCTCATTTGTTTCAACATCTCCAATACGCGTTATTGTTCGCGATCTTTATCTGTTATTCTCGAATGGTTTCTCTTACATCTAGAGATACATTCCAAATGGGGCTCAAACTCTCGCATCTTCACGATCTGGGGTCAAGCTCCATCAGATCGCTCATTTTCTTTCACCCCTTCTTCTTTTCTATTTTCATTTCCTTCTCCGTCTTTAATTTTGAATCACTAGTTAAAGTCAGAGGAGAAGCCTTGGGGCATGTTTCTTCTTCTTCTTCCCAATCTCCATTTACACCCCCTAAGATGCAGACCCTGGTACTGATGTAGGTAGCCGGGTAATGATTAATCTACGATTCATTTCATTAACTTTTCACAATGGAATTTTCAATTATCTTACCTATATTGATTTTATACCCCTTCAACAAGGCAAACAGGAGTATTGGTTCATTCTTTCTCACTATACTAAGATACTTTGATGGCAACAAGACTGAATTAATAAAATAAAACCATACCTTAGCTTCCTCTGTCAAAGAACCCTTCCATTAATGATTCATGTGATTTTCTGCCTTCCATTTTCTTTTTCCATTTAGCAAGGTGTCTGCACTTTCTGAGATACTGCTCCTTTAACGCTTGAACTGAAACAATATTTATGTTCCTTCATATTAAATACTTTATTTATCTTTTTCTAAAAGATATCCATCTCTTTCCTCGACAAACATCGTTTTCCTTTACTCCAACAAGTGAAGAAGATAAACTTTAATAATGCAATGGCGGTCAGCCTTTGTGTCGCAAGTGAATTTACACCTCCCTTCAACTTACCAATAAAGGGTGAGATGAGCTTGTTGGAACCCTCTTCGATAATGAAACCTCTTATCTTAGGATTCTTTTCCCATAAAATGAAGGCTTTATCTGAAATGAAATCCCTTACTTTTTCATTCCTCTGCTCTGTTTCAGCTTCTTCAGCTCCCCTTTTTCTTTTTCTGGTTTCTTCAACTGTTGTCTCGCCTCTATTCAGACTGTGCCTTTCTCCTTCCCGTGACCGCCTCCCGACTCGCTTCGAACTAGAACACTCGAACATACCCTAGTCGTTTTCAACGTGTTTAGGGTATTTTGTAGGTATAATTTGAATTTTCTATAATTATTATTTGCTAAGTGAGAAAATTTCAAAACCTGAAATTTGTACAAGATACAAGAGTAAATTTTAATGTGTCAAAACAGGATATAAAACTCATAAGATAATAAGAATATATGCCAAAGTGAAATAATGGGAACTTGTGGTGCAAATAGAAAGGAACTTGAGGACCAAGGTGCAATAAAAGAGAAATTATACCAAATAAGACCCATTTAGGGTCTTCATTTGGGCATTTGGAGAGCAAAACGTGAAGGAGATGAGAAAAGAGAAAGGAAGAGAAGAAGAAGAAGAAGAAGAAGAGGAAAGGCATATAAGGAACTGAGGATTTGAGATGGAGATGTGTGGATTTCCTATGATATTGTAAGGATTTTGACCTTTATCTTAGGTTTATAGAATTATCCCAACCCCATTTCTTTGAAATTCAGGCTGGTAAAACGCTAGTTGGTGTAAGGGAAGATGAGCATGGAAACCCCATTTGAGTAATGGATTCTGGTTTACGGTGTATAAACACATGTTCAATAGAAGAACCTAACTTACAGAGCTGAGTTAGGGGTTTGGAAAAACCCACTAATTTATGTTCGTTTTGGTTCTGTTAGAAACACACTTAGATATGGTTTTTCTAGGAGAATATATGAGTATATTTCTTTTTGTTTTTGGTTGGTTTTCTAGAAAATGATTGAACTGAATTTAAGTAAATTACGTCTTACTGCTAGGATGTGAGATCCCACTGCAAGAGCGAGCTCCGCTGGCAGCAGCAGTCCACACCACGGATGAGAGGGAGGATTTGGCCAGCCTCGAGTATGCCGTAGCATATCAATCCTACGTCGCAACGAATGGCTACGCCACGACGTAGTACTGTTCACAACGTGTAGATTTTTAGTTTTGTTGTTTTGCCAGTCTAATATTCCTGGCGATCATCATTGGACTAATGAGACCTTATGCGGTATGAAAAAGGGGTCCATTCATGTTTCTTGTAAGGCAAAAAGGGAAAATTAAACTCGCGATTCGGTTGCCGAGATAAGCGCTTCACTCGCGAAGTTCGATGTGGGCAAAATTAATGCCCCTATGATAAGATAGTAAGTTCCTAAACACATATAATTGTAGGACTACTTAAGACCGGATATTGAATGACACGACACCTTTGTTACGTGGGCAAACACGTATAGTACTTCGGTACTCTCTGATTAGTGAAACGACACTCTCTAACCGTGCTTCGGCACATTTAGTACTTCGGTACTCTTTGATTAGTGCGACAACACTGGCCAATGCTCACACTCCCGCTTTAGGCCACGGAACCTCAGACAAAATACACCCTGGGTACTTATCTCCGCCGTGTCCTACCCATTTCTTACATCGGGTCTAGGTAGTCAAACAGCGAGGTGATGTCCTTAATGACAAAGAGCAAAGTAATGTATATGTTCTCGTTTTGAAATGTTCCTACGTACCTCTGCATAAGTATAAGTTCCTAGTACCGTGGTACCTTCAGATAAGCATAAGTTTTGTAGTACTTCGCACCTCTATACAAGTATAAGTTCAGAGGCCTACGTACCTCAGAGGTGATAAGCTCCAATCCCACAAGAGATCCGAATAAGTATAAGTCTCATATAAGTACAATTATGTATAAGTTTGATATATGAATTAATGAATAATTATGATATCTCACATCAGATATATGTTATTGTTATATGCTTTCATCAGAATGTATAGTGAGTATGTATACTTATAGTCATATATTTCCACTAGTTAAAGCTTATGCACTAAGTTTTTATTCATGGTGGTAATGTGAGAGACTTCCCATACTTCCGCTATTTGGCCAAAGACAATAGAGGTTCATCACTTGTAGGTTTTGCGCCCGATTATGTAAATGTAATTGTACGCTTGTATATATATGTAAAATGACTGGAGAACATATGGTACGACACCAACACTCACTCACTTACCAGCTGCATTTTCTGCATTCTTCAGATATGATATTTTGATTTAGTTATAAGACTAGCCCACCAATGTCCTAAAAGAAAGTAAAGAGTCCTAGTAGAAAGCCCTCACCCCTTCGTCCCTAGAAGTGGGCCTGGGCGATAGATATCACTTTTCCCTCAACTTCTGCGTATTCTTCCACTAGCTTGTATCTAGTGTCTAAATTCTTCATTTGATAATGCACATAGTTTAAAACATGATTTTGTGGATCTAGGCCTTGGCAAGATAGAGAGATTTGGTAAAGGAAGATGAGTGAGTTGATGGTTTATGAGGAAGGTGGCCTTTCAGTTTTCAAAATTCTCTATTTATAAGCCAATTGATTATTTGTTCTTTTCTAAGTTTCGCAATAATAAAAATTTATGTCGCAACCTAAACCTAGGTTTTACGTTTGTTATGTTGTGATACATAAAATAATTGTTGCGACAAACAATTCACTTAGGGTTTTTTGAACCTATGTTGCGACAAAGAAGAATAATGTCGCTACATAGTTCATTATGCATCAAGTAAAATAATGTCGTGACATAAAAAAGTATGCTATGAAATAATTGTCTTCAGCTTTAAGAAGAATAATGTCATGACATAAAAAGTACATCACAACATAATTTCCTGCATTTTCTAAAAGGCTAAACCAAACTTTGTTGCAACATAGAGCAATAATCTTGCGACAAAGCATAATTAATGTCGCGACAAAGAAAAGTATGTTGCAACAATCCAATGAATTTTTCCCAACTTTGCACAATTACATTCTTTCAACCAATCAACACACAAGATAATATGCAATACATTCATACCACTCAAAACATACTTGTGAAGACACATCTAACATCAAAGCATCTCAATTCAAGTATGAACAAGACATCTCATTTCTTCATTTAATATAATTCAACATGATGTTATTCAAAGTATTCAAATGATGGGAACAACAAAGCTGCTTTTCATTTTCTGCTCTATACAAATACATTCCCCCAAACTTCAACTATAGATTATCATTAAAAGACAAGTTAGGGACACAGAAAACTCCCCCTTGTAGCACTTTTTGCATAATGAATTGAGAAAGAATGCTTCCAAATAAAACCCATCTCTAATTCAGCTCCACTTACCTTGAAAAATCAATAAAATTACAAAATAAAATTTAAAACAAAATTAAAATTAAACTTCAAACACACAAAATTTAACAAAATGAATCTAACTATGAAAATTAAAATTTGCTTGGGTTGCCTCCCAAAAAGCTGCTCAGTTTAATGTCTTTAACTATACATTTTCTGCGAATTGTTTTCCTTTAAGCAAAATTCTTCTCTCTCTTCAAAAATCTGGATCTAATATTCATTTTTGTTCCCTCCAAGATAATGCTTTACCCTTTGACCATTAACTTTAAACTCATATCCAGAATCAGTTTTCATTGTTACCGCTTCAAAGGGTAAACAAGCACATCGTGTAAGGCCCACTCCCATCTCGACTCGCTTTCCCGAAATAATGATTGGAATTGTATAATAGGACTAGCTCTCTTACTTTGAATTCTTTCCTCAGAATTTTCTAATCATGCCACTTCTTTGTCTTATCTTTATAGATTCTGGCATTATCATAAGCTTCATTCCTCAACTCTTATATTACATTCATTTGGAGTAATCTCTTTTCCTTGGCAGCTTAGAAATCACAATTCATTTTCTTGATGGCCCACATAGCTTTGCATTCAAGTTTTAAAGGGAGATGACAATGTTTTCCAAATACAATTCTGTATGGAGACATTCCAATAGGAGTTTTGTAAGCAATTCTATAAGCCCACAATGCATCATCTAGCCTTATAGACCAATCTTTTCTACTTGAGTTCATTGTTTTCTCTAGAATTTTATTTATCTCCCTGTTGGAAATCTCAGCTTGCCCATTTGACTAAGGGTGATAAGCCAATCCCATTACATGTCTGATTCCATATATGCTCATCAGTTTTGCAAAAACCTTGTTTGCAAAATGGCTTCCCTCATCACTAATGATTGTTCTAGGTGCTCTATATCTACTTAAAATATTTTGAATAAAATCAACCATTGTGCTGGCATCATTTCGGACAAGCTATTGCTCCACCCATTTAGATACATAATCCACAGCTAGGGGAATGTATAGATTTACAATGGGAAAGGTCCCATGAAGTCTATCCCCCATAAATAAAAACTCTGCACCTCCAAGATTCCTTGCAAGGGCATCTCATTTCCTCTGCTTATGTTGTCCATTCTCTGACATCTATCACAATGTTTTACCCATTCAAAACAGTTTTTGAATAGTGTCGGCCAATAAAAACCTTATTGGAGAATTTTTGGTTTGCTCTCTCTCCTACAAAGTGCCCTCCATATGGTGATGCATGACATTTATCAAGAATTCCACCTTATTATGTTTATGGTACACATCTCTTAATAATCATATATGCTCCTCTTCTGAAAAGTAGTGGGTCATCCAAAATATAAAATCTACTAGCAGTTCTCAACTTCCTTTTTTGCTAGTGATTAAACTCAGGTGGCATAATTCCATAGGCTAAGTAATTCACAATATCAACATACCAAGGTACTTGGACTGATAACAAAAATAACTGCTCATAAGGAAAGTTTTCTGCTATTTCAATTTCCTTTTCCTCTTCGGTAGTCTTTTCCATTCTAGACAAGTAATCAGTTATCACATTGTCACTACCCTTTTTGTCTTTGATTTCTAAATCAAACTCCTGCAGCAGTAATATCCATATGATCCATCTTGGTTTAGCATCTTTCTTTGCCATCAGATATCTAATAACAACATGATCAATGTGAATTATAACATGGGACCTTAATATGTAAGGCTTGAATTTTTCACAAGCAAACACCATTTCCAGCATCTCCTTTTCTGTGGTAGAGTAGTCCTCTTGTGATTTATTGAAGGTTTTTCTGGCATAGTATATGGCCTTGAATGTCTTCTCAGTTCTTTGTACCAATATTGCTCCCATTACATAGTCACTGGCATCACACATTATTTCAAACTCCTTGTTCCAGTCAAGTGTTACTATGATGGGAGCTATAGTCAATCTGGACTTAATTTCTTCAAATGCAGCCTTGCGGTATTCATCAAAATCAAACTTTGCATCTTTTTTCCAACAATGTGTATAATGGTCTAGATATTTTTGAGAAGTCCCTTATAAATATTTTGTAAAATCCATCATGATCTATGAAAATTCTTATCCCTTTAACTATTGTAGGTGGTAGGAGAGTCTTTATAATAGCAACCTTTGCTTAGTCTACTTCTAGCCCAGCTGTAGAAATCTTGTGCCCCAAAACAATACCCTCTACTACCATGAAATGACATTTTTTCCAATTCAAAGCTAGATTCTTGTATTGCCACCTCTAAAGTACTGTTTCTAAATTTTTTAAGCATTTCTCAAAACTGGATCCATATACTGAGAAGTCATCCATGAAGATTTCCATAACCTCTTCCACAAAATCTAAAAAGATAGACATCATACATCTTTGAAAGGTGACAGGAGCATTACGTAATCCAAATGGCATCCTTCTAAAAGAAAAGGTGCCATAAGGACATGTAAATGTAGTCTTCCTTATCTTTAGCGGCTATGGCATCCGGTTAGATCCTTAATATCCATCAAGAAAACAAGAATGTGGGTGTCTTGTTAACCCATCCAACATTTGGCCACTTGAAAGAGGAGATAATGATCATTTCGGTAACAGATAAGCCTCGCACTCTATACATACCCTTCATCCTTTCACAGTTCTTATAGGAATCAATTCATTCTTCTCATTTCTGATCAAAGTGAATCCACCATTTTTGGGAACCACATGAACTGGGCTCACCTAAGGGCTGTCTGATATTGCATATGTAAAACCTGCATTCAGCCATTTTAGTACTTCTTTTCTGACAACTTCTTTCATTACTGGATTCAGTCTTCTTTGGTGTTCAATGGAGTTCTTTACATTATCCTCTAAGAGGATCTTATGCATGCTGACAAGTGCCTAAAACACTCATATTATACCCACGTTCGCTTTATGTTTTTAGTTGATTTTACATTTAAATAAGCGCATTATAGCCCAATCTCTGATTGCTGGATTGTTTTGTGAATTGCAGGTGAAGAGGGTGGTTTTTGGCAATTTGGAGCTAAAAAGAATAAGCAGGAGAACAACCGGGCAAAGAATGTTAGACGCGCCAACGCCGCGACGTTTAACATTGTGACGCGTAACGCCGCAACGCTCGTTAACAGAAAAAGTCAACAAGTGACCCAACGTCGCTGACGCTTCAACGCCGCGACGCTCAACGTCGCTGAGCCGCCAACGTCAGCGACGTCTTCAACGCCGCGACGCCGCAACGCTCTCGATTCACGCGATTTCTCGCTCGTGAATCATAAAGCAAAGGAGACCTAATTTAGAGGCATCGAAGAACGTGAGGACTAGAGCGCAGAAAGCAGAGCAGTAGCGACTCGGATCATTGGAAAAGACACTGTTTTTGTATTTCTTCTTTTCTGATAAACTGTTGATGATTTATAGATTGATGTGTATCTTCAGCCTACCATGTTCTAGATTTCATCTAAAGTTTTGTTTAACCCTATCATAATTGAATGATTGGCGTTTCTAAAATATATTATTCGGGCTTATTTATGCGATTCAGATTCATCCGCTCTATATCCGATTTAAATACATGGTAATGTCTCGCCAACATTAGCATGATCTTGCCGGGTATCCGAGACTCGAGATCCTTATTTTAGTGGATCTGGAATGTGAGCGACCCTAAGCAACTCCAGAATGTGAGATATCCCGATTCTAGTGTGGTGATTAGGGTTTGAACATTTAAGCGTTTTGGAGTATAGGGTCGGGGCAGAGATGCACCCAACCCTACTGGCGAGATAGGCGGATATACCTCGAGAGAGGGTATCTTGTAGACACGATCACCCCGCCATTGAGAAATCATGAATAGACTGAATATTTACTCCTTTAGATAATAATCCGTCAAAAGTGGTAAGGGGAGACAAATCCCTAGTCTTTACAAGCAGAGTAATTCCATAAGTTAATTTAGCTTTATTTTTAATCACATACGTTAGTTAGATGTAAATGTTCCTGCAGTTTAAGTCCAGATAATGTTATAAGACCAATTTCAGTAGTCAAGGCACTTCTCCCCGTGGATCGATATCCGTACTTAGGTACACTATATTACTTGATCGACGCGTGCACTTACGCACATAGGCGCTACATCTAGTTTTTACACATCACGCTTTCGGCCTATCAAGTTTTTGGTGCTGTTGCTGAAGAGAGGTTTTAGTGCTGATATTGACAAGAGGCAATTAGATATTACTCTGGAATTTTCCTTTTTATTTTATTTTGCTTTTACAAGTGCTTGTAATTTGGCCTTGGCGTTTCGCTGCAGATTGCGCCTCAAGGTTAGCAAGTGAGTGTATGCGGCTGACGGGTCAAGTCGAACTACATCTGTTTGATCCTGAACTGGAAAGAACCTTACACCGTTTACGCAGAGAACAAATAGAAGCACAACATAGAATCTAGCAATCATGCAGAACAATGTAGAGCAAGATCATGGCCAAGAGCAACACGAGCCAAAAGGGGGTCACAGTGGGAATAATGGTAGAAATTAGGTACCCAAGCCATTTATCCAGCCAGATGATCCATTCATGTTACTAGAAGAGTTTGCCCTAACACCTACAGTTGTTCAGATGGCTATCTGCAGACCACCCATTCAGGCAAACAACTTCAAGCTGAAGTCAGTGACCCTGTAGATGCTTCAGAACATTTTATTCCATGGATTGCCAAGTGAGAATCCGAATATGCACTTGACCAACTTCATCGGGCGCATGTGACACTGGGCCAAGAGAACGGGTAAATCAAGAGGCACTCAAAATGAGATTGTTCCCGCTCTCACTAGGTGATAGAGCTAAACACTGGTTGACAAGTTAGCCACCGGATTCCATTACTTCATGGAATGACCTAGTGCAGAAGTTTCTAACAGAGTTCTTCCCACCTGTGAAGATTGCCCAGTTGGTGCAAGAGATCAATACATTCAGATAACTAAAGGGAGAGAACTTGGCAGAGGCATGGGATAGATTCGATGAATTGTTAAGGAGGCGCCCACACCACAGGCTGACTAGATGGATGCAAGTTCATACCTTCTATAATGGTCTAAGGGATGCGACCAGAATAGTGATCGATGCCTTTAAAGGAGGTGCGTTAATGAAGAAGACTACGGACCAAGCATATGAAATCCTGGAGGACGCTGCTACTAACACTAATCAGTGGCCTAGGGATAGGATTACACCAGTGAAAGCTATGGGTGGCACAAATAACGAGGTTCTTAGCAACCTGGTTACTCATGTTGCGCAGCTTACTTAACAGCTTGGTAGACAGCAAAGTACCGTGAATGTCATTCAGACTAAATCTACGGAGCTGTGGCACTCGTGGAGGATAACATACGTATGCGTAATGTCAATCTAGACAAGAAACAAGAGAGCACATGCCCAAGATGTGTCGAGGTTTAACGTAATCGCCACAAAGAATAGGTCGTGATAAAGATATACTGAGACTAAACTAAAGACATATACAAATTTATGACACTATTATCAAAGGACTATTGTCTAATCCCCGTTAATAATGCCAAACTGCATTTGTTATATTTGTTTGCAATTATAATCATTAAAAATGATTTCTTAAGACTAGATAAATTCTTTCGTTTTGATCCATGATCAAGGTACGTGATCGAACAAGTAATAAAGTGGATTATCCAGAGCATCGATCCCAATGATCTCAAGAATTTCAATCAACTACCCCGACTACTCAAGCTCTATAATTATTTGGACTATGATTTGCAATTGATATATTCCTAGCAACCTTGGAAAATAATGAAAGAATAAAGATATGTAAACTAGGAACAAACTGAAATAATGCTTAAACTAAATAAAAAAATTAGCAGAACACCAATCAGCTTAGTTTTTAAAGGAGCATTGAAAATACAACTGTTGTGAAACATCAATTCCCGGGCAGACAACTCTTCAGAGCTTTACTTCATGAACTTGCATTTAGAATCCGGCCCAAGGAAGAAGGTAATGCCATGTGGATCTCTCCTCTAATAACATATTTCATCATCTAATCTTCCCCTGCTTCTTTCTCGAACGCAGAATTAGATATCTACTTTTAACTGGAAGGCTCTTGTTCTCGGGTATTTTTCTTTCAATACTTCATACCCGTAACATGGACCGTGAAACCTTAGCTCCTAAGACATAGGCTAAGCATGGGTTTACACTATACTGGTTTCTCATCCTCAAAATTGAACAGCCTATCTTTTCCCTTGATTAGATCCTTGCTAACACTGATTGAATTTACTGTTTGAATCGAGGCTAACTCAGCTTCATTTTTAATTGATAAGTCATTCAACCTATTCTGCTTTCAAGTGAGAAGAAGATTTATCGATTAGAATTTACAAAGCCTATTAGATCCCCAATATTAGGTTCGCATACCCTTCAGATATTGTTCAAAACTCTCAGGAATGCCTTCTCTGTGTCACTCAAAGGGCCTCCTGGAAATCAGAGCATGAAACAATCCTATTACAGGTATAGGACACTAATATTTGGATCAGATACAACAATAAAACAAACCGCCGCTAGCGATTCAAGACTAAGTTCGTGATACTCTCATAAATTTCTTACAGAAAAGATAAATTCTAACAACAGAGTAAATTAACAATGTGGTTTCGGGTTTCTAAATTACTTCATTACACTAACGGTAGCTCCTGATCAAAGAACTACCGATCATAAACTCGGAAGTTTGAATTCCAAAATTTGTTTGACTTCAAACTAACCAGCAAGAATTTGAAGAAAATACCTCGCATCTCAGTTCAACTTCAACAACTACCATCCGATCCGTAAATTCAAAAGAAATAACAATCTACTCTAATCTAATCTAAAAACAAATCCAAGAAAAACAAAGAAAAAGAATAAACTACACGAGCCTTCGGCTACCCGCACTTCTTTCTCGGGAGCTAAGAGTCAGCTTTCTTTCAATAGCGCAGTCACAGATGATAGGGTTTTGAAGTCGGGTCTCTAACTTCGATGCACCTATTTGTGGATTTCAAAATAACCGCCCATTGCTTGTTCATGTCGCTACCCATTTGCTTCGTCACGACCTTGACTTGATGTCGCGACCTCTCTTCCACGTCGCGACTTCACTGTTCTGTTTATGAGATATTATGATGTCGCGACTTCTCTTCCACGTCGCGACGTCACTGTTCTGTTTATGAGCTGTTCGGATAAGTCGCGGATTCTCTCTTCCACGCCGCGCTTCAATCGCTCTCAAGATTGTGATCTTTGAGGTCGCGACTAATCATACGTCAGCGACTTCGCTTTTCTATTCGCTCAGAGCGGCTTTTATTTGGTCGACTTGCCTTTAACACCCTTGATCTAATGTCGCGACAATGACCGATGTCGCGACTTCCATTCCTCGTAATTGATGTCGCAACAAATTAATGACGCCGACTTCTCCTTTCTACAATGTGAGCCTTTTCCTATCAATCATAAGCTCGCGATTTCGCTTTTTCTCGCTCGCCCCCAGAGCGTGCTGACCGGGTCGTGACTTGCCTTTAACACCCCTTGGATCTGATGTCATGACAGCTGACTAATGTCGTGACCTTTATTCCTTGTAATTGATGTCGCGACAATCGAATGACGCCGCGATTCTCCTCCTTTCTGCATCAGAGCTCTTTGAGGTCGCCATCAATCATACGTCGCGATCACGTTATGCTTATGAGCTCTTTGATGTCGTGGAAGTTTTTCATTGTCGCGGACTTGTCTTCAGCATCTCGGGTACATAACGCGACAACTAAAATGATGTCGCGACCTCCATTCTTTCGCAAATGATGTCGCGGTACTGATCGGAAGGACGCCGTGACCTTCTTTCATCGAATCGATGTCGCACCACCAAAGGATCGAGCGACTTCACCTTTACTTCAACTTATGTCGCAAATCCACCGAAGGACGCCGCGCGACATCTTCTCGATTCGGTTTGATGTCTCTATCTATTCTTAACCGCCGCGACTCTATAAGTTCACCCTTGAAAATATTTTGTTGCAACTTCTAATCGCGTCGCACTTCCATGTTCATCGCAGCTAATTGGCCGCGACCGAAGTGGTGTCGCCGGCGATCTTGTCTCGCTTTCTTCATTAGTTCCCGTCGCCTGACGGAGTTTCGGCGACCTCGTGCGACCACATCGCTTTCAAGGTCGCGACATCAAGTCCTTTCTTTCAAAATTAGCTGCCACTCTTCACTGGAGGCCGCCTGGTGGCTTTCAGTCGCCTCCTTGTCGCCGACTCTCATGATGGTATCAATTTATTCGCTTGCGTCGCAACATCGCAATGATGTCGGACATGAACTTCTCGTGATTCGACGCTTCTTTTAATCTTGACCAAGTCATATTTTGTCTCAAATTCCTTCTTCAGGTCACGACTTCACTTATTCACTCTTCAGTTTCTTCTTCAAAGCCAAATTTGTTGAGGTCGTGACTTGGAATTGCTAGAAACTGCACTTTATGTCGCGACTTAAGTTCCAGTTTTGCCTTCAATTCTGCTGCAGGCTGATTTCTTATGATTTTTGCTAAAATTTGATTTTATGTTGTATTTTCTTGCAAATTGGAATTTGGGTCAATTATCAGTTTTCTGCAGACAATTCATCATTATTCTCATTATAAACTCATAAAAATGTATTAAAAATCTCATGAGCTGACCACCGCCGAGGTTTAACTTAATCATCATAAAGCAGCAGGTCAGCATAGCAACAACTATCAAACCGTGACCTGTGGCGCGGCGGCGAGTGCAGTCGAACACTCAAGTTTATGGATCGAGGAACAACTAACAACATGCCACCACCCAAAGTGAGCGAACCACCTCCCGAGAAAAAGTGGACTTGAACAACCCTTGCAAATGGGTACCACCTTGCATACCGCCTTTATGAATGAGACAAAGGCTAATATGCAACACCAGGCCACCCAATTGAATAATCAAGCAACACAGTTGAGGAATTTAGAGGTGCAAATGGGCCGCCAAATGGCCAATCTATTGACAGAAAGGTAGCCGGGTTCCTTACCAAGCAACTCAAAAGTGAATTCGAGACGAGAAGGGAATGAACATGTAAAAGCAGTCACGTTGAGAGGTGGTAGAGAATTAGCAATATCGAGGTAACCACCAGTGATAGGGGAGGTAGAAACTAAGGAAGTCATCCAGACTAGTCAAAATGATAAGACAGATAGGGAGCAGCCCCAAGAGAAAAATTTTATGGGATAAGAAACTGAGGCAAAGGATCATCCAGGCAAAAGCTAAAAGACCCAAGCAATTTCACTATCCTCTGCACCATCGGGAACGCCATCTTTGAGAGAGCTTTGTGTGACTTAGGAGAGAGTATTAATCTCATGCCCTTATCCATATTTAGACGCCTGGGATTAGGTGAAGCTCGCCCAACCACAGTCACACTCCAGTTAGCAGACAGGTCCTTAAAGCACCCAAGAGGGGTGATAGAAGACGTTCTAGTAAAGGTCGACAAGTTCATCTTCCCAGCGGATTTCATTGCATTAGATATGGAAGAAGATAAAGAAATACCCATAATATTAGGTAGACCATTTCTCGCAACAGGAAGGGCAATGATTGACGTACAAACGGGAGAGTTGAAATTGAGAGTGCAGGAAGATGAAGTCAAGCGAATGTGTTTAAGTCGTGTTACTGGTGGCAAGAGTGATACGTGCTTCATAGTAGAGACCGTGGAGGCTATAATGTCTAGCCAAAGTGGTCTCACTGACCCTTTGGAGGCTAGCCTGGTACAGAATGATTTAGAAAATTGGGAGAAGAGGCTGAGGAGTATGTAAAATGGATGGATTCATTTGAACCTAATAGAAGGAAATATTATGAACCTTTGGGCTAAAATACTCAAATGTCAGTGCCATCTGTTGAACAACCACCCAAGATGGAGCAAAAGCCATTACCTAGCCATTTAAGGTATGCTTATCTTGGGAATGCCTCCACCCTACCAGTGATTATTTCAGCGTCCTTGACAGCGATAGAGGAAGATAAGCTATTGAGGGTACTCAGAGATCATAAGGATGCGCTTGGCTGGTCTCTAGCTAATTTAAAAGGGATTCGCCCTTCTATGTGCATGCATCGAATTTTGCTAGAAGATGGTCATAAGCCTTGAGCTAGCTACGCAGGAGACTCGAATCCAATCCATGTAAAGAGGCAAATTCCGCAAGGAGGTACTAAAGTGGCTAGATGCCGAGGTTATTTATCCTATTTCTGACAGTGCATGGGTAAGTCCCGTACAAGTAGTGCCTAAAAAGGGAGGAACAACAGTGATAAAAACAGAATAATACACATCGCCTGTAATGCCGTAGAGGTCGGAGGATTTAAACACTCACCGGAAATTGAATAAGGCTACTCGGCAAGCACTACTTTCCACGCCGCTTCGATCATATGTTAGATAGACTAGCAAGACACGAATACTATTGTTTTTTGGATGGGTATTCATAACTAGATTGCTATAGCCCCTGGAAGACTTATGAGAAGATCATATTCATGCCCCTACGGTACATTCGCATTCAAAGTGACGCCTCTGGCTATGCAATGCACTAGGCACATTCCAACCTTGTATGATGGCCATATTCTCAGACATGGTTTGAAAAGACAATTGAGGTGTTCATGGATGACTTTTCCTATTGGGGGACCTTGACTTGATTGCTCCGAAAACTTGAGATCGTAAGACAGGATGTATGAAACCAATCTCAGGCTTAATCGTGGGTAAGTGTCATTTTATGGTACAATAAGGCATAGTACTTGGGCACGGGATTTCTACAAGAGGAATAGAGGTAGACAGCAAAAATTAGCTAAATAGAGAAACTACCGCCACCATCATCAAGAAAGGGCATAGCTTTTGGGCCACGCAAGGTTCTATAGATGTTTCATAAAAGATTCTTCACCTGGTAAAGCTCTGGTTTCAATTTACTAGTCCATGGACACCATTCAGCTCGATGAGCGCAGTGTGTGAGCATTTTCAGTCTTGAAAGATAAATTGGTATCGGCCCCTATTGTAGTAGCACCAGATTGGGACCTCCCATTTGAGCTAATGTGCGACGCAAGTGACTATGCGGTCGGAGCAGTGCTAGGACAAAAAAGAGAGAATATTTCAGGTTATCTACTATGCTGTACTCCTGGACTCACTCGCATGCCTAGTCGAACTATTCCACCACTGGAAAAACAGTCTGTTAGCCATTGTTTTTTCCTTTGACAAATTTAGGCCCTATTTGATTGGCAATAAGGTAATAGTGCACACTGACCACTCAGCCGTAAAGTACTTAATGACTAAAAAGGAAGCAAAATCGAGACTAATACGGTGGGTACTCTTGTTGCAAGAATTTGACTTAGAAATCAAAGACAAGAAGGGAACAAAGAACCTAGTCGTAGACCATCTGTCACGGTTAGAAGGGACAAGAGATGAGGTCAATGTGAAGGATGATTTCCCAGATGAGCAGCTCTTAGCAATTGACGACAAAAAGCATGTTCCATGGTTTACCGACTATGTGAATTATTCAGTGGCCAAGGTGATCCCTCCAGAGTTTAGCTACCAATAGATGAAGAGGTTCTTTGCACATTTGAAACACTACCACTGGGAGGAACCTATTCTATACAGGCACTGTGTGAGCCAAGTGATAAGGCGATGTGTGCCAGAAGATGAAATGGTCAATATTCTAAACCACTGCCACACTTTACCATGTGGGGGGCATTTCGAAGGCTAGAGGACAACAACAAAGGTACTTCAATCAGGTTTCTATTGGCCTAGCTTATTCAAGGATGCTTACTAGTTTGTATCCACCTGCAACAAATGCCAAAGAATGGGGAGCATTTCTAAAATGAATGAACCACCCATGAGCACAATTCTGGAAGTTGAGCTATTTGATTTGTGGGGGATGGATTTCATAGTCTATTCACTTTTATTTAGTAACTCAGAATCTCATGGCAGATTACGTCTCTAAATGGGTAGAAGCAATACCGACACACACTAATGACGCTAGTGTGGTAGCTAAGTTCCTTCAAGTAATTAAGATATTTACTACTTCGTTCGGGCACTCCACGAGTTAATCGATCACGTATGGAGGTACTCATTTATGCAACAAGATAGT
The DNA here is from genome assembly GCA_016808115.1 of Tetrastigma voinierianum. Taxonomy (NCBI): domain Eukaryota; kingdom Viridiplantae; phylum Streptophyta; class Magnoliopsida; order Vitales; family Vitaceae; genus Tetrastigma; species Tetrastigma voinierianum. The sequence continues at coordinate 478,758 of JAEQBH010000463.1, forward strand.
TGACAAGGTCTTGCAAAAGTATGGAGTGCGGCACCGCACATCACTCGCATACCATCCACAGGAAAATGGGCAAGCAGAGGTGTCGAACCGAGAGATAAAGTCCATTATGGAGAAAACAGTCAATAGCTCAAGGAAGGATTGGTCGAAGAAGATTGAGGATACACTATGGGCATACAGGACATCATTTAAAACACCACTAGGTATGTCACCATTTTGAATAATGATGAAAGATACACCGTCTGCAGAATTGGAGCATAGAGCATACTGGGCCACTCGCATGTTGAACATAGACAACAAAATAGCAGGAGAGAAGTGGATGCTACAACTTAGTGAATTAGATGAATTCCGCAACGAGGCTTATGAGAATGCTCGAATATATAAGGAAAAGATGAAAGCCTGGCACGACAAACATATCGCCAGGAAAGAGTTCGAGACGAGTCAGCGAGTCCTCCTATTCAATTCCTAACTCAAAATTCTTCAGAAATGGTCACGATGGTCGACCATTCACGCGGGACCGCTGTGTTTTCCCCATATGGAGGGGCAGAAATTATGCACCCAAAGAAAAGGACCTTCAAGGTTAACACGCAACGGTTTAAGCCATACTTCGGGGAGATTTCCATACAAACAAGCAGCATATTCAGCTAAGCATACCAGGAGTAGGACCGTAAGGAGTCTTGCTGTCCCGGGAACCCAGGAACATTGAGATTTAGGGAAGTCGAGCTAACGACATTAAACAAAGCGCTACTTGGGAGGAAACCCAAGCTTTTAGAAATCTTTCTTTCCGTAGTTTAACTTTGCGTGTTTTTAGTTTTTTAGAATAGTTTTCCATTTCTTTCCGTAATCGGGCGTTTATTTTGATTGTCTATTTTCAGGACCTGAGAGAGCAATGAAAGCAAGGAAATAGTTCAAGAAGCTCATTCCAAGAGTGCGAAGGGGTCAGAATTTCATTCAGGGGGTTTTCTCAAACTTACGCCATTTTTTTGAAAATTTCACAATTCGACCTCGTCACGTCGCGCATTGCGCGCCTCCCGTAAAAAATCAAGCCTCACGTCAGCGACGCTCACCCCAACTCGCGACGTGAGTTGGCACTCTCCTCTAGAACGCCGCGACGCTGGCGACATACCCTTCCTGGCCGCTGACGCCAGCTAATAAACCCTCCGTCACGCTACGACGCCAGCCCGAACGCCGCGACATTGCCTCTCGCTTTTATGCACAAAGAACCTTCGGCCTTCCCCATGCAAACCCTGAGTTTGAGCTCCTAAATCCCTTAGCTCATGCATCACACAATGCACCCATCTCCATTTGTCCCAACCAGCCCTAGGACCCTCCCACGACCCTACGCCCATCTCTAGCCCCTCCGTCTCACACTGCACCACCTGATTTAGTGCCCTAATCCAGGCCATTTCTAGGTCCACGAAGGTTCAAATTCCTTCCGTTGGAGCAGATCTGTCCTACTCTTCGGGTCTTGTTAGGGTTAGGAAGGGTCCTTAGGCGTGTGTAGGGCGATTGGCAGTCTTTTGGTAGACTCACGAACCCCTTAGTCCCACTGTGCACTAGGTGTTCGATCCATTGCCTCAGTGAGCTTGGGTGGCTTCACCTGAGCCCCTTCGGGTCCCACCGGCCTAATCGCGGGTTAGGGGTCTAGAGACCACATCTAGTTCAGTCACCCTTTGGCCACCATCTCAACCCACCCATACGCACCAATGTCGAGTAAGTGGCAAAAGATGACTGATTAGTGCCCAAAAGGTGCTATTTTGAACCCTATTTATTATAGGTTTTGAGTACTTTTTGTATACTAATCATTCTAATTAACCCGATTTGCACATTAAGGTCCCTACTATTCTACTGATTGCATTTTGTAGAAAATTTTGCAGCTTTTGTGAGCTAATCATGCCAAAATTTTTGAGTCGATCCAAACATGAAGAATTCGAGTCAAACTTAACATCGTTAATCAGAGACTAAGAGGAAAGAAGAGTAGAAAATAGAAGAAATGTCAAGCTGGAAAGGAAGAAATGCAAAGCACGGTGCAGTGAAGCAAGATAGAGGGAATAGCTTATTTTCGCTTATGGCATAGCTAAATTTCGTGAAGGATTGAATTTTCAAGGATTAAAAGTGTGAAGCAAAGATAGAGGAAGCAAAGATAGAGGGAAATTGAATTTTCCCTATCATAGCGAAATTTCTCTACGATAGCGAAAATGCATACGGATATTCCCATGTGAAGACAAAACAGTGTACAGTAAGAGAAACAAAAAAAAGAAAATGTTTTTTTTATATATATTTTTATTATTTACAAAAAAAAAAAAAATCGACTCTCAAACACAATATATATATATATTTGTTTTATTTATTTTTCTTTATTTTTATTTTTATTAAAAAAAATAAATAAATAAATATTTTGCATAGCGAAATTTCGCAGCCATAGCGAAACAAATTTTCGCTATCATAGCGAATTTTCGCTATGACCCCACTGTTTTGCCTCCGATTTTGTTTCGCTCATAACTTTTTTCATCCGAACTCTGTTTTAGGCGTTCTTGGTACCGTTGGAAAGCTTAGAGAGTGTAGAATCCAAATATGTCCAGAAAGAACACTTTTGAAATTTTATGAATGTGTAATTTTCAAAATGATCCAACGGGTCACTTTTTTCCTTTCTTTTCTTCTCCTAACTTGTTTATTTGAAGCCCAAACGGAGTGAATAAGGTGCCGATGGAAAGCTTGCGAAGTCTCCTATTCAACAACGATCACATCTCATCAAGGAGGTAACACTTCCTTCCCTAACTTTCCAATCCGAGCCCCATTTCGGACACTGAGATATTTGGTTGGGGGGAGAGTTAGCGAAGGAAGTGGCTTTTGTATTTATGTTGTTGTTATTATTTTGAGCAAGCCCATTTTATGATGTTCATTGGCTTGCTGGTTTCCCTTTTTGTAAACTTGTTAAACTATACAACTTACTTTTTCAAAAATTGGACCCATTTTGCAACCAAATTTTTTGTGTGTTGTGCCTAGCCCATAGTTTGAAAAATTGAAACTTTGTCCAATTCTATTGATGTTAGATCGGTTCCATGCCTAATTGAGTGGATGATTAGTTGAATTATTGTTGCTTTCGACCTCTTTCTTCCACCTTTAGCTAACCACACACCGAGCACATTAGGTTTCAATGATAGGCTTAGAAACTGCGCAACCTCCTTTACTTTGCACAACCTACCCTAGTTTCATTGACCACCTTTAATAGGTTAAGGACCCCCATGAATAGAAGGCCAATGTGTTTTCCAAAACAAAAAGAAAAAAAAAAGAAAAGAAAAAGAAAAGAAAAAGAATAAAAATTGCAACGCTTTGCCTTGAAACCCGAGCACGGTCCGATGGGTATATGGTGAAAGCCTTTAAAGCCCTGGGTGGGTCCTAAACTCACTGGTTTGGAGTCGCCGACTTAGTGTTCAAGCACACGGGTGGACGGGTAGAGTTTAGCAAGTCAGAAGGCCGGAGTATGGAAATCATTCAAAGTCCGGGTGAAACTCGAAGAGTTTAGGCCGAAGATCCTTATGACTTGGTGCCCTAAGCCTTAATTGGTTGGGAGTCATCGGTAGATCCCCGTTACATGGACTTTGGCGAGGTCGATTCCTTAGCATTGCACCCCTACAACACAAAAAAAAAAGAAGTTGTGGAATAAGAAGTGGGTCCTGATCTATTTAGGTCGGTTAGCATGCTAGGTTGTGGCAATAGCTAGGTTAGGGGGAGAGTGCAGTTTAGCAGTTTATTGTTGAGAACTGATCAAACAAACATTTAGATTTTGGTGGAAGTTTCTGGTTGATTCATCGAGAAGGAAACTCTTTTGATACTCAATTTTGTATGGCATTCATTCTTCAAAATGGCATAATAAGGGTTTGATGATTCTTACTTAGGTTAGGCATTACTTATTCACAACCTTTTGAAATATCATTTTTGTGAACATTATTTTGTTATTGTTGTATGCTCTTTCTTCCTTTCTTTCTTTCATTGCTAAGGGATTAGCAATGTGTAGGTTGGGGGTGTGATTAGTGCCCAAAAAGTGCTATTTTGAACCCTATTTATTATAGGTTTTGAGTGCTTTTTGTATACTAATCATTCTAATTAACCCGATTTGCACATTAAGGTCCCTACTATTCTATTGATCGCATTTTGTAGAAAATTTTGCAGTTTTTGCGAGCTAATCATGCCAAAATTTGTTGAGTCGATCCAAACATGAAGAATTCGAGTCAAACTCAACATCGTAAATCAGAGACTAAGAGGAAAGAAGAGCGTAAAATGTAAGAAATGTCAAGTCGAGGCCAAGAAATGCAAGGGCATCGTGCAGAAGATAGAATAACGGTGATTTTCATGGCATAGCGAAATTCCCCCGCAAGGATTGCAAAATTTCAGAATGGTAGCGAAAATTCTCAAGAATCCAACGAAAATTTCGCTTATGCCATATTTTCTCTATGATGTTATACCCGCTATCATAGCGAAAAACTCACCGCGGCACGCCGAAATTTATGCTTCCTATTTGTGTTCAAACACCGCTTTTAGTTTTTCTCCTTCTACCCTTGTAATAGCCTTTGTTTTGGTTTGTTTTTGTAATTTCTGCTCGCACACTATATAAGCTGTAGTCATGGTTTGTAAACATCAATCAACATCATTAATACTTGGAAGCTACCCCGCTTTCTCCCGCTCTTTCCGCTCTCATTTTCTTTCCCTTTCTTTTCCATTTTCTCGGCTGCCAAATACCCTTTGATGATGACAAATCAAGGGATAAGCCCGGGTTAAACCCCTCATCCTGAAGAGGAGGGTCACCGGGTGAATGGTTCAAGGTAAAACATTATCCTCATGTTTTTCACGCAAAGCATTTTATTCCCTTTTTCTCGCTTCTCAGATCTCACGCTTTAGGTTTGAATCACTCGTGATGTACCCTCGAAAGTGGCCAAGACTTGGCAAGCTTTCAAGGTTCAAAGGATGCTTAATGCTGCATCCACTGACGCCCAATTAGTCATTACTTATGAGCTCCCGTTGTGCTTAGATCCAAAGGATGGTTTTAACTGTTTTGAAACATTAAGGGGTAATAAATTCTATACATTAGAAGAAATAATTTTAGGGTCTAGGTTTTAAAGCTAAATGAAGATCCGGTTCGGGAAATGACTATATGTCATGCTCCCCAATGCGAGGAAAAAGACCCGAGGACATGTTGGCTGGCTTAGAACCCTAAACCAATGGCTTGAGACTTCAAGGAGTTCTATTTTGTATTTTATTTTATTTAAATTTCGGGCTTACTAACCATTACACTCTCGTTCTTTACAAAATCCCAAATTCAAACTAAATTCACTCAATGGCACTTCACTGTTAGTCATTTGTACGAAGAAAACTCATCCCCGTGTTCGACTTAGATCGCTTATACTAAGCAAAGTAGTTTTACTACGGCAAAGAGGAGGAACAGACACAAATTTTGTTCATTCCATCACCTCAATGGGCAATTTCCAATCAAATAGCTAACTGTTTGGGATGGTGCCTTAGTGCATGTGAGAAGTCAGAAACACTTGCGGATCCTCATCACAAGTACCGGCAATGCAGGATAGTTTCGCCATTTTTAGTTTCATATAAAAAAACAAGCAAGGTCATAGATAGTTTCGTGTTGTTTTGGGTTGCCCCGCTTTTGTCGCAGAATCCATTCCCCATTGGATTGAAATCCATGCTACTCACCGTATTGCATACATGTCACGAGGGAGCCATAGAACCCGCCATGGCAAAGTCAACAACCCGGGTGAGAGAAATCTTAATGAATATAGGTCCAAGGAGTAGGTCATAGCAACCAATGGATGAGTTCACCATATGGTAGTACTTACAACCATAGTTGGGGGAATCACATCAATTCCTCATGGGAACTAAGACCTCCACAGTATGCACCTCCTGAACCTCCATTTTATGCTCCAACTCCTCAGTCACCTCAGCCACCACAATTTCTCCATTTGAACAAGCCATTTTGGACCTTACCCGGATAGTGATGCACTTTGTGGCGTAGAATAGGGATTAATGCCCATTCGACCGTGAGAATCACACTGCGGAAGACAATCCGAATAAAGAAATTGACAATAAAAATGATTTTGAGCATAAATAATAAATCTTAAGATTCCATTGAAGACCTAATCGCTCGCCAGCGAATGTCCACTGTAGAGAGTGCTAAAGATGCACCGATGAGCTTAAAAGTCATCTCTTTTTTAGTCCATTTTTCTGTTTGATTTTCGCTTAAAATCAAAATTAATATCTGAATTATGAAGAAACTTCGCCCAATTTGTCATTAGCGGGAAAGAAGCAAGAAAGAAGAAAAGCGTTAGAAAATGCGGAATAAGTGGATAAAAATGCGGTCAGATGGCGGGGCGAAATGAACAAGCGGAATTTGAGTCATTGATGCGGTTATTGGAGTGCAGATCCGGTTCGAGTCGCGACATCGGGAGATTGAAGAATTTGATCACGGTCGCGATAGGGAATGCAGCATAGGCAGCTTAGGAAGGAGCATAAATTAAAGGAATGATGATGAAGCTAGTAGGTCGCTGACATCAAAACAACTGATCTGGAGTCTGGCTGACATTAAGTGATGTCGCGACAAGAAGGCGATGTGACGCTAAGAACAACTGGATTATTCTGAGGCGAGACTTAATGCTGAAATCGTGACATCAAGAGGAAATCAGCGAAGGCGAAACTATGGGGTTGATGTCACGACATCGAGAACACCGTTGAGGAAGCAGTACCATTAAGTGATGTCAGCGGCCAAAGAAAGCGAGGTCGCGACATCGCGACAACCCGATGGAAGGGTGCGAGGGACTTGGGCCCATGTCGCGACAACATCCTGATCTTCGTGACGCCGGGAACAACCATTGAAGGCGCAGGACTAGAGAATGGATGTCGCGGCCAGGCCGTGATGTCGCGACATCGTTCGAGGTGTCCGCGACACCAATCTTATGCCCTTACCGGGTTTAAGTGATGTCGCGACATGAGTTCGATGTGCGACAAGGCGAATACAAGCGGAGCGATGTGGGCTGGCTATAAAAATCCACGACGGGTTGTATTAGGATTAGGAATTTATTGGGAAACCACATAAATCTGCTTATTTGCAATTAGAAAGAAAAAAGTCGGAGTAGCATCAAAGAGAGATGCAGGTAGCCTAGGCTTCACTTTTATTTTCTTTCTTTTCTTTCTTTCTTCTTTTTCTTTTCTTTTCTTTATTTTAGACGGATGTTTGTCTAGTTTTATTTTTTTTATTTTTATTATTATTATTTTTTGGATGCGAGATGTTATGTCGTTTTCTTTGGAAGTGAATCACGAATTCAATTTCTTTTCAAAATTACTACGGAATGCGCATTGAAGTTAGGACAAATTTACGGGATTCGATTATTTCGGTTTAGTGCGATTATTCTTTTGATCGGAAGGATCTTGTCTCGTGGTCGATAATTAGGGCGGCTTCCATTTAGTGAGCGTTGTAGTCGAGTGATTTTTCCTGTAGTAATTTGCGACATCTTGTTCATTTGGTTGGTTACTTCGGTTATGGGTTTGTGATTTTGGATCCCCGGAATATCGGTTTACTATGCCACGTTAAGAATTAGTCGTTACTCACGATTTCAAAGGAGGTCCTCTGAGTGACACCGGGGAATACAATCCCAGGAGTAATGTAAATTTCTTTGAAGGTATACTAACACGTAAGGATCCTTTGAGCTTTGTGAGTTCACTTAGATAAATCCTCTTCGCCCGAAGTCGAAGCGAGTTGAGCGACTTATCTATTTAAACAAGCGAGAGATTTCACCTCGGTCGGATAGTGAGGCCCGATCCAGGTGTTAATTTGAGATCTAATCAAGGAAAGGTTGATCTATTTTAATTTCGGAAAGAGTAATTTGGAGTTGTATATCCTTGTGACCGATAGCAGGGTAAGGTGTCTGATTGTAAAATGGGTATGAAGTATTGCAAAAGAAAAATACCCAGCTTAAGGAAGTTCTTGTTAAAAGTAGTTATCTCGTTCCCTGTAATTCGAGAGAATCAGGAAGAAGAGATAACGAAATGTGGAGCGTGGAGAGATCCAGTTGCACTACAAATGCCTTGAAAGATATTGAAACTTGAGATAATCAAGAAACTAATTCGATATGAACTACGAGGTGATCGTTCCATATATTGTTTCTCTTGATGTGTCTTCCTATGATAAATGTTCGATATTCATTTCTTTGTAGAATTTATTTTCCTTCATTTGTTTTTATTTCAGTCTATTTGAATGTTCATTCTCTTTGAACTAGTTGATTTCCCGACTTTCATCTTTGAAACCGATATCGATTTATGGTCCGAATAGTATTAATTCGAGTAGTCGGGGTAGTTGATGAAAAATTCTTGAGATCTACGTGGGATCGATATCTGGACAAGTCCATTTATTACTTGTCGACTGACTTGCAGAATTTTACGGTAACCGATAAGTCAAAATGTTTCTACTCTAAGAGATTTTTGAGATTTATGATAGTATGATGTCGACAAGTTGATGGCTTTGTTACTGGGATTAGTTAATAGTCCTTTGGAAATAGTGTGTCATAAATTTGTATATGTATTTAGTGCAACAAGTTTTGCCGGCGATTTTCTTTGGGGATTCGATGAAGTAGTCAGCCGGTGATAACGATTGCCAATCTTGCATGCATAACTAATGCATAAATGTAGAAAACAATGTGTTTGGTCTAGGTCATCCAAGTTTTATAGGCGCAGTTCTTGCAGGGATGAAGGGATTTAGTAATCAATATTCGGATGAAAGAAAATACTAATTTGGACATTTTTTAAAAGAAAAAGAACAAAATAGCATTCAAGCGGTGACTCTTTAGCCGTGACCTTTAGCAGGCCATGTTGAAAATATTTGTTATTGGTAATCATTAATGTTAGCAGTATGTTTTGTTTTCGGGAACAAAAGTTTAATGCGCGAAGCGGAAATGGATCGATTCAATGATCTGAGAATTAGAGAAAACACTTGAAGCTTGAGGAAGATAAAGAAAGCGGCTTTACCATAGCGAGGATGAAGGCGGGGAACGAGAATGGCGGCATAGAAGCGGTCGAGGAGACCTCCAGTCACTGAATCCAGTGGAAGACCGGGACCCGGTGTCGGGATGGGTGCTGCGTCGAACACTTGCGAGTTGGGGCGAGATAATTTTGAAGCCGAAGCCCGGCACTAATCCACGATGGTTCGCGACATCAGTTCTTGGCCGTCAATTTGAGGACAACGAGCATCACGGAAGATTTCGGGATGGCTAATACGATAAGTTAAATGGGGTTAGACGAAGTCGTGCGCGCATCTGTTGCATTCTCTCTAAGGGATCTGGCCGGCTACATGGTCTGAGTCTTTCGTATAGATTACGACCCGGCCGGTTGGGAGGAGCTGGTAGAAGCTTACTTGTAGATTCTTTCCACCCATCACTCACCTCGAGAGAAGGAGAGATCATAGTGTTCCAACGAGGAGAAGATGAAAGCCTCCATGTGGGAAAGGATTCAATGAGTTCTTTGAAAAGATGTCAATGCATGGGATAGACTTGAAGACCCAAATGGACATTATATATCATGCCTTAAATGATATATCAAAAGGAATCATTGATGCTTCATGCTGCGGAGCATTCAAATGTAAAAGTGCTGAGGAGGCAAGTGATCGGGACACAGGCAAAATGCAATGAAAACTCCTTCGAGTTTTGAGGCTGCAGAGAGAAGGGATTACGGGCGGGCAAGATGACAGCCATGGAGGCGAGTTGGACGCCATTGACCATCAGGTGACAAGCGAGAAAGAGACCTTCTTGCCCGCGAGATAGGAAACGATCGAAGGGTATTGAAGGGAAGTGCGGGGAAGCGACGAGGATGAACAATTTTATGATCTTTGGAAGTTAGAGTATTTGGGTGAGCGAAAACTATTTTACAAACCCAATACTAACCTGCACATTATCATAGGGATTGAGGAACCATAAGGCTTCTCACTATGGTGGAGAGGCAAGTCTGAGAACCCCACGGGGTTATCACGACAACGAATTCAGTGCCAGGAAATAGACACGGGAAAGAATTACGAGTCGGAGGAGGGCCTATCTTTTGAAGAGGCAGATCTTTGCGGTTCATGGGGATAATAAGAAATTGTTGAACCTCCGTGAGGCAAGTTGCGGGGAGTGGGAGCAACTGCTACCAATTTCAAGTTTTCGAGAACACTACCAAATGCAACCTTAAAACCTTTGAGACTCAGTGGGCCAATTTGGCCCCAACCTGTGAGCCAGAAGAAAGATGCCTTCCCAAGTGACGCAGAAAAATCAGGCGTGACAATGCGGTGGGAGTGGGAAGGAGTTAGAGATGATGAAAGAAAAAAATGTGACAACGAGGAAAAACTGACCCGAGAGAAAGGAAGAAGAAAGCGGAGAAAAGAAGGAAGAGTGAGCCGAGGACATCAGGCTCACAGGTCTGCCAGTGCCTTTCCCCCCTGTGACTAACGAAATAAAAAATAGAAGAGCAATTTGCTAAGTTTTTGAAAACCTTCCAGAAGATAGAATCGTATGCCTACTTTGAAGTAGTGACTAGGAGGATGCCTCTACGCAAAATTCCTTAAGACGTGCAGCAAGAAGAAAGATCGTAGAAGAGGGATTGTGCAGATCTCTCCTTTGCTACTTGGGTGCTTTGATGAAAAAATTTTCCAGAAAAGATGAAAAGATCGGGGAGTTTTACAATTCTTGCATATCAAGAAGAATTGAAATCGAGCTCTACGCTGACTCAGGAGCTAGTATCAACTTGATGCCTCTTTCTGTTGCCAAACAATTAAGTTTGGGGAGTTACTGCCTACCACCATTACTCTTCAAATGGCGAGACCGGATCGATGGTAAGCTAGGAAGGAGTCTTGGAAGATGTCTTTAGTCCTTTGTTGGGAAATTTGTCTTCAGGTGGATTTCATCATTTAGGCGTGGAGGAAGATTCTGATACCCATACATTGGGAGGGCCATTCTTAGCCTCTTTGGAGGCTGCTTTGATCGATATGCAAAAGAAAGGTTCTCACCTTGAGGTTGGAGAAGAAATTTCTTTACTCAACTTGATCGGGGCATACGAGAATATAGACATAGACAGGAGAAAATTTTAATGTAGTTGATGAGTCTGTAACCTCATTCTGTTGAAATGATTGTAATGATCAAATTTTTATCAATGAAAAAGAGATGAATTCAATTATATCGAAGATGATTACTACGATTATTCATACAACGGTTTCATTCTATAGAAATTGTGATGAGCATGGCCATGAAGAGATGAACAAGAGAGTAATGAAAAGAAGCTCGACAAGAAACCGGAGTGAAGAAGGGCTTGTGTTGGAAAGAAACGCCAGAATCATTTTGCATGAAGTATGTTTACTTAGAACCACCCGAGAGAAAACCGGTGATTATCTCACGAACCAGTTGACGTTTTGGTGGTAGGTGATGAGGAGGACGACAAGTACTGCGGATCTTGAAGAAACATAAAGAGTCATAGCTTGGTCCGTTGAAGAATTGAAGAGGTATCGGTCCATGTTGCATGCACAAAATTATCTTTGGGAAGAAACTTCAAGGCCAAGCGCTGGAACATCAAAGGAAGGCCCGAATCCGTAATGTGGGGAAGTAGTCCAAGAAAGGGGTATCAAATTGCTAAGTCTTGGTTTCATCTATACAATCTCGAGATAGTCCTTGGGTAAGTGGTCATGTGGTTTCGAAGAAGGGTGGATTCTTTGTGATCCTTGATAATGAATTGATTCAACAAAGACAGTGTGGATGGAGGTATCTGTGTTGATTCACGAGGAAGTTGAATGCGGCAACCCGGAAAAGATAATTTCCTTGCCTTTCATTGATCGGATATTTGGGCGAGTTAAGGACATACCCTTTTGTTTTACGGATGGGTACTGGGATACAATCAGTTGCAATTTTGAGGATCAGAAGACCATTCACATGCCCTGTTCACCTTGGAAAGTTACCATTTGGGCTATGTAATCTCGGCTTCATTCAAGTGTATGATGTACATATTCTCATATTTGGTTGAAAGTAATGAAGGCCTGATTGACTTCACGTATGGATCGGCTTGTCGATGTTTAAACAATCTAAGCTTGATGCTTCAAAGATGCCAAGACAAACGATTAGCGTGATTGGAAAAATGCCATTTATGGTGGCGGAAGGTATTGTTCTTTGGGCGTAAAATTTCTGCGGGATTAGAAGTAGGCCCGATCGAGTGTCATTATCAAAACTCTTGCCTGACCTACCACGAGTAAAAGGAGTAAGAAGCTTCTTGGGGCATCTTTGGATTTCTGAGGATTCATCAAAGACTTTTCAAAAATAGTGAACCCGTATCTGATTGCGGAAAAATCTGGTTGGTACAGTCAACTCCTGTAGATGCTTTTGAAGAAATCAAAATCGATTGAACAAGCACCTATAATGGATTTGCACGGAGATGGGATCGAGTTGAAATGTGTGATGCTGGTGGGTGCAATGGGAGGCGTATTTGGGGACAAAAGAAAAGAAAGAATATTCGGGCCGCTATCATCTTTAGTAAACTGATAAACCTGAGAATTACTCAGCAGTGAAGGAGATGCTAGCTATAGTATTTGTGAAAATTTAGGCAATACATTTTAGGATCCCATGTGGTGATTCACCTGATCATGCAACAATCAAATACTTGATGTCAAAAAGGAAGGCTAGCGAGATTGATAAGATTAAGGTGCTGTGGCATTTATGGGAGTTTGATTTGGAAATCAAGGATAAAGGAAGTGCGATGTGATGGGTGATCCTTGTCGAGTGAAGAAGCCTTAGAAGAGAGGGAGGAGAGGTGACAATGCAGAGGAATTTCCAGGATGAGCAAATTTAGGTTTCTGTCAACTTCCATGGTATCTTAGACATTGTGAACTATTTGGCTTGTGGAGTAGTTCTAGCCACGATTCACTTCCCAGCGAAGAGGCTGAGGCGACAGTGGGTGTTATATTTGGGATGATCCACTTTTATTTAAAAGAGGTGCTAATATGATAATAAGAAAATGTCTTGGGAAAATGAACAAGGAAAAGTGCGGATGAATGCCATGCATGCATATGGGGCATTTTCGGGGAGAAAGAACGACTCATAAAATGCCAATCTTGGATTTTATTGGCCACAGCTTTTCGAGAGATTATCTTGAGATAGGTCAAGTTTGTAATGGTGCGAAGATTGGAAATATCGGCGTGAAATACCCCTAAAAGTATTATGGTGGTGCGATTATTTGATGTATGGGGGATGGTTTTAGCAGGACCATTCCACCATCATTTGGGAATGCGTACATCTTAGCGGCGAGTTGATTACGTTTCAAATGGGTGGAGCGTGGCTTGCTCACAGAAATGATCTTGTCACAGGTTATGAGCTTCTTGCGAAAAGAATATTTTGAAGGCGATTTGGAACACCCGGGACTATCATCGGTGATGGGGGAAGCCATTTACCAAACAAGATATTTGCAAAACTCATATGAGCAGGTATGGGATCAAACATGTAATGAGTCTAGTATCATCCCAGACAGTAGACGAGAAATTTCAACGAGGAGATTAAAAAATGCTTGAAAAGGCGTGAGTCGAGCAGGAAGGATTGGTCTTCCCAAGCTTGATGATGCCTTGTGGGCTTCTGAGGTATACGACTCCCATTGGAATGTCCCATACGAGAATTGTATTCGGAAAACCATGTCACCTACCTGCGGAATTAGAATACAAGGCAATGTGGGCTATCGAGTTGAACTTCGATTTCAAAGCTACTTGAAAAGGAAGAGAGATTGCTATTTATGGATTAGGCGAGAAATGAAGCCTATGATAATGCCATCTGAGGATAAGACAAAGAAATGGCATGATCCAAAGGATCTAAGGAAGGAGTTAGGAAGCGGGGAAAAGTTCTCTTGTTTAATTCTAGGCGAAGTTGTTTCGGGGAAGTTAAAATCTAAATGGGGTGGACTATACACAAGTGGTGTCAAGCAATACATTGAGCAAAGGACATTAAGGGCGTGATACCGAGAAGAATTCAATTAAACGGACAAAGACACCTAAGCACTATTTAAGCAGAGAGGAAGGAATGAAAGAGCTTCTCAAAGAGATCTCTAAAAAGAAGAAGGAACACAACAACAAGTCCAACTAAGGACTCAAAACTGAGCACCCGATGGGAGGCAACCCAGGAAATCAATTTCTAATTTTCTATATGAATTTTAGTTAGAAATTGTTGATTTATTAAGAATTAATACAGGACTTTTGTTTGCCTCATGTAATCATCAATTTCAAGATTGCAAAGTTGCGTAAGCAAAATGCAAGGAAGGAGGGAAGAGCAATTGCCGGATAACTTCAACAACTCACATGGAGGAAATACGTGAAAAGCGGGAAGCAATTTTTTTCTCCCTACATAAATTTCGCAGAAAGTGAAATTTAGTACATGTATGAATTGCCGGTGAAATTGATTCATTTGATGCTGGGCTGAAGAGTTTAGAGTAGCTAAGGAATGAAAGATTCTATGAACATTGAGCTTTAAGGCTAAAGTCGCGACAAGAGAACTTCCTTTAAAAAGAAGTTGTCGCGACATCATAACACATAAAGAACATATATGCTTTCACAACCAAGGGATGGCTTCGGTCCTAACAGTAGCTGAGAAGGTCGCCATAATTAACTTGATGTCGCGACAAATTAGGAAATAAGCCAGCTGAAATTTTAAGGTTTGCCCTAATGACAACATCTTGTTTTAAGGTGGCATTAAAGTCGCGACATGTGGAAATAAATGAAATAATCATTAGAGTTCTAAACCGTTGCAATTGAATCAGAAATAAAATGAGAAACTTTAATTGAATTGTTGTGTGCGTGCTATTTTGAATTTGTTGGTTCAATATTGTGTTGCTGGAAGATGCATGATTAGGACATTAAAGTAGAAATTAGTTCCAGAATAAAAACTGCTGTGATGTAATGAACTAATTGAATGAAGCAGTTAGATTAGGAATGAGCTAAAATGTAGAATAAAGGCCAAATAAATACAGTTTGATTGAAACACAAAGTGCAAAAATTACTTATATCTAACTGATAAGTCCAGAATTGAGGAAGGTAATATAAAAGAGGGAACAAAACATATTTTTGAGTTTGTGGTATGAACAATAGATCAAGGAACCTGTTGAATACCAATTAATTTAAATACTCATTAACAAAAATAAGTCAAGGTACTCCCTATGGTTAGTCACAACTGTTCAAACTAAATTCTAGAATTTGTTAGATTGGTCGAGGCGAAATCCTAGGTGATACAAAATTTAACAAGAGATGATGCAGGCATTCTTGACGCTTTGAGCCATTCTAACTATCCCCACTTATATGCCGATGCATATACCTTGGCCTGCAATTGAACTAACAAGCTTTTATTTTTTTTTTCAAAATAACTAAATGAAACCCCAACCCATTCTTTAAGAAATCAATCCTCCAAGAAACCTATGATTACCCAGAACTAAGGAGGAAGTAAGTAAATGAAGTTTGGGGAGTATATGTTTTCTCGAGGAACTCAAAAAGGGAATGAAAGAAAAGAGAAAGAGCGTAAAATGCAATAGAAAAGAACGCTTTATGTGGATAAGTTTTATCTGCGGGCCTAACTTTCGAACAATTAAGTTCTTAGGGTGTTTCAACACCTAGTACCCTAATGCCATCTGGTATGGGAGCTACTAACCCAAAGTTCGCTAAGAGTGTTAAGTTTCAAAAGTTAAAAACATTGCACTATCCTTAAATGGTGACAAACAAAGGAAAAAATTTCATGAAATTACAAGTGAAAATAGGGGTATACAACTCAATCAAGAGATTGAAGAGATGTCCCAAACACGAAGCTTAGGGGAGTTTATTAGAGAAACTATAAGAAGAAAGGGCAGAAGAAGGGAGAAAAGGGTCAGGGTAATCTTAACCTAAAAATTCCTTCCATCCTACCCATTACCCAAGCCTAACAATAGGCCTAAAAGACCTCTGACGATTCAAGGCTGAAATCACCTACATTAGTGGAGATCAATATGAAAAACAAACTTATGGAATTTGGAAATATGGAAACAATCAAAACGGTGAAGGACTTTAGGGAGTTAATTGACTCAATATGAAAATGAGAAAGGAAAATAATCTATTATCTAACAGATCTTTAATGATGATGTTGTTTTGTGAAACAATTTCAATAGCTTAGTTTTGGTACACTATGAAAAGTAGAAACTAACTCGAATCGGATTCGTTAGATATACAGAAAATTATGCATACCTTGCATTTCAATTAAATTGAATACCACTGCAGAACAAAATAGAAAAATGTCCTTTTTGTTTGAGGACAAACAAATCTTTCTTTTTCTTTGCTTGAGGACAAGCAAAATTTTAAGTTTGGGGGAGTTTGATGAGCTTAAAAGTCATCTCGTTTTAGTCCATTTTTCCTCGTTTGATTTCGCTAAAATTTAATAATTAATATACGTAATTATGAAGAAACTCACCAATTTGTCATTAGCAGAAAGAAGTGCAAAGAAGAAAGCAAAGAGAAAAATGCGTATCAAGTGGATAAAAATGTACTAAACGGCAGAGCGTAAATGAAAGCAACTGGCAGTCATCGACAGCCAGGGGTCCGCATACCAGCTTCTAAAGTCGCGACATCAGGAAGATTGAAGAGAATTTGATGCAGGTCGCGACAGGGAACGCAGCATAGGCAGCTGAGGAAGGAGCAGAAATTAAAGGAATGATGTCGCTGACGTAGTTCATTAGGTCGCGACATCCAAAACAACCGCGCGCCTACGCAAAGATTAAGTGATGTCGCGACAAGAAGATCATGTCGCGACACTAAGAACAACTGGTTGTTACAGGCAGAGACTTAATGCTGAAGTCGTGACATCAAGAGGAGATCACCGTAAGGCTTTAAACTAGAGGGGTTGGGTGTCACGACATCGGGACACCCGCTCAAGGAAACAAAGCATTCATTAAGTGATGTCGCACAAGAAAACCGAGGTCGCGGCATCATGACAACCATGGAAGGGTGTGTGAGGACTTGAGCCCATGTCGCGAGCAACATCCTCGATGTCGCCACATCGTGAACAACCATTGAAGACCGCAGCGACCAGAATGGATGTCGCTGACAAGGCTATGATGTCGCGACATCACAAACGTATCAACTCAAACCTCGCAAGGGGCATAAGATTGCGTCGCGGATAACCGAACGTACCGCCGCCATAGGAAGCGTAATCCTTAAGTCGATGTCGCGACATGAGTTCGATGTCGCGACAAGAGAATCGAGGTCACAAATCGAACAAAGAACTTGGGCCTCGCTACTCCAAATCCACGCCAGTTATATTGGGATTAGGGCCCAACTGAAACCCTATAAATACGCAGCCTACCTGCAGTGTAGTGCCAAGCCTGAAAGAAAGGAGAGATCCGGGTAGCCTAGGCTTCACTTTTATTTTTCTTTCTTTTCTTTCTTTTCTTTCTTTCTTTTCTTTTCTTTATTTTATTTATGTTTGTCCAGCTTTTTTTTTTTTTTTTATTATTATTTTTGGATTCGAATGTTATCGCTTTGTCGGGGTTAACATCAATTCAATTTCTTTTCAAAATTACTACCTGAATGCATCGTTCGGGATAAATTTCCGATCTCGATTATTTCAGCTTTCAATTGCGCTTATTCTTTTGATCGTAAGGATGTTGTCTCGTGATTTCAAGAATTGAGGAACCCACCCATTTAGTGAACGTTGTAGTCGTAATTGATTTTCCTCGTAGTAATTACAGAAAGCATCTTGTTCATTTCGGGTTTACGAATTTACTCAGACATGAGGCTATTGATTTGGATTCCCAATATCGCTTACTATACCCGTTAAGAATTGGGCGTCAAGGCCTGACATTTCAAGGAGGTCCTCCCGAAAGGACAATAGAAGACAATCCTCGGAGTAATGCATACTTTTCAAGGTATACTAACTCGCTTATTGTGGATCCTTTTTGAGCCAGGAGTTCACTTTAGATAAATCCTCTTCTCACTTGAAATCAAGAACGAGTTGAACGACTTATCTATTTAAACAAGCAGAGATTTCACCTCAATTCGGATAGTGAGGCCAATCCCGTGTTAGCTGAGATCTAATCAAGGAAAGGTTGATCTATTTTAATTTCGAGAGGAAGAGTAATTTGGAAGTTGTATATCCTGTTTCGACCGATAACTTGGGAGCTAAGGTGTACAACATAAAATGGGTATGAAGTATCAAGTAGTTAAAATACCCACTTAAGAAGTTCTTGTTAAAAGTAGTTATCTGCCCTCACTCGAGAATCAGAAGAAAGAGATAACGAAATGTGGAGCGTGGAGAGATCCAGCTGCACTACAAATGTCTCGGGATGTATTTTGAAACTTGAGATAATCAAGAAACTAATCTCGCATGAACTACGTGAATTGATCGCTCACTATGATCAAGCTTCTCTTGATGTGTCTTCCTATGATAATCGGTTTCGCATTCATTTCTTTTTGGTAGAATTTATTTTCCTTCATTTGTCGATTTCGCCATTCGAATGTTCATTCCTTTTTGAATTAGTTGATTTCCCGCCTTTCATGCTGGAAACCCGTATCAATTTATGGTCCAAGCCAGTATTAATTTTTGTAGTCGTAAGAAGCTGATGAAAATTCTTGAGATCTCCGTGGATCGATATCCGACTTAAGTCCATTTTATTACTTGTCGACTGCACTTGCGTAATTTCGACTCAAACCAATAAATTAAAAATGTTCTAATTTTAAGAGATTTTTGTTATGATAGTATGATGTCAACAAGTTGATGGCACTGTTGCCTGGGATTAGTTAATAGTCCTTGGAAATAGTGTCATAAATTTGTATATGTATTTTGGTCACAACAAGTTTTATGGCGATTTTGTCAGATTCGATAAGAGTCCTTCTGATAACGTTGAGTAACTGGGCGATGCATAACTAATGCATAAATGTGAAAAACAATGTGTTTTGGTCCTGGCCACGACACCATGGCAGAGGAGCAAAGGTCAAAAAACACCACACCATGGGCTTATAGAGGATTTTATTGAATTGTTCAAGGATTATCTGAATCCGATACGCAGGATGTTGTTTTTCCAAGGGAAAAAGAAGAAGAAATCATCGCTTGGCTGACTAAGGAGGGCAAAGAATAGAAGCTGTGGAAAGAACCACAAAGCTTACTCTTCAACCAATTCCCATGAAATCGAATCCTAGTGCCACCGCCTGCCACTCAAAAGCCCACCGCCAAGCAGTACATATTGCACACACCGCGCTAAGAAACTCAAAGCCCGCAAAGACCGCCTTCCCAAAGCTCATGCCAGTCCATCACTGCTTGTACAAAATTTTAGGAAGTTAGTGGCCATTGCTCAAACATTTGCCACTACATCGAAGACACAAGCAGCTGCCCATATCAGACGGCATACGGTGGTTCTAAAAGCCACTGACTGGGAGCACCAATCTCATTTCTAAGCTCCCTCGTTTGTTTTAATTTTTCTTGTTTTGTTTTATTTTATCGTATTTTATTTTGATTTCATTAATTTTTCTTCTTAGATTTTCTCTAATTTTTAGTTAATTATTGTTTTTAGATTAATTTTAAGTTTTCTGCAATTTTTCTTGTATTAATTTTTGCAATTTGTATGCAAATTTTGAAGCTTGGATTGAAGAAACGTGGTGCTGTTAGAGAAGGAAAGAAATTTTCATCCATAGCGACATATTTCACAAGCAGGCGGGTTCAATTCTCGCCATCATACGAAATTTTGCTACGATAGCTTAACACATGCGCATTCCGATGTCTCACGTGAAGACAAAACAAAGCAGACAAGTAAGAGAAACAAAAAAAAAAAAAGAAAATTCTTTTTTTATATATATTTTTATTATTTAAAAAAAAATTGCCTCTAAAAACACAAAAAATTTTTATATATATATTTGTTTTTATTTATTTTCTTTATTTTTTTCTTTATTAAAAAATAAATAAATAAATATTTCAGATAACTAGCCTCGCAGCCATAGCTTAAACAATTCTCGCTTATGATAGCGACTTTTCGCTATGATAGCGGTAAAATTCGCTATGGCCTAGTACTGCTTTGCCTCCGACTCGCTTTCGCTCACACCTTTTCATCCGACCCGTTTGTATCGCTCTTGGTACTGTTGGAAAGATTAGAGAGTGTAAAATCCAAATATGTCCAGAAATAACACTTTTGAAATTTTTATGAACGTGTAATTTTCAAAATGATCCAACGGGTCACTTTTTTCCTTTCTTTTCTTCTCCTAACTTGTTTATTCAAGCCCCAAACGAGTGAATATGCCTTATGGAAAGTCATAAGTCTCCTGGTCTTAACAAATCCATCACATCTCATCAGTGGTAGTAACACTTCCCTAACTTTCCAACCGAGCCCATTTCTGATACACCGAGATATTTGGTCAGGAGAGTTAGCTTAAGGAAGTGGCTTTTGTATTTATGTTGTTGTTATTATTATGAGCAAGCCCATTTTATGATGTTCATTGGCTTGCTGGTTTCCCTTTTTGTAAAGTTGTTATACTATACAGCTTACTTTTTCAAAAATTGGACCAATTTTGCAACCAAATTTTTTTTGTGTTGTGCCTAGCCCATAGTTTGAAAAATTGAAACTTTGTCCAATTCTATTGATGTTAGATTGGTTCCATGCCTAATTGAATGGATGATTAGCTGAATTCTTGTTGCTTTCGACCTCTTTCTTCCACCTTTAGCTAACCACGCACCGAGCACATTAGGTTTCAATGATGGGGTCGAGAAATCAAGCAAGAACCTCCTTTACTTTGCACAACCTACCCCTAGTTAATTGACCACCTTTAATAAAGAGACCCCATGAATAGAAGGCCAATGTGTCTTCCAAAAAATAAAAAGAAAATAAAAAGAAAAAGAAAAAGAATAAAAATTGTAACGCTGTCTTTAAACCCAGCACGGTCCAAGGGGTATATAGAAAGCCTTTAAAGCCCTATGGTCCTAAACCTTCACCGGTCGAGTCGCCGACTTAGTGTTCGCTTACACCGGTGGATGGGTAGAGTTTAGCGCCAGGGAAGGCCGGAGATGAAATCATTCAAAGTCCGGGGTGAAACCTGAAGGAGTTTGTGGCCGAAAGATCCTATGACTTGGTGCCCTAAGCCTTAATTGGTTGGGAGTCATCTAGATCCCTCAAGCATGGACTTTCAAGGAGGTCGACTCTGCTAGCATTGCACCCCTACAACACAAAAAAAAAAGAAGTTGTGGAATAAGAAGTGGGTCCTGATCTATTTAGGTCGGTTAGCATGCTAGGTTGGGGGGAGAGTGCAGTTTAGTAGTTTATTGTTGAGAACTGATCAAACAAACATTTAGATTTTGGTGGAAGTTTCTGGTTGATTTATCGAGAAGGAAACTCTTTTGATACTCAATTTTGTATGGCATTCATTGTCTCGAAATGGTTATTGGACAAGGGTTTGATGATTCTTACTTAGGGTTAGGCATTACTTATTCATCCTTTGAAATATAATTTTTGTGAACATTATTTTGTTATCATTTGCAGATCTTTCTTTTCTTTTCTTTTCTTTCATTGCTAAGGGATCAGCAATGTGTAGGTTAGGTGTGATTAGTGCCCAAAAAGTGCTATTTTGAACCCTATTTATTATAGGTTTTGAGTGCTTTTTGTATACTAATCATTCTAATTAACCCGATTTGCACATTATGTCCCTACTATTCTACTGATCGCATTTTGTAGAAATTTTTGCAGTTTTTGCGAGCTAATCATGCCAAAAAATTTTAGTCGATCCAAACATGAAAAATTCGAGTCAAACTCGACATCGTAAATCAGAGACTAAGAGGAAAGAAGTTGTTAAAAATAGAAGAAATGTCAAGTCGAAAGGAAAGAAAATGCAAGGCATTAGTGCAGAAGATAGAACAAAGGATTTTCGCTATGGCATAGCGAATGGCGTAGTTGGATCGTTTAAAATTTCTTCAAGGATTGCGACCAAGAATGGTAGCTTAAAAATTCAAGTTCTCAGCCGAAAATTTTGCTATACATATTTTCTATGATATTTAAATTTCACTATCATATCTTAAAATTCGCCATCATAGCTTAAAATCACTACGCTTAATAAACGAAATTTCGCTTCCCGTTGTTCAAACGACCGCTTTGGTTTTTCTCCTTTCTACCCTTGTAATACCTCTTTGTTTTGGTTTGTTTTTGTAATTCTTGCCTCCGCACACTATATAAGCTAAAGTCAAGGTTTGTAAACATCAATCAACATCACAATAAATTTTTGGGAAGCTTTCAGCTCCCGTTTTCCCGCTTCTTCTCTTCTTCATTTTCTTTCCCTTTCTTTTCCATTTTCTCTGGCTACCAAAACCCTCGATGATGACAATCAAGGGATGTTCTACTTTTAACCCCCTCATCCTTGAAGAGGGCCACCGGGTGAATGTTTGAAGGTAAAAACACCGCCCCATAAAGACGCGCGAATATTCTTTCGCTTCGATTCGTCGCCAGTCGACCACCGATACCGAGCGTCGCATCGCAAAGTCGGGCGTTCGCGATGCTGGTCGGCGATCCACCGATGCCACCAGGTTGTTACTATTAGCCTCCGCAAAGCGATCCCGCGGATGTTGGAACCGTTGTCACTGGCGTACAAATGTTGACAGTAATAATTTTAGGGCTAGTTTAACAACAAGATTTCGCCGTGGTAATATTTATCGCCACCTCCATCACTTAGAAAAAGATCTGAGGACATGTTAACGATTGAACCCAAACCAACATCGAGACTTGGATGAACCTTATTTTGATATTATTTATTAAATTGAAGTTATCAATCTTATTGGCACTCTGCTAAAGGAAAATCCTGAAACCAACAATTCACTGGCTTACACTTCACTGTTAGTTGGCTTGCATGAAGAAACCCCCATCCCCAGTGTTCGAATTCTGCATCGCTATACCAATACAAGAGAAGTTTCTTTTACCACAGCAAGAGGGAGGAATTTAGATACTAATTTGTTGGATTCCGATCACCTCATCAGGTAACGACCACGACCGCGCGCATGGAGCTAGTGAAGAGCCCGCGACATACCTGGCGATCATGACAAGTTTCACACTATGAGGCGCCGTAAAGCCTACCATTCAAAAAACCGTCGTTTATTATTAGCGTGGCTTCCATCACCCGACTTCTTTCAGTTAATACGATGGTGATGGCGGCATTACGCCAAAACTTCATACGGCATCGGTGGCGCGGTGTCGGTAGACTTCAATCTAAGTCTATCAACCAAGACAACTTGACCAGTTCTCTCACTGATAGGTTCCATGCGCAGCCCGACTACTCTAAAGTCATTAGGTATCAATGGGCAAGGTCAATGGAAGCTTAATAGCGAAGCATGCGGCGGTGGCACTTCCGTGCCAAACATTCGCCTACATCCCTGTTGTCTGGCATCACTTCATCACACCGCCCTCATCTCATCACCACTACGGTGAAGTAAATGGCCAACGCGGTTCTACTTAATGGCGCCGTCCCGCGACACCTTTACGCATGCCGAGACATCCCATAACTCCGAGATGCACAACTGGGGCACCTCTTTCACGACGTCATAAAGCGGCAGCGGTGCCTGAAGAGCAATGAGGTGATACATCCATTGGCGCACGGTATCAGCGTTAAGAAGTCAAAAGTTAACGACCGGTTACGTATGATTCGCATTAATCCCGGTTAGAGACAGTTTGCAGAAAACAGCCCGCTTCGGCTTCCGTCATCTCGTAAGATGCCGATGTGCCTCTCCATCCATCAACGCCGACCTCGAGGTTGGTGGCATCAGCGCGGTGGTTGGCAGATTCTCAACGCCGGTTCATTAACTGGCGACGATAATCTGACCGTTCCTCCAGCTCTCGATAGTTCCGCGCAGTCAACTGATTTCTCGGAGTCGTTGTGTATCACCAATGGCGTCACTAGTTTGATATGGTGTTGGGCGCAGGCAACTTCTGAGGTCGAAGATTTGGCCACACTCTACAGGCAGAGTCGAAAATATCATCACATCATGCCTCATTCGACGCACAACGCAGCGAATACTTCGCCAACACCTGATTTAATGTATGCCACCCAGATACATCCCTTGGCGTGATGTTGCAGACGCCATTCTCCATAATCGGGATGGAAGATGAACCTGGCACCCTTTCTCACACGGCCTATGCTGGCGGTGCCTGAATACAATGAGGCGATGCCCACATAACGAGGCTGCGCCACGTCGTACTGACGACTGCCGATATGACTTGCAATGAACTCTAACAGACGAGCTTATGAACAAACCCGCTTCGCCTCCTCGTCGAGCTCTCGTGGTGATACGATGCTCCTCCCATCCAAATCATCATCATCGACCTCCCACTCCTCTGCCCGGTAGAGATCTCATCAGTCCTTCCACGAACGAGATCCCGCGTTAACTTTACTCGCAGCCTATCGATGATCTGTGAGCACCGACATTTTATCAACCATGATGTGGAGGCCCTTCGAGCTGACATGCACATAGTCCTGGCCAACTAGGAGACTATCCTTCGTTAATCACAGTTCTTCGCATCGGGCCGCCCGCTTCCACCTTCCACACCACCACCTTCGCCGCCACCGAGTGATCCGGCCATCATCGCGCGGTTTCGCAATCTTTCTCGGTACATAGTCATCACGCGCCCACGTCGGGGCAAAGAATGTTTCATGTTAGGGTTGCTTTGCGTTTGTTTTTTTTTTTTTTTTTAAAGCGCACAAAGCGTAATAATGATTTGAATAAGGTTCGGGCTTCCAGTTAGTTGGCGTGGTCTCGCGAGGTCGCGGTGGATGAGCCGTCGAGGCACCGTTATCCGTCGGCTGCCGCATTTTTCCGCTTCGCTTCACCGAAAGTTCTCGCTTTGGTTTGTTTAGTTGTGTGGATCGCTTTGTAGTTATGCGCCGCGATGCTGGTCTGGCGATCCCTTTCTCGACCACCTTCCAAGAATCTTTATTAAAACATAGTATATAACCGTAGAGATCCGTAAGTCGTTAGATGCTTGGGAATTTCATGTTGGATAGGTAGGGAGATAGAGTGAATCACCTCTAGGATATTCCAAAAACCAATTCTCAACTAGCCTATCGCAACTACACAAAGATCTGTGGGGTACTGCCAGTCTGATCCCACTCATAACTAATAACCAAGCTTTTAAAACATAAAGTGATAAGACACTATAGAAAAAGGATTAGCTGAGTTCTAAATTTAAAAAAAGTTAAAAGCAAAAAAAAAACAAATAAGGAATAACAGAATAAGGATCTTCTAATCGAAATCCCTGGCACAACCGAGGGGACTTCAAGCCTAATGCCCTCAGCTAACCTGGTGGGGAGCCATCGACTTCACCATCTCAAGCATGGGACTGAGGATGGAAGTTTCACAGCTTAGGCCCTTAGGTTTGGGTTAAGCTGCTATTGGTGAAGTTCTAGGTGTAAACCCGGACGCCCTGCCCTTAACCAACTCACAGGGGAGCTACCAATCAATCGCTACGAACACCAATATAAGCTTACGTACCAGTTTTCATTCGTGGCGGTACACATGAATAAAACGCGCCTTTCCTCGAGCGATGCTCCAACAGGTATTAATCAAGTTTCGAGGTCTTTAATCCTGTTGGCGCCATGGATTCGCATCAAAACGCGAAATCATGCGGGAACACACGAAAATGAGAGTCAGTCAATGAACACCCAATTACAAGTCCGATGGTACTCCAACAGTCCCGCGGATCCTCCAAATCAGAAAGCGTGATCAAAGTCAGTCCATTCTTGATCCTTCTGCGCATCACAATCATGGCATCGAAGTTTAAAGAGGCGAGTTCGCAAAGGAAATGAATGCTCGCCGGGAACGCAGCTGGCTTTGGTGACGGCGCCAAAACACCATATTATGTTTCGCGTCGCTTGAGGTTTTACTGATTCGCATTTTCGTAAAATAAGTGCATTATAGCCCAATATCCGATTTGATTGTTATAACCAGATAAGACGGCGGTTTTAGCACCGAAAGCAGCAATAGCCAGAGAAAACTGCGTTAACGCCAGACGTTAACGAGACGCTCCAAGATCGACGTCGAACGTCGATCGGGTCATTGTAGAAGTTTAATAAAAATCGACCGTTTGACGCCAGAACGCTCAATGCCGCATGCCATAACTATCGCACTTCACCCTTAGAACTGGCAAAGCAAGAGATCCACTTGCGCATCAAGAACATGCGACGAGCGGAAAAAGCAGAGCGCGAAAGCAACTGATCGCCAGAAAAGAACGCTTTTTGTGATTTCTTCTTCCGCAACCGCCATGATTATGACGGATGGCATCTTCGCCTGTCATACCAGATTTTATTCAGGGTTTATCAACTCGCTGCACTAATGATTATGTCAAAATATATTATGTTTGTTTATGATTTGCATTGATCTGCTCTATATCTGTGATTTAAATACATGGTAATGTCTCGCCAACATTGGCACATCCTATCAAGACCAGATTAAGAGATAAGACCCCAAGGATCTGAATAGAGCACCTCTGCAACATGGAATAGAGATACATTCCGATTCCGAGTGTGGCAATTGGGTGGTTTGAACATTTAAGCTGCTTTCAAAGTATCGGGTCGTGGCGCAGATGCACCCAACCTATCGCGAGGATAAAGAATATACTCGAGAGAGGGAGATTCGAGACACGATCACCGCTGTCATCAAGAAATCATTCATAGACTGAATATTAACTCGATAATAATCACAAAGTGGCAAGGGAGACAAATCCTACTTACAAGGCAGTAATTCCACGTTAATTTAGCTTTATTTTTAATCACACACGCTAGTTAGATAGAAATTCGCAGTTTAAGTCCTATAATATTATGCACTCAATTTAGTCAAATACACTTTTTCCCTGTGGATCGATATCCGTACTTAGGTACACTATATTACTTGATCGACGTGTGCACTTGCGCACATAGGCGCTACATCTAGTGTTTACACATCACGCTTTCACCCTATCACATGCAGATAGAAAGACTGATTCCTTTCAAATCTTCTATTAACCAAGCAATTGCTTCCTTGTATTTTTTGAGAATTTCCAATAGTTTATGTTCTTCATGCTCAGTTAATGCAGCTGATATAATAACAGGTCTTGCTCTTTTTGCTTCTGAGAAAGCATACTTCAAATGACTAGGCAATTCCTTCAAGGTTAACCCTTCTGAACTTGTTTCTGTTTCTTTTGCCTTCTCCTCATTACTGCATTTTCTAGGCTATTCTCATTCAAACTAAAGATTGTTCTTTTAAATCAAAACTAGAATTCAGCCTATTCACAATCAAGATCATCAAGATACTAGAAATTCATCTCATTTTCATTGATTGAATTCTGAAAATTACAACCAAATATCAACTAAGGAATGATGGGAACTATTATTTCTACTAATCTATGATCTATAGTAAATAGGTGTAAATTTAATCAACAAAATTTGTATCCGAGATTCTACCGCGTAGCAAAGCTACTACAAGATAGTGGCCTAAGGTCGAACTCACATGGATGGGTTTTCTTCATAAATGAGTCACGCTTGGATTGAAATTGGTGTTTCACTTTGATTTTGGGTTTTTTTTCTAGAAAATAAAGTGAGGTCTGATGGTTTGAAAAACCTGTGAATCGTAGAGAAATAAAGTGTAAATGAAACTTTGCTTCGCCATTGGGCTTAGGGTTCTAAGGCAAATATAATGTCCTCGAGTCCTTTTCCTCACTTTGAGGAGGATGACATATAGTCATTTCCCGAACTGGATCTATGTTTAGCCATAAAAACTTAACCCTAAGAGTGTTTCTCCTAGTATATAGCATTTATTGACCATTAATGTTTTGAAGCAGTTACAACTAGCCCTGGATCTAACCTGTAGGAGCAAATAAATGGCAACTAAGCTAGAATCAGTGGATCTAGCAATAAGTATCCATTGAGCCTTTAAAGCTTGCCAAGTACTGGCCACTCAGGGTACATCACAGGGATCCAAACCTAGAGTGAGATGCAGAAACATAAATGGTAATAAATGCCTGCGATTTGCAACAAGAGGACAAGTGTTTACCCTCAACCACTAAAGCGGGCCTCCTCTTCAAGGATGAGGGATTAGCTAAGCATCCTCGAGTTGTCATCCTCAAGGGTTGTTTGGCTGGTGATAAAATGCAAGAAAGGGGAGAGAAAATGAAAGAAAATCGCACAAAGTGAAAAAACCGAAAGCTGTACACTTCTTATTGACGGACTAAAAACCCCGTTACATGAGCTCGACCGAGCTTATATGCTCAGCGAAATTAAAGTATGAGAACAAAATTACATTAAGGGCATTTTGTGGTACAAAGCCACAAAATACTTGTGAAAAGCAAATAACACAAAGATATGTGGTAACTCATTTAGTTCTTTTCGCAGTTGCCAAATTTCTCGCACCTCGCTAAATTGTAGGTTATAAATTTTGCAACACCGCAAAATTCCTCGTCGGCTTCTCTCCTTCTGCATTTTAGTTCCAATTTTGATTTGCACATGCGCTGAAGTTCGGCCTCGTTCATCTATTTGAACTGGCATGCTGAAGAATATGGTAATTGAGCGTAAAACTACAAAAATATCCACAAAATATGATCAATAGTATGGTCGGGACCTTAGTGTATCAATTGGGTTATTTAAGTTGATTAGCACACAAAAAGTGCTCAAAACCTACAATAAACAGGGCTTAAAGTAGCGCTATTTGGGCACTAATCACTCCCCCCAACCGACACATTGCTAGTCCCTTACAAATGACAAAAAGAAGGAAGAGCAGATAAGTTATGCTAATGCAAAAGGGGATGGTATTTTCAAAACAAGTACACATAATGCCCTCCCTCGTTGTGAATGATTGAGACCCCAGACAATAACCAAATATTTTAGGAGAATAAATGCTAAGGCTGTGACCTGGCCAAGAGTATCTACCCTGCTGAAATCGACCGAAACTCACCAAAATCTGTTTATGATCACTTCAACGATAACCTCGCAACCGCCTCCCCAACCAAGTTACTGCCAAATCCTAGCACCTCGAACAACCTAATAACTCAATTCCACTTTTTGTCATATTTTTGTATCGTAGGATGTAATACCGAGAAATCGACCACCAAAGTCCGTAACGTAAATCACCGATGACTCTAACCAACTAAGGCTTAGACATCAAGTCATGAGGATCTCTCGACCATTAACTCCTCTGGTTTCACCCCGGACTCCGAATGAATTCGAAATTCCAGCACTCCATGATTTGCCAAACCTCACCCATCCATCTACGTAGCACTAAGCTCCAAGGTGGCTCCAACCAACTAAGGCTTAGGGCACCAAAGTTTTAAAGATTTCTCACGTAAACCCCTGACCGTACTGGTTTCAAGGTAAAGGCCGCGCTTTTCTTCTTTCTTCTTTTCTTTTCTTTTTCTTTTTCTTTTTCTCTTTATTTTGAAGACACATTGGCCTCTATTCTAAGGGAACCATAACCTTACAACTATCAATGAAACTAGGGTAGGCTTGCACGATAAGGGAGTTATGCAGTTTCTTAGGTTATTACAGAAAACTGATGTGCACAATGTGTGGCTAGCTAAAGGTGGAAGAAAAATATTGAATATCAGGGGACTTCAACTGACGAACCACTTAATCATGCATGGAACTAATCTAGTATCAATGGCATTGGGCAGTGTTTCAATTTCTCAACTTAAAGGATAGGCAAAACCACAAAAAAATGGGGGCAAAAATGTTGCAAATGAGTTAAGAAACTGAACTGTCTAATATGTATAACAGTGTGTATCACTAAGTTTTCAGCTTTTTCAAAAATATCTTTCTCAAAAAGAATAAAAAAGCAAGCCATTAAACATACAAAATGGGCTTTGCTTATACATGCAATAGATTCGAAAAGTGTAAAACAAACTGATATCTACAGTATAAGAAAATCACTTCCTTTACTAACTTTCCCCCCAACCAAGTGTACCATTGACCGCAATGGGGTGTGGATTGGAAAGGTAGTGGAGGAAGTGCAACCTCCTCAGTCAGTAGCCGGTGAAGAGGTATCCTCATCCTGGACGGGCTAAGGTGTTGTCGGTAAAGTGGCTGCAATCGTCGCAGCACCGCTAGCACATCCAGGGTCCGCAGGGGCTGGGCTGGAGTGGTGGCCGTCCTCTCGCCTGAAAGAGGAGCCAAAGGCCTGAGTAGGTACATACGAGGAGATCGCAAGGAGGCCCAGGTCACTCTAGATCTGCATAAGGATGGCCTGATTCTGTGCCAGTATGGCGCTGGTATGAGCCATGGCAGCCTCGCCAAGGAAACAACCTATCCGCTCAGTGGCTGCATGAGCAACTGCAATGATGCCATGTGGTGTGGGAGTAAAAGAATGTACCGACCGCATCCATGATGGTAAAAAGTCCCGTGGAGATGGTAATGGGGACCGTTGAGGTCGGGGCGGAAATGCTCAACCCGGAAGAATATCCGAATGCGGCATGGGGGTCGAGGGCACAGGAGGGACAGATGGCACAAGAGCCGGAGGCACTGGAGCGCTGGTAGCGAGCCGGGGCCTGAGCTCGAGGCTCCTCAATGCTCTACCGGGTAGGGGCGGGTCCTCGTGGAACATCGGGCAACTCCAAGTTGGTCCTACCGGGTCCCGAGGTGGCATATGATAGGAACGGGCATGGTTGGTGCCACTGATCAACTATGACGACCGTAGTCTCGATGACGCCCAACAGTTCTTCGTGAAGCCGATATGTTTCTAGCACTGGCAAGAGTCTCGGAATAATAGAGGCATGGACTCAAATTTCTGGTAAACTCGCGATGGACCTCGTCTCTCAAGGGAACAAGATGCCAGCAATAAGCTCCAATGGGCTGAACCAGAAGCCCTCTGATATGCAGTATAGGGCCTCCAAGATGGCTCCTCTCCTATGGACTATATGCTGGAGCGAGAAAATATTAGACCGCAAAATGTGGTTTATAAGATGCATAAAAGTATGAGTCGTCAATAGAATCGTTCACAGAAGTTGTCCCAGAGAGAAGACGACCATCTCCCTGGGCTGAGATGGACCACCGGCCTCGTAGCCGTTGAGCTGGCGAGACCACCGCAAATTAAAGTAGATGTGACGTCGAGGCCCTAAGTATCCTCGGCCAGCCGTCGATGAGAAAATGAGTTATCGCCTGGTTTATGCCTGATGTCATCGTGTGGTAGAACTAGATGACCACCCGAGGGTAGAAAAACTGACGAGGTGTCATGAATGGCTCCAGAGAGTACTTCTACACTAGTAGCATCGAGTCTTGGAGCTCTAGGTCTTGGGAAAAGTTTGGGAGATCATGATGAACCTCTGCATGTAGATCCCTCTCATTACAATCAGCATTCCTCATAATGGGGTTCCAGGGGAAATATGGCCGCCTGATGATAGAGGTCGGGGACAAGTCCAGATGGGGGGCTCCAACAATGCCCTGATGGGGTGGTGACTGTGGCTCCGCAGGCCTCGACCTAGATGACTCCACTGGGCCCGAGGTCCGGGGCCTTTAGATGGGCGGTCTACGCTGGCCTCGTGATGTGACGGGGGCAGGGAGGGGCTAACCCAGTGGTATCTCCCCGCGTGGGCATCAAGAGGAGTCTACGGTGCCAGATCGCCTCTAGTGGCACAAAAGAGGAACAAGGTGGCAAATGGATCCTGCCGAGGTGGTCAACAAATACGGCAAGAGCCTGAGCGTCGAGCAAATGTACGACGACGTAGCTAAAGGGGCGGAGGCGCGACGGCGATAACCAGAGGTGGCAGGAGGCGCAATGGGCTGGGGAAGAGATTCAGGCTTACAGTAGGGTGTCGAACCAATAATATTTATAAACCTAAATTCCTCCATCGTCGTAGCATTACTACCGCAAAGATGCTGGGCTGGCGCGTCACACGATAGGGATGGGGTTTTCAGACACATGATTTGCATAAAGGAAGACCAAAAATTGTGAATTCAATTTACTTTGGGGGTTTTGGTAAAAACAGGAGTCTGATTTGCATTTGAAAATACAATAAGTAAACAAAAAATTGTAAAATAGAATTCCTCAGAGTGTCAGGTCAATGAGGTCGGTCCTAGGGCAATCGAGGTTCTCCTTGCTGTCATTTCCTCAAGGCTGGAGGATGACCGGATAGGTCATATCCTAAACCGCTTCTTCATTTAATCGTAAAATCGACCCTAAATAATTATCTTTGAAAAATTGGTATCACTTCTCCCATCGATGGTCTCGCATAAAGGAATAACATCACCTGACTACTTTCATCAGCTAATAAATGATAACTAATGATGTCAACAGATCTAACAATAAGCATACAATGAACCCTAAAAGCTTAACAAGTACTGCCATTTACAGTGAACCGAAGGTATCAAACCCAAAATTTGGAGAAAATAAAAATATCCTTGAACCGCCTTTCAATAACCCATAGATGATAATTCAACTGATGTCACGCCGGATCTAGCAATAAGCATCCAATGAACTCAAAAGCTTATCAATGATTTTTATTTAAAGACCAAGGATTAGTGTGCTCACGTTTGACTGAAACCATAAATGGTAGAGAATACCTCCGTTAAAACATGGAAAAACCCTCAATTGCCTTCGATCCCCTGCCCAGTAGCCATCCACTCCAAGGAAAAAGGGTTTTAGCTGCTCATCCTCCGAGTTGTCATCCTCGGAGGGTGTTTGGCTAGTGAGAAAGTGGAAAGAAAATAAAAGAAAATGAAGGAAGGGGGAAGCAGTGGGAAAAATGTCGCCCACTGTATCTCTATTGCCAAAAGTCCCGTCTCCCATTACAATGTTTGCTTGCTTTTAAATATCAGCTCTCAAACAATACAAATTACCAAAATGAACAAAAGTAGTTAACTATGTGAATAAACGGGAAGAAACAAAAATTGAAACAAACAAGGCACAACGTCAAAAGCGGTGATACGTGAATAGTGGCCGAATTCAGAATAGTGTTGTAGAATGAACAAAGGCTCGAAAATCACCCTCGTAGTGCTCCACCCCCAGATTTTCTTCTTCTTTGCTCGTCTCTCTAATCAACGAAGCTCGACTGAATTTTTGTGCTTGATCGACCTAATACCTCGCATAAATAGTTTGCAAAAACTACAAAATTAGCCACAAAATGCGATCAGTAGAATAGCAGAGACCTTAATGTGCAAATTTGGTTAATTACGCTGATTAGCACACAAAAAGTGCTCAAAATCTTAAATAAACAGGGTTCAAAATAGCACTTTTTGAGCACTAATCAGGAGGGGAGGAACTGCGCACCCTAGGCCGAAAAGCATGTCCACCGCGGGTCTTCACCATGGTTAGGCTAGAGGAGGAGAGGAGGTGGAGAAGGGAATTTCAAACGGGAAATGGAGATTTGAAATGAAAATGGGAAGGTGGAGGTTTATATAGAGTAGGGCGGTGGGGTAGTGAAAGTATCTGCCTAATTAATGGCAAGAAGTGCCTATTAAATGCCCTATCAAAAGAAATGCAAAACTTAGGAAGGTTGCAGGAACCGGAGCGTCGCAAGAGGAAGATGAAAGGCGTGGAAATGAATTATGTAATCCCAGTGGAAATTTCACAACTCATAAATTAATACTGCAAACTTTAAATTCAATTTCGCAACTGGAAATTTCCTGTGCTCAAAATCAAGCCTCAAATTTCATCAGAACACAAAATTAAGTAATTAAATTCTAATGACTCGAGATACCGCGTAAGTCACTCCCAAATGTGTGGCCGGAGGTTTAGACCCGAGAGGGTCAAGGAGGATTTCCTCCGTCTCTGTGAGGCCGATATGGCTTCACTTCGCCATCGACCAACACTGCATTGTCTCTTTTCGCATCGAAAGGTGCCCATCAACCAGACAGGTAAACTTCAGATAAGAATGGCCCACTTCCATCTTGATTTAAGTCAGCTCGAAAGAGGAGCTTCGAAAATGTGTAGAAAGGGCTACTGGTCTCTTGAGAACATGATGAAGCATCAATTGATCACGCCACCTCTTCAAATTATATCTTGTAATTTTGGAGCTGAGGTGAGGCATCATTTCTGCAGATCTTCACCGCTGATATCGAGGAGCCTTTTAAGCCAACCGCCCATTGCCCATGTTCATTTTGACCGCCAACCATGCCTCAGATTCAATTTCTCACAGTGTGGCAGGCTTTGCTAAAAACTAGGCGATAAGGAGACATGCCCATAATGGTCTTGTTGGATGTCCTGTATGCCCAGAGAGAGTCTAGCAGCTTGAGAGACCAATCTTTCTTGCCAGAATTCACCATTTCATCAAGATTGCCTCGATCTCTCCTGGCTGGGCTAGTTTAACCCGTCACCGGCTCGAGGGTGGTACGGGTGGCAATGAGTGCTTGACACTATACCAGTGAGGAGGCTCAAAAGGTTTGTTGCATAAACAGCGAACTCCTCCATCACTAATATGGCTTCTTGGGACTCCAAATCTAGAGCATATATTCTCCTTCATGAATTTCAGATCATTCTCAGGACCTGCTGCCCCGCAAGGAACTGTCAACCCACTCTAGACAATAGCTTCACTCCTCACCAAATGTAGAGGTATCCAAGGGAGGAAGGGAATGGTCCCATGCACCGATCCCCATATCGCCGAAAAGGTCAACTACCAAAATCTGCTTAAAGGCATCATGATCTGCGGATGAATCTTCCCCAACCTTTGCATTTGTCGCATTCCTCGCACATGGTACGGGCATCCTGAAAAGAGAGGGCCGCAAATCCGCATCGAGCACCTTCCTAAAGAATGGGAAGGCCAGTGAATCACCACATGCATTCTCATGGAAGTGATTGAGGATTCCTGGTTGCTCGCTTCGCACGCTTCCGATTATCCGTCAAGACAAAAAGATTCAGACAAGAACTGCTCCTCCCAATAATAGAGTGAATTCGTGTGAAGAAGAATTTTTGTCATGGCTTTCCAACTGGCCGGTAGTCGCCAGAGTCAAGTAATTCTGCACTTTTCGTGGAGATTATCACTTCAGAGCTCTTCTCAAATCAGGAGCAGTGACCTCTGTGAACTCATCATTGATCTGAGGGTCGGGTGAGTGTCGGTGCAATCATAATCTCGAGCATGATCATAATATTTTCCACACTTTGTGTCCCCGATGGTGTGTTAAACTCTTACAACAGGAGAACCCACCTGATAAGCCTAGCCTTAGCATTTTGTTTGGTGAGCAGGTTTTTCAAGGCTGAGTGATCCGTGAATACTATTATGTCCGACCCAACCAAATAAGCTCGAAATTTGTCTAAGGCATAGACCACCGGCCAAAGAACTCCTTTTCCGTGGTCAGGTAATCTCTCCTGCGGCCTCATTCGCCTTCTTGCTTACATAATAGACCATATGGAGGCTTTCCTCCCCTTTGTCCTGAGAACTGCCCAATGGTCATATCATAGCATCGCACATCATCAAGGGTACTCTGCCATGGCCTCACCATGTGTAGTGGTCAAATAGGCTTTAAGCTCCCTCAAAGTCGGTTACAGCTCGCATCCCAAATGAATCTGGCAGATTTTTTCCAGCGCTTGTATATGAGGCTTGTAATTTTTGAGAAGTCCATGATGAACCTCCCGTGAAGCCCGCATGCCCCAAGAATTCGCTTTCTGATAGCTCCAGATCAGGGGGGATGGTGCTTTGAAATCAAGCCCATTTTTTCCTTATCAACTTCAATCCCTTTTGAAATAATATGCCCCAAGATTATTCCAATTATAACTATAAATGGTATTTCTCCCTGGGCTTCAAACTAGGTTTTTCTCTATACACCCATGCAGATGCTTTCTAGGTTGGTTAGTATTCTTCAAATCTCCCCCATAGACTCAGAATGTCATCCATGTAAACCTCCATAATGGGCTCTACCAAATCATCGAAAAATAATGGCATACAACGCTGTAAATGTAAGTGTGGGCATTACGTAGGCCAAAGGGCATTCTCCTAGCGTGACATAAAGCAATGGGCATGTGAAGGTGGTCTTTTCCTGGTCTTTTATAGCAATTTCAATTTGAAAGTATCCTGAATAGCCATCCAGGAAACAGTAGAAGGGCTGACAAGAAATCCTCTCAAGAAGCTGATCCATGAAGGGTAAACGGAAGTGATCCTTCCTAGTCACCTCATTTAGCCTT
Organism: Tetrastigma voinierianum; assembly: GCA_016808115.1. Lineage (NCBI taxonomy): Eukaryota > Viridiplantae > Streptophyta > Magnoliopsida > Vitales > Vitaceae > Tetrastigma > Tetrastigma voinierianum. The sequence continues at coordinate 514,844 of JAEQBH010000463.1, forward strand.
CTATAATCAATACATACCCTCTAACCAGTAGTAAGGCGAGTGGGCATCTCCTCTCCTTTTTCGTTATGCACTGTGGTTACCCCCGATTTCTTAGGCACCACCTGGGTTGGACTCACCCAGGTGATATCTGATATGGGGTAGTGATTCGTGCCACAGTAAGGTGATTCGGAATCAATAATATTTATATCCTAAATTCCTCCTACTGCAATAACAAAGCTACTGCAGTATAGCGGTTCTAGGGTCGAACTCAGGGATGGGTTTTCTTTGCACAAATGACTAACAGTGAGGTTCAATTTGGTGAATTGAATTTGGATTTTAAGGTGGTGATGTTGAGGGTTTGCATGATGAAACCGAAAATAAACTAAAGTAAAACAAGAAAAATAATAAGAGATCTCCCGACGCACGATACCGGGTTTGTGGATTTTACCAAGAATCGAGGGTTTCGGGCGTTCATTTCTCAAGGCAGGAGGATGACCTATAGTCATCTCTGAACCTAGATCTTCATTTAGCTATAAAACTTAACCCAAAATTTTATCCTTTTGAAAATGGCATCACCAAGCATCGTTGGTCACCGATGCTGAATAATAAGCTCCTGCACCCTTCAACGGGTCATAGAGGGTATCTGACGAATCTCAAGTGACCCTAGCAATAAGCATCCACTGAGCCCTAAAAGCTTACCAAATAATAGTCATTCAAGGGGATTCGAAGGGATAAAACCTATAGTTAGAAAGGGAACACAACCGGCAAAGGAGTACTCGCTGAAGAACATGGACCTCCACAGCCTCTTCAGATCCTCGCGCCCAATGAAATTTCTTCCCATTTTGCTGAGAAATAGGTTTAGTTGCCACATTCATGCCGTCCTCGAGGGTGTTTGGCTGCCTGTAATAGAAAAGAAAATGAAAGAAAAGGGAGCAACAGAGAAAAAAAACGGGAGAGCTGGGTGCTTTTCCTGCAATAATAGAAGTTCATCGATTTTACGTAAATTTCCTCGAATCAAGCTTATATATGCTCGTATCGCGGAATTACAAAAACCAGCCAAAAGCTACTACAAGATAAATTTAAGAAAAACCAAAAGGGATCAAACGCCAGCATAAAGCAAAGATGAATAGTGTGTTGGAATGTGAATAGTGGGCGGGTGGATGAATAGTGGCTGTGGGCAGGAGCAATTTCAAAGAAGTCAGGACTAAAATTTGTCAGGCTTCATTTTCTTCATTTTCGCTTCTTCTTCCTCTGGTCTCGGGATCACGATGTCGAGTTTGACTCGAATTCTTCATGCTTGGATCGACCAACAATTAACGATTAGGCTCGCAAAACTAAAGGTCTGTCACAAAATGCGATCAAGAGAACAAGAGGGACCTTAATGTGAAAAATCAAAGACACACCGATTAGTACATAAAAAGTGCCTGAAACTCGAAATAAATAGGGTTGAAAATAACACTTTTTGAGTACTAATCACACCCCCCAACCCACATTGCTAGTCCCTTAGCAATGAAAGAAAGAAAAAGATAGAGGGTATACAAAACAAAATAAAAATTATGTTCACAAAAGTTATATTTCAAAAAGGTTGTGAACGAGTAATGCCTAACCCTCGATGAGAATCACCGAAACTTAGCCCAATAACTATCTCGAGAGAATGAACGCCATACAGAGTTGAATATCAAAAGAGTTTCGATGACCTGCCAACCAAGAACTTCCACTAAAATCTAAGTGTCTGCTTTGACGCCCTCTCAACAATAAACTGCCAAACTGCACTCTCCCCCAACCAAGCTACTACCTCCACCTAGGACACTAACCAACCTAAATAGATCAGGACCCACTCTTATTCCACAACTCTTTTTGTGTTGTAAGGGTGCAATGTTGAGGAATCGACCTCACCAAAGTCCATGTAACGTGGATCTACCGATGATCCCTAACCAATTAAGGCTTAGTGGCACCAAGTCATAAGGATCTTTCGACCACTAACTCTTCGTGTTTTACCCCGGGACGAATGATTTCGAAACTCCAGCACCTACAACTTGTTAACTCCACCCATCCACCCGCGTGTATGAGCACTAAGCTCCACCCCCAACTAGTCGGGCTTGGGCACCAGGTTTTAGTTAAGCCACATTATATACCCCTCCGACCGTGCTCTGTTCAAGGTAAAGCATTGTACCTTTTCTTCTTTTTCTTTTCTTTTCTTTTGCTTTTTCTTTTCTCTTTCTTATTTTGAAGTGTATTTGGCTCTCTATTCACGGGGTCCTAACCTATTAAAGGTGGTTAACTAAATTGTGGTAGGTTATTACAAGGCTTAGGAGGCTAGGCAGTTTTTAAGGTTATTGAAGAAACCTGATGTGCACAGTGTGTGGTTAGCTAAAGGTGGAAGAAAAATGGTCGAAAGCAACAAGAGTTCAACTTATTATCCACTCAGCTAGGCATGGAACCAATCTAACATCAATAGAATTTGGACAAAGTTTCAATTTTTCAGACTACAGTTAGTAAAACATTGAAAATTTTAAAAGTAAAATAAAAAAAAAAATTTATAAAAATAGTCAGATAGTATAACAAATTTCAATGTAGAAAACCAATATTACACTAACATCAAAACGGGCTTGTTCAAAATAGTAACAAAACATAAATAAATGCCACTTCCTTCGCTAACTCTCCCCAACCAAATGTCACATTGTCCACAATAGGGCTTGGATTGGAAAGTTAGAGGAAGAAGTACAATTCTTTTGATTATATGTGTCGCTTTTTTTATTAGGAGACTTCGCAAGCTTTCCATCGACACCTTATTCACCTCGCTTCGGGGCTTCCAAATAAACAAGTTAGAGAAGAAAAGAGAGGAAAAATGACCAGTTGGAATTTTGAAAATTAAAACCTTTATAATAATTTCAAAGTATTCTTTTCTAGCCATATTTGAATTCTGCACTCTCTGCTTCCAATCCGCATCAAAAATGTCTAAAATGGAGTTCTGATGAAAAAATATGATGAAACAAAATTGGTCGCGACTGAGCAAAGTTGCGAAATTTGCATATCAACCTCGAAAAATTTTTTTTTTTGAAAATAAGAAAAAACATTATTTATTTATTTTTATTTTTTTATTTTTGTGCGAGAGACAAAATTTTTTATTTATTTATTTATTTTTTAATAATAAAAAATAAAAATTAAAAAAATTAAAAACACACACATATTATTTTATTTTTTCTGAACTTACTGTTCATTTTTTATTTTTTTCCTTATATGGGGGCCGTCCATACACCTATTTGCGAAAATTCTCAACCTGCGACTAGCACAGAAATTTCGCACACCCTCGCGAAAATTCAGAGGGTTGCGAATTCTTTGGTGAGCTCCTACCGCAAACATTTGACAAAACTGCAAAAATAAAACACATAAAAGTTAAGAAAAATGCAGAAAATTGAAAATTAAGCTAAAAAACAAATATTAACTAAAATTAGAGGAAATCTAAAAAAGAAAATTAAAGAAATCATAATAAAATAAAATAAAACAAAGTAAAATAAGAAAAGATGAAACAAAAGTGGGGGAGATCAGAGTCCCCTCAAACCAATTCCTTGCTCGAGGTCATTGAACCGCTTGAGCTTAAATGCCGAGGTTCGGTGTTAAACGAACCAAAGACCGAACCATCCACTATGCCATGCAGATGTGTAGTCGCCAATGTCTTCATGGGAATGGAACAAAGGCTTTAATAGCAATGTTACTAATTCGGGTTTTGCGTAAGGTGCAAGGCAATTATACCTTCCAAAGGTCTGTGGTCGGGTCAGTACGTAGGCGTAGACATACTCTAGCAATGGGTTGCTTTGGGTTAGTAATATTATCTAGGGATCCAAATTTACTGTGGGATTGGTCAAGGATAAGCTGGGGCTCCTCCCCCCATTTCCTTTCCACCGCCTCACAAGATTGGGAGTTCTTTTCCCATGGACAGACAATGGCACCAATATATGAGGATTCCAATAATAGCTGCTACTGACACTGCTCCTCCACCATGGTGTCACTTAGGCACTCTTCCTCTTGATGATCATGTTGTTGGGCAAGCTTTGAAATTGAACACTACAAGTTGTCAAATTTATGCTCCATTTCACTTTGAAGTCCATCAATTCTCTTGTTTACATTGTTTTCCATAGTGTCAATTTCGACTTAATCGAAAGCATTGATTGTATTCTGCGCTTCCACAGTTATCCACTAGTTTGGGTGAGGTTCGCATGGCTTCTTCCATCGAGAGGTCGACTGCGGATGAGGTACACCGTGGAGGCACCATGCAGAGGGTGCACTCACCCACGAGATTTCTATAGTCCTCATGGACATGTATGCTCTGTGGTTTCTCTTCCACTGTGGTAGTTGACTGTATCGCCTCTGCCTAGGTGTTCCATTTGATCACAATTCAAGCTCGCCTTTAGGTTCTTATGAGATTGACTTGACCAGCTTCCTCTTGGATTTCTAACTAATCGAAATTCCTCGCAAGAGAAAATGTGGGCAACACCAATCCACCAAGAAGCAACTCTACCTTAAAAGGTTAGGAACTGAACTCGAAACTAAGATTAATCTGCAGAATATATATATCCCTGGCAACGACGCCATTTAATTCGTGCAATAGTAAGGTGATCCCGACCAATAATATTATATTCAATTCTCTTAACACAGAAGTAAAGCTACTACAGTATAGAGATTTTAGGGTCGAACTCATGGATGGGTTTTCTTTGCACAAATGACTAACAATGAGGTTCAATTTGGTGAATTAAATTTGGATTTTAAGGTGGTGATAAAAACAGTGAGGGTTTTGATGATGAAAACTGAAAATAAACTAAAGTAAAACAAAAAAAATAATAAAAGAGATCTCCTTGACGCATCGTAGATACCGGGCTTGTGGATTTTACTAACCGAGGGTTTCCTGTCTATTCGTTAGGAGGATGACCTATAGTCATCTCCCGAACTGCATCTTCTTCATTTAGCTATAAAACCTAACCCAAAATTTTTATCCTTTTGAAAAATGGCATCTATCACACGCTGGTCACCGACAAAGGAAGAATAGCCCTGAATCCCCTTTCAATGGGTCATATAGAGGGTAACCACGAATCTCGGGATCTAGCACAACCATCCACTTAACCCTAAAAGCTACCAAATAATAGCCATTCAAGGCTTCAAGGATAAAAACTATAGTTCGAAGAACACAAAACTAAGCAAAGAGTAATCTATTTAAGAAACAGGGACTCACACCCTTCGATCCCGCCCGCCAGCCCTTCCGCTTCAAGGAGAAAGGGGTTTTAGTTACCATCCTCAGTCGTCATCCTTCGGAGGGTGTCTGCTGCCCATAAAATAGAAAAGAAAATGAAAGAAAAGGGAGTAAATAGAGAAAAACAGAGAGTCGAAAGCTTTTCCCAAAATTTATCAAGGGTTCATTGATTTACAAATTTCGACTAAACTTATATGCTCGTAGTCAAGGGAAATTATAAAAAAACCAAAGCCAAAAGCTAATATAGTGATAAATTTGGAAGAAAAACCAAAAAGGGATCAAACGCAAAAGTAGAGCAAAGATGAATAAGGTTAGAATGTGAACATGAGCAGATGAATAATGGTTAGAAGGGAGCAATTTCAGTTGTAACTAAAATTTGTCAGACTTCATTTTCTTTATGTTTTTCTCGCTTCTTCTTTCCTCTTGGTCTCTAATCTACGATGCTGTGTTTGACTCGAATTCTTCATACTTGGATCGACTCAACAATTTTGGCACGATTAGCTCGCAAAAACTACAAAATTTGCCACAAAATGCGATCAGTAGAGTAGTAGGGACCCTAATGTGCAAATCAAGTTAATTACGCTGATTAGTACATAAAAAGTGCTCAAAACCTTAAATAAACTGTCTGTACCAGACTGAAAGTAATTAATCAGGTAGATGATACCAACCTGCAACAACTTTAGTACTTCAGCTCTAACCACTTCTTGCATATGTGGGTTCAGTCTTCTCTGTGGCTGCCTCACTGACTTTGCCTCCTCTTCTAGGTAGATATGATGGGTGCAAACTTCTAGGCTAATACCCTTCAAATCAGTAATCTTCCACCCTAGGGCTTGCTTGTTCTCCCTTAGGATGTGCAGCAGACTACCTTCCCGCGAGGTGCCGAAAGGTGGATGAATGACAATTGACACTGCTTCTCGCTTCTCTTCCAAATAGGCATATTTCAAATCCACAGCAAAGGCTCGAGCCCAATTTCGGTTCATCGGTTCCTTCCCTAATTATCAAAGGCAAAATTTCTTATTTTTTCTCCATCGTCAGCATTAAATTTCATTCAAGAGTTCCCATCCCCGCTAGGTCACCGCTCCTCCGTGAGGATCGTGTCAACATGCAAACTTTTCAGGCCATCTTCCACTGGTTGCATGTATTTTTTACTCAAGTGGAAGATGTTGAGTTCTAGGGTCATGTTTTCGAAGTTGAGTTGCATAACACCATTTCAGCAATTGATAATCGCATTGGAGGTGGCCAAGAATGGTCTCGCTAGGATGATAGGCACATAGTTGGCCCCTATTGCAGCTGGTTATGTATCAAGTACAACAAAATCCACTGGATAGTAAAATTTGTCCACTGATACAGCCTAACGCCCCTTTGGGTGATTCGATGGATCTATCTGCAAGAGACAATGTGATGGATGTTATTTTAGTTCTTCCAACCGAGCCGCTTGTGCATCGAATGTGGAGGATTCACACTTGCACCTAGGTTCAAGCAGCCGCCTTTCACGCTGGGGCAAGTGCTCCAATATTAATCGAGATGGTCACAACCAGACTACTTCACCGAGTCTCAGATCGATGATAGCACCGACTTGTTCAGTCGTGACCTTCACACATTCAAATTCTTTCACTATACACAAGTCTTTTCAAAATTTTCGTGATAGGTGGGGACTTGTTTGATAATGTTAAGGTGGGGATGTCGATTTACCGCTTCAAGATCTCTAACATTTCACAAACAGACACAAATTTCTCTTTTAGCTTTTAAGGTTTCGAGGAAAAGGTGGGGTGTGCTAGTTTTTTCTGGCAGTCATTTGATCACCACCTCCTCTAGTCCGCTTCAACTTCCCCGGCCTTGTTTTGATCAAGGCCAGTGTTGGTCGGTTTCAGGCTCTTCGCACTTCTCAATGTGATGATCGGGCTTTAACTCATCCATCCTAATTCGCTCACCTGAAGAGCTCACTCATGTGCCCTCGATTTGGTCAGAAATCGAGAGAGAGGAATTTCCCTTTTCCTACACCTATCGGTCGATAGTCTTAAGATTGACACGTGTGTCACATATATTGGAAATTCCAACAGAAGACCGCCATGCTTTTGAGAAATTTCTGAGTGTAGATTCCTAATTTTCTTATCGAGTGCTTTCCACCATGTCAATTCTTTGATCGCCTCGGCATTCACTCGCTTTGTTCCTCCACAAAGTTACCCACCACCAAGCCAAGTTCATAATAGCTTTGCTCAACCTAGATGGAAGATGTGTGGTGGTCATGGGTCGGGCCGAGGATTCACGCCGCTGCTTTACAAAGAAGAGGCACATGTGAGAGGAGGTTTTGGTTTGTGAGAGGCTCGTGGTTCCTCCAACCGGGCCAGGTATCACTATGTTAGGTCATTGTGGCTGAGAGGCCCACCGATCGCTTGTTCAGCCACAAAGTTCTACTGCTGCACACTGGCACAAGCTCTCCTCGGGTGCCTGGACTAATGGGCTGAAGTAGCTGGTCGTTAGGCATATGTCTCAACACTGCAAAATTTCGCCGAGCCTCATTTCAAGCTCTTCTAACCTCCTCGGTCAAGGTACAGCTTCATTGCCTCCATGTCCTCCGAGAGCCAGTATATGCCCCTTTGATTTGGTGGTGGCCTCATCCCGTCCCGTCCCTCCCTAAGGATTCGCCTATCCTAAGCTTGAGGTTTCAACTACATAGTCGAGGAAGTCCAATGGCTTCAGCCTGACTTGCTCAGGAAGTCCCCCCCACACATGGTCTCCAATAATTGCTTCATGGCAGAAGACATTCCATCATAGAAATGGTTGACCAACATCCATGTATCAAAGCCATGGTGTGGGCATGCACTGATGGTTTCCATATATCTCTCCCAACATTGGTCGAACTTCTCATTATCATGGGCCACAAATGTGTAAATTTGCTCTTCAAACTATCGTCCCGTAGAACTGGAAGAACTTTTTCAAAACTCATTCATATTTAATCCGGGATGGTCCTCGCCTTAGAGAATTGGGTTTCAAAATTTGGCTTTGCTCGATGGGTAAAGGAAAGCCTTCGCCTTGCAGATCCATACTGACGCACCCTCCACAAAAGTTGTGCAAACTTCTCAAACCTTGATGTGTGTGCGGATTCTCATTTTCCATACCATAAAAGGTTGGGAACAGAGGCACCAAATAAGGCCTGACGACTACATCTTTTGCAGGAGGTACAATGCATGAGGGTGCACTCACCCTTGGTGGGTGTATATGGTCCCTCATTGACATGTAGGCATTGGGGTTTCTTGGCATCCCCTCCTAACTATTACCCCCGTTGAGGCTCCATGATTACTATGGGTGACCGACTTCACACCCCTGTTCTTGTGGAGCACTGGTTCTCTCTAGCCTGCCTGCAGTGTTTCTATCCCAATGTTGCATAAAGTCCTAGGAACATAACACAAAACCGCAAGAAACCAAAAATAAGACTACCAAAAAGGGTTATAGTTGGTTAAATTTCAAGAACAAATAAAAACTGAGTATGCATAGTATAAACATGCAAGTTCCCCTGCAGTGAACTGTAAATGGGGAATAATGGTAAAATAAAAAAGGAATGAGAATTCACCAACACTTGTGATGTGGATCATAAGTTCAACAGCTTCTCACTCACACATCTAAGCATTCATCCTAAATGGCACTATTTGATTCATGCCACAAGAAAATTTAATAAACAAAATTTGTATCCTAGGATTCCTACTGCCGTAGCAAAGCTACTGCAATATAGTGGCCTAAGGTAGAACTCAGGGATGGGTTTTCTTCATGCTAAATGAGTCATAGTTGATTGAAATCGTGTTTCACTTGATTAGGTTTTTGTAGAAATGCTGAGGTCGACTGGTTTGAAAACCAGAACTGTGAGAGAAATAAAGTGTATAAGAAATCCTTGAAGTTTTGGGCCACTGGGCTTAGGGTTCTAAGACAAATATAATGTCCTCGGGTCCTTTTCCTCGCTTTGGGGAGGATGACATATAGTCATTTCCTGAACCGGATCTATGTTTAGCCATAAAAACTTAACCCTAAGAGTGTTTCTCCTAGTATACCGCATTTATCAATTAATAATGTTTCAAGGAAGCATAACCGACTGATCTAACTTGTACGAGCAACAAATGGTAACTAAGCCAGCATCAGTGGATCTGCACAAAAGATCCACCAGCCTAAAGCTTGCCAAGTAAATTGGCCACTCGTGGTACATCACAGGATTCAAACCTAGCATGAGACGCGGTAAAACATAAATGGTAATAAAATGCCCATAAGGCAACAAGAGGATAGTGCTTTACCTCAAACTTTCACTCAATGGCCCTCCTCTTCAAGGATGAGAGGGATTTAGCCAAGCATCCCTTGAGTTGTCATCCTCAAGGGTTGTTTGGCTGGTGAGAAAATGCAAGAAAGGGGAGAGAAAATGAAAGAAAACGCATTGTGCGAAACCTAAAGCTTTCGCTACTAATTTTTATTGATGGACTAAAACTCCGTTACATGAGCTTCGACCGGGAAGCTTGTATAATGCCTAGAGTCTATGAAATTGCTGCAAAAGTAGAAAGAACAAAATTACATTAAGGGCATTTTGGTACAAAGCCACAAAATACTCTGCTAAAAGCACAACACAAAGATACAAGGCACCTCACAATTCAATAGTTGCAAATTTTGCAACACGCAAAATTCTACCGAAGCTCCTTATGCATTTAGTCAATTGCCTTCTGATTTGCATATGCAGCTTAGAGTTCGGCTCGGGTTCATCTTATTTGAATCTATTACGAAGAATATGGTAATTGGTATGCAAAACTACAAAAATATCCACAAAATATGATCAATAGTATACCCGACCTATCAATCAGTTATTTAAGTTGATTAGCACACAAAAAGTGCTCAAAACCTGCAATAAACAGGGCTTAAAACATCACTATTTGGGCACTAATCATCTTATAATTTGTATTTTCACGATGTTGTTTCAGACACATTACGAGAGTTGAAGTGTGCTTCTCCTTTGAGTGGAGTTCTCCCTTTTTAACATCTATCAAGGCAGCTCTAGTGGCTAGGAACTTGTGTATCTTCCTCCATATCCATGACTACAAAGTCCACAGGGAAAATGATTTTCCCACCTTGATTAGTACATCTTCAAGGACTCCTTCTAATTGTATAAAGCTAATTCTGTATGTTTACGGAGATTATGTGTAGGTCGGGTTCCCTAAACTAAGTCTCTTATGCGACAATGGCATCAAGTTTTGCCCCCCAGCTCACAGGTCACATGAGTCTTGGATTCAAAAATTCCCAATGGTGCAAGAATGGTGAAGGTAGCGGGATCATCGTCTTCTCTGATGGGCTCTTCTGAATCTCATATTGCATATTCTTATTAAATTCACCACCCTTCTTTAATGAATTTTCTCTTCTTACTCGAATGTCCTTGAGCAGCGCAATTAGGCATAAAATTCAATGCCTCTACAAAGGGTAGATTAATCTTTATCTTCTTGAACACATCTAAGAATCTAGAGAACTGCTCCTCCATTTTTTCTTTCTGAAGCCTCTGAGGGAAAAGAACAACAGGCATGTGAGCTTGGTTTTCTACTTTCTTTTTCAATTCTCCTTTCTCCACCTATTGCTCGATCCCCTCTTCTTTCCCTCGGCCTCGTTAGTGATTATGAGGCCCCTTGCTTAGTCTCTTTTCAATTTTCTTCTTTCTCTTGGCACTTTGGGTTTTTCTTCACTTTTCTTCTTCTGGTTTCCTCTGTCTCTCTTCCACTCCTCGAGATCACACCACCACAATCCTTAGGTTCTGCTTTCATATCTACCTTAGGGCGTCATGGCGAATTTTTGCTTTGTTAAGACTAGGCGCCCTACTTGTGTCTCGGATTTTTCTGAGAGGGCATTTGTATTTTTAGCGCATTTGTGTTTACTGAAATCACGCTGGCTCGGCAAATTTCTCATGAATATTGATAGCCTCTTGGCCTCTCCGAAAAGTCATCGTTTTGATCTTGAATGAGATCTCTTTACCCTTGATTTTACGCTCTACGGCTTGCTTGCTATTTACATCACCCTTGGAACCCATTTGAAGCATCACATTATTGAAAGTCTGCATCGGTCTTGGAGCATAACAGCCGCTCTACCTACATATGAGAAATTCTCATGGTTTCTGAGTGCTGGTGTGTTAGCAAGTTGAGGTTTGGCTTAAAGTTATAGCTTCTATTAGCATTGAGATATTATGCCTCCTCGGCCGTAGGCCCTAAATGGGCTAGTCCCTCTTGACACTAGTCATACACGCTCATTTGTTTATTGTTCCCACTTCATGTGCTGAGTGTATTCTTGTATCATGGTTTCCCATCTTGTTCATCAATGCATCAAGTTTTTCTTCTATGGCAGTCATTCTATTCAGCTCTATCACTACACATTTTAGTCTGCTGCTGCTCCTTGAAGTCTCAGATGAAGCTCTATAGTTGCATTTGGCAAGATCTTCAATCAACTGTCTTGCCTCCTCTGCACTATTTCTCTTGAATGTTCCACAACAAGCTGCATCAATTATAACTTTGGAGGTATAATTCATAAAGTGATAAAAAAATGTCCATCTGTGTACTTAGATCTATGCCATGCATTGGGCATCTCTTCAGCAATTTCTTGAATCTTTCCCATGCAGTATAGAGACTTTTATCCTCTCTTTGTTTGAACACTATGATTTCCCCCCTCCATTCTAAAGTGAGGGCAGGAGGGAAAGTGCGCTCATATAAGCCTCCATGACTCTTCCTAATTGTTACTCAAGCTCCATGTGGTAGCAGCCCCGAGCCATATTGACTTCACTTTGTGTTGTCATGCGAGAATCTTCCCATATGCTCATTGGGATCTTTACTTGGATGCCCAGTTTATTGATGCTGCTACATCATTGTGATAAAAGCTGGATTTAACTCAAAATTATTGGCTTCTATAACAGGTTGTCTCTAGTAGAGTATTCATCTTGAATAACTAGCCTCTAAAAATCCTCCATAGTCATTTGTCTCTGAGGTCTCTCTGCTACTTCTTCTTCTAGAATCGGTTATCGTATCTCTCTCTGCTCTGCCATTGTTGTTGATTCAACACTTTTCACTTTTCTTAGATTTCTTAGTGTTCTTTCCAATTCTATGTCCAAAGGCAGCAATTTTGCTTCTGGTTTTCTATGCATGTAAGATCCTCCTGAAATAGAAATACATTAAGATCAAATGAAATCTGTGGAAAACAACTATATCCATTTAAGCTCATAAAAGATTTTCAATAGATTTCTAAGCTACTATAGTTAAAACTATTTTTGTAATTTTCTAAAATTTTTGATAAAATAGAGAAAAATCCTCAAATTAGCGATTATCTCTTTGAATTTGGAATATTGATGTTCGAATTCTCACTTTAATCGATGAGTGCCTAAGCCTCATACCATACCAGCGTTTGTCTTATTGTCTTAGCTTTATTTCACAGGTTAATTAAATCTTTCTATAGCCTAACATCTAATTTTGTATTGTATTCTTAGACTACGAGGTGGAGCAGGGTTTGGAAGCATTTTGGAGGCGAGAGGGTAGGGTGCATAAAGGGACATGGTCAGGGGATCGAAGATCGTGCGGAACGAGGAGCAATCGAGAGCGGCAATGACCTGAATCTTGAAGAAGAAACCTACTTTTGTATTTTCTTTACTTTTAGGATAAGTCTTGATGTTTTATAGATTAAATATTTGTGTACTCACGTCAGTATGTTCTAGATCCATATCTAGGGTGTTGTTGGGTTTCCCCATCATGATTGCATGGTCATGTTATTATTTATATTCTTGGGTTGTTTCTTGACTTGTTAGTATCTGCTCTATATCACCTTGATTTATCTACATGGTGATGTACGTAACATTGGCATGATTGTCTTGGATGCTCCAGAAGTTGAAGATGATGATGTCCGAGGGATCCCCGAATAGAGGCAACCCTCTGGTGGTCGGTAAATAGAGATATTTCCCAATTCCGAGGTGGCGATTAAGGTTCGGCTATTTAAAGCGTTTGGGGTTTTGGAGTTGGGGTAGAGATACCTCAACCTACTAAGCGGATAAGTGGATACACCTCGAGAGAGGGTGATTAGTGCCCAAAAAGTGCTATTTTGAACCCTATTTTTAATAGGTTTTATTTGCTTTGTGTGCTGGTGTTATAATAAACCCAATTGACATGTTAGGGTCCCTATTGCGCCGATTGCATTAGAAATTTGTTTTGTAGTTTCTACGGGAATTGGAAGCCAAATTATCATGTCCGTCAATCATAACAAAGTCGGGTTAGTTTTCATCAATTTCATATGGTCTTCTATCAATTTTGGCAAGTCGGGAATGAAGGGTTCCAAACATGAAGAAATGGAATAGATGCAGTGGGAATAGTAGCGACGAGAGCCAATGGAACAATAAATGCAGGATGAGGAGCAGGTGAATTTATTTATGGCATGGCAAATTTCTACATCATAGCGAAAATTTACGCTATCCAGTAGAATTTAGCTTTATGCCATATTTTTCGCTATGATAGCGAAAATTACTATGCATAGCGAAAATTCAAATTTTCGCTATGATAGCGAAATTCACTATGCATAAGCGAATTAGTTACGCCCTCGATTTTGATCGAAGCGACCCGTTTTGTGTAATTCCCATTTTGCCCTCAATGTAATCATATTATTTTGGTTATTTTGGTATTTCACATCTTGTAAGGCTATAGCATACTTATGGACAAGTTGTAACCCTCATTTGATTCGTGCCGCGGTAGGGTGTCCGGAATCAACAAAATTTATTTCTATTTTCCTCCTCTTTACTTGCGTGAGTAATTTGCACAATATAAGCGGTCTAGAATTCGAACACGGGGATCAGAGTTTATGATTCAGGAGTGGATAAATGTTTGGTTTGGTTTGCGGGACTAATGATCAAGTTGATTGTTTAGCCAACAAGCTGGATAAATGTGTGAATACTGATGACGATGGTTTGAGTTCTGTAAACCTTAGTGTACCGATTGCTTTTTCATGGGTTATTCTTGGCGGGCATGCCCGTGAACATTCATTGTTGTCAAGATGCTTTGTTGGCTGCTTTATTACCTTAATGTTTCAAAAGCGATTAAAACTATCACTTTGGATCTAATGCGGGAGCTCATAAGTAATGACTAATTGGGCATCGATGGATCGCGGTAAGCATCCCGCTGAACCTTGAAAACTTGCCGAATGCGGCCACTCGGGGCACATCACGAGTGATTCAAACCTAAAACGTGAGATCTGAGAAAGCGAAAAAAGGGAATAAATGCTTCGTGAAAAACATGAGGCAGTGTTTTACCTTCAAACATTCACCGGTGGCCCTCACTCTTCAAGGAAGGGTCTAATAAACATCCTCTGTTTGTCATCCTCGGAGAAATTGTTTAGTAGCCGAGAAAATGAGAGAAAGAAGAGAGAGAAGAGAAAGCGTAAACCTAAAGAGAAAAGCTGCGTGGACTGAAAGATTGAAAAGTTAGGGTTACAACTTGTCCATAAAGTGGCTTATAGCCTTATAAGATGTGTGAAATACCAAAATAACCAAAATAATATGATTACATTGAGGGCAAAATGGGAATTACACAAAACGGGGTCGTTTGGATCAAAATCAGAGGGCAACCAATTTCGCTATGCATAGTGAATTTCGCTATCATAGCGAAAATTATAAGCATAGCGGGTGATTTCGCTGTACGCGACCTTCGCTATGATGAATGAATTTTATTATGATAGTGAGAAAATATGGCATAAGCGAAAATTTATTGGGATTGAGAAATTTTCGCTATGCCATAAGCGGGAATTAACATTCCCATCCTGACTCTTTATTCCATTGGCTCTATTTGCTACTATTCATTTGCCTTATTCCATTTCTTCATGCTTTGAAATTCTTCATTCGAGCTTCTTGAAATTGATAGAAGACCATAGCAAATTAGTGGAAATCAACCCGACTTTGTTATGATTGGATTGACATGATAATTTGGCTTCCAATTTCTTCAAAAAACTACAAAGCGACCGCCGGAATGCAATGAAGTACAATAGGGACCGAACATGTCAATTGGGTTTATTATAACAATTAGTACACAAAAAGCGCTCAAAACCTATTAAAAATAGGGTTCAAAATAACACTTTTTGGGCACTAATCACACCCCCCAACCTACACATTTCTAGTCCCTCAGCAATGCAAGAAGAAAATAATAAAATACATATAAATATATAACAAAATAACGTTCACAAAAATGGTATTTCAAAACGGTTGTGAATGAGTAATGCCTAACCCTAAGTAAAAATCATCAAAGCCTTGTCTAATAATTATCATGAGAGAATGAATGCCATACAAAATTGAGTATTAAAAGAGCCTCCTTCTTGGTGAATCAACGAGGAAACTTCTGCCAAAATCCCAAGTGTTTGTTTTGATCGGCTCTCAGCGATGGCGCTGCATGCACTCTCACGGCCTGGCTATACCCGACCTAGCATCTGACAACCTAAATGGAGTCAGGACCCACCTCTTATTCCACAATTCTTTTGCGTTGTAGAGATTGCAATGCTGAGAATCGACCTCACCAAAGTCCATGTAGCGGGGATCTGGGTGACTCCCCAACTTGATTAAGGCTTAGGGCCTGAAGTCATGAGTATCTTTCGACCACTAACTCTTCGGGTTTCACCTCGGACTTGAATGATTTAGAGACTCCAGCACCTACAACTTGCTAAACTCTGCCCATCCACCCGAGTGCTTGAGCACTAAGTTAGGCTCCCAGCCGATGAAGGTTTAGAGGCCTTAGGGCTTTAAAGGCTTCGCCGTATACCCACCTCCCGGGCTAGGTGCTCGGGTTTTGGTAAGCGTTGCAATTTTCTTCTTTTCTTTTTCTTTTTCTTTTCTTTTTCATTTCTTTTATTTTGGAAGACACATTGGCCTTCTATTCATGGGGTCCTTAACCTATTAAAGGTGGTCATGAAACTAGAATTGGGATTGTGCAAAGTAAAGAGGAGGATTCTTGTGATTTTGACCTATCATTGAAACCTAATGTAACAGGTGTGGTTAGCTAAAGGGTGGAAGAAGGTCGAAATCAATAAGAATTCAGCTTCAATCATTCACTCAGTGGGCAGTGGAACAAATCTAACATCAATGGGTGAGTTTCAATTTTTCAAACTATGATTCAAACTTACGACACACACAAATTTTGGTTGCAAAATGGGTCCAAATTTTGAAAAAGTAAAATTTGTATGAGTATAACAACTTTATATAAGGGAACCCAACAAGCCCATAAACATAACAAAAATGGGCTTGCTCAAAATAATAACAAAAATATAAATACAAAAGCCACTTCCTTCGCCCAACTCTTTGACCCCGAGCATCTCGATTATGCGGAATGGGGCTCAGTTGGAAAGTTGGGGGAAGGAAGTGTACCTCACTGATGATATGTGATCGTTTGGATAGGAGACTTGAAAGCTTTCCATCGACACCTTATTCACTCCGTTTGAGCTTCAAATAAACAAGATAGGAGAAGAAAAAGAAAAAGTGACCAGTTGGGCATCTTGAAATTACACATTCATAAAATTTCAAAAGTGTTCTTTCTGGCTTCATATTTGGGTTCTACACTCTCTAAGATTTCTTGGTACCAGAGCATACAAAGCAGTTTGGATGAAAAAATTTATGAGTGAAACAAAATCAGCATGCAAAGCGATTAAGGGATTTTTACCTTCTCAGCGAAAATTTCACTATTTTATGGCAAATCTACTATAGCAGAAATTTAAGCTACCAATGATTGATTTTGATTTTTTTTTTAATTTAAAAATAAAAATAATTTTTTTTAATAAAATAATAATAAAAATAAAATAAAAATGAAAACACTATGCACTGTGAAATTTCCATCTTCCATTTTCGCTATGGCTACGAAAATTTCGCTGTGATTGCGAAATTTTCTGCTCCTCCTCCTCATTGTTGCTGCTCCCCATTTCTTCAATGAGCTAAGGGGGCTTCAATCCTTACTCCTTATCCCTCGCGGCTAGGGCCTTGTGTCGGGGAGAGTGGCGGCTCTTGTTGAGAGGAAGATCCTTGGCCTCTTCCATTCTCTGAGGGTTCCAAACCTTTCTTATAACATAGGTGACATGGCCCGGGGCAGAATGGAAGAGATCGAACAAGGAATAGAAGCAAGCTGTGCTTCGCAGCCCCCGGCTACAGAAAGCTAAAAAGGCTAGGCGCTAAGCGTCAGCCTCAATTCCTTGGCCCTTAGAGCCTTACTTTACTCTAGGGCGCTAAGCGATTATATTCCTTTTGCCTCTGACATAGAGAGGGATGGAGAAAGTGGACAAGCAGGACTAGCATTCCCGGTCGAGGAGTTCCTTACCGTCTAAGAATTTACAGGCGAAAAGCAAAGTCATCTAAAAACATAAATTAACTAAAAATTAGAGAAAATCGAAGAAGAAAAATTATAGAAATCCAATTAAAACAAGATAAAATAAAATGAAACATGAAAAATTAAAACAAAAAGTGGAGGAGACTGTGCTCCCCCCAAACCAATTCTTTAGGCCTTTGGAGGTTGCGAGGCGGCGGAACTTCGATATCGGGGTTGAGGTCTCCCACAATCAGAACGGCACCCAGGCTCCAACCCTTTGTGCCATGCGATGTGAGCAGTTGCCATTGTTTTTGATGTAGTGGCAAAATTATGTACAGAGGCCACTAATCTCTTGAAGTTTTGCATGGCAGGCAGTGATGGGTTGGACTTAGCTTTAGGAGCAGGTGCTGCAGGGGTTGGTTGTGGTGCAGGTGAAGGCAGAATATACACTTGGTCAATGGAGGGGGCTACTGGCAGTAGGCTTTTGGTGACTTGGGCGTCGCTTGATGGGTTCGATTCTATGGGAAATGGTTTCAGGCTCAGCTCTTTGGGCTGCGTCGCACTTCTTTTCCCGCGCCTCCTCGATCGGCATTGGGGAGGTTTCTTCTTTCTTCTCCCATGGCCCACATATTACACATAATTATGGGGCATCCTGCATTTCCTCAGGAGTTTCTGCTGGTTCCTTTTTCAATTGCTCCTGAGGCTGCAGTTGAGCCTCTTCGCTAGTAGTGTGGTCGGGCACTCTTCCTCGAATTCCCTCCTCTTGATGAACAAGGCGATTGGTGAGCTTTGAGATGGATTCTGCGGGATGTCCAATTTTGATCAATTTGGCTTTGGAACCCATCAATTCCTTGTTCGGGGAGCTCTCTGCGTCGGTTTTCTTTGATTAGCACAGACTGATCCAACGCCCTTTGCTCCTCATGAAATTATCCACTAGTTTGCTCAAGTTCGAGGATGGCTTGTTCAGCAGGGGATGGGGTTAGTGATTCTAACTGCTGGCGAGAAGTGGGGGCATAATAAGGAGGGTTCGGAGGTGCATATTGTGTAGGTCTTGGTTCCCATGAGGAATTTGTGTGATTCCCCAACTATGGTTGTATTTTTACCATATGGCGAACTCATCCATTGGTCTCTATAGTCCCTCATGGACCTATATTCATTTGGATTCCTCTCCACAGGTTGCTGACTTTGCCATGACTGGTTCCTGTAATCCCTCATAGACATGTATGCTCTAGGGTTACCCTCCATGGTGTATTGACTGTATTGTTCTCCCTCTAGGTGTTCCATTTGATCACAGTCAATTTTCCCACAGAACTTGTACTGAACTGCTTGCCTTCAGAATTTTTGATCCATTGAAAATGGATTCCTACGACAAACGAGATGCCAGCAGTCCTGATGACTTTTTCTTTTTGTTTTTTTTTATAGTGAAATGTACTAAAAAAAACTAATAGTGAAACAATAAAAGGAAAATTTCACCAGAACTTATGATGAAGATCACAAGTGTTCCACAGCTCGTCAAATGCACTTAGGCACCATCCGACAACGCGCCATTTGGTCGTGCCACGGTAGGAGTGATCAGGAATCAATAAAATTTGTTTCCTATTTTCCTCCTCTTTGCCGTAGTCAAACTCTTTACTTGATATAGCGATCTAGGGTCAAGTTCTGAGATCAGGTTTCTTCATGCAAATGACTAACAGTGAAGTGCTTAAACTGGTGAATTTAGTTTGGATTTTGGGATTTTGTAAAAACAGGGGGTGTAATGGTTGGTAAACTGAAATTTAAATAAAATAAAATATAAAATAGAACTCCTTGAAGTCTCAGGCCACTGGTTTAGGGTTAAGACGATGCATGTCACCGGTCTTTTTCCTCGCGTTGGGAGGATGACATATAATCCATTTCGAGCAGAAGCTCTTCATTGGCATTAAACCTAAACCACCCAAAATTATTTCTTCTAATGTATAGCATTTATTACCCTTAATGTTCAAAACGTTAAAACTATCCTTGGATCTTGCAGGAGCGCTCGCAAATGACAAATAATAATTCAGGCATCGGTGGATCTAGCGATCAAGCATCCGAACCTTGACTTGCCAAGTACTGGCCACTCAGTGTACATCACAGTGGTTCAAACCTAAAACGTGAGATACAGAAACAGAAAAAGGGAATAAATGCTTGCGTGAAAAACATGAGGACAGTGTTTTTACCTTCAAACATTCACCAGTGGCCCTCCTCTTCAAGAGGAGAGGTCTAATAAGCATCCTCTGAGTTGTCATCCTTAGAGAATGTTTTGGTATGAGAAAATGAGAGAAAGAGGAGAAAGAGAGAAAGCGTAAACCTAAAGAAAAGGCTGCGTGAATTTGAATGATTGAAAAGTTAGGGTTACAACTTGTCCATAAAGTAAACTATATAGCCTTACAGTGTGAAATACCAAAATAACTAAAATAATATAATGACTACATTGAGACGAAATGGGAATTACACAAAGCAGGTCAGTTTGGGATCCATCGAGACGATAGTTCGCTATGCATAGTGAATTTCGCTCCTGTTCCATTGGCTCCTGCTGCTACTATTCCCACTGAACTATTCCATTTCTTCATGCTTTGAAATTCTTCATTCCCAACTTGCTGAAATTGATAGAAGACCATATAAAATTGATAAATCAGCGAAACTTTGTTATGATTGGATTGACATGATAATTTGGCTTCCAATTCCTGCAAACACTATAAAAATAGCCTCGGAATGCAATCAAAAGTGCAATAGGGACCTGAACATGTCAATTAGGTTTATTATAACAATTAGTACACAAAAAGCGCTCAAAACCTATTAAAAATAGGGTTCAAAATAGCACTTTTTGGGCACTAATCAGAGGGTATCTCGTAAACCCGATCACCCCGTCATCAATAAGTCATGAATCAATTGAATAGTAATTTCTCTAGAAAGTAATCCATAAAAAATGGCCGGGGGAGACATCGCCCTAGTTTCCACAACACAGTAATTCATTAAGAACGATTAGTTGAGTTTAAATCCAGGTATCAGTAAACTGTCACTTAAAGCTTACATCTAGATAATATTCAAAGGCCAATCTCTTGTATTCAACATATCCCCATGCTAGTTCGATATTCATACCCTAGGTACACTATATTACTTGAGGCGACGCGTGCACTTGCGCACATAGGCGTACATATATACACATCACGTTTTCGACCTATCAAGTTTTTGGCGCCGTTGCCGGGGATAAGTTTAGTGTGATATTGACAACAAGGCAATTAGATATTACTCTGGAATTTTTTGGTTTTATTTGTTTTTACAAGTGTTGGTAATTTGGTCTTTTTGTTTCGTGTGTGATTGTAGTCAAGGTTACAGTGAGCGCATGCAACGATGGGATCAGGTTAACCTACATCCGTTTGATCCTGAGCCAAAAAGAACTTTACACAGAATACGCCGAGAACAGAGAACAGAACAAACTAGAAATCTTGCAATCATGGAGAACAATGAAGAGCAAGATCTTAGCGATGAGCAAAGCGAGCCATAGAGGGCGATAAGATAAAGAAAGGAATCAAGCACCTAGGCCGTTTATCTGACGGATGATCCATTCATGTTGCTAGGAGTTTGCCCTACAGCTTCTGATTATTCGAACTGACCGTAGAAGACCTTTTTTCGGAAAACAATTTGGTGAGAGTCCGAGTAACCTTCACGGATGCTTCAAAACATCTTATTTGTGGATTGCCCAATGAGAATCCAAATGTGCATTTGACCAACTTCCTCGAAGTCTGCGACATGATCAAGTACAATGGGGTCAACGAAGAGGTGCTCGGAGGGTTCAAGATTGTTCCCCTCTCGGCTAGGTGATAGAGCCAGACTTTAGTTAACAAGTCGACCAAGTTCCATCGCTTCATGGAACGACTTAGTGCAGAAGTTCCTGACCAAGTTCTTCCCACCTTCGAAAATTGCACAACTTATGCAAGAGATCAAAACTTTTGGACAACTAGAGGGAGAGAACCTGGCAGAGGCATGGGATAGATTTCATGAACTGTTGAGGAAGTGCACATCACGGCTGACGGATGGATGCGGGTCCATACTTTACATATTAGTGCCGAGGAATGTAAGTAGAACAATGATTGATGCCTCGGCTGGAGGGGCACTAATGAAGAAAACCACGGACCAAGCATATGAAATCTTGGAAGATGCAGCTACTAATACAAATCAGTGTCCTAGAGAAAAGATTACACTAGTAAAAGCCGTAGGCGGCACATACAATGAGGTTCTCAACAATCTGGTTACTCATGTTACGCAGCTCACTAAACAGTTGACCAGACAACAAGGTACCGCGAATGCCATACAGACTAACTCATGGGAGTTGTGTGAATTCTGTGGAGGGACGACGCAATAGCCGCAGGAATGCCGGTCGGAAACGAAGCAGGTAGAGCGGGCCCGGTATGTGTCGAGGTTTAATCGAGTCATCCACAACAGCAAGGTCGATATGGAAGGGGCTCTTCTCAGGAACCAAAGCGAGGCCAAGGGTGGCGCGTAATAATGGAATCAAAATAATCCCGGAAGCAGATCAGAATTGTGGATGGAGGAATAACATCGAGCAACGTGACACCAGAGTGAAGCGAACCACCTCTGAGAAAAAGGTGGATTTGGGAGCAAACCTACATGCAATGCCACATCTCACCTTGCCTTTATGAATGAGGCAAGCGAATATGCAACATCAAACACTCAATTGAACAATCAAGCGTACAGTTGAGAAATTTGAAATTCTGGATCTGGAGTCAAAATGCTTGATCTATTGATGGAAGGTATTTGGGTTCATACGAAGCAACTTCGAAGTGAACCCAGAGAAGAGAGGGGAGGAATGAGACATGTGCGCGATCCACGTTGAGAAGTGGTAAGAATTGGAATCTGGGGAGCAATCCCGGTGTGAGGAGGAGGTAGAGGCGAAAGTCATCCCACTCGGTCAGAATGATGCGGATAGGGAACGACCCAGAGAAACGTGTAGGAAACCTGGCCCAAACAGATAGCACAACCCATGCTTGATTCATTATCCCTAGCGTCTAAAGAAGCATAAGTTGGATAAGCAGTTCACCAAGTTCGCTAGCCATTATTCAAAAACGCCACATCAATATTCTGTTTCTTGATGCTGCGGAACGGTGCGATTATGTCAAGTTTATGAAGGACATCTTGTCTGTGGAAGAGAAGGCGGCGGTTGAAGCAGTTAACCTAGGCGGGAGTGTAGTGCCATACTTCAGAGGAAGCTGCCGCAAAAGCTAAAAGACCCAAGCAGTTTCACTATCCCATGCACCATTGGAAATGCTATCTTTGAGAGAGCATTGTGTGATTTGGGTGCCAGTATTAATCTCATGCCCTTGTCCATTTTTAAACGTTTGGGGTTAGGTGAAGCTCGTCCAACTACAGTCACACTCCAGTACATGAGCGAGTCCTTAAAGCATCAGAGAGAGTGATAGAAGATGTCTTAGTGAAAGGTTGACAAGTTATCTTCCAGCAGATTTCATTGTATTAGATATAGGAAGAGGATAAAATACCCATAATCTTGGGTGAACCGTTTTCTTCACGGCCAGCGAGGCTTGATGATTGATGTTAGGAGGAGAACTAAAATTGAGAGTGTAGGAGGATGAAGTTAAGTTCAACGTGTTCAAAGCTGTGAGACACCCGGCAGAGAGTGATACATGTTTCATGGCAGAGATAGTGGAGGCTATAGTGTCTAGCCAAAGTGGTCTCAGAGTCCTTTGAAGGCCCCAGCCTAGTGCAGTTGATTCGAGAATATGGGTGAAGAGGCAGAGGAATATGTAAAATGGATGGATTCTTTTGAACCCAATAGAAGGAAATACTTTGAATCTCTAGGTGAAAGTGCTAAAATGCCAGTGCCATCAGTTGAACAACCACCCAAGATGGAACAGAAACCTTTACCTGGCCATTTGAAGTATGCGTATCTTGGGATAGCATCCACCTTACCAGTGATCATTCCCGTGATCACGCGAGAATTAGATGAAGAGAAGTTATTGGTCATGAGATCACAAAAAATGCGCTCGGATGGTCTCTAGCCGATTTAAAGGGATTCGCCCTTCCATGTGCATGCATTGTATTTTGCTGGAAGATGGTCGTAAACCCTCGGTTGAGCCTGGGGAGGTTGAATCAAACTCTGAAGGGTGGTCAAGAAAGGAGGGTGAAGTGGTGGATATTGGGAGTAGCCCCATCCTATCTTAGGCGAGTGCATGGGTAGTCCAGTACAAGTAGTACCTAAGGGAACAAGTCATCTGACGGGAAAATAACATATTACTGCCTTCTAGAAGCCGGTTAGGGTTGGAGGAATTTGTATTGATTATCAGGCCCGAACAAGGCCACTCAAAAAGATCATTTCCCATTACCGTTTTTGGATCAGATGTTGGATCGATTAGCCGGTCATGAATACTATTGCTTTTTGGATGGATACTCCGGCTACAACCAAATTGCTATAGCCCCTGAAGATCAGGAGAAGACGACATTCACATGTCCCTATGGGACATTCGCATTTAGGCGGATGCCATTTTAGAACGTGCAATCGCATGCGGGCACCTTCAATATGCATGATGGCCATATTCTCAGATATGGTTGAAAAGACAATCGAGGTCTTCATGGATGATTTTTCGGTTTTAGGTAGTTCATTTGACAACTGTCTGGAGAATTTGAGATTGGTGTTGATAAGATGCGAGGAGACCAACCTTGTACTCAATTGGGAGAAGTGCCATTTTTATGGTACGAGGCGTTATTGCTCGAGCATCGGATTTGACAAGAGGAATAGAGGTAGACGAGCAAAGATTGAGCAATTTGAAGAATTCCTCCGCCTCATCGGTAAGGGATAAGAAGTTTTAGGCCACGCGGAGTTCTATGGGCAACTGTCACAAAGACTTTCTCAGATTGCAAAACCGTTGTCTAATCTCCTGGTCCAAGGGACCCCATTTGAATTTGATGCACAGTGTATGCACGCATTTTCCGTGTTGAAAGATAAATTGGTATCGGCTCCTATTGTAGTAGCTCCAGATTGGTCCTTTCCATTTGAGCTGATGTGTGATGCAAGTGACTATGCGATTGGAGCAGTGTTAGGGCAGAAACGAGAAAGAATATTACAAGTAATCTACTATGCGAGCCGAACCTTGAATGATGCTCAGTTGAATTATGCCACTACAGAAAAAGAACTATTGGCCATTGTCTTTGCTTTTGACAAATTAGATGTATTTGATTGGCAACAAAATTAAGTAGTCTGGCAGTCATTACGCCATAAAATACTTGATGACTGATTCGTACCACGGTAGGGTGATTCGGTCGGAATCAACAAAATTTGTATCCTATATCCTCCTACTTTGCGTGAGAATTGACTATTCTTGTATAGTGGTCTAGGGTCGAACACGGGGGATGGGTTTTCTTCTAAATGACTAACAGTGAAGACGAAATTGGTGAATTAATTTGTTGGATTTTCAGGTTTGGTTAAAAAGCGGTGAGGTTTGGGGTTTAAAACTGAAAATAAAATGAAGAAAAATAAGAAAGAACCACTTGAAGTCTCGGGCCGCACTAGGTTAGGGTTTTAGGGCCTTCGCATGTCCTGGATCTTTTCTCGCGTTAGGAACTATGACATATAGTCGTTTCCCGAACCAGATCTTCATTTAGCTTTAAAAACTAAACCTTATGATTTTCCTTTTTAAAACCTGCATTTAAATAGGCATAAATGTTCTGGGTGGCATTTCAAAAACCACAATCCATGATGTTGGAGTACAGCTAGTGTCAATGGATCTAGTGAAAGTATCCATTGAACGAAAAAACTTTCAAATACACATTAAAGAGCATGCTTAAGAGATTTTAACCTAAGGGAGCCGGGCTTAAACAGCCCGAATGCGTGCGTTAAAAGCAGAGGACCGTGTGTGTTTACCTCGAGCCACACAGCCCCGTGACCCTCCTCTTCCAAGGGAGGCCCTGCTTGACCATCCTCACGAGTTGTCATCCTCAGAGGTGTGTTTGGTAGCCGAGAAAGGGAGAGAAAATGAGAGAAAAACATAAAGACGGGAGAACGGAGCCCTAATTTTATTTACAGCAAAAAAAATCGTCTCTCCCCAACAGTGTATACCAATGGCTTATGTAGCCTTACAAACCAAGTGAAATACCATACAATCCAAACATAAGTGATTACAACAAGGGTAGAAAGGAGAAAAACCAAAAATTGTAACAAAAAGTGAAGCGTCGCGGGGAATAAGCTGCGGGAGGAGCGGTGCTTATGATGCCTGATCTTGTAGCGGAAAAGCTTTCTATGGTGGTGTTTTCTTCACATTTGCTCTTCTTTCCTTACGATCTTTGTTCTGCAATGTTGAGTTTGACTTGAATTCTTCGTGCTTGGATCGACTCAACAATTTCGGCATAATTAGCTAGCAAAAACTGCAAAATTTGCCACAAAATGTGATCATTAAAATAGTAGGGACCTTAATGTGTAAATCGGGTTAATTAGAGTGATTAGTATACAAAAAGCACTCAAAACCTATAATAAATAGGGTTCAAAATAGCACTTTTTGGGCACTAATCACACCCCCGACCTACACATTTATAGTCCCTTAGCAATGAAGAAAGAAAAGAAAGAGCATACGAAATGATAACAAAATAATGTTCACAAAAATTATATTTCAAAGGTTGTGAATGAGTAATGCCTAACCATAGTAAAAATCATCAAAGCGGGTGTCCAATGACCATCATGAGAATGAATGCCATACAAAATTGAGTATTAAAAGAGCCTCCTTCTTGGTGAATCAGCGAGGCTTCCACCAAAATATAAGTGTTTTGTTTGATCGACTCGACAATAAAGCATCAAGCCTCTCCCCCCCCAACCTAGCTACTACCATGACCTAGCATGCCAACCAAATTAAATAGATCAAAGACCTATCTTCTTTATGCCAGGTGCACTCTGAGAACTGGTCTCCCACCAAAGTCCATGCAACAGTGGATCACTCCATGACTCCCAACCACCGCGCCAGGCACCAAGTCATAAGGATCTTTCGAATGTTAAACTCTTCGTGTTTCACTCCCCACTTCGAATGATTTTGAGACTCCAACATCTACAACTTGCTAAACTCCACCCATCCACCCATGTAATCGAACACTAAGTCATGACTCCCAACCAAGAAGGTTTAGGGCACTGTTTAAAAGGCTTTCGCCATATACCCCTCTAACTGTGCCTCTGCTTCCAAGGCAAAGCATTGCAATAATTTTTTCTTTTCTTTTTCTTTCTTTTCTTTTTTTCGAAGACGCATTACCTTCCACATGGGTCCCAATCCACAAAGGCCAAAATGAAACCAGGTAGGTTATGCAGAGTAAAGGAGGTTACGCAGCTTATGTACTAACATCAAACCTAAATGTTTCAGGTGTGGTTAGCCAAAGGTGGAATAAAAAGGTCAAAATCAACAAGAGTTCAACTAATTGTCCACTAATTAGGCATGGAAACCAATCTAACATCAATAGAATTGACAAAGTTTAAATTTTCCAACTTGCAAAGCTGTAAACACACAAAAATTTTGCCAAAAACTGTCCAAATTTTGAAAAAAGTAAGTCGTTTAGTATAACAACTTTATAGAGGAACCCATCAAGCCACTGAACATCACAAATGGGCTTGTACAAAATAATAACAAAACAGCAAACAAAAGTCGCCTTGTTAATCCTCCCAACCCAAACATCTCAAAGGTCCAAATGTCTCTGATTGGCAAATTAGAAAGGAAGTGTTACCACCTTTGATGAGATGTGATCATTAAGGGATAGGAAACTTAGTAAGCTTTCCATCTTTCTTGAGACCTTATTCAATTCGCTTGGGCTTCAAATAAACAAGTTGTGATAAGAAAAGAGAGGAAAAAAGTGACAAGTTTGAGCATTTTAAAATTACACTTTACACAATCTCAAAATGTTCTTTCTGGCCAATTTGGATTCTGCCGCAATTTCTAATCTTCCAACGATACCATGAACGCATAAAACGGAGTTCGATGAAAAGTTTAAGAATGAAA
Organism: Tetrastigma voinierianum; assembly: GCA_016808115.1. NCBI lineage: Eukaryota > Viridiplantae > Streptophyta > Magnoliopsida > Vitales > Vitaceae > Tetrastigma > Tetrastigma voinierianum. The sequence goes on from JAEQBH010000463.1 coordinate 542,401, forward strand.
CAAATTCCAGGTCGCGGTAGCCCATAGCGAAAATTTCGCTTTATGTTTATGAAATTTTCGCTATGTCTAATAAAGGAATTTTTTTATTTTTATTTTTTGAAAATCAAATAAAAATAATTAATAACAAAATAAAATAAAAAAATTTTAAAACAATTTTTTTTAGAGATAAATATATATATATATATATATATATATATATATATATATATATATATATATATATATATATATTTTAAATTTTTTATATCTTTTATTTATTTATTTATCATTTATTTTAAATAAAAATAATATATATATAAAAAAACAAACAGTTTTTTTTTTTTTTTTACTTACTTGATCAAGGTTACAAGATTTTTCATTGCTACAATACTCATGTTTAAAATTTCAATTAAATTTCGTTATAGCGTAAATTTTCGCATTTTTAGATTGCAAATTTTCGCTATAGTTGCGAAAATTCTCGTCATTCCGCCACTACTTTCACCTGTGTTTCAAAATTCAGATTGGCTTCAAAATTGCACACAAACTCGCAAAAATTTAACACAAGAAAATTAGAAAATTTCATAGAAAAGCAAAATTAATTTAAACATAAATTAACTAAAATTAGATAAAATCTAAGAAGAAAATTAATTAAATCAAAATAAAATACAATAAAATAAAAAGACAAGAAAAATTAAAACAAAGCTGGGATCAGGTTTCCAAACCACTTCCTAGGCCTCGAGTCATTGAACTGGTAGAGCTCAAATGCCGGGTTCGGTGCTCCAACCAACCTAAGACCTCGAACCAACCACTATGCTGCGCAGATAAAGTACACATCGTTGATGTAGCCAAAGGTTTGCACAAAGGGCCACTAATTTCTCGAATATTTCAGACAGTAAAGCAATTGATGTGGCCTTTGTGGTGGTGTTTTTGGTGTGGGTCAGGTTTACGTGAAGGTAGTAGAATATACACTTGGTCAATGGAGGGGGCTAACGGCAAGGCATTCGTGGCTCGCGCGGGCAAAGGATTCACTACGGGATTGTCAAGGATAGGTTCCTCAAATTTTCCCGCTTCTTTTCCTACCTCCCCCCGTCTCCTCTGGCTGCAATCCCAAGACAGCCCCACTGGTTCCTCGTGATCACTTCCTCCCCGGTCGCCGCCTACTCTCCCCAGCCCTCCTCCACTGATGAACAAGTCGATCGGGCAAGCTTTGAAACGGAGTACCGCAGTTGTCCACCTCGCTCCATTTCACTTTTGAAGTCCATCACTCCTCTTGCCATACTGTTTTCATAGTGTCAATTTTTTTGACTTAATTGAGCATTGATTGTCCTCTCAGTTTCCACAAAGCTACCCACTAGCTCGGGTAAGGTCCAAAATGGCTCGTCTAATTGGAGAAATTAATTGTGGTGGTTGAGGTGGCTGAGGAGTTGAGGTATACTGTGGAGGAACCATGTGCAGAGGGTGCAAATTTTGGTCCATTGTCTTTAAGTATTCCCTCAGACCTAGGGTTTGGGATTTCTCACAAAAGTTGTTGCCATCGCATGGAAGGTTCTCAGAATCCTCATTGACATGAATGTCCTGTGGTTTCTCTTATGACTCCATTTCTGCTCTTCATGCGGGGGTTCCATTTGGATCACATTCAATTTTCCCATCGAACCTCTACAAATCGCTTGCCTTCAGAATTTTAACCCATCGAAAAATGGATTCGCAAAAATAACAGCAACACAAGACAACACAAAATTAAAAAATCCGCAAAGAACTTTTTCTTTTTTTTTACCGGCTTAAATGAAAACTAAAAACTAATGTAAAATAAAAAAATGATAAAAGTAGACTTACTAGAACTTGTGATGAGAATCAGTGTTCCATTGTTCTCCTCACTCTGCACTAAGGCACCATCCCCTAAGAACGGCGCCATTTGATCTGCCACTGCAGGGGCGAGATCCCGAATCAACAAAATTTGTATCCTATATTCTCCCACGCCGGAATAAGCTACTACAAGATATTTGGTCTAGGGTCGAACACCTGGATGGGGCTTCTTCAGATAAATGACTCAACAAAGGAAGGCAAAATTGGTGAATTAAATTTGATTTTCAGGTTTTGTTAAAGACAGTGAGGTTTCTGGGGTTTAAACTAAAACAAAATGAAGAAAATAAGAAAAGAACTCCTCAAGTCTCGTGCCACCAAGTTGGCTTTGTGGTACTAACATGTCCTCGTCTTTTTTCTCATTGGGAGCATGACATATAGTCATTTCCGAACCGGATCTTCATTTAGTTTTTTTAAAACTAACCCTATGATTTTCCCTTTGAAACATAGCATTTTAAATGGGCAATGTTCCTAATAAAGAAACACATCCAAAACCCTAATCCACGATAACTAGCAGAGACAACTATCGAGCCTCAATGATCTAGTGAAAGTATCCATTGAACCCAAAAAAGCTTGCAAAATACACATTAAAGAGAGCATGCTTAAGAGATTTTAACCTAAGTGAGAAGGTGAACTTAAACAACAAAAAATGCTGCATAAGAACAGAGGATCTGCAAAGTTACCCAAACTTCAGCCAAGAACCCTCCCTTCCTAAGGGAAGAGGGCCTTAGTTTTCAACCATCCCTCTGAGTTGTCATCCTCACGCAGGAGGTTTCGTGAAAGCAAGAGAAAGGGAGAGAAAATGAGAGGAAAAACAGTAAAACTAGAGAGAACTGAGCCCCACTTTATTTACAAGAAAACTGCCTCCCCAACAAGGTATACCAATGGCTTATGTAGCCTTACAAAACTAAGTGAAATACCATACAATCCAAACATAAGTGATTACAACAAGGGTAGAAAGGAGAAACCAAAAATTGTAACAAAGCCAAGCTGGCCAAAAGTAGGAAGCAAGCCAAATGGAGGAACAAGGTTTCGATGCAGGCGCAACAGAAAGCTTTCCCGCAAAGGGTGTTTTTCTTCACATTTTTCTCTTTCTTTCCTTCCGATCTTTGATCCACGCTTGAGTCGGACACAAATTCTTCTGTTTGATCGACTCAACAATTTCTAAGATAACTAGCTAGCAAAAACCGCAAAATTTGCCACAAAAATGTGATCATTAAAATAGTAGGACCTAATGTGTAAATCGGTTAATTAGGAATGATTGTTGAGATACAAAGCACTCAAAACCTATAATAAATAAAGGTTCAAAATAGCACTGGGGCACTAATCAATGACTAAAAAGGACGCTCAACCCTCTACTTAGTCCCGCATGTGGGTTCTTTGCCGCAAGAATTGACGAAGAGATTAAAAGACAAAGAAAGCGACGATAACCCAGTTACGCATCATCTTTCACGATCGAAGGGGCAAGTGATGAGGTTCAAGTGAATGACGACTGATGAGCAACTCTAGCGGCTGAAGACAAAAGGGCTGCCCATGGTTCATAAATTGAATTATTTGGTAGCCAAAGGTAATCCCTCCTTAATTTAGCTATCAACGTAAAAGAGGTTTTGACACCAAACACTACTATCGGGAGGAGCCAATTCTATACGTATTATCATAGCTGGACCGATGATCCCGAGATGCGTGCCCGAAGATGAATGAACAGTATTTTTGAACCACCGCCACACTTTACCATGTGGTGGATATTTCGTACAAATAACAACAACTCAAGGTGCTTCAATCAGCTTCTACTGCCTACCTTTATTCAAGGATGCTCATCAGCTCAGATTCACATGTGACAAATGTCAACAACAGGGCATTTATAGAAAGGACGAATCCGCTCTATGCATCCAATTCTGAAGTAGAATTGCTTTTGATTTATGGGATGGATTTTATAGACCATTTCCATCTTATAATAACCTCGTACATCTGTCGAAGTAGATTACGTTTCTCTAAGTGGGTTGAAGCAATTCTGACCCGTACTAATGATGCCAAGGTGGTGGCACAGCCAAGAAACTACATTCGCACGATTCAGACTGAAAGCACCGATCACGATAATCTGCACTCATTTCTCGATTAAGATGATCGACAAAGTCTTAAAAGTATGGGGTGCAACATCGCACATCCGTATATCACCTTACACAACAAACGTATGTGCTGAGGTATCAACTGAGAAACTGTCCATTCTCGAGAAACAGCACGCTCTAGGAAGGACCGGGTCTAAAAAGATGAGGATGCACTCGGGGCATACCAATGCCGTTTAAAACACCATCGGCATGTCGCCTAATTGTTTATGGAAAAGCATGCCACCTGCCGGTAGAATTGGAGCATCGAGCCTACTGGGCAAACTTCTAGCTTGAACATGACACAAAGACATTGTTGTCGAAGAGATCGGCCAGAAATTTCGCTGAACTGTGGACGAATTCAAGAACTGCTTATGAAATGCCCGCATTTACAAGGAAAAGTGACAAAAGCCCGGCACGATAAACATATTACCAGAAGGAATTGAAAGCGGGCAATGTGTCCTTTTGTTTAATTCCCCTCAAACTTCTTTTTCCCGAAATGGAAGCCCAGATGGTCGACCTTTCATTAGCTGAATCATGTTCTTCTATGGGAGGCGTGAGGTTACACATCCCGAAGAAAGCGAATGATTCACATTTTAACACACAACGCCAGTTTCAAAGATTGGGGGCGAGTTCCATGCTGATAAGGCATTCATTCCATCAATTACATCCGACTTAAGCATAGTGTTTTTGCCATAGAGCTCGTTCCTTTGTTATCATCGAGATTCAGGGTCGCCAGCCACCACATTAAATATGCGCTTCTTAGTATATAAACCCGCTTCTTTTCTTTTAAAATTTTTCTTCTATGGCTTAATTTTATTTGTTTTAAGTTTGGCTTGGTTTTCTGCTTCTCGTCTGTAATCTCGGGCTTCTGATGTCTCTGCTGACCTAATGCTTCTAAAGTATTGTGGAGGATTCGGGCCACAAATTACCGTGTTGTAGAGTCACAAATTCAGACTATGGGAGTTTTTCTTACCTTGGACCATTGCCGGAACATTTTGCATTTAGGCCTTCTCTGGCTACATTGCGACGTTAACAACGCCACGATGTCTCAACATCACGACGCAGTTCAATTCCTCCTCCGGAACGCCGAGACGCTGGATCCCAATGTTGCGACGCCATTTCAGATTCGAACGCCACGCGACGTTAGTTTTAACTACTGAACGCCGGGACGTTGATCTCAACGTCACACGCGTCATCGCTTCTCTTTGAACGCCGTGACGCTTGCCTCGCTTAAGGCCCAACCAATTCTTCGCTCTACCCTCTTCCTCCTTACCTCGAACCCTTAAGACATCACGCCGTCGCCCTCAATAAATATCTCCTACCTAATCCATCAGACACCCGCCGGAGGCCATTGTTTCGCCTCCGACCACCTCACCGGCATGCCAATACCATTCACCATCACACCATTGTCCCTGTCTGAGCCTTCACACCACACACAGGTCCCGACCCTGCGAGCCTCTGTTCAGCCTCGGCGTCCCGGCGGCCAGCTCAGCTCGGTTTCCAGGGGTCTTATTTGGTCTTGTGGCTTGTGTCTATATCCTGTCTCGCATATCTGCCTAGTTTCTATAGTACCCTAGGTGCTCGACATATATTGTCTACCCATCCAGTGGCCCTTGGTGCCATTAGGCCATACTGCACACTTAGGACTCCAGCAGCTTAAATTGCCTTACGCACCAATGTTCTGCAAGGTATTGCCTACAAACGGTCAAGCTGCTGAGTGATCCGACTCGAATTTCGATGTCACGCGGTTTGTCAACGAGGGTGCCGCCAATCTGCCTGGCAATTCCTCCATCTGTAAGAACGCAAACCCGGTCCCTTTATCAAAGAAAAGGGCTTCCACCACCGACTTTACTTCTTTCCTCGAAAAGACCATTACAATTGCGAAGGTGCGCTGCCAACCACCCGTCCAGTCACATGAGTGTGGTGAGAGAATTTACGCCCAAACCCTCACCCCACGTCGTCAAGAAGGTCCCGGTGTGGGTGTTGGTAGACTCAACGCGAGTCTATAAAACCGCGATAATCATCCTATCCCCCTATTTTTCGGACGGCTTACCAGTCGTGCCTGACACTCTCGGTGTCAGTTCGAGTTCAATCCAAGTGGTGCGTGGAAGCTCAATGATGGCACACGTTTCACTGGGGTGCCAAGCATTTGGCCTATATCCCCAAAGTCTGGCTACCATCACGCCACGCCTCATTCCGACGACAAACGGTGAGGGCACAAACAAGCGCGTTCCGCTCAACTACGCTATCATTCAGATATTCCATTCGATAACAGGTTATGAGGATGTCATCCTCCATAATGTGACACTAAGATGAATTTAGGCACCCTTCCTCATATACTACCACATGCAAATCAGCCTGTGGTGCCCTTTAGGGGACATTAACTCCTGAAAGGCTACACCCAATTAAGGCTATATCGCTGTTTACAGACAAACCCGTGTCCCACGACTTTAGGGGGACTTTGCACTCAAACATGAGCACTCGGACGAGGAGGAGCTCCAAGACTATCTGGCAAGCCCCGCCACTCACACCCTGTGGTGACATCGCGCCCCTCACCCCAGCAAGATCACCACCCACCACCACTGACACTCACGGCGGCATGACCCCATCCAGTCCTCCACCTGACTTAGAGGACCCGGTGCTCGCCCTTACTGATCGCTTTGATGCATTATGGGATGAGACCTAGGAGCACCGAGTCCTCCTTACACAGGATATGGAGGCTCTTCGCGCTGACATGCGTACTCTTCTGGCCAACTAGGCCACTATTCTCCAGCCAGCCAGCTAGCCCTCCAGCCCACTAGCCCACTCAGATTCACCAAATTTCACACCGCCACCACTGTACACTGGGTCCGATCATCAGGAGTTCCCTTCAATCTCTACTGTTTTATCACTGGGGACACCACTTTTGTTCTGGGAAGGGGGTGTAAGTGATCGTTTCTTTAGTAGATTAGTATAGTTGCGTGATGGTTGTTTTTATTTTCATATGTGTGCTTTAGTCTAGTTTCATTTACGCTTGTTCATTTTAGGTTGTCGAGTCTTGTGTTTAGTTCGAGTCTTGTGTTTAGTTCCTATTTTATTTGCTTGTGGTAGATCATCTCTATGTTTAGTGGTGTTGTGTTTAGGTAGTTTGTGTGTGATGCCATGTTTGAAAAGCTCAGGATCTACTTTGGCTCCAGTCCACTATTATCATGGAAAAAATGTTGTATAACTCAAGAAAGGATCTATAGGATGTTTGATAAATGTGAATTAGGTTGAATTGAAGTGGGAGGCATAAGGGAATCTCACCCTGATATTCAAGAAACTATTTCCCAGAATGAACCTATTTCTACCACACACATGACCTCCTGTGTGTTTCAGATGCCGAGACTGGATACTAAGGTCCAATAAACCTGGAGTCTAAACACTGCAGATAAAGACACCATGGAATAATAAAGAGATTTTGGCCAGCCCCAAATAAAAAAATAAAAATAAAAATAAAATAAAACAAAATAAAATAAAAATAAAAGAAAATAGAGATATCAAGTGGACCTCTCCTGATCTAATGCTTCCGGGACACATCCGAGGGGCCTTCAGCCACGTCTGTCTTGCACTGAACCGGCTCTTGTCATTGACTTCCACCGCCCGTTACAGGACATGTGTGCTGAAGGTTCCTGCACACTAGTGGCCCGTAGGTTTGGGCGAGCGTCTGCCACGCTCGAGGGGGAATCAATGCCCTGCGCTCAATCAACTTCCGGTGAGTCACCTAACTAACTTATGCTACATGAACACTTGTTACTAAACTTATGGGCACTAGTTTTGTTCTTATGTTAAGAGTAGGTATGCCAGAAAGTTTTAACAAAAAAGTGCCATCCTTTCGTAGTTAGATTTTCCAATTGGGTGAGTTTAACTCAAGTCTGGGGCTCAATCCGGTATAAACTAGAGGTCATTTATTCAACTATTATAGAGTCTGAAAGGTTATTGGAATATCTCGAGTTTTGTATCTGGCAATCACACTTGAAGGTTCAATCTAATTTTTCAAAAGTCGAACACCTCGTAATCCCCGAACTTTGAAACAAAACGCAAAAGTGTAGCTTCATTCAATTGATCCCCATCTATTAGCACGCATCACATCCAGTTTTTTGTAGGCTATGAAGTATGTGGGGTGTGTGTGTGCAAGAGTCGCTTTTGCCGTGGACAAGAGTTGCTCAGTGTGATGAGTGCCTAAAACACTCATGCCATACCGTTGTTTTATCAGTTTTAGCTTTATTTTACGTTTAATTAAGTATTTCCATAGCTCGAGATCCGATTTTTGTATCAAATGAAACCCAGAAACTGGGTTTCTTAAGCATTTGAGCAGAGGGGGTAGAATCGCAAAAAGTCACTGAACGTTTGTGATATCCCAACGTCACACTTGCTAACAAACAAGTCAATAGTTTTTTAACGCCATTTATTGTTCCATCGTCGCGACGTCAGAACGCCACGACGCCAAGGAAGCTTTGTCTCTCCATCACAAAAGCAAAAGGGGACCTGTAATTTGTGGGATCAAGATCGCACGAAAGAGTAAGTAAGGAAATCAGAAACAAAGAAATGTATTTGGGGACATCTTGAAGAAGAAACCTACTTTTGTATTTTCTTCTTTTAGGATAAAAGTACTGATGTTTTATAGATTAAATATTTGTGTACTCACATTCAGTATGTTCTAGATCCATATCTAGTGTTGGTTGAATCGTCAGATTGTATGATTAAATATTCGTATTTTATATTATTCATTTGTTCATGACTTGTTAGTATCTCGTCTATGGTCCTAGATTTCATCTACATGGTGATGTTTTCAATAACATTACATGATTGTGCCGATATCCGGTGGATCTATATTTATGATGTCCAGTGGATCCGAATGAGCAAACTCTCGATCAATCTCTAAGAATGTAGGAGGTTTCATTCCGAGTGGGTGGCTGATTAAGGTTAGGAACATTTGCTGCCGAAAGATCGAGTCAGGTAGAGACACACCCAAACTTACTAGCGAGATAAGCTTGATATTCTCCCCGAGAGAGGTATCTCAGCAAACCCGATCACTCACAACACAAGTCATGAATCAACCGAATAAAAACTTTATCTAGAAAGTAACCATCAAAATGGCAGGGGAGACATCGCTCAGTTCCACAACACAAGAATAACAATTATCAGGCTTGCTTAAATCCAAGCACGCAAACCGTCACTTCAAAGCTTACATCCGCATGCAATATTCAGTTCAACTTATTCAAAACAATACTTTGGTCCCCTGCGGAGTTTATCGCGCGACTTAGGTAATAATCATATTACTGAGGCGACGGTGCACTGCACATGGCTACACATATGCATGTATACATCATGTTACCATCAAGCCGCTTTTTTCTCAATCCCTTAAACTAGGTCAAAAACTTGTTAAAACTTGGTTTATCTTAACATAGGACCAAAACTAATTAATCATGGAAGACCAAATTACACCAAGTAATTAACAGACGCCCTTAAGACTAAATCGACCCGATAACCCAAGCCTAAAAACTTGTTAGAATTATTATCTTAACATAGACCAAAATTGGATTAAATTAAGCAGAAAGACCAAATTAACCAAGTAATTAGCACGTTTCTAAGACTAAATCAAGGCAACTACACTACAAAACCTTGTTAGAGACCCAAGATAATAAATATGTGTTTGCTTAGATGAGAAGGCTTCATTTGAAAATATGTTTGGTCTAGTTCATCGTAAGTCTATAGGTCATACAAGTAATAAAGTGGATTTGTCTAGATATCATTCCCACGGTGATCGATGAGAAATCTAAAAATCAAATAACCCCATCTTACCCGCATTCTACTATTTGAACTCCAGTTAAAAGGATTTAGCCTTTAAACTAAAGGGAACAAAACTAAATAAAATTCTATAATCCATATTAAGAATCTAAAATAATTTGATTGAGGCAAGTTTATCAAGTTAACACTAGGAAGTAGATCAAGAACAATCATCAATTACTTAAGATCATTTTATAACGTGGTTCAACCATCATTGAACAAACTCTGTCAAAGATGCAAGGTAGTATAGTTTGATTTCTCTCTATTATTAATCATACATTTCCCACTAATTAGAGATCCATGTTCATTCGCATGCATGAGTCTAATTAGTTACTGAGAATATAACCTCTTCTAATATCCGGGAATTTTTCCTTTTAGTAATTTCACCCAAATCTTAGGACTAAACAATTCTTTCCTATGTATAGGATAATACATGCTTCTCCTAATCAAATGCCGGGTATCCATCCATCGACTTACTAAACAGTGACCCCGAGCTCAGCTCCAACCCTGCTGCTTTGACCAACCAAACCTAAAATTCCCAGTCAAGCCATTTATCAAATACATTTCATTAATATAAGCGCTTTTGTTCTCAAATCTTATGGAACGATTCAATTTTAGTAAGCCTACAAAACATTTTACAAATTCAATGCAACCCTTTACAAAATATGCATTTAACCCAAAATGGTACTTTATGCCGTTTACAAACATAATATCCAAAATCGTATTCGTGATATAGGTACAAAATAATGGAGCTGAATTCCTTTTGTTTACAAAACAATGTCATGCTAAAAAATGGTGAGGATGCATGTGACAGAGCATGCTCCATGAACTTTCTGAATGACTCTAAGCTCCTCGACCTTGGGTCCGCTTTCAATCATTGCCTATCACTTGGTACCTGGGCATTGATAAAACAATACGCTAAGCATTTTCATGCTTAGTGGTTCTATACAGTTCTCTATTCCATTTCAGTTCAATACGAATCATGCATTTATCAAAATAATGCCTTTATACAATGTCTATGTGTAATGTAAAAGATACTTATACAAATACATTTTTCAAATCATTTTTCGCTTGGCTTATGATTTCATTGCCATGACTATAGAGTCAATATCTCGTGACAGATTCAGAATCATGTCAATGCTTTTCATTTGCAGTAATGTGATTTCAACATTCAATATTACAATCTCACATCGACTATAGAAATTAACATTTAGATATTCTGGATTCAATTGGTGAATCCTACTCGCTTCTGTCATTTCAGATAATGTGGTTTCACATTGGAACAAATATTGCTACCTTCTACGACTTAATTCGGGCCAGAATCCCACATGTTGCAATTCAATAATATATTTCAAATCAATTTACTCACATGCAAAGAATTCACTTATAGTTTAAATACACAGATACGATATTTGACATAAACGTTGGTTACTAATAATTAAATCAATATATATATATATATATATATTTCGCCAAATGTAACTTGAAATGGGAATTGAGCTTCGAGAATGCACTAATTTATCGATCTCTTTGTCTCTTTCGACACAAATTCTAATGCGCCAAAGTTGTCGCCTTTACCCGCACTCTAGTCAAATACAATTTCGCCACTTTTGGGTTGAACAATTAATTTGCATTCAAACGAATATCCCTTGAGGCGGCGGTGGTACTAAGACATTTTTCATTTATTTTTATCCTTATTTGAACCCCCGTTAGTAATTTATTAGGGTTCCTATACTATCAGTGTACGAAAACTAGGTGTTCGGAAACAAAATCCAAAAATTGTCACAAGTGAACATTAGCTACATCTAACGCAAAGAATGCCACGGCCACGTTGGCATACCCGAGGGTGCCGCCACGCCTCGGGCCTCACATATGGGGTATCCCCAACACTGCGAGGTATATGATGCGGCAGGTTCCATACGCGGTGTAGAGCTTACACGCCCAGAGTCTCTAAGCTTTTCGAATTTTGTGATTTTTCTCCAGCACCACCCTATAATCCCAAAACAAAGTAATGGGAATCACCCCAATAACATCCTACTTACCATCCTAAACCAACCATGAGCAAAACCCATGATGACAGGCTTTCTAACCCAACATCATTTAAAGAAATCTGTGGTTTATGTCAGGCACTGAAACTCATCCTGAAGCCCTAACTTTCTTCTTCCTCTCCTCCTCGATCACTGGGAAACCATAAACTTGATGATCTCCCACCAAAACCTTGATTTCTTCAACCTCGCTCTTCTCTTCTCACTCTCCTCTCAAATAATGCTTTTTGTTACAATGCATGAATGTGCTTCTTCTAAGACCACATTTGTCTTATTTCTTCATTTGTGTGTAAGGCCATGTTCGCTTACAATACAAATTCCATTTATCATTTTTCTCCTTTGGTCTTCATTCTCACTTTCACTTTTTATACTAAATCTAATTTTGCATTTAATCTTATATTCTGACCCTGAGGTCCTTATTTTACCAATCTCAAATTTGCCCTTACACTCTTTGGGTTTATTTCCGGTTCAATCAATTTCTCATTTTAGCATATAACATTTAATCATATGCTCACATATTCATTTCACATTTCACAATTCTATCGCTGGGAAAACCTGTTTGCCTACACCATACCCTAATATATAATAAAATTATTATAAAAATTTAGGTATTTTGGGCGCATAAAAATTTCTCTATCTCCTTGATTAGATCTATGCTAACACTGATCAAGATCCTTTCATCGATGTGAGGAGAAACATTTGATCAATTAAATTGATACATCATCCAACTATTCTCAAACAACATGAGTAAAATTAGTGATCTATCAAGTAAATCGCTCTGTAGTTCACTAGTTCCATAATATTAGTCTAATATATTCAAGCAATCGCTTCCATACTTTCATACTCTCCATCATTACGCCACTGTGAGGGCCCCTGTAAATCGAGCAAGATATGTACTTTTATATTAATCCACTGTAATATTCTGAACTATTAATTTTCAAGAACACCAATTAAACAAATGAAATATTTCAACTATGACGTTTTTCAAGTTATGAGAAATCAACAATATCAATCCATTCCGTAGGAGCTTAGTTTTCAAGATTGATTACAAACAACAAGACTAATGGATTAGAAAATTCAATTAAATTTGCAGTTTAAATCGAAATAAATGAACTCTCTATAAATTTCTAAATTTCATTCAAATAAGACAAGAATGAAACTAAGATTTTACAATAAACCCACTTAAACTTCGCAGACTAGATCACCTGCTCTATCCCAAGAAAACTAACTAAAAAGGCCAAGCCAAGACTAAACGACAAAATATAAAAATAAAAGAAAATTATCACACGCCAGACCTCGCCATCAGCAGTTCTCGGCTCGCTTAAGTTGCAACACAATGCCCTAAGTGCTTCTATTTATGGATTTTTCAAACAGATAAACGCGACTTGAAGTATTGAAATCATGGGATTCCAAAATCTAGCCCAGTAGGTTTCTTTGTCGTGACATTGAAAATTATGTTGCTACATAGTTGTCATCTATGTTCTCGCTTTGTCGGGTTTGCGCTTTTTGTCATGACATGGGAAAACTTTGGTTGGCAAATGAACGTTTCATTCTACGCCTGGAAAATGTTGCGACATAAAATTTATTTGTCATGACAAAGCTTATTACCCTTCAGCTTTTTGCTTCATGTCGACATAATTTTGTGTCGTCACGATAAAAATACTTACCAGACAGGCCACGACAATCTTCATTTCTAGGCACTTCTCTATAACTTATGTCTAGACATAGCTTTCCACTGTCGCGACATATTTTTGCCTTTAGCTCTTTATCTATGTCGTGACATAAATTATTGTGTTGCAACATTCTTTCTATGGTTCTTCTCAATCTTTGTCGTGACAATATTATTTCTTCTTTGCCTTGACAGAGTCTTCAAACCCTCAGATGTTGTTGTCACGACATTATAAACTTCTAAGACGCGGTTATAGCTCCTGCTGTCTCAGACGCTAAATTTGCTTTATTTTGCGACATACTTTGAAAATTTCGTGATATTTCTTTTCCTTCCCTTTATCTGGAGTTCACAGCTGAATTGTTTGCTGCAATATCAAAATCTGTCACAAACTAGAAACTTGGTTTTCTACTTGTCTCACGCTTCATTTGTTGTCGTGACATAATTTTATTTTGTCGTGACTTATATTTTTCACCTTACAACTCTTTATTTTGCTATATAAATTTGATCGCTTATATTAAAACTTCATCGCTATTTGTATTCCACTACGCTTACTGTAGCAAAATAATATTGCTACATCCTTCTTCAAGAAACTCTCAATCAATGTCATGATGATAAAAAATCCAATAAGTCTTACAAAGTTTTATTCTTCTGATACCATTATGTCACAACATTTATCATCTCGATCCTCTCATTTCAGGTCACAAAAGCCAGAAATGTCGTGACATTCTTCACTTCTAACTTGAGTTCAACTTCATCTCACAAGGATAAGATTCTGCTAGTTCCTTGAAATTATGTCGCTTAAGATTTCAAATTATGTCACGACATTTCACCCTTAATAATTTTCTTTCTTGTTAGATTTGGTTTCACTTTCAAAACCTCAAAACACGACAAAGTTTGTGAATATCTATAATTCAAAGATTAAAATGATTCATAAACTTCAAAAAATATGATGAAAATGGACTAAAAATAGATGAGTTTAGGACCATCAAACTCCCTTAGTGATATTTGTTTAAATTTGATGATTACAGTATGTCCCTATTGTGTGTGTTTATGTTACTTATTAGTGCAAAGCATCACATATTTCATGCTTTTGATGCTAACTTATCACCCTTCTTACTATTTTTCATGCCTAACCCCCTTTGTGTATTTAGTAGAAACAATGAAAAAGAAGACAAACAAAAATCGCTATTGGGCAAGAAATCAACAAATACTTAAGGAAGAAACGTCATGAAGGCTCACACCCGAGATATTTTACATCATGACCATAAATAAACTACAAGAGAAACTATTTCATTAGCATGCAAACAGGGTCGTGACCATGAACACCAAACTATTTGTAGTATGGTCGTGACCACAACCTTTTCCAGCTTCTTACATCGATAAAGAACTTTTTCCAGCTTCTTATTTGAATAAGAAAGGTTTTCATTTATATTTTGTAACAATGGTTGTTACATTATGATGTATTTTATGTCAGGGTGCATTAAGCAAATGTGAACTTACATATTAGATATGTTCCCAATCCATTTCAAAATGTTAATGACAATAAAGATCAGAGGGAGACAATCCAAATCATCGTGCTCATGACTGAGTTGCCAAGAATGGTACTGAGGTCATTCGGATTGCATCTCATTCTACATGTGTGAATCTTCTTCTCATAGCTAAATATGACTTAGTTGCTCTTTATCGGAAAGGGTGAACGTGGCAATGGACTTTTAAACCTAATACATACGGATGTATGTGGTCCTATGTCCATACTTACATAGATGATTTCATTTAATTCATTACCATTATTGATGATTGATTAAAGCCAAAAGTTTTTCGAGGCCTATTCATCGTGAGGTTTACCTTTGAATTAACATTCCAAATAACTCCAATTGGCATATTGATGTTCCTATTGTGTTACGAACAAAGATTTGAGGTTGTTTTTGTGTTTTATGTGTTGTTAGGAACTCCCGCCATCGTGATTACGCTCGTGTGGCATCATAATTGCAATGTTTTATGCCTGAGTTCAGAAATTCCTCATTATCATCGCCGGATGAAGAACGTGTCGTGTCGAAAGGAACCAAATACAAAGAAACTCAAAGTGTATGGGCAATGCAGAGGCGTAGAATTTCGCTATGGCATAGCGAAATTTCAAGGATTACGAAATAAATAATGGTGAAATTTCATCCTCGCTTAATTCTCTTTCTTATGTATATTGCTATGATAGCTAAATTTCGCTATGATAGCGAAATTCGCATCAGAAGAAAACTTGAAAGTGACAATAAAATTACTCGTGCATAGCTTTAATCAGAATTTTTCTTATGCCTCGATTTTCATATGATAGCTAAATGTCTACTCCAGGCATAGCTTAAAATGCTATTCTCTGCTTTTTGATCCAAACGACCCGTTTTGTGTAATTCCCATTTTGGTCCTCAATGTAATCATATTATTTTGCTATTTTGGTATTTCACATCTCTCAGAAGGCTATATAAAGCCCCTGCATTGTATCAAATCACGCCAATCAATCTTTCGGGCTACATAATGTTTCTGCTTTTCCAATTCTCCTATTTTCTTATTCTCTTCATTTTATTTCTCATTTTCTTTCATTTTCTCAAGAATCAAACATACTGGTGATGACAAACTGCTTGGCTAAGCTCCCTTTCCTTGAAGAGAGGGTCACTGTGAGGCTTTTGAGTGGTAAGTTTTCATGCCCTTCATTTATCACACTACATTTATGAGCATTTAAGCTCCCGCATCTCACCCTATGTCAAACCCTAGGACCCAACTCGCCAATGTGTATTTCATAAGTTTGCGGTTACAAAGTGGGATGCTTAATCTTGTATCCATCAAGCTTATCCACTTAGCTGCTTTCTATTAGTTGTCAGAGGCTGCCTCTTTTTAGCCATATGCACAATCGTTGTGACTCAATGCCTCACTGAATGCCATATCTACAGGGAGTAATTTAGGGGATTAGGTTTTAGTTAAATCAAGGTCCCATTTGAAAACGACTATAGGTCATTATCCCCCTAATCGATGAAACAAAACCCCAGAGGGCATGAATACACCTTAAAATCCAATCCAAAGGACCCAAGACTTAAGGAGTCTTCTTTTTCTAAAATTTTTAATTCTCTATATGCTTACAACCATCCAACCCATCGTTTTTGAACAAACCTCAAAACTAAAGAGAACATTTTCAACTAACTCCGCACTTCTCATTTCACTGGGCAAAAACCCATCCCAGGTTCTAATCTTTTAGACCGCTATACCAAAGAGTTCGCTAAGGCGTATAACACCTAGGATGTTAAATTTTCATGATTCCTATAGCCCTACTATGGCACGAATCAAATGGCACAAATTTCCCGGATGGTGCCCTGCTGAGATAAAGAGTCAACTTGTGATTCATATCACAAGTTTTGCAAAATCTCACCCTTTGATTTTATCATTTTTCCACTTGCAGCTTCACCTGTAGGGATTTTAAATTTTTTCCAAAAGATACTAGCTTTTTTCTTGCTTTAATTTAAATTAACTCCGAACCTCTTTGTTAGTTTTATTGCTGTTTTCCGTTGATTGTAGTGTCCAGAGCGCTTTATAAGGCTGGATTAGAACACCAGTAGCTTGAGAGGTGACCACGACAGAACAAGGCTTTCAAATTGATCCCCAAGGTTTCAAATGATCCTCCACAGAGGAACAAAGAAGCCACAGGTGCCTAGGGAGCCCAATGCATATTTCCATCCATGAGGGATCACATACACTCACCCAGCAGAAAGGCACCTCATGGCACTCTCTCACGAGGAGGTGGTAGCGGAGCCTACTTCGTGCCTCTACTCCCAAACATTCCATGGTACGGAGAATGAAACCCCATAATCACATAAGGGAGTGCCTGATAGCATGTGCACCACTTTCAAATAAGGTGCAGTGGACATGGAGCTCCTCAAGTTGAAAGCCTTTCCACTGACCCTAAAAGACAAGGCAAAATTTGGCTAAATGCATTAAGGCCAAGAACCATAAGGAATTGGGGGAGAGTCGCAGTATAATTTCTTAAAAATTCTTCAAAGGCTCACAAGACAAACAACTTGAAGAGGCAAATTCTACACATTTGCTCTCACATGTGTGCAGAGGTTCTACACCAAGGTCTTTCTTCGGAGAGATTTAAGTGAGCACTGGTCAAGGCATGCCCACACCATGGGCTTTAATACATGATGTCGGTGAACCATTTTTATGATGGAATGTCCCTTCCATGAAACAATTATTGAAACTATGCAGGAGACTTGCAAAAATCCCTCTATGAGGCAATGACTTCCCCAACAGTATCCTAGACCTCCAAGGGATGGGATGAGCCAAACCCAAGAGAAGCACATTCTAAGCCACCAAGAATCAAAGAGAGGCATGTACGCCTCTCCAAGATATGGAAACGAAAGCAAGGCATTCTACCTTGGCTAGAAGATCGCTGAGTGAATTAGAGCAAAAAGGGTCCATGAGGTGCAAAGACCTAAAGCCACAGCACAGGTCACACCCCAGCCAACCGCCAAATTAATCAATGTCACCAAATTAATCCAGTCCAAACCCCCATTCCTCGAGGATGCAAATGTATAATAAACAAGCCGCAAACAAATGTCGATATGGCAACACTTACACCCCTAACCCGAGGAGTCACCTTAACCTTTCCCGGGAAACCTCAACCTCCTCGCATATGTACTCCCGTGATAAAAGAAGCAAGATTCTACCACCCAAATTTCACAAAGACATTACACCCACCTCCCGCCGAGCAAGCCATTGAACTGAGCAAGGTATGGAAATTTCAGGAGGAGCAAAAAAGGCATCAATGCTCGCTGAACAAAATCAAAATGTAGAAGCTCCGAATGCATATTGGGACGGGCTTCGGTGCAACTCAACCAAGACTGATACTATGTGCATCCATAACAAGAATGGCAAATCAATGCGAAGAGTGTGGAGGTTCTTCACCCATCGCAAACTACAAGGGTCCGCTTGAACCGAGCTATCTTTAAAGGAACCTCCCCAAAATGGATGAAGTCAAAGCCATTATTACCTTTAAGAAGTGGAAAAGAGTGCTTTGATCAACTCAATGCCTAAAGCCCGTTGAGGAAAGTCCGTAAAAGTGGGAAGAATTGCCTAACATTTTCTCAAGGAGGACTCACCTAAGCACCGCATGCCACCTCCATTTCCTCATCTAAGAGCCAAGAAGAAGGCATCCCGTGCGGCAGCATCCTAGAAGTCCTGGCGTGTGGAAGGTCAACATACCCTTTTTGGATATCATCAAACAAGTCCTCGCTTCTTATGCAAAGGAAGATCTCTGCGTACTAATCAAAAGTGTCACAGCACTGACAAAAAGTGTACTTTAACTGAATGTGCTTAGCTCCATCATCCAATGCAAGACAATGGTGAAATACAAGGATCCAGGGACCCCAACTATCTCAATTAACATTGGAGGAACCTGCATTGACAAAGCACTGTTACACTTTTGGTGTTAGTGGTACAACCTACCGCCATACGCAGAATGTATAGGCAAAATAGGTTCGAGAGAGAGAGAGAGAGAGAGTTGAAACCAACCAACATCACCCTATCCCACCGATCGCTGAAGGAAAACAAGTGGATAGAAGAGATGCTGGGCAAAGAGATAAGTTCTACCATCCGTGGATTCCTCGTGGGTTCTCGACACAACTCGGTGGTGTGTGGCACCTAATCGCGCCTATTATATCAGCCGCCCTCGCCACATCAAATGCCATTATCAATTGTTTAATGGGGTCATGCAAAAATTGTATTTGAAACATGACACTGAGCTCAACATTTTCCACTCGAGCAACAAGCAAAACCAAATTTATTTGCGGGAGCAACTGATGAAGTTTCATTCGAGTGGCACACTGGTATAAGGTACATATACTAACAAACAAATTGAAGAATGATGAGAACAATGAAGCATCACTAAGAATCACCATTCTCCCCACAACACCCCACCGCACAAGAGGCACTCCCGTGTACTCATCAAAACAAAGGAGCTGAAAGATGAAGGCACTGCAAAGATACACCACCGCATGCGTGGAGGAGCTTCTCCCGAACCCTCCTGAGATCCACCGGCTACACACCGGGAGTGGTTCCCGCAGTGGAACCTGAGACCACCAAATTTTAGTTGAAATTTTTACTTTATATGGCTCAAGTCTCACTTGGGTTTTTGGGCAGCACTACTTTACCTATTTCTTTCAAATAGTTTTCGCATTTATAAGCTTATCTTATCACAATTTTTGGTTTTGAAATGTCAGTAGGAGTCATAAGTGCGGAGAATCTCATTTTCCTCCCCGCACGCAGCAGCAGCACTGCTCAACCATGCCATTCCCCTCCCCGGTTCAAACTGCTCATTTATCTTTCAATTGGAGGTACCACTACGCTTTTTGTGCGCCCATAAGACTCTTGTGAAATATACCGTCATAGAAATATAACATACAGCCTACATTTTTCTCGCATTTTTGCAAACCATTTTCATTTCATATTTTGTGTTTCAGTTCCTTCCAAAAGTTGAAAATTGAGCATTGTATGCGGTCTTGTTTTGTTAGCCTCTAGTTCCATACTTATCTAATTTGCTGTCAATAGTCCCCCGGTCTTCGCCCTTTCTCTTCCACCGAGAGCTACCACACACAAGGCACATCGTCATTAATAGGCTAAAGAGTCATGCTTCGACCCTTTTACTTAGCAAACTAGCCTGGCTTTAGGTGACCACTGTATTAGGTCAAGGTTTCCCATAAAAGAAGACCAATATGTCTCAAAAAGAAAAAGAAAAGAAAAGAAAAAAGAAAGAGTTTGTTAGCCGCACGCCATTTGAAACCCTGAGCACTGCCCGAGGGGCATGGCGAAAGCTCTTTAAAGCCCTGCCCCGAACCAACTCAGCTCTGTGAGCCACCGATGAGTGCTCAAGTACATGGGTGGATGATGAGTTTAATGAGTCAGAGGCCAAATTCAAAATCATTCAGTCCTGGTGAAGCCTCGTAGAAATTGTGGTCGAGATCCTTTTGGCTTGATGCCCTAAACCTTAGTCGTCAGAGTCACCTGCAGATCCTCGTTATATGGACTGTGAGGTTGAATTCTCAAAGATTGCATCCTACATTACTTAGAAAAGGTATGAAAATAAGAGCGAATCACCTTATTTGGTCAGTCACCCTTCTAAGGCATTATGTTAGCCGCGTCTGTGGGGCATAGCCTAGTTAGTTTATCATTGGCAAACCCATCCCCTTGCTACATTTAGCACTCTGGAAGCTTAAGTTGATTCCTCGCAAACACTCCACACAATTGATCCGTGATGGCGTGCCTCAAACTGATTTTAATGCAAGGCTCCAAACCTGACACCGAAGCCAGAGCATTACCTATACCCACACTTTTGTTCCATACATACTTTTTGCACACATCTCGCATGTTCTCCTTTCTCGGTCAGGTTTTCAACACGCTAAGGGACTAGCAAATGTGTAGAAACGGGGTAGACAGGTGCCAAAGTGCTCGAGGCCTATTCATCTGAGAGGCTTTAGCACTTTTAGGTACTAATCATTCTAAATAACCCAATCTGGCATATTGATGTCCCTATCAGTGGTTACTAATGTACTTTCGAGTTGTTTTCGCAGTTTTGCAGTTGTTGTAACCCTCCGCCATCGTATCATGCTTGGCATCATAATTGCAATGTTTTATGCTGAGTTCGTGATAGAATTCCTACATTTCATCAAGCTTCGGGATGAAGAAATGTCGTGTTTGAAAGGAACCAAATACAAGAAATCTGGGTGCGTATGCAATGCAGAAAGAATCTTGCACATAAATAAAATTCACTTATCAGAAAATTTCGCTATACGCTTTTCGCTATGATAATAAATTTCGCTATCATAGCTTAAAATTACTATGCATAGAGAAAATTTGAATATTCACTATGTTTTGCATTTTCACATGATGTGGGGGCTTTCGCTATCATAAAGAAAATTCACTGTATAGCTAAATGCTGCCCCTTTGTTTTTTTATCCAAACGAATCTCGCTGTAAATTCCATTTTGCCCTCAATGTAATCATATTATTTTGGTTTTGGTATTTCACATCTCTGTAAGGCCATATAAGCTCCTCTCGGCATTTGTATCAAATCACGCCTCAATCAATCTTTCGCCGCAGCTTGCTCCACCCTCTTGCCTCTCTTCTCTCATTTTATTTCTCTCTCTCTCTCTCCTCTTCATTTTCTTCATTTTCTTCTAAGAACCAAACATACCTTGCGATGACAAACCACAGGTATGCTTATTAAAGCCCCTTTCCTCAAGAGGAGGGTCACCGGTGAGTGCCTGGGAGTGTGTTTTCATGCCCTCTCATTTATCACACTCGCATTTATGAGCATTTAAGCTCCCCACATTCACCCTAGGCTGAAACCTCCTAGAGATCCAGCCTCACCAATGTGTGGTTTATAAGTTTGTGGTTACAAAGGGATGCTTAATCTAGATCCACTGTCATCCACTTATTGTCGTAGCTGCCTCTCGAGGCCATATGCACACTGCAGTGACTCAATGCTCTCACCGACGCTGCCATCTCATGAGGGAGTAATTTGTATTTTGT
This sequence comes from Tetrastigma voinierianum, assembly GCA_016808115.1. Taxonomy (NCBI): domain Eukaryota; kingdom Viridiplantae; phylum Streptophyta; class Magnoliopsida; order Vitales; family Vitaceae; genus Tetrastigma; species Tetrastigma voinierianum. The sequence continues at coordinate 564,431 of JAEQBH010000463.1, forward strand.
GGGTTTTAGTGTCAATCAAGGTCCAGTTTGGGAAACGACTATAGGTCATTATCCCTAACGCAAGGAAACAAACTCGAGGGCATGGAACATTGGTCTTAAAACTAATCCAAGGACTCAAGACTTCAAGGAGTCTTCTTTCTAAATTCTTCCTTTTTAATTTATATGCGCTTACAACCATCCAACCCACTGTTCAACAAAACCCAAATCCAGCAAATGTATCATTTTCAACTCAATCGCACTTCATTTCACGAAGAAACCCATCTCGCAAGTTCGACCCTAGACTGCCATACTTGAGAAATTCCCGCTACTAAGCAGTTAGACACCTAGGATACAAATTTTAAGTTTATTCCTATAGCCCCACTGGGTGGGCACAAATCAATGATCATTCAAGATTTGGGTATACTCAGAGTTTATGAGGAAACAAATCTAAATCCTTGAAAAGTTCAGAGAATTCATATGGGAATTTCTGAGAAACAAATTTCAAGGGCATAAAATCATGTAGATGATCCAAGTGGCTTAATTGTTTCAGCCGGTGAGTATCCGGTTGGTCTCTCTAGATAATGAGATCGCTACCTGAAGTGGATTCCACTGCACACCATGCAACAAGTACAGGGTGAAAAGGATGCAACCGAACTTTGCCTGACTTGGTAAGGTCTATGATGGGTAAGTGATCTACCAAATCCTTATGTATTATGCACACGAGATCATCAAGCAGCAAGTTAAAACATGGGTCCGATCCTAGTTGGTTAAAGGTCAGTTAAAGGTTACTCCATATTGGATATGGACTGATTAGTGCCCAAAAAGTGCTATTTTGAACCCTATTTATTATAGGTTTTGAGTGCTTTTTGTGTACTAATCATTCTAATTAACCCGATTTGCACATTAAGGTCCCTCGTTATCTCATCGACGTATTTTGTGCTAAATTTAAAATGTGTAGTTATCTATGCGAAATCCGAGCCTTCCACCTAAGTACGAAGACTGAGCGTCAAACTCCCAAAGATTGCAAGATCAAAGACCATGAAAGAAGAGTTAAACAAGTGATGAAAATGGAGCACGCAGTAATGCCTTCCTAAGGCACTACTCACCATCCCGCTACTCCATTGCTTCGTGCCTCCACGCATCGCCTCATCACTGCTTTTTGCTTTTGCTTTCTTTTTATTTTTTTCCACTATCCTTCTTATTAGCTTCTCGATTTTGGTTATTTTGTAATCCTTTCTGTTTTGAATTGGGCAAGATATATGTACCTCGCCACGTAATCAAAGGACTTCGCTCGTTAATAAACAAAGTGAAAGCCACCCAAGGTTTTTTCTCTTCTCGCTCCACTTTCCCTTTTCTTCATTTTCTTTTTCATTTTCCTGGCTGCCAAACACTCCCCTGAGGATGACAACTCAGAGGATGGTTGGATAGGCCGTTTTTCCCTCCTCTTCCTCAAGAGGAGGGTCACGCTGTGGTCTGAGGTAACTAACGGTTCCTCGTTCTAACGCAGTTTTTATCATACTTCTATGTCTTATTCTTCACTTAGGTTAGAACTCATTTGATATGCCTTCATTGATCGTAAGATTTAGCAAAGAGTTTGTAGTGTCTGATGCTTATTGCTGCATCCACTGAGATTCATTATTAGTCGCTTTCTATTTGTCACTGTGGAGGTAGATCTAGAGGCACGTTTTTTATTCCTTTGAAGCATTAATGCTCAATAAATGATGTTTTTTCAAAAGGAAAATCATGTGGTTTAGTTTTTAAAAGCTAATGATGATCCTGCCTCGTAGAAATAATTGTGTCATTTTCCTAACGCGAGAAATGAACCCTGAGACCCCTCGAACTTAGAACCTAATCCAAGAAATTCTATTACTTCAAGGAGACTTCTTTAATTTCATTTTATTTAAATTTCAGTTTTCCAAACATTATCAATCCAATTGCTTATAAATTCCCAAAATCCAAATTGAATTCACCATTTTCGACTTCACCAAACTACTCAGACGGCACCCATCCTCGTGTTCGACCCTAGACCATAAATTGAGTAGCTTGACTACTCGGCAGTAGGGAGGAATATAAGATGTACTGTTATCTGATCACCTACCTGTGGCAAATTTTAATCAAATCGAGTCTACGGATGGTGCCTAGTCCAAGTGAGGAGCCGGGAACACTTCAGGATCCTCATCACAGTTTCATGAATTTCCTTTATCATTTCACTATCATTTTTTTAATTTTCATTTACCAAAATATATATATAGCAGAGATATATATATATATATATATATATATATATATATATATATATATATATATATATATATATATATTTCGCAGGATCGTTTTGGTGTCTTGTGTTGCCTTATTTCTAATCGCAGGATCGAGTGTTCAAAGGGGTTTGAATTTGCGACCCAATTTTGAACGAGGGAAGCAACATGCTGAAAGTATTCAAGGAGAGTAACCTAGAGCTTATATGTCCATGAGGATTATAGAAACCAATGGATGGAGTTCACCATATGGTAGTGCTTACAACCATAGTTGGGGGAATCACACAAATTCCTCATGGGAAACAAGACCTCCATAATATGGACCTCCTGAACCTCCATATTATGCCCCCACTTCTCAACAGTAACCACCAACCCCATCCCCTGTTGAACAAGCCATCCTGAACTTGAGCAAAATAGTGGATAATTTCATGTGGGAGCAGCGGCGTTGGATCATTCAAGCCAATCGTGAAAACCTGATGTTACGTGAGAGAGCTCCAGTGGAACAAGGAATCGATGGTTCCAAAGCGGTACCGATCATCAAAATTGGACATCTCTACAGAACTATCTCAAAGCTGCTTCAGCCAGCCTTTGGTCAAAAGGGGAAGAGAGTCAAGAGGAAGAGTGCCATGCACCCACGCGGAGGAGCCAGATCTACAAATGCCCACAAGAAGGCCTCGGTAGAAAATTTTGAACCCTCGCATTATCAGCCGCCTACTTACAAGAAGAAGGAAGAAACCCCCGTTGTCGACCGAGGAAGCCAGCGGAAGAACACAAAGAGAACAATTTACCTCACTCCCTACTCGATTCCGGCCTATATCCCGCCTCACCCGCACTCACAATCCCAACCCAAAATACCTGAATCGCCAATGCCAAGACCACCCATGTACCCAATTGATTCGTACATAGTAGGCCGAGCTTAAAATCAACAAAATTATATACAATTTGTTTCTACCATCGCGTAGTCAAGCTACCGCAAAGATGCTGGTTCAGCCGAACATTTGACGGGTTTTCATCCCCAGGAATGACACTGCGTGATATGCACGAAGGTGGTTTATTCACCTTTGGGATTTGCTTCAAAACAAGCAGGGTGAGTTTAAAAGCCGTGAAATTGTAAAACCGGGAAATGAAGTGTGAAAGTTAACTTCAAGATTTGAAGTCACTAACTTGGTGTTAAACAAGTGTCCTCGTTTTATCCCCATTATGACATGCAACCTATAGCCCAAGGCATAACCTGATCTATATTTAACTAGCAACCTAACCCTAAAAACAACTCCCATTTGAGTTAACACAGTAACATGCACTATGGCCCTTTCGCCTGAAACCCTAGCATTAAATATCATTTCTGCAGGCTCGTAGCAAGACCATCTAGAAAGAAACCACAAAGTACTCACACAGATAATCGTATCCCAAAGCATGGAGAGTATCAAGCAACCAACAACACTTCAATTATTCAACCCTAATTTGAGAAGACGAGGGCCATAAACACAAGACTTCCATGGCTTTCAAGACAAGAGGACAAATATGCATATGCTCCACTACTGCCAGCTTCCTTCCTCTTTCGAAGAAAGGGAGGCTTAGGCTAAGCATCTCTTGAGTTGTCATCCTCAAGAGGTATGTTTCAAGCCAAGAAAGTAAGAGAAAGAGGAGAAGAGAGAAAAGCAAAACCTAATTAAAATACGAGACTTTATTTACAAAATGAAAAATCCCATGTACTTATTCTCCTGCAATTATCAGGTTTCCAAAATTCTCTCTATTTATTACAAGCAAAAAAGAGAGGGGTTTATATAGGCCACCCCAATACATGAAAATACTAAAAGCCTTACAAATTTGGCTAAGTTAAAGACAATAGAGTAATACACCAAATTTGGAGCTCAAGATTAAATACAAAAGCATGACGAGGCGTTGAATTTCGCAGTTGAAGAATTTCCGCTAGTAGCGAAATCACTCAGGCATAGCAAAACAGAAATTTCACAAGCTTGGCAATTTCAAGTAGTTAGCCAAATTTCGCTAGCTTAGCGAAATTTTCGTGAGTAGCGAAATCATGAAATTTCGCTAAGAACGTTGGGCCTAGCTTAAACTGCCTGTCTAGCAAAATTTGGAGATTTCGTGAGAGTCATAATTTTTCATAAGGTTACGAAATTTCGCATCCTAGCGAAAATTTTCGCAACTCTAGCGAAAAATTCCGTGCTTTGTTGATTTCCACGTATTTCATCCTCGTCTTCAAATCGTGACACTTTTTCTTCACTTCGCCTGGGCCATTGATTCGGCTGGTTGATATCGACACTATTCAAACTTCATGATTCATCATACATCCCGATATTGAACTTCAAAGTGGCAAGAAACCCAAAACAGCCAAAATACTTAAATCCAGATAAGTGCTACTAAGAAGACTTGAACACTTCACCAGAGAAATGACATGATTATTAATGCGCAAAGCACTCAAACCCATTCCAAAATGTGGTTCAAAATAAGACTTTTCGGGGCATTAACACACCCCAACCGAAACGCTAGTCCCTTAGCAATGCAAACAAAAGGAGATGCATGTGGTGATTTCTCTTCGAAAAAGGTTATGGATCTCGGTGCTGTTTATCTACATATAAATGAAGACTTTAAATTGAAAAATTGAAATCAAATTTGAAAACCGACATGAAAGAACCAAACCTACAAGAATACCAAAGTTAATATTGGTTCCATGATTCTCAACTTGACTTCCACCTAAGTCTAATGGTTCTTTATATAACCGTATTACGCCTAATAAATCGCAAAATTTGTCCCCTCCCCAACCTAGTTAATCGATGGCCTTAAGCCGTCGAACCTGTATAGGGCTACACTTTTCTTGTTTTATTCAACTATATGTAGGATGCAATGCTTAAAATTCACTTCATCAAAGTCCGTAACGGGGTCCACCGATGACTCCAACCACTAAGGTGAAAGCACGTCAAAAGGATCACCGACCACAAACCTAAAGGCTTCACCCCTCTGACTTCAGAGACTTCAAAATCAGCACCTACAAATTCGCCAAACCTACCTATCCACCCATGTAACGAACACAAAATCGACGACTCCCAACCAATTAAGGCTTAGGCATCTGCTCTCAAAGGCTTCTGGCACCCCCACCGTGCTCTGGTTTCAAGGCAAAACTTCACGTAATTTTATTTTTCTTTTTCTTCTTTTCTTTTCTTTTTTTTCTTTTGCTTTTCTTTTCTTTTCCTTTCGGGAAGACAACATTGGTCTTCAAGGGTAACACAAAACTATCCTAGGTTGCCAACATGCTTAAGGCCTACTATGCAAAGCGAAGGAAGCAAACAAATTCACAAACTTATCAAATAACTGAGTGCAAGGTGTGTGAATTAGCATAAGGGAGAAATTTCAAGTTTGAAAGATGCCGAACTTCAATCAATTAAAATCGCTTCAAGCATGGAATTTTCTCTAACATAAAGGTGACAAATAATGATTCAATTTTCCAACATGAAGCAATTCAATTGTCCAATTTGAAGCAATTCAATTGTTCAATTGAAAAGAAAAACATTTACACATGGTAAAGGCACAAAACATGATATGTACAAAAGTCAGAGCATATATAAACTTAATAGTTGATATAGCCAAAATGGCTAATACATGAATATCGTTGTGTTGATAGCACACCGCCTACTATGGCTAATACAAAAATCCTAATCAAAAAACTTAGGCGCCGATAAAGCCGATAACTATACAAAAATGGGGGAGAAAACCTAACCACCTTCACCGTCATGTGGTGGGTCTCAGTCGCCGCCGCCGCAATAACATCCAAAGAAGAGGCGGCCAGGGTGGGCTCTCTCACACTCAGAATACGAGGAAGACCTAAGGGAAGCCTGCACTGTGGTCGCGATGGAATGCAGACCGCCAACTCGATCCTGGCCGTCACAGAGGCCGCGAAGAGCGATAAAGATCCATCACATCAGCCATCTCTCGAGTCAGTACGGTCAGATCGGTGAATGGTGGGCCAACAGATGTCAGAGCATCCGCGTACCGCGATGTGGGGCCTCGTGGAGGAGGGATGAGATATCCGTGGAACCGGACTCACGATTCTGCGCTCAGGCATGGGCACGACCTCAGATGGTGGTCCTCAACCTCCGACTGTACTTCTCCCGTCCCAGGTCGTATGGAAAGATACGCGGCATAGTCATCACCCGCCTCCACCTGACATGATCAGGGCATTTTCCACCTCATCTCGATCCCCGGGCTCCTTCCCGAATCCCATATGCTCGAGAACATGGCAGAGGAGTCTCGGCATAAGTAGTGGAATGCTCTCTGCTCGTACCAGGTCCTTCCGATGGACCTTCCTGTAACCATGCAAAGAGAGGCCATCACTGCTCTCGTAGGGATCGAACCAAAATCCTCGAGATCCCGGTGAGTTCGCCTCCAAGATGATTCCTCCTCCGCATTGTTAATGCCAGAGGAATAGCCTACACGTAATAGATGGTCGACAAGAAAGATCCGAGGCTGGTCGCTCCCGTAAAATACCGGTCCAAATAGCGAGGTTCGCCAGCGCTCGAACCATCTCGATGAGGCGCGGGCTCCTTAATCTCTCAGAACCTCTCAGATTGGCCGGCCAGATACGCAGCTAAGAGCCGCCAATATCGGCCGCCCGAGTAACTACGGCGATCATCAATATCAACTAAAGCTCACGACTAATGACTCCCCAGGCGTCATCGAGCAAATCTAACACCACCGCTGTGGGTAGTAATGCGCCTGAGTCATGAAAGGTACAGTGAATACCCGATCGTCCCCATGGACCTCAGATTCGATCACCGTCGCGGGGATCGCCGTAGTACGACTCGATGGAACAAGCCACGACGGAGTCGTATATTCCCCTGAATCGGGTTCCTACAAACAACGGCCTCCGAATCCTCGGCAGGCTGTGCTTACGCTTGAGGTGATGAAGTCAGCCCGCAACAGATAGGATCAGATGGCTGCGCCGAGAGGCCGATGATTCCACCGGGCCCATGTGCGGGTCTCGCCGAGGGCCTAGCTCCTAACTCTCCTCCGAGGTAACGTGATAGGCATGTGGTCCCATCCATGCACCGAGAAGGCCGATCCCCGAGGCTCTCGGGGTACGCCGGGACCGGATGGGTACCGAGTTCCGACCTGAGTCACTCTCTGGTATCGAATCTCACTTTGGGCTTAACACGGACCCAATTTTTAGTATGAACCATATCTCGATATATGAATAAACCCGAAGAAAGCTCTAATTTCACATAAATGCACCGATGTAATCGTAGAACTAAAATCGAGTTCCGGCTATCGCATCGAGAGGCACCTGGTAACAGCGTATGAACCGGCTCACCGCAACAACCCAACGCCTCGAATCCGCAAATAAGGGCTCGTGAAAGACTGTATGCTAAGGTGTGGCACCAAAGCCGAACCGGTGGGCACTACGTCCTGCATCGCAAACAGAGGCTCACCGGCGCCCGACAGAGGTGGCTCAGTCGGGGGTAGTCAGCCCGCGGAGGCCAGACCGAGGTACGTGGGCAAGGGAAGAAAAAATGGAAGGCACAGGCAAATAAATCGGGCGCCACTCTCTTCCGGTGCATGAACTCAAGTAAAGAGGCAATGCAGACGAGACCTGAAAGCTCGTGGAAGGGGCTAAGCAGAGACTCGACTAAGCAGCCGGCAGAGACCGGGATGCGGGGCTCGAGCAAACGCGCAAGGCTTCACGAGGCGTAGCGAATGGCTTAAACGGATGCCTTCCACCGTTTAAATAGCTCGCTTGCGGGCACCAAGGGTCTCTCATTCCATTTTTCGCTACTTTTTATAAATTTGGCCATGCCGCCTTCCCGAATCCAAAAATCTTAAATTAAATATTACTACTATAAAATTATTATTATAAAATTTACTATATGAACTATAAATAAAATTTAACAAACAATACTATACTATATAAACAAAGTACTAAAATATTAAAATTACTAAATTAAAAAGTTTATTTTAAAAATAATTGAAATTAACTAAAATTTACTAACTTAAAACAAAAGTAAAACATATGAACTCCAATTCCGGCTTTATGGAAACACCGAACCAGTCACTCTCGTATTCTACTCAAGGGGGTCAAGGAGAATGATCTCTCAACCCCCGCAAGAGTCCTGGCTGACTCCATTGTGTTGCGCCCAATTGTTGATCCGCTCGTTGATGGGCCGTTGAATTGAGTAATTGGCTTGTTGCGGGGTGTTGGGAATGGTATACAGATCAATATCTCCCTTATCTCCACGGCCGACACTCGCATTTCCTCGGACACCGTGTTTTCCTCGCACACTCACTAAATTGGAAACATAACTCATCGAAATTTGATTAGCCAAACAAATTTTGCTTGTTGTTCAAATAAAGATGTTTAACCTGTCATGTTACCAAAGGTTAGCCAGATGACTCATCTCAAGAATTTCAAGTTATCAGACGCAAGTACAAAAATGGTCTTCCTAAGATGATTGGTACATGAATGGGTTCACTGCACTGCTCAAGTCACACCACAAAATCTACTTGCAAGAGAATTTGTCTATTTTCACATGACATCCTCAACTATCCTCAGGATTTCACTCTGATCTACCCGCCAATGATAGGTGATGCTACATAGGTTTAAGTTCACCTAAACCTAACTGCTTGTATACTGAATACGACATTAGATTCACACTGGCTCCTAAATCAAGCAATGATTTGTCTATGCACTTCCCACCACATGACCTCCGAAATTGTGGAGATCCCGGATCCTTGTATTTGACAGTATTTGCTTGATTTATGGCACTAACATTTCAGCGAGAAATGCCTTCTTCTCATAATGCTCAATCCTTCTTGATTGTGCAAAGATCCTTCAAAATTTCGTGACAAGCAGGACTCGCTGGTTTATGTCCGAAAGAGGTATGTTAACTTTCACTTCTGCCTTAAGACCTCTAAAAAATGCCCGGTTGGTTTCGAGATGCCTCTTTACCTCTCTAAGGCCAGGAAAAGGAGGTGGCGCAGATTTCATCAATCCTCTTGTGAGAATATGCTCAGCTTCCGCAATCTTTCCTGCTTGATTCTTCAACAGGTTTCGCACGCTGACTCAACCCTCCTTCCACTTCTCGTAAAGTAATTATGTACTTAGCCTCATCCATTCCTCGAATTGTCAGATGGTCCACCCTCACGATTCGAGGATTGGAACTCGTTTCATGACGTGAAACCCCCTTTATCTAGCACCTCTAGCAACTTGTTGATTCGTGATCGAATACTACAAAGTTGTCAATTTTCCGCTGAGATCGCTTCTCAAGCCCATCTATTCCTTATTCATAATGCATTTTACAAAGACAACTTTTCGTGCGCTTGCACATTGATTCCTTTTGTTCTCAACAAAGTTTTTACCACCTACTCAAATTCAATATGGCTTGTTCCACTGAGAAGAGTGAGGGATGATGGTTGTCAGGATCGCGAGGGGAACCAAACTCGAGGTTTGGCACTGGGGTACATAGGCGGGGTCTCCATGTAAGGTTAGGTGATTCCTCCACCGAATTGTAAGTATTGCCATATGGAGAATGGGATTGTTTGTGGGCTTGTATCATCCCACGTTATTTGCACATTCCGACATCAATCCTTCAATCGCAGGGCCATATAGGACATGGTTCTACTGGGTGCGGTGACTGAAATTGGTGCAAGAATTGACCCAGGCAGATTTTCACACGCATGCACCTCTGAGCCGTTTTGCCTTCAAGCTCCTCTACCTTCCTTCGCTAGGGGTTGAAATCTTAGCTCTCATTTCCTATTCTCCGGGCAGCGCACATACATCCCACCCTCGTTAATCAGGTCCCATCCTTTCCAATTCTCTAGTATTAGGCTCATCCCAATCCTTGGAAGTTTCAGCCACGTAATTTAAAAAATCCATGGCTTGGTCCTGATGTTTACTCGTAAAAGTCTCCTCCACACATGGTTTCAAAAGTCGCCACGGTAGGACATAGCAGAAGATATTATACCACCATAGAAGTGGTTTACCAAAGATCCATGTATCAAACCCATGATGTGGGCATGCAACGATGGTTTCCATAAATCTTCCTAACATCAAAATCTCTCACCATCATGTAGTCGTAAAAGTATATAAATTTCGTTTCCTTCAAATTGTTTCGGGTCTTATGAGTGATCGAAGAACTTCTTTTCAGACTATCATAAACAAAATTTCAATTTCTAATGGTTCTAGTTCTCGTGAGTTTAGCCAAATCTCGCCTCGTCTTAGAGTCAATGGAAATGCTTTTTAGCTTCAGCAAATCCATGTCCATCATACCTTCCTTAAAGTAGTGCAACCTCCTCAAAATCCCTAATATGAGTGTATGGATTTACTTCATACCATGACATGTAATAAGTTTTTTTTGTGGTACCAACAAGGCCCCACCGCAGCATCTCTCAGAGGAATGATACAGACGGGCACTAACTCTGGGGAGGGTGATGTGGATCCTCATGGTTCTATAGGCATTTGGATTCATGGGGGGTTCCCGGTTGACTCTGGTTGGCTCGTGCACTGGATCCATGGTATCGCATGTACACTGATCACCGACCAGTCAGTCAGGTATTGATTCTATGCAAATTTACCCGATGTCTCTATCCCACTGTTGCATAAACACCTATTACAAAATTTAGAGACAACAAAGAGCAACTACAGAGCTTGCAAAAAGGTTAAGATTAGCTAACAAAAATTAAAACTAACTCAGAAGCAAAACAAAGCAAGGGGCCATCGCAGTGAAGAAAACTGCAGCCTCTGCCATCGAAAGTATAAAAGGGGTAAAAGTTACCTCCACTCTGTGATGCTGATCACAAGTACACTTCAACTTACCATTAGTAGTTTGGCACCATCCCCGGCAACGACGCCATTTGACTGTGCCACAAGAGTCAGCTAAAATCAACAAAATTTATATACACCTAGCCATACACATCGCCGAATATCAAGCTAATGCAAAGATAGTGGTCTAGGTCTAACACCTGTGGATGGGTTTTCATCCTAGGAATGATTTGCATAAGTGCACGAAGGTAAGGCTTTCTATTCGACTCTTCGGATTTGTTTCAAAACAAAGGTGATGAGTTGAAGTCGAGAAATTGTAAAATCGAAAATGAAGTGTGAAAAGTTAACTTTGAATATTTAGGGTCACTCAATCCTGGTGGGTTGGGGCAAACAAGTGTCCACTGTTTCATCCTCGCGCGACATGCAACCTATAGTCCAAGGCATAACCGACCTATGTTTAACTAGCAAACCTAACCCTAAACAACTCCTATTCGAAGCTAACACAGTAACATGCGCCTATGGCCCTTTTCGTTTGAAACCCTAGCATTAAATACGCTTCGCAGGCTCAAAGACCATCTAAAGAACCACAAGTATCTAGCACAAGTATGCACCGTATCCTAAAGCATGGAGAGTATTGGCCACAAATCAATAACATTCAATGTTATTCAATCCTAATTTGAGAAGATGAGGGCCATAAACACAAGTACTATGGCTTTCAAGACAAGAGGACAATGATGCATATGTCTGATTATTATGGCTTGCATACATTTCTTGATACACTTGTAGGAGTGAGAGCTGAGAGGTGAGAGAAAGAGAGAGAGTAAGAGAGAAAGCAAACCTAATTAAAATAATGCAGACTTTATTTACAAAAATGAAAACTTACAAAATTTATTCTCCCCAAAAATTCTTGCTTCCCCCAAAATTCTCTCTATTTATTACAAAAATAGAGGGGTTTATATAGGCCACCAATACATGAAAACAAAAAGCCTAAATTCCGGCAGTTAAAGGACAATAGAGCAATACACCAAATTTTGGAGTCTAAGTTACATTAAACACAAAAGCATGATCTAGGTAGTTGAATTTCAAGAATGGGTTGAATTTCGCTAGGGTAGCGAAATCACTGCATAGCAAACAAAGAATTACTAAAGTCAAGTAATTTGCAGAGTTAGGCTAAATTTCTGCCAATAAAGCTAAATTTTCGTGAGTAGCGAATTGTCCATGAAATTTCGCTAAGAATAGTGTCTATTTAAACTGTTTGTCTAGCTAGTTCTGAGATTTCTAAGGTTAAGCAAATTTTCAAGACTCCAGCTTTAAAATTTTCGCAACTCTAGCGAAAATTCTGGAAGCTTATCGACCTTTACACGCATTTCCATCCCTGCCTTCAATCGCATCAATTTTTCTTCACTTTGCCTTCGCTTTTCATTGATTCTCAATGGGTCGATGGCTGACACTAGAGTTCAAACTTCTCATGATTCATCATACATCCTGATATTGAACTTCTGGGGTGCGCAAAACCCGCAAAATGCCCAAAAATACTTTCTAAACTAAGATAAGTGCGCCTTCAAGAAGACTCTCGGAACACTTCACAGAGAATGATATGATTAATGCGCAAAGCACTCAAACTCATCTAATATAGGGTTCAAAATAGCACTGGGCATTAATCACTGCAAATACAAGTGTACATACGCCCACACTGTAAAGTGTAATCATGACCCGCAGCATTCTGCCTTCCCGCTAAGGCCACCTATCAATGCCTATGCCAAAATCTCTCAAGAAGCTAGTGACACTGCTCGCATTTTTGCCACTACCAAAGAAGATGGTACGTCACACGCATGGCACGCTGGGATGGCGCTCGTGTTTGGCTCTGGATTGGAGCACCGAACCCTATGATTTCTAAGCTCCCCCACCCAGCTCCTTTGCAAGGTTAATTTTTCTTGTTTTGTTTTATTTTTATCGTTTTTGTTTTGATTTCATTAATTTTCTTCTTAGATTTTCTAATTTTTAGTTAATTCTATGTTTTTAAATTAATTTTGCCTTTTTGCAATTTTTCTTAATTTTTTCTGGTACACTTTGCGCTTGTGTGCACTTTTGAAGCCTCGGATTGAAAATCAAGCAGTTGTTAAAGAAGGAGGGAAAATTTCAGATTCGCAATAGAGGAATGGCATTTTCGCTGAAGGCTTAGCGAAAATGCTGCATCGATGCTCCCAAAATAGTGCACGTAACAAAAAACGTTTGTTTTTTTATTATTATTATTTTATTTTTATTTCCAAAAAAAAAATAATAAAATAAAATAAATAAAAAAAATGAATAATAATAATTAAAAAAAACAAGTTTGTCTCTAAAAATAAAAAATTTAAAAAAAATTGTTTTTATTTTTTTTTATTATTTTTATTTTTATTTATTAATTATTTTATTTTGTTTAAAAAAATTTATTTCACTAGCACTTTCGCTACTAGCGAAAAATTTTTCTATGGGCCCTACTCACCTCCAATTTGCTTTCGTCATAACTTTTTCATCCGAACTCGTTTTAGGCGTTTTATACCGTTGTTTAGAGAGTGAACTTAAATATGGCTAGAAATACATTTTAAATTGTTATGAAGGTGTAATTTTAAAAATGCTCTTAATCAGTCAATTTTTTCCTCTCTTTTCTCCTAACTTGTTTATTCAAGCCCAAGCGGAGTGGAATAAGTGTGTCGGCTGAAAGCTTTGCGAAGTCTCCTATCCAGAAATGATCACATCTCATCAAGGAGGTAACACTTCCTTCTCCAATTTTCGAATCCGAACCTCATTTCAGACACCGAGATGTTTAGGTTGGGGGGAGAGTTAGCGAAGGAAGTGGATTTTGTATTTATGCTTTTGTTATTATTTTGATCAAGCCCATTTTGTGATGTTCAGTGGCTTGCTGGGTTCCCTTTCTATAAAGTCAAGTATACCATACAACTTACTTTTTCAAAATTTGGACCCATTTTGCAACCAAAAATTTTGTGTGTTTTGCCTAGCTTATAGTTTGAAAAATTGAAACTTTGTCCAATTTTATTGATGTTAGATTGGTTCCATGCCTAATTGAGTGGACAATTAGTTGAACTCTTGTTGATTTCGACCTTTTTCTTCCACCTTTAGCTAACCACACACCGAGCACATTAGGTTTCAATGATAGGCTGAAAAACTGATAAGCCTCCTTTACTTTGCATAACCTACCCTAGTTTCATTGACCGCCTTTAATAGATTAAGGACCCCTGTGGAATGAAGGCCAATGCGTCTTCGAAAAAAAAAAAAAGAGAAAAAGAAAAGAAAATAAAAGAAAAGACAAGAAAGAATAAATATTGCAATGCTTTTGCCTTTTAAACCCGAGCACGGTCCCAGGGGTATGCTTAAAGTTTTAAAGCCCTGTCTCTAAACCTTCACCGGTCAGGAGTCACCGACTTAGTGTTCAAGCATGGGTGGATAGGTGGAGTTGATGCTGTAGGTGCTGGAGTCTCGAAATCATTCAAGTCCGGTGAAACCCAAGAGTTAGTGGTCGAAAGATCCTTATGACTTGGTGCCCTAAGCCTTAATTGGTTGGGAGTCATCGGTAGATCCCCGTTACATGGACTTTGGTGAGGTCGATTCCTCAGCATTGCACCCTACAACACAAAAAGAATTGTGGAATAAGAAGTGGGTCCTGATCTATTTAGGTTGGTTAGCATGCTAGGTCGTGGTAGTAGCTAGGTTGGGGAGAGGCTTTCTGACACTTATTGCTGAGAGCCAATCAAATAAACACTTAGGTTTTGGTGAAAGTTTTAGTTGATTCACCAAGAAGGAGGCTCTTTAATACTCAATTTCGTATGGCATTCGTTCTCTCATGATAGTTATTGACACGCTTTGATGATTCTTACTTAGGGTTAGGCATTACTCATTCACAACCTTTTTGAAATATAATTTTTGTGAACATTATTTTGTTATCGTAGTATGCTTGCTCTTTCTTTCTTTCTTTCATTGCTAAGGGACTAGCAATGTGTAGGTTGGGGGGTGTGATTAGTGCCCAAAAAGTGCTATTTTGAACCCTATTTATTATAGGTTTTGAGTGCTTTTTGTGTACTAATCATTCTAATTAACCCGATTTGCACATTAAGGTCCCTGTTATTCTATTGATCGCATTTTGTGGCAAATTTTGCAGTTTTTGCAAGCTATCTATGCCTCTAAATTGCTGAGTCGATCCAAGCACGAAGAATTCGAGTCAAATCCTCAACATTGGTATGATCAAAGACCGTAAGGAGAAGAGCAAAAGTGATGAAAATGGAGCACTCGCAGAATGCCTCTCCTAAGGCACTAATTACCATCCCGCACCGGCAAATCGCTCGTGCCTCCACGCACCGCCTCTACTCGCCTCGTTGATGAGTGCAAACTCATCTATGTTTTGAGTTCATTTCACATGCTATTTTGTGCATTTTATATCCATATTCATGTAAAACTCATAAAATTTCCTCTAAACTTGGTTTTGTAGGATTATTGATGAAAAGCAATGTTGGCAAGAAATAGGCAATTTATTTCCAAAAAGAAGGAGATCAGCGGAGAGTCACAGCGCGCTAAGAAAAGATGAATTTTCTGCCATCTGGAACATCAAATGGTTCAAATTCCTGCGGCTTGCATTCATTCTTGCTTTCCGCAGTACTCTGCAGCCGATAGAGGTCCAACGAAGAGTTATGGCCCGACAAGTTAGAAAGAAAAAACCGGTTAACATCCAAGAAAATTGATCGCGTGGAAATAGGCGTTTACTTTCAGAAGACTTGTGTCATGACGAAGTGATGGAAAAGAAACCTAATGACTGAAAGTGTCATTCGGCCTAATTTCAAGCTCGACTTTACCCTAGGACATATATATGCCTCGTTTTTTTTTTTAGGTAAAGAGGCAAGCGAAGGAGATTGGAGAAGCCTCTCTCTTGGGGTTTTCTCTCTCTAAATTGCATTTTCGATTTTCTATGTTTGATTTGTTTTCAGATTTTAAATGATTTGAAGGCATTTTGTTTTTATTGAAGAGATTTTCGGTGCGTGTAGCAAATATTCAGATTTAACTAAGGTTGAGACAAAGATTGAAGCTAAAAATGCAGTTTTCTGCTTTCTGCTTTGGAGTTTTCTCTCTCTAAGCTGCCCATTTTCTTAGTTTTTCTTAGTTTTATTTTAATAGATCTTAAGAGTAGTTTTAGAGTATATTTTTTATTTCTATTGAAGAGATTTAGGTCTCTTTGTACTGAATATATTCAATTTATTCTTTATTGAGGCAATGATTTAAAGCTCAAATGCGGGTTTTCTCTTCTTTCTCTTGATTTCTTTCTTCATTTTCATACTTTTTTGTTTTTTAATTAAGTGATGATTGGAATCCAATGTGAACATTAAACAACGTAGTGGAAAATCAGAGTTAGTAAAATATATCGCCTATATGCGTGAGTGCAGCGTCACCCAAGTAGTACTCCAAGTATTTTCGTAGTGCGAGATATCGATCCATAGGGACAGTGTATTGACTCTGAAAGTTCTGTGCTTTTTTTAGATAATATCGAAAGATGACTCTAGGAGAATTCAAATATGTAACAAGATTACCTAAACTATTGATTCAAAATTCAAAGTATTGGTTTTTGAAGCCCTAAGGTTATATCTCCCCTGTCACGTTTTCGTGGTTAATCTTCTAAATATGTTCTTCTTAAATTATATTTACAATATATCAATGGCGAGGTGATCT
Organism: Tetrastigma voinierianum; assembly: GCA_016808115.1. Lineage (NCBI taxonomy): Eukaryota > Viridiplantae > Streptophyta > Magnoliopsida > Vitales > Vitaceae > Tetrastigma > Tetrastigma voinierianum. The sequence goes on from JAEQBH010000463.1 coordinate 581,150, forward strand.
TTTTCTGGTATACTCTCTCTCGAGTATATCCGCCTATCTACATGAGAATAGATACAGATATATCTCATCCATTTCTCGATGTAGAAATACATTAATGTCCTAACCCCAATTGCCACCTTGGGTTTGAATATCTCTATTTGCAGATCGCTGAAGTCACTGCCCGATCACTGAATACCCTGTCTCTGAATCTCGGATCTCGATTAGTAATTATGCCCGATGGCCGGGACATCGACATACGATTAAATCTTAGGCATAGAATGAATTTGTATATTGAGAAGCCGCTCAATAGCAAAGTTTCAAACTTTAATCCATGAACATATGACAAGGTTCAACAACCACTGAATAGATCAGCAGCTAGATGAAAGAATATCTTTAGTAGTAAAAACATCATTCCCATCGAAAATATCGACTCAATGAAAGCTGATCAAATCCAGGGCCTTCCTCGAAGTCGTATCGCTCTGCTCTAGATTAGTACCTCTGTTTGTACCTTCCTCCCATCTCCCCCTTTTCTGAATCATTCGTACTTTAAATGATAAGGTGCAGATCGAGCTGGCGTCGCGGCGTGGGGCGTGTCGCGGCGTGTAGCGTCTGGCATGGAGCGTCGAAGGCGTGAGCGTCGAAACATGAGGTTTATCGCGCGGCGTGGTCACTTGTCGCCTTGTTCCCATTTGCTCCAAAATGCCTTCCAGCTCTCTTTACACTCTTTTCGCTAATGTCTTGCATTCACAACATACATCAAATCGATCATTATAATTCACGAAAACTATAAAATTACTCTAAAATAACGAAGGAAAATGGAAGAGCTGGCGCGAGTATAATATGAGTGTTTGACACTCATCTTTGAAGCTTGATTTCACCTTGTCCTGAAAACAGAACTTATTATTCGAACGAGGACACACACACACACAACCTAATGCAGCTAACACTGAGACCGGTGTTGCACATGCTGAAAAATAGGGGATCAAATTGGACTGACTCACACTCCCACTGTGTTGCTCGAAGTTCACAAAATGCATACAAGTGTTGACTTTCGAGGAAAACTCGATTCCAGACCGGTGAAGTGACTAGTGCATCAAATCCCATATGGTACTCAATAGCCTTTCCCAAAGCCCACATGTGCTTATAATGAATGACCTCCAGCATATGCCTAGGTTCCAACACCCCCAAACTTAAGCTCAACTCACCTATTTGGAAGAAGCTAACTAGAAAAGGATAGGAACACACCCAATTTATTCACGACCAAATACCTAGAGAAACTCTCTGTATAAAAATAAATGTAAGAAAACCTAGTGCCGACCAAGTTTTAGCCAGTGTTCTGTAGCGGGATCCGTTGTTGACTCCCCACCGATTGGTTAGAGACACTTGAGGCATTAAATTCCCTTTAAACTTGAACACTCAACCACTTCGAGGGCCTAGGTTGCGTGAATGATCCATCTTCGTTAACTTGTATACCATTACCTTATAACTTACAACGTTCAAAACCTTGTCGCATGGCGAGGCGGTGAAGTCAACAACCGGCCCGATTGGCTCGGGCATTAGGCTTTGGCAGGCCCTTGGGCGTGCCGGGATCGGTGGATGATCGCTTATTCTTATCACGGGCTATTTTGTCATTTGTCTTTCTTTTCACTTTTCTTTGTTTTTGTATTTTCTCTCTTTGTTTGCAGAACAATGGCAATCCTCTTTATTGGGTGTCCCATCGCCAAATGGTTAAAGTCTCCCAGAATTGTCGAACTCGATTGGTTGGTCTCAGCTTTCATACCTCTCAAGGTCATTGATGTTAGTGAGTGTAGGGTTCTTGAGGCGGTGTCTTGACTGCGGGATTGGTTCGCTCAACCCTTTCCATCTATTCAACTTTAATTACAGCATCAGCTTTGTCTACATTTGAACATTCATGGTAATCGTGGTCAGTCCAAAAGTGATCCTCAATTTTTAACGTATGGCACACAAACACGCAATTATTACATATAAGATTGACTGCTAAGCATAAACGAACTACACACATGACTCGGATAAAATTTGGACTATCTTATAGACTATAAATAGAAACACCTTCTCTTTGTGAACAAAATAAAAGCACTATAAATAAAAACATATAAGAAACACTAAAAACAAAACATAACTTAAACAAAGTAAAACAGATCACCAGTAAAATAGCAGGTGTCTCACGGGCAAGAAATAGTAGAGGGTGAAAGAACTCCCACAGTGATCAACCGGTGGTGGTGGTGGAAATTTGATAGAAAAGCGGTACAGACGTCACGGGCTGCAAGGGCTAGCTAACGCTGAAAAATGGTGCAGCCTAGTTGGCGATCTGCGTCACGCATATCTGCCACGGGCCTCAAATCTTGTGAGACGGGGCGCGGTGCTCAGGTCATCCCGAGAATCGCGTCAGCGCTGATGGGAGAGCGGGTCACCTCAGCGAGGTCTGCAGGAAGGGCCCGGAGGGGGTGCGCGCTGAGTTCTTTGGGGTGGTGGTGGAGTGGGTGGGACGGGTAGCCAATGTCTCCACGGGGATGTGAGGATCCATAACGGCGGTACTCATAAAGCTCGTCCTCGTCCACAGGGCTCGTGACCCGAATCGTAGGTCCCCTGGATGCGGGACTGCAGTGTGTCAGCAGCATAACGATTGGGTGCGAAGCCAAGTATCGATTATCGTTCCAAGGCACCCGACGTTTGCACAAGCGAGGTCGAAGGGGGTGTCGAGGGTTCATCTTTGCATCCGGTTATATGGAGTTGGCATCTCGATAACACACTGACATCGAAGGGTATACCACTGTAAGATAAGCCAGTTGAGCCGCGGCCAGCAGGCGATCACTTCCACACCGTTCGTCGTCGGGGTGGGGCGAGGCGTGATGAGTGGTGCCGGACAGAGATGAAGGCCAAATCGCGGCGCTGAAATTGTGCCTTGACCCGCACTGTGATTCTCATCACCGCGACCATTGGTGTCGTCTGGCGTACTCAATCCGGGGTAGTCGGTGCTCACACGGGTCGATCGAGCGGCTCGAAAGGGACATACTCTAGGCGTAATAACTGACGTTGCGGCTCACCTTTTTGCAAAGTCGACCAATCGCCCGCTTTACGACTTTCTTCAAGACGCGGCGATGAGATTGAAGGCGTAGAACTTCGGCGCGCCACACTGCATCACGGCTAACCGGATGGGGTGCGGTTGGCCCTGAGCACGCCATCCCTTAACGCGATGTCTTGCGAGGAAGAATCATCGGGAGTGGTGAGACCCCTTCTCCTTGATGAAGGATCGGTTTTGAAAATGATGCAAACCGATCAGCGGCTTCCGGTCACAATCAGTGGTATCGTGAGTGGAGTCGGGTCTCAAGTGAGCCGACCTAAAGCAGCGGGGCAATTTCTGCCTCTTGCCAGACATTAGTCGCAGGGTTCAGAATGTACGTGGTGATAGTACCACTTACCTAGACAAAAACACAAACACCTAGTGGTCACTACAAAAAATGAAGAGCTAACTAATTTCCTAATGGCTCCAGAGCACCACACAAATAGGTTTCGGAGACCTAGGTAACCTAGGCACGACCGAGGCGGTACTACAGAGACCTCTAGACCACTGAACATGAATTTACGATGGTCTACTATACCCAGCTAGAGTCAGGTACACAGTGGTGGAAATGCACTGTGACTGAACCGGCTGAAGAGGGTACAAGGGGTACTAGTGGTCGGTGGCGATCGGAGGGTCTGGAGGCCGGGGCGAAAAGGGGAGCTCCTGCAAGGTATGAAGCACCGGATGGTCTTGAGTGCTAGGGTTTCGGTAAGAGGTGTATTGCAAGGTGAAGGGCCATAAATGAACAATTTTTGGCGCGGCCGAGCAGGCGTCGCGGCGTGCGGCGGGGATCGCGTCACCGGCGTGACGAAGCGCCACTAAGCGGCGTCGCGGCGTTAGACAGCGTCGGCGGCGTGGCAGTGAATTTAAATCGTCGCGGCGTTGGAATCCCACGTGACGAGACAGAACATGTAAAAATAGCGTCGCGGCGTGAAATCCACAATCGCTGACGTAATGAGAGAAACCGCAATGAAAATGACGTAGCGGCGTGAAATCCGTCGCGGCGTGACGGAGGATATCTGGTCCGGTGATGGAATTGGTACATTGATCATCTCTTGATCGGGACAACCCTCCACTCGTACTTGTGACTTTATGGACTTGTAATGCACCTCTGAACGAATCTTCCCACTAAAAACGCATTCGTAGTTACGAAATGAAACAAACAAGTAAAAACAATTCTGAAGAAAGTATAAACAACCACTATATTGCTGAAAACCAACAATGTGGAACTAAGAAAAGGAAAAATTGCAAAAATACTTGGTTTCCTCCCAAGAAGCTATGTTTAATATATCGTTAACCGACAGCCACACAATTACTTAATGTGCTCAAGATGAACTCCTTGATCGCTTATGACATCTTATACATTCTTTGTTAAAAATGATTTTGTCATGGGGCTCATACCCATGTCGGCTTCAATCGTTGGGTGGTATTTGTAAATGTGCTTTCTCGGGATGTGTAACACGCCGCCGTCTGAGACCAGCAGTTCTTGTGAAAGGTGGGACCATCAGACATTTCCCACTGGAAAAAAGCTTTAGGCGGGGTGGATGAAGAACATTGTCAGGCTGTGAACTCCACTACACAGTGATGTGTGTTTATCGATTGCGGGCTTTAGTCTTTTCCTTATAAATCACGGGGCGTTTTCATAAGCCGATTACGAATTCATCGATTCCTTTGAGTTGTGGAAGCGTCGTTTCATAATCAATGTGCCTCATATTTAAACGTCGGGAGTAAGCCCAATAGGCGTGCTCCAGTCCACTTTGGAAGATGACTACGCTTTACCATAGCGATTACGAGCGATTGACGCTGAGGTTTTAAATGTCACGGTATGCGGGAAATTCGTCCATCTTTAGACCAATCCTTCACGGCATTCTTGTCTTCTCGAGAATGTATTTTGATTTCTCGATTTGTTTTTATACCTTTGTCACGTTTGACTGGTGAGCATGTAGTGATGTGCAGATGGCGTACCCATACATAAAACCTTATCAATTACCTTATTGCGAAATGGGTACATTATCTGTCGATCAAGGCTTCCCGAGGGTTCCAAAACGTGAGGCTACCTGTGTGCTGCTTGTGAGGGTGGGCCACAGCCTTGGCATCATTGGTGCGTGTGGGATGCTTCTACGCAGAGACATAGTCTCATAACAAGATGTACAGTTCTTTGCATGGATAGGAAATGGTCCCATGAAATATCCCCCATAAATCCAAACAATTACCACTCCAAAAATGGGATGCATGGGTGGCTGAATCCTTTATAGAATGTTCCCGTTCTAGTTGACATTTGTCCTGAGTGGAAAGCAATTGATGAGCATCTTTTAAACAAGGAAGGCAGGTAAAGCCAGATTGAAGCACCTTAGGCGTCTGGCGTTTCTCTACGGCCACCAAAGAGTGTCCACCACACGGTAGAGTGTGACAATGGTTTTAAAATGCTTTCTGCATTTCATCTTGAGCACACATCTCACTTATGTTTTGTCGGTAGTGTCTGTAAAGAAATTGGCTCCTCCCAATAGTAGTGTTGGAGTGTGCGAAAAACCTCTTTTATAGCGATAGTTAAATTCAGGAGGGACTACTTTAGCTACAAATAATTCCGCAATCCGCGAACCATGGGCGCACTCACCTCGATAGCTAGGGTTTCTCGTCTGGAAATTAAGCCGTTCAATGGGACATCATCTACGGCCCCTTCCCGGTCGTGAAAGATGTAGTGCGCCACTAGGTTCTCGGTGCCTTTCTTGTCTTTAATTTCCACATCAAATTCTTGCAACAAAGGATACGAATTAATCGGGGTTTGCATCTTTCTTGGTCATCAATCTTAATGGCGAGAATAGTCCCGATTGTGCACCACGACTTTGTTGCCAATCAAACTGAACTTATCAAAGCAAACACAATGCCACTTGACTCTTTCTGTAGTGGCATAATTCAGCTGAGCATCATTCAAGGTTCTACTCGCATAATAGATTACCTGAAAAATTTTCTCTCGTTTACGCCACACGAGCGCTTGTCAGAAGTATATTGGCGTCTTTATGAGGTTCAAAATGGAAAAGACAAATCTAGTGCCACAACAATAGGAGCTAGAAACTAACTTGTCCTTCAACACTAGAATGCCCTTTGAACATTGTGAATCAAATTCAAATGTGGATCCCTTGGACTAGTAGGTGATTATAGTGCCCAAAAAGAAATTTGTTTTGAACCTATATTGAATAGGTTTTTGAGTGCTTTTTGTGCGCAAATCTATGTGCCAATTGAAGTGTTCAAGTCTTCCTTAGTACCACCCAGCATGCCATTTAAGAGAGGAATTTTTGGTTGTTTGCAGGTGTTTGCCTCTTGGAGTTTAATTTAGTCAATGATGAATCATGAAGATTGATTCAATGTTAGTCATCGACTGACCCGAAATCATTGTGAAAACAAGGCAAAGTGAAAGAAAATTGGATGCGGTAGAGAATAATTTTGAGATCAACAAAGCAGGAATTTTTCGCTAGAGTTGAAAATTTTTGCTAGGATTACGAAAATTTACGCAACCGCATGCGATTCTCAGCTGCTAGCGAATTTATGACCTTGGCAAAATTTACGCAGCCTTAGTGAAATCTCAAATTTGCTGAACAACACCCGATTTAGCTAGGCACCATTTTTAGCGAAAATACCTGATTCGCTACTCACAACAATTTCGCTAAGCTAGCGAAATTTAGCTAACTAAGCGAATTACACGGCTTTAAGCGAAATTTCTGTTTTTAACGTCTTTGGTGATTTAGCAGCTAGCGGAATTCTTAAACTAGCGGAAATTTAATGCCTAAATCATGTTTTATGATAAATGCCAAACTTCAAATTGTATTACTCTCTTGTCTTGCTGCTTAATAATTTGGTTTTGGTATTCCATGCCTTGGTGCTTTATATAAGCCCCTCTCTTTATAATAGATATGAAATTTTGGGGAGAATAATTGGAGGAAGAATTTGTAAGTTTTCATTTTGTAAATAAAGTCTAGTATTTTTAATTAGGTTTTGCTTTTCTCCCTTCTCCTCTCTTACTTCTGGCTGCCAAACACCCCTCTTGAGGATAATATTCAAGAGATGTAGCTAAGCCTCTTTATTTGAAGAGGAAGGCCCAACGGTGGTGGGACATATACAGTTTGTCCTCTTGTATTAAAGCCATAGTCTTGTGTTTTATATTTATCTTCTCAAATTAGGGTTGAATAGCATTGAATGTTAATTTGGCCAATACTCTCTCCATGCTTTAGAATCGAGTGCATAGTAATGCCAGAATGCCGCGTGATTTCTTTAGATATTATTTGACCTCTTGAAATGATATTTAAATGCTAGAAGTTTCAAGCGATAAGGGCCATAGATGCGCGCGCTTGTGTTGATATCAATGGGGTTGATTTCAAGGTGAGGTTTGCTGATTCAAGCACCGATCGGTTATGCCTTGGACTATAGGTTGCATGTCATAACGAGGATAAAACGAGGACACTTGTTTTGCCCCTAACTTACCAAGTTAGTGACCTAAATCTTCAAAGTTAACTTTCTCGCAACTTTTTCAGTTTTAATTCTCAGTTTTCAAACCATTCCCAGCGTTTTTTGAAACACAATCCAGGGAGTCAATAAAAGCCTTTACCTTCATGCGCGATGCAAACCATTTAGGATGAAAGCTGTCCGTGTTGCATTTGAACCACTATCACTGGTGGCGACTCGGCGGTGGGAGGCTCGGTACGCAATTTTGTTGATTCCGGATGCCCTCGCAGCGATCGATGGCGTTAGGGGATGGTGCCAATCTGTGTGACAAGTTAAGGTGTACTTGGCGTTACATCACCGGTGAAGTGCTGCCTACCTCTTTTTACCTTTCGATTCGCGAGGAAGCTGTGATTTCAGCGCAGCGATGCTTGCAGCATTTCGATTTTCATTCGGTCATTTTTTTTTTTGTTAGTTAATTTAATCTTTTTTTTGCGAAGCTCTTTGTGAGATTTGCTCTTTGTTGTCTCTAAATTTTGTAACAGGTGTTTATGCAACGTGGGATAGGGAACACATCCAGTGGGTGCATAGGATAAATTCACAGCTTGACCCGATATGAGTGAGGATTAGTGTACCAAGCGTCTCATGGATCCTTTTTGAGGAACAAACGAGTGACCGGGAACCCCCGTGAATCCAAATGCTATGAGACCATGAGGGACATCCACCCCTCTAGGGTTAAAGTACCCCATCTGTATCGTCCTCTGGCGAAGATGTAGCAGGTGGGAGGCCATATTTAGTACCCCTACTCCCCACATATCATGTTGAAGGCTTAAATCCATATTAATATTAGAGGATTTGAGGAGGTTTTACTTCTATACAAAGAGAGATATAGTGTTTCATAGTTTTACTTCAAGCAAAACATTTCAAATCAAACCTAAGGATAAGGCCAAGAACATTAACTCTTGGAACTAGACAAAATGAGGGCAAGGCTGGAGCTTCCAGGGCGAGAATTTTGAAGGGGACTACCAGAATACTCATAGATAATCATTTGAAAGGAACTTCAAATTTACCACACTGACTCGGGATGGTGAGAGATTTTACGGTGTTGGGAAAGATTTATGGAAACCATAATTGCATCACATCTGTGGGTTTGATGTTCACATGGTGTTGGTGGCAGACACTTCTATGGTGGTATGTCTCCTTCATGAGGCAACTTTTGGAAACTATGTGTGGGGAGACTTTCTAAGTAAGCATCCTGATGAAGCCATGGATTTTTTAAATTATGTGGCTGAAACTTCAAGGTTGGGATGAGCTATTGCTCCTAAGTGGATAAGTGAAGGACACCAGTGTAACTAAGGGGTGGGATGTATGCACTGCCAGAAGAAATAGAGATGAGAGCTAGGATTTCAACCCTAGCAAGGAAAGTGGAGGAGCTTGAGAAGCCATGACCTCCGAGGTGCATGCGTGTTGAAAATCCCTGATCCAATCTTGCACCAATTTCCAATCCCATTGCTTGATGAGAATCATCCTATGGCCTGAGTGAAGGATTTGATGTCAGAATGTGCAAACAATGTAGGACAATACAAGCCACAACAATCAATGCTCCATATGGTAATACCTACAATTCGATTAAGGAGGAATCACCCAACCTCTCATGGAGACAACCCCACCCTTATGTACCCAGTGCACAAACCTGAATTTGATTTCTGATCCACAACAACCATCATCCTCTTCTCCAGTAGAACAAGCCATATTGAATTTGAGTAAGGTGGTGGGGCAGCTTTGTTGAGGAACACAAAAAGAATTAATGTGCAAGCGCACAAGATTAATCATAGAAAGTACATGGAATCAGAATAGATGCTGGGCTTAGAGCAATCTCAACCAGAAAATTGACAACCTACAGTATTCAATCACCAAGATCCCGCTCCAGTTGCCTAGAGGTACAAAGAGAAAGAGGGAGACACACTCTCAAACACTTCAAATCCTAGGGATTATGCATTAGGGTGTCTGACAATTTGGGAATGGATGGGAGTTAGGCTATAATTACACCACGAGAAGTGGAAAAGAGGTTGATCAGCCTATGCCAAAACCTGTTGAAAAATCCAGGCAAGGAGAAGAATTGCAGTCTAAGCATATTCTCTTAAAGGAAGATTCAATGAAGCCAGCATACCTCCATTTCCACACAAGCACTTGAGGTAAGAGAGGCATCACCAGCAAGCAGGCATTTTAGAGGGTCTTAAAGGCAAGTGAAGGTTAACATCTCTTATCTTGGACATAATCAAACAAGTGCATAGCATGCAAGAACCACCCGAAGATCTTTGCACAATCAAGAAGGAGTTAGGCATTGAGAAGAAATCATTTCTCAGCTGAACAAGTCGATTGCCATAAGCCAGCAAAATACCACATCGAAATACAAGGATCAGGATCTCCCACAATTTCAGTCAATATTGGTGGGAATTACATGACAAGTCATTACTTGATTTGGGAGCAGATATTAGCAATGTCGTATTAGGTATACAATCATCTGGTTTAGGTGAACTTAAACTACACCAACATCACACTATCATTGGCGATGGTCAGGTGAAAATCCACTAAGGGGATAGTTAGGATGTGCTAGTGAAAATGGGCAAATTCTACTACCCGGTAAGATTTTGTGGTGCTTGACTCTTGAAGACAGTACAAATAGACCCAATCATGTACCAATCATCTTAGGAAGACCATTTACGCCTGACCAATGCAATAATAAATTGCGGAGATGAGTCATGCAGCTTACAACTGGTAACATGACTTTGGAGTTGAACATCTTCCATTTGAACAACAAGCAAAAATTTGTTAAAAGAAAATCAAATTTCGTGAAGTTGTTTCAATTAAATCGATCTGAGGAAAACCTGATTATCTGAAATGCAAAGGAGTAATAAGCCATGGAGATGAGGAGATGTTTGGTCTGCCATCAGCCTGTGCAAGCCAATTGCTCAATTCAAAAGCACGCTCGGTGAGAGCGGATCAACATTTGGGCGCAAACTACTTTAGCCAGGTCGGCCAGAAGCGGCTGCGGGGTTGAGGAGATCATTCTCCTTGACCCACCTTGAGTAATGTTGAATGTGAAGGCCGGATCGGTGTTTCTATCGCCAGTTCAGTTACAAATTTTACTTTTAATCTTAAGCTAGTAAATTTTAGTTAATTTCAATTATTTTGAAAATTTTTAATTTAGTAATGATTTTGATAATTAGTAATTTGTTTATCTGATATAGTATTGTGTTAAATTTTATTTTATAGTTCATATAGTAAATTTTATAACAATAATTTTACCTAGTAATATTTAATGTAAATTTTTTTTTTTTTTAGTTGAGGCTGTGAGAGCCAAATTCGCTAAAAATAGCGAAATGAGGAAGACTTTTAATTTGCTCGTTTTAGTCCTATATATCTGAGGGGAGGGGTTGGCCGGTGTCATACATTTCTTCCCCCTCCTAGCGAAACTCGGCTCCGACCTACGCATTGCCGTTCCACTGAGTGTCTCAGCCGCCCGCTGCCCGCGTGACGAGTCCCGCCAGTCTCTGTCGAGGCGTGCCGAGCCTCCCACTTCTTACTGCGCCCCGACTCGACCGTAGTGGTTCTTGTATTTAGATGTGCACTATGCTACAGCCTTGATCTTATTGCCACAGCGACCTTTAGTGAGCCTCCACCACGCGGCGCCACGAGCCTGCATCGTTCATTGCCCACACTGAGCCATCAGCATTTGCCGTGCCATTTGGTTCAGCTTTTGGTGCTGACATTTGATCGATATGACCTTATTTGGCTGGCACCGGTGATTGCCCGATGACCAGGTGACCTGGTTGGTTGCTAATCACCAGTGGTTGCATTAGCTTCCGGAAACCTCGGTTTAGCTATACAGTGCATGGCGCATTTTCGGTGAGTCGAGCCCTTCCGGTATTTAGTTACATATCGGTGCTGGATTCGTACTGAGGTGGGCAGTCACGCCATCGGCGGGTGAGATTCGATGCACGAGAGAGAGGCCCGACTCGGGTCGACTTCGGTACCATCCACCAGGTCCACGAGGCCGTGCGATGAGCCTCGGGGATTGACGCTATCGGACACGGATGGGACCCGGCGCTCCATCGCATTTTCAGAGAGTTGAGGCCAGGCCCTCAGCGGGCCCTTTTATCGGGCCCGAGCGAGTCATCATCCTCGGCGCCGGCGATCACGGTCTTTGCATCGCGCGGGCGACTTCATGCCATGGCCCATCGCTGCCTCACCGAGGATCCAGGCCATTGTTCGTAGGGAACCCGTTCAGGGAATGCGACTCCATCGCGGTAGTTCGCCGGGTATTTTCACAGCGTCCCGCCTTGAGGGTGATCTGAATCTGGGAGTCCATGAGTTGATCGAGGTATTCACTGTGCCCTTCATGACTCGAAACGGCATTACTACCGGGAAGTGGTATTCGCGGTTCTCGGTCCATGACATCTCGAGGATGAGTAGTCGCCGAGCCAGTTTCGATATCGACGATCGGCTGCCCGGGTACTCAGGCGACGATATTCCAGCGGCTCTTGGCTGCGTATCTGCGTGGTAATCTTTGAGATTCTGATTGGGCCCACCCACCTCACAGGGAGATGGTTCGAACAGCGGCGGGAACCTGGTCGGTATTTTACGAGGAAGCGGCTCTGCCTCGGATCGCTGGCGATAGACCACCTAATCGATGCAGGCTTATTCCCTCTGCGGCGTATGTGTGTAGGAGAGCCATCACGGAGGCGCTTTACCGGATCTCGGGAGATTTTGGTTCGGCCCACCACGGTGGTGACGGCCTCTACCCCATTCGCGATTCGAGGAGAAGGTCATCGGAAGGACGCGCGGCGGGCATCCCGCGGTTGTGCAAGAGACTCCCTGCCTGCTGTTCTCGAGCATATGGGATTCGAGAGGAGCCCGGGTTCGAGATAGGGGTTCGTACCCCCTGGTCATGTCGGTTAAGGCGGGTGATGACTATGCCCGTATCTTTCCCGCCTACGACGGGATGAGGAGGAGTCTGCAGGGTCGGGGTGAGGGGCCAGCCATACGGATAGTATCACACCTTGGGCGGGGATATAGCGAGTCGGTTCTGGGATGTCACCTCCATCCCCTCCTCCACCGGACTATCAGCGTTTTCAATTGATACTCCTGGCCATCTATTGAGCGCATCGTTGGCGGATCGGATCGGCATCAGCTCAGAAGACTAGTGCGGTGTGATGGATACTATCACCTTCTTCAAAGAATCTGCCGACGACCAGATCGGAGGTTGGCGGTCTGTTCATCGTGACGATTATGACCACGGATCTTATATCATTCACTGATGGAAGAGGACCACCACGGCGGCGAACTCTGGATATTCAGCGGCGGCGACGCGACTAATTTACCACCACACGCGCGCCACCAAGGTGAAGGGTGGTTGGGTCTCTTTATGATTTTGTATAGTTGCCAGGCTTTATCATTTGCATCGCAGTCTTGATTAGGATATTTATGTATTAGCCATAGTAAACGATGATACTACTTTTGTATGTTTAGCTTGATATTCATGTATTAGCCACTTTGGCTATATCAAAGCTATTCGCTTATATATGCATTTTGTATATCATAAGCCAGGCCTTTACCATGTAAATGTTTTTCTTTCAATCGAACAATTGAATCGCTACAATCGGGACAATTGAATTGCTTATGTCAGGGAAATTGAAGTAATCGTTTTGTCACCTCTATGTTAGAACAACTCCATGCTTGAAACAATTTTGGTCACTTACAGCCCAAAGATGCTCAACTTGAAATTCTCCATTATGCTAATTCACACACGCACTCCGGGATATTTCAATAGGGTTTGAATTCTGCTCGCCTCTTTCGCTGGTGATACCGGCTTTAAGCATGTTTGCAACCTAGATAAGTTTATAGGTACATCTGCATACTTGAAGACCAATTGTCTTCCAAAAAGAAAAGAAAAGAAAAAGCAAAGAAAAAAGAAAAAGAAAAGAAGAAAAGAAAATAAAGTCGTGAAGTTTTGCCTTGAAACCCTAAAAGCACTGGCCTCGAGGGGTGTAATGGCGAAAGCCTTTGAAACCCGACATGCCCTAAACTTAATCTGTTAGAGTCACTTCCATTTAGTGTTTGTTACATGGGTGGATAGGCAGAGTCTAACGACTTGTAGGTGCTTGATTTTCGAAATCATACGGAAACCCAATAAGCCTGCAGTTTGTGGTCAAGTGATCCTTTCGTCTGATGCCCTAAACTCCAATCGTCGAGTCATCTGGACCCGCTACACCTGACTGGGTGAAGTCGAATTTTAAGCATTGCTTCCACAATGTAGTTAAATGTTGTTAAGTGCGTGAATCATCCTTATCTAGGTTGCTCAACAAATTAAGGCCATGTCGTACAAGAATCAGGGAGGAGACAAATTTGCAATTTATCATTTAATCCGGTTATATAAAGAACCATTAAACTTAGGTGGAAATTCAAGTTGAGAATCATGGAACCAAGATTGACCTAGAATTGTTCTTGTATGATTTAGTTCTTCATAATGCTTACAATCAGATGTCAATTTTTCATTTAGTGCTAATGTTATACGTGTATATACCTTTTTCAATCATAAACTTTTGCGAATCACTACATGCATCTCCTTTTGTTTTTGCATTGCTATGGAGACTAGCAACGCCGGCTTAGTGTGGATTAGTGCCTAAAAGTGCAATTTTTGAACCCTATATTAGATAGGTTTTGAGTGTTTCAGGCACTAATCATGTCATTAATGCCAATTGAAGTGTTCAAGTCTTTAGTACCACTTTTATGCCATTTAGAGGGTATTTTGGTTGTTTTGCAGGTGTTTGCGCACTCTGGAGTTTAATTTTCGAGTCAAATGATGAATCATGAAGATTGATTCCAATGTTCAATATCAACTGTACCCCAAGAATCAATGAGAAAATCCAAGCAGCGAAGAAACGGATGCGAGAAGACATGATTTAAGATCAACAGCAGAATTATTGCCAGAGTTGCTTAAAATTTTCATAGGATTGCGAAAATTCTCGCAACCTTGCGAAAAATTTACAACCTTACCGAAATCTCCAAATTTCGCTAGATCACCTCAGCCAAGAAGAATCATTTTTAATTAAAAATACCCGATTTCGCTACTTCACAACAATTTTGTTAGCTAAATTTCATATTAGCTAAATTACCCGGCTTTAGCGAAATTTCCTTTGCTGCTATGTTCGTGATTTCGCTGGGGCCTAGCTAAATTCTTCACTCTAACAAATTTAATGCCTCATGTTTTGTAATTAATGCCAACCGACTTCAAATTCTGCGACATTTCGTCTCTTAACTTAGCCAAATTTGTAGGTTTTTCGTATTTTCATGCCTCGAGGTGGCCTATATAAGCCCCTCTCTTTTGTAATAGATATATAGAGAATTCTCTTTGGGGAGAATAATTGGAAGGAGAGAAGAATTTGTAAGTTTTCATTTGTAAATAAAGTCTCGTATTTTTAATTAGGTTTTGCTTTTCTCCCTTCTCCTTTCTTACTGTCACAAACACCCTCTCGAGGATGACAACTCAAGAGATGCTTGGCTAAGCCTCCTTATTTGAAGAGGAAGGAAGCTAGCCAGGGCGGCATATGTGTGCTGTCCTCTTGTACTAAAAGCCATAGAATGTGTTTATGACCCTCATCTTCAAATTAGTGTCAATAGCATTGAATGTTAATTCGCCAATACTCTCCATGTTTTTTAGGATACAAGTGTAATACTTAATGCTAGATGCACTGTGGTTTCTTGATGGTCTTTACGAGCCTCCTAAATGATATTTAAAATGCTGTGTGGTTTCAAACAAAGAAAAGGCCATAGATGCATGTTACTATGGTCGACTCAAATAGGAGTTGATTTCAAGGGTGAGGTTTGCTAGTTAAATATAGATCCTATATGCCTTGGACTATAGGTTGCATGTCATGCATGTCATAGCGAGGATAAAACAGGACACTTG
The DNA here is from genome assembly GCA_016808115.1 of Tetrastigma voinierianum. NCBI lineage: Eukaryota > Viridiplantae > Streptophyta > Magnoliopsida > Vitales > Vitaceae > Tetrastigma > Tetrastigma voinierianum. Next base: position 596,617 of record JAEQBH010000463.1, read on the forward strand.
TTTGCTAACTTACCAGAAGTTAGTGACCTAAATCTTCAAAGTTAACTTTCTCACCTTTAACTTTCAGTTTTACGATTCTCGGTTCAAACCATTCCTTTGTTTTTGAAACACAAATCCAGAAAGAGTCCAGATAAAGCCTTACCTTCATGCAACGTCTGAAACCATTTTTTAGGATGGCACTCATCCCGTGTTAAACCCTAGACGCCACTATCTGGAAGTAGAAAAGCGACTACGGCGGTGGGAGAACAGGTATATAAATTTTGTTGATTAGGATCACCTCACGCCCAGCGCAATCGGTAGGTTGAAACGTGGTTTTACGATAAATGAAAAATCCTTGATGAGCGCCCTATAAATTCCAATTGGCCTAGAAACTTGATCCCTTTTCTTGCGAGGGTGGAGGTGACTTCTCGATTACTTCAATCTTCGCCTATCTACCTCTCGCTCTTCTTTGAGATCCGATGTCCAAGGACAATACCCTGTTTGTACCATGAAATGGCACTTTTCCCAATTGAGTACTAAGTTGGTCTCTTCACATCTTGCCAGTACAGCTCTCAAGTTCTCTAAACAGTTATCAAATGAATTTCCCATTACTGAGAAATCGTCCATGAAGATTTCAATTGTCTTTTCCACCATGTCGGAGAATATGGCCATCATACATCGCTGAAAAGTACCCGGTGCATTGCAGGTCAAAATCCTTGAATGCGAGTACCATGGGACAAGTGAATGTTGTCTTCTCGATCTTCGGGAGCTATGGAAATTTAGTTTGTAACGAATATCCATCTAAAAGCAATAATATTCATAACACGCTTTAGTCGATCGAATATCGATATAACAGCGACAAGGAAAGTGATCTTTTTTAGTGGCATATTGACTCCAGATAATCAATACAAATCCTCCACCCGGTAGCGTTGCGATGGCGGTAAAGCGTTGTTTCGATCCTGATGACGATTGTTCCTCTTTTCTTCGGCCTTCTGGCCAGGCTTACCATGCCGCATGCGAAATGGGATAATCGCAGTGTCTAGCCATTTTAGCACTTCTTTACGAGACTGACCTCCTTCATTGTCGATTTAACCTTCTGGCTTCCATGAAGGTCTATGTCCCTCTTCTAGTAAAAATCACGATGCATGCACATAGAGGCGAATCCCTCGAGATCGACTAGAGACCATCCCGAGTGCATGTTTGTGATCTCGGAGGACCCTCAAATAACTTCTCTTCTACAGTATAGTCAAAGAATCTTTGAAATGATCACGGGTAGTGTAGATTCTACCCCAAGGTATGCATACTTCAAATGGCTAGGTAGAGGTTTTTGTTCCATTTTGGGTGGTTGCTCAATCGATGGGACCGGCGTTTATCCTTCACCAGGTCGAAGTATTTCCCTCTATTGTGTAGAAAGAGTCCATCCGTTTGGCGTATTCTTCACGCCTCTTCGCTCGGGTTCTCGGACTCATTCTCCACTAGGCTGAGTCTCGAAGGATCGGTGAGACCACTTTGGCTAGACACTATAGCCTCAACCATTTAAGCCATGAAGCAAGAGTATCACTTTTCTTTGGGTGTCTCAACTGCGTCAACACGTTGAACTTTACTTCCTCTTCTTGTACTCTCGATTTCGGTTCGCCCCCCTTTGTACATCGATCATTGCCTTGCCGATTGCAAGAAATGGTCTTCCCAGATTATTGAGGTATTTCTTTATCTTCCTCCGTATCGAAACAATGAAATCTTCTTTGGAAAGATAAATTTAATCGACCTTTACTAAGACATCTTCTATTATCCCTCTCGGATCACTTCAAGAATCTGTCCTTGGTGAAAGAGTGGTGTGGTCGGGCGGGCTTCTCTAATCCCAAGCGGCTTGAAAATGGATAAGGGCATAAGATTAATCTTGACTTGAAATCACATAGTGCTCTTTCAAAAATAGCATTTCCAATTGTGCAAGGAATAGTGAAAGCGCACGGGTCCTTAAGCTATGTGGCGACCCATCGAGAAAGGATATTGCGCATTCCTCGATTAAGTTCAGCATTTCGAAATCGACTAATCGTCTCTTATGGGATAAGATGTCTTTCATGAATTTATCGCCGGGCACATCTGCTCTAGGGCATCGACAAATGGGATATTGATATGCGGCTTTTGAACACATCCATGAATTTCGTGGTGCTTATCAGTTTATGCTTCTTGAGAATGTTGTGGGTAAGGAGGCTGGTATCTTTGACCTTTGCTTGTTAGAGTTCTCGATGGCTGTTTCTCCTGAAAGTACATTCTTTATACGCATCATCTCTTTTGCTTTCTGGGCCCGATTGACCTTCAGTCTCTTGTTCCTCTGTTGGGGGTTGTAACGGTATTTTCCAATTCTTTCCTGGCTTCTCGGCATGGTACCTTTAACATACTTTCGTTCCCATCTCTTCTTGGGTTTACCTCGAATTACTTTTAGTAAAGAACACAGGTTGTCTTTACATCGATAAATTTTCCATTGGCCCATTTATTGCCTCAAACTTCATTTGTCTTTGCTCAGTTGATATTAGGTTGCTCTTTCTTCCCCTGTTGGCCTTCGTTTCATTCATAAAGAAGCGAGAGTGGGGAAGTTAGCATGCGTGCGAGCTTGTTCTAAATCGACTTTTCGCCGGTTGGTTCCTTTATTTGATTCGATGGCATATTGTTACGATTATTCCGCCACCCATATCGCCCAGTTATTTACGACTATTACAGTTTACGATTGTTACTCCACCCTTGCCACTGATTCGATTCGATATTGTTTCCCAATACGGTCCTTCTTTGTTGCTTGATTGATTGATTAAACACGGACGCGTCTTTGGGCTTGCTCTTGTAGGGTTTTTGGCCGACATTCCGTCTTTGTTGTGCGGTCCACCAAAATTCACATAACTCCCATTGGTTTGTTTTTGGGTGCGTTTGCGGTTCCTTCTTTGTCTATTTAAACTGTTTAGTCGGTTGTGCGCGTGATTCACCAGTTGTTGGGGACCTGGTTATCACATTGCCACCGTGCTTACTAGTGTAGCCTTCTCTCTGAGCCAGATTAGTGTTGGTCGCGGCATCTTCTAAGATTTCATAAGCAGTGTGGTTTTCTTCATCGGTGCTCCTCGGTGAAGCATCAATCATTGCTTTCCGAGTTGTAGCTCGGACCATTATAGAAGGTGTGGACTTGCATCCATCCTGAAAAGTTTAGTCGGTGGTGTGGGCACTTCGCAATAGTCGTGAAATGCATCCCATGCCTCGCGGTTCCCCCTCCAGAGTTGTCAGGTGATCTCTTACTGGGATTGTGCAATTTTCAAAGTGGGAAGAACTTAGTCGAAAATTTTTACTAAATCATTCCATGTAGTAATGGAATAAATTAAATTGATGGTTAGCGATTGTTTAACTCTATCCCCGAGTGAAAGTGGGAACAACCGTAACCTTAGAGCTTCTTGAGTAACTCCGTTGTATTTGATAGTATCGCAAACTTCGAGGAAGTTAGTCAAATCATATTCCGAGGGTTCTCATGGGGTAGTCCATGGGAATAAGATACAGAAAGCATCACATGTCTTGCCAGTGACTTCAATTCGAGTGTTTCTGCTTCAATAGGTGGTCGATCGATATTTAATCTGAACAACCGGTTGGTGTATCTGAACTCATCTAATAGCATGTGAAAGGATCATCCCGGGTTTGTATAAACGGTCTGGGTGCTTGATTCCTTAGTGATTCCCAATTCGACCTCTACGTAGTTGTTTGTTCCAATGCCAAGATCTTGTTGCCCGGTGTTTTCCATGACTATTGGATTTCTAATGCATTAGTTCTGTTCTCGGGGCAATGCAATGCGAAGTCTTCGGCTCGGGATCAAACGGTGTTGGTTATTTTGATCTGGAGTAACCATGCTTACTAAAACCTATCACTGCTGATAACACACGAACGACAAAACCAAATTACGACTACTTGTAAAAATAAACAAAAGTAAAGAAAATTTGAGTAATATCTATTTGCTTAATTCTCTATATCAATCGATCAATCGACACTTGTGCTCCAAAAGCAGGGCGGAAGCGCTGATTGTATAAAATATACGCCTATATCATAAGTGCGTCGCCCCCAGTAGTATAGTGTACTCGTGGTATAGATATCGATCACGAGGACAGTGTATTATTCTGAGTTTTGCTTTTTTTAGATAATATACGGAGGAAATGACTCTAGGAGAATTCAAATATGTAAGATTACCTAAACTATTGAATTCAATTAAAGTATTGGTTTTGAAGCCTAGGGTTATATCTCCCCTGTCCTGCGTTCAATAAGTTAATCTTCTAAATATGTTATTATTCGGTATATTTACAATATGTCCCAATGTGAAGGAGGTGATCTTTTCTACAAGGTATCCTCTCTCGAGGTATATCCTTTATCTCGCTAATAGAATGGTATATCTCTATCCCGACTCGGTATTCCGAAATGCATTAATGTCCTAACTTGATTGCCACCTTCGGGTTCGGAATGAATATCTCTGTTCTGAATCGGTGAAGTCTGCTCTACCCCGGATCCACTGAATACCCTCATCTCTCCCCGAATCTCGGATCTCCGGTGTAATTATGCGATGTTGGCGGACATCGACATATGATTAAATCATAGAAATAGAATAGTTACAACATGTTAGAAGTAAATGAATAATATAAAGTTTCAAACTTTAATCCATGAACATATGACAAGGTTCAATATAACCCTAGAAATAGATCTAGAACATCATGAATGAAAGAAGAAAATGTTTAGTAGTAAAAACATCATTCTCCTATCCGAAAATATCCAAACAATGAAAGGCAGTCAAATCCAGGGCACTTCCTCGAAGTCTGTGTCACTCACGCTGCGGAATTAGTGCCTTTGTCATTGCCTTCCTCATCTCCCCCTTTTCTGAATCATTCGTACTTTAAATGATAGGGTGCAGATCTCGACGTGGGGACGTCGCGACGTGAGGACATCGCGACGTGACAGGTACTTCATCGCCTTGTTCCCATTTGCTCCAAAAATGCAGCACCGGCTATTTGCTCTTTCGCTGTGCTCTGCATTCTGAACATCAATCGATTATTCTAGTCCGCGAAAACTATAAAATTGCTCTAAAATAAACGGAAAATGGAAGCGGCTTGAGTATAATATGAGTGTTTAGGCGCTCATCCGACACCCTCTGGGGTTGGGGTTTAATTGTTGAACATTCCAGATTTGCGGTTTTGATTATTTTGTAGGTTTGAATCTTGCCCAGAATTTATATGAGTAGTCTTGATATTCATATAATGGGTATTGGAATATTAGTAGCTTATACCCAAATTTGTATCTTTGCTTTGATTTCGGGAGGCCTACGAGTGACCGCAGAGATGGAGATTCTGAGAGTAAAGAAGCGGTAACTTAGGGGTATGTTAGACTAATATCTTGGAACTAATGAACTACGAAAATTACTTTGATAGATCACTAATTTACTCATGGTGAGGATTAATTAGATGTATCAATTTAGTTAATCGAGAGGTTTCTGTAGTCTAATGAAAGGATCTTGATCCGTGTTAGCAAATATCTAATCAGGTGATAGAAAATTTTAATGTAGATTTGAAGGGCGAGATACCAATTACATTGGAGAACGCATTATCCTGTCTATGGGGCAAAATTCTTCAGTCATAAAATGGTTGTGAAGTGTTGAAAAGAAAAACAATCAAATCTTAAAGTGCCAAATTTTACAGTAGCTATTTAGACCCATTTGTCACTGAAAAGAATATGGTGTGTTAGATAATAGTGAGTATGGTGTATGGAGAAATCAAGGCTATACTACATTGCTCTTGGACAAATCTAGCATTCAACTCACAAATGTTGCACTTTGAGGAAATGCAACTGTTTTGTAAATAATTATCCCCGTCCACAGTGACTCTCTTCATACCTTTTTAGAATTAAGTAGTTTGTTTATTTAGGTAGATTTTAGGATTAATTTTAAATCAGTTTTGTTTCAATTAAATTGATTTTATTGAGCATCCTACTTGAGTGGCCTAAATAGTGAAAGGCTCTTGTAATCGGGGTGATCAGAATTCCAATTAGAGAGCCTCGATCCTGCATTAGTGCGATATCGGATCTAGAGTCCACTTTATTCTTGTATGACCCGTGCACTTGCGGAAGGGTTTGAGTGTTAGTAATACTTACTTTTCATTTTAGTTTTTAGTACACTGCACTGTTTCAAATCATTTTTTGAGTATTTACCACATTCACTCCCTTGACCATATTTTCACATATACAATCATTTGGTCGTTTTAACACCCGTTTTGCTTTTTGTTTCTTTTTGATTTTTTTTCCCATTTTGTCCCTTCTATTAGCTTCTGATTTTGGTTATTTTTGTAACTTTGCTTGAATTGGGCAGTATATAAGCCCCTGCCACTATAATCAAAAGGACTTTCAGCCCGCGTTTTTTTTCTCTTCTGCTCCACTTTCTCCCCTTTTCTTTCATTTTCTTTTTCATTTTCCCGGCTGCCAAACACACCTCTAAGGATGACAACTCAGAGGATGGTTGGCTAGGTCGTTCCCTACTCGAAGGAGGGTTCTTTGCTAGGAGTTTGGGAGGTAACTAACGGTTCCACATTCTTAACAAGTTTTTATTGGCATTTATGTTCCTATTTCTCACTCTAGGTTAGAACTCATTTGATATGCCTTCATTGATCAGTATTTAGCAATCTTTTAGGGTTCGGTGGATCTTGTTGCTAGATCCACCTAAGATTCATTGGTGCTTTCTATTTGTCCTTTGTGAGGTAGATCGGGAGGCGCGTTTTCATTTTACGGAACCATTAATGCTTTCGATAAATGCTGTTTTTCAAAGGGAAAATCATAGAGGTTTAGTTTTAAAAGCTAAATGAAGATCAGGTTCGAAATGACATAGGTCATTTCCTAGCCAGTAACGAGGCGAACCGGGGACCCCCTCGGTGAACTTTAGAACCGAATCGGCCCGACATAAGGAGACTTAACAATTTTATGTTGGCCCCCAAATTTCGAGTTTCGAACATTATCAATCCCTTTGTTTTTATAAATTCCCAAAATCCAAATTGGAATTCACCATTTTTGACTTCACTCAAATCATTTGTACGAAGAAAACCCATCCATGTGTTCGACCCTAGACCACTATACTGCAGTAGCTTGACTACGGCAGTAGGAGGAATATAGGATAAAAATTTTGTTGATTCCGGATCACCCTACTGTGGCACGAATCATGGACTAACAAGGAGCCCTATCTTTCTTATCTAAAAGTATGGGGTTATCTAGCTTATAAGAAACGAATTTTGTCAAACAAGCTAGAAGCTAAATCTAACAAGTGTTTGTTTGTAGGGTATCCTAAGGAGACAATTGGATATCGGTTTTACAACACTTTGGAACAAATATTGTTTGTTTCAAATTATATAGTCTTCTCAGAGGAAGAGTTTCTTCTAAAAGAAGACAATGGGAGCAAAGGTGAGCTTAGAGAAGTTCAAGATGTTCAAACAGACACAAATCAACTAACTTAATCCATAGGCCAGTTATTCATGTTGATGTAATAGCAACTGATCCTTCTAAACCAAAAGCACATCGTAGCACAAGTAAGGATACGTATTGTTCCAAAGAAATATGGATTTCTCATTAGTGAATAGTGGAACATATTGCTCACAGAGGTCGATGAGCCTACTACCTATGATGAATCTTTGAATAGTTCATAATATGATAAATGACTTGAAGCTATGAAGTCAAAGATGGGTTCCATGTGAATCAACTAAGTATGGACTTTGGTTGAACCACCTGAAGGGATAAAATCCAGAGCATGCAAGTAGATCTTCAAAAATAAGACTGACATGGAAGGTAATGTGATTAACTATAAGGCTAAGCTTATAACTATAAGACGATACTTCTAGTCCAATAGCTATGCTTAAATCCAAAAGGATACTCCTTGCCATTGCTGCTCATTATAATTATGATATATGGAAAATGGACGTGAAGACAGTTTCCGCAAAGGAAACCTACGTAAGGATGTGTGTATGACACAACTGGAGGTCTTCACACCTAGAAATAGCAATAAAGTATGCACACTTTAGAGATCCATTTATGGATTGAAGCAAGCATCTAGGAGTTGGAATATTCGATTTGATGAGACAATCAAAGCTTGTGTGTACAAGAAGGTTATTGGGAGGGCAGTGTTTGACTGATTTTTAACATAGACCAAAAACAATTGGGTCTTGATATTGTTGTTTGGAAAAATTTCTGACATTGCTACCAAGATTCAAATCAGTCCTAACATGACCTTAAAAACTTATGGGGCAGAATGATGTGATGGCCGAATCTTTAACACGACTACCAAAGACTATTAGAGTCCACAGCGGCGGTGCCAAAACTTGTTGAGACAAGAGATAATAAATATTTGTTTACTTTGTATGAGAAGGCTTCATTTGAAAGTTTGTTTTGGTCTAAATCACTGCAAGTGCATAGGTTGTACAAGTAATAAATGTGGATTTAAGTCCAGATATCGTTCCCACGAGGGTTGATGAAAAATCTAAAAAATCAATTACCCTATCTACTCAAGATCCTTATTATTTAAACTTCAAATTTAAAAGTGATTTGGTTTTAAACTATAGGAAATGTAAAAACTAAATAAAATTCTATAATTATATATAAAGAACTTAAATAATTGGATTGGAAAGTTCACTGGGTAAGTTAACGCTGGGAAATAGATCAGTGTACAATTATAAATTTATGCATCATTTTATAACATAGTTCAGGCATTAGTTTGAAATCTGAACTTGTCAAAGATGCAAGGTAATATAGTTTGGATTTCTCCATATATCATACATTTCACCAATTAGAGATCCATGATCCTTTTGAATACATGAGTTTAATCAATTACTTATAGAATATAATCCTCGTTCTAAGATCTGGGTATTTTTCCCTTTTAGTACTTCACACCCAATTCTTAGGACTGAAGAATTTCCCCCCCATAGACAAGATAATGGAAACCTTCTTAAATCTATTTTGCATCTCATCTTTCAAATCTAATGAAATTTTCTATCTCCTTGATTAGATCTCTGCTAACACGGGATCAAGATCCTTTCATCAGACTATGAGAAACCTCTGATCGATTAAATTGATACATCATCCAACTATTCTCACACCATGAGTAAATTAGTGATCTACAAAAGTAATCTTTCAGAGTTCATTAGTTCCATCAGATTAGTCTAACATACCCCCAAGTAACTGCTCCATACCCTCAGGATTCTCCATCTCTGTGTCACTCAAAAGGCCTCTTGGAAATCAGAGTAAGATACAGTCCTTTTCTAGGTACACGTTACTAATATTCTGAACAATTAATTTCTTGAACAACACCAATTAAATAAATTCAAGATTTCGAACTATGATGTTCTTTCAAATTGTGCATGAAATAATAATTAACATCGATCCATTCCAAGATGGAGCTTAGTCTTTCAAAATTAGAATACAAATAACAATGGCTAACTAATCAGGTAAATTCATTGAGATTACAAGCAAACTGAAATAAATGAACTCCAGAAAATTTCCAAATTCCATTCAAATCAAACAGCAATGAGAACTAAAATTTTACAATGCACCCGGCTCGAAACTTCGCACTAGATCAATGTTCCATCCCAAGAAAAACTAACTAAAATGTTAAGCTAAAACTAAATTAATGGAAAAGAAAATAAAAGAAAGTAAATAAATAAATGAATATATATATATATATATATATATATATATATATATATATATATCTAAAGGAGTCCGGCTACCTAGAAGTTCTTAGTTTTATGCAGGAAGTTCCTTACAGTGTCTAGATGCTTCTATTTATGTTTTCCAAATGATGGACAGACTGCCATAAATTTGAAACTATGGATCCCCAGAAATTTGGCCCAGTAGGTTTCTTTGGACATTGAAAAATTATGTCGCGACATAGACCAAACCATCTTTGTTCTCCAGCTTTGTCGTGGCTTGCAGTTTTCTGTCGTGACATAGTTTCGTGTCTTCTTCTTGAATTATGTCGCGACAGAGTTTGAAAATGTCACAACAGAGTTCGGTTGAAGTTGTCTTGTAATTGTCGCGACGTGGGTGTTTTGTGTCGCGACATAAAAACTTTGTTGCAACAACATTTCATTCTTTATTGCGCAAGAAAAATGTCGCGACATAAAATTTCTTTGTCGCGACAGAGCTTCTCACCCTCTAGCTTTTTTTTTTTGTCGCGATATAAAATACTTTTTTGCTCACATTGTGTTGCGACAGTCTTCTGTTCTCTTCTAGGCATTTCTCTTCAACTTTTGTCACGACATAGCTTTCCATTTTCGTTACCGATATTTTTGCCTTCAGCTCTTCATCTTTGTCGCGACATAGTTTACTGTGTTGCGACATTCTTTATGTGGTTCTTCTCAACCTTTGTAGTGACAATATTTTCTTTTGTCGTGACAGAGTTCCTCAAAACTGCATGTTGTTGTTGTTGTGACATAAAACTTCTATGTCGCGACATAGTCTTATGGTCTTGCATTGCTGAATCGGAACTTTATGTCGTGACATACTTTGAAAATGTTGTGACATTTTTCCTTCCTTGATCTTTGTCGCTAGTTGAACAGTTTGTTGCAACATTGAAATATTTGTCGCGACTAACTTGTCTTGACTTGTCTCATTGCTCTTCCATTCTCTGTCACGACATAATTTTCTTTTGTCACGATAGACTTTCTTCCCTCTGCAACTTTTTATGTCGCGATAAAGATTTGATTGTCGTGACAAAACTCTACTACCATTTTCTTTATCATTGTGGAGACAAAGCAAAATAATATTGAAACATTCTTCTTCAAGAATTTCTCAATCAATGTCACGACAAAAAAATCCATTGTCGTGACAAAGTTCTGTATTTTGATTACCATTAGCTTCATCTTTGTTGCAACATAGTATCTGCTAGTTCCCTTGAAATTATGTTGCGACATTCTGAAATTATGTCATGACATTTCTGCCTTAGCCAATTTTCTACTTCTTTTCTTTCTGGATTTGCTTCTTCTGCATTGAAAACCTACAAAACACAAAGTTTGTGAATATTCTATAATTCAGCATTAGAATGAGTCATAAACTTCCAAAAATATGCCAAAAAAATGGACAAAAAATAGATGAGTTTAGGACTCATCAAATTCCCTCAAACTTAAAGTTTTGCTTGTCCCCAAGCAAAGAAAATAAAATTTTATTTGTCCTTAAACAATTGAGCTTATGTTTTTTAAGTCTTTTCTGTTCTGCCCTAAACATCTTTTCTCTTGAATCCACAATTTAGCAGGAAAAATAAGTTAGTTGTAAAATTACGTTTGAATAAGTTTCTCATCTAGAACAAGGAAGATTTTCAAGTAAGTTCACTAAACAGGCAAATAATTCCTATAGTATAAACAATTTAATTATTTAACCTTGATTTGTGAGTGTGTTATGGTCTTCTCTCTTTTTCATTGGCAGATTAATTAATCTTCTGTGACAATACTTAGATAGTAAACTCCTCTTTGATTGTTCTATGTCCCATAGGCTTGTTTGTCATATTAATCTCCACTAATGTAGGCATATACCACCTTTAAGATCAATTAGGTCTTTTAGGCTTATAATGTGTGGCTTGGGTAATTGGGTTGATGAATGGACAATTTAAGCTCAATTATACCCAGATTCCACTTACAACTCAAACCTATTGCCTTCATTTTGCATCCTTGACTTTTTCCATTGATGCCAACTCTCAAGCATCCCCAAACTTGTTTGGTGCATCATGCTGCATACTTTCTATTTTGGTTTTTTTCTTTACCACATCCATACTGTAGATTATATTCCTAAGATTAGAAGCTTTTTAACTTTTCATTTTCTATCAGGGTTTATGGAACAGTGCAATGTTTTGTCTTTTTAAGCTTTCTACCACCCTTAACGAACTTTGGGTTAGTAACTCCCATGCCGGTTGGCATTAGGGTACTAGGTGTTGAAACACCCCTAAGAACTTAATTGTTCAAGGGAGGAAGGGTACAAGACAAAACTCATTCCTCCTTGATACTTTATCTTTTCCTAGCTTCTTTTCTTCATTCTTTTCATCTTTCATCATCTCAATTGGTTTTCCTTTCTCATCCCTTATTATCCTATTTCTCAATTTGAAATAATACTCTCCCAAACTTGCCCTCTTCTATTATTGATGTATTTGTCATGCAATCTGTGCAAATAAGGTTTCTTTATTGTAGGATTAGATTTAAGGGAGGATTTAGGCTTTTCATTTGTTGGATGATGATGAAATTGGTTGTTGGCTCAAATAAGGAACTAATGTATATGCATATGCATATTATAAGAGCAGGCTTTGAAAGGTTCAAACTTCCAAGAATGACCTATATCATTTCTTGTAAGTGGTATTGCCTAGGATTTCTCCTTGACTAATAATCTAACAAGTTCTAGGACTATTTGAAGATTAAACTATGATGGATCCCAAAAGATGTCCTTAATCTTAACACAATTTGTTTCAGAGGTACTTTTGACCATGTGCATTGTAGCGACCCCCGAGCCCGGTCTAACCCTAATGGCGAGTCCGAACCTAAACCCGAGAATGCTCATTATATTCTTTTTATTTACATTTTATTACTTTTTTTTTTTCAAAAGTGTCGCAACCCGAATCCCCGGCTCAACCCAAAGGGCGGATCCGAATCGGAGCCCGGTTTACTCCGACGTTTTCAATTATCTTATCAAAACATTTTCTTCGTGTTATTTCTCTTTAGGTTTTCGATTTGCGCGGAAGCATTTTCAAATGGTAGGCCCACAAACATTTACATTTCATAAAATGCAATTACAGTGAAGGCATTCCGTGCCCTTTCAAAATGATATACAAAACAAAACATTTCTTTGGAGTTCGACTATTTGTTCACAAAATAACCCATGTTCAAAAAGATAATGATATGTGCATGGCGGGATATGTACTTATACTCCGCAACTTGCTTTATGACTCTGCGCTTCACGATCTTGTCTTCCTTCCTGACTACTCGAAACCTGCGCATAGATAAAACTATCATAACATTTTCATTCTTAATTGGTTTCTATATAGTTCTATTTCAATATTCAATTTAACTTGGCATGCATTTAACATTAAACCATGCCTATTCTATCAACATATACTCATGCTATTCACTTTTGCATGCTTTCATTTTACAATTCATTTATCCTATCACAACATGCAATTTCAAGGCATCAATTCAATTCACAATTCAATTTATGAGATTTAAGCGTATACATAAAATCCATTACACTGCGTCAATGTTGGTTATTTCCACTTTGACTATTCAAATCACATTTAAATGGATTCGTTTGATGAATCTCGCCGCAGTATCATTCGGTATTAGCACATTTAACAATTCGGTCTCCCATCGCCCAGCCGGATGTCGTTTGGTGCACCCGACATGGTATCACTTAAATGCCATACGCCATCATGATGGATGCCGATTGGTGCATCACTTGATGGGACATTTCTTCAATGCCATACACCATCATGGCGGATGTAGGTGGTGCATCCTTAGTGGGACATTGGACAATTTCGGGGTGCCTTCGTGACGGATGCCGATTGGTGCATCTCGTCAGGCGGTTCAATCGGTATATCATACAATTCATTCGGTTTTCAAATATCACATTTCAATTCCATATTCACTTTCGTATTATCTTTTCAAAGATATACTCAATCTACAATATTACTTATTTCATATACTCATTCCCACGTACTCATTTCATATACTCATTCATGTACTCATTTCATATACTCATTTATGTACTCATTTCATAGTTACTTGGTAACTACCAAAATACTTGAAATAAGAATAGAGTCAGAGAACAAACCAATTATCAATTCCTTTTCTCTATCGATACTAGTCCTAGGTCAGGTTGTTGTCTTCACCCGCACTTAGTCAAATACAAATTCTTCATTCTTAGGGGCTAAACAAATAATCATACTAAACGAATATCGCCAGAAGTGACGAGGAAGCTTGGAAACGGCGAGTCTTAGATGCGTTTTCACTTAGTCTCATTCTTATTTAGACCCTCATTAATCGTTTCTTAGGGTTCTAAACAATCGGTGTATGAATACGGGACTTGCGGTGCAAAAATAGCCAGCGAAATTCTTGGAAGTATTGAATGCCAGGGTACCACTTTGGTTGGTACCGGTACGATTCCTCACTACCGGTGGGTACGGTACGATTTGAGTGGTACGGTACCACTGCCTTGCATCATGAGTGCAGGTACCACTCTTGATCAGGTACCCGGTTGAGTTTGCTTGAGAAAATCTTGAATTTGACATTTTCATCCATTTTTCTTCTAAACCTTCTCCAATTCATCCCATGTCAAATCCACCATCGAATCCACAAAAACAACTCAAGATGGTTTAGAATCAATAACCCCTTTTCTTAAGTTGGGGCTTTCCCCGAATCAAGAACATAAGAGGAAGTTAGGGTTTGATTTTCTTACCTTATCTCTTCAAATCTTCTCTTGTAGGTTTAGCTGATCCCTTAGGAGGAAGGAAATAGGAAGCAAACCCAACCAACCCTCCTTCTTGCAAGCCCTAACATTTCTCCCCTTTTCTCCTCCCATTCTCTCAAAAACGGGTTTGCTCAACAAATGAGCTCCCGAGGCCACTTTTAGTCTTCAAAATCCAGCAGTGGTGCGTATGATTGTCTCATTGATTTTATTTTCTGTCTTTACTGGTCTTCAATTCTTTATTTCCATAAGGCCTTGTTTGGCTTCTTTAACTCATTTTCATTTTAAGTCTCTATTATTTTTAGCCCGTTCATTTATCATAAATTCACCTAGACATTTATTCTTTATAACAATTGACCCTTAGGTCCTCATTTTACGAATTTCCACATTTGCCCTTTTTCACTTGGGTTTATTTCCGGGTTCAATCAATTTCTCATTTTAGCATATAATATTCAATCATATGCACATACCTAATTCACATTTCTGATTTATCAATTTATCAAATTTCCCGGAAAAACCCAAGTTTGGCTCAATTCATACCCAGAATATATATAAAATTATTATAAAAATTCTAAGATATTTTTGGGGCGTTACATGCATTGTTTATCAGGATTTATAATAACTAAACTGTTTACAAAACCAAAAATTATGAGTCTTATCTGTTCCGTCATTTGTGTAAATCTTCATTAGTCTTGAAGTTCAACATATTCAATGATAATTTTACAACTTCCTTTTTCAATTCATTTCATCCTACCCCCAATTGGTTTCAGAACTGTGTTTTGTTTGGTTTTTGGACATGTTACTATGCTGTTTTACAACTCAAAGGCTTACACAAATCAAAACATTCAATTCAGAAAAATTTAACATAGCAACAATTCAATTCAGTCATTATTCAAATTTCACCAAACAATTCACAGCCACTTAGCAAATAAACCTAGGAAAACTGGTTTCTCCATTATTCAACAAAGCTATACAACTAAAAATTCATCAATATTTATTTATTTAAAATCAAGAAATGAAAAAGAAAATAAACAAAAGAAAAGTGCAAGAGGAAAATGGACAAGTAGTTCAAACTTATAACCAGCAGATGAAGGAGAGAATTTGGGGAGTTAGATTGGTGGTCTTCTATCCTTGCTACCTTCTTCTTTGTTTAATGCAAACCACTCCATGGAAAGAGCCATTTGCTTAATAAGATCATCGTGTCTCTGCCTAATGGTATTTAGGGTTCCCTCAAATTCACCTTGGGCAGAATACATCTTGATCAAATTATTGTTTACCATATCTAAACTCTCAGTCCATAACTTTTCCCTGTAGTTGAGGGTTGCCTCCATGTCCTTGTCCCTCTTCTCTATCAGGAGCTTGATTTCCTTCTGATGCTCTTTATATAGATATCCAAACGCATCTACCTTTTGCATCAAATTTTGGTCCATTGCATCCTCTCTCTCCTTCATGATCTTCAACAACTCACTATCCCTTTTTAGTTGATCTGAAATGAAAGATCTCTCCTTTGTCCTTTGTTCTTCACTCAATTATTTTTCTCTTTGTTCCAATTTACTCTTCCATTCTTCGTCCCTTTGTTTGAGTCCATCCTCTAAATTTTGATCTCTTCTTCTCAGCTCTGCATCCATATACTCATCTCTCAATTGTTGTTGAATCTTTAATTGTCTGTCCCTCTCCTGCATCTCTTGCCTTATGACTCTTAGCATTTCCATTACTTTTACAGTTTTGCCTTGTTGCCTTGAGCTCTCAACTGGCTCCTGATGGATTTCTCTTACTTTTGAGGATACAATCAAGATGGGGCTCAAGCTTCTCTACTTCTGTTGATACTCTTGAGCTGGGCTCTCAAACTATACTTACTCAATGTCTTTGTTATCCCCTTCCTCATTTTCAGCTTCTACTTCTTTTTCCTTGCCTCTATTCTTAAGCCTCTTAGTTATTCCTGTCAATGTCAGAGGAGAAGCCTTAGGGCATGTTTCTTCTTCTTCCCAATCTCCTTCCACACCTCCAAGGATACATAGTCTGGTGATTAGTGCAGGATGGGGTATTAATCCTCTGTAGGTGCCTCTATAGTAACTCAAAATAGAGTTCTCTATTATCTTCCCCACACTAAATTTGTACCCCTTTAGGATAGCATACAAGAGTATTGCCTCCTTCTCTCTGATTGTGCTAAGGTGTTTAGATGGTAAAATGATTGAGCAAATGAAATAAAACCAAACCTTAGCCTCTTCAGTTAATGAGCCTCTTACAATAGACTCGTAGAGATTCTTCCTTGTGGAATTCCATTTCCCCTTCCCATCCGCCAACAGATCAACAATCTTTGGTAAATTTGGTTCTTTTACTAGTCTCTTAAGCTTCAAACCATTCTTTCTTTCGTTCAAATTGAAAGTTTCATCGATTTTCTCCCTACTAAACGATATCCACTGACCTCTGACATACACAGTATTTTCCTTCATTCCTATCATGTTCGAGTAAAATTCCTTCACTACATCCATAAACCCAAGAGCTTTATGCTCACATAATAGATGCCATCATTTCTTCTCAATTACTTCTTGGAAGGGTGAGATTAGCCTGCTGAAACCTCTTTTGCCAATGAAGTCATTGTCTCACCAACTTGTCCCTCAAGAGAAGAAAAAATAAGCAAGCTACGAAACAAAATCGCTCACTTTTCATTCCTGCTATGTTCAAACTATTGACTCCTCTTTTTATTTTTCTTGTTTCTTTACTAGGTTGCTCGGTCTTTGTTCTTGCTTTTGGTATTTCTTCCTCATGCACTACTCTTAGTTGAGTTTCTTGAACAACTTCTTCCTCAACCTCTGCGTATTCTTCCATTATTTCATTCAGGTTCGAAATCAGCTTTAATGGGTCAGACATGGTCGAAATATGGTTTGAGGATCTAGGGATTTTCGAAGGAAGATGAGAAAGAAATTTGGTGAAAGAAGATGAGTTGGTTGATGGTTTATGAGGAAGGTGGTCTTTCAGTTTTCAAAATTCTCTATTTATAAGTCAACTAATTATTTATGCTTATCTAATCTTCGCAACAATAAAAATTTATGTCGCAACATAAACCTTAGGTTTTAGGCTTAAGTTATGTCGTGACATAAAAATAATTGTTGCGACAAACAATTCATTTAGGGTTTTTGGAACTTATGTCGCGACAAAGAAGAATAATGTCGTGACATAGTTCATTATACTCAAGTAAAATAATGTCGCGACATGAAAAATATGTTGCAGCATAATTTTCTGCAACTTCAAAAAGAATTATGTCGTGACATAATTTCCTACAATTTCACAAAGGCTAGAAACGATCTTTGTGAAGCGTTTAATGATGTCGACAAAAGTGAATTAATGTATAACAAGAAAGGTATGTCGCTATTTCAAATCCAGTGAATTTTCCTCAAATTGCACATTTAACATTCTTTCAACCAATCAACACACATAGCATTATGCAATATATTCCTCTGACTCCGTCATACTTGTGAAGACCCCGTCTAACATCAAGAACCTCAATTCAAGTATGAACACCGTCTCAATTCTTCCACTCATATCCTAATTCCAACATGATTATCATCAAGGTATTCAAAAGAATAGACCACAAACAAAGCTATTATTCATTTTCTGCTCTTAAAATAATAATAATAATAATTCATTCCCCCAAACTTCAACTATGAACTATGATTAAAAAACAAGTTAGGGAAAAAGAAAAACTCCCCCTTATACCACTTTCTACATGATGAGTCTAAGAAGGAATGCTTCCAAATTAAACCCATTTCTAATATAGCTTCAATGTCCTGAAAAATTAACAATATCACCAAATAAAATTTCAAACAAAATTAAAACTAGACTTCAAAAACACAAAATTTAACAAATTCAAATTAAATATGAGAATTAAAAGTTACTTGGGTTGCCTCCCAGAAGTTGCTCAGTTGAATGTCTTTAGCTAGACATTTGCTGCAAATTATTTTCCTTTAAGCAAAATTCTTCTTTCTCTTCAAAATCTGGAACTAATCTTCATTTTTTTCCCTCCAAGGTAATGATTCAACCTCTAACCATTCACTTTAAACTCACTTCCAGAATCAATTTTTAGTGTCACTGCTCCAAAGGGTGTATTTGCTACTACTATGTAAGGACCACTCCATCTTGACTTCAATTTTCCTAGAAATAGCTTGAGCTTAGAACTGTATAACAGGACTTCCTCTCCTCATGTGAATTCTTTCCTTAGAATTTTCTGATCATGCCACTTCTTTATCTTATCCTTGTAGATCTTGGAATTATCATAAGCTTCATTCCTCAACTCTTCCAGTTCATTCATTTAGAGTAATATCTTTCGTTGGCAGCTTGAAAATCACAATTCAGTTTCTTAATAGCCCACATAGCTTTATATTCAAGTTCTAGACGAAGATGACAAGGTTTTCCAAATACAATTCTGTATGGGGACATTCCAATAGGAGTTTTGTAAGCAGTTCTATAAGCTCATAATGGATGATCTAGCTTTATAGACCAGTCTTTTCTGCTTGAGTTCAATGTTTTCTCTGGAATTTTCTTTATCTCCCTATTGTAAATCTCAACTTGCCCATTTGACTGAGGGTGATAAGCCAATCTCATTACATGTCTAATTCCACATCTACTCAATAGTTTTGCAAAATTCTTGTTTGCAAAATGGCTTCCCTCATCACTAATTATTGTTTTGGGTGCTCCAAATCTTCTAAAAATATTTCTTTGAATAAATCCAACCACTGTGTTGGAATCAATTTTAGGACAATCTACTGCTTCCCCCCATTTGGATACATAATCCACAACTAGGAGGATGTATAGATTTCAAAATGAGGATGGGAAAGGTCTCATGAAGTCTATCCCTCATGCATAAAAAATCTGCACCACCAGGATTCCTTGCAGGGGCATCTCATTTCTTCTGCTTATGTTGCCCATTCTCCGACCTTTATCACAATGTTTTACCTATTCAAAATAGTCTTTGAATAGAGTAGACCAATAAAAACCTTATTAGAGAATTTTATGGGTTGTTCTCTCTCTTGCAAAGTGTCCTCCATATGTTGCCCATTCTCCGACCTTTATCACAATGTTTATGGTACACATCTTCTGATAATCATATCTGCTCCTCTTTTGAAAAGTAGTGGATCATCCAAAATATAAAATCTGCTATCAACTCTCAACTTTCTTTTTTGCTAGTGGCTGAACTTAGGTGGCATAATTACACAGGCTAAGTAATTTACAATATCAGCATACCAGGGTATTTAGACTGATAACACAAATAGCTACTCATCAGGAAAGTTCTCTGCTATTTCACTTTCCTTTTCCTCTTCAGTAGTCTTTTCCATTATAGACAAGTGATCAACTATCACATTATCACTACCCTTTTTGTCTTTGATTCCTAAGTCAAACTCCTACAACAGTAATACCCATATGATCAGTCTTTGTTTGGCATCTTTCTTTGTTATTAGATATTTAATTACAGCATGATCAGTGTGTACTATAACATGGGACCCTAATATGTAAGGCTTGGGTACCACAAGCAAACACCATTGCCCGACATCATTTTTATGGTTGAGTAGTTCTCTTGTGCCTCATTGAAGGTTTTGCTGACATAGTATATGGCCTTGAATATCTTCTTAGTTCTTTGTCCCAATACTACTCCCATTGCATAGTCACTGGCATCACACATTACTTCAAACTCCTTATCCCGGTCAGGTGTTACCATGATGGGAGTTGTAACTAGTATGGACTTAATTTCTTCAAATGTAGCTTCGCATGATTCATCAAAATCAAACATTGCATCTTTTTCCAACAATTTGCATAATGGTCTGGAGATTTTTGAGAAGTCCTTTATTAATCTCCTATAAAACCCAACATGTCCTAGGAAACTTCTTATCCCTTTAATTGTTATAGGTGGCATGAGAGTCTTTATAATAGAAACCTTTATTTGTTCTACTTCTAACCCACTTATAGAAATTTTATGCCCCAAGAGCCCTCTGCTACCATAAAATGGCATTTTTCCCAATTCAAAGCAAGATTTTTGTCTTAGCACCTCAGAAGTATTGTTTCCAAAATTTTTAAGCATTTCTCAAAACTAGATCCATATACTGAGAAGTCATCCATGAAGATTTCCATAGCCTCTTCCACTAAGTCTGAAAACATAGACATCATACACCTTTGAAAAGTAGCAGGAACATTACATAATCCAAATGGAATCCTTCTAAAAGAAAAGGTGCCATAAGGACATGTGAATGTAGTCTTCTCTTGATCCTCAGGAGCTATGTCAATTTGGTTAAATCCAGAATATCCATCAAGAAATAGTAATGGGGTGTCCTGCTAACCTGTCCAACATTTGGTCAATGAAAGGTAG
The DNA here is from genome assembly GCA_016808115.1 of Tetrastigma voinierianum. Lineage (NCBI taxonomy): Eukaryota > Viridiplantae > Streptophyta > Magnoliopsida > Vitales > Vitaceae > Tetrastigma > Tetrastigma voinierianum. The sequence continues at coordinate 617,429 of JAEQBH010000463.1, forward strand.
AGGGCAATGATCCTTTCTTGTAGCAGTATTCAGTTTTCTATATTCTATACACACCCTCCATCTTGTCACAGTTCTTGTAGGAATCAATTCATTCTTCTCATTTATGATCATAGTGAATCCACCCTTTTTGGGAACCACATGAACTAGGCTCACCCAAGGGCTGTTTGAGATTGCATATATGAAACCTGCATTCAGCCATTTCAGTACTTCTTTTATGACAACTTCTTTCATTATTAGATTCAGTCGTCTTTGATGTTTAATGGAGTTCTTTGCATTATCCTCCAAGAGGATCTTATGCATGCAGATAGAAGGACTGGTTCCTTTCAAATCTTCTATTGACCAAGCAATTGCTTCCTTGTATTTTCTAAGATTTTCAAGTAGTTTATGTTCTTCATGCTCAGTTAATGCAACTAATATAATAACAAGTCTTGCCTTTTTTGGCTCTAAGAAAGCATACTTCAAATGTCTGGGTAATTCCTTCAAGGTTAACCCTTCTAAACTTGTTTCTGATTCTTTTGCCTTCTCTTCATGGCTGCATTTTTCTGGGCTATTCTCATTCACTTAAGACTGTTTCTTTTAAATCAAAACTAGAATTCAGCCATTCACAATCAAGATCATTAAGATGCTGGAAATTCATCTCATTTTCATTAATTGAATTATGAACATTACAACCAAACATCAGCTCATAATTGATGGGAACTATTATTACAATATGTACTTTCACAATCAAACTGTTTCAGGCTTTTGTTTAAGTTTAAGTGTACTGCTTCTTCTCCCACCTTGAGAGTGAGATCTCATTTTTAACATCTATCAAGGCAGCTCCAATGGCTAAGAAAGGTCTTCCAAGCAGCAATGGAACTTGTGTATCTTCCTCCATATCCATGACTATAAAGTCCACAGGGAAAATGAATTTTCCCACCTTGATGAGTACATCTTCAAGGACTACTTCTAGTTGTTCCATTGTCATGTTTGCCATCTGCAAGGTTATAGCTATGGGAGTAAGCTCCCTTAAACTAAGTCTCTTTACCACTGAAAATGGCATCAAGTTGATGCTAGCTCCTAAGTCACATAAAACCATCTTGAATTCAAATTTCCCAATGGTGTAGGGAATGGTGAAGCTGCCAGGATCCTGCTTCTTCTCTGGTAAGATCTTTTGGATCACTACACTGCAAGTTGCTGTCAAATTCACCAATCCTTCTTCGAAAAATTTTCTTTTCTTACTCAAAATGTCCTTAAGCAACTTAGCATAGTTAGGCATATGAATCAATGCCTCAGTAAAAGGTAAATTAATCTATATCTTCTTGAAGACCTCTAAGAATCTAGAGAATTGTTCCTCCATTTTTGCTTCGTGAAGCCTTTGAAGGGAATGGAACAGCAGGCATGTAAGCTTGTTTTTCTTCTTTCTTTTTCAATTCTCCTTTCTCCACCTGCTACTTAGTTTACACCTCTTCTTCATCAATCTCTTCAGTCAATTCTAAATTGCTAAACTTAGTCTCTTTTCCAGTTTCTCCTTTCTCTTCTTTTTCAGTCTTTTTCTGTTTTCTATCTCTTTTCCACTCCTCAAATTCACCACCATACAATCCTTAAGATTCTCCTTTGTATCACTTGGGAAGGCATCCTTAGACTGATTCTGCATAACTAAGGCCAGTTGCCCTACTTGCGTCTCCAGATTTTTCAAAGAGGCATTAGTGTTGGCATGAAACACATTTGTGTTTACCTGAAATGCTGCAAGTTTAGCAAATTTCTGCTCATGAATATTCAACAACCTCTTATTTTCTCCCATGAATGTCAACATCTAATCTTCAAAGGAATGAGATCTCCCTTTGTCCCTGATTTTCTACTCTCTTACTTCACTTCTTTGTTGTTTTTTCCTTGGAACCCGTGTGGAAGCGGGAAATTGTTATTTGAAAATTCTGCATTGGTCTTAGACCTTGTTGTGCTCCACCTCCATATGAGAAATTCTCATGGTTCTGATCTTTGGTGTGTATTAAGGTTATAGAGATGAGTTTGGATTAAAGTTGTAGCTTCTATTAGCGTTGAGAAACCGTGCCTCCTCAACTTGATAAGGACCCTCATAGGCTAGTCCCTCTTCAGCACTAATCTTTTGCTCATTTCTTTTAATTGTTTCCACTTCATATGCTGAGTGCATTCATTCTATCTTGGTTTCCCATCTTATTCATCAATGCATCAAGTTTTTCTTATATGTCAATCATTCTATTCAACTCTATAACCCCACTTCCTTCCAGTCTACTGCTGCTCCCTGAAGTTTCAGATGGAACTCTATAGTTGCATTTGGCAAGATCTTCAATCAAGTGTCTTGCCTCCTCTACACTCTTCCTCTTGAATGCTCCACAGCAAGCTGCATCAATTATACCTTTGGAGGTGTAGTTTATAGAGTGATAAAAGATGTCCATCTGTGTAGTTAGATCAATGCCATATGTGGAAAACAGCTATATCGATTTAAGCTCATAAAAGATTTTCAATAGCTTTCTCAACTACTGCAGTTAAAACTATTTTTTTAATTTTCTGAAATTTTTGATAAAACAGAGAAAAATGTCTAAATTAGAAATTCTCTCTTTTGTTTGAATATTGATATTTAAATTCTTCTTCGTCCCCAGCAATGGGAGGGTAGTGTTTGATTGATTTTTAACATAGACCAAAAACAATTGGGTCTTGATATTGTTGTTTGGACAAATTTCTGACATTGCTCCCAAGTACTAAATCAGTCCTAGGCAACAGAGCTAAAAACTTGTAAGGACCAAATGATGTGATCAACTAAATCTTCAACACAGCTACCAAAGACTATTTAGTCCCTAGCAACGACATCAAAAACTTGTTTGAGACCCAAGATAATAAATATGTGTTTGCTTTGTATGAGAAGGCTTCATTTGAAAGTTTTTTTGGTCTAAATCACTGCAAGTGCACAGGTCATACAAGTAATAAATGTGGATTTAGAATCGGATATCGTTCCGCTAAGTTGATGACAAATCCTAAAAAATCAATTACCTAGTCTACTTTCGAGATCCTTACTATTTGAACTTCGAATTTAAAAGTGATTTGGTTTTAAACTAAAGGAAATGTAAAAACTAAATAAAATTCTATAACTATTTATAAAGAACTCAAAGAATTGGATTGGAAAGTTCACTAGGTAAGTTAACACTGGGGAATAGATCAGTGTACAATTATAAATTTCTGCATCATTTTATAACATAGTTCAGGCATTAGTTTGAAATCCAAACTTGACAAAGATGCAAAGTAGTATAGTTTGGATTTCTCCATACACCATACATGTAACGCCCCAAAAATACCGTAGAATTTTTATAATAATTTTATTATATGTTTAAGGTATAAATCGATCCAGATGAGGATTTTCCGAGAATTGATAAATGATTAAATGAAAATGTTAAATGTTATATGATTGAAAATGAATATATGATTGAATGATACATGCTAAGTGATTAAATGATTGAACTCGGAAATAACCCAAGTGTAAAAAGGGCAAAAATGGAAATTTGTAAAAGGAGGACCTAAGGGTCAATTGTAAATAAGTTTATATGTCTAAGTGTAAATATGGGGATTGAAGTGAAAATAGAAATAAGTATGGGCTATATAGCCATTTGGGAGAACTTAACCCAAAAATGGATTTTTAAAGAAAGCCAAACAAGGCCTTATGGGATTTAGTGAATCAAAGACCAAAAGTGGTCTAAGGGAGCTCATTCTTGAGCTAATCCCATTTTTGGAGAAGGAGAGAGGAGAAAAGGGAGAAGAGAGCTAGGGCAAGAAAAGGATCAAGCTTTGGGTGGGATTGTTTCCCATTTTTTGCTTCTAAGAGAACGAGCAACCTACAAGAGAATATTTGAAGAGATTGAAGGTAAGAAATCAAACCCTAGCTTTCCTCTTAGTGATTTTTGATTTGGGGAAAAAAATCCTTAACTTGGGTAAAGGGGGTTTTGATTGGTTCTAACGCACTTAAGGAGTTGTTTAAGTTGGATTCCTTGGTAGGGTATTATACACAGGAGTTTAGAGGGAGAAATTTTGAGTTTTGTGGGTGAGAAATGGCAAAATCTGCCATTGATGGGTAGAACCAGCGAGTGGTACCAGTACCAAAAGTTGGTGGTACCGATACCGATATCTGGAGAATTGAATCTTAGGTACCAAAAGTTGGGGTACCGGTACCCATTCACAGTGAAGGGTAGCGCGGTCTTGATCAAAGTGGTACCACGATGCGATGCTTGAGCAACCTTTGTTTTATACCCTTGCCTTTGTTAAGTCGTATTCGTACACCGATGGTTTAGGGACCCTATTAAAGGTTTAATGGGGGTTCATATAAGAGTATACAAGATAGAAAACGTACCGTACCTTGCCACTAGGAGAAGCTTCGTTTAGTATGATTATTTGTTTAACCACTAAGAGTGGAGAATTTGTATTTGACTAGGTACGGGTGAAGACGACAACCTGACCTAGGACTAGTATCGAAAGAGACAAGGGATTGATAATTTGGTTTGTTCATTTAACCTCTATCCTTACTTCAAGTGTATTGATAGTTTACTATGTAAATGTGAAATGATTGTATGGAATATGCATACTTCAATTGAAAAGGTAACCTGAAATCGCATAATGTTTTGAAATAGAGAAATTGGGATGAATTGTCAAATATTTGCTTGTGTGAATTTATTTGAATTGCAAATGATGTTGTCATATTGTGACCTAACGAATTGAAGTGAATTATTAATGACCCACTTAGCAAGATGCACCAATCGGCATCTGCCATGATGGAAGAATTATATTGCTAAATGTCCCACTTAGCGGGATGCACCAATCGGCATCCGTCATGATGATGTATGACATTTATTAAATGACCCTCATGGCGGGATGCACCAATCGACATCCGTCATGATGGTGAACCGAAATTGCTAAAGGGGTAAGCACATTACCGAATGATACACAAGAAGGGATTCACCAAGTGGAATCCGTCGTGAAAATAAATTGAATAGTTAAGGTGACATAACAAACTTTGATGAATGAAAATGAGATTGTAAACCAAATACATCTTTATGAGTATATGCTTAAATCTCATGAATTGTTGCATTGAAAATGCATGTTTGTAAATGAAGGTATGTACAAATGTATAAGCATATGTATTGTTTTTGCATTGACCATTGAAATAGAGTAACAAGCATGATTGGATAAAGGCATGTTGTGTTGGATAGAGAACTATATAGAACCACTAAGCATTAAAATGCTTAGCGTGTAGTTTTTAACTATACGTAGGTATCGAGTGAACAGGAAAAAAGGCCAAGAACAAGAAGCGCAAAGTCATAGAGAAAGCGTGTGGCGTATAAGTATATACTCCGACATGAGCATACATCGCATTCTTGAACATTGATATTTTGTAATCAAACAAGTTAAACTCAAAAACATTGTTTTGTACTCCTTTTTGAAGGGGTATAAAATGTCTTTAATGTAAATGTGTTTATATAAATGTAAATGTTTATGGGCCTATCGTTTGCAACCGTTTCACAATATTTAAAAAGACCTTGTGCCTATGGTAAATGAAATGCTTCCGTATAATTGAAAACTCTAAAATGAAATGACATAAATAAAAATGTTTTTTTTATAAGATAAATGCAAACGGTCTAAGTAAACCGGGCTCCTGTTCGATTCCGCCATTCGGGCCGGGCCAGGGATTCGGGTCGCGACACTTTCGAAAAAAAAAATGGGTGTTACACTTTAATGGTATCAGAGCATCCCGGATCTGGTTCGGACTTGCCTGTCAGATTCGGGCCAGAAAGGGTGCTACAATACATTTGTAGCAACTGACCCGATCCGGCCAGTTGTGAATCAGAATCGAAACGGGGACGCTCGTTAATTCTTTTTGTTTATTTTTCATTTTGTTTGTTGTTTTCTTTTTCAAAATATCAGCGACTGAATCCACGGCAGGCAAGATGGCGGATCGAGCCGAAGCCGGTTTACTCCGACATTTTCATTTATCTTATCAAAACATTTATTTATGTCATTTCTTTTTAGGGTTTTCAATTACGCAGAAGCATTTTCAAATGGTAGGCCCATAAACATTTACTCTTATCCAATTCGTTTGCAAAATGGCTTATCTTGCCTTTACAAAATGATACACAAAAACGATGGTTCGAGTTCAACCCCTTTTGATGCAAATCATCACATGTTCAAAGATATGATATGCAAATGACAAGGTATATACTTATACTCCGCAACTTTCTCTATGACTCTACGCTTCTTGTACCTGGCCTTCTTTCTTGCTCGATAGCTGCACGAGATAAAACTATACGCCCAAGCATTTTTCATGCTTAGTGGTTCTATACAGTTCTATTCCAATCTTCAATTCAATATGACATGCATTTAACATTAAACCATGCCTTGTATATCAAACAATACTCATGCTTATTCATTTTCGCAGGTTTTCACTTTACAAATCATTGATCATAAAAATATATATATGCATTTTCACATGCAACAAATCATACCACAATTCAATTCATGAGATTCAAACGTACACTCTTAGTGTGTTTAGTTTACAAATCCCATTTACACTCATCAAGTTCGTTATTTTACTTTGTCTATGCAATTCACATTCATGACAGATTCCGTTCAGTGAATCCCGTCCTTTTTATCATTCGGTAATGTGTTTACACATTTAACAATTTCGGTCTCGCATCATGACGAATGCCAATTGATGCACCCCACCATGTGATCCTTTAAATGTCATACACCATCATGACGAATGTCGATTGGTTCATCATAAAAATTAGGAACATTTCTTCAATGTCGCCACCATCGTGACGATACGATTGGTGCATCCCGCCAAGTAGGACATTGGACAATTTCGGGGTGCCTTCATGACGAATGCCGATTGGGGCATCCCACCAGGCTGTTCATTTGGTATATTGATTCAATTCAAGATGTCAATAATTGACCAATTCATTTACAAATTGATTAATTTTTCACATGCAATTAATCGTCAATCATTTCAATTATCCCATTGTCAAATCCATATGCACTTTTGTAATATCATTTCAAAGATATTCTCATTCCATATAATCATTTTATATTTATTTGGTATTGTGACGCCCCATTCCCGAGGGTCCGTTGACAACCCGTCAACCCGCGGAATACTTGTGGATGTCGGGTAACCCGACACCACTTACGAAATCGAGCAGAGTCTCCTTTGTACGGAGAGCTCTACCCAAAGTACAAAACTTGTCCCAATAATCACTTGATGACCACACGGGTCCAAATGCAAGTAAAATAATGCCATAGGCCCTGCATCATCTAAGTACATCAACTATATACAATAGTTCAAGAGTTAATATATCACTCTTAACTCAACATATATTAAATTACAACATTCTAATACATTATTTATACAACAACCGGCAAAGCCACAAGTCGGCCTTCAATACCAGGAAATGGCCTCTAATGAGTGTCGCCTTCACGATCGCTCCTTGTACCTGAAATGGTGATCCCTCGACAGGGTGAGCAAAGCCCAGTAGAGATAATTTCCTACATGGGTTACTCCCCACCTAAGTGCACATGTCATGGCAAAACAAACACATTCAAGCAATTACATGAACCTACTCGAATGTCTACATGACCGATCCCGTGTCTCGAGTCCTCATCGACTCCCATCACATATGCCTAAGCTGAATGAGAGTAAAATCACAGTTTTCAAAACAAAAGCTTTTTGTTCTCGAGAAGCTCACTACAGGCCCAATTAAAAATATTGGACTACCCTCGAGGGGGCGAATTCTTTGGATATTTCTCACAGAGAAGCAGTCCTTGGTTTCTGCTCATCAGTGATGTTGGACAACTCCAAAGCGATTCTTTGAAAAAATCTTCGTCGAAATTCCTTTTCACGACATTTTTCGTTTTGTTTCATTTCATGTCATCTCCTCTACAATATTCTAGGGTGCCCGGTGCATATGGAATGCATGATGTCAATTCTAACACATTCATGCTATTCACATACATATATTAAACATAATTAAATCACATAAAACATATTATGCAAATTCTCAAATCAATTACACACCAAAATTAGCTCATGGGATAATTAACAAACATCAACAATTCGTGAATCACTCAATAAACACATTTTCCACGCAAAATTTAGTGTCACTATTCATGTGAGCAGTGAAACCCTCGGGTTCTTATTCACGGCCCACCATAAATAGGAATTTTCTCCCTCGGTTCAAAGCTTTTAAGACCGAGTTTATGGCTAAAACAAGCCTCGAGAATATTTCAACCATTTTACACATGGCTCTTAGCCAAAGGTCATAGTAGGAAAAGATCCCCACCTCTAGGTTGTCGAACTCACCAGGAATCGGTGCCCGCGTGGCCTCGCCACGTGGAAATCAGCTTACTTCTTGCTCCGTCGAGGCAGAAGAAGCGGTCAGAGATAGTAGAAAATCTAGAGAGGGCACACCTTCTCTCTACAAACACAGGCTCCATGACTCTTTGCATCATCCTTCACGTTTTGGCTCTCAAATGGGAAGATGAACACTATTCATCTGATCATGGTATCATTAAATGTTGATTTTATTAATGTTTCTCTTCTAGATTTTTGACACTTGGCACAATCTAATCCGTCCATTTCCATCATCTCTCTACTCATGCAACATGTGTCACATGGGTACATGTAGTAGGTGACTTTTGTCACATCACTGATTCGTGCCACAGTAGGGTGATTCGGAATCAACAAAATTTGTATCCTAAATTTCCTCCTACTGCCGTAGTCAAGCTACTGCAGTATAGTGGTCTAAGTCGAACACGGGGATGGATTTTCATCACCTAAATGATTTTATCATAGTTCAAAATGGTGAGGCTTTCATTTGGATTTTCGGTTTACATTGTTAAAAAGTGTAAGGTGATGTTGTCACTAGGTTAAGCGACAATGATTAAAAGCAAGATGTGAAAGGGAGACCTTGAAGGCTTGGGTCCTAGATTAGTGGGTTATAAGGTGTCCCTCAGGTTATTTTCTCGCATTAGAGCAAATGACATATAGTCATTGCCAAAATCGGATCTTTGTTTAGCTTTAAAAACCAACCCTTAAAAACATTCCTATTTGAACCAAAGAATTTAATGTTTTAGCAGTTGAAAATATAGCATGTAACCTGATTTCAGTGGCTCGTAAATGACATCTAATGAATGTCAGTATATCTACCATTAAGAATACACTGAACCCTAAAGCATGCCAAGTATTGACCAAAGAAAATACATTAAATAGCATTAAACCACCAGTTTGGAAAGTTGAAACACAAAAATGCGATGCTGCTCCATTTAAAATAGAGGAACACACATGAAGCCACCATTAACCAACCTAGCAACCCTCTTCAAGGTTTTGAGAAGCAGCGGAAACATCCTTTGAGTTGTCATCCTCAAAGGGTGTGTTTAATATTGCAGAAAATGAGAGAAAGGAGAGAGAAGAGAGAAAAGCTGGAGCAAAGTGAAAGGCGTGTGGATTAAAAGTTAGGGTTACAGTTTGTCCATGAGTGGCTTATATGTACTTACAAAAGATGTGAAATACCAAAATAACCAAAATAATACGATTACATTGAGGGCAAGAGGGAATTGCACAAAACGAGGTCGTTTGGATCACAAAAAGAGGGACAGCATTTTCGCTATGCATAGTGAATTTCGCTATCATAGCGAAATTTCGATATCATAGCGAAAATTGCAGGCATAGCGAAAATTTGAATTTTCGCTATGCACAGTAATTTTCGCTATGATAGCGAATTTTCGCTATCATAGCGAAAATTGGGTCATAGAAAAATTTTCGCTACCATTGCGAAATTTTCGCAATCCTTGCGAAATTTTAAATATGCCATATGAAAAATCCGATACTACGTTTTTGCCTTACGCATCCTCCATTTGCATTTCATCACTTCCATTTCGATATTTCTTCCTCCCGGGCTTGATGAAATCTTAGAAGTCATGCGAGGAAATCGGCATACAACAACAAAGTTACGATGTCAAGCTTGAAATGTTGGTGGAGGGTTCACGAAACACACCAAAACTACGAAAACAACCTCGAGGAAACAAAATTAGTAGTACTAATGGACACATGTCAATCGACTTAATTAATATGATTGAAATGCGCAAAAGCACTCAAAAACCTATCTTAAATAGGACTCAAAATAGCACTTTTTGGGTGTAATCCCCACCCCCCAGCCGACAGGTTGCTGGTCTTAGCAATGCTAAAATAATAAAGGGTATCTGATTATGCTTTGCGAAAAAGAGTATGTTGTTCAAAAAGTGTGTGTACAAGTGAGGCTTTACCTTCAGTATGAACAATTTAGACTCTGTACGAAAACCATCATGAGAGAACAAATGCCATAAAGGAACAAGTTTCAGGGCAGCATCAATTCCAAGGAAGTCAACCTGAACTTCCACCTAAATCTAAGTGTATTTAGGTAATCAGTTTGAACCAATAAGTTGCAAAGCTATTCCCTCCCCCCAACCAAGCTACTGCCAAGACCTTAAACTGATGATCAACCTAAATAGATTCTGTTACACTCTTATTTCTTACTTCGATTGTATTGTAGGGTGCAATGCTAAGATCTCGACTTCACCAAAGTCCGTGTAACGGGGGTCCTGTTTGCCCATTTCTTAGTGACATGGATCAAAACACTTCTGCAAATTTATAGCGTTATCACCAAAGGATTATTATCTAATCCCCAGTAATTTTGCCAACAACTTGTACATTGTGTTCCTTAGCTATTGTATTCATTAAGAGCATTTTCATTAAGAGTAAATCATTTTTTTTTAGTGGTTTTGATCCATTATGCTGCAAGTGCACAGGTCGAACAAGTAGTAAATTGGATTTAAGTCCAGATATCGATCCCACAGAGATCTCAAGAATTCCAAACCAACTACCCTGACTACTCAATCTCTATACTATTTGGACTCTGATAGACAATTGAATCAGTTTTGAAAGCCTTAAAATAATGAAAACTAAAAAGAATTGAATTAATTACAAATGAATTGAATGCGAAATAATAAAATTACAAATTTAGGCGAGCAAATTTTCTTTTAAAAGGGAGCATTGAAAATAAACTCTTGTGAAACATCAATTCTGGCAGTTACCTTTATCGCGTTTGCTTAATGGGCCTGATTTAAAACTGGTCAAAGGAATATGATAGTGCGGGTTGGATCTCTCTGAATTTGGCAGATTCGTTATCTAATCTTCATTTCTCGAAGACAGTGTTAGATATAGTACTTTTAATGCAGGTTGCCTTGTTAAGGTATTTTCTTTCTCAATACTTCATACCCACAACATGTTTGCCGACATAGCTCCTAAGATTAAGTCATTGCACGGGTTTACACTATCTTGTTTCTCTTTATCACGTTAGATAATAATTCTTTCTTGTTCAGATATTTGCCCTAATACGAGATTGAATTCACTATTCGAATCGAGCGAACTCTACACCAAGCAAATTGATAAAAAGCCCAGCCCATTCTCGTCTCCAAGTGAGAAGAGGGGATTTATCGGTTTAATTTCTGAGCACACCGAGATCAACGATATCGAGGTTAACATGCCTTCATAAATTGTTCATCGCTCTCGGGAATCTGCATTCTGTGTCCTCAGAGGGCCTCCTGGAAATCAGAGCTTGAGACAATCCCGTTAATGGGTATGAGACACTGATATTGGGATCAATAACAGAAAATACACAAGACCAGCAAGTAGATTTACAAACTGAAGTTCAGCATTAATGAATAAAATTATGCAGGAAAGATAATTTCTGACAATAGCGTCAATTCAGTATTTGGGTTTCTAAATCCTTTGGATTACACCATACAATAGCTTGCGATCAAGAAAGCATTTGTAAATAGGCAAGCGGTAGTTGAATTCCAAAATTTGTATCTGAAATTCAAACAACCGAGACAGTAATTTGAAGGAAAATATAATTACGCATTCATTAACGATTCGATCTAAATTTGAAATAAAGAACAAACTAATCTAAAAATAAAAAAAACAAAACAAGAATTAAAATACGGGCGCCGGCAACCGGATCTCTCTTTCAAGTCGCGATTGCGTTCCTTGATGGCAGTGCGTATTTATAGGGTTAAGTTGGGCCCTAATTTCGATGCACCTCTTTTTGGACTTCAGTTAATTGGCCCAGTGGGTTGTTGATGTCGCGACATCAATTCTTTATCCCATGACGCCGTTGTCTTGATTATGTCGTAGAGAGGAGAGGCTTTGTTTGGTCGTGACTTGTCGTCATTATCTTGAAGGTACATTGTCGCTGACGACTAAATGATGTCGCGACCTTCGTTACTTGTGTCTGATGTCGCGACAGCTGAATGACGTCGCGACCTTAGTTATTCACAATTGATGTCGCGACCACTTAATGATGTCGTGACCTGCTTTTCTAGCTTCTGGTGTCGCGACCGCTTCTTGTTGTCGCGACCTTAACTCTTTGTATTTGATCACGACTGCGTATGATGTTCGCGACCGTTCGAATACGTGTCTGTGGATGTCGCGACCTCTGAATGTTGTCGTGACCTCTGTTTCTTATATTTAATCATATTGTTTAATGATGTGTTGCTGACCTCAAAGTCTTCTCCCGATTGATGTCGCGACAGCTAGATGTTATCGACCTTCTTTCCGGTCTGTGACGTCGCGACCATTGAATGATGTCGACGCTGCTCTTTACGGGCGATGTGGCGACTTCCTGGCGATGTCACTACCTCCTTGTCCAACATCTTGGGATTTAGTGCAGCCCGCGACCTCAAAGGGATGTCGCGACTGCAATTCCCCTGCTATCGGAAGAATTCATTGTTGCACGACTTGGAGTTTCTCGGCAAACTCTTTTAGCCATTACTGTACATTTGGCCCGGGGTTTTTGTGGTTGCGACCTTGATATGTTTCATTGCTATCAAGGCTTCCGCGACATGGAATTCTTTGATCCTTGTGCTTTCCTGCGCAAACTCCTTCAGCCCGGTTATATCATTAATACTCATCCACCATACGCTCTTACTACTTTGTAAAAATTCCTCTTTCTCTTAAATTCCACTATTTGCATGTGATTTGGTTGGATTATTCCATATTTCTAAACATAAATCAGTCTTTTTATATAAAAATCAATCAGAAAAATGGACTGAAAATGGATGACTTGCTCATCAAACTCCCCCAAACTTAAAATTTTGCTTGTCCCCAAGCAAAGAAAAGAAAGAATTAGTTTGTCCTCCCGAACAAAAGGACATTTTCTGTTACATTTTGCGATTATAACCAATTTAATTGAAGGCTTCTAATTGCATTCTTTTCTTGATTATGTCTAGCTTCAAGTCAGTTGAAGGTTAGTTTCTACTCAATCAGGTGTACAAAACTAATTTGTTGAGTTTGTTTTATAAATAGTGGTCGATTGATCTATAGCGAAGAGTAGGTTGGTCTTCTTCCTCTTTTCTTAGTGAGTCAGTTAACCCTCTTAGGTCCTTCACAGTTTTGATCCTTTCAAGATTTTCAAAATTCCATATGCTTGTTGTTCATATTGATCTCCACTAATGTAGGTAAATCCAACCTTCAAGATCAATCAAGTCTTTCAGGCTTGTAATGTTAGGCTTAGGTCATGGGTAGGATGGATGGAACTTTTTAGGTTAAGATTACCCAAACTCTTTCTTCTTTCTTACTTAACTGCTGCCTTCCTTTTCCTTGCAACTTCTTTATTTGATTCCCCCAAACTTCATCCTTAGGGAATCTTCTTGATTTCTTCTGTTTAAAATTGTTTGTTCCAATTTCACATTTATACTTCTCATTGTTGGAACTTTTTCTCTACAACCATTCAGGAATAGTGCAATGTTCTGTCTTTGTAGGCTTTCTAACACTCTTAGCGAACTTTGGGTTAGTAGCACCCATACCAGTTGGCATTAGGGTACTAGGTGTTGAAACACCCTAGAACTTAATTGTTCAAGAGAATTAGGCCTGAGACAAAACTTCTTCCTTTAAGCTTTCTTTTACGTTTGTATCATACGCTTTAGATTTTTTTCTTTTATACCCTTTTACGTGTTCTCTTTAGTTCTCAAAAATATACTCCCCCAAACTTTATCTCTTCCTCCCTCCTTGAGTTCTTGGGTAATCAGAGGTTCTTTACTGGAGGATTAGTTATAAAGGATGGCTTGGGATTTTCAAATTGCTTGTTTTGAAGATAGGAAGTGTTTTGGCTCAAATTCAGGAACTAAGGTGTATGCAGAAGCATATACATATAATAGTGGCTAGAGCTGGCTCAAGGCACTTGGATGGCCTGCATCATCTCTTGTTAGTTGTATTACCTAGGATTTCGCCTTGGTCAATAATTAAACAAGTTCTATAATTCTTTTTGGTTAGCTAGCATGAATAACCACTGAGATGTCCTTGACTAAAGCTTCCAGTTGTTGAGGAGTTACATTATCTAAGGTTCACAAGTTCTTTGAAACTACTGTTTATACTTCAAACCCCGAAAATATGTGTTTGCTCCCTTGATTGTATAACTTTCCTTCTTTGGACTTATCAGGCTAAATTCAAATTAATTATGTAATTTGTGTTTCAATTCAATTATGTACCATTCAGCCCTTGATACGCAGAATTATTTGTGTTTCGTACCATCATCTAATCAATTACCTCGACTAGCTGTATTATGATATGTCTGACATTTCCATTCTAAGCTAAATTCCTTATTATTCCTCTATAATTAAAGCAAAAAGTAAACACACATTTGACTTCAAACACATCAGAACAAATTTCTGATTTTATTCATGAGAATGTGCAAATGTTGAGAATAAATAGGGATAGGAATGGGGGAGAGATTGACAAATCAATGAGAAGGTCTATTTTTTCTTTTACGAGGAGGAACAAGATGTTTGGGGATCCGGATCAAAGGGTAGCGGGTTGAGTTAGAACTTGGGAACTTCATTTCTATCCTCTTCTTCTTCTTACTTTTCCCTTTTTGTTGTTCTTCAATAAACGAGTTCTCATTGGTGATATCCAACTTTCTTAGTAGATAATCTGCCTTTGACTTTCTAATGTGTTCATTTATCGCTCCATTCTGTCATGACCTCTACAAAAATTTGGATAGATTATTTATTAATCAAATCGAATTTCCAGCCAGATTTTCTTCTATAAGCATCATTGTCATCAAGCAGCATATCTACATCCTTCATCTTCTTCTCAGATCTATTAATAATGACATATAGAGGAATTTAAACCTTGATCACCTCCTTTGTCTTGGCCTCTTGCTGCGAATCCTTTCTTTTACTGGGTTTTGGAGTTGAGAGTCTCGATCATCTTGATTATTGTAGAATGATTCCTTGGCTAATTTGCAATTATTGATAGATCCTCGTCCTACTCCTCCATTTCCTTTTGAACTTTTCTTCTTGGTGCTCACAGATCTTTTATCTGCTCCTCCTTTACCTTTCAGCTCCTCTTCCCATTTCATCTTTTCTCTTCAACTCTTCTTCATACATTTCCTCCTTTATTCAGTTTCCTCTTCCCACTTTGGTGATCCTCTTCTTTCCAATTCGACTTCATACATCTTCTCTGAATTTAATTGAGTCTCTATTTCTCTTCTCTTTCTTCCAGTAGCTTTTCTTGTAAAAATAGGCATTTCCATTATTTGATTATTTTCTGGGCTCTCTAGAGCTTTGTCACAGTTCTACGAAATCCCTGTTCCTTATTAGTGGAGGCTGCTTGAGTGGGGTGAGTGAATCTATAGGACCTTTCATACCTTCCATGTCCTCTGAAAATAAGGTGTTCCCTTAAATTTGTGTTTAAGTTTTTGTTCTTCTTGGTTTTTCAGCCTTAAGGTGTCCTCGCTGTGTCTTGCCTCCTCCTCATCTCTGGAATCTACTTCCACTATGACCCCCTTCTTCTTTTGATTTATTGGCCCCTTGCTTACCCCAGTCAGGGTTAATGGTGAAACTTTGGGGCACTCTTCTTCTTCAGCCTAACTTCCCTTCCACACATTTCGTACATAACCTTGATGGTTCTTGGGTGTGAAGTCGAACCCCTCTTATTTCCTTCGTGATATTTCATTGTGAGTTTTCAATAATGGCCCCAGCATTAATCTGCAGCCTTGGTATGGCATAGAGGATGATGGCTTCCTATTCTCTTCACTTTGTCTGAACATGCTTTGTAGGAACGGAAGCGAACGGAAAAATAGAACCATCTGGCCCCAGCTAATACCATCCGGATCTCCTGTTTATAATCTTTTTCTCTCCTCTTCCCTAACCCCATTTCACCTTGCCGTCTGTCAGCTTTCTAGCTATCTTTTCACGGTCTGGGCTGTCTGCTATCTTCTTGTACTTGGATCCATGTTTTTGACCCTCCATTCCGTACATTTCATTTATAGTCTCATTTCATTATAATTTTGATGAATACACAGTGAGTGATAATTATAACGAGAATCTAACACATTTTAAATCTAATGTACTCACACATTTGGCATAAACGGAGTACTTCTAATCTCTTACGTGTTTTTAGATTTGTGCGGAGTCTTTGGGTTTAAAACGTAAGTGCACAAGGATGTAGCTCGGGAAGCCCCGTGAAGCGAAAATGTGGATGTAGGTGAGAAATTGGCCAGTTTCGGGGAACCCAGTGACAAGGAAACAACCAGAGGACAAGTCCTACCGGTAGAACTTCAAGTCCTACCGGTAGAACTTGCTGGAAATTTGGCAGTGGACAAGTCTAGGTAGAACTTAGTCCTAGGTAGAACTCTAGCAGAAAATTAGCGAGTAAGCAAGTCCCTACCGGTAGAACTTTATGGAACTTGCGGGAATTGTCCAAGAATTCAATCCGGACGCGAGGGCACTTTCGTAAGCGAACCAAAATGGGAAAATCACTTTGGAGGGGCTATAAAGGAGGGGACACAGTTAAGGATCCCCTTTTGGAGTCTTTTGAGAGGGGAGGAGGAGGAGGAGAGAGGGGAGAGAGGAAGAGAGGAGGAGTTTTCTGTGGGTTTGAGTTCTTCACTTCTAGGGTTTAGGTTTTTTAGAGTTTTTCTCCAATTTTTTGAGTGGTACCTTGTGGTCTGATTTGAGATTTCCATTCTTTAGAAGTTTTGGATTCAGAGGTTTGTAATCTTTCAGCATAAATATTTATTTTGCTTTAAATCTTAGCATTCCATATTTATTCTTCATTCTCGGTTACAAGTTAATTTCGATTTCTTCAAGGTCTTGTTTTTATGATTAATTGTTCCTCAACTTTGGTGTTCATATAAATTTTGTGGGTTCTAGAAGCCCCTATTGCTGGGATCATACGGAAACTCACCCGATCAGGTAAAATCCCTCGATTCCTCTTGAATTTTCAATGGATTGTGTAATATTGATCACTTGTGTAGAAAGGTTTTAAATCCTTAGTTGGACAAATTCTTGACAATGATAGCGAGATATTTTCGTGCACGTTGTGCCAGTCATAATCTGAGCTGGGGTTCATTTTAATTGAGGAAACAGTGTTTAGTATTGTGATCATCTCTATTTTCAAAAGCATTTTAAAGACCAAATCCTCCGCCGAAGACCATTTATCAATGGTTCCTAGATGATTTATAAATAAAAATTAGGACTTGCACGATCGAAGTGAGTGGAACCCTAAAAATCCCATCAATTGTCTTTATATTTTAAAACATTCAAACCCGATCAACCATTCGATCAAACTGACACAACCTTTACAGTTTTCTTTAAATCACTTTTAGTGTAGAATAGCTCCTATTGATCAATAAGATCGAGACCACTCCTGTGGAGATATTTATGGATTCAAGTATTACAATGCTAGACGACTATAATTCCTACGCTTAGGAATAGAATTAGGCATCTTGTCGGGACGAAGCATTTTTAGTCGTTGTAGCAGGGAGTGGCGACTAACCAATTGATGCGAAGAGGCTAAGTGGTACAGTGCATTGCAATCAGTGGATCTCCATTTTCTTTTATTTTGTTTTTGTTTTTTGTTGAAATCTGAGTATAAGTGTTTCTTGGACGAGGTAAGTGTAGTGCATGTCAATGCAGGCCGCGAGAAACACGGGTCAAAATCATTGTATCCCTAGAAACCTTGAAATCCATTTATAAGCCAAGTGTCTCAAGATAACATTTTACATAATGGATAATCACGAGAATGTGACAAGGACTCTGTGGCCTCCTGACATGGGGGCATGCTCGCTCCCGATAAACCGGTGATAGGAGAAGGAAATGGTAACCTTCAGCACAATCAATATAGAGTTCCTCCTGCTCCTTTGCCCAATGTGGAAAGAACCCTTAGAGAAATCCTACAACCTCGAGAGGACCTACAAATTCTCTGTATTCGCCTTTGATGGGTGGCAGACTCTGATGAAGTCGAAATGATCCGTCTTCTACTGTATACGAGGTTGAATACGAGAATCCTTACTGCGTTCGCCAGGGATTTTGAGGATGTTTGCGGTGCATTCCTCTCATGGTTCCCCTCTCCGATATCTGTTTGGTCTTATTTCCTTTTTCTTTAAAGGAAAAGCCCAAAATCTGGTTCCCATTCCCTTGCACCTAATTCGATCTTTCATTAGGAAAACATCGGAATGAATTCCTCGATAAATTTTTCCCTCCTGCCGTACTAATGCCCTCATGCGAGCAATTCAGAACTTTTAAAAGCGGTGAAGGAACCCTTTGCAGCGGGTATGGGAGAATACGGGATCTCCTCCATCTTATCCTCATCATACCGGTTGGATGTTAGACGAATCTGTGCATACTTTCATGAAAGTTATCTACAGGTAATCGCAGTACATCCAGTGATGTGTGCGGGAGAATTTGAAAAGAGTGCCAGAGGCAATTCAGCACGACATAGCGAGAGAGCATTCGAACTTGGGAGACAAACACTTCTTTGTTCTTTAACTAAGTGCATAGCTTCTTGGTGGTGGAATCCACCACACAGAATAATTGAGTTACGAGGCGAGATTGCTGATTTGTGAGAAATTAGAGGCCATAGAGATGAGAAGAGAGAGGCAGAGGTAACTAGTGTGCCTCAAATACCTGGTACCTTGGACCTAGAGTGGAGGAACCATGCATTATGTCAGATGACTACACTGCGACGTATTTGCCAAATCTTCCTCGAGTTAGGGGCCATTCATTGAACAAACCAGCGCCCTTAACTGCAAAGAGCATACCAAAGCCACATACTCTGAAACATACAATCCCGGTTGGGGTGACATCCTAATTTTAATTTGGAGAATGAGGAGGACCACCTAACCTGCCCAAACAACTTCAAGCACCCTCACTATCAAATGGTTTCCAAATTCCATTCCTCCGTTTCAGAATCGAAGCTGAGGATTTGAGGAAATTCAATCGAGTCATCATCCAAGACCAAAGGAATCAAAACTCACGGCCTTACCAACCTCCATGAAGAAATGGAGGGACATAGTCACCACAGTTGACCTAAACCCAGCGAAACTACAAACACAGAATTTCGAACTGCTCTGAATGATATTGAAGTCCCGGAATAGCAAGTTAACCTCGTATAGGTAACCTTGCGAAAAGGAAACTTCATCCTGACCCATCAAAAACATGAGTCAAAGCAGTGTGAGTTTAGTTCTGATGAGGGTACCTTTGAGCATTGTAAAGGCGTTACTACCCTTGAATTGGTAAGGTAGTCGACAAAATATTCAACGAACCATCACAAGTCTCTCATAGTGAATTAGCTAGAGAGGATGAAAAATCGAGACACACCTCATGTCCCAGCCTGATGACAGATAAGCCAACCGGAGGAAGATAAGTCCTAACCATATCCCTCGGCTCATTTATCTGACTAGAGCACCAAAGAGAGTGAATAACCATGCTGGGGGTTGGCAGGTTGTTGGCGAAGGTGGCCCAGACATTCCCTTGTTAGAGGCCATTAAGCAAATCCCATCACATGCTGCTAAATTTCTGAAGGATTGTGCAGGTAAAAGAAACGCAGAAGATTGTCAACAAGGAGCATTCATGACCTGAACAATCTCAATCCTAATTGAACTTAGCACTTTGAAATACAAGACCCAGGTAGTCCTGCGCTATTTATAGTGGTTGGAAATTCAAAGTTGGGGCATGCTTTGTGAGTGGACAGGGGCAGTATTAATCTGATGCCTTACTCGGTATATATGGACTAGGGTTAGGAGAATTAGAGCCAACCAATATCACCCTCAATTGGCTGACCGCGTATCCAAATTCCTAGAATAGTGAAGGATGTCTTGGTCAGTGAATGAATTTACTTCCTACATCGATTTGTAGTGCTTGGCCTTCGACTGACAAGCCAAATTCAGTTCCAGTGATTCTTAATTACGACCATTCTTGTATTTACTAATGCCATTATACATTGTAGGGGAGGCTAATGACATACTATTTGGGGAACATGACTGTTAATCTGAATATTTTCAATGTAATCAAGGAGATGGGGGAAGAAGAAGACTTAAGTATGAAATTAATATGATTGACTCAGTGATGCAAAAATACACAGAAAATGTCTCACATGATGATCCTCTTAGAGTCTTATGGTCATTTGAATTGGGATGAGCAAGTGACCACTTGGAGTCAGAGTTTCTCCACTCTATAATTGAGCATAAAGATGTATTTGAAGTTAACAGGTGGGTACCTAAATTTGAACCTTTGCCACCAAATGAGGAGAGGACATTGCCTTCGGAGGAGAAGCCACCTAAGCTTGAGCTAAAACCTTTACCAACACATCTTAAATATGCATTCTAGGGGAGCATGACACTTTCCAGTAACTGGCATTCTCCTCCTTAGAAGTGACTCAAGAAACTCAACTTTTGGAAATATTGAAAACCCACAGATCGCTTAGCCGGACAACCAAGTATATTATAATCCGCCTTGATCTCATACACATAGAATTTACATTTAGAAGGATCGTTAAACCTTCTAGGCAAACTAATAGTAGACGACAACCCAATAATGAAAGAAGTGGTGAAGAAGGAAGTTTGAAGTTTTGATAGGGTTATTTACCCTATCATAGACAAGTAGGCTGGTTAAATTCCAACACAGGTAGTTCCTAAGAAGCTGGGAGTCACAAAGAGGTTACAATGAAAATAACGAGCTCATTCCCACTGTGTCACTTCAGATGGAGAGGTGCATAGACTATAGGAAGCTAATGTGTACTAGAAAGACCATTTTCCCTTCCGCTTGTTGATCAAATGCTAGAGAGTCATAGGGCATGAATTTTATCATTTTCTCATGGGCACTCAGGTATTAAATTAACATATTACTTTGGAAGATCAAGAAAACTACATTCACTTGCCCTTTTGTACCTTCGCTTTAGAAAATGCCCTTGACTATTTATAATGCAACTTAACATTCCAAACGATGCATGATGGGAATCTTCAAAGGACATGATAGAAATCATATCGGGAAATCTTCATGGATGATTTCGCTTTGGCAGACTCGTCGAGCTACGAGAATCCACGTAGTTTTTGAGAGGTGCCAAGAGAAAATCTTGTGTTAAATTGGGGAGAAATGTCACCATGGTAACACAAGGAATCGCTCTTAGGCCACATTGTATCAGATGGAATCAGTTGATAAGGCTAAAGTTGAACCTGATTTCCAACCCTCCCTACTCCTAAGTGTGTTAGAGACATAAGGTCATTCGGGGGCATAGCCGGTTTTTGGCAGAAGGTTTATAAAGATTTTGGGCAGTTACAGCCCGACCCTTATGTACTTTGCTCGCAAAGATGTCCCTTTCACATGGTCACAAGCTTAGATCATTTATAAGCCTAAAACATGCTAGTGTCACCACCAATCATGCGGTTCCAATTCTGGACCTCCCATTTGAGATCATGTGCGATGCTAGTGATTATGCCATAGGAGATGTGTTAGACAGAGGGAGGACAAAAAGGCTTTTGTCATTTACTATGCCAATAAGACACTAGACTCAGCCTGTGCCAACTACACAACCACGTAAAAAAGAGTTTCTAGCAGCTTGTTCTGCTCTAGAAAATTCAGTCATATCATTGGGCTCCCCGTGACCATTTTTACGCATCATGCAATGAAGTACTTGTTTCTGCTGTGATACGAAACCAAGGTTAACTAGTGGATTTACTCACAAGAATTCAACTTGACCATTAAAGATAAAAAGGGGTCGAGAATGTGGTCACGACCACTCTATCTCGATTAGTTCAGTAATCCAACTCCCACGGTGCATACCCGCATAGGTGATAGCTTTCCGATGAACAACTTTGCTCTTGCTCATTACCCATGGTATGCTAACATAGTGAATTACCTAGTCACCGGCTAGGATTCAACCAATGGACTTCTCAAATTTAAAAGAAATTCTTGATGTGATATTAAGAAATACTATTTTGATGATCCATATCTATTTAAATAATGTCCAGATCAAATCATGAGGAGATGTGTACCCAATGATGAGCAGGTACGGATTTTAACTTTTTGCCATTCCGGGTCATGAGGACATTTCTCCCGCCTTTAAAAACAAGAGAGAAAAGATTTTTTGCAAGCCGGGTTTATTGGCCCACTCTATTTAAAGATTGTTTTGATTTCCTCGCAAAACATGGCTCAATGCCAAGAACTGTGAGGGGTCACAGTCGAAACATGATGCCTCTACTCCCAATTCTAATCATTGGAAATTTTTGATTGTCAGTAATCGACTTCACGGGCCCCTTCTGTGGCTACCCTACATTTTATTATCCGTTGACTACGTGTCTAAGTGGGTCGAGGCACCTAAACGAGAACCAATGACCATAAGGTTGTTTTGAAATTTATAAAGGAACATATTTTTTCTGGGTTTGGAACGCCTCGGGCAATTATTAGTGATGGTGGACTCCACTTTTGCAATCGATCTTTTGAAAATCTGTTAAAGAAATATGGAGTCACCCATAAAGTATCCACTGCACACCCACGCAGACCCTCTCCAATGGTCGCCGAGCTAGCTAATAGAGATAAAACACATTTTAGAAAAGACAGTTGCCCCGAATCGAAAAGATTGGTCACTCCGTCTTACCGATGCTCTTTGGGCATACCGTATGGCTTTAAAACTGTTCTTGGTATGTCTCCCTATAGGCTAGTTTATGGCAAAGCTTGCCATTTGCCAGTAGAGATGGAACACCGCCATCGCATGGTCTTAACTTTTAATTCTGATCTAACTCAAGCAGGTAAGCAGCGTTTATTGCAGTTAAATGAACTTGAAGAGCTGCGGAGGGAATCGTATGAAAGCTCCAGAATTTACAAGGAGCGGCTCAAGTTATTCCATGACAAGTCTATTACCAGGAAAACTTTCGAACCCAATCATAAAGTACCGCGTATAGCTCCCGATCGCATCTATTCCCGAAAAGCTCCTCTCGCTGACCGGCCCTTTCATCGCCAAGGTGGTTTATCCATACGGAGCCGTGGAAACTGGAAAATCCCGACAATGGGAAACTCTTTCGCCGAATGGCCAACGCCAAACCATTCCTCGAGCATTTCTCCCCTCACGAGCACAATCGTGGATTCAGACCCGCTCTACCAAAACTCTCCTTCCAACCTCGCCCCAAATTGTTGTAAATAGTTTTGCTTTTATTTTGTTCTTGCTTTCTATTTTATTGTTTTTACTTCACTATAAGATTTCATTTGCTTTCAATAACATAGAAAATACAAATCAGGTCGTTTTGATCCTCACCTGCTGTGGGGTACCTAGTTCAATGCATTGGGATTAATGCTTGTTTCTGTGGGGGTAGGTACACGGTCAATGTAACTATGCGCCTCGTTATATGTTCGCAATAAGGGTTGAATGTAACTATGCGCTCGTTATATGTTCAGTGGGTCAAATTTTTCAAAATTTGCGCTGAGTATTATGTTTTACATGTAATCGCATACCCGTTTGATCTCATACACTTCCGATACACTTATCATTTACTTAATAAGACTTATATTCTTCAGAACCTGCTTCCCTGCATTCTACCCACTTTACACCCAAACTACGCATTCTTCATGGGCCAAAATTTCGATCTTGCCCGGGTGTGATTGTTTCAATCAGGCACTCGCCTTAGCCGGGTCGTTAATTTCATGCATCATAGTCTTTACTTTAACACTCAGATAAGTGGAAAATGATTAGAGGCCATCATTTCTGGTGGTATACCAGGATTTGTAAAGGTCTCAACCTGCACCCATTTTCGAGCCATTGTCAAGTTTATTCGAACCTTAGGAACTTGGATTCATGGAACGTTGTGCTGATTCTCATGGAGAGTTTGAAGATATCCCCAAGAATGAATTACATATAAGTCTACAAAATGCGCCTCGGCTATGGAATTTTGAACAAGAGAAAATAAACATAGTAAAACCTGATGAAAGGCAATGAACAGTCAAGATGTATAGCTACACCACCATCCCAAAAGTGAAAAAAAAAAAAAAAAAAATATATATATATATATATTATATATATATATATATATATATATATATATATATATATATATATATATATATATATATATATATATATATATTCATTATATATATATTCGAAAAAAAAAAAGAAGAAGAAAATTTGTTGAGGTAAGTCCTACCTAGAGGAACTTCTAAAGTCCTACCTAAGAGAACTTAACAAAAGTGGGCAAGGTTATCCCACCTAAGAGGAACTCTAAGTCCTACCCCAAGAGGATCTATGAAATCGGGGGAAGGGCTTTAACCCAAAATCTCGCACCTCTTCATATTCCTTTGCTTTTGACACCCAACAAGAAGAGCCCTATCCGTGCTGCCTCTAGAGTCACACTCCTGCTTCCGCCGCCCGCTCGTGGTTTTCGCTCCGAAGTTCCGCATTGGTTACCCACAACCGCTGTTCGTGACGTGGTGTTTTTACAACTCCCCATTAGCATTGTCGATCTCTTCTGGCCATATATGGACCTTTGTGGTTGGATTTGCCGCTATTATTCCGTGATTGTTGACGGGAGGCTATGCTCTCCATACGGGCGTGAGACTACTATTAGACGCATACATGTGGCCAGCCTGTCGGGCCGAGACAGGTACCGGGATATGATGATTTATTTCGGGCTATCCGGGCCGTTATTACTACTACTACATCTCCATGGCACGCTCAAGAATACAGAAAGGGAAGGCATCGAGGTCCTCTATGGAACGAGCGGTGAAGCAGAAAGTCCGACGCCACTCTGTACCAAGAAAAGTAGAAAAGGAAAATGCTATATCCTCTTCGTAAAGTGAGATTTATCTCGAGAGTGTCGATGAAGAAATAGAGGCTAGTGTTTATCAAGATCTCCGAGGGTGAGCACGAAATGGTTCGCGACATGTAATAGAGGTTTCCGGCGCGGAGGGTGTCAATTTGGAAACATTCTTATATTCGCATTCCACGTGGTACTATCCAGAACAAAATATGCACTTCGTGTACTGGGATCCGCTATATCACTCTTCTGGTGAAGGTTCTGTGAGTTCCTACTCCACCTGAAGGAAATCAGCCGGGTTGACTCCGGTATTGGAAACTTCGTTGATGGAAAAGGCCGTGTCACCCCACTCGATAGCACATGCCTTTGCACTATATTCGCCTACCGCACCTGGACGGCCATATCCACTCAGTACATTATCGATTTCGATGCCCACTATTCACCGAGGCTGTGCACTGGGCCCCACTCCATGAATGGGATTTATGAGACAAGAATTTGTTCTGAAAGTTAAAGCCTAATACGCCCCGATGAACAAGATCATCCATAATCGTGGTTCGTCGAATGGTTGTGAAAGTCCAAAATGCTTCGGCCCCGATTAGTATGCCTAATTTATTCCTGCGTAGGAATTATAGTCGTTTCATTGTAATACTGTGGAATCCACAGCCGCCCTGCCAGGAGTGGTCTGATTCTATTGATCAATAGGAGCTATTCTCCACTAAAAGTATGATTTAAAGAAAAACCGCATTGTTGTGTGTTGTTTGATTGAATGGTTGATTGGTTTGAATGTTTTAAACAGAAAAGACAATTGCCGGGATTTTTAGGTTCCACTACTCGACGTAAGTCCCACTCTCTTATTTTATAAACTCATCTAGAACCATTGATAAATGGTTCGATGGGAGGATTTATCTTTAAATGCTTTTGGAAAATAGAGATGATCAAGTAATACTAAACACTTGTTCTCAATTAAAATGAACCCTTAGTTGGCATTATGATCAAGCACAACGTGTACCGGAAATATCTCGTTAACACGTTGTCAAGAATTTGTCCAACTAAGGATTTAAAACCTTTCTACACAAGTGATCAATATTACACAATCCATTGAAAATCAAGAGAGGAATTGAGGGATTTTACCTTGATCGGGGTGAGTTTCCGCATGGTCCCAAAGAAGAGGGGTTTAGAACTCCATAAATTTATATGAACAATTAAAGCCGAGGAACAATTAATCATAAAAATGCGACCTTGAAGAAATCGGAATTAACTTGTAAACTGAGAATGAAGAATATAATGCTAAGATTTAAAGCAAAATAAATATTTATGTCGAAAGATTACAAAACTTGAATCCAAAACTTCTAAAAGAATGGAAATCTCAATCTAGATCTATTAAGGTACCATCAAAATCGAGGAAAACCTTAAAAACCTAAACCCTGTAAGGAAGAACTCAAAACTCAAGAGAAAACTAAAAAGACTCCAAAAGGGATCCTCTAATACTTGTGTCCTCCTCCTTTTATAGCCCCCTCCAAAGTGATTTTCCCATTTTGGTTCGCTTACGAAAGTGCCCTCACGTCCGGATTGAATTCTTGGACAATTCCCCGCAGTTCCATAAAGTTCTACCTAGACTAGCTTATCGGCTAATTTTCTAGCAGAGAAGTTCCACCGGCAGGACTTGAAGCCTCACCTAAGAGGACTTGTCCACTCCGCTACCCCCAAATAAGAAGTTCTACCCCAGACTTGAAGTTCTAATTGTAGGACTTGTCCCCGGTGCTTCCCCTCGCTTCGCCAGGGTTCCCGAAACTTCACAATTTCTCACCCACATCCACATTATCGTCATATTGGCTTCCCGGGAGCTTACATCCCAGCACTTACGCTTTAAACCCGAAAAGACTCCGCACAAATCTTAAAAACACGTAAGAGATTAGAAGTACTCAAGTTCTTATGCCAAATGTGAGTACATTGTGATTTAAATGTGTTAGATTCCGTTATAATTATCACTCAATTGTGTATTCATCACACCCCCCAACCTGCATCTTGCTAGTCCCTAGCAAGATTTAGATCGGAACTACCCACTAGGTATGAAAACAAGGCGCTCATATACCGCTTTGCAAAAATCTCAAAATAGTACCTTATGGAGTAGAGTATTTCATCAAGGCTAGTATGCACCAGCATGACTCAATCGCTTCAACCACATTCTACACAATGAACATTATAACACGTTAATGTCAAATTTGGTTATTCAAATATGATTATGGTTTAAGAAGTGTAAGGTAGTCATGCTTATAGTGAACTCGTAATGATCAAAATAAGGTAAGCAATCATATAACATGTAAATATGTAACCATCATGCATAAAGTCAAGGAACAAAACATAAGCCGAATCAAAAGGTCTTGTAATCATTTGTAATGACCATGGTGTAATGAAAGAAACAAGGGGAAAATCAAAACGGGTGTTGGCATAACATGGCTATAGTCTACTACTCGAGCAGCCAACACATTTCTAGCTGGTTTGCCACAGCTCATGCTAGCAGTCGTCATCGGCAGGCTGCGTCGCCGCCCACACAATGCTCCACTATTCCATTTTCCCAATGAGAGGCTGACGCGGCTCTCCTGTATGGTTCGGATCGCGCCGTCAGCCGCTTCTCGCCTCTGCGATGCACTGCCTCATCCCCTATTCGATCCTTTCTCGCCAGCGCTTACGTGCTTCATAGTAAAATGAATCGCGGAAGAATGGTCTCGCAGGAAATCGTGGAGAGCCGCCAAGTTTCGCCAGCATAGTCGCGAGCTTCTGCCGGTGAGTCACTCCTTTAATCGTTTCCTCATCTCTCGCTTACATAGTCACAAGTGAGGGGAACAACATCTTCGGCAACGCGATGAAACTGTCATCGCTGACCTCAGACAGTGCATATCAGCCAAGCTTCCCTACCAAGAACATATTGCTGTTATACGAGGCCATGACTGGAAAACTTCTTATTGATTATGCACTAGTCATATGGTGCGATGAGAGAGTTTTCTACAATATTCGCGCTCAAACCGGAGCATTCCGCTCCCTCACTCTGTGACTAGTATGGTAGAAGAAGCTGGGATGAGGGGAACAAAGAAAAAAGGTGATACCCCTCGGCAGGAGCAAGACCACACTAAGACTTCATGAAGAGCCGAGTGTACCTCCACTAGACCACAGTCCTCAGTGCCTTCAGCCCCTCCTACCGGACCATTTCTTCCACAGTTCCAGCACTTATGAGCACATCGCCTTTGAAGAGGGATGATGGAGCGATGGATCAAGGGGATGGTTCAAGTGCATTCTTGGGAAGCAGAAGCAGCTTGACCGACGTCTCTCCAGACTGAGAGCTTCAGCATTTTCCTTCGTGAGAGCTGGGACATGATGCTACCTCCTCCGCATTTAGAGGGAGAATCATGAATTGACGATTGTGTGGACGAGACATTCTTCCGATGAGGATGAGGGCTACATCAGCAGAGTTGTGTTAGACTGCTCTAGAGTGGTGTTGGCAATCTGGGACAGTGAAGATGTGTCGTGTGTGATGAATACACAATTTGTTTTATACCTACAATCTTAATCTAACATACATTTAAATCACAATACCACATTTGGGTATAAGAACAAAGTACTTCTAGTTCTCTGTGTTTTTAGATTTGTGCAGGTCTTTCAGGTTTAAAACGTAAGTGCACAAGGATAAGTCGAAGCCAATATGAAGCAATGTGGATGTGGGGAAGCAGAAATTGACGGTTTCGGGAACCCCACAAGCAAGGAAAGACAGACAAGTCCTACCAGAACTCCAAGCCTACCCAGAGAACTTTGCTTGAAATTTGGCAAGACAAGTCCTACCGGTAGAACTCAAGTCCCACCCAGAGAACTTTACAGAAAATTGCAGTAAGTAGTCCTACCAGAGAACTTAAAGTCCTACCGTAGAACTTTATGGAACTTGGGTGGAATTGTCCAAGAATTCAATCCGGACGTGAGGGCACTTTCAGTTTAACCAAAAATGGAAAATCACTTTGAGGGCTATAAAAGGAGGAGGACACAAGTATTAGAGGATCCCCTTTGAGTCTTTTTTAGTTTTTCTTGAGTTTCGTGCCTTCACTTCTAAAGGTTTCAGCTTTTGGCATTTTTCTCCACCAGGTACCAGAGATCCGCATTTGAGATTTCCATTCTTTAGAAGTTTTGGGATTCAAGAGTTTGTAATCTTTTCAGCATAAATATTTATTTTGCTTTAAATCTTAGCATTCCATATTCTTCATTCTCATAGTTTTACAAGTTAATTCCGATTTCTTTCTGCTGCACGTTTTCTTTATGATTAATTGTTCTCAACTTTAATTGTTCATATAAATTTTTATGGAGCTCCCAAACCCCTACCGGCTGGGATCATACGGGGGAACTCACCCCATCAAGGTAAAATCCTCAATTCCTCTCTTTGATTTTCAAATGGATTGTAATATTGATCACTCTTGTGTATAAGAAGGAATCCTTAGTCAGATTGAAATTCTGACAACGCGTGTTAACTAGATATTTCCTAAGACACGTTGTGCTTGGATCATAATGCCAATCTAAGGGTTCATTTTAATTGAGAACAAGTGTTTAGTATTACTGATCATCTCTATTTTCCAAAAGCATTTTAAAGATAAATCCTCCATCGAAGACCACGTATCAATGGTTCCTGATGAGCTTATAACAAGAGGTGGACTTACCCGATCGAAGTGAGCTGAACCCTAAAAATCCAGCCACTGTCTTTCTATTTAAAACATTCAAACCAACCATTCAATCTAAACAACACAACACTGCGCTTCTTTCTTTTAAATCATACTTTAGTGTAGAATAGCTCCTAAGGCTGATCAACCGAACTGCACTAATTTGAGAGATGAGACCCGTGTGGATTCCCACGTATTACAAATGCTGGGGACGACTATAATCTTGGCCGCTTGGGAAACAGAATTAGCATACTAATCGTGACTAAGCAAAGTACCAAAACCCTCCGATAAAAACAAGAGTTCTCCTTTCTCCCCTACAAGGTTGGAGTAAAATTCTAACGACCGTTGCATAACCAGACTACGCTTGCGTAATTTTTCCCACCTTCGCTTCATCAATCTCAAAGGGGAGATATCAATAATCCCCTTCCTACAAACCCCTTTCCAGATAGTGCTTCTTCCAATTAGCGAAAGCTTCTTCTGAGACGAACTCGTCCTCCTCTTCTTCTTGCTGCCTTTCTTTTTCCCTTCCTTCTCTCAAGCCATTTGAGTAACCGGTCGGGACTTCGTCGTTCCACGCTTCTGCCTCTCCATCGTAGGTTCCGTGATGATCTTCCCTCGGGCCAGGTATACTCTCCATGATTTCGTTCAGATTTGGGATGATGTTCGAAGGTTCGGCCATTTAGAGAAATCGGAAGGTTTTTTTTTTTTAGAAGTAGTTCGGATTTAGGGTTTGCAAGAATCGAAAACCAGGGAAGATGCGAAGATGAAAAGTTGAATTTGCTTCACGGAAGGAGATGATAATGAAGAGAGTTTCTCAACAGTTGCAATTCAATTATTATTGTGGGCTATTTATTATTTCATTTATTTGCGCTTGTCGCGACTTAAATTCATGCTGCTATTGTGTGTTGTCATTAAATTTAGTATGCACTGGGTGTCGCTCAACTCGGCAACTATGTCGCGACATAATATTTGCTTACCGCGACATGTTAACTGGTGGGAGGACAAGTCATCCTAAGGCCGCGACATCGCATCTCATGACATTGTTAAGTTGTTACGACCTCATCACTCTTGAAGGAATACTCGTCACACCCAATTGTTCGGTCAGCGACTTTCACCCCCCCGTCGACATAACCTTCGGGTCGCAATTAACGCCTTTCTTCCTAAGCACCGACCGAGTCACGACATCAACTTCTCGTTGCGATTTCGGGCCGTCAGCGATATAAGTTTTTGTCAGCTACCTAGTCAAGTAATTGCTCAAATTTAATGAACAGATACTTTTCACTCTTGATTAATTAGCGTATTCTCATCAATAAATAAACCATTTCACACAAGCAATTCAAACATGTATACTATTCAATTTTCATGCACTTGTATAGGGAAAAGAATGCCCCCTTTTCAAATAGCTCTTTCCGCAAGTTGCCGGAGATGTCCCGAGTTCGTCCTTTTCTCCTTCCCTTGCATTTCGCATAAGCACTCGCAACATTTTTAAAGGATTCAATTAAAACAAAAATTAACTCTCGAGTACTAACTAATCATTATAAGAACTAAAGAAAACAAATATCGCAGGAATTATGTAAAATAAAAAATCAAAGTTCCAAAATCAGAAACTAAAATTCTATGGGTTGCCTCCCATCGTTTCTGCTTTGAGTCCTACCGACTTGTTATTTTGATTCTTTCTCTTCAAATGAACCACTGAGCCTTCCTTTCTTTCCTCTCTCCCCGCTTTGATAATGCTTCCGCCTTTGTCCATTGACTTCAATTCTTCCTCAAAGATCAGTCTTTAATGTTATCGTTTAAATGTAGTGTTTCGACACTCATCAGGTATGGTCCACTCCATTTGATTTTAACTTCCCCGAAATAACTTCAACTGGAGTTAAAAAGAAAGAATCTGCTCTCCCAAGCCTCAAATCTTTTCTCGTAATCCTCGATCATGCCATTTCTTTGTTTTGTCCTTTATATTCTAGCATTGTCGTGAGGCTTCTATTTCGCTTCTTCCAAGCTCATTCAGCTTGAGCATTTCCTTTGCAGCTTTAAATCAAGTTCAAATTCTTCTCACGCCCACATAGCTTTGTATTCCGGGGCCAAGAGGTAGATGACATGGAGTTCGCTAAAGACAACTCTCAGATGGGGACATTCCAATGGGAGTTTTGAATGCAGTCCCCAGAAGTCTAAAGTGCATCATCAAGTTTGAAGACCAATCCTCCTACTGGGAATCTCACGCCTTTCCCAGATTCTTTTAATATCCCCGTTGAAATCTCTCGTCATTCATCGGGTCTCGGATGATAAGCTAGACTCTTATATGCTTGATCCCATACCTGCTCATGAGTTTTGGTAAATATTTTATTTGGTAAATGGCTTCTCATCACTAATGATAGTTCCGTGTTCCAAATCGCTTCAAAATATTCTTTGTAAGCAAACTCACAATCAGATAGCATCATTCCTTGACAAGCTTCACTTCACCCATTTGAACATAATCCACTGCCACAAAGATATACTGTGTTTCCAAATGATGGTGGGAAATGGTCCCATAAAAATCTATTCCCCCATACATCAAAAAATTTCCAGACCACCATTATGCCTTAGTGGGCATTTTATCACGCCGATATTTCCAATCTTTCGCAGATTCATCACACACTCACGATTCAAGACAATCTCAAGATAGCGGGCCATCAAAACTGTGATTCGAGCATCTTGTGAGCTGTTCTTTCTCCAAAAAATACCCCCATATGGGTGATGCATGGCATCTGCCCAAGATTTTACATTGTTCACTCTCTTCCGCACACATCTTCCGATAATCATGTCAAGACTTTAAATAAAGAAATGGTCATCCCGCATGTAGTACCCGGCCAAGCGCCCCGAGCTTTCTTTCACAGCCACCCCGAGAACTACTCCACAAGCTTAGGTAATTCACAATATCGAAGATACCATGGAAGTTGGAATGACACCTTAAACAACTGCTCATCCGGGAAGTTCTTCACTCCCGCTCCTCATTTTCTGTTTCATTCCTTTCTACTCCGACGATCAGTCATCACATTGTCACACCCCTTTATCTTTACCCCCAGACAACTTCTTGCAAGAAAGACCCACCTTATCGCCTTGGCTTAGCTTTCCTTTTCGACACGATATTTGATGGCCGACGGTCTCGGTGTGAACTATAACATGGATCCCAAAATGTATGGCCTGAATTTCTCACAAGCAAACACTATGGCTGGGGCATCTCCCTTTTCGCTTGTGGAATAGTTTTCTTGTGCTTCATTGAAGGTTCTGCTAGCATAGTATATGGCTCTGAATATTTTCTCTTTTCTTTGCCCCAATACAGCTCCCATTGCAAAATCACTGGCATCACACATTATTTTGAATCCCTGATCCCATTCTGGTGCAGCCATGATAGGTGCTTGAACCAATATGATCTTGATTTCTTCAAAGGCAGCCTTACAGGAATCATCAAAATTAAACTTTGTGTCCTTCTCCAATAATCTGCATAGTGGTCCTGGTTTTTTCGAGAAGTCTTTGATGAATCTCCTATAAATCCAAGATGCCCCAAGAAACTCCTTATCCCCTTTACTCGCTGTGGAGGCAAGGGTTTTGATAATGGAAATCTTCGATTGGTCCACTTCTAGCCCCAGAGCGTAAAATTTTATGACCAAAGAACAATACCTTCTACCATGAAATGGCATTTTTCCCACTTAATGCTAGTTGTTTATCTCAGACTAAGTAATCAAGCTCTGTAAAGTTGTTTAGACATTGTTCGAACCTGACTATTACACCGTGAAGTCATCCATAAAATTTCCATGACTTCAATCAAATTCGAGAACATTGACATCATATATCACCGAGTAGCAGAGACAGATGCACCCAAATGGCATCCTTCAAGGCAAGGCATCATGTCATAGGCATGTGAATGGTCTTTTCGTCCTCGTGTGCACCGTAACTGCTGTAGTACCGAATACTCCGCCCAAGAAACAAAAACAGGTGTCCCGCAATCAGTCTAACATCCGATCAATGAAGGGCAAAGGGAAATGATCTTTTCCGGCTGTTGTGTTCACTCGTAATCAATGCATATTCTCCATCCCGTCACTATTTTATGGAATTAATTCATTTTCATTGCATCACAAGAATCCACCTTCTTGGAACCACACATGACTGGCCTAACCTAAGGACTCTCTGAAATTGCATAGATAAAAACCAAAGATTTAACCATTTGAGCACCTCCTTCCCGACTACTTCTTTCATTACCGGATTCAGCCTTCTGATGTTCAACTGGCTGCATTTCTTTCAGCAGTATTTTCATGCATGCATATTGATGGACTGATAACTTTTAACTCTTCA
Organism: Tetrastigma voinierianum; assembly: GCA_016808115.1. Lineage (NCBI taxonomy): Eukaryota > Viridiplantae > Streptophyta > Magnoliopsida > Vitales > Vitaceae > Tetrastigma > Tetrastigma voinierianum. Next base: position 651,561 of record JAEQBH010000463.1, read on the forward strand.
ATAGACCAAGCTATAGACTCTTTATGATTCTTAAAATTTCCAAAGAACTCTCGTTCCTCAAAGATCACCGAGCTCCAGCGTGTAAATTATTATCGGGTTTACTCTTTTGGCGTACTCTCCAGTAAGCATACTTTAAAATGACTTGGCAACTCTTAAACTAGCTTTATTCTTTCACTGGTTTCTTGACAAATTCCTTTTCATTTTGCCCTTTTTTCATCCCATTTTGTTCAAGACTCATCACTTTTCAAAAGAGAATGTAACCGATGTGCAAAATCTAAATCAAACCTTCAAGATACCGGAAATTCATCTCTTCATTGATCGAAGTCAGCATTACAATCATAGTAAAAATTAGAGTTGTTGATATATACATCTTCTATTGACTTGATATCTTCTTCCCTTTCTATATGTCTAAATTCCTCAAACTTCTAATTAAATTGAAGTCACCGCTTCTTCCTCCAACCCTCGAGAGTGAGAATCTATTCCCGCATATCGACAAAGTCGTCATTGCAAGGAATGGCCTTCCAACAGCAAGAGGACTCAGAATCTTCCTCCATATCTAGTATGATTTAAGTCAACAGAAAAATAAATTTTCCACCTTACCAGCACATCTTCTATGATTCCTTCGTGTTTTGCTTGTTCATCTCGCCATTTGGAGGTAACAGAAGGGAGCAAGCCCCCAAACTTAACTTCGCAACAAAATAAGGCATTAAATTGATACGCATTCAGGTCACAGAGAGTCAAACTCAAACTCTCCAATGGTGCGGGAATGGAAGCCCCCGGATCCTTCATCTGTTCTGGTAAGTCTCTCTTGATCACAACACTACAAGTTGCAATCAAGTTCATAATTCCTTCAAGAATCTTCCTTTTTGCTCAAGATAAGTTCTTCAAAAATTTTCGCGATAAAGTGGCATCTGAGTCACCACTTCGTGGAAAGGCATATCGACTTCCAAATTTTTCCGAAGTTTTCAAAACCTTGCAAACTGCCTCTATCTTTGATTTCTCGCAGCTCATGGGAAATGGACTGGCAGTGCATTGTTCTCGGTTTTCTTCTTTGCTTCCTTCTTCTCCTCGACAAATTGCTCCTTCTTCTTTCCCTTCTCTAAAGAGCCAGCATTGTCCCGCCTTCCTCTCCCCTTGTCGCTTTCATCTTTTCTTCTTCGTCTTACCCAAGTCTTTCCCACTTCGGTGCCGCATGTTCGCTGCGCTTCTTCGATTCTCTTCGTGTCACCAAAGGCATCTTCATCCGTTCTTTGCGTGCTTCAGTACGGGGCCAGTTCTATCAGGTCTCCGTGTTCCCGAGGGAGGCATTATGGTCTTTAGAAAATTTGAGAATTGGTATTTGAGGCTTCCAATTCTGCAAACTTTGTTCGCGAAGGTTTAACAGCCTTTCTTGTCATTCCTCATGAATCGGCAAAGATTTGACTTTCAAATGGCTGAGCCCTCCTCCGACTCGGGGTACTGCTTCTATTTTCTCACCTCCTCGGGCTACGCAAGAACCTGTGTCGCAATGATCTCTCGTTGAGGATTATGTCCATGCTTGGGCCTTAGGAGGCCCCTCCACCATATGAAAATTTTCTATTCTCAAGGCCGGATGATAGTGTGTTGGCAGTGTTAGGATTTGCTCAAGTGATAACTTCTACCCCCAAGTACTATAAGCTCTCAAAGATCATAAAAACAGTTCTTCAAAGGGGTACATCAAGATTCTCAACTCCATTCTTATTTGTTGCACATCTTCCTCTCTTTGCTTGTCCATTCTTATGCATGATGGCATCTAACTTTGCCTCCATGGCCGTCATCTGCCGCCTCCATGACTCCTCTCCTCTGCCACTACTCTTGAAAACTCTGGGATGGAGCTTTCATATTGCATTTCGCCTTGTGTCCTCAATCGATCTCTTGCCTCTTCAAGACTTTACGTTGAATGCTCCACAGCATGAAGCATCAATAATGCCGTTAGATGTATCATTTAAGGCATGATACACTATGTCCATCTGGGTCTTCAAGTCTATTCCATGCATCGGGCATATTTTCAGCAACCTTTTTAATCTCTCCCATGCTACATAAAGGCTCTCATCTTCCCCCTGCTGGAACACAATTATCTCCCTCCTTCTCTCTGAGGTGAGTGATGGGGGGAAGAATCTACCCAAGTAGGCTTCTACAAGCTCCTCCTAAGTATCAACAGAACCATATGGTAGAGATTCATACCATGTGGCTGCTGTATCTCTTAGAGAAAATGGGAATAAATGCAATTTTATGACCTCTGGTCTCACCCCATTCAACTTCACCGTGTTTTCCATCCTGAGAAACCTTCCTAGGTGCTCATTTGGGTCTTCGTGGGGATGACTAAATAAACCGTTGTCACGAACCATTGTAATCGCGCCGGGCTTCAGCCTTTGTTATTTCCAGATTAACTCAGAGTCGCCCACGTGTAGTATTCATCTCGACACAGGTCTCCAAAAGTTCTCCATTGTATCGTTGATTGGAGGCCTTCGTCATTGTTTCTTTGTCCTTCGGGCCCGGGTCTTGCCTTCATCCTGATACAGTTTTCCGCTCCCTTCGCTCAAGCTTCCGGGAATTCTCTAGTTCAAGACTGCTGAATCGATCGTTCCGTTTCTATGCATTGTAAAGTTTTTCCTGAAATCAAAACATACTCACATTAATAGGATTAGTCAAGCCAACAAATATTTCACATATTTCATAAAGGTTAATAGTGGCTAAAAATAACCTCTGCTTGAAAAACTAATTTTGTTCTTTTTCTTTTAAATGTCCAAATTAGTATTTCCTTCTTTCGCCTGAATATTGATCTACTAAATTCTTTCGATCCCCGGCAACGGCGCCATAAACTTGTTTGCCCCTTTCTTAGTGACATGGATCAAAACACTTCTGCAAATTTATAGCGTTATCACCAAAGGATTATTATCTAATCCTCGCCACTGGGCCAACAACTCGGCATTACTGGGTGTTCCCTTAGCTATTGTATTCATTAAAAACAGTTTCATTAAGAGTAACTCATTTTCTGAGTGGTTCTGATCCATTATGCTGCAAGTGCACAAAAATGCTCTAACAAGTAGTAATCGATTTAAGTCCGTATTGGATCCCACAGAGATCTCTCAAGAATTCCAAACCAACTACTCCCGACTACTCAATTCTATACTATTTGGACTCGAGACAATTGGAATCCGCTTGAGTTTTAAAATAATGAAACTAAAAATAATTGAATTAATAACAAATGAATTGAATACCTAAATAATAAAATTACAAATTTAGACTCGAATAATTATCTTTAGCGTGAGCATTGAAATACAATTTACAGTGAAACATCAATTTCGCAAAGCGCACTTATGTTGCTTAATGAACCACGATTTAAACTAGTCCAAGGAATATGATAGTGCAATGGATCTCTCCAAACCCCACCGCTCATTATCTAATCTTCACTGCTTTCCCGAAGACAGCAGCTAGATAACTACTTTTAACTGGCCGTCACTCGCATTTTTCTTCAATACTATACCCACAACATGGATCGCAACCTTAGCTCCTAAGATTAAGTCATTGCCCGGGCTTACACTATACTCGTTTCTCTTCTTTCAAAATTAGAATAGCTCATTCTTTCTCGATTAGATCTTGCTAATACTGATTGAATTCATTATTCAATCGAGGCGAACTCTCTCATAAAGTTTTAAATTGATAAAAGCCCAACCCATTCTCGCCTCCAAGTGAGAAGAGGATTTATCGGGCTTAATTTCACAGAGTTAATACTGCATCAACACACGTTAACATACCTTCAAAATTGTTCATCACTGTGAATGCCTTCTGCGGTCACCGAGGGCCTCCCGAACTGAGCTTATAATAATCCCTATCGGGTATGAGACACCGATATTGGGATCACACGTAAAATATACAAGATCGCATAGATTTATTAAACTAAGTTCAAAGATTAATGAATAAAATTATAAGAAAGATAATTTCACAATAGCTGCCAATTCAATGGAAGTCGGGTTTCTAAATCAATGATTACACCATACAATAGCTTACTCGATCAAGAAAGCAGAATCAGAAATAGGCAACTGTAGTTCGAATTCCAAAATTTGTCCGAAATTCAAACAAACTTACGTAATTTGAAGGAAAATATAATTCAGAGATTCAGCTAAAATTTTAACAGCCTAACGTCGCATCTAAATTTGAAATAAAAACAAACTAATCTAAAAATAAAAAACAAAACAAAGAAAATTAAATACGAGCCTTCAAGACCCGCATCTCTCTGTCGCCAAAAGTCGCTCCTTCGCAGTGTACCGCGCATTTATGTGGCTCCTCAAGTCACCACTCGATGCGCACCCTTGACCCCGCTAATCGGGCCCTGGTGGTCATGTCGCCGACATCAATCTCTTTGTCGCGACCTTCGCGTCTTCGCCATGTCGTAGAGGCTTTGTTTGGTCGTGACTTGTCGTCATTATCTCTTGAAGCTGTTGTCGCGACAGCTAAATGATGTCGCGACCTTCGTTACTTGTGTCTGATGTCGCGACAGCTGAATGACGTCGCGACCTTAGTTATTCACAATTGATGTCACACTAATTTAATGATGTCGCGTGACCTCGCTTTTCTAGCTCGTGTCGCAATCGCTTCTCGCTGTCGCGACCTTTAACTCTTTTGTATTTGATGTCGCGACGATCGATGATGTCACGACCTTCCGTCTCGTAAATGATGCTCACCGAATGTTGTCGCGGACCTCCGCTCGCTTCATTGCCGCGACCGCTTAATGATGTCACACCAAGTCTTCTTCACCGATGCCGCGACGCCCAGTGTTGTCGCCAATTCTTCGCAGAACCGACGCCGCGACCATTGAATGATGTCGATCTTCTTTCTTTGCGTCGATGTCGCACTTCTAACCGATGTCACTACCTCGGTCTAATCAGACCGGCGACTGGCCGCGACCTCAAAGGGATGTCGCGACTGCAATTCTTCTTCTTCATCAATTCATTGTTGCTTGACTTGGAGTTTCTATTACGCCCAACTCTTTTTGCCTTCCATTACTCTTCTGTTGCGACTGGGGTTTTGTGGTCGCGACCTTGATATGAATTTCATTGCTATCAAGGCTTCACGACATCGACTTTGATCCTTGTGCGCCTTTCCCGCCTCGTGAACTCCTTCACCCAGCTTATATCATTAATACTCATCCACCTTCTGCTCCTTTATCGCAAAAATTCCTCTTCTCTTAAATTCCCCCGCGCATAACAGCTTGCTAGTTATTCCATATTTCTAAACATAAATCAGTCTTTTTATATAAAAATCAATCAGAAAAATGGACTGAAAAGGGATGACTTTTAAGCTCATCAGGTTCATCGATGACTCCCAACCAACTAAGGTTTAGGGCATCAAGTCAAAAGGATCCGCTCGAATTCACTAACTCTTTCTGTAAAGCCACCCCTGACTCGAATGATTTTTAGAATCCAAGACCCTTACACCTGCAACTCTACCCATCCATCCGTGTAGCGAACGCAAAGTCGGTGACTCCCAACCAATGAAGGTTTAGGCACCTAAGCCTAAAGGTTTATACACCCTCTGATCGTGTTCGGTTTCAAGGCAAAGTGTCACATCTTCACTTCTTTTTCTTATTTCTTTCTTTTTCATTCGAAGACTTCATTGGTTTTCATCAGGTACATAAACTCATTATGGGTCACAACTTATCTAAGGCCGCTTCTAAAGTAAAAGAGGCATATAAATCTTCAACCTATTGATAAAAACCGATGTGCACTGTGTGTGATTAGCTAAAGGCAGATGTAATAGGCTGAATACGTTGGAACTTCAATCGACCAAAAACTTAATCATGCATGGAACTGTTCTAACATTATGGTAGTATATAGGGCTTCAATTCTTCAACTAAAGGCAAAAGTAGAAACATAAAAATATAGGCACAAAAGGCAGTCTCAATTTTAACAAACAAATTCAAGCCAGTAACGTAACTGGCAGAAACTAAAAACAAAGTATGAACATTATTTCAACACGATCATTCCGCATGGAATGAAAGTTAGAGGATGAAATGGTACCTCCTCAATCAGTGGTGGTACGAAGGATCATCCTCATCAGCAGTTTGAGCTGCCAGAAGTGATGATTTTACCGCACCTATCACCACACAAAACATGCCACTCAACCGATTACCACAAGATTTTAAACAAAATAGAAAATTACAAAACTAAGCAATTAAAAGTGGCTTTGAGACATTGCAGGAGCCACTCTAAATATAAATCTGGGGGTCTCAAGGAGGTCCAAGAAGAATTTCTCCCTTAACTACTGGTCACAGACAACACAGTGGCTTCGCCTCGTCACAATTTTTATCACCCTATTAGTCATTTGGATTGAGTAGGTCTATCGAACTATTAGTGTGCTTATTTAACGATGAATGGGCCCGTCCATCGCGACTTGAGCTTGGTTCAAAATAGATGGAGTTTGAATTCATACAGAGGACTCGTCCCCTTGTTGAAATTTTCAGAAGTTATCAGCTCAATTGGCTATTTCTTCAAATCTTTCCTTTTGCGATCTTCGAAGTTCGCGCAGGCATCATTTCTGTATTTCCTCCAACTCGTTGAGATCAATGAATCTTGAGCCCGACCGTTTAAATCCATGTCTAACTTTCTTGATCATTTCACCACGCTTTATACTCACGATTTCCACTGGAAGTATATGTTCACCATAGACCAAACGATACGGGGACATTCCAAGAATCGTTTTGAAAGCTGTTCTGTAGGCCCACAGAGAATCAAGCAGTTTAATGGACCAATCTTTTCTCGCTGCTTCACCACCTTCACAGAATGGTCTTAATCTCCCCGCTGTAAGTTCTATCAATTACTTGTTTCGAGGATGGTAAGGGGGTAGTCACTCTATGTTTCACACTATATTTAGCCATGAGGTTTTCGAAGGTTTGTTACGTAAATGTGAACCTCATCACTAATAATAATGGCTTTTGGTACTCAACTAGAAAAGATGTTTATTTCTAAAGAATTTGAGACCACCCCTGTGGTCGCTGGTTTTCATAGGATTACCTCAAATCCATCTGGGACACATAAGCCCCACTTCGCCAATATGTATTATGACCATAAGATCGGGAAAGATCCGATGAAATCGATGCCCCAAACATCAAATAGCTCGACCACCAAAATTGGGTTCAGGGCATCATATGATCATGGATAACTTCCGAGCCTCGTGATTCACACATATTCTGATTACTCGTGTGCTTCTTTAAACAAAGAATAAGAGGAAACCAGATCGCAACACCTTCATTGCCGTCTTCCTGGGAAGGGTATGACCACCACAGCACTCTCGTGGCAAGGCTGAATTTCATGTCTCTTCTGTGCACACACTTCCCGACACTGATCCCACAGATTTAAACAAGAAGTGGCCTCCCTTCCTCCCTTACCAATATGAATGGATCTTTGCCAAGAAATATTTCATCCCGTTTCTTCCAATCGATGATTTCTCCCTGCTGTAAGCAAATTGGCAATGTGAGCCACACTGTGAGCTCCAACTGCATAAAGATTATTCAGAAATTCATCATCACGGCGGGCTATGAGTGTCATGGGCTATTGTTAATCTAGAAAGATGGTCTCCACAAACATCATTCTACCCTTTTTATCCACTCAGGAAAGCAATTTTAGCTAAGAACCCATCTGATAAGTCTTGCCTAGCATTTTGCTTGGTCAGCGAGGATATTTCAAAGCTGTGAATGATCCGTGAAATGACTATATCGATCCAACCAAGTATGCTCGAAATTTATTCAAGGTATAGACCATCACAACAATTCTTTCTCCGTAGTAGTATAATCTTTGTGCTTCATTTAAGGTTTTGCTTGCATAATAGACTACATGAGGTTTTCCATTTTCTCTTTGGCCAAGAACTCCGCCCAACAAGAAGATCACTTGCATCACACATCAATTCAAAAGGCAACCGCTTAGTCAAGTGCTCAGACTATTGGTGTAGTGGTCAAATGGGACTTCACCTCTTCAAACTCTTGACATTCTTTTTCCAAACAAATTCTAGAATCTTTCCCAGCACTTATGTGGGTTTAGCAATCTTCGAAAAGTCCTCGATGAATCTTCCTGGTAGGCTCGTACGGCCAAGGAATTGCCTAATCGTTTTTTACATTTGTCAGAGACGCAATTTGGAAATAAGTTCAATTTTCCTTGTCAACTTTATTCCCTCGCCGAAATAACATGCCCCAAGATAATCCCTGTCTACCATAAATGGCATTTCTCCCAGCTTAAGCACCGTGTTCTTTCAATGCACTCATAGGATAGCTTCAAGATTAGCCATATTCCTCAAAATCACCTCCGTATACGTTGGATGTCATCCATGCATACTCTCCATTATGCGCTCCACCATATCGAACATACTAAGCATACACCTCCTCGGAAGGTGGCAGGGTAATGCAAATACCAAAAGGCATCCTCCCGTAAGTTATACAAGTTCCAAATGGGCAAGTAAAGGTGTTTTTTCCCGATCTTCGTGCAATCTCTATCTGAAAGTATCCCATTAGCCATCCAAAAAGCAATAGAATGGAACTTAAACTCTCTCAAGAAGTCGATCAATGGCTGGCAATGGGAAGTGATCTTTTCTTGTTACTTCATCACTTCTCCGTAATCTATGCATACCCTCCAACCCGTAAAGCCTGCAGACAATTCCTCGCCCTTTTCATTTTTCATAGTGGTCACCCCCCGACTTTTAGGCACCACCCGGGCCGGGCTTACTCCAAGTGCTATCGTGATATGGGGTAAATACACCGTCCCAAAGAATTTCTCAGGATTCTTCAATGCTAACTACCTCCCCGCATGTGAGATTCAACTCTCTGTGGGTCGCTTTCTACCACTTTAGATTCTTCTTCCAAATAAATGTGGTGGGTGCAGATTGTTGGATTTATGCCTTTTAAATCAGAAATTTTCCACCCCAAAGCTTGCTTGTTCATTTTGAGGAGGTGTAGCAGGTTGTGTTCCTGTGAAGCGGTCAGTAGTGATGATATTACAACTGGACACTTCTTGTTTTCTTCCAGGAATGCATATTTTAATTCCACTGTGGGGTTCGAGCCCAACCGTTGAGGTTCTTCTTTCTTCACTACCAACAAGAGGTAGAATTTCTACTTTTTCTCAAGACCCCCGCACTAAGCTCCATGCATTGAGGTTCCCTGCTTCACAAGGCACTCGCATAACTCCGGGTTAACACATCTTTAACTTGCCGTCATTAGCCTGCTTCAAGAATCAGATCTTATTATGCCGACCTCTTCACGCTCATCCTCCACGGGTTGCATATGTCTTTTACCTAAATGGAAAATATTGAGTTCTAAAGTCATATTCCCAAACGTGAGTTGCATAACCCCATCTCTGTGCTAGCTTATTACGGGGGCATTCGAAGTAGCCAAGAATCGCCTTCAATATGATGGGTACATGATTAGCCCCCACTACAACCGGCTCTGTGTCAAGTACGACAAAATCCACTGGATAGTTGAATTTGTCCACTTGTATAAAAACATTCTCACGGCCTCTTCGTATTTTAATGGACCCATCGGTTAGCTTAATGTGATGGAAGTGGGCTTCAATTCTCCCAAACCAAGCTGCTTGTACATGGAATATGGCAGTAGGTTCACACTAGCTCCCAAGTCTAACAGTGCTTTTTCTACACTAAAGCCTCCGATATTAACTGATTGTAGGACATCCTGGGTCCTTATATTTCACAAAAGAGTCTCAGACTCAATGATAGCAACTTACTCTGCTCACTAAAACGCCTTTTTATCTGAGCATTGAAGCTCTTTTACCTCTCGCGACATAAGTCCTTTTCCAAAATTTTGCATATGTGGGGACTTGTTTCTAATCATGTAAAGAAGAGGAATGTTAACTTTCACTTGTCGTAATACCTCTAAAATTTCCAGCTTGTTGGATCAATTTTTCTTTTTTCGGCGTTCGTGGAAAGGAAGGGGCACACCGGGCTTCACCTCTTCCCTTTTGTTGATTGCTTTTCCTCTCGACTGATTAATCCATCGTGGGAGCCGCTCTCGTTGGTGATGGACTGTCGGTCTCGCTCTTACCACTTCTCAAAGTCACTACTACCTTGACTTCATCACTCCTTGCATTTGGATCACCGGGTCGAGCCTATTTCATGCACTCCTTAGGGTTTCACGTGTCCGGGGGAAGGTATTTCTTTTCAGACTCACACTGCTGCACAACCCGAAATCTCGACGTATAATGTCCACTTGCTGAGTGAGTTCTCGACTGCCTTAATTTTCTGAATAGTTTGGACATTGATGGCTTTCTACTCCTCCACATCTCCACCACCTTGCTCGTATTCTAATTGCCTCTCGTCAACAGAGGAAGAAGGTGGAGGTCAGCCGCTGCACAAGTTGAGCCAAACTGCTGCTGTGCTCCTAGGGAGGCATATGCAAGGGGTTTTGGCTTCCATTAAAGGTTGGGATGATTTCTCCAATTGGGGTTATAGGTGTTACCATAAGGAGCATTTGTAGGTGGCTTATTTTGACCCAAGACATGGGCATGCTCTTGCATTAATTCCTCATCAAGGAACTATCGACAAGGTTCTCAGTGGTGGCTATTCGATCGACAATTAAACAAGCCGGCCGGGAGATGCAGTAACCTCATTCACTCCATTGCACTTCATGCTGATTTCCTCATTTCAAGCCCTCCAACCTTCGACCAAGTGGCCGCTTTGCTTTCATCTCCGTGCTCGGAAAGTGCATAAATGCCTCCTCGGCGGGTCAAGGCCTCATTCTTTCACCCTCGATTCTGCCATCCCATGCCTCGGAGGTTTCGCCACATAGTTTAAAAAGTCCATGGCTTCGGTCGTTTTTGCTCGAAGTCACCCCACACATGGTTTCCAAAGCAGCTGTTTTACGGCCGGAGACATACCATCATAAATGATTCACCAAGATCCATGTATCAAAACCATGGTGTGGACATGCACCGACGGCCTCCATGAACCTCCCAACACCGATAAAACTTCTCATTGTCATAGGCCGAGTAAGTGTAGATTTGCCTCTTCAAACCTGTATCTTGGTTTAAATAAGAATTTCTTCAAAAAATTCAGCCTTGGAAGATCTACCCACTTCTAATTGTTCTCGGCCTCAGTGAATTGAGCCATATTTTAGCTTTGTCCTTGAGGGTTAACGGGAATGCCTTCAACTTCAACAAATCCATATCTGTTATACCCTCCTTAAAAGTTATGCATAATTCCTCAAAATCCCGAATGTGTGTGTATGGATTTTCATTTTCCATACCATGAAAAGTCAGAGTAGTGGGTACCAGATAGGTCTTACCGGCCACATCCTCGCCAGTGGTAAGGATGCAAGAAGGAGCACTAACTCTGTGAGGGTGTATGTGGTCCCTCATTGATCTGTATGTCGTTGGATTCATTGAGCTATTTGTCGACTTTGGTCGTTCCTCATGCAGAGGATCCATTTGCTCACCGTGCACACCGACTTCACAACTGGGCTTTGACCAGGTACTAACTTTAAAATTACTTGATATCCCTATCCCGCTGACGCATAAACACTGCGACACAAAAAGAGACCCAAGCAAGGAACAACTACAAAGCCACAAAAGATTAGTGTTAGCCAAAATAATAAAAATGACCGTAATGATAAACCGCTCACAAAACCGCCGAGCAAAAAAAAACTTGATATCCCCAAACAATGAAATTCAAAAAGGGTTAAAAGATCACCAACACTAGTAATGAAGATTACAAGTACATATCAACTCATCATCCGTAGATTGGCACCATCCCCGGCACCGGCGCCATTTGATTCGTGTGTCACGCAGGGGTGATCCGAATCAACAAAATTTGTATCCTAATTTCTTCTCATCAAGTAGTGAGTCAAGCTACCGCAGTATAGCGAAGGTCTAGGTCAACACAGGATGGGCTTTCTATCTACAAATGATTTGTATCATGGTTCAAAATGGTGAGGCTTTCATTCGGGATTCCTCGGATTTACATTAAAAGTGTGGGTGATGTTGCTTCAGGTTAATCGACGCTAGCTTTAAAACAAGATGTGAAAAGGGAGACTCAAGGTTGGGGTCACAGATTGGTATACCGAGGTTATAAAGGTGTCCTCGGGTTATTTCCTCGCATTAGAGCAAATGACATATAGTCGCTAAAATCGGATCTTTGCTTTATCTTTAAAACCAACCCTTAAAACATTCCTATTCGAATCCAAAGCATTTAATGTTTCAAGAATGAAAATACATCATTTAACCTAATTTCGTTGGCTCAGAATGACATCTAATGAATGTCGTAAAGGTATCTACCATTAAGAATACACCGAACCCTAAAGCATGCTATATTGACCACAAATAAAATACATTAAATAGCATTAAACCCTGCTTGAAAGTTTGAAACACAAAATGCAAAGATTTCTGCTCCATTTAAAATGTAAGAACACTCGTAAAACCACCATTAACCAACCTAGCAACCCTCCTTCAAGGTTTGAGTTACAACATCCTTTGAGCTGTCATCCTCAAAGGGGGTGTGTTTGCGCCAAGAAAATGAGAGAAAGAGGAGAGAGAAGAGAGAAGACTGAACAAAAAGTGAAAAAGTCAGCGGATTAAAAGTCAGGTTACACTGTCCATAAAGTGGCTTTATATAAATTTACAAAGATGTGAAATACCAAAATAACCAAAATAATACGATTACATTGAGGGCAAAAGAGGACCAGATCATTCAATATAGCGAATTCTTCATACCATTGCGAATTTTCGTTAGTTCTTACGTAAATTTTCGCTATACATAAATGGAAAATTCAAATGCTTTTGCTTCAGATGTCTAAACGCATTTCCATCACTTCTAGCTCGACATTTCTTCCTCCTGTGCTTGATGAATCGGGCCGAAGTCATGCGAACTCGCGATACAAATGTTAAAATACTTGTATGTCAAGCTTTCTGAATGTTACAGGAGGTTCACTAAATCAAGAAAAACTACCAAAACAACCTCGAACAAAAATTAGTAGTACTAATGGACTAGCACATGTCAATCGGCTTAATTAATATGATTAGTACACAAAAAGCACTCAAAACCTATCTTAAATAGGACTCAAAATAGCACTTTTTTGGTACTAATCAATCACATGTCTCTCAAACCCGTTTTACGCCAATCTCGACACTTGTGCCTCGAAAACGCTAAATTTAACTGCCTTCTTAATCCACTCTAAATTCGACGTGTTAGCTATATTTCGTGAGATGATTCCAACGGTGAAGTCCGTTTTGTCATCCGAGATCTAGAAAAATTTTGGGTTTTGACCGAAATTATCGTTTTGCCCTTTTTCTGAAAATTGGAATTTTCTTGGGTCTTACAGGTATACTACCAAAACACTTGAAATAAGGATAAGTCAAGAAACGTAAACGGCCGTTTGATCTAGTTTCCTTCCTTTGATCTGTGTCCCAGTTAGTGATCCTCACCCTTCCCTAGTCAATAACAATCATGCCACTTTTAGTGGATAAACAATTATTATACATTTTTATCAATGTCGATTACTTTCATTAATCTACCTTAGGTTAAGACACACTGAAGCTCACTACGCCGCAAGGGGTACAATGTGTTTTTCATTTAGTTTTATCCTTATTTGAACCCACATTAATCATTTATTAGGGTCCTTAAACTATCTAGGTACGAATGAGGTGTTCTGAACAAAATAAAATTTTTGCCTTCTATGAACGCTGACTCGCCGCGGCATGCAGGCTACGCCTTGGCGAACCCAAGGCGGGGGGGAGGGGGGGTGCATTTTTTGAGGCAACCCTTTGCTGCTACAAAGGACTTCACCGCGACGAAGGAGCCCGTTTTGCTTAGATTCCCCATTTTCCTTCTTTTTGCGATTTTTCTCCAAAAATCTTCAAAACTCAAAAAAATTTATGGAAAACTCTCCCAAATGCATTTTAATATCATCCTAAACCGACCATGAGCAAAACCCATGGATGGATTAGGGTTTTTCTAACTCAAATATCATTTAGAGAAATCTAGGGTTTGGTTCTTACCTTTAAATCCCTTTGAACTCTTTGCCCTAGCTTCTTCCTTCTTCCTTCTTGCAAGATCTTGCACCAAGAGCAAGCCCCACACAAATCTCTTGATCTTCACACACAAAACCCTAGCTTTTCCTCTCTCAAGTTCTCCCACACATTTTTGCTCAAATGAGCATTCTAAGACCAATATGGTCTGTTATCACTATTTCTCCTAAGGCCATGTTTCTAATAAATCCCATTTCTCATTTTTGGCATTTTAACTCTTCATTTCACTTTCATTTATCATTTAATTCAATTGGCATTTAAGCTCATTCTCATTAGACCCTTAGGTCCTCATTTACACATTTCCAAATTTTCCCTTTTTACACTTGGATTTATTTCCGAGTTCCATCAATTTCTCATTTTAGCATATAATACTTAATCATATGCTCACATTTCCATTTCACTTTGCACAATTTAACAATTTATTAGTTTTCCCGGAAAAACCCAAGTTGGCTTAATTTATACCCGGAATATATAATAAAATTATTATAAAAATTCTAGGGTATTTTTGGGGCGTTACACATTTCACGAATTAGAGATCCATGTTCCTTTCAGATACATGAGTCTAATTAGTTACTTGTAGAATATAATCATCGTTCTAAGATCTGGGTATTTTTCCATTTTAATACTTCACACCCAATTCTTATGATTGAAGAATTTTTGTCCACATAGACAGGATTATGCAAACCTTCTTCAATCTAATTGGTATCGCATCATTCAAATCTAATGAAATTTTCTATCTCCATGCTTAGATCTCCACTAACATGGGATCAAGATCCTTTCATCAGACTACGAGAAACCTCTGATCAATTAGATACATCATCCAGTTATTCTCACACCATAAGTAAATTAGTGATCTATCAATGTAATCTTTTAGAGTTCATTAGTTCCATAATATTAGTCTAACATACCCCCAAGTAACTGCACCATACCCTCAGGATTCTCCATCTCTATGTCACTCAGAGAGCCTCCTGGAAATCAGAGCAAGATACAGTCATTTTCTGGGTACAAGTTACTAATATTTTGAACAATTAATTTCTTGAACAACACCAATTAAATAAATTCAAGATTTCAAACTATGATGTTCTTTCAAATTGTGCATGAAATAATAATTAACATCAATCCATTCCCGCAGGAGCTCACCTTCAAAATTGATTACAACAATGTTGACTAATTGATCGTGCAAATTCATTGAGATTGCAAGCGAACTCGAAATAAATGAATCAGAAAATTCCAAATTCCATTCAAATCGATAAAGAATGAAACTAAAATTTTACAATGCACCCGCATCAAAACTTCACTTATCAATGTCTGGTCCCAAGATAAACGAACTAAAATGCTAAGCTAAAACTAAATTGATGGAAAACAAAATTAAAAAAATAAAATAAAATAAAATAAAATAAAATAAAAATAATATACAAAGGAGTCTCCAACTACCAAGAAGTTCCTGGTTTGTGCCAAAGCTGTGTACAGTGCCCTAGATCCTTCAATTTATAGATTTTCAAATGATGGGTTGTACTTCGAGGTTGAAATTGTGGATCCCCAAAAATATGGCCTAGTAGGTTGCTTTGTCGCAACATTGAAAAATTATGTCGCGACATAGGCCAAACCATCTTTGTTCTCCAGCTTTGTTGTGGCTTACAGTTTTCTATCATGACTTAGTTTTGTGCCTTCTTCTTGAATTATGTCATGACAGAGTTCGGCTAAAATTGTCTTGTAATTGTCGTGGCATGAGTGTCTTGAGTCGCGACATAAAAACTTTGTTGCAACAACGTTTCATTCTTTTCTACTCAAGAAAAATGTCGCGACATAAAATTTCTTTGTCACGACAGAGCTTCTCGCCCTTCAGCTTTGTTTTATGTCGTGACATAATTTTGAAATGTTGCGACATAAAATACTCTTTTACTCACACTGTGTCGCGACAGTCTTATATTCTCTTCTAGGCGCTTCTCTTTAACTTTTGTCGCAACATAGCTTTCCATTTTCACGACAGATATTTTTGCCTTCAGCTCGTCATCTTTGTCGCGACATAGTTTACTGTGTTGCGACATTCTTTCTATGGTTCTTCTCAACCTTTGTCGCGACAATATTTTATTTTGTCACGACAGAGTTCCTCATAGTTGCATGTTGTTGTTATCGCGACATAAAACTTCTATGTCATGACATAGTCTTGTTGTCTTGCACTGCTAAATCTGAACTTTACGTTTAGACATACTTGGAAAATGTCGCGACATTTTTCCTTCATTTTTGTCACTAGCTAAACTGTTTGTTGCAACATTGAAATATTTGTTGTGACCAACTTGCCTTGACTTGTCTCATTGCTCTTCTATTCTCTCCCGCGACAAAATTTCTTCCCTATGCAGCTCTTTATGTCTTGACAAATATTTGATTGTTGTGACAAAACTCTACTGCCATTTGCTTGATCATTGTCACGAAAAAGAAAAATAATATTGCAACATTCTTCTTTAAGAATTTCTCAATCAATGTCGTGACAACAAAATCCATTATCGCGACAAAGTTCTGTCTTCTGATTACCATTATGTAGCAACATTCACTTCTTTGTCGCAACATTTATCATTCCATCCCTCTCATTTTGCGTCGCAACAAAGTTGTGAAATGTCTCGACATTCTTCACTTCTAGCTTGAGTTTAGCTTCATCTTTGTTGCAACATAGTATTTGCTGGTTCCCTTGAAATTATGTCGCGACATTTCTGCCTTAGCCAATTTTCTACTTCTTTTCTTGCTGGATTTGCTTTTTCTGCATTGAAAACCTACAAAACACAAAGTTGGTGAATATTCCATAACTCAGCATTAAAATGAGTCATAAACTTCCAAAAATATGCCAGAAAATGGACTAAAAATATATGAGTTTAGGACTCATCGGGTAGTCGTATTCCTAGTATTATATGTGGATGACATATTAATTATTGGAAATGATGTCTTAAAGATACAATCTATCAATATATTGGTTATCCAAGAATTTCTCCATGAAAGACCTTGGAGAAGCGACCTACATATTGGGATCTAAATCTATAGAGATAGATCAGGAAGGTTGCTTAGTCTTTCGCAGTATACATACATAACTTAGATGCTAAAGAGGTTTAACGTGGAGCAGTCCAAGAGATGAAACATTCCCATGACACATGGAATAACCCTCTTGAAGTCCATGTGTCCAAATGACACAAGTTGAGAGGACAGGCATGAGTATGATCCAGTATGCTTTGGCTATAGGATCAATGTTATGTTATGTACTAGACCCGACGTATCATATGCTCTGAGAGTCACGAGCAGATACCAGTTGGACCAAGGTGAGGGTTATTGGGTAGCTGTCAGGAATATCCTTAAGTATTTGAGAAGGACTAAGGATGTCTTCTTTATTGATGGAGATAAGGATCTTATGGTAAAATGCCTACTAATAATCTGATAGAGATGACTCCAAATCTCAATCAAGCTAAATGTTCACATTAAATGGTGGCACAGTCAGTTGGAAGTGTTCAAATTAGGAGTCATTTATGAACTGGAATGGTCCCTAGCATTAGTGATCTGATACTATTATATTAGGATAATAATGGAGCCAATGCAAAAGCAAAACGAACCACAGTCTCATCAAAGGTCCAAACTAGTACTTAGGGTGATACCATTTGATTTCAGAAATCTTTGGTAATCATGATGTTAAGATAGAGAAATGGCCATTGGTAAGAATATGCCCGATCTCTTGGCTAAACCACTACACCAAAAAAGTATGATTCACATCTACTTGCCTAAGGTATGAGATACAAAATCAATTAGCTTTAGTGCAAGTGGGAGTTTGTTAGAGAAGTGCTCTATAGGCAATCACCCTTAGCACTTATTATGCATCATTTGTTACTATTAAAGGCATCTTCATTAATTTGATATCACTACGTTGAATCGAAGAGACTTTAATCGAATTAATGGAGTCCGTGATTTATTAAACATAGTACGAAGGAAATGTGATGAGATTCATATATGGATCTATCATGTGAAATTATGTTAGTATCTAATTATCCCTAGTCATACAATTAATGAGACCGGACAATGTTAATTCGGATAGACTAGCACATGTCATAATCCTTGATTGGATCAAGTGATGGATCTTATAAATTATGATCATGAGTTTATTAGAGTTGACACGTTGATGCTTGCTAAGAGTAGCTAAGTACATCAGAGACCTGCCATGAGACAATCATATGGATTATCTATTTAAATGTAGATGATTGTCTCATCATAGCAATGGTGCATGTATCCTCAGACTTGAGGTGCTTAAGGATATCTTGGATGTTTATTTGTAGTTTGACCTCGATCAATGCTGCCTCTTTGAGGTCTCTCTTCGTGGGTGATAGTTGGGTATAGCTTGAGGTATTTGGAAGGTAATCTGCAGCCAACAAAGGATTTGCCACCCCAACACAAAAGAGAGCATACATGTAGTTTATCGTGATCATTACTCAAATCTCCCGCTTAGAGTAGAAATGTCATGAAGAGTGTCTTCATGTGAAACCCTAGAAAATCTGAATTTTTGAAAAAAAAAGTAAAACAGTAATTTCGGTTGAAAATCGGAAATTTTCTAGATCTCGGATGACGAAACGAATCAAGGCCATTAAATTCCGTCTCGAACCCAAAGTGACCTAGAAAAGTTTCGTCGAATTCTGAGACAAGCGGAATATTTTTGTGACACCCCAAATCCCGGGGGTCTTTTTTTTTTTTTTATTATTATTATTTTTACAAGTAACCTTCAACTAGCTATATAATAGCCTCATGAAGTGCCTTCTCTTGGTGTATCTCCAATACCTGAAAATATTTTTCCCACAACGAGGTGAGCTATGCCCAGAAGAGAAAGTCTCCTACAAGGGCTACTCCCCACCTAAATGCACATGCAATGGCATAATCCATAAAATCATTCACACACATTCATATAAAATATGCATCTCTCTATATGAATGTTTATGTCACGCCCAAATTTTGCACTCTCTCATACATGCAATTTCATGTAAGGAGAAACCATTTCCAAACAAAGGTATTTATTTTTAACCGTGGACAACCCTCCGATATAAATAGTGGACCGACTCCGATAACCTATTTTGTGGACAACCCTTTAATATATATATCAATTGGGCCGACTCCGACGATTGATATTTTATATGGACAATCTTGCTATAATTTATCGACAACCCCGAAAAATAATTTATTGACAACCCTCCGGAAATAATTTATTTTATTCATGCACTCACACCCGACTCACGCGATGACCCCGTGCACATGCAATGATAATGTCACTGCATAATATTTCATGTTACATGCATGATGGGAACTACATGCAACACTCATAATACATGCTTCACACCAAGCATCACGTTAATATATAACAAGCATGCATATATATTAACATCATTTTCTCACACAATCTGTATGTTATTCAAACAAGCAATAACACACAAAAATCGGATTTCACCTCCAATCTCGCAGAACAAAGATATACACCACAACCAAAATCATCCTACTCGGATCCTAAACTACGGTACCACAATCGGTTCCGAAACTACAGTTCTAAAAACTACTAAGACCCAGAAACCGGTCCTAACCAACAATAATTTATATCGAAATTATTCCTTAAACCATCCCACTACTCGGGCTAACTGACATGACCATTTCATGGCTCTTAAACAAAGACTAACCAGAGTAGGAGAGAACCCCTACCTTCCGGCGCATCCGTCTAATCGCCGCAACTCCTTCTCGGTTGTTAATCGCAGAACTACTGCTCCCTTTCCTTTTCTTTGTCTTTCTTCTTTCTTTCTTCTTCTTTTTCTCTCCTATTTCCCCCACCGAACAAATTGCTTTAGGTGGAGAATACTTATCTAGGTGTAGAACACCTCTTCTTTCCTCATGACACATAGCATCCCACATGCTTATTCATGCCCACTTTCCCACCACTATCCTCCTCACGAAGATAGATATGTGACACTCGCTTCCACCCAAGTGTCAAGTTTCTCTCCTTGCGCCACATAGCATGCATCTGATGCCATGTCGCTCTTCCCATTCGGGTCCGCTTGCTCTAAATATGTGCAAATCCGACCTTTCCTGACCGACGAAATTCGACTATGTACTTAGATTTCGCGAGACAAACTCAACGGTATGTCCTACATCGTCATCCGAGATCTAGAGAAATTCCCAGGTTTGCAACCTGTGTCTATCATTTTACTTTATCAGGGGTCTCACATTCTTCCCCCCTTAAAAGAATTTCGTCCCGAAATTCACACACACATATACATACAATCACATGCATATGTAACAGTCATTTAAATGCCAAATGACTAAACCATGTACCGTCCTCAAAGAGGAAAGGATATCTGGTACGCATTGTGTCCTCACGTTCCCATGTTGCCTCCTCCACTCCTCTGTGTTGCCACAACACTTTAACTAGCCTCACACCCAGGTCGCAAAACCCGCTTCCTGGGCTATCCATACGCACGTGTCCCTCCTCAAAGGTCCCATCTGCATCAATAACAAGCTTGCCCCAAATTCACTACATGAGCCGATCCGAGTGTACTTTCTGTTATTGTGAGATATGGAATACCTCATGGACACCCGATAAATCTGGCGGGTAATGCTAATCGATATGCACCGCTTCTACCTCTCGAAGTACTCCTCGGCGGCCCAATAAACTACGATAGTTTCCGGTCGCGACCGACCACTCCTCTCAGCATTACCTTAAGAAGACATGATCACCTCGCTCAAACTCTAGAGGTCGCCGCCGCATCTGGCGTAATCCTTCTACCGGGCTCGGAAATGGGAGAAGGAGTTTTCGTGATCGTAACCCACTTTCTGGTGTCTCGAATCAAGCCGACCCGTGGTGGGAGCTTTTCTCCCACCTCCGTCCAACAAATCGAGATCGGTACGTGGGCCTCCCATATAAGGCCCCACAGGTGCCATCTATATGCTTGCCCGATAACTGGTTGTTGTGCGACTCTCCTACTAAGGGCAAATGCTCTTCCCAGCCTACCCTTGAAATCTAGACGCATGTCGCAAAGATGTCCCTTCTAAAACCTCAGATAGTCCTCTCCGAACACCGTCTGTCTGGGGATGAAAAGCGGTGCTCATCATCAATCAGGTTCATGGCCTTCCTGAAACTCTTCCAAAAGTGTGTCGCGAACCCGATCTCCGTCCCATGACGATGACACGGCACCCTATGTAACCTAACAATCTCTCGTATATACAACCTGTAGAATTCCTCCAGTATAAAGGTCATCCGCACGACTAGGAAATGTGCCGACTTAGTGAGCCGGTCCACTATGACCCACACCGCATCATGTTTACGCGATGTTCGTGGTAAGTGAGTCACAAAATCCATCGTGACATGCTCCCACTTTCACCCCGCTACCTCCAATGGTCGAGTAGCCCAAAGAGGGGCCTAGTGCTCGTGGCCTTTACCCGCTCGACATGTGAGACAATCGCGAATAAAATCCCCAACGTGTCTCTTCATCCCGCTCCACACATCATGTACTTAAGATCCGATACATCTGCGCCACTCCGGATCACAACGAGAGCAATGGAACTCCCCGAGGATCTCCCTCTCCCAACTCTATCAACCGGGGAACCACTACTCCGTCCCTATACCAAGACTACCATCCGCGTGGATCTGCGGCGTACTGGTCACCGGTGCACTCACTGTACCCGGGGCCCCGATGGACACTCATCTCCGTCCGCCCCTAAAGATCGATCACTCCTCGCTTCGCAGGAAGGCGTAGCCACTCAACCTCCCATAACACCTGGTCACTGCTGTACTATAGCCCAAACCGTCCTACAGCCTCAAGATCCGCCACTCCCGAAGCTATACTAGCCACTGCTCCCGTGATTTCCGATCGAGCGCACGAACCACCACATTCACTTTACCAGATGCAGCAATGCAAAGTGAAGTCATAATCCTCGTGAACTCCATCCATCTCTAGCTCATATTGAGGTCCTCAAGAACATACTCGCACTTTTGTGGGTTTGAGTACACTTTGAACTCCTCACAGTATAAGTAGTGGCGCCAAATCTTCAAGGCGAAGACAATGGCCACTAACTCCATGTCAGTGTAGGGTAATTTTGCTCGTGATTCTTCAACCAAGCGAGGAACCATAAGCCACTACCTCCGGGATCGCATCAAACACATCCCACCTCGGTCTCTTGAAGCATCACAAGACACCGAGTCACTCCTGTCTCCTTTCTCCGGGACTACCGACAGGAGCTGAAGTAAGCTTCGCTCAATTCCCGAGTGCCCTCTCACACGAGTCATTCCACTCCAAACTCGACCTCCTTCCGGTCAACTTAACATAAGTGTCGCGAAGCCGAGAAATCCTCACGAACCTCCCGTATTATCCCGCTAATCCTAAGAAATCACAGATCTCGAAGACCGACTTCGCCTCCCAACCCATAACTTAGGCCCATCGACACACTAAGTCGACACGACGTGTCCTGGGAATTCTGACTCTGGTAGTTTCTGCCAAAATTCAATCATGAATTCGGGCATACAACTGATGTATTCTCGTGGTCCTGAGAACGAATTCTCAAGTGATCCTCTGCGATCCTCCTCTCGTCAGATCAAGATATCGCCCACCGAAAACTACCACAAACCGACCGGCAGGGTGGAAGACCCATGCATGAGATCCATGAATGCCGCCAGCATCCGCCTCCCTAACTCTCAACTAAGGGTACCCGGTGCGGAGATCTATCTTAGAGTACACCCGCCTCTCTAACCGACGTGACAAATCATCAATCCTCGCAAAGGATACCGATTTTTATCACACCTGCTCAACTCAGAGGTAGTCAATGCAATGTCAAGGTCTTATCCTTTAGCAAACGGTAACCCAGCGCCCTAAGGTGAAGTGTTTGTCCACGAAACCCTTGTCCAATAATCCTTGTATCCGGACCTTGAGTCTCGTAACTCAACTCGAAGGTCATTCTATGCATCATAAAATACGACGCATTGGTGTAGCTCAATGACAGTTCACATCCTCCGGGGGAGGTAATCCCCCAGAACTCAGATAGAAAACATCCTCAAACTCGCATACCACCCGAGGTAGACTCAACCCCGCCCCGGCCGTCCTCCTGCAAGGCTTACTAGCTACACTTATCAACTCGTCTGCGCTACTCTGTAGTCATATTACTCGCCCGAGGTAAAGCATCATGCTTATCCCCCTGAAATGTAATACGAATACCATCCTGTGTGTAGGCAGTAACCCTCCTACGATCACAATCAATGACGACCCGGTGTGCCGTCAACCAATCCATGCCAAGAATGACATCAAAGTCCGATATGTCCATAACTTGAAGATCCACCGTGGAGTAATCCCCGAGATCTCTAACTCACAATCCCAACATATCTGATAAATCCTCACCCTAATTCCTAGGGGAGAACTCACATGCAGCGGCTTTTCCAAGGATTCAACCTTTAAGCCCAGAACATTCACACAAGATGCAACAATTTATTTATTTATTTATTTATTTTTCTGAACCCCTAAGGTTAACTTCTCACCTTAGTGTTCAATAATTCCTATATACTATTCTCCAAGCATATAATTCACATAATATCATGCAACAATTCATCAAAATGCACAATGGATATATGATCTAAACCCATGCCCATTTAGCCCAAGGTAATCGTATACCTAAATTTTCCTGATACTTAACTGTTACTGTTAGTATCAAGAGTTCAACACTAGGTATTTATAAACCTAGGCTCTGATACTAAGCTGTGACACCCAAAATCCCAAGGGTCCTTTTTTTTTTTTTTTTTTTTTTTTTTTTTTACAGTAACCTTCCACAAGCTATATAATATTCCCATGAGTGCCTCTCAAGCGTATCTCCGCACTCCGAACATTTTTCCCACAATCCGGGTGAGCTATGCTCAGTAGAGAAAGTCTCCTACAAGGGCTACTCCCCACCTAAGTGCACATGCAATGGCATAATCCATAAAATCATTCACACACATTCATATAAAATATGCATCTCTCTATATGAATGTTTATGTCATGCCCAGTCCTCACAGACTCTCTCATACATGCAATTTGCCATGTATGAGAAAAACCATTTCCTAAACAAAGCCGATTTTTAACCGTGACAACCTTCATATAACAATGGACCGACCATAACCTATTTTGTGGACAACCCTCCGATATATATCAATTGGGCCGACTCCGACGATTGATATTTTATATGGACAATCCTCCGATATAATTATTGGACAACCCTCCGAAATAATTTATTTTATTCATGCACTCACACCCGACTCACACGATGACCCCGTGCACATGCAATGATAATGTCACTGCATAATATATTAACATCATTTTCTCACACAATCTGCATGTTATTCAAACAAGCAATAACACACAAAAACTGGATTTCAATCTCCAATCTCAGAGAACAGCATATATAGCTCACAACCAAAATCATCCTACTCAGATCCTAAACTATGGTACCACAATCGGTTCCGAAACTACAGTTCTGAAAACTACTCAGACCCAGAAACCGGTCCTAACCAACAATAATTTCTATCGAAATTATTCTTTAAACCAGCCCACTACTCGGGCTAACTGTCATGACCATTTCATGGCTCTTAAACAAAGACTAACCAGCAGTAGGAGAGAGAACCCTACCTTCCTCGGGCGATCCGTTCACCGCAACTCCTCTCGTTTGTTAACTCCGCAGAACCACCGGCCTCTTTCCTTTCTTTCGCTTCTCTTTCTTTTCTTCTTTTTTTCTCTCCTATTTCCACCGAACAAATCGTTTTAGGTGGAGAATACGATCTAGGCGTAGAACACCTCTCTTTCTCTTCCTCATGACACATAGCATCCCACATGTCATTCATGCCCACTTTCCAACCACTATCCTCTCATGCAAGATAGCGTATACTTGGCTTCACCCAGTGTCAAGTGTCCTCTCTCGTGTGCCACATGGCATGCATCTTGATGCCACGCGGTCGCCTTCCCATCTGTCCGTCTGTCTAAATATGTGCAATTCCGCCCTTCTAATTCGACAAAATCGACTATGTACTCTAGATTTCAGAGCACAAAGTCAACGTAGATGCTCACGCCATCCGAGATCTAGAGAAATTCCCAGCTCAAGAACCCGTGTCTACTATCTACTTTATCCGGGTCTCAATTTTTACGATTTTCTCAGGTGATAAGTTGCTAGTGATCGCCGTGATGAGATTTTTAATGAAAACTTCTAAGTCATGGAAATGGCTTGAGCTAAGTTCATTTAAAATAAATAAATTGTTTTGGGGTAGAAACGAACCCGAATGAGGTAATATGAGCCATGTATTCAAATAATAATATAAAAAAATAATTAATTTAAAATAATAATAATAAAAAAGATAAAAACAAAAAATAAAAAGAAAAGTCAAAAGGGGCGTGGGAGAGAACAAGAATGAGAGAGAGAGAGAGAATTATTTTTATTTTTTCTCTTCGCTTCTCTCTAAGATCTACGGAAATCGGACCGTAGGTTTCGTCGGAGCAGAAGGCAAAGTTGATCCATCAACGAGGGCTACGCGTGGGTACCAAAATCTTGGAGTTTCATCAAACTCCATGAGGTAGGGAATTTTCCTACTTATGTTATTTCTAGCCTAAACGTCATTTAATTTATTTGATTTGCTTGTAGGCCGTGAGAGGTCAGAATTCTCTAATCCCAAAATTTTGGCTAAGTGTAGGAATTTTTAGGGAATTTTTTGGGACTATTTTCAACAACTGGGCTGAATTTCAGGATCAAGCTGAAAATCTCCCTGTGAGGACACATACTTGTACTTACTATGTACTTTATACTTATTCATCTCCCGTAGGAGTTACAGAGCCTATACTTGTACAGAAGTACCAGAGGTACTAAGGTAGCTTATACTTATACTGAGGTAAATCTATAGGTTATCTGCAATTTAACGATGTACATTACTTTCTTCTTATTCGCTTATCAGAACCTTATCATATAACATTGGATTACCTAGACCAGTAATAAGCAATGAGTAGGACATTAACACAATGGGCACCGGCTGTACCCAGATAAAGACTGAAAGCCGAGCACAGCAAGATGTCGGCCGGCCGATCGAACGTGTCGCCACGCAATGTAAGGCGTCGGGAGTACCGCAGGATGTCAAGACCGATCAAAAGTACCGGTATACTATACGTGCCTACCCACGTAATGGCGGTCAGAAGATTGCAGGGAGTGTCAGCACCATTAGAACGTGTTCACTTCACGTAATGTAAGTGTCGTAGCACTAGCAGTGGAGTGTCGGGGCACCCATCAAAAGTATCAAGCACTATAATGTCTGCCCAATGCACAGAAGTGTTGTAGCACTAGCTGTGAGTGCCAAGCATTGATTATAACATACCCGCCACGAATAAAAAGTGTCAGAATGACGCAATAGGAGTGCCGGCACCAAACATCGAACGTGGGCCCGCCCACGCACAGAAGTGTCGCGGTCATTCAAGATCTGGTCTTAGGAATTCCTACAATTATATGTGTTCAAGAACTTCATCTTATAATAGGGCATTACGCTTTGCCACCATCGAATCCCGAGGTAAGGTACGTCTAATTTACCTTTACTACTATTAAACATGTAATAGCTGACTTTTTCTACACTCCATAGGTCCTTATTAGTCCAATACAAGCTCCTGAACAACATAAAAGCAAAACAAAACAAACACAACATTTCCATGTCAGAACAATGGCTTCTTCACAGCGGCTTAACCCGAGGATGGAAAATCCTTTTCAGCCATGCCACTTGGTGGTACGCAATGAGGGGTCCCTTCGCCACGGCGAAGGACACCAGACCTTACCCATATTTTTGATCCTTTGGTCCACTTTTCTAAAAACCCATCCAAAAACTTAAATACTCCAAAAGTATCACTGAGAATATCTCCCAAATAGGTTCTAACCCAACCAAAACCAAACATACGAATTGTGTGGTTTTTCCAAAACCCAAATCCTAATCACTTATAAGTTAGGTCAAATTCCTAACACCCAAACATGTATCCTAACATCATAAACTAAGAATCCCTACTCAAAGGGAGGATTCCTACTTATCTTATGCAAACTAGGGTTTTACCAACCCAACTTTCAACAAATCTAGGGTTAGGAAGAATTCCTAACTAAACCCTAGAAATCTATACCAATCCCATATGAATCCATACAAATCATACTATTCCATACAAATCCTTGCTATTCCATACAAAACTAGTTTTCATACATAGATTCCATACAAAATCATCATAGCTTCCATGCGAACACTTCCATATAACCCATACAAATCATACTTTTCCATACTCAAATTCACAAAGGCATAGTGACCCATACCTTTTCTTTTCTTCTTCTTCTTCCTCTGCTTATTCTCTTCTCCTCTCTTGGCCTCCACGTATTGCCTTAGCCAAAAATGCCCAAAATGTGAGACCAAAATTGGTCTTATTTGGTCTCATTTCATAAGGCCATGTTTGGTCATCAAAAATGCATTAATTTGACTTAAGTTTCCTTTTATTGCGCTTTGGTCCTTCATCTCTCCTCTATTTGCACCACAAGCTATACTTATTCCACTTTGGCATATAACTTTATAATCCTATGACATATATATCCCATTTTGACAAACTACAAATTTACCCTTGCTTATTTCCGGGTTTTCGAAATTTTCACGTTTTGAATTTAAATTACGAAAAATTTAAATTATACCTACAAAATACACATAAACATACCCAAAACGCACTAGGTATATTTTCGGTGTTACAAGCTTCCGTATATAATTGCAAAGAGGGTCAGTGATCGGACTTCAATGGGTTGTACTAAGGTTTTACTTTCATATTTAGATTTAAATGTGAATGAATGGATCCCTGTGAAAGCGGATGTTTGAGGTGGTGCCGAAGTAACTCAACGTCCAATCGTGGTAGTCAGGATATAATTCGTATATCGGGATATGACGATGGACCCCCGTAACAATACTACTTATGCCGAGACCGATGGGTTATGATTGGTTTGTTATACAAAGAAGGTAGAACTCCCGAACAAAGGAGACTCTCGTCTCACTTTTTAAAAATATGGATCCGATAAATGAGACACAACAATGTGGTATCGGGTCACCCGAAATCCACAGGAATTCCATAGGTTGACGGTCATTAACTGACCCCTGGATTTGGGGTGTCACAAATGATATCGCAGCTTGTGGCCTATGACACCCGACACTTAGGCCCGATGGGCATAGTCTTGATACTGCACTATTCACGCAGATCGCAGCCGAGGCGCCACGAGCACCTGTGGCTCGAGGGACAAGGGTTTAGGCCATGACTATTATGTATCGTACCTGATACCGCCATAGTTCGTATCGGAGTTTAGGTACACTAATACCTAGGAGTTCATGGGACGGGTTTGCACCACCGGTTTCGTGTTTCATGCTGTGTCGTGGCTGAATTTTGAGACTGCTGACAAGCCTGTGCTGAATTTTCGACTATTTTCGACAAATTCGAACAAGATTTTCTGAATCATTTTTGCTGTCCCGACTGCAGGCCGAGGTTTGTTTTTATCCCGGGACTAATGTCTTCAAGTTTTGTGGTGTGTTTCGTATCACACACCGTTGATGAACGTGAAGGACCAAGAGGTGCCCCCGCTTTATGTGGTCCGAGATTTGGACCATTTCCAGTGTTATTGATGTAAAATATTAAATAACATACTGTTTGTAGTAAAAATCATGTTAATATAGGTTATTTTGATGTATTAACATGGATTGCATGATGTAAATTATATGTGAAAATTATAATTGTCCATGGTAATAACGTTTCATGTAGCACTCATATATACATGTAATATGAAGGAAAATGCATTGGCATCATGCATTTCATATGCACGGTCCCATCGCGTCGAGTCGGGCTTGGGTACATGGTATTGAGTATTCACCGGTGTTGGTGAATGGGTCGTGAGCTCGGAAAATGGCATAAAGCCCAAGGTTGAGACTCAAGGATGTGTAAATTGATCAAAATAATAAATTACATGTTTTGGGAGGAGCAAGTTAGGGTAGATCCCTACCCTAACTTGCGGTGTTTTCGGAGTAGTTCCGAAAATTCAGGTTGAATTTTCAGGACTATTTTTGGACAGTCTGAACAAGATTTTCGGAACTATTTTTTGGTTCTCCTGGACTGTGTTGAGGTTTGTTTTTTTATACTGGGACTAATGTCTTCAAGTTTTGTGGTGTGTTTTGGTATCACAATAATTCAGTGATGAATCGTGAAGGGACCAAGAGGTGCCCTATTTTATGTGGGTCTAAGATTTGGACCATTTTGTGTGTTATTGATGTAAAATATTAAATAACATACTATTGTGTGTAAAAATCATGTTAATATAGGCTATTTGATGTATTAACATAGATTGCATGGATGTAAATTATATGTGAAAATTATAATTGTCCATGGAGTATTAATGTTTCATGTAGCACTCATATATACATGTAACATGAAGGAAAATGCATTCGCATCATGCATTTGCTTTTGCATGGTCACATTAAGGCCGAAGTCGGGGCGTGGGTGCATGGTATTGAGTATTCACCGGTAAGCAGGAATGGGTCATGAGCTCGAAAATGCAGTACAAAGCCCAAGGTTGAGACTTCACGGATGTGTAAATTGATCAAACATACCATGTTTAGAGGAGCAAGTTAAGGTATATCCCCCCTCGAGGTGAAAGACCCAAATGTTATTCACGATTAGACATGAATCCCGGCGATGTAAGTTCGCGAAAAATGTTAGAAAGGCATGCGGCGCCCTACGGTGAAAACCCGAAAATCCGTGGTCCACAAAAGAAAAAGAAAATCATGAAATGATAAATTAAAAATTGGAGGGTTGTCCAATGGTTTAAGTCATTGGGTTAAATGCCACGGCTGGTTTCACACTTGAAACACAGTGTAGGGGATTCGGCTTATACTGAAGTTAGAGCATGAGGGGTCGTGACCTCATGATGACACGGAACATTACATATAATGTTGCATAAATTGTATGAAATGTGATTGATGTTTATGCATGCCATTGCATGTGCATTTTAGCGGGAGTAACCCTTTAGAAATCTTTCATATCACCACCCTGCCGTAGGACCCCCTTTCAGGTACACAAGAAGACGGTGCTCCTTCGAGGTCGTGAGTACGAAGACGGTCGGGTTGTGGCCTTGAGAAATAGCTTTGTTTACATGTAAATAATGTATACATTTTTTATATTTGTGAATTAATATGCAGGAAATGAGTGTGGATATCTGACAATCTCGATATTTACTAGTGTTTCTGTGTTGACTGGTCACAACAAGACCCCCGGGATAGGGGTGTCTGATAGGCCGATTTATGCTATGTAAAATGTGTACGCCTATGTGTGCAAGTATACGCATCGAGTTCACGCAATGTAGGGCGAGTCAAGTGTCGTTCCCACGAAGATAAGCGTGCTAAGTACTGATTTGGTGACCTCGACAATATTTGGATCCAGTATTGTAGCTAATTATGAATAACTCAACTAATTTAAAGCAGACCTAATCTTAAAGTTCCGATTTAAACTAATGATGAGAAAACCTAGGGTTTTGCCTTCGCCTACCGCACCTAATGGATTTCACCTAAATAGTGCATTTATTTAATATTCATATGATTTATGTTAGCGGGTTGATCGTGCCTACAAGCTATTCTCTCTCAAGATATAAATTCACTTATCTGCTGAAGGGTGTATTGCATCTCTGTCACTCTCGACCGATGCATGAAAGTGAAAACCCTTTGTGCTACACTCGAATGCGGATATCTCTATCTCTTAGATTGACCAAGCGTTGCTTTACCCATGTCCCTATGAGTCATCTTTCTCTCGAGCATTAGACTCCTAAGATAGCGATGTCATAATTGACCAAATAATAGCATGTGCTTAAATTCAGGAGTAAAACAACCATAGGAATTCATATCGATATTAAATAAAACACAATCAAAGTACTAATCCATAATGGTGCGGTTAGGGTTGACAAAACCATAGAGAGAAAAGTTAGTTCAAAGTCATTTTCATTACAAACTAAAATATTTCCAACATCACATGAATTAGAGGAAGAAATACGAAAGAAGTCAGTTTTCATAATCTCTCCTGCATCTGCCTTCACCAATCTCTTCTATCTCACTCGCCACTCTTTGGCTGTTTCCACCTCTTTTGCCTTGGAATGATCGGTTTTATACCTGAATCCCTCGAGCCCATCAATGGCCCAGAAAATCAGATTTTTCGAGCTCCTATTTTGGAATGGGAGATCCTACCACAAGGGCGGTATGGGCTTCGCCATGGTGTGCACCGTGAGAAGATCTATCATCTTGCTTTTTGTCTGGCCACGCTATGTTATGTCGCATCAAAGATCTCTCGCATCGTGTACTCGAGACGATCCTCACACCTCTCTGCCACATTTTCCTCGCTGTTCCTTCCTTTCTTATCGTTAGCTTCCTTTTTATTCCGACGCCATGTTCTATGAAATATCACAGATGGGATTAGCGCAAAGATCGTTGAATATGAATGTGAATCAGCGCAAATTGAGCCATAAAAACAAATAGAAATTATCCCGTAATGGCATGATTCACTCCGATCAACACCCCCAAACTTAGCTTCTTGCTTGTCCTCAAGCAAGAACATACTCTAACTAGGGCACGCAAGGATAAAGCGCAACTAACACTGACGATATGGGACTAGTACACATGATACCAGCAAGAAAGGGTCAACAAGAATCGGTTCAAAAGATCTAGGACTACCTTGGTTGTTCACCTTTCAAGAATCTACACTGGGTTAGTCTCTGTTGACCAAGCAGGTCAACCCCATTTTTAGTACTTAATAGTTTTTCCCTCCCATGAGTTCAAGTGGGGTTAAATCAGGATTCCAATCCTATAGTTTGACCGCAGCATTCTAAATCCTGAATCTCGACTCGCTTATTCGAATAAACAACATGTAAGGAAGAGAACACACCAATTTATTCACTTCAACTACTCCTAAGGGGATTAACTCCAAGACTTGGAAGAATACTAGTACCAAGAGGTTTTCAAGTAGGGTTCCCCGTAATGGGATCCACGTGAATCCCCACCCGCCGTTAAGGGCACCTAGCATCAGCCTCTAGAACTTCACCTCGAACACTCAACCAAACCTTGAGGTCCTAAACTATGGAGATCATCCATCCTCTGTTCCATGTAGTGGGTAGTGAAATCAATGGCTCCCAGCCAATTGGCTCAAGGCATTAGGCTTTGAAAAGCCCCTCGGAATGTGCTCGGGATTCCGATTGGATGATCCACTTATTATTTTCTTTTTTCTTTTTTTTTTTTTTTTAATTTTTTAAAAATATATATATTTGGGGCTCAAAGGCGATCCTCTTTCTATAACTCACTTAGGTGTGTAACTCTCAAGGTTCATAGAACTCGTGATGGCGAGTCCGAGTTCAAGCATACCCCTGAGATCACGCGGTGTGCATGCATGATAGTTTTTACTTCGAATTGATTTCGAGATATGCGTGGGCGGCCAGACTTGGTTATTCTCAACGTTATACAATGCAGTCCCAATTGTCAAACAGCCTTGGGGTCCCCTATTTCATTGGAACACATGTTTTCTGCGATTTCTACGACTCCCCTGTTTGTAATCATGGTCAACTAGAGTTGAGAACAATTAAAACTAAATATGGAAGTCACCATATCATAATGTTGCCAAATGCAAATATGTTGCTACATAGGGACAAGGCTCGGTCTTTAAATATGCTAAAACACACTAAAACAACTAGAACAAGCTAACACGGTCGAAAACCTAAAATATGCAAAGATAACAAAGTGAATAAAAAAAATACAATCAAAATAAGAAAAATAACTCTGAGCCTACCCATATACCCACACATATAAATTCCCAAACTTAAACTAATGTTGTCCTCACCGACAAAATAAAAGACAATAAAGGCCAAGAGATACGTCCCAAAGGATCATCAGGTGGCTGGCAGCCATGTAAGAAGGTGTGAAGAGAGAGGAGTCGGGCTGCCTACTTCGTGATCGTGTCCTGCAATACGCACGGTGGCCATCTTCACTCGATATGGCCCATGTCCCGACTGGGGCAACCCGCTCCTGAGACTTGTCCTAATAGGCATCAAACCGCAGGGTACGCAAGATGAATATGATCTATGAGGATCGAAATAACTGGAGGAACCTCAGGTTGCTGGCCTCGTCGCTTACACTGGGTGTGGCAAATGAGCATCCTCATCGGTCTCCTATCCGAGTAGTCCGTGCTCCCGAACTTTGCCCCCCGGGGCAACTGCAGATCTAAGGCGCCACGCACCCGCTTCCCCGTAGTCCAACATCTGGGACCTTGGCCACATAATTGAGTGATCGGGAGGGGTGGATCGCGCTCCCGGCAAGATCCGCGGTCGACTAATCTCAACCCCGCTCACGATCGGTCCCGATGTTGAACTGGTAACCCTTGGTCAAGGTGTACAAGAGGATCGTCTTGTCCTTCGTAACTGTACTGAGATACAAGGTAGGCTTAATTTTAACACATAGAAAATTGTACCAAACCTTAGCCACGGGTGTAAGGGACTGCATCTAAAAGGTGGTGAACTTGCTAGTCGATGGATGGCGCTCCACCAAATTTCCTGGCCTTTAGTGAGTTCCCGTGACTGCCTCATAGTCCTGTGGTCCCGTCAGTGCTCCCAGACCACATTGTCGCCATCCTACGCAGGGTAACCGGGTTGATGGCCGGGCCGCTGAACTCCACCCACTTGCCCCACAAAGACAGGCCACCTTGATGGGTAGTTGTCACGCCACATGCTCACTTCTTCATAATCACGGCCCGTCTGAGCGTCGTTTCCTCGTACACCCCTCAGACTAAAGGGGGTCCCACAACGGTGTGAGTAATGCCTAGTAGAAAAAAATTCCTCCCCATTAATGGCTAATTGCGGCCTAAATGCACATGAAATGGTGTACATAAAACATCAAATCATATTCCATATAAATAATGCAATCATATATGGAATGTTCCGTGTCATGCATGAGATGAGACTCCTCATGCCCACAACCCGAGTCCTGACTGACTCCCTCACACCTGCAACGCCAAGTGTGGAAAACCAGCCATTGGTGTTTCACCCAATGACTTAAACCATTGGAAAACCCTCCAATTTTAATTTCTCAAATCCCGTGTGTTTATTTGGGTTGCGAATTTCCAGGGTCTCACCGCAGCCTTCGCTCGCCTTCCGACACTTTCGTGAACTTTCATCACTAGATACAAATGTCTGACCAAGAATAAAATTTGGGACTTTCACTCTAGGGGGGGATCTGCCCCATCTTGCTTCACCTAAACACACGAAATTTATTATTATTATTTTTATGCATCCGTAAGTCTCAATTTTAGACGTTGTCCCAATTTCCGAGCTCAATACACATTCACCAATAATGGTGAATAACCAATACCATGAACCCACACCCGACTCGACGCGATGTGACCGTGCATATGAAATGCAATTATGACATTTCATGCTATGTCATGCCACATGCACAATAAGAGTTACATGCAACATTTATAAATCTCAGATAATTATATTTCCTACATATAATTTCCATTTATCACAATTTCCATGTTAATACATCAAGCAAGTATATATTAACATGATTTTTACACACAACATCATGCTATTTATTTTTCCAACAATAACACAATAAAATGGTTCAAATCTCTAATTCACATAAAATAGGCACCTCGTTACTTCACAAATACATCAAATTATTGTGATACTGTAAACACACCACAAAACCCGAAACATCAGTCCCGGAATCAAAACCAAACCTCAACCCAATCCCGATCAATTAAAAATTTCGAAAAATTCGGTTTAGACCGTCAAACACTCGAAAAATTCAACTTGAACTATCCAAAATAGTCCCAACAAATGACTGTCCGAAAAACAAGCCTAGAAAAATTCTACACTTAGCCCCAAAAACTGGGATCAAATTACGCCCCGCTGGCTTTGCAAATCCCAAGCCATTAAATGGCCTTTAGGCTAGAAATATCCTAAGTAGGAAAATTCTTTATCTCGTGGAGTTTTACGAAACTCCAAGATTTAGGTACCCATGCATAGCTCTCGATGCATTGACCGACTTTGCCTTTTGCTCCAACGAAACCCACGGTCTTGATTTTTCTAATCTGTAGAGAAGGAAGAAAGAAAAAATCTTCTTCTCTCTATTCGCTTCTCCTGTCCGTCACCCATTTTCCTTTCGACTTTTATGCCTCTTTTTTTTATTATTTTTTCTCTTTCCTATTTATTTTTTTCTTGTTTTATCTTTCCCATTATTTCCTCCACTTGACACTTGGCTCAATGTGAGTCATTCACACAAGTGCACCACATGTCATGCCCTGTGTCACCTGACACCCGATGTCTCGAAAAACGTGAAATTTCGACTATCTCAAAATTTGACGAAATTCAACAGGGTAACTAGATTTCGTGAGAAGAATTCAAAGGTGAAGTCCGTTTCATCATCCGAGATCTAGAAAAGTTCCGGTTTTCAACCGAAATTACCGGTTTAACCTTTTTCAGAAAAAAGAAAATGAATTTTTCTCGTGTTTTACATTCTTCCCTCTTAACAGAATTTCGTCCTCGAAATTCACACATACTAGCGCACACAAACACAAGCATATGCAGTAATATTCCAATGCCAAATATTAGACCACGCACATTCCGTCCTCAAATAGGAGCGATAGGTGGCCCCGCATCGTGTCCTCGCGTTCCCATGTCATTCCTCCACTCCTCGTTGTTGCCACATCACTTTACTAACCTCAGAGCACCAAGGTCACAAAACCTGATCCCGGCTATCCAAGATACGCAATGGTCCCTCCTCGAAGGTCCCATTAGTGTCAATAGTAATCTGTCCCCAATCCACTATAAGAGTTGGATCTGGAGTATACTTTCAAAGCATGGAGACGTGGAACACCTCATGGACACCTGATAAACTTGATGGTAGCGCCAACCGATAAGCAACTTTGCTTGTAAAACCCAAGAAAATTCTAATTTTCTGAAAAAGAGTAAAATGGTAATTTCGGTCAAAATCCGGAACTTTTCTAAATCTTGGATGGTGAACTGACTTCACCGGGTTGAATCGTCTGAGAAATCTAGCTAACACGTCGAATTTCGTCGAATCTCCAAGACAAATGGAATTTCACGCTTTTCAGCACCGGGAAGTATATGGGCACTGGCACACATTTTGAGTGGCTCAGGAGGTGCCACGTGTCATATGCAGAATCAGTCAAACCTGAGCTCAAGTGAGGCCATGAGAGACACATGGTGTAACACCCCGAAATATACCATAGCAGTTTTCGGACATGTTATGGTGTAATAA
The DNA here is from genome assembly GCA_016808115.1 of Tetrastigma voinierianum. Classification (NCBI taxonomy): domain Eukaryota; kingdom Viridiplantae; phylum Streptophyta; class Magnoliopsida; order Vitales; family Vitaceae; genus Tetrastigma; species Tetrastigma voinierianum. Next base: position 687,951 of record JAEQBH010000463.1, read on the forward strand.
AAGCTAAATTGAATTTTTGAAAAAAAAATAAAAAATAAAAAAATAAAAAAATAAAACGAGAGACCTGGAATTAGTACTAAAATCAAAGGGTAAAGTGGTAATTCACCACTTGGGGACCCAAATGTCATAATATAAGAAGAGCAGATATCCAAGAGGAATTAAGAGAAATTAATGTGTAACAAGAAAAGCACGATTTAACGCAAATAAATATAAACTTAAGCAAGAATAGTAAAAATTGTCGAAATGGCTCGTGAGCTTAGAAAATTCTCTAGTTCTCTGATGATGAAACTGACTCGCGCCGTCTTCGCCTCGTAAATCTAGTGACCCGTAAAGTTTCATAAATTCTTAAGTACCGTTTGCATATTTTACGATTTTCTCAAGGAGAGTCGCCAAGATTTTCTGTAGATCTAGATTTACGAAAATTCTAAGTCGGGAAATGGTTTGGGCTAAGTTCATTTAAAATAAAGTGAACTGAAAAGAAATAAAAATTTTCGGGGTAAAAACATACTTGAATGAAATAATATGAGCTATGGATCCAAATAAGAATAATAATAATAATAATAATAATAATAATAAAATAAGAATAAAAAAGAAAAAAAATTAGTCTCACACGGATAAGGAGACTGAGCGTGAGAGATTTATTTTATTTTTTTATTTTCTTCTCTTCTTTTTTTGATATACGGAGTTTTGACCCTCGGAATTCGTCAGGCAAAGAACGAAAGTTCATCTACTCGACGAGGGCTATGCGTGAGTACCAAAACATGGGATTTCGCCTAGAATTCAAGTAAAAAGTTCGAAAAATCCTAAGTTTCGGTATTTTATCAGATCTACGGTGTTCTGAAGGTCAGAATTGATTGGACCAAGAGACAAAGTTGATCCACGCATCGCGAGCTGCGCGTGGGTACCAAAATCTTGGAGTTTCGTCAAACTCCACGAGGTAAGGAATTTTCCTACTTGGAATAAAAGCCATGTAATGGCATAGGTTGTTTCAGGGTCGGAATAGGCCATGTGATTTAGTCCCAAGATTTTGGGACCGAATATTAGAAATTTTTGGGACTAGATTTTGGGCAGTCCCAGACTGTATTAAAGGATATAAATTAGATAAAGAATAAGAATATATATGAATATATGATATGATAGGAATAGATGAATAATATGAATATAGGAATATATGAAATGAATATATGATATAAATACATGAGATTAGGAGGTATACGATTAGACAACACATGCTAGTGATAGGAAAATAGTTACATGTATGGTAAAGAATTATGAATACAGTAAATTGAAGTTAAAAGATATATGAAAAATGCAAAGATACAAATATATGGTTGTAAATATCGCATATGATTACCGAATAACAATAATTATTCTGTAGAATATGTGAGATATGTACTTAACATAAAATACACATGGATTTTCAAGTAGAACCCGGGTAGGGATAGCTAGGCATGCCTATAGGGATATAGTCGTCGCAAAGATACGCTTTACAGATATCGAGGCCTGCTTGTCGATGACATAGATCTCGCTGGGATCATTATACCGGGTCCCGTCGGGGTCACAGATAGAGATCATTGTCTCGTACAAAGGATAGTACCTTCGTACATACAAGCTATTTCCGTATCCGCTCTAAGGTTTATAGCATGAACATAAAAACGTATGACAAGTATACAAGTACAAGAAATAAAGTGTCAATGACACCTAAATGCTATGACGTGATAAAGTATATGAAAAGCATATGAAAGTACAGTATATGGAAAGCACAGTATATGAAAATCATAGGAAAGTATAGTATATGAAAAGTATAAGATGAAAATATAGGGAAGTGTAATATGACAGTACAAGATGAAATGAAATTATATGACAAAATATGCAAATACATGAAATCACATTGCTACTGAATGACAAACATGACGAGATTCCCTCTCGAATCTGTCATGAATGCCAATTCTATAGTCAGAATGAAAATGCAAATGCAAAGTATATGACAATACAAGATCATATAATATATGATAAAAAAATATGTAAGAAATGAATAGTATAGCATGGGCGTGTAGCCACACATGAAAGGAGACATGGTATAGGTACAGGATAAGAAATGATATATGTAATAGTACATATAATGTAATAAATCATAGAACTGAAAGATGAAAAAGACTAGAAACAGGTAAAAGACAATGAAAGCATTTGAATAAGCTTGCGACGATCAATGTTATTGGTCGTCCATGTATATGTTTTCCCACTAAGCGTAAAGCTTAGCACGGGTTTTAATCCGTGTAGGTACATAAGCGGAGGCAAGAGGATAGGACATCCTTAATATCGCAGCCAAAGGTCATCTCGTAGATAGTGCCTAATCGGAAGACCTTTTGGTCTATTTTGTATATGTAATTTTGTTTATTTTGTAAACAATGTAAATATTGTAAATGTTAAACACTTCACTGTTCCATAATCTCTGATTTTCATCGGGACAAGCATAGGCACAATAGAATAAAGGAAATTTGGACAAGACAAGTAATGGACCTAAGTATATGTGTATAGAATATAGAATTGAATGCCACTATGGTGGTATGTATAATGTATATGTAAAAATGAATTTTTTGTTATTAAATTGTGCATATGAATGAGAAGACAAGTACAAAGCGCCTTCGAGAAAGAAAAAGGTTAAAGAGTCCCAGCTCGGCAGACACTCATTGAGACACCCCATCTGGTGCCTGGGCGGCCTCACATGGCATCATGTTATCGAAGGAAATCCATGGTAGATGGATATGATGGGTGTAATCCGTTGCAGCCACTAAGAGGATGACTTCAGGGTGAGAAGACATTCCCTTTACTCAACTCGACCCAACCTGATCGACAAAAGAGAGGAAAATAAAGAGAGAAAAGAAAGAGGAAAGAGAAAGGAAAATTCTAAAGTGAGAAGCTCTCACTTCTCTCTAGATTTCCTAATCTGGCGGCTCAAATGAGACAAGAGGAAAAGTCATCCCCATCGCAGCAGCTAATGCAAGGGTCCCTAAGCATGGAGTTTCGACAACTCCGAGAGGCAAAGGGTTGCACTGCTTTATTCTTTGGCTAAGAGCCATTTTAATGGATAGGATATCTCGGTGCCTAGATGGCCGTGTTCGCCTCTAAAAGATTGACCGAGTGAAGAAATCCCTAGAGGAGCTCACAAATTCCGAAATCGACCGCGACTGCTTTCATGCGGTGGGCCTTGAGTGTGAATATGTTATTGCTTTATTGAATGACATGTTATGTTATTTGTGTAATGCTTCTTGGGACTGCAGGATTTTTATTAGCCCATGTGAGCTAATTTTATGTTATTGCTATGTATGAATGAATAACATGATGATGGTGGATAAATTATGTTAGTATATGCATGCTTTATATTTTAACATGAATTGTTGTGAAATGGCATATTGCATTTCATATGCACTGGGATAACCTAGAATAATAGGTGTGAGTGCATGACATGAAAAACGTGGTTATAAAATGATTTCAAAGGAAGATTTTCCGAAGAATCGTTTAGAGAGTCATTCACCGCTTAATTCAAGGAAGACTCCATGATCGGCTTGGAGACTTATCCAACACTCACCTCAGTGTTTTGTCTATCAGATTTTACCGAAACTCTGGATATGTTTTCAATAACAAAACCTTTGTTTCAGGTCAGTGTTTCACCCTGCTTAGGCATGTGAGGGAGTTAGCGAGGGCTCAAGAAGGGAAAGGGTGAGTCACATTTCTCATCCATTTCATGTAGACATTTGAGTAGAACATATATGTTTTGCTTGAATGTTTAGCTTGTCATTGCATGAACAATTTAGGTGGGGAAAACTCATGTAGGATAATTCCACTCATCAGTTTCTTTGCTCACCTGTCAGGAAAATTGAGTTTGTGTACCAAGTAGTTCATCCCAGATGTAATGACTGAGGTCTGAGATGAAGAAATGGGTCATATAGTTTTGTTATGTATTTTGGTAAAATCATAAAAGATTCGGTTAGACAATTTGGTAATCAAAACAAATTTGTAATTAATCTTATTTTGTATAAAAATATATTATTTTGGTGATATGGATAGCTGTCATGCTACTATTTTTACTGATTTACGGCCCACGATGAGACATTGATGAGAATTAGATTGATCGTGTATCAACGGTCCCGTGAGGTTTAGCCATTGCCCACCCCTCTCGAAAGTATCTCGAAGGGTTCCCATATACCTTGGTGCTAGCTTCCCTCACTTGCCGAATCAACCACTCATCTCTTAGATATCACCTTCAAGAAGACGTGATCGCCCACCTCGAACTCTAGATGTCGACGTCGTCTGTCGGCGTAGCTCTTCTGTCTGCTAATCAAATCCACCTTCTCAAAGGTGTCTCTAATCAGATCCGGACCAGTGATGGAATGCTCTCCCATTTTTGTCCAACGGCTCCCATATAAGGCCTCATAGGGTACCATCTGAATACTCGCCTGATAACTATTGTTGTAGGCGAATTCCACTATGGGTAAATGCTCCTCCCAACTACCCTTGAGATCCAGGATACATGCACGCAACATGTCCTCTAAAATCTATATGTCCCTCCCATCACCATCCGGTCCGAGGATGAAACATGTGCTCATCGCCAACTCCAGTGGTCCCCATGGCCTTTGGAAACTCTTCCAAAAGTGTGCCGTAAATCTGAGATCCCTGTTCGATACAATAGAGATTGGCACTCCATGTAGCCAAACAATCTCACAAATATATAACCAATAGAATTCCTACAATGTGTAGGTCATCCGCATTGCTAGAAAGTGTGCCGACTTAGTGAGCCGGTCCACTATAACACATACGGAATCATGCCTCCGCTGTGTTCGTGGCAAGTGGGTCACAAAATCTATCGTGACATGCTCCCACTTCCACTCAACTACCTATAATGTCGAGTGTACTCTATCGGGCTTCTAATGCTCGGCCTTACCTACCGACATGTGAGACATCAAGCCAACAAAATCTCCAACGTGTCGCTTCACCTCGCTCCTCCACAATACCGGGGTGACCTAAGATCTAGGTACATCTTCATGCCACCGGATGGCCAACAAAACAAGAGCAAAGGGAACTCTCGAGGATTTCCTCTGGCCCGGCCACTGGGGGAACCACAACCCATCCCCTATACCGAAGACGATCTATGTGATAACCCAACCTTCGGGTCACTGTACTTGACTGCATTCTAGCCCCGATGGACACATTCTCAAGGGCCCCTTAGACTCAATTACCTTGCCCTTACCGCGTCCTAAATGGTATCTTATGGATATCAGTCTCCCTAACTCTCAACTGATGATAACCGATGTGAAGGTCTATCTTGGAGTAGACTCGTGCCCCTTTCAGTTAATCAACAAGTCATCATCCTCGCAAGGATACTGATTTCGTCATAACCCTATTCAACCGGCTGCAATCAACGCACAAATGGGGCGGTCTGCTTTTCTTCCTCACAAACAGAACCGGAGCGCCCCATGGTGAAGTGCTCAATCTAATAAAGCCCTTATCCAACAATTCCTAAAGTTGGACCTTGAGTTCTTGCAGCTCAACCGGTGCCATCTTATGAGTCATAGAAATCGGCGACGTACCAGGGTGTAACTCAATGACAAAGTCCACATCCCTATGTGGAGGTAATCCCGACAGCTCATCCGGAAAGACATCCTCATACTCGCAAACCATCCAAGGTAACTCAAATCCCATCTCCCCTCATCCTTTAGGGTAAGGCTTACTATCCTACCCATCAACTGTCCACTCCATTGGAGTCATGAACAGTCTGGGGTAAAGCATCATGCTTCGCCCCCTAAAAAGTCACACATATACCATCTGGTGTGCAGGCAGTAATTCTCCTACTATCACAATCAAAGACGACTCGGTGTGCCGTCAACCAATCCATGCCAAGAATGACATCAAAATCCAATATATCCATCACCTGAAGGTCCACCGTGAGCAGAATCTCTAAGATCTCTAACTCATAATCCCGACATATCTTATCAATCCTCACCCTAGTCCTTAGGGGAGAACTCACATATAATGGCTCATTCAAGGTCTCCACCTCCGAGTCCAAAACATTCACATTAAAGGCATCCACAAAAGAATGCGATGCACCAAAATCAAACAATATCTTAACCCATGTTTAAATAAGAAACATACTCCTCGTATCACCGACCGATCAACCGGGCTCGGGCCTCAGGGTGTGACGGCATAAATACGCCTCTGGTCATGTCTCGGCCCGTGAACCCTCTCCTCGACCTCAACCCATACCCCGGGTTCCTTCCGCCTATCTCAGAGGCAAAGGCGCCCAAGAAAGCACCTTGAGATACTAGTCCTTTGGCCCGACCGTGAGAAGGAACAAATCAGGTCCACGCCGTCCCACTAATGATCGACCGCACCGGCCCCATAATCGTGGATCCCCGCCCCTATGGACAATCTCGCCTCATGTGCCTAATACGATAATGATAGCATGTCATCGGCTTCGACCGCCTTGGCCCTAATAGTCGCCGCCCGCCCTGAAACTCGCGGGAATAGAAGTCTTCCACTCTTCTCGAATTAGAAGAAGATTGATTCTCCTTCCTCTTAGTACTAGCACCCATATCCCGGATGCTCCGTGTGTCATCTACTCCTCTTCCAATGGCCAAGGTTTTCCTGACCATCAAGTCCCCTCCTCCCATGTATGTCGGAGGATGATGTGCCTGAAACCCCTGGAGGTTACTTGTCCCTCCCTGGCCCACCGTTGCACTAGTCCGTGCAATGGTAGCAGCCACCATGCTCGCTTGTTCAATAACGGCGACTACAGCGCTCGTCTCCTTTCCAACTAATTGGAAACAATGACCCGCCACCATCGGGTCTCCTAGCCCTTGAGGGCCGGAGGATAATGTGCCTCGAACCTCTGGAGGTTACTTGAACCTCTGGAGGTTACTTAACCTCCCTTGGTTCCTAATTACACCAGCTTGTGGGATGGTGGCAACAATAACACCTACTTGCATAAGAGTAGCGGTCGCAGCAACAACAGCCTCTATGAAGATCTGTTAGTCCAAAGCCAGTGGTCATGGGTTATTACTCCGCCCACCACCCCGACATCCTCTTCCTTTGCTAGCCATCTACACGTGTTAGATAGCAATAAAGTTATCAAATTTCTATCTCAGTCTAACTAGTAGTGCATATGCCAACCATTAATAGACTTAACATCATGAACTACACCGGTCATCCCTTTTTCCTTCGTGGTGCATAATGCCAAACACTAATACACATCGATTTTCGAATTATCATGTTCATTTTTTGTTTTTCGAACCCCTAAGGTTAAGTTTTCTAACCCTAGTGTTCCATATACAATCCACTATATATATTATTAACACAAATCACCACACATATCACACAACATGTTAAGCACAAAACACACAACACACAACAATGCATGATCTAGACCCATGCCCATCAACCCTCGGTACTCGTGTACCTAGACTCTTAATACCTAGCTGAGATGTGCTAGTATCAGGACCATACTTGTAGATACCAACATTCGATCTCCCTAGGTAATCGTTTACCTAAGCTCTAGTACCAATCTGTGACACCCCAAATCCGAGGGTCCCGTTGACAACCCTTCAACCTACGGAATTCCTGTGAATTTCAGGTGACCCGATACCACACTGTTGTGTCCCATAAAAAAATCGAGCAAAGTCTTCTTTGTTCGGGGGGCTCTACCTAACATACAACCTGTATAACAATATAATCATAACCCATCCAGGGTCTCAACATAAGTAGTATTAACCCCACAGGGTCCATCTATCCATATCCCCAATATACATCCCTTTACCTGGACCCATGCACTCACATTTAAATCTAAAATATGAAAATAAAACACTTAATTACAGTCCATAAGAGTTTGATCACGGCCCTCTTACCATATTTACATACCCGACTATTTATACAATAGTCCAAAAGAATTTAATTACAATTCTTTTTACATAAAATACTTTTTATAAAAGTATTGTCAAGGCCACATGTCTGCCTTGTACACAATCATGGCCTCGTCGGAGCGTCGTCTCCCTGTACACCCCTTATACTTGAAAGGGGGTCCCACAATGGGGTGAGCAATGCACAGTAAAAAAATTCTCCTACAATGGCTACTCCTCGCTTAAATGCATATGAAATGGCGCACATAAAACATCAAATCATATTCCGTATAAATAATGCAATCATATATGGAATGTTCCATGTAATGCATGAGATGAGACTCCTCATGCCCACAACCCGAATCCCGATTGACTCCCTCACACCTGCAACGCCAAGTGTGGAAAACTAGCCATTGGTGTTTCACCCAATGTGTGACGCCCCGATCTCGGGGTCTCACTGGACCACCGGGCCAACCTCATGAACCCATGTCTCATATCACGAGACCAACATGAGTAAATGACCAAATCGAGTCCATTATCCATACTCGTCAAAATGTATATTTTATACCAAAAGGAATTTATTTACAATTTGTTTTATTTACAAATTATCCAAAACTGGGTCTTTTACCCAGATTTTTACAAAAATACATAATAAAGCCACATATGGCCATCTCTTCGTCTCTAAGACCTCGGATGCGTCCCATCCCCTGGTGCTCCTTCAGTACCTGAAATAATTTTCCCTCGACAAGGTAAGCAATGCCTAGTAGTTGAATTCCCCTACATGTGTTACTCCCCACCTAAGTGCACATGTAATGACAACCAAACACATTCAAGCAAATGCATGATCCTACTTGAATGTCTACATGCCCTGTCAATGCCCCGAGTCCTCACCGACTCCCTCACACATGTAACTTGTCATGTATGAGAATTTATTTTCTGAACAAAAATATTTGTTTTACATTTAAAATCCTTTGGACATCCTCTGAAACCCTAGGACACACTCCGACCATGGGAAAACTCCGAATCTGGACATCCTCCGAACACTAGACACCTTCCGACTGACGCCCCCGGTGCCACTCGGACACCGAACATTGGACAATCCCCAATAAAACTTTTATCTTTACATTGGACATTTTCTGATTACTTTAAAATCATACGCTCAGCTTGGACAATGTCTCATGCTACCAAGCCCACCATCGACACCAACCAATGTCGATCTTACCATGTCCCCACGACAATTTATCGAACACCAAACACGGTGCCGATTTACCATGGTCAACACTAAATCTAGAATCGACCGAAACCATGCACTTACACACAATGTCATGCGATGTTCTTGTGCATACAAATGCATGATGGCAAAGCATTTATTTTATATCACATGAATATTTATAAACTACATGCAACATAAACAATTCACTGATACATATCTACACAATTTGCATGTTATTCAAATATCAAGCAACAAATACACAAATTAAGCACACAAGGGGCATTTTTCAGTCCGAAATCATCCAGGATCGGCCCAAAATGGGTCCCAAAATTCCCCAAAGATTCGGCCCCCAAGTTTCGATCGGCTAAACGGCCACTCATGGCCTCACACCATCCAAACCATTTTAAATGGCTCTTAAGCCGAAAATAAACCAAGTAGGAGAAGACCCCTGCCTCCCGGAGTTTTTCGAAACTCCATAATACCTGTACCCAAGTGTAGCTCTTACAGTGGGGACCAACTTTGCTTCTTGCCTCGCGTAGCCTGACTCATCCGATCATCAAAACTTAGAGAGAAGTCGAGCCCTCTCTAAGAATCCTCTCTTCTCTCTCTCTCTTTCTCCCTCTCTTCACCTCCCCCAACCAGCTTGGTCAAGATAGGTCAAGAGGACTTGTCCTCTTCTTGCCACATGTATCATTGGCTCTTAGGATTTTCCTTACCCCTTTATCCATCTACTTTGGATTTCTATCCAATCCCATGGTGCCACATGTCTCCTATGGGCCCACTTGGGCTCATTTGTTTGACTCATCCAACACTTGACACGTGGCGCCTCTTGGGCTACCCAAAACGTGCCAAGTGTCCTGCACCCCTCTCAGTGCCCCGAAAAACGTGAAATTCCCACTGTCTCAAAATTCGACGAAATTCAACGTAGTAGCTAGATTTTGCGAGACGATTCTAATGGTGAAGTCTGTTTCGTCATCCGAGATAGAGATAAATTCCGGATTTTCTACCGAAATTACCGTTTTATCCTTCCTAAGAATTCTGGATTTTTCGGGGTTTCACACAATGACTTAAACCATTGGACAACCCTCCAATTTTAATTCATTAAATTTCATGTGTTTACTTAGATTGCGAATTTCCAGGGTCTCACCATAGGCTTCGCACGCCTTTCGACACTTTCGCGAACTTTGATCACTAGATACATATGTCTGACCAAGAATAAAATTTGGGTCTTTCACCCTGGGGGGGGATAGATCTGCTCCATCTTGCTTCACCCAAACACACAAAATTTATTATTATTATTTTTATGCACCCGTGAGTCTCAATTTTGGATGTTGTCCCAATTTCTGAGCTCACTACATGTTCACCAATAATGGTGAATAACCAATACCATGCACCCACACCCGACTCGACGCGATGTGACCGTGCATATGAAATGCAATCATGCCATTTCATGCTATGTCATGCCACATGCACAATAAGAGCTACATGCAACATTTATAAATCTTAGATAATTATATTTCCTACATATAATTTCCATTTATCACAATTTCCATGTTAATACGTCAAGCAAGTATATATTAACATGATTTTTACACACAACATCATACTATTTATTTTTCCAACAATAACACACAAAATGGCCCAAATCTCGGACCCATATAAAACAGGGTACCTCTTGGTCCCTTTACGGTTCATCATTGAATTACTATGATACAAAACACATCACAAAACTCAAAGACTTCAGTCCCATGATCAAAACCAAACCTCAACCCAGTCTCGAACTACCTGAAAACAATTCCGAAAATCTTGTCCGAACTATCCAAAAACAATCCCGAAAATTCCTAAAAATTTCTACACTCAGCCCCAAAAAATTAGGACTGAAATTTACGGCCACTCACTTGCTCTAAGAAAATCCCAAGCTATTAAATGACCTTTAAGCTAGAAATAACCTAAGTAGGAAAATTCCCTATCTCGTGGAGTTTGACGAAACTCCAAGATTTTGGGAACCACACGTAGCTCTCGATGCATGGACCGACTTTGCCTTTTGCTCAAATAAAAACCTATGGTCTGATTTTCGTAAATCTTAGAGAGAAGCGAAGAAAGAAAGAAAGAAAAAATCTTCTTCTCTCTCTCTATTCTCGCTCTCCCTGTCCCTCTGTCCCCCTTTTTTTCCTTTTTGACTTTTATGCTCTTTTTTATTTATTTATTATTATTATTATTATTTTCTTTTCCTTATTTATTTATTTTTCTTGTTTTATATTTCCCATTATTTCCTCCACTTGACACTTAGCTTAATGTGAGTCATTCACACAAGTGCACCACATGTCATGTCATGTGTCACCCGATACCCGATATCTCGAAAAACTTAATATTCCGACTATCTCGAAATCTGATGAAATTCGACAAGGTAACTAGATTTTGCAAGATGAATTCAACGGTGAAGTCTGTTTCGTCATCCGAGATCTAGAAAAGTTCCGGTTTTCAACCGAAATTACCGTTTTACCTTTTTTTAGAAAAATTGAATTTTTCCCCTGTTTTACAATTTTGGTATCACATTTTGTTTTTCTTCATCTTCTCATGACATTTATTTTTGTGGGAGATTTAGTCGGGCAAAACATATACAATCAAAGAAAACATATCAAATCAATGGTAGTCAGCATGCTGTAGAACTGGAATCATAGGTATTCTAGTCATAATAGTAATATTAAATGTGTAGGTAAGGGTGGCAATTCGTGTTCACGGATTGTGTCAATATCAGGTTTTCTACGGTATTCACCAACCCGAACACAACATAATTAATAAATGGGTCAGAATTACCAAATTCAAACACGACCCAATTAGTAATCATGTAGCATGATTAGACACGTGTAACCCGTTTATTAATTTAGTAATTTAAAATGATATAAATTATAACTAATTTATTAATATTTAACACAAATAATATATATAATGGGTAAATCTATGTTAAATATTAATTAACATAATTATAAACGGGTCAATATAGGTCAAATTTGTGTTATGTGGATTGACACGAATATAACCCATTTATTAAATAAGTTATATGGTCAAATAACGAATTTGACCTAAACATTAATTATACTAAACCCAAAACCCATAAAAATCGTGGTCGGGTTCGTGGTCGCGGTTCGTGGTCGTGTCAAATCTTGTAAGCCCTATGTGACGCCTCCCAAAACCCGGGGTCCGTTTGACTGTTCGTTAACTCCGGCGGAAGTATATCGCCTCGTGATCACTGAGACACTTTCTCAATACCGTGAGTGTCGGCCACTTGGGCCTACATGTCATACTCATCCAAATACATTCAACCAATTATATTACATGGTTCAAGAGTTATACATTACTCTTAATACAAATACATATTAAAATTTACAATTCTAATACATATTATCCCAAAACATCAAGCCACAACTCGGCTTTCTTCAAAATCAGCCTCTATAACTAGCCGCCTTCGAATCGCCCTCGTACCGAATAATATTCCCGACAGGTGACCTATCGCCCAGTAGTGGAATCACCCTAAATGGGTTACTCCCCACCTAAGTGCATATGCAATGCTCCAATGTAAACACACACTCAAGTAAATTCGTGATCCTACTTGAATGTCTACATGCCCATTCCCATGTCTCGAGTCCTCACCGACTCCCTCTACACTTGCCTGCCGCGTATGAGAAAAATAATCAGTTTTCAAAACAAAACTCGTTGTTCTCGAAACAAGCTACCGAAGCCGCAGAAAAGGGTCAGATCGCCTCCGAGGCGAATTGGTCAGGAACTTTCCGAAACGCCATGGTCCTCATCCAACATGTTGCCCATCTCCCAACCCAATTCTCTGGAAAATCATCCAGTGAAATTCGTGTCGCAACCATGTTCGTTTTTCAGAAAATTCATGTCATGCACTCACCTAATTTCTAGGTTACCCTGGTGCATATGAAATGCATTATGCCATTTCCACACAATTTATACAAATATATCAATTATGCATATATTCTCAAATTATCACGCATACCACATGTTTTTCAATTTTAATCAACCAACATGCAAATTAGCTCACTTGAGCTCATCACAATTCCACACAATTCAAGCCACAACACATGAACGATTTTTGTCCAATTCACACAACCCAAGACTGATTTTAACCGTCCCAAAACAGAACAGTGGGTTGTCCATGGGCAGCCCACTCACCCAACATCGGTTCCACTTTGTGAACCTGAAATCCATGGCCATTTTTCGACCTCATGCACACCACAACATAATTTATTGAATAAATTCCAACACAAGCAGCCCAAACAGTCCGTGGACTGTTAAAATGAACTCCAAAAATTTTCACAATTCAGTCCCAAGTTTTAAGACCTATCAGACGGCCCCTCACGGCCTCAATCAACTCAACCATCAACAAAACACTTAAACAAGAGGTAAAAACAAGTAGGATAAAACCCCTACATCACGGAGTTTGTCAAAACTCCCGAAACCGGTTCCCACGTGTAATCCTCAATACGTAGAACCACTTTGCTTCTTGTCCCGAAGAAATCCGATCGATCGTAATCCTAGAGAGAAGTTGGACACTCTCTCACTAAAAATCCACCATTTTTGAAAAACCAGCACTCTCTTCTCCCTCTGCACGTTTCTAGCCAAAAGTGGAGAAGAAGCTCCCCTTTTATCTCTCACTTTGCCACATGTCACCTTATAATTGGTTGAGAGGATTTCTTATCCACTCAACCCAACCACTTTGACCTTTCTACCCAATGGCATCATGCCATGTGTCAACGTGGGCCCCACCTTGAGCTCAAGTTGACTGAATCTGATGCTTGACACGTGGCACACAGTGAGCCACTCAAAATGTGCCAAGTGTCCCGTCGGATGCTCGTTTCCTTGAAAAACGTGCAAATTTCAATTGTCTTAGAATTCGACGAAAATCGACGTGGTAGCTAGATTTCGCGAGACGATTCCAAAGGTGAAATCCGTTTTGTCATCCGAGATCTAGAAAAATTTCGGATTTTTACCCAAATTAAAATTTTGCCTTTTTTCAGAAAATTGAAATTTTCTCGGGTCTTACAATCTCCCCTCCTTAAAAGAATTTCATCCTCGCCAAATTCCACGCACATACGATCCAACCACGCAGATATGTAACCCACCCACCTAAGATCGTACCTGCATGACAACCCGGCTAAGGTCCCAATTACTGACAACCCGATGGCTGTCAACTCATCCATGTCAAGAATGACATCAACACCCAATATGTCTACCACCCTAAGGTCCACCATGAGCAGAATCACTAAGATCCCTGACTCACGATCTCGACACATCTGACCAACTCTCACCCTAGATCCTAGGGAAGAATTTCCCATCACCTCTCTAAAGGCCTCAACCTCCAAGCCCAAACCACCCCGCAGATACGTACAATGAATGAATTCATGCATCCACTTAAACGCTTACCTATCAACGCGCGAGAGAAACGCACCTCTACATATCCGTTAATCCGAACGCTCATCAGACCATGAGACCTTTGCCTCCTAGGACAATCTCACCTCATATGCCTAGGCTGGCGGCAATGGTAACACGTCATCTGCCCAGCCTGACCCGAATTCTCGGTCTGTGAGTCTTGTACCTGACCTCGACCCACACTCTGGCCCCTCTAGCCTACCTGTGCCGCCGAAGGTGCTCGTATAGCACCCCGAAACTGAAACTGGTTCCTCTGACCCATACTAGGGTGGAGGAACAAACTCGCGGTCCTCTCCGTCCTCGCCGACCGATCATACTGCCCCAAACCTTGGGATCCCTCGGGCCTCTGTGGCAATCCTCTCCTCATATGTCGTGGCTGTCGGTAATCGAATATCACCATCTGCCCATCCTGATTGGCAACCTTAACTCGTCTCACTAATGATTGGGACTGAGGTGTCTCGTAACCTTGGGATTCCTGCCTCCGTGGACAATCCCGTCAAAAGTGTCCAGGCTGTTGACAGAGATAACACATAATTTGCCCTGCCTGACTAAATGTCCTATCCTGGCCTTAGTCCTGATGACCTCGGCCCCGTCCTGGATATCCTTGCGAAACAAAAGTCTTCTGCTTCTTTCCCGGCTTGGAAGAAGATGGATCTTCCTTCCTCTTAGTACCAACACCCATATCTTGGATGCCTCATATGTCATCTACTCCTCTCCCTCTATGGTCATAGTCGTCCTGACCCTAGAGTCCACTCCTCCTCTAACCATTGGAGGACGATGTGCTTCTAAACGCTGGAGGTCGTTTGACTCGCCCTGGCTCACTATTGCACATGCCCCTGTGCGATAGCGGCAAACCGTAATCCCATGGCCCCAACAAATGCCCGCCGGTCAAAAGCCTGTGGTGTCCGACCAAGACTCCGGATCTAATCTTTACGCCCGCCCTCGACCTTCAGCCATCTACACAGTTCAAATGGCAAGTTAATATCCAATGCAGTATCTCTAAGGCGTAACCATAGCCCCGAGACACTAATCAAATATCAGAAAACATTCTATATACTAAGTCCCTGCATTCATAAGCAACGCAAGACAATTAATTCAATATATCAAATCATTTTTTTAACAACAAAAATTTTATTTTATAAAATTTCATTTTGAAAGATTTTATTGGATTTTATTTTATTTTATTATTATTATTTTTTTTTTTTTGAAAAATTTTGTGAACAAAGGCTCGCGAACAAGGTCCTAAACAAAGGACTCGAAACATAAGTAATCGAGTCCAAAACTGAAGTCAAGTGCACAAAGGTACACCCACAAATACCTCGTCACAAGATGGTGCGCCTGCACTCAGCGTCAGCCGGCAGACGCCGCGGCGTTGGCGTCACATGGCCGGCCGATCGCGGTCGCAGCTCCGCTGGCCGGGCCGTATCGCGCCCGTGCAACCAGATCGTGGCCTTGTCGCTGCGGCCTGCATGGTCGCGCTCGCCCCGTGTCGCAACACACTGTCTCACGCTCCTTCTGGTCACGATACACATTTTGTATCGCGACCTAGTCCCTCAGCCATTTAAGCCTTTTCATGTCACGATACAACCAAATGTATTGTGACACGCTCCCAGCCAAGCCCTTAGCTTGTCACGATACAACCAAATGTATTTGATCCCGTTAAGCCCTTAGCTTGTCACGATGAGCCAATGTGATCAGACGTGACACACTCCTCCAAAGAGCCAGCCCCTTCGCTCTTCACGATACAATTCTCAGATTAAGGATACCCCAAATCTTGCCTAGTTTGCTGGCCACTTACATAATCATTGTATCGTGACACAATTTCCTACCATTCAGCACCCCAAATTACGATATTCAATTTGTATCGTGACACGCTTCCCCGCCAGCAATTTTCCAGCTTTTGTGTCACGACACAATACATTGTACTGCGGATTCAAACGCGCAGCTTCATTTCCAGTTTCTACTACGCCCTTTTTTTTTTTCGTTTTTCACACATATCATATATATATATATATATATATATATATATATATATATATATATATATATATATATATATATATATATATATTTATTTATTTATTTTTTTTCATTTCTTTCTACTGAAACACCTAAAAATATATCCATTTTTTTCTCATTCTTTAGTACACCCAAATTATCAGGATTCTCAAATGGGCAAAGAGCTCATTTCGCTTACGCCTTTTTTTTTCGTTTTCACACATATCATATATATATATAGTATATATATATATATATATATATATATATATATATATATATTTATTTATTTTTTTTCATTTCTTCTACTGGAAAACACCCAAAAAAATATATCCATTTTTTTCCTCATTCTTTAGTACACCCAAATAAATTTATAAAAATTTATTTTATTTAATTTTCTTCAGTTTTACACACTATAAAACCTAAAAAAAATTTCTTCACATCACACTTTTTTTTTTCTTCATTTCCAATAGCCTCCTTGCTACTTCATACATGCAATAGCTTAAACACTGCAATTCCTACACTTCAAAATTTTCAAGAGTTTAATTATAAACTCTTTTTCTTGTACAAAACTTGGACCAATTTTCCAGCTTTTCACAATAAAATCAGTTCATGTTCAACATAATCCTCGAACACCTAAGGTTATATTTTCTCGGCCCTAGTGTTCAACATAATCCCTATGCTATTCACCAAGCATACAAATACATAACATACACGACAATCCATGCAACACATGATCACACAATTCACATAACATACAGTGCATGTAGTGTTCTAATCTTGTCCCGTGATTGTCTAGGTAATCACATACCCAACCCTAACATCGAGCAACCAAGTGGTGATGTTCTTACCTCTTAAAGACTATGGCCTAAGCCCAAGCCCCTCAAGCCCTAGGTATTCATTTACCTAAAATCTACACTCTAAGACTGTGGCCTAAGCCCAAGTCCCCCAAGCCCTAGGTACTCGTGGTACCTAAGCTCGATACTCAAGCTGTGACGCTCGAAACCTGTGGGTCCGTTGACTACCCAACCTACTTAATGACTTATAATGTCTGACGAGACACACACGAGTAAAATGGCCATTGGTACATGTCATACTCATCCAAATACATTCAACCAATTATATTACATGGTTCAAGAGTTATACATTACTCTTAATACAAATACATATTAAAATTTACAATTCTAATACATATTATCCCAAAAACTTCAAAGCCACAACCCGGCTTTCTTCAAAATCGGCCTCTATAACAAGCCGTTTCGAACGCCCCTCGTAATTAAATAATATTCTCGATGTAGAGCGCACGCCCGCAAAGGGAATCACCCTAAATGGGTTACGCCCCACCTAAGTGCATATGCAATGCTCCAAAGTAAACACACACTCAAATAAATACGTGATCCTACTTGAATGTCTACATGTCATTCCCCATGTCTCGAGTCCTCACCGACTCCCTCACACTTGCCTAAGCTATGTATGAGAAAAATAATCAGTTTTCAAAACAAAACTTGTTGTTCTCAAAAACAAGCTACCGAGTTTCGGAAAAAGTCTTGGACTACCCTCCGAGGTGAATTGGTTGGGGAACTTTCTAAAACAGTCATGGTCCTCATCCGAAATGATCTGCTGGCCCATCTCCCAACCCAATTCTCCAGAAAATCATCTTGTGAAATTCCTTTCACAACCATGTTCGTTTTTCAGAAAATTCATGTCATGCACTCACACCTAATTTCTAGGTTACCCCGTGCATATGAAATGCATTATGCCATTTCAACACAATTTATACAAATATATCAATTATGCATATATTCTCAAATTATCACGCATACCACATGTTTTTCAATTTTAATCAACCAACATGCAAATTAGCTCACTTGAGCTCATCACAATTCCACACAATTCGAGCCACAACACATGGAAGATTTTTGTCCACCCACACAACCCGGATCGATTTTAACCGGCCCTAAAATGTATCAGCAATACCCATGGCACTCACCCAACATCGGTTCCACTTTGTGAACCCGAAATCCATGGCCATTTTTCGGCCTCATGCACACCACAACATAATTTATTGAATAAATTCCAACACAAGCAGCCCAAACAGTCCGTGGACTATCCAAATGAGCTCCAAAAATTCCAACAATTCGGTCCCAAGTTTTGGGACCGATCAAACGGCCCCTCACGGCCTCAATCAACTCAACCATCAACAAAACACTTAAACAAGGGGTAAAAACAAGTAGGATAAAACCCCTACATCACGGAGTTTGTCAAAATTCCCGAAACCGGTTCCCACGTGTAATCCTCAATACTTAGAACCACTTTGCTTCTTGTCCCGAAGAAACCGATGGTCCGATCGATCGTAATCCTAGAGAGAAGCTGGACACTCTCTCACTAAAAATCCACCATTTTTGAAAAACCAGCACTCTTTCTCCTCCAAGACGCTTTCTGGCCAAAAAGTGGAGAATGCTCCCTTGGGCCCCCACTTTGCCACATGCTTTATAATTGGTCGAGGATTTCTATCCACTCAACCCAACCCCACTTGACCTTCTACCCACTAAGATCATGCCACAGGTCAACGTGGGCCCCACCTTGAACTCAAGTTGACTGAATCTGATGCTTGACACGTGGCACACAGTGAGCCACTCAAAATGTGCCAAGTGTCCCGTCGGATGCTCGTTTCCTTGAAAAACGTGCAAATTTCGACTGTCTCGGAATTTGACGAAAATCGACGTGGTAGCTAGATTTCGTGAGACAATTCCAATCTGAATCCATTTCACATCCAAGATCTGTAAAAATCTTGATTTTACCGAAATTACGATTTTGCATTTTTCGTAAAATTGAAATTTTCGCAGGTGTAGGTTCAATTATCAGCATAGGCTTTGGGCCAATATATATTTCATCGATATGGATGATATTTCATTCTCTATGTTTTTTAGCGAATTTGATTGTGTGTTTGTATTGATGTATTAGTCTTAATCAATAAAAATATTTATCCTTTAAAAAAACATTTTAGAAAAATTTTTTTTTTTTCTCAACATAATTCTAAAAAAAGACCATATTTAGCTATCAAAATTTTTCAGAAATAAGTTAATAGATAAGGAAAATAATTCAAGAGAAAATAAAAAATAAAAAATAAGAATAGGGTTAAAGTTGATAACTTTTTATCTATTGCTTTAAAATTAGTTTATTTATCTTAACGTATTAATAAAATGATGAAATAATTTAAAAATATACAAGTTTCTAACTTATATTTATTATATTTCATTTTCTTTATAATCGGCATAATTAAATATAGTTTTAAGAATATTTTTTGTATTTTTCAAGAATAAAAAGTTATGTGCTCTTGAGATATGGCCGAAGTGATAAAGGGGTGTGTGGATATCAGCAAATATCAACACTTATATTAGCCTGCTTGTATGATTTAAAGTCGCGGCCCTTCTCAACCTAGTAGACACGCTTTAAAGTCGCTGGCGTCTCTTTCGAAGTTCAAAGCGCATAATATCTACATGATTGGGTTGAGTTAATACAAATGGTGTCACGCCCCAAAACTCGGGGGTCTCGTTGACAACCCATCAACGTACGGAATTCCTGTGGATGTCAAGTAACCCAATACCACACTATTGTGTCCCATTTTTCGGGATCCATATTTTCACAAAAATAAGGCAAAGGCTCCTTTGCTTGGGGAGCTCTACCCAACATACAACTGTATAACAGTATAACCATAACCCATCCAGGGTCTCAACAGAAGTAGTAATGACCACACAGCGTCTATTTTTTCCATATCCCCAATATACAACTATATCACAATAATCCATAAGAGTTTATTACAAAAAAAACATATATTAAAACTAGCTTGTTCTAATATAGTTTACAAAAATATTTATGAAAGCCACATCCTAGCTTCCTTCAAAATCATAACCTCGAGTGAGCGTCGTCTCCTTGCACACTCCCTATACCTGAAAGGGGTCCTACTCATCAAGTGAGCAACGCCCAAGAGAGAATAACTCCTACAAGGGCTACTCCCATCTATGTTACGCAATGGCACACCACACATTTAAGTAAAAACATGCACACATTCCTACTCAAATGTCTACATGTCATGGATGAGAATGCACTCACCCTATCCCATGTCCCAGTCCTCACCGACTTTTACACATGTATGGCGTTGAGTGGTGAAAACCAAACCGTCATTTTGTTCCATCAATGACCATTTTTTTAAAACAAAAGCTTTTTCTTTTATAAATAAAAATCCATTTGACGGTTCCCGATATCAACTTGCATGTCCCAAGTTCCGTGTGTTTATGCATTTGTGGGCCACGGATTTCCTGGTTTACACTGCAGGATGTCGCGCGCCTTTCCGACATTTTTAATGAGCTTTCACCGCCGATGATCCTGTCTAACCTCAATACCGGGTCTTTCACCTTGGGGGGGATTTACCCCAACTTGCTATGCCCAACACATGTATTTTTCTTTTTTTTAAAACCGTGAGACTCATTTTGGACGTTGTCCCATGTTACTAAGCCCAGACCGAACACAGTGTCTATCTCTACCATGCACTCACACCCATGTCATGTGATGTCCTTGTGTATAATGCAATGCAATCATGTCATTGCTCATTCATACAATGCTACATATATGATGAGTGCTATATGTGCATGCCTACTCATGCATAATTACCCATGCATCATTTAGACATTTATATCAAAAAGCATACAAATTCCAAATATATCATACAATTCATGCCATCATATCAATACACGCATACATTGACATCACAAGTCACTACTATTCGAGTAGCGACATCCATCAACCTCTAGGCCGAAATGTGACAAGACATGTCCACAACTAACCTACAATAAGCCATGTAATGGCCTTATTCATACAAGTACATCACAAGCCAAACCATTAGAACACAAAATTTGACTTCCACACAATTTCAACCAAGTATATCACTCAATTCAAGAAATGATATACTACAATCATATATTAATTGTGGCAAAAATCTGGACACAAATCATTAAACAGCCTAAGTTGTCGCAGTCCCGGAAAACGAACCATAACTTTAGTTATAAAGGTCCGATTTGGGTGATTCAGAAGCCTAAAATCAAGTTCTTAGATAGAGATACAAGTTCCTGGAAGGATCCTAATCCAAATTCTCATTTTTTTCCTAGCCGCAAATCAGTCCCAAAACCTAGACAATAGATTATGCCAAAACAGGGTAGCTTGGGGCAGTCCCGAGAAACGGACCATAACTTGAGTTATAGAGGTCTGATTTGGGTGATTGAAAAGCCTAACATCAAGTTCTCAGATAGGGATACAATTTCCTTGAAGGATACTAGTCCAAATTCTACCTTTTTGTAACCGAAAATCAAGCCCCAAAAACTGGACATCATATAGGGTCAAAACAAGGCACTATTCCCATAACCCATTAATTTGTCAAACAACCCCTTAGGGCAAAAACAGCCAAACAGTCCCTTAGGGAATTAAAACTCAATCAAACAACCCCTAGAATGGAAAATAAACCAAAGTAGGAAGAATCCCTACCTATTGGAGCATGAGCAACACCCCGAGGAAGTCCCCCTGACACTTCCTGAACCCGAAACTTTCGACTTCACGAACCTCCCGCGTGAAACCTTGGCGAAACTTGGAGTTTCTAGTGTCCATGTGTAGCCCTCGCCGAGTACTCCGACTTTAGTTCTTGGTCCGTTGGAAGACAATCACCCGATCTCCATAGATCGTAGAGAGGAGAGAGAAAAGAGAAGAAAGAGCTTCTCTCCTCTCTCTCTCTCTCTCTCTCTCTCTCTCTATTCGTCTCTCCCTCTCCGTCTTTTCTCCTATTTTTTTCCCCTTTATTTCTTTTTGTTTTTTTTTTAACTTATTTTAAGTTAAGTGTGTGGCCCTTATGGTGCCACGTGTCACGTGATCCTTGCTCAGATTCATTCCTACCCTGAAACAATTCATTTGCGTCCCAGTTCAAGTTCAATTTATTTTAAATGAAATTTACTTGAGTTATTTCCTAACTCCCGGGATTCTTGTTTTAAATCTCGTCTCGGGGTCACTGAATAACCATCCACCCAATAAATCATGAAAATCCGACTGTCTCGGAATTCGAAGAAATCTTTCTAGCCAACTGGATTTCGCAAGACAAATCCAACGGTAAAATTCGTTTCATCATTCGAGATCTAGATAATTTTCCAGGCTTCCCTGAAGCATTCTGACAATTTTATTATTTTTTTCATTTTTAGAAAAATTAAATTTTTCCCAGGTTTTACAAATGGTATCAGAGTTGGGTTAAGACTTAGTTGTGGGGGTGGAAACCGAATAAAATGATGTGGTGGGCCTCCTAACAGATGATGCTTCATGTAAGATGTGTGCCTGATTATAATGAAGGAAATCTTGGTTTGAGGGGAGACTCAATGAAACTTTGTTTGAGGAGAGGATTGTTAGGTTCCCAAAGTCTCACAATGTCCTACATCGGTTATGAATAAAAAGGCTTATAAATATATAAGCATATATAACATCCAATTTGTATGATGCCTTTTGAGCAAGAAGCCCAAAAAACAAAACCATGAGGGCTTAGGCCCAAAGTGGTTCATATCATACCAATATAGATAGGGGATTTGTCATGCCCCCATTCCCGATCCGACCCGAATGGCGGATCCGAATCGAGTCCGGGGCGCGAGACTATATACTGACTCATCGAATTGCTCTTTCAGTCGAACTCAGACTCCGTGGGTTATACAAACACAATTTCTGTAATAAAAAAAATCATTTTCATTTACAAAAGAACTACCACCGGAGTGGTGTCCCTCAAAATCTATACACATATACCGAGTCCCATTTACTTATACATGTCTAATACAAAACATCAGAGATTGCCGGGCGTAGCAAAGTGAGCACCTAATCTCCGAGCCGGCATGTTCCTCACGATGTGGGATGTCCTGTCCTCTATCCTTGTCTTCTGCTTCTGTACCTACATGGATTGAACACCCAAGCTAAGCTTTACGCTTAGTGGGAACATAAGCATGGACAACCACCAATGGTGACTGTCACAAGCTTATACATATGCATTTCATATATCTATACATATTCATATAACTTTTGATTACTTATCATCTTTACATTCCTATTGCATGTCATGTTCTCGCTCATATCTCATAACTATACTTTTACTATATTCCTGTGCTTTGTCATCTTTTACTTATCTCTATCGTTCTTAGCACTTATGCTTTTCTATCATGTGTTCATAGCATGTTCCATCTATTCATTTAGGTCTTTCTATCATATATGACTTTCATGGTTATATACTATACCATTTGTTATGTTCTATTTTCGTATCATTATCAAGGTGTCGTTATTATGTACTATCTATGTACTCATTTCATATACGTTTTCTCTGCTTACTTTTTTATATTACTTTCTTTTTCATATTAACTTTTCATATCATTTTACATTCTTATACATTTTCATATATCATGTCGGATCGTATAATCTCATGTTACAGAACTTATCATCACATAGCAATGCTATGCTTCTCATATCATATCATATATTTTCACATGTCATATTCAAATCATTTGTTTGGCGTTTATGCTCGTGACATAAACCTTAGAAGTGGATACAGGAAACTATAAGGGCCCGAAGGCGTTGTACTCACTGTGTGAAACAGTGGTCTATAAGGGCCCGAAGGCGCTGTTATCATTGTACGAGACAATGACCATCTATAAGGGCCCGAAGGCGCTGTGGTGACCCTTTCGGGGCCACCGTGATCCAACGATGCCCATCTCATCTACCCAAACTGGCCTCGAGCATCGAACTTGCATCGCACTTGTTTTTCCTAATAGACATACCCATCTATCCCTCTACCAGGTTCTAAGACAATCAATGTGTATTTTATGTTCAGTACATATCTCATATTCCCGAATCATTATTGTCATTCGGTAATCAATTTGTGAGATATATACAATCATTTATTCTTAACTTTGCATTTTTCATATCTCATATCTCACTTTACACATTTACATATAACTGATCATATACTTATGTCATATTCTATACTTGTCATATACCCATGCTTATATATGTTCCATGCATATAATTTACACAGGCATATGCAATATATACTATCATTACTTTAATATGTATTCGTTCTCATATCTGTAGCTTCATATTACGGTTCTCATATTTCTCTATACATATATTCCTATATTTTTATCATGCATGCATTTAGTCAATCTTATATTCATCTATACTCTATCATTCGTGTACATGTACTTCATTCCTCGTAACATCTTATATCTCAAGCACTATATTTCTCATGTACTTTATTAGTTCCACATATCTTATGGCATATACCTATACATTTCTATACTTGGTATCGTTTACTAAGGCTTTATCGCATGCCTCTATCTCCCATAGGAGTGCAGAACATAGACTTCTTCTTTAATACCCTTAGGTACCCTTCATGTCCAAACTATTTACCTTTTATCATTTCTTATTCTTTTCTTCTATACTCCTCTACATATCAAATCTACGTCTATTGCTAATTCTTGTTCATATCTATCTCTTTTCTTATCATGTATTCTAATTGACTTTACCCAAGCGATTAGTCCACTTGGTACAATAATCATATTTTACGATGTGGATACTGAATGCCATTAAATAACATATGGTTAGATTCTAGACTCAATGATATTTCCATAGAATCCAAGAACACCTGAAACGGAGTTCGGACGAATAAGTTATGACCTTCCAAAGTTGGAGGTCATAAGTAGTCAACTTAGACGAGTTGACTTGAGCTGGCCGAGTTGACCTGACCTCGGTGAGCTCGGTCTAACACCTCGGTCTGACATCTAATATCCTCCTCAGGAATATCAATTAATTATTGACTCAATGGGATTTTCATAGAGTCCAAGAACACCCGAATCGGAGTTCGGACGAAGAAGTTATGACCTTCCAAAGTTGGAGGTCATACGTAGTCAAATCCTGAACTGGCCGAGCTGACCTGACCTCAGTAAACTTGGTCTAACATATATTATCCTCCTCAGGCATATGAATGGATTCTTGACTCAATGGTATTTCCATATAGTACAAGAACACCCAAAACGGAGTTCGAACAAAGGAGTTATGACCTTCCGAAGTTGGAGGTCATACGTAATCAACTTAGACGAGCTGACTTGAGCTGGCCGAGCTGGCCTGACCTCGGTGAGCTCGATCTAACACCTCATTCTGACATCTAATATCCTCCTCAGGCATATCAATGAATTCTTGACTCAATGGGCTTTCCATAGAGTCTAAGAACACCCGAATTGGAGTTCGGGACGGTTAGCTATGACCTTCCGCTGAGGTCATATCGCACTCAACCCGCACGAGTCACCCTCCGAATCGGCTACTACAAAGGATGAGGTCTACAGTCGAATTTACTGACTCCTACAGATGAGGTCCGCCTGATCTCATAGGATGAGGTCTGCTGACCTCTACAGGATGAGGTTTGCTGACCTCTACAGGATGAGGTCAACATGCTGACCTCTCGCCCATTAGACTGTTCAGAGTAAAAAGACCATAACTTGGTCTACATGGGTCAAAATTGAGAAATTCAAAAGGCTAACATCAATTTCATTGATGTGGCTACAATTTACCAGAAGGACTTACTACCAAATTCCATTTATTTTTGACCCAAAAACCCGTTCTGAAGTCCAGCTACTAAGTATGATAAAAAATAGGGAAATTTTCTTGGTTCAACTTGCAGCTAGACCCTTCCCAAAACACATATATAGGATCCTTATAGCTCTTCTCAACTCAACCTTAACAAGAAATGAGATTGGGAGTTTCCAAACCCAAACCATACACAAGATAGAGGGTTCCAAACCATGTATTTCTATACCCAAAACTAGACAAATCCATACTATTGTACAAACATCGATACTTTTCCATACGGAACTTAACAAGTTCCATACAAAACCATACTCAAATCCCATACACCCATACTCAAATTTCATAGTTCCTTACCTGTGATCTCCTTCTTTCTTCTTTTCTTTTCTCTTCTTCTTCTTCTTCTTCCTTTCTCTTCTCTTCTCTCTTATCCGTTTTTGCTCTCTCTTTCTCCAAGACCAAAATGAGATATTTATTTTGGTCTTATCCTTATTTGATCTTATCCCTTTTTATTTCACTTTTTCTCTCTTTTGGAGCATCCTTGACCATCCAATCAAATGAGGAAACTTCCTCCCTCTTTCCTTCAAGCCACTGTCTCTTTCCACAATTTTCTTCCTTATTTTATTATAATATCTTTCTTTTTATTACTCTTTGGTACTCCAACTTTCTTTACTCTTAATTTAACTTATGCATATTCCTACTCTATATTATGAATCTTATTATATTATGACCATTGGGTCATGAATTGGTAATTTATTAATTTACCCCTTAACTTGTATTAATTCCAAGTTCTTGCTTATTTTATTTTTATCTTTAAGTTATTCCTGATAAATATACTTTTACTTTTATTATACCCTAAACATGTTAATAAACCGTTAGGGTATAATTTGGGGTGTTACAGGATTGGTTCATGAGGTTTCCCAACAAGTGGTATCAGAGTCGGTTGGACGTTAGGATCATGGTGGAAGAGGCTCCACACTTATCATCCATTGGGAAAACTGGAAAAAAAAAAAAAAAGACCAGTCCCACATCGGTTGGACAGTCCAATTGAAGTGAATATATATAGAAGAATCTTCCTAGTTCAAACCATATCCTTGAAAATTTGAATATTTGATCCTCATTTGTTGATTTCAAAGTCCATAATAGACTCTGACTCTCCACGTGCGTGGGTATGGATCCCCATTTGTTGATTTAAAAGTCTATAATAGACTCTAACTTTCCACGTGTGCGGGTTTAGGGCCGCATACACGTGAGGAAGAGTGTGAAGCTATGATATTCATATTAAATTAAAATCTTACAAGATTGAACTGTTAGGAGAGTTAGTTATTTAACATGATAGATGGACATTCAAAGATCGAATTCAAAACAAAATATTACAATATAATATATAAAGTAAATAAATATAAAAAAAGAATAAAAATGATCTTGATTTTTTTATTTATTTATCTACGTGAAATAAATAAAAAACAATATTTAAGTATGCTTTGAATATTTGAATTTAAAAAACATTAAAATAGAAAATGGTGATGGCAAAAGGATTATTTTGAATCCATATCAACAAACTTCACAAAGTAAAATAATAAGGGGTCGTATTATTCTGACGAATACATCCTTTAAATTTTTTTTTTTTTAAATAACCTCATGGAAAAGACACTTGCACGGCTACACCTAAGTTGCCATGACCACAAAAAGACACTCCAACATGCCCACCAAACAGACACATCCACCATACACCTATTCTACGACTTGCAATATAGCTCCCAACCTTCTCCAAGCCTACCAACTTTTTGTAAAAAGGACAACCATTTTTACACTTTCATCTTCTTTACGACTTTGCACTGCAAACTCTACGCTTTGCCCCACACATAAGTCTATAATCAGCACATGGTCACCATAAATAATAGTAGTAAGTTTTCTATATTCAACATCATATTTACTTGATGTCAAGGAAAAAAAAACCTTTAACGTTAATATTATTCTTAATACTTTATTGATTTTTTTTAATAATAGTCTTTTAAAAACATACTTTCTATATATTCATTTAAAAGTAAATATTTATGTTCTTAAGATTTGATTCAAGTGATATAAGAATGGATTGGACATATGAAAGAACCTTCAAATCTAAAATAAAGTACTACAATGCAACATACAAAATAAATAGATATAAAAAAAAAATATAGATATTCATGTTTCATATATATTGAAAATATTAAAATATTTATCAAAAAATAGACATTTATATGATCAGATTGTTTATTTTAGCATAACAATGCAATAGTATAATAATATAATGCAATTCTAAAAGAAGTTAGGCTAATCGTCTTACAGTAAATTAAAGATAATAATGTTCATGGATGTGTTGATAATTGAATCTCTTAGCAACAGGATCTGTTCATACCAGATCTGATCTCTTAAAAATAGGATATGTTCATACCAGATCTTTAATCTCTTAAAACAGGATATGTTCATACCAGATCTTTAATCTCTTAAACAGAATCTGCTTCATACTAAATCGTCAAGTATACCAAACAAATAATCGAAGCATACCTGAATTTCCATTGGTAAATCTATCTAAGTCTCGGTTTTGTCTTCCAAATTAGAATTCAGCCAAATCTCTTGATATGGATGACAAAAGAATGAGCATCTCGAATTTGGGGACCATAAATCATTTATAGGGTGAACCCTAGGCTTGAAACCCTAGGTTATAATTCTAGTTTGGCCCATGAATCAGAAGCTATAGCCTGCCCCTTACAGTCGTGATGGAGTCCACACTTCAATTAGATGACAAGCCCAAAATACCTAAACCATATTAGATCACTTTATTTAATTGGGCTTGTAGCACCCCATTCCCGACCCAACCCGATTGGCGGATCCGAACCGAGTCCGGGTTGCTAGCCGAGTTCATTTACCAAAACATATACAAACAAATAAACTGCCAGCAAGACATTCCATTTATAAACACTCTCAAATATAAAGTGAAGGATTTAATTCAGAGTTCATAAACATTTTATATTTAACAAAAATGTATTTATACGAGGGTATCTCCATGCCCATTCAAAATAATATACAAAATCGCTTTCAGAGCTTAACTCTTTGATCAAAACATCAATTGTTCAGCAGGATGGATGGCATAATGATTTGAGTATATACTTTACCCATACTACTTTGATGACTATCCGCTCCTCGATCTTGTCCTTCGTTACTGTTCACTCGGTACCTACGCATAGATAAAAACTACGTGCTAAGCATTTTTCATGCTTAGTGGTTCTATACGATTCTCTCTTTATTTCAATTTAAATCAAATCATGCAATTTCATAAGAAAATTCTTTCGTACTTTCTTAAATGACCAATGCAGTACAATAGATACATAAAGATATATTTCCATTTAATAAATTACAATTCATTATTCATCTAAACTATGATTTTCATAACAAATCATTCAGATCATAAATCATGCACTTTTCATTCTACTATCATTTTGCATTTAGCCCTTATCGAATTTAACCTATGCTTTCGATGCACAGATAAACAACACCTACACTATCCTACTGGCCGCAAACGGTAAACACTGCTTTATAAAAAATATGTACTCGCTTGGTGTACACTATCTATAATCGCTCCTACTAGGCTACTTGATCGGTATGCCACAATAGTATGTTTGTTCGACTCTTATCGTATACCAATTTTTCTTAACTCGAATTCTAATCTACTAACATTCTTAAGGGCATTAAAATCATTAAATACAATTTACAATAGTATATATATACATTTGTATGCAAATATAACATTTTCTACATTCATGGCTCTCTTCGTAAATTGCTTACAAGAAATTGTCTCAAATCACTTAAAACAAATTATTTCAACACAAATCAATATGCACTTTCATTAATCATTTCCAAAATTCAAATCATTTCGTAATTATTCAAATATTTTAGAAATAGAGAGAGAGTTTGAGAAAAACCAAAAATCGCTGCTTTGATTCCAATCTTTGGAATCTCGACTTCAGCGCCGGCTACCCTCGTTGTTCTGTTCAAAATACAATGACAATCACATATTAGTTGGTTATTCTAGGAGTTTTTGGTTAGGGTTGATGTCTACCCAATACTCCTTCACTTGCAAAATTTTCTAGGGATACATGATCCATATTTTGCTCATGTTTCCTTTAAGAATATTATAGCTCTATGAGTCTATTTTTAGTAGGAATTAGAATCATCTCATTTGGATCACCCAAGCCCAGCTCACTCAGTTACCTACAGTTTTTCTCAATTTCAAGGGTCTTAACTCTATCTATTGATAATTGTCCCTTCTACTCATTTGAAGCTATGGTTCTAAGGTTTCTTCTCCAATTGAAATAATCTAATTTGGATCAATAAAACTCAAGTTATTGCATTTTACATCCATACTACTCCAATTTGCAAGGCAAAATCAGACTGATCGTTTACATAGCTCCACTTTGACAGAGTTCTGTGCACTTTGGGTTAACAATTGGCATACACTTCCTTCAAGTAGTAAATTATTCCCCTAGAAGTCTATTTTACCTAGAATTTTTAATCACTCAATTTGGATGAGTGAAACTCAACTGATGGCCAAAACACCATAATAACACCCAAAACAGAGCATACCCGTGAGCTACCCGAACTCACCTTTAAGCCCATATTAGGGAGCGTTAGAGCTACAATTTGCTCATAGTCCCTTCCATACATTTGTAGCCCTATCTCTTATGGTCTTTAAATTAATCACTTCATTTGACATTATAATTAATCTATATCCAAACAAGAATTGTGTTTAATGTACTTGATTATTTTTGAAAACCCAACATTTTCTCTTCTACAAACATTACACAAAACCAATCCAACCAACAGTTACTCTTCAAAACTCAACCCAACACAACCCCCAAAACTCATTTACAACAAAAAAACTCTTTATCCACATTTAGGGTTTTCCTAATCTAAACACAAATAAAAGGGGTTTAGGGTTTAGTCTTACCTCAAATCTCTTCCAAACTTCAATACCAAGGTTCCTACTTGTTTTTGATCAATTTAGACTTTGATTTTCATGAAGAAATTCACAAATCTCCCCATTCAAAAGCCCTAGCTCTCTCTCTTTTTCTCAAATACGGTTTTGTCCAATGTTACTCCTAAGACCAAATGTGGTCTTAAGTCATTAAATCTCCATAAGGCCTTGTTTGGCCTTCTCATTAAATCCACTTTTCTCATTTTTGTCATTTTAACACTTCATTTCACTTTTGTTTTCATTTCATTTCACTTCATTTACATTTTGGCAATTACATTCTTCATTTATGACCCTTAGGTCCCCATTTGACATTTTTACCAAATTTATTTGGCTTCCTATAATCAGTTGTATATTTTGTTTAGGATTTAAATTCGGAAAATTTCATTTACTTTATTTTATCCTAAACATGTTCGAAACTGCTAGTGGTATTTTTAGTATGTTACAATCCTCTTCAAGAAAATTTCATTCCTAAATTACCTTCATTGGAATGTTTGGGGATATTGATGTCGATAACTTCTTCAAGCCTCCCACGTGGCTTCGCCTTGGTTTCTCCACAACACTTTAATAGTGGAATCTTGTTCTAATTCTTTCACTTTTCGAGCCAAGATCTCCACTGGCTCTTCCTCATAGGTCAAATCTGGTCTCAGCTCAATTTTCTCCGAAGAGACTACATGTGACAAGTCTGATCAGTACCTCTGTAGCATGGACACATGAAACACATTATGGATCTTTTCCAATTTCAGAGGTAGTGCCAAACGATATGCCACTGGACCCACTTTTTCAATCACTTCATAGGGGCCAAGCCAATAAATCTTGGGCTCAACTTGCCCTTTTTCTCAAATCGCATCACCTTCTTCTAAGGCGATACTTCAAAACACTTTTTACAACCATATCGCGACATCTTTTTTCTTTTTATGTCGGCATATGAATTTTGTCTATCGGTAATACTTTTAATCTTTCTAATCATTTTCACTTTTTCTTCAACTTCCATCGTCGCCAATCACTTTCTTTTCGCTCAATTCCGTCCAACACAACGGTGTTCTACATTTTCTTCCATATAAAGCCTCGTAAGACACCATTCCAATACTTGATTGGAAACTGTTGTTGTACACAAATTCAACTACAGGGATGTGTCTATCCTAACTACCCTCATAGTCGATCACACACAACTCCTGAAGACAGTTCTGTGAATCGAACTTACTCTTCCGATCATTCCATCCGCTTTCTGTGTGGAATCCGTGGCCGAAATCCGCCGAAAGTGCCTAAAGCCCTGCAATTTTCCCAAAATCTCAAAGCAAGCCCCTGATCTCAACCAAATAATGGATATTGGAATCCCATGCAACTGAACTATTTCCTTGATGTACAGCTCTACTAGCTTATCAAGCGAATAATCGGTTCTCACTGGTAGGAAGTGAGCTGACTTGGTCAATCGGTCTACTATGACCCAAACTGAGTCATGCTTCCTCCCTATTAATGGTAACCCAACCACAAAATCCATGGTGATTCGGTCCCATTCCACTCCGGTATTTTGATAGGCTGCAATAATCCCGAAGGAACTTGATGCTCTGCCTTCACTTTTTGACACACTAAACACTTGGTACAAATTCTGAAACATCTCTTTTCATTCTGGACCACTAGTACAAAACCTTTAAATCTTGATACATAATTATGCTACTTAGATGCATAGAAAAAGATCAACTATGTGCCTCTTCTAGAATGGCTTTCTTCAATTCACTATCATTGGGTACACAAACCCGATCTTTATAATATAAAACTCTATCTTCATTCTCTATAAACTCGGGTTTCTTTAGCATTTCTAATCTGACTTATTATGGCATCAATTTTCATCTTTCTTTTATGCATTTAGCACTCGAGTCAACAAATCCGGTCTAGCTATTAACTCTGCCACTATTTCATCATCGTCTGTCAATGACAAGTGAGCATTCAATGCTCGTAGCGTTTGCACTGACTTTCTACTCAGGGCATCTACTAATACATTGGCCTTCTCTGGATGATAGTCAATCACACAATCATAATCTTTAATCAATTCCATCCATCTACGTTGTCTCAGGTTAAGCTCTCGTTGTGAAGGCAAATACTTAAGATTCTTGTGATCGGTGTAGATGAAACACTTTTCCCCGTATAGATAATGTCTCCATATTTTCAACGCAAACACAATTGCCAAATCATGCGTAGGATAGTTCTTTTCATGCGGCTTCAACTATCTTGAAGCATAAGCTACCACCTTACCCTCTAGCATAAGGACACATTCAAGTATGTTTAACGACGCATCGCTAAATACCACATATTCTTATCAGATGATTTGGCTGAGCAAGAACCTAAGGCCTTAAGCATAATGATTTCAACTTATCAAAACTTATCTGGCACTTTTCACTCCACTCAAACTTTACATTTTTCTGGAGCAATCTTGACATATGGGCTACAGTCATCGAAAACCCCTTAACG
The DNA here is from genome assembly GCA_016808115.1 of Tetrastigma voinierianum. Taxonomy (NCBI): domain Eukaryota; kingdom Viridiplantae; phylum Streptophyta; class Magnoliopsida; order Vitales; family Vitaceae; genus Tetrastigma; species Tetrastigma voinierianum. The sequence goes on from JAEQBH010000463.1 coordinate 721,627, forward strand.
AATCTTCTGTAGTAACCTGCCAGTACTAGGAAACTATGCACTTCTATAACATATCGCATTCTAAACACCGTTTTATGCACATCCACATCTTTAATTCTCAACTGATGATACCTAGATCACAAATCTATCTTTGAAAAGATACTTGCACCTTTCAACTGGTCGAACAAATCATCAACCTTGGGTGACGGGTACTTATTGTTAGGGATAGTGCCCTGTAAAGCATGAATTTGAATTTATGTTTTATGAAATTAATAAAAGTGTCGTATTTATTACATTTAGCTATTTTTGTGCATAATGTATGAATGAAACGTCAGAAAATCCCAGATGATATCGTAACTATAACCTCGGGGCAGATACGCTATACAATTTAGAGGACTTATGCTATGGATTATAATCATATTGTCCGAATAAATTAATTGGAAGTTTGGGGATCTTCAAATTAAATATTACCGGGGCGGTCCGCTATCATCGAGAATGAAGTGACCTTTAATCCCGGTCACTAATGTGGCTATTATTAAAGTGGGAGGTCATATAATAAGATTATATAAAGATAGACCAAGGCGTTAGCTGAATTCCTTTAAAATAATTCTGCTTGTCTCAAGAATTCAAACAGCGCCGCTAGATGGATCATGCGCATCGCCTCAATCCCGAGTAACATAGACTCCACTTATGTCAACCGGGCCTTTGAAATACGGGTTAAAGCTCATATGAAATGGGCCTAATACTTGTGTCTGAGGCCCATTGATGGCGTAGCCGGGAATGTGAACTATGGACATGGAATCCAACCCTTCCTATGTAAGCCGGATGCTTGGTTCCTTATCAAGGGTTCTCGAATCAATATTGAGCGCCTAATTTATAAATAAGTTTATAAATTAACCGTTTCACCAAAGGGATTAATGGAACTTAAGGATCAAGATATAATTAGAGGGAAAAACGGTAATTTGACCATTTAGTTATGAACCACTTTTGAGGATAGAACCGCATGTAATGATTAAATCAATGGACACTCTATATTTTCGAGTAAAAATCAGAATAATCGTAAGGACAAGAGTTCAATTTCAAGTTTTTAGTGGAATAACTCTAAAATTAAATAAATTAAAATAATTATTTAAGAGTTTAATTAATTATTGAATTTATTGAGTTTGAAATACAGTCCATGGGTCCCAATTCAACTTCCTATATTACTACAATGAACGATTCATGATTCGAATAACAGAGACTCGTAGTAATTTAAAATGATGATTATTTAAATTACAAATAACAATTAGTTGTTATTTAAATTCGACCTTTAATTCGCTTGCTCATTGAATAAGGAAATAATCAGAAGGGTAATAATATTTGGAATTGTTATTATATAATTAATTCGCTTTCTTTATCTCGATAAGGATTTGAATTAAATTTTAAATATTATTAATTCATTTCCTTATCTTATAAGGATTTGAATTTAAGAATATTAAATATTATTAATTCAAGCTTCCTTATCTGATAAGGATTTAAATCTCTAAGAATATTAAATATAATTAATTCGCTTCCTTATCTCGATAAGGATTTGAAACGCTCTACAAAACCCGAAAGCAGAGATATATTTCCCGTGGTGGTCGCCTTTGAGAGAAGATAAACAAAGAAAAGAAAACAAAAAGGAGGTTTTTTCCTAAACCCGGGTCTCCTAGAGAGTCTCTTCCTTCAGAGATCCCTGCCCATGTTGAGTACACAAGGTAGATCTAGGCGTAAAACCAGAGTGTATTGTTCCGGGTCCGGATCCTGTGCCCACACACCTCAAGTAAGGAGGGCGCAGAATCAAGACCCCGTGCAGTGAATTGCTTCAACCCTACTAGCCAACAAATCTCCTATAGCAGTAAACAGGTATAAATCTGATTCTTCACTTTGATATTAATATGTGTTTGTTGGTTCCTGCAAAATAAGATTTTCCGAAAAATTTTAAAACCTAATTCGCCGCGCTTTGATTTTATTTCCCAAATAATTGCATCGAGCCATCCATGTAAATGCATATTAATATATTTTATCATGTTTAAGAAAAATTACTTTGATTCATGCATGAGTAAGCATTCTTGCATATTTTAATGATTATTTGTGTTGGTGTATGGATGGGATGAGGGTCGTAATTATATGGTGTTTTTTGGGTTAGGGTTTTCTTATTTTCCTAGATTCTTTGTAGTTTCTTGCTATTATTAATGGTATAGGATTTTTTTGTAATTTTTTTTGTATTCTCTAGGTGGACTGAAATTACACAACTGGCTTGGACATGAAGATGGCAAATTGGGAATTATGTAATTGCAAGAAGCCCATTATGTAATTTAAATATTTTTTCCATTAGTTTTCAAAGGTTGTAATTATTAGAAATACCCAAAACACCCGACCCGCTTTTATTTATTTATTTACTTTATGTTATCAAATGTATGAGATGCAATTCGGATAACATGCCCATGCATATAACATGTCATACATGAATGCCCACCATATTGTATCATGCATTACCATCCTTTTGAAGAAACATGTTCTACTAGGAATGTTTGTTTATTTATGTTGTTGAATAATAAATTAAATAATGGATATAGTTTAATAGTTAAACTTGCAATTTCCAATTTAATTTAATTTGGGCCAAGGTGGTTAATAGTTAGGCCTGCGAATCCTAGATTATTCAATTTTAATAAAATGATTGATTTTGTTAAAAGATAAAATAAACAATAGGCCCAAATATGTTTGGACTTAAAGAAGTTAATTAGGCCCTTTGCACTATAGAACTAGGTTTACCTAAACTGGTTAGGCCCAATTAGATTGGATTAGTTTTAACTAATAAACCTAGGTCCAATTAGATTGAACTCTATACACCTATTTAATTTAATAGAATTAGATTCTTATAACCTAGTAAATACTGGTATAGGATATAATAATTCTGTTAGGATTTGCAAACATACATGTTTTATAACTAGAAAACACACATAAGCTTAAAATATTGATGAGAAGGGCATGTGACAATGTGCCCCGCTTGCCCCATCGTTAGTCCAACACTTTAGGTAGTTTTAGGTGGCGCTAGTACTTTTGATTACGCCTCCCTACTGAGGGTGTCCACCTGGCTAATATCATCGCTGCACTCATGCATAGTGGCTTGGATGATGTATTCCAAGGACACCTACCCTACGGCAAAGAATCTTCGGGGTTGCTGTTAGAATCAAACGATGGGTCACATTCTAAGAAGATACAATTAAACGGTTAATTGTGATCTTGACTCTAATAAAGTGTAGTTAATAAATGAGGGAAAATATGATATTTGAGTTCATTATTAATTTTGCATAGTCTCAAATTTAATTTATAATTAGTATGACCTACTCCTACGAGGCATATTAATCAGAGGTTAACTCTACTCTCGATTAGTATTTTGCTTTATGTGTTTTAATTCTATGCACTATGCATCACGCTTACTATTCCAAAATATATTTGATGTTTCTTCCGTCGCTTGTAATAGCGCTTTTATTTAATTAATTCAAGAATAATGTCTACCTCAAACCCCCATACTTCCTTTTTACTCGCGAATGAATCCTTAACCGGCGATAATTTTGTAAAGTGGAAAAGTAATGTTAATATCGTGCTGGTCTGCGAGAACAATAGATTTGTTCTCACTGAGGAATGTCCTCGCAACCAGCCAATGCCGCCAGAGGTAATGGAACCATATGAACGTTGGATCTGCCAACAACAGCCCGGCTTATATGCTAGCCAAAGACAGCCGTATTTGCTTAGCAAAACATGAGAGGATGGAAATCGCATTAAGATTACGGATTCCTCTCCAAACATGCGTTCGAAACAATCCGAACAAATGGGCCATGAAGCACAGAAAGTACATGAACGCTGAAGATGAGTAAAGGTACTCCCGTTGTGACCATGTTCCTGAATACGGCTAATCATATAAATGAGCAAGACGTGACTCGGGCCATAATAGACGAGCGCACCTGGGCGAGTATAATAACGATCCACTCACTCCCGATTTCCTTCACCTCACCAAAGAACTATAAAGAGGAACAAGCCGATTACAATGTAACCCAACTGCTGAATGAATTGCAAACCTTCGAGGCCATCTCAAAGACAAGGACTCAAAAGGCTGAAGCAAATGTTGCTGAAACCAAGGCCTCATCCTCTTCTAACAATAAGAAGAAGAGGAAGAACAATAAGGGTGCTTCTACAGGAAGACCAAAGAAGAAGTAGGCTGCTCCCAAAGCAAGCAGGTGAAGGCGCTCTTCTTCCAAAGAAAAAGAAACCCAAAGGAAAATGTTTCACTGTGGAGTTTATGTGGGCATTTGAAGAGAAATCAGAATAAGTATCTCTCCGAATTGAAGGAGAAAAAGAAAGGTAAATTTGATTTACTCATGAAGCCAATTTAGTGGAAGGATACCAATCCCGATAATTGATTCAGGGTCCACTAAACTATTTGTTCTTCTTTGAAGATGCTTAGTTCTTCCAGGAGCTACGATGGGGAGTGCTCGATGGTAGTTCTAAATGGGGGCCGACGCGGTCGACGCTTGCAAAGTGGGAGTCGCTCTCGCTAGCATTAGTGGAACAAATTTCTCATTAACAATGTTTATTGCATTCCCCGGATTCAGAGAAATTTGATTTGCTTTCTGTTGTATGAACAATTGTTTCATCGTTTCGCTTTATAATAATCGATTGTTATTTCCATAAATGGTTTAAACATTTGTCATGCAAATAATGAATATGGGCTTTACATTTTAAGGCCAAACAAACGAACGCTCCTTAACACGAACTATTTGGGAGTAGAACATCCTAAGCCTAAGAAGCAAAAGACTTTGATAATGATGACACGTACTCTATGGCATCCGAGGTTAGGACATATAAGCCCGGATAGATTAATGGGGACCGTAGCTGATGTCCTTAAAAGAGCTAAAAGTCGCAATCTTCCATTCCGTGAACTTATCCGAAGTGCAAACACTAAGAGATCTTTCTCAACAAAGGCTTTAGGGCAAAGGAACCACTTGAACTTGTACATTCAGATGTTTGCGAACCTCTGAATGTCCAAGCTAGGGGCGGTTACGAATACTTCGTCACTTTCATTGACGACTATTCTAGGTACGAGTATGTTTACCTAATGCAAAGGAAATCTGAAACTTTTGGAAAGTTTAAAGAATTCCTAAATGGAAGCCGAAAAGACAAATGCAGTAAATCATTATTGTGTCTTCGATCGATCGAGGAGGTGAATACCTTGATGCAGAGTTCAAGGATCACCTAATTGAGTATGGCATTGTATCCTGCACCACAAAGACTGAAGCTATTAAATGCAAAAGCACGCGGGCAAAAAGAAGAAATCGAACAATGCTTGACATGGTTAAACGCCACGACAGCCATCTCACTCGCCACTATCATTCTGGATATGTGCTGCAACCGCAGCCTACATTTTGAATGTATTTCTCTAAGTCTATCCAACACACACCCTTAGAGTTATGGAGTGGTCGTGAAACCCAATTTACGCTATATCCAGATATATGGGGTGTGTATGAAGACACGTGTCGAAGGAAAGATCAGGAAGTTAGAACCACGAACAAGTATGTCTCGTTCATAATACCTCAAAGTACGAGGGGAGTTTCGTTCATACCCTCAAGATAAGAAAGTATTTGTATCTACCGAATGCTACATTTCTTGAAAATGACTATGCATGGCAAACTTCAAACTCTCGGTTAGGGGTTGTACTAGAGAATTACAACTGGATCGGGGACGACTTCACGACCAAGAATCGTTACCCAGGAACGAATAAAGAGACTACGCATCCTATACTGCGGATGTCATTGCACCTCGACGTAGTGGAGGGTTTCTAAACAACCCCGCTACACAGGCCGGTGAAGCAAATGTTGTTGTAACCGATACTAGTGATGACGGACCATTGTCATACAACGGCGATGGATGATCCCTGATAAGGACAAATGGCTAATAGCCTACGGAACAAGAAACGGAATCTACGTATTCCACCCCGTCTGGGAACTCGTAGATCTTCTTGAGTCGCCAGGCCCATTGGGCAAATGGATCTATAAGAAAGAGAGGTGTGGATGGGAAAGTGGAGACTCTCAGCACGCTGGTAGCCAAAGGCTATACACAAAAGGAGGGAGTCGGACATGAAGAGACTTTCTCCCCAAAGAGCTATGCTTAAATCCACTCAGATCCTTTTCCATTGCTGTCGCTTCCTCGACATGAGATATGGCAAATGGATGTCATGACAACTTTTTGAATGGTTATCTTGATGAAAGCATTTTATATGATGCAAACTTAGGGTTTCAAGTAGTTGAAGGCCAAGATGTAGTGTCCAAGTCGCTTAGGTCCATTTATGGGCTTACAAGCTTCAAGGTCTTGGAACCTAAGGTTTGATGTATACCATCAAAACTTTCGGTTTCGAAAGAAAATGTTGATGAACCCTTAGTGTCTACAAGTACATCAAGGAAACCAAAGTAGTCTTTTTGGTGTTGTATCGTAGATGATATCCTACCTACTGGAATGCATATAGATTATTGTCCACAAAGAAAATGGCTAGTCGAAAAGCCAATGAAAGATTCGGGGATGCTTGTGTTATGTACTGGGATCCAAATCATAAGGGATCGCAAGAACACTCGGTGACTGCCTCAAGCATCTTATATTGATAAGGTGGCCGCTCTGGCTATGCAGACTCCAAGAAGGGCCAACCAATGACCCGACATGGAATCTGGTCCTCAAGGAGCAAGGTCCTACGACACCTCAGAAGAAGAGGACTTGGAGACGGGGTTCCTTACGCCTCAAGAGTGGGCGTACTCATGTATGCCATGCTATGTACAAGACCGACATCCGCTATGCGGGCAGGGAATTGTCACTGCTACTAATCCAACCCCGGGTCAGCGTGACCGGATTGCGGTAAAGACATTCTCAAGTACCTTAGGAGAACGAGAAACTATATATTGATTTTATTCGTACCACCAATCCCATTGATATAATTTCCATTCCCGACTTCATGTCGATGGGCGATACCGAAGTCACGTCCGGTCAAGATTCACTCGTGGTATCGTATGGAGAAGTGTCAAACAATCCAGCATCGCTGCATTCTACCATGGAAAGGGAATATATAGCAAGCCGTAGCTAGCCTAAAGAAGCGGTCTGGCTCAAGAAGTTCTTTACATATCTGGAAGTTGTTCCAAATATGACAAACCTATAGTACTTTACTCGTGACAACAAGTGGAGCCATGGGTAAACTCCAAAGAACCATGAGTCACAAGAGAGGAAACATATAGAGAGTGAAGTATCATCCGATTAGAGATCACCGGGTGACGTGGGCTGTTATGAAGATAGCATCGCAAAGACAACCTCGGCGGATCCGTCACCAAGACGCTACCTCGCAAAATCGCTTGAGGGTCACTATCTCGTGATGGGCTTAAAAGACATGTCTCTACATGCTTTAGAGCAAGTGGGAGATTGTTGTGTGATAGTGCCCCCGTAAAGCATGAATTTGAATTTATGTTTTATGAAATTAATAAAAGTGTTTGATACAGCATTTAGCTATTTTTGTGCATAATGTATGAATGAAACGGGCGTAAAAATCCCAGATTTATTAATGTAATCCAACCTCAAAGGTATAACAGCTTATACACGAGAGGATCGAGGTTATGGATTGCAATCATATTGTCCGTAATAAATTAATTCAGTTTGGGGATCTTCAAATTAAATATTATCCGGGCGTCCATTATCATTGGAGAATGAAGTGACCTTAATCCGTCACTAATGTGGCGACATTAAAGTGGAGGCTCCATATATAATAAAGATTATATAGACAGACTAAGGCGCAGCTAATTCTTTTTAAATACCTGTTTAGTCCCAAGAATTCAAACAATACGCTAGATGATCATGGCGTGACGCCTCAATCCTGAAAGAAGTAGACTCCCCTCAAGATGTCAACTCGGGCCTTTTGAGCCAGTTAAAGCTCATATGAATGGGCCCAATACTGTGGCTCTCGGGAGGCCCATTGATGTATGCAAATTTCGGAATGAATATGGACATGGAATCCAACCTTCCGCGGAAGCTCGGATGCTTGGTTCCCTTAAGTGTTGGTTCGAACTAACGCTTGAGCGCCTAATTTAGAACAAGATAAATTAACTGCTCACTCAGCGGATTAATGGAACTAAGGATCAAGATATACTAGAGGGGCAAAACGTAATTTCACCCACTCTAGTTATGAACCACTTCTGGAGGATAGAACGCATGCAATGATTAAATCAATGGACACCTAAATTTTCGAGTAAAACTGACACTGTAAGGATGTAAGAGTTCAATTTCATGCTTTTGGTGGAATAATCTCAAATTAATAAATTAAATAATTGATTGAAGAGTTTAATCAATATTAATCTATTGGAGCTGAAATATAAACCATGGGTCCCAATTCCACCTCCTATATTACTTCACAATGAACGATTCATGATTTAAACAATAGATCATCTGTAGTAATTTAAATGATGGAGATTATTATTTTAAATTACAATACAATTAGTTGTTACTAAATTCTAATTTAATTCGTTGCTTTAATAATGTTAATAATCTGAAGGTAATAGTACAATATTTAACTATATTATATAGAATTAATTTGTTTCTTATTCCGATAAAGGATTTGAATTAAATTTAAATATTATTAATTCATTTCCATTCCTATAAGATCAATTTCAAGAATATAACATGATATCGCTTCCTTTTATCCGATAAGGACTGAATCTAAGAATACAAATATACCAATCATTTTATCCGATAAGTGACTGAAACGCCTATAAAAACCCGAGAGCGCAGATATATTTCATAGTGGTCAGTTTCTTGAGAGAAGAGAAAACAAAAAGAAAGAAAAACAAAAGAGGTTTTTCCAAACCCCGTCTCAGAGAGTTCCTTCCCTTCTCGTATCCCTGCCTCATGTGTTGAGTACGCAAGGTAGAGATCTAAAAGAGTAAAAACCAGAGTACTGCTCATTCCAACTGCCAGTCTGCACACCTCAAGTAAGGAGAGCGAATCACACCCGGTGCAGGAGTTGTTTCAAACTTACTACAACCAACAAATTCCTATAACAAAGAATGCGGTAAATCGATCTTCACCTTTTGATATTAATATGTGTTTGCATGGGTTCCTGGGAAAATAAGATTTTCTGGAAAAATTTTAAAACCTAATTCCGCTGCGTTTTGATTTTATTTCCAACACTTATTCCTTACTAAATTTGTTCAGTTGTTTATAATCAATACATAGTCAAAGTGTACCATCTTTCTTCTTAACAAAAAGCACGGGAGCACCCCATGGTGATACACTCGGATGAATAAATCCCTTTTCTAACAGTTCTTGCAACTGCAATTTCAATTCTTTTAACTCCAATGGAGCCATTCGGTACGATGTAATGCATGTCGGTGTGGCACCTGGTACAACATTGATAGCAAACTTAATCTCCCTCTATGGAGGCAATCCTGGAAACTCTTTCGGAAACACGTTCGGATAATCACAAAGTGTAGGGATATCTAAAAGGCTAGACTCTGCCCTTTTTGTATCTATCACATACACTAAGTAGGCTTCACACCCCTTCCGAACCATTGTTCTAGCAATAGTGGCGTATATCACATTAGAGAGGGGGTTTGACCTCTCGCTGATAAAAGTCACTTCCTCGCCACTCGGTGTCCTTAAGGTCAATCTCTTCATTCTACAATCAACTACCACTTGGTGTCGGGACAACCAATCCATCCCCAATATCACATCAAACTCTTTAAATGACAACTCGATCAAATCTCCCGGAAAACTCATACTCTCGTATTCTAATGGGACAATCTCTATACACTCTCCTTAGGTCACCCTCGACCCTAAGGGGACTTATACCACTCACGTTTGTCCTATTAAGACCAACAAGATCCACGTTAGAGTCATGTCATCCCTTTATATGCAAATGCAATGTATGCAATAAACAATTTCAAAAATCATTTCACAAAAAAATTTCAAAATCATTTGTAGAATCGCTTAAACCTAGGCTCTGATACCATTAAATGTAGCACCCCATTCCCACTCGACGACTGCGATCCGAACCAAGTCCGGTTAAGGCCGAGTTCATTTACCAAAACATATATAAAACAAATAAATTTATTTAGCCGACATTCCATATCGCACAAACACTTCAAATATGTGCGTAAGCGATTTCACCCGGTAGGCCCATAAACATTTACATTTAACAAAATGCATTTACAATGAAGGCATTCCATGCCCATTCAAAATAATATACAAAATCATTTCAGAGTTTAACTCTTTTGATTACAAAACATCAATTGTTCAAAAGTAGGATGGATGCATATGACGGAGTATATACTTTTACTCCACAGCTTTCTTGATGACTCTACACTCCTCGATCTTGTCCTTCATTCTTGTTCACTTGGTACCTACACATAGATAAAAACTACGTGCTAAACAATTTTCATGCTTAGTGGTTCTATACGATTCTCTCTTTATTTCAGTTTAAATCAAATCATGCAATTTCATAAGATAATGCTTTCAGATTTCTTGTGACCAATGCAAAGTAGACACAATACATACATAAAGATATATTTCCATTTAATCAAATACAATTCATTAGCCATCTCATACTATGCATTTTCATGTGCAACAAATCATTCAGATCATAAATCTTGCACTTTTTCATTCTCATTATCATTTTGCATTTTAGCCCATATCGAATTTAACTTATGCTTTCAGTGCACAGGATAACAAATCACCGACACGGTCCCGCTAGGCTACAGGCCGGTGTAAACACGGTTTTATAAAAATATGTACTCGGTTGGTGTACACTACTGATACTGTCCCGTTGGGCTATGGATCAATATGCAACAATAGTACATTTGTTCGACTCTTATTGGTATACCAATTTCTCCTTAACTCGAATCCTAACGGTTAACATTCTTTTAAGGGCATTAAAATCATTAAATACAATTTACAATAGTATATATATACATTTGTATGCAAATAGAACATTTTCACATTCATGCAATTTTCTTATGCAAATTCATTTCACAAGCAATATTCTCAAATCACTTAAAACAAATCATTTCAAACACAAACCAATATGCACTTTTCATTAATCATTTCCAAAATTCAAATCATTTCAGAATTATTCAAATATTTTAGAACAGAGAGAGAGCCTGAGAACAAACCAAAATCGTCGCTTTGATTCCAATCTTCTAACTGACTCAGCCGGCTTGCCTCCGTCAAATTTCCTATTCAAATACAATGACAATCACATATTAGTTAGTTATTCTAGAAGTTTTTGGTTAGGGTTGTTGTCTACCCAATACTCCTTCACTTGCAAAATTTTCTAGGGACACATGAGCCATATTTTGATTATGTTTCCTTCAAGAAAATTATAGCTCTATGAGTCTATTTTTAGTATGAATTGGAATCATCTCATTTGGATCACCCAAACTCAAGTTACGGCTTTTTAATGCCAAACTAGTTGGTATGCCCAAATAATTACCTACCGCTTTCTTCTCACTTCAGGGTCTTAACTCCATATATTGGTAATGGTCCCTTATACTCATTTGAAGCTATGGTTCTAAGGTTTCTTCTCCAATTGAAATAATCTAATTTGGATCAATAAAACTCAAGTTATTTCATTTTACATCCATACTACTCTAATTTGCAAGGCAGAATCAGACTGTTCTTACACATAGCTCCACTTTGACAGAGTTCTGGGCACTCTAACACTGCATACACTTCCTTCAAGTAGTAAATTATTCTCTAGAAGTCTATTTTACTCCAGAATTTTAATCACTCAATTTGGATGAGTGAACTCAACCTGATGGCCAAACACCATAATAACACCCGGAAGCTAATTCGAACTCACCTTAAGCCCATATTAGGAGCCTTAGAGCTAATCTGTCCCTGGTCCTTCCATACAGCCCATCTTCATGGTTCTTTAACAATTAGAATCACTTAATTTGGATGATTATAACTTAATCTATAGCCAAAACAAGAACAGGGGTTTTGACAAAATTTTGACAGCATTTCTTTTGAAAACCCAACATTTTCCTTCTACAAACATTACACAAAACCAATCCAACCAACAATACTCTTCAAAACTCAACCCAACACAACCCCAAAACTCATTTAAAACCAAAAAAAAGCTCTTTTTTATCCACATTTGGGGCTTTCCCAACTCAAAACAGCTAAAGGGGCTTAGGTCGAGTCTTTTACCTCAAATCTCTTTCAAACTTCAATACCAAGGTTCCTCCTTGTTTTTGATCACTTTAGCCTTTGATTTTCATGGAGAAATTCACAAATCTCCCCATTCAAAATCCCTAGCTCTCCCTTTTCTCATAATATCTCTGTTTAAATGTAATTCTAAGACCAAATGTGGGTCTGTAAGCTCACTAAATCTACAAGTCCTTGTTTGTCCTTCTCACAAATCCACTTTTCATTTTTTTTTCATTTTAACACTTGCCTAATTTTCTTTTTTCATTCCATTTCACTTCATTTACATTTTGGCAATTACATTCTTCATTTATGACCCTTAGGTCCTCTATTTGATATTTTTTACCAAATTTATTCGCTTATAAATTTTTCTGTTGTATATTTTTTTTGTTCTTAGAATTTAAATTTTAAAAAGTTCATTTTATTTTTATTTACCCTAAACATGTTCTGGTATTTAGGCTGCACAGGCTCAACCTTATTTGATAACTCCAGACACAATTATACACATATGTTTCATATGATAGATTAAAAATTCCCAACAATCTCCTACTTGGGCTATATGTGTTGCCTTACAATTGTGTATTAACCTTATGAGATTAGAATTTTGCTATCATTACCGAACGCATCTACCAACAATCCAGTCCATCAATTATACTAACATAGGATCAAAGCGAATTTTGCTACATTTAATCGTAACTAAGCCCATCAATGGTCACAAATGCCGATATAACCAAATGATATGGATCATACGGATGTGTAACATGGAAATTACAAGATGATCTCAAGATGCTTATTTCAACTCGGGTCCTACTATATGCCTTAGTGAGATCAATTTAAATAAGTTCGTAGACAAAATAAAACCAAACACTTTATAACCGAAATTGGATCTCTCAAATGAATCAAACTTAAAATTGTATCCAAATGACAAGATAATATGTCTAGTCTGAAAATCATCTAAACAAACTCCTAATCATCCCGAAATACATTAACACCCATATGAGCAATGCGCTCATGAAAGACCTGGTGGCACTCTTAGTAAGAGGATCCGCAATCATGGAGTTTCGTCTAATGTGTCAATGTACAACTGTCCACTCGAACTTTCTTAACAATCGTGAACTCATGTCAATATGCTTTGACTTTGCCGAGCTCCTGTTGTTATTGGAATATAGTACTACCGAGTTATTGTCACAAAATATCTTAAGTGGTCTTTCCATAGGGTCCACAATGCGCAACCCCGTGACAAAATTTTGCATCCATATCCCATGGTTGGATGCCTCAAAACATGCTATAAACTCTACTGCCATGGTGGAAGAAGCTATGAGTGTCTACTTAGCACTCTTCCAAGAAATAGCTCCTCCAGCAAGCATGAAGATATAGCCCGGTATTTACTAGCTTGGACATCCCAAAAATCGACCAGAATAGCCAATGATCAATAACTGATCTGATTTTCTGTATGTGAGCATAAAATCTTTTGTTCTCTGTAAATACCGCATGACCTGTTTGGCAGCTTTCCAATAATCCAATCCCAGGTTACTTAAGTATCTCCCTAGCATTCTAACAATATACGCAATATCCAAACGCATACAAACCTGAGCATACATCAAACTCCCTATAGCCGAGGCATAAGGAATCTTTTGCATTTCTTTAGTTTCTAAGTCATTCTTGGGGCATTTACATTAGCTGAACTTATCTCCCTTAGACATAGGGATGTCACCTGGTTTACAATCCTACATACCAAACCTTTTAAGTACTTTATCAATATAGCTCTTTTGTGATAATCTAAGAATACCTTGAGAGCGATCTTGATATATTTGAATTCCCAAAACAAAAGAGAAAGGCGCCAAGATCTTCATTTCAAAATTGCTTTGATAGAAATCTCGTTTCATGCAATAAGCCTATATTATCATTTGTGGCTGGTAGTAGTGATGTCATCAACATATAAACCGTAAAATGTACTTATTCCCACTAAACTTATGGTATATATAATCATCCGCCAAGTTTATCTCAAAACCGAACGAGATGACAACTTGGTGAAATTGTAAAACCACAACAGACGGTTGCTTGAGTCCATAGATGATTTTCTTTAGTTCGCAAACCACTCGCTTTGCATCTCCTAACACAAAGTTTTCTAGTCAAAACGTTATAAATTGGTCTCATCATCGTCACTTACTGGTGAAACACCGCTTTAACATCCATCCACAACCCAAGATTAAACAAGCCACAACGCTAATATTATCCTAAAAGAGTTTTTCAAAGAAACTAGAGAGAAAGTCTCTTTATAATCAATGCCTTTTTTCTGTGTAAAGCCCTTTGCGACAAGAGGAGCCTTGTACCTTTCTACATTCCCTTTTGAATCCTTCTTGGTTTTAAATATCCATTTACAACCAATGGGCTTCGCACCTTCAAGCAATGGTACAAGGTCCCAAACATCATTGTCCTTCATGGACTTCATCTCTTCATTCATGGCATCAATCCACTTCTTTTTGAGTTAGAATCTTCAATGGCCCGACATAAGTCGATTTGATCATCTTCCAATTACACCAATGTCAACCCTATGCCCTTGGAGAAATACAACATAATCATATGAAATTGTGCTTCTCCCTCTCTCTAGCGGATCACCCACGCATGGTGTTCTCGAGGTTGTGCTCGTTTCTTTTTGACCAATCTTCATTAACTTTGCTTATGATCTACAACATTAAAAATTGATTCAATTGTTTTCTGAACAATACTGTAATGGAAGCCCTGAACCTGATCATTGTCAAAAGCAATTAGAGGAATTTCCACTGTTCTTCAAAGATAGCCCTAATCTTTTCTCTCCCCTCATAAACCTAACATCCTCAAAGAATCGGGCATTCTCGTCTCAAAACGCCTTAGTAAGGATCATAAAACTCAGAACCCTAGATCTTTCAAAATATCCAATAAAGTAGCAACTGATAGTTCTTAAGTCTAGTTTCTTTTCATTTGGCCTATAAGGTCGTGCCTCAACAGACATCCCAAATGTACAAACACTTCAAACTAGGCTTGGTCTGGCCCAAATCTCATGCGGGTTTTATTAATTGCTTTAGTTGGAACTCTATCGAAAGTATATACACACGGTTTCACTGCTTTACCCTGAGTGATCGTAAGGTAGAATGGACCAATCAGACTTACCATATCTCCTATGTCTGCCATTTTCAAAGAACACCATTCATGCAGTACATCTGCATGTGTGACTGTAACGATATCGCATTCCTCTAGGAATTTAGCAAAACAATCTAGACATGTTCACCCGATCCACATATCCATAGTACTCGCCACCACTACGATCTGACGCTTTAACTTTTTGTTGAGTTGATTCTAACTCAATCTTATAGTTTCTTCTTTAACACATCCAAAGACTCCGTGGATTTTTCATGAATAAGATAAAGGTAGCCATATCGAGAAATCGCCTATGAACATTATAAAATACGCTTTGACCATTCCAAGAAGTCGTAGTGGGGTTCGGCCCACAAATATCCGTATGTATAAGCCCAACACATCCAAAGCCCCACATTAGTATCCAACTCCCTAACATTTGTTTGTTTAATACAATTAACACAAGTGCTCAAAATCATGTAAACATGATCAGAATTCCGCATCGATACAAGTCTCTCTAATTCTCGTTTTGAGATGCGACTAATCCTAGTGGCTACAATGAGGCGTAATTCTCACCGGCTAATTTATGCTTTATACCTACTGTGACTTACATGCAAGGATTCATTAAAATGAAGCAGTGTCAAGAAAAAATATAGATTATCGTAACGCACAAAGAACCAATCAACTAAATTGAATTTTTGATAAAGAATGACTTTTCCATTTCCAAATGAACAACACAATCCGTGATGTCTCCAAAACAGAATAGAAATTCGCTCAAGAGACTGTGAATACAACACGAGTCTCAATCAAATCCAAATAAAATTCAGTCTGGGCAACAATCTTAAAACCAATTTCACAACTCAACCCGGATTACATCATCAACATGATGTGCATTCTTCACCATCACTATTTCTATAACCAAGCAACCCTGCATAGACACACTAATGTGAGTTGTTGCAGTCGAATCTAACCACCATGTGTGTCTAGGTACCGAAGTCAAATTAACCTCAGAACAAACGAAACTAAGAAGCATACCTTTCTGGTGCAATGCTTCTTTACATGACCTTCAGATCCACAAAAGTAACAACCATTCAAATTTTCATCCTTTTTCTGTTTCTTTTGTGGTTCTGGAACCGTAGCTTCTGTAGTTTTCTTTCTTTTATTCCTTTTGTCCTTAGATGCCATGGCTAAGTGAGCACTTTTTGTCTTATCACGCCTGTCCCTTTCCTCTGTAGACACAAGGTGATACATCATTAAGAGACCATGTCTCCTTGACAATTATAGCCTACTTAATTGATTGTACCTGCCAGGCGGGATATCAAAAACCAAATGCACTAGCAAGTCTTCGGATAACTCCAACTTGAGTGCTTTCAATTTTGAAGCAGTGTGAGACATTTCCATAATGTACTCCCGTATGTTTCCTTTTCCTACATACCTCATTGAGATAAGTTTTGCCAAAAGTGTACTTGTTTCAGCCTTTTCATGTTTGTCAAACCTTTTATCAATATCCTCAAGAAAACCCTTAGCCGTAGTAATTTGTTTGGACATAGTGCCTCGAAAAGCTTCTGGAATGGGGCGCTTCATGATCATCAAGCTCATATGGTTTGACCTCCCACTTTCCATAATTCTCAATGAGGTACTCATGTGTAAGTGGATCATATCAACTCGTAAAGCAAGATCTAAGTCCATGACCTATAATAATCAAAACGCCTTCTTCCATGACTGAAATTAGTGCCATTGCCACAATGAATTAATAATTCGCAGATATCAGAATAGAACCAGAACCAAATATATAATTAAAAAGCAATAATAAATAAACCAAATACTCACTTATACAAAACTATAATTATAAAAATTAATTAATCAGTTAATATAAATCAACGACATCACAGCATTACATTAATATTAAACTTCATTACAAACATAACTTGTAAATGAACCTTGCGTAAAGGATTAAACATTGATAATAAAGCACACGTAAACACTAACCTTCTTTAGATCGACTTAGTTCACATTTTATACCAAAGAATACTACATGTTTACATTAATTACAGTATATGTGTCTGTGCCAAATGAATAACCTTCCTTCAGCCAATTAATATTCGCATGAATAACATAACATAAAACCTTAGTCATTCAAAATTAAATTAATTCCACAAACTGATACTGCTTTAATAACATATTGTTTTGATTAATTTAATTTATTACATCCTGATAATTAATAAAATCTAGAATACCCAAATTGTGCATCCAAATTAAGAACTGGTCACAACTCAACTGCAATTAAATCAACCTCAAATCTACTTTACACTTAACCCTTAATCTTAATATACATAAAGCAACATATTTCAAAATTTCCAATAAAAAATATAGCTATATACATACATGTGTAATTCATGTATACCCAAATCAAATTACAAATATTGGCAATTATCATAGTCAGATGATTTAAATATGTTCTGACTTAAATCTCAAATATGTGACGTGCTAAAGAAAACCATAAACCTTCATAATAGAAATTAAATGTGCTCATATTGATATTCCAACTTAATCCATAATAATTTATGATTTGGATTATAATAGATCAATCAATTTTTGATGACCTAATCATGAACCTAGACTCTAAATATTACTCACTTGTTGATAATTGAATCTCTTAGAAACAGATCTCGTTCAAACTAGATCTCGATTCTGAAAACAGATCTCGTCATACCGTGATCTTTAATCTCTTAAAAATAGGACCTATCTCCATACCATATCTTTTTAATCTCTAAAAATGATCCTGCTCATACTGCATCACTGGCATACCAAAACAAATAATATGAAGACACTGAATTCTCTCACTGGTAAATCTATCTTCGGAGTCTATGTTTTGAAGTCTCCAATTAAACGCTTTCAAATCCTCTGATGATGTGGGATGTCAAAGAATGAGCATCCTTTAATTAGGACCATAACCATTTATATGTGGTGAACTCAGGTTTGAGTAATTTCTAGTCTCAAACACCACAGAACTAGAAACTATAGCCCTGGCTCTACAAATATGAGGTCCACATCAAATATATGCATAAAAACCCAAAAATACCTAAACCATACGAGATCACTTATTTAATCGGGCTCAACCTTATTCGATAGCCTCAGATATCACTATACATATATAAGCCCACATGATGATTAGTACCTCACACAGATGTTACAGCAATTTTTTTTGACAGAGAACTATCTCTATCATGTCAAATATTTAACAAAATAATAGTACTTTTTTTATTTTAAAAATATAGATTAAAATTAATTTGGTATGAAAATTACCAAAAATGATACTTTCCAAATAAAATTTATTTCACCCTATGAAAAGACAATACAGAATGAATCATTTAACATTAATATTATTTAAAATTTTAATTTGATTTAATTTAAGTTTATATCAATATATGTCAAAAGATTAACCCATCTTCTATATATGAAAGATAGTTTCAAACATAACTACTCCTCTAATCCCATCTCTCGCCTCTATAGAGTAGCACTTCTCTATCTAGACATTATAAGCACGAAGCTTTATTTTGAGGATAAATGGTGGGGGATATGTTGTTATCACTGCTTTTATTATCTATTGCATATATAGTATCTATATTCTAAAATGAGGCTACTTTATACGGTAATAATTAATAATTTTTCTTATTATTGTTCTAAATGACATCCAACCTAACAGTTCACCGTTTGGTTTAAATCTTAATTTATAAATATTTATAACATCCTCTTATCTTTGTAATAATTATATATTTTGGCTTTCCAGGCCTTATGTTTAGCATAATTCTTATTCCTTTTAATATTGCTCTGTTAACATCTTGTTAAATGTATTTTTTTGTATAATAATTACATTTTAACAAACTTCCATGATGTTATTATTATAAATATCTCATTTTATTTATACATTACATATATTATTTTAAATTGCCTTAAGAAAATAATTGATATATTATAAAATTTGAAATATGATCATGTGTGGATATAAACAACAAATATTTTCAATTGGATTATATATATATATATATATATATATATATATATATATATATATATGGCATATATATATATATCAAGTGACATTTTAATTTAAAGAAAACAATTATTTTCATTATATATTAAAGAAATAAACAATAGGTCACTTGAATTTTTAGTGAAGAACACATTAATGTTGTTGCTAGGGGTTACACACATGGAATAAATCAATAAAATATACACATAAATAAACCCTTAAAATCCTAAATTTTCCTAAAAACAAAACAATTTGGTCAAAATCCAGAATTTTTCCTAAATTCGGATGAAACAGACTTCACTGTTGGTTCGCTCACAAATTTAGTTACCATCAATTTAGATAAATGACTTCATGTTTTTCAAGGTACCATGAGTGGCATGCAGACACTTTGTCACTGTGAGTGGCTCAAGAGGTGCCACACAACAAAGATGGTAATAGACACAAATATGAGCTCTCAAACAGATTCAAGAGAGACATGTGGCAACATGTGATTGGGTGAAAATGTAATCGCCCCTTAAAAATAATTCCAGAATTTTTATATTAATTTTATTATATACTAAGAACTTGATTTTTCAACTCTGCCTTTTCCGAAAAATTGGTAATTATTACAGAAAATAAAAACGAGAACCCGAAAATTTGATTATAAAACTTAAGGACAAACAGTGTAATTATTCAAAAGGGGCTTAAAAGAGTAAATCGAAAAGACTATGGGCCAAGAAGAAATGGAATAGAACTGTATCTCCTAGAAGACGAGAGCCAAACATAAAAAAAAGGAAGTTGAAATTCAAATAGTTAAGAGTTGAAAGACTTAAAGGCAATTATTGAAACTAACCCAAAATGGGTTTTGATACAAACAAGGCCTAAGAAAACATGGAATTTAAAGACCAAAATTGCCCTAAAGGGCAAAAAAGAACAAAACCGTGAAGAGAGGAAAGGAGAGCAAAAGTAGAGAACAAGAGGAAGAAGAGGAAGAAGAAGGAGAAGAGATAAAGACTCAAACCATGTATGTATTCATCTTAGGATCATGTGTTTTGACTCTTGTTATTTTGCTTTGGAGAATGGTCCTCTTTGTCTTAGGGGTTTTTGGGGAAGAGGATCACACAAAACCCTTAACTTGTTGAGTACGGAAACCCAATGTACAGCATCAGACATGAATCCTCCCTTCGAGGTTGGATTTACGGCTTTAATTGTACAAGGTCAAGAGAACAAACCTAACAAAGTTGTATTAGGTATGTAAAGGTTATGACCTACATAGAATTGTTGTTGGAGAAAATCATGAAAGGTTTATTTAAAAGATGTGATCTATTGAATGGATAAATTGAGTAGAAAAGAGATCATAAGATGAATTTGAAGTGATCTTGAAGTGTTTATGAGGTATAGAGTTGATTGGGGTTCAAAAGTATGGAAAAATGTGAGAAAACACACATTCTGGGCACTTTTCGGAGAGTTCTACCGGTAGAAGCGGCCCCACTGGTACACTTTTGATTCTGTTTATTTTTAAATAAGTTCTACCTAGAGAAGTTGTTCTACTCAGAACTGATTTCATTTTCCGTCTTGACCAGTTTTCGATTTAATAAGAACTCTCATTTCATCCGATTTGAGTGATCATGCCGGCAAAACAGACTTCAAGGAGAAACCCAAACTGAAGATAATGGTAACAACAAATTTGATCCGCGATCGCACCACTCAAAGTGAAGCCACAGCAAGAAAAATTCCTGCATCAGCTTTGGACAGGAAGAGTAGTCCGGGTTGTTTCGAATCGGCTTGAGTTTCGTGTCTGAATTAAAATTCAGCTGAAGAACCCTGTAATCCTTAGCTTAAAAGAGCCCAAAGAGATAGGCCATATGGAGCTAAGACCCCGGCAAACAGTAACACAAACTGTTCCCGCAGTAATCTAGAAATTTATTAGTTATATGAAAATGCACTTTTGTGAGTCTGATAATCCACAAGGACCCAATTCCTAAGCAAAGTAGAGACTCATAGGAGAATAAGAATTATCTGCTTCAAAGCAACACACTGAGTCACGAGGCAAATGAATTTAGTACGATTATTTAGCATAATCACTAGATAATGAATTGTATTTGATCAGGTGCAGTAAAGACGAACCGCCAGGATTGACATCGTATGAAAGAAACTAATCGATAATTGGTCCGTTCTATACCCGCTTCATTCTAGTTTGTTCTTATTCTGCCTCTTATTTTCATTGTCTTCTAGCTTATATATAATATATATATTGATTCAAATGATTAGTATTTGAAATGCTTGATAACATTATCATGAATGTAGCGGTATTTGAGCTACAAGCTAATTTATTGCATGCGCGTAAATTGATTTGAACCGTTTTATTGATTGACCAACATGACGGAATTCACCAACTGAATTCATCATGAAGGTAACCGTAATTAATAGCCGCGAAATCAAGAATGTTGCCCAATGACAAATGTGACGATTCACCAACCGAATCACCGTGAAATGCCTAATTCTATAGTCGCACGAGATCGGCATTGTTATATCGTGAAACCACACATTACCGAACACAAACAGCAGATTCACCAACCGAATCTCTGCCAGGCTGCCACCTCATAGCTTAGCGAATCGCCAAACCAAAAAAGAAACATATGTTTGAAAGTGTATTTGTTTATGTATCTACATTACACTCGATATTGTATAAAGGCATTATTTTAATTTATGCATGATTTATATGAACGAAATGGAATACGTAATTAGAGAACCACTAAGTAGCGAAAGGTTAATATTTTTTTTATCAATGTTATAGTACCGAGGATGACATCGGGCAAAGACCAAGACTTAGTGAGCTCGTGAGTCATAGCAAGGGGAATTAATGGAGTATACCCGCCATATGCATTACTCCATTTCTTTCAAACATTATTACTTTGCAAAATGTTTTGAACTCGATCCTTATTTTTGTAAAGGCATTTTGTTAAATGTAAATATTATGAATCTTTTGTTAATTGTAAATGCTTACGGGCTTGCCCAAATGAAATGCTTCCCGCGAAATTACAAAATCTAAAATGAATAAGATGTTTCAAATGTTTTGATAAGACAATGGAAAATGCTCTGAGTAAACCGGCTCCCATTGGATCCTGCTTAACTGTTAAGCCTGGGATTCTGCGCACACTTTTGAAAACTAAAAATTTAATAAAACGATACCAAAAGATATTTAATTAATGATCAAAGAACAAACCACCCTTGGTTTCAGTCTGACTCTAACTGGCCTGCCTGGTTCTGGGGTCGCCACAAATTTTATTGGTATCGTGAGCCTAGGTTGTTGCCTACAAAGGATTTTGAAATTGTTTGAAAATGATTTCAAATTGAGCCACATGTATCAGATTTGCATAAAGATGGTATGACTCGATGCGGATCTTGTGGGTCTTAATAGGATAATTTACCAGAGATAAAAACCGAGCATGATATTCCAGACGAACCCGCCTGCAGAGGTTATTGTGAACAAAGTGTATATGTAGATCATCGCATCAAAATACGAGTATTAATTCGGATATTTGATCGAGTTATCCTTCTCGTGGAGTTTGATGATATTGGGGATAGACTGGTTATCCCGACACCGAGCGATAGTCACATTGTAGAATGAAAAGAGGACCTTAAGACGCCGAATGACAAAGGAGGTTATTTCATCTACGAGAGGCCGATCCACCTCTCTAATGCACATCCAGAGGTTGCGAAAAAATGGTGCTGAAGCGATGGAAGCCTAATTAGCTTATGTGATTGATATGGTAAAGGCAAGGCCTAGTTTATCCGATATTCCTACCGATAGTGACTTTCCTATGGCTCTGAGTTTCCCGTGATTACCTCCACGTAGGGAGATCGACTTGCTATCGACGCTGCATCAGCCACACCTAGCATCCATTACACCGTATAGAATGTTCCACTTAGCTAAAGGGAATTGAAATTGCAGTTGCAAGAACTCCGCTAGAAAAGGATTTATTCGACCAAGTGTATTTACCATGGGAGCTCCTGCGGCTTTTTGGTCAAGAAGAAAGATGGTACACTTTGGCCATACTGATTATAGACAATCGAACAAGTCGATCAGAAGAATAAGTGCATCCGTTACCCTTAATTGATGATTTGTTTGACCACTGGAAGGTGCAAGTATCTTTTCGAAGATTGACTTGAGATCCGGGTATCATCACTTGAAAATTAAAGACGCCGATGCATAAGACGCGCGAACACGATATGGACATTATGAGTTCCTCAGAATGCCGCTTTGGTTTTAATTAATGCTCCAGCCGCTTTCACGACTTAATGAATCAGGTTTTTCTACCGTATGTGGATCAGTCACCCGAGTGTTCATAGATCTACATTCTTGGTGTATTCGAAAGATCGAGAAAGTCATGACACACACCTTCTGCAAAGCAGAGATTTCAGAAAAGAATGAATAGGCGCTAAAACCCAAGAAGTGTGAATTTCGCTGATCAAGTGTCCTTTCGGGCAGCCATCAGATCGAAGAAGGAATCCGAGTGGATCCA
This sequence comes from Tetrastigma voinierianum, assembly GCA_016808115.1. Classification (NCBI taxonomy): domain Eukaryota; kingdom Viridiplantae; phylum Streptophyta; class Magnoliopsida; order Vitales; family Vitaceae; genus Tetrastigma; species Tetrastigma voinierianum. The sequence goes on from JAEQBH010000463.1 coordinate 745,507, forward strand.
AAAGAAAATAGAAGTGGCTGTCGAATGGAAGCCACTCAAGAAATGTTACGTATAATGAAGCTCTCGGGACTAGCAAAGTTACTACGTAAGATTTGTTAAGGGGTTTTCATGATCGCACCACGACGAGGTTGCTCCAAAAAAAATGTAAAGTTTGAATGAGTGAAAATGTCAAGGAAGTTTCGAAAGTTGTGCCATTTCAATCGAGGCCCTGCCTACCGACCGCGCAGAAAGAATATGTGATCTATAGTGATGTTTTATCAAACGGACTCCTGACAGAACCCAATGCAAAGAGGTAAAGTGGTATTTATGCTTCAAGACAAGAAGCCAAAGAAAAGAATTACCCCACGATGATTTAGAATCGCCGCAATTGTATTTGCATTGAAAATTTGGAGACATTATTTGTATGGAGAAAAGGCGCTTCCACCGATCATAAGAGTCTAAGTATTCGCCTCACAACGAGCTTAACTTGAGACAACGGAGATGGCGGAACTGATAAAAGATTATGACCTGCTGTTGATTGATTATCACCCGAGTATTAATGGTGATGCCTTGAGTAGGAAGACAGTGCAAACGCTTCGAGCGTTAAATGCCAATTTGTCATTATCAGATGATGGTGCAGTAGTGGCAGAATTAGTAGCGAGACCGAATTTGTTGAATCAAGTGCTAGAGGCACAAAAGAATGATGAGAAAATTTCTGCCATAATGAAAAAAATTGGAGATGGTAAAGAAACTGATTTCACAGTGAATGAAAATGGAGGTTAGGATATAAGGACTGGTCTAGTACCTGATGATGATGGATTGAGAAAAGCCATACTTGAAGAGGCACATGGTGGATCTTTGCTATCCATCCCAAAGAAATAAAGATGTACCAAGATTTGAAAATGTCATTCGTGGTCCTAATGAAAAGATGTATCAGACTTGGTAACCAAGTGTTTTGGTGTGTCAAAGAGCAAAGGCAGAGTACCAAGTTCCTTCTGGATTATTGCAAGCCTATTAGGTCACCTGGTGAGTTAACCCAATCACCATGGATTTTGTGGTCGGGTTACCATCGACAGGGCGAGCACGACCTGGGCCAGTCGTAGTGGACCGATCACCTCAAGTCACCAATTTCTACCGTTGAACCGATTATTCGCTTGACAAGCTAGCGTAGCAGATATCGCGGGGAAATAGTTCGCTACACGGACTTTATCCGCCGGTTTCAGACCGAGATCCCAGATTACTTCGCATTTTGGGAAAAATTGCAAGAGGCCAAGGGTACCACCACTTCAAGATGCCCCACCCAGATCGGCGATGGGAATAAACGAGAGAGTGATCCAAATTCGAAGATATGTTAAGGAGTTGTAACGTAATTATGAGGGAAGTCAGATTGACATATCCTCGTTGAATTTTGCATAACAAATGTTTCAATCAAGTCGAATGGCTTTTACTTGAGGCTCTATATGGAAGAGAAAATGTAGAACACCGCTGTGTTGGACTAATCGAGTGAAAGAAAGTGATCGCCCCGATTTGATACGAGAGATTGAAGAAAAAGTTAAAACGATTAGAGAGAAATTGAAGATGGCCACCGACAGACAGAAGTCATATACCGACATGAAGAGAAAGGATATTCGATATGAGGTCGATGAAAAAGTATTTTTAAAAGTATCGCCTCGAAGAAGGTGATGATTCGGGAAAAGGGCAAGTTGAGCCCCGCAGTTATCGCCCATGAGGTAATCAAAAGTGGGTCCAAGAGCATACGTATTAGCATTACCTCCGACCCAAAAAGATCCATAATGTGTTCCATGTGTCCATGCTAATCTGAGGTACCGACGGACGATCACGTAGCCCTTCCGGAGACAATTGAGCGACCTGATTTGACATATGAAGAAGAACCAAAGAAAAATCTTGGCTCGAAGAGAAAGAATTGCGAACAAGAAGATTCCGCTAGTAAAAGGCCAGGAGAAATCACAGGACCGAAGAAGCCATTTGGGAGAGTGAAGAAACGATGCGGCAGTTAGTGATCTCGCACCAGACCAAGGTAAATTTCGAGGACGAAATTTTCTTAAGTGGAGAATTGTAACGCCTCAAAAAGACCCTTTAGAATTTTTATAATACCCTTATTATATATTCTGGGTATAAATTTGACACCAACTTGTGTTCCTTAAAATTAAATTGGATGTTATGAAATAGCAAATTTAGTGAAACTTAAAATTTGAGTTAGAAACTTAAGGACAAATATGTAAATTGTCCAAAAGGGGCTTAAAAGTTATAAATTGAAAAGACTATAATAAAGAAGAAATAATAGGAATTGTTGTGTAATTCCTAGAAGATGAGAGCCAAAATAGAAAAAAAAGGAAGTTGAAATTCAAATAGTTAAGAGTTGAAAGACTTAAAGGCAACTATTGAACGAACCCAAAATCGGGTTTTGATGGCCAAACAAGGCCTAAGAAACATGGAATTTAAAGACCAAAATTGTCTCCAAAGGGCAAAAAGAACAAACCGTGAAGAGAGGAAAGGAGAGCAAAAGAAGAGGAAGAAGAGGAAGAAGAAGGAGAAGGAGAGGAAGATCAAAACCAAGGTATGTATTCATCTTAGGATCAAGTGTGTTTTGATTTCCTAAGGCTTTGTTTTGGAGAATGGTCCTCCTAGGGTTTTGTGAAGAGATCACACAAAAACCCTTAACTTGTCGAGATGTGGGCAAAACCCCAAAATGTACAAGAATGACATGAAATCCTCCCTTTCGAGGTTGGATTTACTGCTTAATTGCAAAGTAAAAGGGTTCAAGTTAGAACAAACCCTAACAAAGCTGTGAATAGGTATGTGTATGGCAGACCTATATTAAATGTTGTTGGGAGAAAATCATGAAAGGTTTTGATGAAAGATATCCATTGAATGATAAATTGAGTAGAAAAGAGACTATACATGAATTTGAAGTGATCTGAAGTGTTTATGAGGTATAGAGTTGATCAAATTCAAAAGTATAGAAAAATGTGATAAAACACACATTATGGGCATCTGGAGAGTTCTACCGGTAGAAGTTAGTTCCCACCGTGCCAACTTTGATTGGTCATTTTTGGCCAAGTTCTACTCTAGAGAAGTTAAGTTCTACTGGTAGAACTTGTTCTGCTCTTCCGTTTCCACCATTATTTTGGCCATAATCTCCTCATTTCTTATCCGATTTGAGTGATTCAAGTGGCTAAGTAAAACAGACTTCAAGGAGAACCAAACTTAAAAAGAAGGAATCGTCAAATTCTGATCCTAAGTGATCTAAAAATTCACTCAAAGTGAAGCCATGTGCAAGAAAAATTCCTGCATCAGCTTTGGACATAGAGTAGTCCGGGTTGTTTCGAACGTATCTTTGAGCCTCAGTGTTCGAATTGGTGTAATTCCAGTTGAATAGAACCCTTAGCACCTAGCTTTGAAAGAGTACAAAGATATAGTGTCAAATATGTGATAAGACCCTGGAAAAATTAGTAATACAAACTGTCTCTAGTGTAATGTAATTTATTAGTTGGCATGAAATGCCATAACTTTAGTTCGATAATCCGATTGAATGATTCCAATTTTAAGTAAATAGACTCATAGAGTGAACAAGAATGAGTCTAAGTCGTGTTGCATCATACCGATTCTCCGCGAGGCAAAGTTTAATTCGCGAGTACGATTATTTGCATAATCACTAAGAGTGAATGAATTGTGGGCTTGACTAGTGCGTGTGGAAATATTTGATAACCCGCTTAGATTGACATCGAGAAAGAAACGGAATCGGGAGCAATTGGTCTCGTTTCTATACCCGTCTCTCTATTCTAGTTTGTTCTATTCGCTCTTATTTTCATATTGTTCTCTATTTGCGACATATACATATATATTGATTCACGATTAGTATTTAAATGCTTGATAAATATTGTCATGTGTGAATGCGCAGGTATTCAGCTAAGGTTAATTTATCGTGATAAAAGTAAATTGGATTTGAACCGCTTTATTGATTGGATTAACATGACGGAATTCACCAACTGAATTCGTCATGAAGGTAACCGTAATTATACGCGAATCAAGACAGTAATGGTCGACAAATGCGGCTGTGATTCACCAACTGAATCAAGGCTGTGAATGTCGAATTCTATAGTCGCATGTGAGACGGTATTGAATGTGAAACCATTATTATCATCGACAAATGTGCAGATCACCAACCTAACTGGTCGATGTCAAATTCTATAGCTATATGTGGAATCACAAACCGAAAAAAGAAACGATGGTATCGAAAAGTGTATTTGTTTATGTATCTTTTTACATTACAATGATATTGTATAAAGGCATTATTTTGATATATGCATGATTTATATGAACGAAATGGAATACGTAATCAGATAGAACCACTAAGCATGAAAATGTTAGCGATGAGCTGCACAATGCGCAGGTACCGAGTGATAGACATCGAAGCAAGACTCAAGATCGAGGAGCTCAGAGTCATATGGCGAATTACTGAGTATGCTCCGCCATATGCATTACTCCATTTCTTTCGAACATTGACATTTTGTAAAACAGTTTGAACTCTGGATTCTTATTTTTGTAAAGGCATTTTGTTAAATGTAAATATTATGAATCTTTGTTAATTGTAAATGTCTATGGGCTTGCCCAAAATGAAATGCTTCCGCGAAATTACAAAATCTAAAATGAATAAGACAAGCCAAATGTTTTGATAAGATAATTGAAAATGTCGGAGTAAACTGCCTCATTGATCCGCTAACGGCCGAGCCTGGGATTCGGTCGCGACATTTTTGAAAACTAAAATTTAATAAAACGATAACTAAAGGAGGATTTATTAATGACTTTAAAAAGAAATAAAAATCACAGAGTTTCGGTTCGGACTACGCCAATCGGGTGGGTGTTCGGGGCTGAAATTCGCCACAGAAAATCCACTGGTAAATGAATAAAGGGTTCAAGAGTGTAATCTAAGGAGCGATAGAACGGCACTTGGCAAGTGTGTAAAACCCAGGAGAAAAATTTAATTTTTTAGAAAAGATAGCGGTAATTGGTTGAAAGCAAGAAAATTATCAATCTCGGATGAAAACGAAGCTGCGCCATTAGATTAGTCTGAAATCTAGCGACCTAGAAAGTTTCGTTGAATTAAGAGACCAATGGAATATTTCTGATTTTACGGGTGATAAGCGTCGGTGACTTCAGGGACGAGATTTTTACGAAAATCTTGAAAGTCAGGAAATGACTTGAGCTAAGTTCATTTACAATAAAGTGAACTGAAAATAAATAAATTATTTCGGGATATAAACGGACCCTAATGAAGCAATATGAACCATGTATCCAAAATAATAATAATAATAATAATAATAATAAGGATAAAAACGAAAATAAAAAAAAAAGAAATGAATGGTTGGGAGAGAGAGAGAGAGAGAAGGGTGTGCGGGGGAAGTTTTCTTTATATTTTTCTTCTCTTCACTTCTTTCGAGATCTACGAAATGAGACCATAGGTTTTTGTGATTTGAAGAGCTCGAAGTTGATCACGTAGCAAGAGTATGGGTACCAAAATCTCGGAGTTTCATCAAACTCCATGAGGTAGGGAATTTTCCTACTTGTGTTATTTTTAACCTAAATGCCATTTAATGGCTTGGGATTGACTTAGAAATTTGTGAAAGGCATTAAATTTCGATTCTTAATTTTTGAGGCCCGAGTGTAGGAATTTTATAATTTTTGGGGCTGTTTGGGACGATCAGGGCTAAATTCGGGGCTGTTTTTGGACAGTCTTGGGATTAGGAAGCCAAGTTGTTTAGGACAATTGAGTGTGATTTTTGGAACTCTTTTGCAGGTAATCCAGGACTTAGTTCGGGTTTGGTTTTGATCAGGAGACCGGATCGCCCCGGGTTTTATGGGCGTAATTTTTAGTATCTGCGCTAGATGTGAACCATGAAGGGACCGAGGGGGTGCCTGTTGTATATGGAGTCTGAGATTTGCTTGGGCCGTTTGTGTATTTATTGCTTGATCGAATAATATACGTTGTGAAGAATAACATGTAAATATATATTTATTTGATGTATTAACGTGGATTGCTTGGATCATAAATTATATCGTAAGAACATAATTGCATCATGGTGTATTCATGTTTCATGTAGCACTCATATATACATGTAACATGAAGGAAAATGCAGTGGCTTGGTGCATTTCCTTATGCACGGTCACATCGCGATAAGTCGGATTATTAGGTGCACATGGTACTATTATTCACCATTCTTGGTGAATGAGGTGGAAACTCGAAAATGGGACAGCGATCAATCGAACTCACGGTTGTATAAAATAAATAATAAGAATAAATCCACTTGCGTGTGTTTGGGTGAAGCAAGATGGGGTAGCTCCCCCTAGGGTGAAAGACCCAAATTTTATTCTTGGTCAGACATATGGATCCAGCGATGAAAGTTTGCGAAAGTGTCGGAAAGCATTGCAAAGCCTGCGGTGAGACCCCGGAAATTCGCAACCCAAATAAACACACGGGATTTGATAAATTTAAAAAATTAGAGGGTTGTCCAATGGTTTAAGTCATTGGGTGACACACCAATGACTGGTTTTTCATACTTGGCGTTGCAGGTGTGGGGAGTCGATCGGGACTTGGGTTGTGGGCATGAGGAGTCTCATCTCATGGATGACACAGAACATTCTATATAGGATTGCACTATTTATATGGAACATGGTTTGATGTGTTATGTACGTCATTTCATGTGCATTTAGGCGAGGAGTGGCCCCTATAGGAGAATTTTTCTATTGAGCATTGCTCACCCCGTTGTGGGACCCCCTTTCAAATACAGGGGGTGTACAGGGAGACGGCGCTCCGACAAGGTCGTGATTATGAAGAAGGTCGACATGTAGCCTTGATGTATGTAAAAAGAATTGTAATTAAATTCTTTTGGACTATTGTATAAATAGTCGGGTATGTAATTATGGTAAGAGGGTTGTGATCGGACTCTTATGGGTATCATTAAGTGATATTTAAATTTCATATTTTTATTTAAATATGAATGAATGGAGTCCAGGCAAAATGAAGCATTTATTGTGAGGTGGTGTCGGAATGTAGCTATATACGTGGCCGAAACCCCTGATAATTGATGTATTAACATGAATTGCATGGATGTAAATTATATGTAAAAATTATAATTGTCCATGGTGCATTAATGTTTCATGTAGCACTATATATACATGTAACATGAAGGAAAATGCATTGGCATGATTGCATTTCATATGCACGGTCACATCATGTCAAGTCGGGTGTAGGTGCATAGTACCGTTATTCACCATTCTTGGTGAATGTGTGAAACTAAATGGGACAATGTCGTCTGAGACTCGCGATTTAGGTAAAACCAAAATAAACACCGCGGGATTTGATAAATTTAAAATCGGAGGGTTGTCCATAAAACTATTATCGAATTGATCCATATATGTGTCGAAGGGTTGTCGAAAAAAATTATTTATCGAGAAGTATGTCCACTTTATTTATTTGGAGGTTGTCCATCAAAACTATTTATCAGATGAAGTCCACTATATGTATCTCGGAGGGTTGTCACAAAATTATTTATCTCGAATTATACCCACTATTTATTTCGGAGGGTTGTCCATAAAACTATTTATCGGAGTAAGTCCACTATATGTATCGGAGGGTTGTCCATAAAATTATTTATCGGAGTATGTTCACTATTTATATTGGAGGTTTGTCCACAAGTAAAACAAATATTTTTGTTTTGGAAACGATTTGCATACATGGCACAAGCATGTGTGAGAGTGTGACGCCCCATTTCCCGGGGGTCCGTTGACAACTTGTCAACCCACGAAATATTCGTGGATACCAGGTAACTCGACACCACTCATGAAAATCGGAGCGGAGTCTCGCTTTGTCTGAGGGCTACACTTGAAATACAAAACCTATCCTAACAATTAACAATGACCACACCGAGTCCATGTGAGAGTAAAAATGGCCACTTGGGCCCATGCATCAATACTCACAAAATTACCTCAACTATGTACCAATAGTTCAAGAGTTATTACAATAATCTTAACCAAAACATATATCAAAATTTAAAGTTTTAATACATATCTCCCTTCAAGCGAATACCAAAGCCCTGACCGTCTTTCTTCTAAAACGCAGCCTCTAGTGAGCGTCGTCCTCCTGTACACTCCCTATACCTGAAATAGTGATCCCTCGACAGGGTGAGCAAAGCCCAGTAGTGATAATTTCCTACGTGGGTTACTCTTCACCTAAGTGCACATGTCATGGTAAACAATCACACTCAAGTAGCCCACTGATCCTATTGAATCCATACCCAAATCCAGTATCTCGAGTCCTCACCTACTCCCTCACACATGCCTAAGCCAAATGCGAGTAAAAATACAATTTAAAAAAAAAAAGCTTTTTGTTCTCGAAAACTTACTACCGAGTTTCGGTAAAATTTATTGGACAACCCAACAAGGCGAATATGTTGGATAATCCTCTGAAACAATTCACTTCAGGCTACCCCCTCAGGCGTGAATTGTTAGACCGATCTCAACACAATTCTCCGGAAAATGTGAGGAATTCTTTCACAAGCATTTTTCGTTTTGTTTTTTCTTTGCTGCCATGCACTCACCTAATGACTTCTAGGTTGCCCCGATTGCATATGAAATACATTATGCCAATTCCAAAATATTCATGCTAATTTGTTTTCATGTATATATTAACACCAAATAAATTCACACAATTCATATCATTCAAAAAATTTATGTGCACAATTAGCTCACATGGGCTAATTAACCAAATCAAAGCAATTCACTTTGAATCACCAAAACCACACAAAATCACACAACAAAATCACGTGAGCAATTTAAGAGCCTGGGTCGGCCTTTACATTTATGGCCACACAATAGGGATTTTTCACACTCGATTCAAAATGTTTTGGGGCCAGAATACGGCTAAGTCAAGTCTCAAAATATCTCTAACCATTCATGTAATGCCCCGTCCCGAGAGGGTGTACGGTACGTGTAACCGTAGGGGCGCGTATGTGCACCAAGTGTTATTGTAATATTTTTGAGAAGTTGTAATTTGCCAAAAAGGATGAAGGAATAATATAGAAATGAGAGGCCATTATGAAAATAACAAGATTGCTGTACAAATGTTGAGAGATGGAGGATCTAATTTTAATTAAAGAAAAGATGAGACTATAAATAGAAATTTTGGAATAAACAAAACATTTCATTTAGTCTCATTTTGACTAGATCTTCCGTAAAAAGGGAAAGAAGAGAGAGGGAAGAAGAGGAGGAAGAGAAGAAGAAGAAGAAAGAGAAGAAGGAGAAGAGCAAAGGTATGTTTGGATTGGAAACATGTATTTTGGGTTTTTAGTTTGATTTCTAGGTTTTCCATGGAATTAAGTTCTCCTTTTTTTCTAGGTTTGTGTTGAGAGATCACTAACCCCAGATTTGTTGAGATTCATGTGGGTAAAACCTTAATTGGTATGAGATAAACAAGGAATTCTTCCCTATTTCTAACTGGTTTTTGTATGGATTGGTGGACCTTGGTATGAATTCTTGGGATTTTACCTAGGGTTTGGTTATAAGAAGTTCCTAAACCACCAGCCACAAGTGTGGTGGAGTTATTTGAAGGTAAATTCCATGTTGGTTTTTGAGAATGGTTGTAAAAAGAATGTTAGGTTTTAAAAGGAAATGCTGTCAAATTTGGTAAAACCCCTATTTTGTTTTTATTTATAGATTAAGTTATAATCATCCAAAATTAATTGATTCCAATTAGTAAAAGAACCATAAAGAGAGATAGGGTTACAAATGTATAAGAAGGACCAAGATCAAATTATGCTCTAATGTAAATATGAATAAAGGTGAGCTCGTGTAGCTCACTGGTTATGCTATGTTTTGGGTATTGTTGTAGTGTTTTGGTCATAAGTGGAGTTTCCCATATCCAAATTGAGTGATTAAAAATTATAGGTAAAATAGACTTATAGGGGAATAAGTTATCTGAAGGAAGTGCATGCAAATTGTAACCCCAAAGTGCCCAGAAAATTTTCAAAGTGGAGCTATGTGCAGATTCTGTTCTGCCAATTTGAGTAATCTAGATGTAAAATACAATAACTTGAGTTTTGGTGATTCAAATTGGATGATTCCAATTGGAGAAGAAACAAGCAAGAACCATATGTAGCTTCAAATGAGTGAAGAAACCATTTCCAATTTATGGGTTAAGACTAGAAATCCAAGGATAACAGTAGGTGATTCAGTACAAGCTAACCAATTAGGCATAAAAAAAATATATTTGTAACTTGTGTTATGGTTGAGGCCTTAGAGAGGAATTTTAAATTGAAAATCTAAAGAGATGTCATTGGATATATAAAGGACTGATCTGGAGAGTTTCATAATGTTTGAAGACCGTTTGAATAATTTTTGGGTAATAAAGTCCAGAGAGTATTGTTGGAAAAAAGTTTGCCAAAATGAGTGGTTTTTTTGTTAGGGGCTTTTTAGCTCCAAAAGGGTAAATTGTTCATTGGCTTTATATGAATGTTGTGTGACCTAAAGTGACTTACTTAGCTGAAATACGTTAAGTTTTCGCTATCTGCCAGTAGATTAATATTTAAGTGTGTCTGTTTGAGTGTATTATAAAGCTAAAAGCAAAAGCGAAAGTTGTGAGTCAGTGCTCAAGTTTTGATAAACATAAGGTGAGTGTTCCTAAACTTATTTTTCAAATACTAGTGTATTGGCTTATGAACTGTTTTACACTGGCATTTATTTAATGGTTTTCATTGTAAACCATATTTTAAAGCAACTTAAACAATGGAGTTTTAAGCAAACAATGGTTTTGATTTAAGCCATATGTGAAAAACAAACAAGTAATGGTTTTGATGTATTCAGCCTTACTTTTAAAAAGCAAGCAAGCAATAGTTTGAGTTGTAAAACCATCTTTTAAAGAGCAAGCAAGCAAACAAACAAAAATATATTTTAACAAAACAGGTTTAACAAAATCCCTAGTTTAAAAAAAGAAGCACTTTTGATTGGAAGGTATTACGTGCGTCTTGTGATTGGTGTTAAGGACATCATTTCATGCATTTTTAGATTTGCACGGTCAACGAAGCTTAGTTCATACATCATGGCATTTTAAAGGAGACGTGGCGCGTCTTGGAGTATATAAGGTTAAGTGCGCTAGCCTGAATTTATGGTGATGTGAATAAGGTCGTTCCACCATATTCTTTGGAAAAGGAATTGAGACAAGGCTCTTCCACTGAGTGATGCGGACCCGGATCCTTCCGTGCGGTAAAGCCAGGCTCCGTGTTTTACTAGAAGTAGCAAGCAAGAAAGGCCTCCGGTGGTTGGTCTCGGTTATAAACATTTTCACACAGTTTTGAAAATCAACCAGCTGTTAAACAAGCGGACAGGCCGGGCTCCGCTGTTTATGAAAGTTTATAAAGCTTGTAAAAGCAAGCGGTTGAGCCCGGGGCTCCGCGTGTTTATAAAAAGTTTATAAACTTTTAAAGCACGCAGTTGAGCCCAGGCTCCCGTGTTTGCAAATGTTTTATAAACTTTTAAAAATAAAGCAAGCAAGGGTTTATGAAAAGTTTATAAACCTTTGAAAGCAGCGGTTGAGCCCAGGCTCCCGTCGTTTATAAAGTTTTATAAAATTTAAAACTAAGTAGGCAAGCAAGCAAGGCGTCTATGAAGAGTTTATAAACTTTTATAATAAATAAAGCAAGCTTAAGCAAAGGTTTATGAAAAGTTTTGAAACTTTTAAAACAAATAAGCGAATGACAGCAAGTATGAAAAGTTTTAAACTTTAAAAAAAGTAGAGCAAGCAAGGTTAAGAAAATGTCTTGTAAAGGGATTTTACAGTTTGGAGATATTTTAGAAAAAGCAAACATTTCTAAAACATACTCAGGCTCGTTTAAGCTCATTATTTTGTTGTTTAAAAACTAATTTTCAGGTACGCATGAGGCACGCGGACTAATTTGGAGCATATTACAGTTACTCCTGAGATTTTTGTATTAGTGATATTATTAAATAACTTATGTAAGGAAATACTTCAGATTTATTACAGTTGAGCATATGTACATACATAGTTTTATATTGTGAAAAGTGATGAGCACACAGGCTCTTTGAAAGAGATGTGTTGGTTGCCTCATTTTGAAAAGTGTAAATTGTATATACAAGTTTTGGATATATCTGTGCTGCAGCTATTATACTACCGAAATTTTATAAAATCCTAAGTTTAGAAAAAGAAAATTTTTATCTGTGGGTTTCGGCCAAGCAACCCACGGCTTCACTTCCACGGGATTCTCTAGTCGTTGGAAGTAGCAGTGGGGTTGTGGGGTGGCTGGCACACCTACCGCTAACTAACAGGGGTGGGGTGTGATAATTCATGGCTCTTAGCCAAGAATAACACAAGTGGAGAGACCCACACCTCTTGGGTTGTCGGAACTCCACCAAATCGGTGTCTCTCGCGTAGCCCTCGCCGCGTAGATCGACTTACCTTCTTGCTCCGTCGAGAACCACGACCGGTCCGAACACACGGAAATCTAGAGAAGTCACTCTTTCTCTCTAAAATCTCAAATCCAACTCACTTGCCAATTTCCAGCCCAACCACTCTATACGTTTTCTTCCTTTGGAGAAGAAAACTGTTACCCTATTTAACACCAATAATTCCATCGTATACTTTAAGTTTTGGTTTTGACACATGGCTTGTCTGACCCCATCATCCTCTCACTAATCATGCAACATGTGTCACATGGGTGCATGTAGTAAGAGTGACCTTTGTCACATCACATGTCTCGACAAGTCTTTATGGCACCGACACGGTGCCTTGAAGCGATGAAGTGGCTATCTGATTGGAGTAGGTCGACATAGTGGCTGGTTTGAGAGGTTATGAGGTAAAGTCCATTTCATCATCCGAGATCTAGAAAAATTTTGGATTTTGACTAAAATTACTATTTTACCATTTTTCAAAAAAATTAGAATTTTCCCGGGTTTTACAAAGAGAGTCGGTGAGGACTCGAGGCATGGGATTGGGCATGTAGACATTCAGGTAGACATGTGTATGTTGCACTTGGATGTGTGTTTGATTGTGCGACCATTGCATGTGCACTTAGGTGGGAGTATTCCCATGAGAATATTTTTCTCTTGGGTTCTCACTGCATCGTGGACCCCTTCCAGTGCGGTCCCGGTGCGGGTGTGACCGGATGTGGGTTATCAAAGGACAGTGAGAGCTTGGAGGGCTTTGTTTTGTTTTACTGTTTGCGACAACGCTAGTCTGTTCAAAACGACGTATATACCTTTTTGGTATTATCAAAGTTTACGTTCGTGGATGGTGATTAAATAGTCTATCATATATTTTTACATATTTTGAGGAATTAAATATGGCAAGATAGGTCTCAATATGGAACAAGTAAGTGTGAATATCGGTGCACCAAGATATCTTCCACAGGAGTTCAACGAGGTTGTTGTGTTATCAACGAGACCCAGGGATAGGGTGTCATAACTTAGTATCCGACTAAGGTATCAGTTCTGCGTGGCGTCTTTGGGCTTCGGACCTAGGATATGGAGTTGCCGGTGTGGTGGCAGTTGCAGTTACGCATGAAGCGGTGTTCTGTCTGACTTCACTTCTGCTTAGTATGGCTTAGGTATCGATTTAGAGGGCTCAGGTTTGGGTGTCAAAAGTTTTTGGTTTTTTATACCTTCATAGCATGAGTATGATGGCTTGGGTACCACGATACTCAGGACTAAGATGGAATACGGGTTTAGAACATGCATTACAATTATACATTTTGATGAATTGATATATATGATGTGCTTTCATTGGTATGGAATATATATAATGAATTATTGCTTAGACGCTGATTGAAACGCATGGGGTTGGAGAAATATAATGTTCACAAGATTAGGCATTGATGAGATTAAATGAAGTTTTACCATTTTGATATAATGTGAGATGTTAATGAGGCGGGCGTGGGGTGATCAGTCTTCGTCGTACCACTATTTTTCGATCAACCAGCCTTCTTGAGGCTTTGTAGGGATTGTAGGCTGGCTGCCATTAAATGAAGCTAGTGACGGTGGTAGTCGAGAAGGTAGGCCAACCTCGGGACCGAATTATCAACATCTCAGCGTTTATAAGGGAGGGATCGGGTGTGTTGTGAGTTATTAGTTCGACAGATTGAGAAGGTGTTGGGCTATAGGAGGATGCCTGATGGGCGAGATCGGGCTAAACGCATTCATGACTAAGTTGATCCTGCCCAGTGTGGTGCTGGTGGGTGGGGCCTCTGGGACATGAGGCAATGACTTGGAATGAGTTCCATGAGCTCTTCATGGGTAGTATTTTTTCGACGCTTCTTCAGACATGCAAAAGGCCTGGGGTTCTGAGTTGAAACGGGGAGCAATGAAAGCATAGTGTCACGTGGCTGAGTTCTTAGGTCAGCCGTTTCTTTTGATGACTACGTGGCCATAGATATGACCAAGGTGAGGAGATTTGAGAATGGGTTAAAGTTGTCCATTCAGGAGGCGGGTGTAGGACTCCGCACATGGAACATATGGACTCCATGGTCGGGATGGCTCGACCATAGAGAAGAATGGGAGGATGCCGCGGGGGGTATCAGAGGCTGCGAGACTAGTGAGGAGATGGAGGATCGGCACCTTCTTCTGGTTCTGAAGGCGAAAGACTTCTACTACTCAAGTGTCTCAAGGACGAGGCCTTGGCCAAAACAGGCTAAATTCAGACCCCGAGGCTTCGGCCCCGGGCGGGACCAGGTGACATGTTTCCCTTTGCCCCGACCTGGACCTCTCGGCCCAGGATTTTCCCCTCGAGGCAGAGATCTGGGGTTTGGGACGTCGTTAGATTAGGCACATGAGACGATGGGCGCGTTTCATTCTCACCCTATTGTGTGGGTGAAGGCAGGTACCGATCCCGGGGAGATGTTTGAGGCGCTCAGATTACACGGGAGGCTGAGGGCTGAGTATGGCGAGGCCGGGCTGGGGCCTCTGAGGCCGGGACATCAGGGTCGAGACAATGTATCTACACCATCAGCCACCAGGTTGAGCAATGGATCGTGGTCATCGGGGTACATTCACACTATCTCTTCTTGGCGTCTTATTAGTTCTCAATTGTCGCATTCATTCATCATTTTACCGATTGAGTGTTGGGTCTGAGACAGGCCCCAGAATCACATGCTCAGTTCTCTAGGCTAGGGTGAGTGTTGATCATATGGTCGGATGGTGATTAGGATCTTGAGGATTACCGCCCTTTGTGAACCTTTAATGTATACATGTAGGAGAATGCGTTTTAAGTCATTGGATATTTAATGAGCATTTCCATATGCATGTGATTGTGTATGTTCCTGTGTGATTTAAGAATGAAATTTTACTTCAAGGGAAGAATGCTTAAAACCAGGGAAAAAAATTGTTTTACGAAGGGTAAAATGGTAATTTGATTGAAAATTGAAGGTTCTCCATATCTAGGATGACAAACAATTGTAGTTCTGAATTCGTCTCGCGAAATCTAATGACCCGAGGAAAATTTTCGTCAGTGCTATGAACAAGCGAATCATTTACGATTTTAAGGTGATAAAGTATGATTGACTTCAAGGACGAGATTTTATGAAAATCTCGAAATTCGAGGAAATATGAAACTTGGAGTTAAGTTCATTTACGATAAAGTGAGCCGAAAAGAAGTAAATTATTTCGAGTGAAAGCAGGACCAGATGAGTAATATGAACCATGTATCCAAAATAATAATAATAATAGTAAAGGATAAAAGCGAAAAAGAAAGGAATGGTCGGGAGGATACAGAGAGAGGGGCGTCTGAGGAAGTTCATTTTGTTTTTCTTCTCTTCGCTAACGGATCCCAGTGATAGGACGATGGGTTTTTAATGGAGGTGAAGGCAAAGATTGAGTCCAGCGACCAAGGCTCTACGGCGCCTGGTGCCAAAATCTTGGAGTTTAGATCAAACTCTACTTGAGATGCAGGGATGCTACTTGTGTTGATTTTAGCCCTAAGGCTTGAACTGTAGTAGTTGGGATTGGCTTAGAATTAGTGAAGGCCATAGATTTCAGTCCCCAATTTTTTGGTGGCAGGTGTTAAAATTTTGCAGGAATTTTTGGACTGTTTTGACGGTTAGGGTTGAATTGGAATTGTTTTGGGCGGTCTGGCTGAATTTTCAGGAATGTTTTGAGATAGTGCAGCTGAAATTTCAGTTGTACTGGTTGGTTTGAGGGCGGGTTGAGTTTGGTTTGATCAAGAGGCCCGATGTCTTGGGTTTTTGTGGTGTCTTGATATCTGGGTAATTGGGTGATGACAGTGGAGAGGGATGAGGGTGCCACTGTTTATGTCAGTCAAAAGTGTGACTGTTGTGTGTTATTGTTTTTATAATAACATGCGGTGTGAAATGTGTTGATGCTATGCTAATTAGTGTATTAACTTGAATTGCATGGGATATAAGATTATATGTAAAAATTATAATTGTCCATGGTGTATTAATGTTTCATGTAGCACTCATATATAAAATCATAACATGAGAAAAAGTGGTGACCTTGATTGCATTTCATATGCAGTCCACATCATTAAGTGGATCTAGATTGCATGGTACGGGTGTCACTATTCTTAGTGAATGTAGTGAGCTTCGAAAATGGAATTTAACGTAACACCCAAATTACTGGGTTTATTAACATGTTTAGGGTATAATAACTTCTGTCACTGCTATCGAATAAATTAAGATAAAAATAAAATAAGCAAGAACTTGAAATTAATACAACAGTTAAGGGTAAATTAATAAATTACCAATTCATGACCCAAGGGTCATAATATAATAAGTTCATATGCCAAAGTAGGAATATTCATAAGTTAAATTAAGAGTAAAAGAGAGTTGGACCAGGTAATAAAAGAAACATATTAGAATAAAATAAGGAAGAAAATTGTGGAAGAAGAGACAAGTGGCAGAGGAAAGAGGGAGGAAGTTTCCTCATTTGGGTGGATAGTTAAGGATGCTCCAAAGAGAGAAAAAGTGAAATAAAAATGGATAAGATCAAATAAAGGATAAGACCGAAATAAATATCTCATTTTGGTCTTGGAGAAAAAGGCAACGGATAAGAGAGAAAGAAGAGAAAGGAAGAAGAAGAAGAAAGAGAAAGAAAGAAGAAGAAGAAGTCACAAGTAAGGAACTATGAAATTTGAGTATGGAACTATGAATATTTGTATGGAAATATGGGTGTATGGAATTTAGTATGGTTTTTGTATGGGAGCTTATTAGGATTCAGTATGGAAAAATATTGATGTTTGCACAATAGTATGGGTTTTGTCTAGTTTTGGGTATAGAAAGTATAAATACATGGTTTGGAACCCTCTATCTTGTGTATGGTTTGGGTTTGGAAACTCCCAATCTCATTTCTTGTTAGGGTTGAGTTGAGAAGAGCTCTAAGGATCCTATATATGTGTTTGGGAGTCACAGCTCTGGAGTTAGACGAGAAAATTTCCTATTTTGATCATACTCATTAGCGGACCTTAGGCGGATTTTAAGGTCAGAAATAAGGAAATTTGATAGTATGTCCTTCTGGTAAATTGTAGCCACATCAATGAACTTGATGTTAGCCTTTTTAATTTCTCAATTAGGACCCCTATAGACCAAGTTATGGTCTTTTTACTCTGAACAGTCTAATGGGCGAGAGGTTAGCATGTTGACCTCATCCTGTAGAGGTCAACAGACCTCATCCTGTAGAGGTCAGCAGACCTCATCCCTATAAGGAGTCAGCGGACCTCATCACATGCAGAGCCAGTGAGTCGACAGACCTCATCTTGTAGAGAGTCGACATACTAATTACATGAGAGACCAGCCAGGGTCCTTTGTAGACCTCATCTGTAGTGACGATTCGAGGTCGGCTCAGTGTGCAGGTTGAAATCGTCTTGACCTTCAACCTGGGAAGGTCATAGCACTAGATCCAGGAACTCCGATTCGGGTGTTCTTAGACTCTATGGAAAGCCCATTGAGTAAAGAATTCATTGATATTCCTGAGGATGATATTCTTGAGGAGGATATTGAATGTGGACCAAGGTGTTGAAGCCCAGGGCTCAGAGGTGGTCGACTCGACATTTCGAGTCGACTACGTCTAGTTGACTGCATTGTGACCTCCAACGGAGGTGCACTTAACTAGGCTGTCAAATTCAACCGCGATTTGCGATTAACCGACGATTAAGCGGTTTGGGTGAGACCCTAAACGGGTTCGGGTGATAAGCGAGGTCGACTGTTTAACGTTTAATAAAGCGAGATTAGTGTTAGATTGAGACATGCTAACTTAGTTTATATTAGTTTGCAGTTTAAATAAAATTAATAAATTAATATTTTTAAAAAGTGTCCATTTTTAATACATGACCACATGAAAAATATCATTTTTAATAAATTAGTATTATTACATTTTTTGTGTTAGTTTGTTAATTTTATGAAGTTAACATTTTTAAATCGTGGTAAATGGTTAAGCGGTGGTTTCACCAGTGTTAAATCGGGTCAAGCGGGTGGTAAACGGGTAAAATGGGTCAAATCTGATTGGTTTTATCGTGTTAACGAATTAACCATTAACCGTTAAAATTAGGCGTGTTAAATGAGTCGTGTCGTGTTTAGATTTTGCAGTTTATTAACATGTATGTTGTCTGGGTTTACATGTTTTTCAACCGTCACCAAAACAACTTCGTAGCGGGTTCAACCCCTGACCCAGCGCATTTGACGCCTAATTGCGCTCCTTCGTCCGAACTCCGTTTCGGGTGTTCTTATACTCTATGGAAATCCCATTGAGTCAAGAATCCATTCATATGATTGAGGAGGATAATAGATGTGGGCCGGTGTTATACTGAGTTTGGTCGAGTCAGCTCGGCGGTTCCGAGGATTTGACTACGTATGACCTCCAACTTTGGAAGGTCATAACTTTTTCGTCCGAACTCCGATTCGGGTGTTCTTAGACTCTATGGAAAGCCCATTGAGTCATGAATTCATTGATATGTCTGAGGATGATATTAGATGTCAGACCAAGGTGTTAGACCGAGCTCCCACCCCGAGGGTTGGGTCAGCTCTCGACCAGGCTCATGTGACCACGTCTAGAGATTGACTACGTATGACCTTGACTTTGGAAGGTCTATAACTTCTGTCGAGCTTGTTTCGGTGTTCTTGGATTCTATGAAAATATCATTAAGTCTAGAATCTAACCATATTCTATTTAATGGAATTCGGTATCCACATCGTAAAATATGATTATTGTACCAAGTGGACTAATCGCTTGGGTAAAGTCAATTAGAATACAAGATAAGAAAAGAGATAGATATGAAAATTAACACAATGACGTAGATTTGATATGTAGAGGAGTATATAAGAAAAGAATAAGAAATGATAAAAGGTAAATAGTTTGGACATGAAGGGTACCTAAGGGTATTAAAGAAGAAGTCTATGTTCTGCACTCCTATGGGAGATAGAACAGTCTGATAAAGCACAAGTAAAACATACAAGTATAGAAATGTATGATATATCACCATAAGATATGATAGACTAATAAAGTACCTTGAAAATATAAGTTAAGCAGATATAAGATGTTACGAGGAATGAGTACATGTACATAGAATAAATGAGCATGAATGAATATAAGAATGAGTAAATGCATGCATGATAAAAATATAAGGAATATATGTATAGAAATATGTGAACAAATGTGAAGCTACAGATATGAGACGAATCTGATTAAAGTAATGATAGTATATGTTGCATATGCTATTTAAATTATATATTACTAGGAACATATAAACATGAGTATATGACAAATATAGAAGTCTGCAAACATAAGTATACGTCAGTTATATGTAAATGTGTAAAGTGAGATATGAGATATGAAAATGCAAAGTTAAGAATAATAAATGATTGTATATCTCACATATTGATTCATAGAATAACAATAATGATTCGGGAATATGAAGTATGTACTAAACATAAATACATGGATTATGCACATAGGAACACAGTAGAGGATAAGATGGGCATGCCTATTAGGAAAACAAATCTGGCATACAAGTTCTGATCCCGAGGGCCCGATTTGGATTGATGAGATGAATCTAGTTTGGATCTTGATGGCCCGAAAGAAAGGGTCACCCACGGCGCCTTCGAGGCCCTTATAGATGATCATTGTCATCCTGATGATAGCAGCTCTCGGTCCTTATAGACCACTATTTCCACCACAGTAGGTACAAGGCGCCTTGGGCCTTTATAGTTTCCTTTATCCACTTCTAAGGTTTATGCAGAGCATGAAACATAAAACAAATGATTTGAATATGACATGTGAAAAGATATGATATGATATGAAGCATAAGTATTGCTATGTGATGATAGGATTACGTAACATGAGATTATCGATCAGAGCATGATATATGAATACTAAAAGTGTAAAATGATGAAGAAGAGAAAGTTAATATGAAAAGAAAGTAATATGAAAACAAATAGGAGGAATGGTATGAAATGGTACATGAACCTGATTACATGAACGATTACATAATAACAGTACATGATAACAATACACGAAAATAGAACATAACAAATGGTATAGTATATAACCATGAAAGTCATATATGATATGAATATATATGATAGAAAGACCTAAATGAATAGATGGAACATCTTGCAGACACATGATAGAAATGCATAAGTGCTAAGAATGATGAGATAAGTAAAAAGATGAAACACGAGAATATAGTAAAAGTATAGTTAGGAGATATATCAAAGCCAGAGGAACATATGGCATGCAATAAGATGTAAAGATGATAAGTAAATCAAAAAGTTATATGAATGTATAGATATATGAAATGCATATGTAACTGTGGCAGTCACCCAGCCCAGTGGTGTCCATGCTTATGTTCCCTGGCGTAAAGCAGCACGGGTGTTCAATCGGTGTGATCTGAGCTTGAAGACAAGGATAGAGGACAGGACATCCCACATTAGCAGAGCAAGCCAGCTCAGAGATAGGTGCTCACCGCACGGCTTCCACAATCTCTGATGTTTTGTATTAGACATTTATAAGTATAAGTGTTTGTATATTAAATGGGATTTCGATGTATATGTATAGATTTGGAGAGGGACACCACTCGGTGGTAGTTCTTTTGTAAATGAAAATGATTTTGTTATTACAGAAATTGTGTTTGGCATAACCACAGGTAGGATTCAGCTCTAGAAAGAAACTGGTCAATGGGTATTATATAGTCTCACGCCAGAACTCGATTCGGATCGACTGCCGGTCGGATGAGATAAGGGCGTGATAAGGGCCAAATGTCAATCGAGACTCACGGTTTAGGTAAAACCAAATAAACACACGAGATTTGATAAATTTAAAATCGGAGGGTTGTCCATAAAACTTTTTATCAGAGTTAGTCCACTATATGTATCGGAGGGTTGTCCACAAAATTATTTATTGAAGTATGTCCACTATTTATTTTGGAGGGTTGTCCATAAAACTATTTATCGGAGTAAGTCCACTATATGTATCGGAGGGTTGTCCACAAAATTATTTATCGGAGTATGTCCACTATTTATTTTAGAGGGTTGTCCATAAAACTATTTATGGAGCCAAGTCCACACTATATGTATCGAGGGTTGTCAAAATTATTTATCGAATATGTCCACTATGTGTTAATATCGGTTGTCCACAAGTAAAGCAATATCTTTGTTTTGAAACGATTTTCATACATGCCACAGGCATGTGTGAGAGAGTCGGTGAGGACTCGAGAAAATGGGATTGACATGTGAGCAATGGGAGACAGACATGTGTATGTTGCACTTGGATGTGTGTTTGATTGTGCGACCATTGCATGTACACTTAGGTGGGGAGTAACCCTTGCAGGAATATTTTTCTACTGGGCATTGCTCACCCCGTCGTGGAACCCCCTTTTCAGGTACAAGTTCGGTGCAGGTGTCTGACCCACATATGGGACCGCATGCGGGATGAGAGCCGGAGGAGGCTTTATTTTGTTTTGTTTTTGTCATGTAGTATATTCGGGCCTGCATATACCTTTTGTTGTATAAAGGTATTGATTAAATGTGTTATCCTTATATTTTGTATATTTTGGGGTCGTGTCTGCAGAATGGTCTGAATGTATGAGACAAATGGGTGTGTGTCAAGGACATGATATCCACGGGTTTGCGAGGTTGACTTGGGTTGTCGCGGGACCCAGGATAGGGTGTCCTGAAGTGAAGGGCAGCAAGTTGACCCTATCTTCTCCCAGCCAGGTTTAGGAGGAAAAGAAAGAGAGAGAAAGAAAGAGCTTTTATAGAGAAGAAGCTCTACCTTCTCTCCCCCAGATTTTCAGCGATGGTCGAGTCAAATCCCGGCGAGACAAAAGTAGTTGATCCCAACTACTTGAGAACTACGGCGTGATGCCGGTATTCGTGGGTTTCAGCAACTCGAGGGTAAGAGTCTCTTTTTTCTCTACTGTTTAGTTCTTGCTCTAAGGACCATGATGGTTGTGTGTGTTTGGGCAGTAAGGGTGTTGGTTTCCACAGGGTGGTCGAAGTAGAAATTTGGTGTTTCGACGGTCGGAGTTGGGTTTTGAAGCGCCTTGGTGGTCACGATTACATATATTTGTGATGATTTGGGCGATTACGAGTTGAAGCGCGTAGTTTTTCTAAATAGCCCATGCCGAGCCAAATTTTGTGTTTATTCGCTACGATGAATAACATGTTGTTATTGTGTTAATTTTTATTTAATATATGCATGTGACTTATATTAACATATGTTGTATGGAAATGGCATAATGCATTTCTTGTGCCTTTAGGGCACCACTAGAATAGTGAAGTGTGAAATTACGCATTCATCGCCGAGAGGTTGTCGATAATTTTCGGAGAAAGTTATGCGAAGAATTTATATTGGAAATCATCAACAATTCACATCGGAGGCCCTTGAATTGTTTCGGAGTTATCAACAAAATTCACCTTGGAGGATTGTCTAACGTATTTATATCGGAGGGTTGCTCACAAATAAAACAAATATTTTTGTTTGGAAACGATTTTCATACATGGAATAAGCATGTGTGAGGGAGTTGATGAGGACTCGAGGCATAGGATTAGGCATGTAGACATTCGAGTAGGAATGATGAATTCACTTGAATGTGTGTGTTTGTCATTTCATAAGCTATTAGGTGGGGAGTAACCCAATGTAGGAAAATTCAACTACTGGGCATTGCTCACCCCGTCGTGGGATCCCCCTTTTAGGTACAAGGAGTATTCAAGACGGTTCTCAATAAAGGTCATTTTTTAGAAGATAGCCGACAAGTGGCTTTGATTATATTTTTGTAAAACAATTAACTCCTGAAACTATTGTAATATAGTTGGTTATATTTTAGTGAAATATGGATATATATGACCCGACATAGCCATTTTACTCATATTTGAGTCCAGTGAGAATATTTGTAGCATTGTGAGACATAATTCTTGCATATTCTGCGAGTGTGGGTTGTCAACGGACTCCCGAGTTAGGGTGTCACAATAAATGTCAATATTTAATTAAGAGAAAGTTAACAAAAAAAGAAAAGAAAAGACGTTTCACTTATTCTTGCGCAATACAGCACATCCTTTATCCACATCCTGACATCTTGCATCAACACTAGACAGCTATAATGCTAGCTATAATGATTTCATTTTCCAAGTATGAGACTCTACCACCATCAACACTCCCTCAACACTCCCTTACCACCAAGACACCCAACCTCAACACTTATGGATGAACTCTCCCATGGCAAACCCAACCTCAACGTGTTGAAGGATTTTAGTCATTATAGAAGGCTCAAGGTCTCTGGTGGCCCTTTCTCCATAAACACTTTTGATTCTACTGCATTCTCCTACTATGATAGGACAAGTTTATTAGTGGTAACCTCGTTTAATAATATCTTCATACTATGAAGCTCTCATCACTTGGATTCACCCATTGACGAACATCATAAGATACTACTACAGTAATCTCTATTTGCTATAATTTTTTTATTTTTTATGGAAGGGATAGAGTTAGGTTGAATCTATTCCAAGTCCATGATAGGAATGATTAAATCTCTTTATGAGTGTAATATTTTTTTTAAACACAAAAAAGAATATGTATTAATTAAAAAATGAAAATCCATCCTTAGTCTTCCATTTCCTTAGGAAAGATGTAGATTTTAAGATTGATGCATTACCATCTCAAATGTAGAAAATTTAAGTGTTTTCTTTTTCTTTAAGTTTTGTATTTGTTAATTGGAAAAAATATGGAAATGGAAATAAAACATAGAGAAGGAAGTGATACAATAGAGAAATGGCTAGAGAGGATTAGAGATTCTTCAGTTAGCCTTTATTTGGCCCTTAAAATAATGTGGGAAGGAAATTTAGTATAATTAAAGTGTTAATCTAATTCAGATGGAGATTTTGAAACCATTAACTCTTCTCTAACATCCCTATTTTGTATATTTTCTTCATTTCCAAAGCCGGAAGGACTTGAATTTGACTAAGTATAATTTTTTATCTTATTGTGGCCAAGTAGTGTAGAAATGATTATATGCACGAATCTTCTATCCCATGCTATCTCCTTTGATATCAGCACCAACAACAATATACTAAGAACCAATTTGTATACGATTAGAATGGATTAATACAATAACCAATATAGCATCATCCCCATGTCTACCATAGTGTCTACTTTTGAACAATTCAAAATCCATAAATCTTTAAGCTTATCCCCTAAGATTCAAAAAGTAGGATATTTACCGCTCCCAGGAAAATTTCGAGCAACACTTCGGTCTAACAACCTAGCCCATTTACCGAGTTAATTGGTATTGATTCGAGGAAATCTATTGTTCACCAAGAAATCAACTGAATCAAGCTGCTGGTAGTACATTGAGGTTTCTACCATGGCATAAACCAAGAATATGTAAGAAAATGGAACAAAAATATATTTGAGAAAATAGAACATTGAGGTTTATTCTGTTTTTTTGTACTGTATTTTTTTTTTTTTTAGAAATTGACATCAAATGAAAAATATACAATGTGTAACCTGATGATTCTCAAGATAACTTTTTTTATTAGCCTTCATTTAATTGTTGAGAAAATATGGGTAAAATGATGGACACTAGCTAGTTGATGAGGTCTAGAATTTTATAATCAAATTGGTCCATTAGTTTTAATTGTAAGTCATACATCTAAGCATGCAAGGTAAAAGAAAAGGTTTTAAGCAATGCTGTCATGCTAAAATTATTTTGAACCATGAGTATAATTTTTTCTATTTTTGTGAATTCAAGTTAGCTTAGTTATGCTAAAATTAGTTTGAACCATGAGAATAAAATTTTCTGTTTTTGTGAATTCTAGTTAGCTTAGTCATGCTAGTCAGTTTAGATTCATGGTACTAAATTTTTCTATTTTGTGAGTTCAGAATTGGCATAAAGGGATGAATGACATAATTTCATTCAACTAGGTCTTACAAGAACTTCTTATAGCTCAAGTAACAATCTGTATTTGAGTTCCTATGAACCCCTCCATAATTTCATTAATTTATGTATGAAATTTAGTTTTTTATTTTTGATGGGTCCTATTATATAATATTGTACCTTCCGTGATAAAAGATTTCTACTTTGATGCCATGGTTTAAGGGATTGTTCTAATAAAATTGGACTTGACTAGAGGGATAACTAATTAAATGGTAGTTCTAATATATTATTCCATTTCCTTAAGCCAATAATTCATATTAGGTGTTTACTAGCCTTAGAAACAATAAGGAAACAACAATAATAATTTGTTTTGAGACTTCCTAAAACATCATTGATATAACATGCTTTACTCTCATGAATATTAATGGAAAAGAGTAGCCAGGATTTGAAATGGTGCTTTTCTTATTTCATTAATGAAAAAATTTCCCCAAAATTTAGCAGGTTTTAAGTTTTTATTTACCATTTTACTTTGTCCCTAAAGTTAGTTTTCTCCTTTTAAATCTTATTAAGATTTCAAACATATTTAAATTTCTTTTTCTTTTTTATTTAGATCACTAGTAATGGAATAAAAAAATAGGTGTCTATCATACTATTGCACATATGATTGATAGAATTGGATGTAAATTTGGTATGGATTACTAAAATTTCTTCATAATGATTTGCTTGATATTTTGAAGTAAATAATGAGTTATGATATTGATATTTAGAACTCCTTTAATAGTTGTACCATTATTTTCATCCTAATTGTACATCTGATAAGTACAAACAAGTATGTAGTCGTTGTACTTGTGGAAGCTTGGATTTGACTTTTGGTTCAATTATGGCCGCAAATTGGAAGATCTGATTGAGGAAAGAAGATACAATTGAGGTAGTGTCTAAATTTTCATGTGTGATTTTTGATTCAAAGTAGTTTAATAACTTGTAACATAAAACACACAAATGTGGAATATTAATTTATATGAATATTAGATATTTTGAACAGTATATAAATTTAGATATCTGCAAACATGATAAAATAGGTGATATAAAATATTTAAAATGAGTATTCACTATGAGTTTGGTTTGTTTTTAATTATCTCTCAAAAACAAATCATTTTATATCTCTTTATAATCAACCACAAGTTTATTTTACTTAGATATGATTTTTTTTTGTTTATCTGTTTGGTTCACTTGTATATGTAATTGATGAAGGCAAAATCAAATAACTCAATATATTGAAATTGGTGAGTATCATATTTCTTTGTAAATTGTATTTTATTTAGTTATAAGAAAAAACTAATAGGTTATGTTATTCTATAACAAAGGAAGGTTTCTAATTTACCACTCAACTTGATATATTAAATACAAAAATGGAAAAACGAATAAGTAACCAAATACAATAAGAGAATGAATGTCGGTAAGAAAATATTTAGCCAACAAAGTTACATAGGATATCCTCATAAAATTCAACTTCATATAGTATTCTTTTATTGATAATATATTAATTTAGAAATACATAATACAATTTAGACAAACATTTTAGATTAATGTTTATGACAATTAAGCAATGTCAAAGTAGTCATAAACAAAACCAATGGTGCCAAAATTTGTTACACTCAAAAGCATATATATTTTAGAGATTTTAATCCATGTAAAAAGGATCATACCAATCACAATCTAGTTTAAGATCATTTAACCTCACTTATAAAATCCAACCATGTAAGGATAGTGATGGTAATGAGTTAGTTTTTTTCTTCTTTTCCAATTCACCTTTCGCCTTTAATGGGATGTGTTTAGGTTTTTTTGCTAACAAGTTTGAGGTTTTTTAATAAGTTTTTTTCTTCCAAACAGGTGGCTAAGGTGTATTATTTTAATTCGCATCACCTTTATATAAAACCTTTAAAATGAAATTAGTTTAATTTCTATTTTTTAATTTAATAATAAGAATGATTTTTTTTTTTATAAAATGTTATAAAAAATATAACATTTTACTTATTTATGCATGTGTCATTTACTATAACTAACAAAATTAAAAGTAATTACAAAATAATGTTAAACTTGAGAATTTCCCATGTTAAGCTCAACTCATCGTTACCACTTGCTATAATTTTTAAACAAGATGGGTATGACATTTATTTTTAGATATAACCCCAATTTCCAAATCTATTCTTATTTTCATCCTTGTAAGAGTTAAGATATGAGTTCTAATTAATATATTAGTATAATAAATAAAATTTATATTTCATAAAATATATGAGCTAGAAAATTACAAAATAAAGTATTTGACATTATATAACATTATATAATTTAAGTTATTGATATAATACAAAAAAATAATCTGTATCTTTACTTACATAGAAAACATTGTGTTCTAGCAATAAATGTGAGTGAAAACAAAATTTGTCTATAAAATTTATAATATTTTTCGCAATAAAATTTTGATGACACTGTTCGTTGCTAAAATATATATATTTTTGTGCAAAAAAATTGTTGTTGAATATCAAATGTTATCACAAATTATTTTATGAATAATGTATTCATACGAATTTCTTATCAATAATATAATTGGCGAAAAAAATTATATTTTTGTATCTAGAACTATTGAGTGTAATACATATTGAGACAATTTTAAAATTTTGTCACTAATAGAAATATTTAGCGACAAAGTTAATTTTCCATAATAAAAATTCGTCACTGATTCTCATTTTTCTTGTAGTAGTACGATGAAAAATTGAGTTTACGAGAATCTATTGAATAGGAACGTCTTTGGTAATCATGTGAGCAGTTAGAACAAGAGTTAGAAGCTGAATGGACTTCTAACCATCTCTTGACTTTGTCCATTCCCGTGTTTTTAGGAGGAAGAGACTTGAAGGCTTGAGGCTTCTCTAGATCTTATAAGGATATTTGTTAAACATCAGAGTCCGTCCCCAAATAATCTTTTTTAGCTGATCAAACTAGGTTTGGTCTGAGTAGGATTCCCTCTAAGAGAGTTATTTGGTGCCCAAGTCCTCTTAATTACTCCATGACCTTTGAAAGATAATCAGGTAAGAGATAATGCTATGAATCGTAATTGAATAATGATCTTGCCTGCCTCCAAAGTTCCCAAATCTGCAGGTTTTCTGCGAAGGCTATTTAATTCAGAATTAACCAGGAGACAACCCTTAACACTACTTAGAAGAGCAGTTATAGATCGGTAGCAAAAGTGTTGAAGAGTGCTAAGTAGAATGAGTGCTTGAATTGAGGAACAATATGTGAGAGATGATACTCTTTATTTTAATATCAAAATTGAGGTAATATGTGCAATCATTTGTAAATAAGGGAATAGAATTCATTTTAAGGAGTATACTATAGGTGAATTAAGTTAGAAAGAAGACATTTGATTGAGAGGAGATCTCGATCCATGCTTTCATATGACTATTGTAATCCATTTTAAAATAATGGAAATGTTTAAACCACAGGCGTAACCTCATGGACTGAGCAGTCAATTGCATAATCATGTATTTTCTTTAGGTTCCATTAGAACTTCTGATTAAAGAAAGAAAAAAATATTCAAAAGAAAATGATTTTATATTTACGTTTCATTGTGGAAAATAAAATAAAATAAAATATATTCAGAATTCCTTAAAATTTTACATATTTTTTTATTATTAATAACACTATGCATGAAACAATAAAATAAGTTTGAATAATAATATATTATTTAATAAATTTTAAACTATTATTACTGTTATCATAATTTTCTTTCCTTCCTACTTTTTTTATTTTATTCTTTATTTTATTTCATAATATTTTCAGGTTTCAAACCAAAAACCTTAAGGGTTTATTTGATTAATTCTATTTTGAGAAAATTATTCTTAAAATCATTTTTTAGAGAAATACCCCAGGTGTTCTTCAAATTATTCTTATTTTTGAATTTAGTATTATATTTTCTCTAATTTTCATTTTCTTATTGTTTATAATTATGAATCAAATATGACTTCAGAATTTTGAGTACTGCTTTCAAATTACCATTAAGTTTAAATATAATAAATGAAAAAAGGAAATTTTGATAGGAAAATGATTCTAAGCATATCGTACTTTACATTAATTGGGTGAAAAGATGTGATAGTCTTTCGCATATTGTGAATTTCTCTAGTTATAATAAGAGAGAAATGAGTTCATTGGATGATGTTTGATAGGAATTGATGTTTAGGTATCAATCATCTATTCACTTGGAAATGATGTTTAATATCAACATATTTCATCACTCTTTTCAACATTTTCATTTATCAATTCAAAAAAAAATATAAAACTAAGTGTATTTTGGCATAATAAGAGCCAAATTCTTTAAACGAATCACAAGTTACGTATATTCTTGTTTTAAATCTATCATTAAAGATATGGATCCTTTATTGTTTTAGAATATTTAGAAATATTTTTAGTTTAATCTTATTTCTTGGTTGACATAGTATGTTTATCATTTCCTTTTACTTTCAAATCTACCATTAAAGATAACTCGATCTTTACTGTTTTAAAATATTTTAATATATTTTAAGTTTAAAATATTATTTCTTGGGATAACACATAGAAATTTATCATTTCATTTGGTTCTACCAAAACCAGATTTGTTTCCCACTGGCTGATTTATTGGTTCCACCAAAACCAATTTGCTTCCATAAACCCAATCATTTCCCAAATTTTTTACTTCTTTATTGGCTTTTTGTCATTTTCATAATATTCAGTGAGACATTGCTACCCTCTAACCTATTCTGAGGGTTTACAAACACAAGGTTCTTTCATGTCTCTCATCTCACTCTTTTTTAATTATCAAATATCATCCCCTTTTCTTTGTTTCTAGAAAAATACAAGTTTTCATTGAGATTCCATGTTCATTTACATTTTTGTTTTTTCTTATAACTAATATGATCCATTAGATTTGTTTATTTTGAGCTTTAGGGTAGAAAATGTAAGTTTTCATTTAGATTCCATGTTCATATTTTGTTTGTATGTTTTTCTGCATGAATCATTAGAGTTTGTTGTTTAAACCTTTAGGTTTAGAAGTAATTCTAGTTTATAGTGGATATAAGAGAAATTTATTTTCATTAGTTTTGGATAGATAATCAAGATTTATCCCCATTACAACTTGTTCTAGGTCATCAACCTAATATTTCACATTTACGTGTTTTTGGTCGTGTTGTTTTGTATTTCCTTACCCACTCATTGAACTATTCAGTTCTCAATAGTCTTGGTATATTTTTGTTGGTTTTTCAATCTTTATATATTCATTAACTATATTAGAGCCTCTATAGTGAGGTTTTTGTGCTTTCGATTGTAGATTGTCTGTTTTAATGAGATGCTTTCACGCCATTAGGGAAGAAAAGCTGATTCAGGAAGAATAGTGAATTACATGGATTGAATAATCTTTTTCTCATCTTGACCCTCTGAGAAGCTAATACAGATGAGTTCAAAAAGATAATTCATTTATAAAATCCTGCAAATCGATTGCTTGACACATTTATTGATTTAACAAGGTTCAAATCATATACCAGCTGCAAATATCCAGCCACGATTGAAATTCAGTGGAAAATTGAAATATCTTTGTGATGAGCTAACCACAGTAAGCAGCGGACGACTCTATTAAATCAAAGATACAATTCTGTAAAATGAAAATTATTAGAATTTAATGCTTCTGAAAGAACGCGCTCTGAAAGAGTGTACAAACAGAAGAGTTAAATGATAAGTAACTCTTTCCGGCGAGGCATCGATTATGAACAACTATCTCGTGAGATTATGCGATTTATATGATCTGAGAGATGTCTCCATTAATTATATACATAAAGGTAAAATATGGAATCCAAAATACTACCCTTATGATTGTTTTTTCAAGTACATTATCGACATCTAAGCATGTAGCCAGTCGGGAGCCACAAAATATGAATGGATATCGATGTTGAAATGAGATTGGATTAAAATGGAAAGAAGCAATTCAAATAGAGTTAAATCACTAACTAAAAAGGAGGTATTTGGACCCGGTAGTTCAAACACCTAAAGATATAAGGCTTGTTGGATAGCAATTGGATCTTCATGTAAGAAGCTAATGAGCAAAATGAAATGGTATGATATAAGGCACGCCTTGTATGGCCTAAAGGCATCTCACGTAGATGTGGAATTGATTGTAAGGAAGCGTATTTTCCCGCTTGTGGATGCAACTACATTTATATTCTATTATATATTGGTCTCAGAAGGACTTGATGTACAACTTTAGTGGATGTAGTCACAGCTATTTATGTGGATCTATTGATACTAATGTATATATGAATCTGAAGGATTCCAGTACACGAAGTAATGAATTCAAACCCACGGAGCATGTATTCAATCGAGATTACAGCAATCTTTATATGGATTAAGCAGATCTGGGTGAATGTGGTATAATAGTTTAAGAAAGCTAATATTTTCTCAAGAAGAATGAATAACTCCAATAATTTGCTCATGCGTTTTATGAAAGTATAATTAGTTTGCAAATTATTAAAAACTGTTCAGTGATTTGAATTTGAGTTGGGACTCTACGAAGAGCTTATCAAAACAGTGACTACTTAAAGAAAATTTGGAAATATGAAGATCTTAGGAAAACAAAAATATTGTCTTGGCGCACGGATGATGTATTAATCCACATGATGAACATATCTGGGGAAAAGCCGTTTGAAGCTTCATATGGATAAATCACCCTTAGTTCCCTGTGGTTGTTAGGTCACTTGAAGTGACCGGGAATCATTTGACCCCTAAAGATAAAATGAAAGTTGTTTGGTGCCAGTACATATCTGGTGCAATTGGTGCATAATGTATCTTCAATTATACTCGACCAAACATTTCTTTCTTAACGATTAATTTACTACGAATCTTGTTAAACTCTAACTAAAGGCACTTTGCAGGATTAAACATGATAAGATATCTCCGTGGGACATGTGACATGGGATTATTTTATTCCAAAACATTTGAACCACAATTTTTTGGTTATGCAAATGCAAGCTATCTTTCGGACCCTCACAAAGCTTGATCACAGACAGGATATATATTTAATTAGGAAATACTGCTATATCCTGGAGGTTAGTAAAACAAACAATGGTGGCCACCTCCTCCAACCATTCAAAAATACTTTCCATGCATGAAGCTAGTTAAGAATGTGTTTGGTTGAGATCCATGACACATCATAAATTCCTGTGGATTATCTTCTATCAAGAATAAACCAACAGTATTATATGAAGATAATGTTACGTGTATTGCGCTAGTCAAAGGAGGATATATAAAAAGTGATCAAACTAAGCACATTTCACCAAAATTCTTCTATACCCATGAATTTCATAACAGTGGTGAAATCAATATGCAACGATATGGTCCGGTGAAAATCTAGCAGATTTATTTACAAAAGCCCTGCCCACAACAACATTCAAGAAGCTTGTACACCAAATTGGTATGCATTAGGTAAAAGATCTTTAAAATTAAGTATTCTGTCACTATTAGGGGGAGAATTGTTAAAGATGTTAGTATACTGCACTCTTTTTCCCTTCATCCAAGTTTTATTCCATTGGGTTTTATTGACAAGGTTTTTAATGAAATAGTACTTACTATCTAGCGATGGTCATTTAAGGGGGAGTGTTATAAATAATTAATTGAGAAATGTGAATGACCACATATTTACCGGTAAATCATTATAGATGTACTTATTATTGTAATAATAAGACCCCTATATATATGAAATCCCTCATAATGAAAGATAAGGAGAATAAGGACCATTAGAGTTATCACTTTCTTCTCTTAGTTTCTCTATTCATTTCTTCATTCTTTATAACATATGATAATATTTGTTTTTTTTTTACGTATTTTGTTTATTACTTTATTCTTAAATAAAGTTGACATACGACAATATTATTTTTTAAAAACTATTGAACTTCTGAAAACATCTTCATTCCTTCAAAGTTTTATCAGCACCCATTTATTAATTATGGAGAAAATTCATGTACATACACTTCATTATAAATTTACTCATATTTATATTATTATCATTTTATTTCTCTTTCATTATAGACACTAAAAGAATTGATGGAGTTTATATTTAATTTCCCAGATTCAAATATCTATTCTTAATTTTCTAAATTTAAGTTTACCAATTTTTTTTAAAAGATTTTAAAATTTTTATTTTTCATTTCCCTGGATTTTAAAATTTTAAAATTTTAAATTTCTAACTAACATGATATACTTTTCATCCAATAAACATCGTGGTGTAGTCCTCCGATCTGCTAATAGTTTTTGTTTTATTATTTTCATCATTCTAATACTTGTTCTATTTTTTAAGTTTTTCATATTGTTGTAAAATATATTAACTAATATTTCAAAATCCACCATACTGAATAAAGCATTTGAAAAAGAATTACAATAACGTAAAAAATAAGTAAAATACTTTTCAATGATGCCATCAATTATACTAAGACTTACGGGCAAGATATTGCAAACTTGCGACGTTTCATCAAATATTAAGATAAATTTCCCTGATGCAGCAGATCGGTTTGATTGGGACTCATGTGCCAATTCAAAGTCAGACATGCATTTTTATTCAATACATTTCTTGTTTATTAAGCAATTCATGAATTGAGGGCAGGTGGTACTTTAGAGAGGCATTATTTAAAAAAATTCAACTTTTGCGAAACTTCTTATAATACTTTATTTCTTTCCTTGAACTTTTAGCCACCCGTTGATGTCGTTGATCTGTTCTTCTCACGGAAGATGCATAACGCGTCTGAAATTCAATCATCCCATGTTGTTGGCAATCTCTGCTTCAAAACGACAGTATAAATAAAGTAGTAGTTATCTCTCCTTAGCACAGAAAATAAACAGCTTCACATATGGAGATCCCGAGTTCTTCTTTTGCTTTCTCTTTCTCTTGTTCTTCTCTTCTCCTTTGTCACCAGGCAACTTCAGCTGATGTTCATGAGAATTTTTGTCGTACCTTGCAGTCATTCTCAGAACGCCACCTCAATTTCCCAAGTCATTTATACCCAAACAATTCCTCATATACATCTGTTTTGGATTTCTCTATACGAAACCTCAGATTCCTGACACCACGAAACCCCAAAACTCTGGTGTTATCACACATCATGGATCCCATGTTAGTAGCATTATTTGTGCTAGAAACCACGGTTTGCAGATTAGAATTCGGAGCGGGGGTCATGACTTTGAGGGGCTTTCTTATATTTCTCATGTCCCGTTTTTCATTCTTGATCTGATAAATCTTCGATCCGTCAGTGTAGATGTAGAAAGTAGCACTGCATGGGTCCAAGCTGGTACAACTATTGGAGAACTTTACTACAGTATCGCTGAGAAAAGTAAAACTCTTGCCTTTCCAGCTGGTATGCCTTTACTGCTTAGGTGTTGGTGGACACATCAGTGGAGGAGGCTGTGGAATGATTCTACGTAAATTTGGTCTCGCAGCTGATAACGTGATCGATACCGCATAATTGATGTTAATGGTGGAGATTCTTGACAGAGAATCCATGGGGGAAGATCTGTTTTGGGCCATTAGAGGAGGTGCTGGAGGTAGCTTTGGTGTCGTTATAGCATGGAAGATAAAGCTAGTTCCAGTTCCCTCCATTGTCACTGTATTCAAAGTTTCAAGGACCTTAGAGCAAAATGCAACAATGCTTCTTCATCGATGGCAGTACATAGCGGACAAGATTGATAATGATCTCATCATCATAACAGACATAAGTAGGGTGAATTCCAGTGAAGAAGGGAACAAAACAGTACAAGTGTCATTCATCTCGCTGTTCCTTGGTAGGGTTGATGAGCTATTTCCACTCATGGAGAAGAACTTCCCGGAATTAGAAGCAGTGAGAAAGAGAAGATTGTCGTGAAATAGAGCTGGATCAAGATCCACTCTGTGTACATGGCTGGATTCTCCAAGTGGGACTTCCCTTGATGTTTTGCTGGATGAATTCCTGACCCCAGAATTTCCTTGAAAAATTAGAGATTGGACTATGTGAACGAGCCCATTTCGAAGCCGGATTAAGAGGGTTATGGAAGGGTTAAATGAAGAAGGGTGCAAACAGCGCAGATTATAACGATTCCTTATGGGGGAAAGATGAGTGAGATCCCAGAGTCTGAAACTCCATTCCCTCATAGAGCAGGTAATATATATCACATTGCCTACTTCGTGATCTTGGAAGAAGGAGTAGAGTTTTCCAATAGGTATGTAGATTGGACTAGAAGGCTTTACAGTTACTTGGCCCCCTATGTTTCAAAATCTCAAGAGCTTATATGCCAACTTCTGAGGATCTTGACTTGGGTCAAAACAACGACAAAGGCAACACCAAAACCACGGCAAGCATTTGGGGTGTCAAGTATTTGAGGCAACTTCCAGAGATTGGTACATGTAGAAAACCATGGTTGGGTAGAAACACAGCTTCTTTAAGGCATGAACAAAGCATCCCAGCTATTTCACCATGGGGGAAGAAGAGAGGAAACTAGTATGTATAGATACAGATAGGTGTTGCTTCTTAGTATGAACATTAAATAAAGGCCACATGATGGACATTTATATGTTGATTTCCCTGTTGTACTATTACATAAATAAAGATGTATTTAGGAAAAGCATTTCGGAAGAAAAAAAAAAAAGGAAGAAGAAGAAGAAAAGGTTTGTTTGTGTATATGTTTAGGAGTACTTTCTATTTATTTTTATTTTTTTTTACTTTCCAGACCTTTCTAGAGATGTGGGTTGGTAAGGACGATATTCTTGGAAGAAGTTAAGATCGAGCAGTTTCGTTAGAAAAGTGCTGGTTTGTACATCCCAATTATGAAACATTGAGAGGGAAGGAATACGTGAGTATTTACTTATTTTATTGCAAGTCGATTATCTTTACTTCTAATTTTTTTTCTAGTACTGGGAAATGGATGTTGAAAATTAAACTTGATTTAGAAACATTTGACTTATATTAGTTTCTGATTAAATCATGTTGATAAAATATTTATTGGTTACTTTATATTTAGTTTTATTTTTATTATTTGAGAATATTAAGTGTTCAAGTTTATGGAAATTTTATTTTGATAGGAAATTTGATTTTATTTGGTTTGAGTTATTATAAATAGGAGATTATGTGATAATTAAAACATAAAAAAGAAAGAGTATGGAATATAATTCCTTTCTCTCCCTACTTCATATTCCTTGAAATTATGTGTTTCTTTTTATTTACCTTATGTGTGTAAAACTCATATATGTTTTGAGTTCATTTCATATTCTATTTTGACAAATTTCTATCCATATTCATGTAAAACTCATAACATTTCCTTTGAACTTGGTTTTGTATGATTCTTGATGAAAAGCAAGTGATTTGACAAGAAATGAACAATATATTTCCAAAAGAAGAGTCAACTGGGTGTCTCACAACGTGCCATTGGGAAGATGAATTTTTATGTACCAGCTGGAACATCAAATGGTTCAAATCTGATTTAAAACGAAGAAGTTATGGCTTTCACAAGTTGGAGAAGAAAAACTAGCTATCGAGCAGAAACTATGTCGCGACATAAAAAAAAATAAAAATTTGTGACAAAGCAAAAAAAAATGTCGTGATAAAGCAAAAAATGTCGCGACAAAGGCAGCAACATAGCCAGAATGCTGATGTCATGACTCAAAATGGTGATGTCGTGGCTCAAAAATACTAATGTCGCGACAAAAAAAAAAAAAAAAGTCACAACAAAGCAAAAAAATGCCGCATCAGAGCCAACAACAAAGCCGGAATGCTGATGTCGTGACTCCAAAATTTTGATGTTGCGACTCAAAAATGCTGATGTCACGACTTAAGTGCTAGAAAATCCTTAAATTTGATATTTTGGCATGTTTTCAAGTCCATTTTCACACGAGGACTAGAAATACTAATTTTTTAGATTTTTAGGGGAACAAAAAACGGAGGAGGAGAGAGAATATCTCTCATGAGGGTTTCTCTCTAAAACCTACCCATTTTTTTTATTTAGCTTAGGGCTTTGTTTTTTAGTAGATCTTAGAGTAGTTTTAGAGGAGATTTTTATTTGTATTGAAGAGATTTCGATGCTGTACTCAGAGATTCAAATTTATTTACTATTGAGACGAAGATTGAAGTTCATATCTGGATTTTTCTCACTCCTTGTATCTTGATTTCTTTCTTCATTTTTTGACTTGTTGTTTGGTTGGTGATCATTTGAATCCAATAATGGAACATTAAACACCCTCTAGGTGTGGGGATTAATTGTTGAACATTCAGATTTGCAGATTTTCAGTTTATTTTGTGGGTTGGGAGATTGATTTTATATAATTGGTATTGTGTCTCAATAGACCATTCTTAATAATAATAATCTTACCACTAAAAATGGGTTGTATCTTGCTGATTTCCAAGAGAGCCCTCTATTGACACATAGATGGAATTCTTGGTATGGAGCAGTTACTTGGGGTATGTTAAACTAATATTATGGAACTAATGACTCTAAAGATTACTTTGGCTAGATGCACTAATTTACTCATGGGTGAGGATTAGTTGGATAGGTGATTCGTGCCCGCGGTAGGGTGAGCGGAATCAACAAAATTTGTATCAGTAGTTCCTCTGCCCGAAGTAGTCAAGCTACTGCTGACGCATAGCGGTCTAGGGTCGAACACGGGGATGGGTTTCTTCGACACGATAGTTTGGATGAAATCAAAAGCGGTGAATTAAATTTGGATTTTGGGGTTTGGTTAAAAACGGGGGAAGTGGATGGTTTGCAACTGAAATAAAATGAAGAAAAATAAGAAAAAGAACTCCTTGAGCATTGGGCCACTAGGTTTAAGGTCTAGGCCTTCTTGAGGGTCCCGGGTTAATTTCCTCGCGTTATGACAAGCAACCCCTATAGTCCATAGCATGGCTTGGGATCTATGTTTAACTAACCAAACGCCCTTGAAACAACTCCTATTTGAGTCAATACAAGTAGCATGCGAGTTAGCAAAAGCCCACTTCCTGTTGAAACCCCCAACATTCAATATCATCTCGGAGGCTCGTAAAGACCATCTAAGAACAACTGAGTATATCACTAATTATGCCTTTGTATCCTAAAGCATGAAGTATTGGCCAAAATCAATAACGATAAATGCTATGCAATACAATTTGAGAAACTTCTAACATATAAATATCTGTTTTAGAGGCTAAATAAAGACCATAAAGAATCAGTACCTCTCTTTGAATATACCTTGGATCTAAAGCATGGGAGAGTATTAGCTGATGTGACATTAAATGCTATTCAACTATAGGTTTGAAACCCTAACCCTTTAACCCACCTCGGTGGCTCGTAAGGGCAACTAATGAATATTAGTGTATCTAAAGCTAAGTATACACTAAAACCACAAAAGCTGCAGTATTGGCAGAAGAGAAGTAAATCAAAAGCTAAAAACCTAGAGTTGGTTTGGAACTAAAATGACAAAACCTCATGAAGCGGGAACCACCAGCAACCTAAAGATCTCACCCCCGGCCTTTTACTTCAAGAGGAAGTGGTTTTGGCCGCTCATCCTCAGTTGTCATCCACTGGAAGTGTTTGGCAACGAAAATGAGAGAAAGAGGAGAGAAGAGAGAAAAGCGAAAGATAATGAAGGCATAAGATATTTCTTGAGAAAGATTAAGATTCAAAGTTACAAACTTATAAGGTGGCTTATATAGCCAACCCCAAATGTGTGAATACAAGAAAGAGCCTAACATTTTTGGCTAAATTCAAGGGCGAGGAGTAATACACCAAAAATGAAGTAGGTTGGCATTAATTACAAAGCATGACAAGGCAGTGGATTTGCTAATGCTCAAAAAAATTTAAGCTGATTAATAGAAATCACAAAGAACAAGCGAAAATACAAAATTTCGCTAGAGCAATGGTGATTTAAGCTAGCTAATAAAAAAATGCTTAACTGCGAAATTTGTATAATCGTAACATAAATTTAAGCTAAACGATTCACATTCGCTAAGCTAGCCGAGAATTGCGTAGTGCTTGAAAATGCAATTTCGCTAGGAATGAGTCTTTTCGCTAGCCTAGCGAAAGTCCAGTTCTCCTACGACTCTTGTATTCCATTGGCCAGCTTTATTCTCTTGCACCTCACTATTTTCTTCACTGCTTCATTTTTCTTCACTTTTCTTCTCTTCTTTCCTCTTGATCTCTGATCTATGATGTTGAGTTTATTTCAATTCTTCGTGTGGATCGACTCAGCTTGCTTTTGGCACCCAGTTATCTCACAAAAGCGCAAATTTGCCATAAATCGATCGGTGGAATAATAGGGACCTTAATATATGAAATTGGGTTAATTCTCTGACAATTAGTACTCAGCTCAAACCTATTAAAATGGGTTAAAGCCAGCACTTTTTTTGGGCACTAATCCACCCCCAACCTACACATTACTAAGTCATAGCAATGAAAGAAAGAAAGAAAGAGCATACAAAAGATAACAAAATTATGTGCCTGAGTTTGTAGTTCCAAAGGTTTGTGAAAAGTAATACAGAACCCTAAGTAAGAATCATCAAAGTACGTGTCCAATAACTATCATGAAAGAATAATACGCATACAAAATTGAGTATCAAAGAGTCTCCATCTCAGTGAATCAACTAGAAACTTTCCACCCAATCTAAGTGTTTATTTGATTAGCTCAGCCGATAGGCTTTACTATTTTGCACTCTCCCAAACCTAGCTACCACGACCCACAGCATACTAACCAACTAACAGATCAGGACCCACCTGTATTCACTATTCTTTTTGTGTTGTAAAGATTGCAATGCTAAAAATCAGTGACATTCATCATTCAGTGTAGAGGGTCCGCAGATGACTCGACCCGATTAGGTTTAGGGCATCGAGCGAAAGGATCGATAAACCCTGAGCTCTACAGGCTTCACCCAGGACTTGAATGACTTGAGAATTAGCTTCCTACAACTTGCTAAAACTCCACCCATCCACCCATGCGAACACAAAGTGGCTTGACCGAGTGAAGGTTTAAGGGCCTTAGGGAGCTGAGGCTTTTACCGCTATACCCCTCGGACCCAGTGCTTTCGGGTTTCAAGGCAAGACGTTGCAATTTTATTCTTTTCTTTTTCTTCTTTCTTTTTCATTTTCTTTTCTTTTTCTTCTTTCTTTTCTTCTTTTTCTTTTCCATAGGGGGTCCTTAACCTATTAAAAGGCGGTCGATATGAAACTAGGGTAGGTTATGTAAAAATAAGGAGGTACAGTTTTTAGCCTATCGATAAAAATCTATTATTGCTTTGTGTGTAGTTAGCTAAAGGTGGAAGAAAAAGGTCGAAATCAAAAAGGATTCAACTAATCATTCACTCAACTAAGCATGGAACCAATCTCAGCATCAATGAATTGGACAAAGCTTCAATTTTTCCAAACCACGAGGTGAGGCAAAACACAAAAGTTTGGATTTACAAAATGGGTCAGTTTGAAAAAGTAAAATTTGTTTTAGTATAACGCTTTATAAAAGGGGACCCAGCAAGCCCTTTGAGCATACAAAATGGGCTTGCACAAAATAACAAAGCATAAATGCAAAATCCACTTCTTTAATAACTCTCCCCCGACCTGAAACATCTAAATTGTCGAAATGGGGCTGGAATGGAAAATTAGAGAAGGAAGTGTTACCTCCATGATAAGATGTGATCATTTCTGGATACAAGAGGCCTCTGACTTTCCATAAACACCCATATTCCACTCCGTTTGGGCTTCAAATAAACAAGTTAGGAGAAAGAAAAGAGAGGGAAAAAGTGACAGTTGGACCGTTTTTAAAATTGCACTTTCACAAAAAATTCAAAAATGTTTTTCTGTGTATTTTAGTTCTAAACTCTCTAAGCTTTCAACGAATTTCAAAACGGCAAACGGGTTCGGATCAAAAAAAGTTATCTGTGAGCAAAATTGGAGTCAAAGCGTAGGAGTTTTCGTAGGATTGCGAAAGGAATTCGGTAGGATGCGAAAATTTGATACTTGTAGAAATTTCATGATCTTAGCGAGAATTTTAAGATTTTCGCT
The DNA here is from genome assembly GCA_016808115.1 of Tetrastigma voinierianum. Taxonomy (NCBI): domain Eukaryota; kingdom Viridiplantae; phylum Streptophyta; class Magnoliopsida; order Vitales; family Vitaceae; genus Tetrastigma; species Tetrastigma voinierianum. Next base: position 786,941 of record JAEQBH010000463.1, read on the forward strand.
AGGCAGTTGAAATTTTAAGCTGAACCTTTGTTCTTAGCGAAATTTTGCATTTTGGCTACTCACACAAATTTAAACTAGTATGAGGCCCCAACATATGAGAATTACCCAATTATTCGCTATATAAGCGAATTTTCTTGAGACCCCAAGCTACAATTTAAGAGAATTACCCCATGTATTGAAAGTTCTGCTGCTCTGAGTGTTGATTTCTTCATTCAGGTTTGAAATTTATTTTATGCTTCAAGAATTTTTAAAGCAAAAATTAACACGAAAAATTAGGAAAGATTGCGGAAGCGAAATTAATTTAAAAACATAAATTAACTTCAAAATAAGATAAAAACAAAACAAGAAAAATTAAACAAAAGTGGGAGGAAGCTTAGAAATGCCTGCCTAGATCAGGGTGCTCAAACCCAGAACCCTTGATCAGACATAAACCACTAACTCTTGCATCTTTGTATAAGCGTGCTTGTGCCTTTGATGTAGTGGCAAACTTGTAATACTGAGAGGCCACTAATCTCTTGAAGTTCTGCATGGCATCTGCGATGATGGGTTAAGACTTACCTTTGGGAAGCGAGTCTTTATTGGTTTGTTTTCCCTGCCCAGTGTGACCCGTTATGTACGAAAGGTCATTTGAGGGGTACTAACGGTGGGTTGTTTTTGGTTTGACGTTGGCAGTGGATCGAATCTATGAAGTTTGGTTGAATGATAGGCTCTTGGGTCCCTTCCTTTGTTTCATGTCCACACTACTCTTCTCAGTCAATGGAAGGATTGCTTCTTTACTATCTCCACAGTGAATAAGCGACTCAAGCGAGGTTCAAAATTTTCCACCAGGATTTCTTGTGGCTGCTGTAGGCACGACTCCTCTACCATGGTGCCACTTTGACACTCCTCCTCTGGTGGACATTGCTGCTGATTAATTAGGTCTTCAATGGAATCTTGCAGGTTGTCCCATTTATGCTCAAAGTCATCTTTCAGCCCATCTATTTTCTTGTTCAAATTGTCTTCCACAGTGACAATTGAATGGGCATTAATCATATTCTCTTCCACTAAAGTCATCCGCTATCGGGTAAGGTCGAAAATGGCTTGTTCAGGGGAAATTAAGCGTAATTGGTACAATTGCTAATTTGAGAATGGATAATAAAGAGGTTCGGGAGGTGCATATTGTGGGTTTAGTTTTCCCATGAGGAATTTGTGATTCCACAACTATGGTTGTGAAATCTTCATGGTGAGACTCATCCATTGGTCTCTGTGATCCCTCATGGACTGGGTAGGTTTTGGATTTCTCTCGGGGTTGCTGATTTGCCATGCGAGGTTCTATAGTCCCTCATTGTCATATATTCCCTAGAGATTCACTCTCTGGTATATTGCTCTTCATGTGGGGTTCCATTTTATCCAGATCAATTTTCCATAACCTTAAATGGCACTTGCCTTAGATTTTCAATCACTTGAAAAATGGATTCTGAATAACAATGGAGACACAAACTATCCTATAACACTTTTTTTTTTTTTTTTTTTTTTAATGAAATAAGAAAATGACAATGAAATATAAAAGTTCACGATCTTGTGATGAAGATCACAAGTGTTCCACAACTTCTCCACTTTGTATGAACACAATCCGGCGGCGGCGCCATTGATTAAATTGCCCGCGGTGGGTGGCGGAATCATGAATTTGTATCGTGGTTCCTCCTATTTGCTTGGTAGTAAACTCTTTATGACATAGCGGTCTAGAAATTCGAACTTCACAGGGATGGGTTTTCTTCGTACAAATGATTTGAATGAAATCAAAACTGGTGAATTAAATTTTGATTTTGGGGTTTGGTTAAAAACAGGGAAGTGGATGGTTTGCAACTGAAAATAAAATGAAGAAAAATAAGAAAAAGAACTCCTTGAAGCATTGAAGTGCGCTAGGTTTAGGTCCTAGGCTAAGGCGAGAGGTCGGGTTAATTTCCTCGCGTTATGACAAGCAACCTATAGTGCATGGCATAACCGGATCATGTTTAACTAGCAAACCTCACCCTTGAAACAGCTCCTATTTGAGTCAATACGGGTAGCATACGGAGTTATGGCCCACTTCTTGTTTGAAACCACACAACATTCAATATCATCTCGGAAGGCTCGTAAGACCATCTAAAGAACAACGATACATCTATCACCTAATTGTGTCCTAAAGCATGGAAGTATTATGGCCAAATCAATAACATTAAATGCTATGCAACCCTAATTTGAAACCTAACATATAAATATCATTTTAGAGGCTGCGTAAGACCATAAGAATCACGAGTACCTATCTCCTTTGAATATACCTTTGGGATCCTAAAGCATGAAAGTGGCCAAATTAATGACATTAAATGCTATTCAACTGCTCCCGATTTGAAACCCTAACCCTTTAACCTACCTCGGTGGCTCGTAAAAGACAACTAATGGATATTAGTGTATCTAAAGCTAAGTATACACTAAACCTAGAAACTTGCAGTATTGGCCGAAGAAAATGCATCCAAGCTAAAAACCTAGAGTTGAAGATTTAGGAACCAAAAATGACAAAACCTCTTGCATGAAGCGAGACACCAAGCAACCTAAAGATCCTCTTTTGACCTTTTACTTGAAGGAAGTGGTTTTAGCCGCTCATCCTCCAGGGTTGTCATCCACTGGGGTGTTTGGCAACCAAGAAAATGAGGAGAAAGAGGAGAGAAGAGAAAGCGAAAGAAAATAGAAAATGGAAACAAGATCTTCTTTGAAAAGATTAAAGTTCGGGTTACAAAACTTATAAGGTGGCTGTAGCCAACCCAAATATTGAAAATGAAAGCCTAACATTTTATTTAAATTAAGAGGACAAGGAATTAATACAAAAATGATCAGTTTGGCATTAAACACAAAAGCATGACAAGAGCGGTGGTTCGCTAATGTAAAAAAAATTTAAGCTAGTTAGAGAAATCACCACCCGAGATAAGTAATGCATTCGCTAAGATGTGTTGATTCGCTAGCTAAGCGGAAATTTAAGCTAACAAATGAAATTTGTATGAATACTTGAAAACATGAAATTTCGCTAAGAACAGTGCATTTCACTAAGCTAGCGAAATTCTTGTGAGTAGCGAAAATGCAAAATTTCGCTAGGAACAGTGAATTTTCGCTAGCCTAGCGAAAAGTCCGGTTCTCTAGCGACTCTTGTTCCGACTGGCCCTTGTTCTTTGCTTCTCTTCCATTTTCTTCTGCTTCATTTTCTTTACTTTTCTTCTCTTCTTTCCTCTTAGTCTACGATCTATGATGTTGAGTTTATTTCGAATTCTTCGTGCTTGGATGACTCAACACTTTTGGCCATAAATTATCTCACAAAAACTGCAAAAATTTGCCACAAAATGCGATCAGTGGAATAATAGGGACCTTAATATGTAAATTGGGTTAATTACAACAATTAGTACACAAAAAGCGCTCAAAACCTATTAAAAATAGGGTTCAAAATAGCACTTTTTGGGCACTAATCAATGATGTATTAGTTTAATGTTTAGAGGTCTCACCTCAATCTGATAGAATGACCTTGATCCCGTGTTAGCATAAATCTAATCAAGGAGAGAGAGAAATTTATTGGGTGATGGTTGAATACCAATTACATTGGAGGCTTGCATTATCTCTTGTCTATGAGGAAACGAAAGAAATTTTCAGTCCTAAGAAAAGGGTATGAAGTACTGGAAAGGAAAAATACCCAGTTCTTAGAAAGAGGATTATATCCTACAAGTAACTTATTAGACCCATACATCTACAAGGAATATGGTTCTCTAAATATTGAAATGTATAGTGTCAGGAGGAATCCAAGGCTATACTACATTGCTATTGGACAAATTCAGCATTCAACTCACAAATCTTACGTTTTCAAGGAAATGTAAATTGATTGTTAAATTATTATCACCGTCCCTAGTGCTTCTCTTAATACATTTTAGAATTAAATAGTTGTTTGTTTGGTAGATTTTAGGATTAGTTTTAAATAAGTTTTTATTTCGAGTTAAGTGGGATTTTATTCCACATTCTGTTGAATTAAGCTTAGATATGTGAAGAACCCTTATGGTGTGGTGCTCAATTCCGATTAGAGACACTCAATCCTGTGGGTGATATTGGACTTCCCAGAGTCTACTTTATTACTTGTATCCTTAGTGCACCTTTGTGAAAGGGGGTTAAGTGTTGGTAATACTTTTCATTTAGTTTTTTGAGTACACTTACTTTTGTTTCATCAGTTTTGAGTGTTACTGCATTCACTCTCTTAGCGAATTTTCACTTTATAATAGCCACATCATTTAGTCTTTACAAGTTTTTTGACAGATTGCCGGGAATGGCATGATTCCTTTCTCTCATTGGAAGTTGACATTTTGTGAAACCAATTGACTTGCTAATTTAGGCAATTTTTATTTTTATTTTTTGGTTGTGATTTGTTTCTTAGGTTTTTTTTTTTTTTTTTTTTTTTGTACTTTATTTTTCTTCTTATTTGTAGGTACTCATGGAGGAATATTCAAGATAAGATAGACTAGCTTCCATAGAAGCCAAGCTTGACTTGTTCATTATTTGAACAAAAGAAGTAACAATGACTAAAACATGGAACAAGGAGTATTTGCTGAATGTGGTTTTTGGTATCAAGACGATCTTGTTTATGAGAACCCGAGTTGTATGCCAATTATCCCTCAACATATGCCTTATCAAGGGAGTTCAAACCCCACATTTCGTATTTGTTAAGAGTTACCTCAGTATGAGCAGATTTACCATACGGATGGTAGAATATTACACATTATTAGTCTTCATGAACATAAATTTCCAGATTTAGATGCCTTCCAGGACAACACTAGTGCTAGATTGAAAAATATATAAGCTCAAGTGGGCAACTTAGTCCAAGCATTCAAGGAAAAATTTTATAAGATCTCTCCCATGAATACTTCAACAAATCCCAACGAATGCATGGATACTCCTTTGAGCAATGTGAAATAACTTCCTCTCCTGAAATATGTGGAAGAAATTAAGAACAAGACACTCCTAAACAACTTGGAGGATGAAGAGCCAAAAGTGGATGAACTGAAAGTTGAAGAAGAAAGTCAAGCAATGGCTATTGAAAATGTCTTGGTGAAGATTGACACATTTACATTTCCCATAGATTTGGAAACTTGGGGCATTGAAGGGGATCTAAAAAATTCTTATATATTAAGAAGACCACTTCCTTAATCAAGCCAAGTATGGATTGACATGAACAAGGGGGAGCTCACCTTGCTTGTGGGTGAGGAAAAAGCAAAGTTCAATCTCCACCAACCATTACCTTTGACGGAGCAAGAAAGAACCATGTGTAGAAAATTCTACATCTTGCTTCCATCAAAAGGGCACATGTTTGAACAGTCCCCCTTAAGCATAAATGTGTTTGCATCTGCATCACATAAAGGGGACTATTTTGAAGAATTTGTGGCAGAACTACCAGCCACAGTAAAGAGGATTATAAGTTTCTTTCCCCCTTTAGCTAAATGGTTATGAAAAGAAAGTGTTGTCCAAGATGGATGATTGGTCAAATTGAAGCACTAGTACTTTTCCAATGAGTCTAACTGGACTTTAAAAATGGAGCAGCTTCTTGGGAGGCAATGTGTTGATTGATTTTTACACATAGACCAAAAATTGACTAATTATTGAAGGTCAAATTGACTACATATAATGAGGTCAGTGTGTGCCAAACAAGTGTTGAGTCACCAAGACTATTCGAGTCTAGACAACGACACTAAAGCTTGTGCTTGACCAAGATATAAAATATTGTTTACATGGATGAGAAGACTGTTTGAAAATGTGTGTTGGTCTAGATCCGCTATAGTGAATCATACAATAATAAAAAGTGGATTTAAGTCTAGATATCATTCCCAGGGATTGATAAAATCAAACATCAATTACCCCCATCTACTCAAGATCCTTGCCTATTTGAACTCCAAAAGTTAAGTTGTTGGTTTTAAACTAAAGAAAGTAAAACTAAATAATTCTATAACTATATATAAAGAATTCAAAATGGTGGATTTCAATGTTCACTAGGTAAGTTAACAATAGGAAATAGATCGATGTACAGTATAAATTTCACCATTATTTTATAACATAGTTCAACCATTAGTTTGAAATATGAATTTGTCAAAGATGCAAAGTAGTATAGTTTGGATTTCTCCATACACCATACATTTTAGTAAATAGAGATCCATGTTCCTTTTAGATACATGAGTCTAATCAGTTACTTGTAGAATATAAACCTCTTTTTATGATCTGGGTATTTTTCCTTTCCAGTACTTCACACCTAAATCTTAGGATTGAAGAATTATTGCCCCTATAGACAGGATATTACAAACCTTCTCCAATCTAATTTGTAACTCATCAATTGAATCTGATAAGATTCTCTATTTCCTTGATTAGATCTATGCTAACACGAGATCAAGATCCTTTCATCAGATAGAGGAGAAATCTCTTATCAATTAAATTGATACATCATTCAACTATCATCACTCCATGAGTAAGTTAATGATCTATCGAAGTAATATTTCAGATTTCATTAGTTCTGTAACGCCCCAAAAATACCTTAGAATTTTTATAATAATTTTATTATATATTCTGGGTATGAATTGAGTCAAACTTGGGGTTTTCCAGGTAATTTGATAATTTGATAAATTGAAAATGTAAATTGAAAGAGTGAGCATATGATTGAATTTTATATGCTAAGTTGAAATGTATTGAACAGGAAATAAACCCAAGTGAAAAAGGGAAAAATGTGGAAATTTGTAAAATGAGGACCTAAGGGTCAATTATTATAAAGAATAGATATTTAAGTAAATTGTGATAAATGAATGGCCAAAAGTTTAATAGGAACCAAAAATGGAGAATTGGATTTATTATTTGGCCAAACAAGGCCTTATGAGGTAAGTGACTTAGAGCAAAGGGGAAAAATGAAATGATAAAAAGTGTATGGTATCAGGCACACACTTAGAGTGGATTGATAAAAGACCAAGCTTTGGTGTTGGGGAGCTCATTTTATTGAGCCACCGTTTTGGAGAAGGGAGGAGAAATGGAGGAGAAAAGCTAGGGACTGCAAGGAGAATGGGCTTTAGTGCGATTTCTTCCCCCTTCTTGCTCCTAAAGGATCAAACAACATACAAGAAGAGATTTGAAGAGGTTCAAGGTAAGAAAAATCAAAACCCTAACCTCATATTTTGATTTGGATTTTGGGGGAAAAGTCCTAACTTGAAGAAAATGGATTTTCATTGATTCTAAACCACTTTTGGAGTTGTTTTAAAGTGATTCCATGGTGGATTTTTGATATGGGATGTATTAGAGAAGATTGGTAGATGAAAAATGTGGAAAAAATTGCAAAATCCTGAACATCCAGGCGGAAAGCGAGCACTGTCTGAGTGCAGGTCAAAACATCTTGAGCTGCCCGTACTAAATGGGCAATGGGCAACTGTACGGTACAAGTTGAACTGTAGCGGTACATCCTGGCGTTGAGCAACTGTCTGAAGTACAATTAATTTTGTCTGCAGAATAAGTAGTTCCGGTAGCCACACGGTTTGACATGTTTTCGCGTCGTTAAGTCCCGTATTCGTGTACCGATGTCTAAGGACCCTAAGAAACGATTAATGGGGGTTCAATTAAGGTTAGAACTAAGGTGAGAAAAATGCAGAAGCTGGACTTAGTGTCTTAACCCCGAGACTTTAACAAAAATAAAATTGTAATTCGCTAAAATTGTTATTCGCTAAAGTGACGTGAATGTTATTGACTAGGGACCCAGGTGTGATCGCCCTAACCTAGGACCGAGATCGAAGAAGGAAGCTATATTCGACAGCTTTGGTTTGTTCTCTGACTCTATCAGCAATTCAAAGTATTTTGGTAGTTTACCCAGATTAACTATGAATGAGTACATGGTCCAGTACATGAATGAGTATGTGATATAATTACGTAGATTGAGTATATCTTTGAAAAGATGTCTGAAAGGGAATATGAAATGTGATAATTGAAAATCGAATGAAAAATGAATGATGAAAAGGACGGGATTCATCAAACGGAATTCGTCGGAATTGTGAACTGAATGATATACCGAATGAATAGCCTGACGGGATGCACTAAACAACATCCATCACGAAGGCACCCCGAAATTGTCCAATGTCCCACTTGACGGGATGCACTAATCGGCATCCGTCATGATGGCGTATGGCATTGAAGAAATGTCCCACTTGGCGGGATTCACCAACTGGATTCGTCATGATGGCGTATGCCATTTAATTGATACCACATGTCGGGGTGCATCAAACAGCATCCGACATGATGGGAGACCGAATAAGTGATACCACGTGTAGGGATGCACCAAACGGCATCCGGCATGATGGGAGACCGAATAAGTGATACCACGTGTGAGGATGCATAAGCGGCATCCGTCCACGCGATGGGAGATAAATTGTTAAATGTATAAGCACATTAGAATGATAATAAAGTGGGATTCATCAAAGCGAATCGCCCGAGAATTGTGAATTGAATAGATAAGGTGAAATAGGCAACATTGGCGGAGTGTAATGGATTTATGAATATCTTAAATCATAGATTGATTGTGAAGCCAGATTATTTGCATTGAAAATGCATGATATGATATGGTAAATGATTTGTATATTGAAAGCATGCGGAAATGAATAGCATGAGTATATGTTGATATATTAGGCATGGTTAAATAATGAATGCATGCCGAGTTAAATTGAATATTGGAATAGAACTGTATAGAACCACTAAGCATGAAAATGCTTAGCGTGTAGTTTTAACTATCTTTGCAGTGTCGAGTAAGCAAAGAGAAAAAGGCCCGAATCGCGTATACCGAGTCATAAAATAACGTGCGAGGCGTATAAGTGTATACTCCGATATGAAGGAATTTGAGAAAAGCCCAAAAACTCTAGAGAATCTAGACTCTCTTCTTATTTACGTAATGAAGAAAATAGCAAATAAATAACTGATTTGAGACAGTGGAATGTGACAATATCACCGGGCCAATTTCTCTTACAAGAAAGAGAATTAAACCACCCGGTCCACCTTCTTGGAATTGGGTAATCATATAGATGGTATATATATTTATCTAAAACGATTCTAAATCAATTATAATAATGGCAGTATTAATAATTCGGGAAAGTTAAAAAGAAAGAGGAATGCTAAATATGGAGAGAAACATGCACAGGCATGAAGCGACGTGGGCTTGATTTTCCAACACTCCTAAGCCGTATTGTAGATGTTGATCATTCGAAGTTTTCCGTCATATCTTAGTGGTTGCTTTCGGCAGAGCTTTCGTGAGAATGTCGGTTGTTGCACGGCGAGTTTGTTGGAGTGAAGTGACTTTAAATCCTTCTTGATCTTTTCCTTGATAAGTGGCGATCCTATCTCCACGTGCTTAGTTCGATCATGATGAGCAGTTCTTAAGCGATGCGATGGCGACTTGGTTGTGCGGTATAACACTAGGATGCTGATGGAACGTGAATTCTTCTAACGTTTGTTCAGCAGATTCCCTCGCGGATACCTTGTGCCATATGCGGGTGCACTTATCGGCCTTTCTGGGCTACCAGCAGTTGTTTCTTGCTTAGCCATGTAACCATTCCCGAACAAGCGAACAATAACTGAGAAGTTGATCTGGTCAGTCGAACACGCCCAATACGCATCTGAAAAATCTCAATCTATTTCTTTGTTGTTCTTTGGAAGAAAAGACTCGGTGTCATTTTTGAGGTACCTCAATATTACAATTCACGGCGGTCATGTGTTTTTAGGTTGGATTATTCATGAATTATTACTATACTAACGAGCGAATTAATACGTACGTATGAGAAAGATAGATGGAGTTTCCCCTGAAGGCGTTGATATCTTCCTTTATCAAGCGGAGGACTTCCATCCTTTCTTCAAGTTTCTGATTGAATCATAGGTGTTTTACAGGCATCCTAGCATCCATGTTTCATTTAAGTAAGTCGAAGCATTTGCGTTGTGAATTGCTATACCTTTCTTTGACTAACAATCTCCATTCCGGCGAGAAATGCTGCGAGTTTGAGTCCATGATCTCAAATTCCTTTGTCGATGAATTTTTAAGTAGGTCGATTTTCTCTTCATGATTACAGGTCAAAATTATATCGTCCACATATCTGATGATAATGGCCAAAGTGTTTCACAAACAATGTGCGACTTGTGGGATCGACATCAACGAACTGCACTTTCTCACTACCTTAGGAACCGTTCAAACCAGCTCCCGAGATTGCTGAGACCATACAAGGATTTCAGTTCAAACTCACAAATTCGATGTAGTCTCGTTCCACAGAATGTCCACGTAAACTTCTTCCTCTAAGTCACCATCGAGAAGGCATTTTTCACATCGTTGGTGAAGCGACTAAATTCGAGATTAGCCGCTAAGATGGTACGCACGAACAAAGCAGTTGAAGGCTTGGCAATCGAGCAAAAGTTTCTCGATACCAATACCATATGATCGTGAATCCTACGACCAACCGAGCATTATACCCATTCACATTACCATCTGCCTTGTACTCACTCGTGAAAATCCACTTACACCTAATCGGGGGCTTCTTACCTCCTCTGGGAGGCCGGCACTCCTCCCACGCACTATCTCTCTCACAAATTTCAAACTTCTTCATCAATCGCGGCCTTCCACTTAGGATACTAAAGCTTCTAATATCTCGAGGAACTCAGATTCCTGACGTTAGAAGTGAATGCACGGAACGTAGGTGTGATGAGCTTCTATCATAAGAAATAAAACACATGCCGAGTGCATGATCTAACTCCTTTCCTCCCAGCTTTATGTGCAGATAAGAATATCATTTCTAACTCAATCAACAGCACTATCCGGAAGTTAGAGCATTTCTACCGAATTTGGTTTGATTAACCCGCCACCTCATGGGTTTGTTTGTTGCTCCTTCCTCCATTTCCTCTGATGTGCTCATTATCCCACAAGTCAACAATGAACCTCGCCGATTACATGACTCATATAGAAACTGGATTTTTAAGGGTGATGGGTGACTCATCAATGATCTGTTGTTCCAAAACTGATATTCCCGAGCTGAATTCTCCCCCGAATATCAATTTTGGGATAGGCACGGGTTTCCAAAAATGTGACATCCATTGAATGGTAGAATTTTCATGACCTGAGAGCAACACTTATACCCTTTTATTCGCAGACACCAAGAAGATGCACTCCCTGAAAGTGACCTGTGGATCAAGCTTCACTCATGTCATTGATCGATATGAATGTTCGTAACACCCGAAAATTTTCGTGGACGACTGGATATGAGACGAGTGGCTCCGGGAAGGATTTAAGGAGGCTCGACAAGGTGTTTGAATTTTAGTACCCCAGACTTTGATCCATTGATGAGGCAGTCAGAAGGGACGCCTTCCCGGTAATGGGTTCTGGGTACATTCAGAGAACATTAGCGATCTAGCCACCTCTAACAAATGCCTATTTTTCCTTTCGCCTATTCCGCTATTGTAGTATCAAATATTACGAACTTAAGTGAACTATCCCTTCTTTGCTAGATATCTCCTAGAATGGGAGTCAAGGTAATCCCTAGCATTATCGACTTTAGAATTTTGTGTATTTTGATCGAATTTGGTCTGAATCATATTTCGAAATTTTAAAATTGGACCTGCTTCTGATTTTTCTTCAAATGAGGAATACCCACGTTAATCTAGTGCATCATCTATGAATGAGACAAACCACCTAGTACCGATTACATTTTTTATTCGACGACCCCGCATATCGCTTATGAATCACGAGAACGGACTAGACGCTTTATAGGTTGAATGGGAAAATGAGACTCAACTTGCTTTGATAATTGACAAAGATTTCACACTCAAAGGATTTTGGATTTTTATTAACAACGGCTAAGGAAATAAATGCTCGAGATACAACATTAGATAACTGTGCTGGCAAAGGGCTTTCACAACATACCTATACTATCGTTATTTTGACATGAGACCGAAAAGAATTACCACCAATTACCATTTGAGGCTGTCTCAGGATCGTGGTACTCTACGATGTGTGTAGTCCAAAGCATTCCTCAAAGATTGCCAATCGCCTTCTCCTGTAACTAACTCGAAATTCACAAAGGAGGGATGAAAATTAGTAATACACCCTTTCCTTGGTGAGTTTACTAATTGATAATAGACATAATCCAAGTTAGGAACAAGGAGAACCGAAGCGAGAGTAAGATCCCTGATAGCACAATCGAACCCACTAAGAACTCGATGCTGAACCATCCGCTAGCTCCTGGATCGCTAAATTATTTCGACACGGGCCATATGTACAAAAAATTGTCGCATCTCCGCCATATGATCAAATGCCCCGAGTCCACGATCCAAGGTTTTACGCTTCTTACCAACAATAAAGGCGCTTAAAGAATTACTTTAGAGCCAAGGTTCCAACCACGATTCCGGATTGAAGATGTGCGCTTTGTGGATCAGACATAAAAGGAGATAAGATTTCGAAGCATTCCATCATCTTAAAAGGGCTAGCTTCAATTTGTGGCTATTGCTCATCTAAGAACATGATTACCTCGCCCTTCTTTCGTTGGTCGACGTGGGCTTTGAATCGTTTTCCATGAATCTTCCACAAGTTTCTCGAGTGACCCTAGCTTCTCGCAGAATGATCACACCAAGGTCTTCCTTTGATTTTTCGCAATGGCCGCAAGCGGAGGAATCGGGTGCTCTACCTAAGAAGAGGAGGATGAGTTGGTAGCCATTCCAAACGCCGGGACCTTACTTGCATAAATGAAGACGGAGAAGAAGAGACAGATTAAACATGCTCGATACTCATGAAGAATTCAAGGCAAAAACTCTGAGGAATCTAAGACTCTCTTCTTATTTCAATGTTAAAATAAGAAATAAATAGTTTACAACTCAGACAATTTCGAATGTGACAATATCACAGATGCATTCTCTTACAAGAAGAATTAAAGACTTGGTCCACCTTACCGAATTGGATAATCATATGTATGGTATATATATTTATCCTAAAACGACATTCTAAATCACTATAATAATGACAAGACATCAGACATTAATCTCGTGAGTTAAAAAGAAAAGAGGATGTTAAATATGAGAGAAACATGCACAGTAATGAGGCGACGTGGGCTTGATTTTCAACACCTCAAGATATCATCTTTCAACAAGTGGATTTTTGTAAACAAAGGGTTAAACCCCAAACTGGATTTTCTGTATATCATTTGAAAAGCAACTAACGCCTCTCAGAACGTATTTTGTTAATGCTAAGGCCTACCCGACCGCTTTTGAATTTGTAAATGATTGCGGGCTCGCCTAAACCGAAACCGTCCGCAACTAAAAAAGAATTAATAAAATGTTTTGATAAGATAAACAGAAAATCCTTTCTGAGTAAACCGGCTCCCGGCTTCCTGATCCGCCATTCCTCGGCCTGCCGGATTCGGTCACACATAACTTTCAAAAGAAAATTTAATAACACGTAAAATAAAAAGAAATAAACGAGCGTCCTGTGGCTCTTGGGTCAACCGCCTAATCTGCCCGCCTGCCCTGGGTCGCTTATGTTCCATAATATTACCTAACATACCCCCAAGTAATTGCTCCATACTCTGTGTGAATTCCATCTCTATCACCGTGAGGAATCGGGAGCAAGATACGCTTTCCTGGCACACGCTACTAATATTCGAACAAGTAACTCGAGAACAATACCAATTAAATAAACTAAGATTCGAACTCGACATCTCTTTCCAAATGAGCAAACACACTAACATCGATCCATTCCTAGAGGGAGCTTAGTCTTTCAAAACTTGATTACAAATAATAGTGACTAACTGATTAGGAAAATTCACTGAAATTACAAGCAAACTGAATGAAATAAACTCTAGAAAATTTCCAAATTCATTCAAGCCATACAGTAATGAAAACTAAATTTTTAGAATGAACCTAGCTAGAAACTTCACCCCAAATCACTGTTCAATCCCAAAAAGAACTAACTAAAATACTAAGCTCAAATTAAATTGGCGCAAAAGAAAATTAAAGAAAAAATAAAAATAAAAATAATATACAAAGGAGTCTCCAACTACCCAGAAGTTCCTGGTTTGGCAGAAACTGGGCATAATGCCCTAAATGCTTCTATTTATAGATTTTCAAATGATGGGCCGTACTTCAAGGATGAAATTGTGGATCCCCAAAAATTATGGCCCAATTGGTTGCTTTGTCGTGACATAGAAAATTATGTCATGACTTAGTTGTTATCTTTGTTCCCCAGCTCTTGTCGTGGCTTGCAGTTTCTGTCGTGACATGGTTTCGTGCTTTCTTTTTGGATTTTGTCATGACAGAATTTTACAATGTCGCGACATAGTTCTGCTAAAGTTTTCTAGTGATGGTTGTGACGTGAGTGTCTTGTGTCGTGACATAAAAACTTTACAAACCAACTGGCCATTCTCATATCGCTTCCCGAAATGTCGCGACATAAATTTCTTTGTCTCGACAAATATTTTTGCCTTCAAATTCCGCATTTTGTCGACATTCCTTTCGCTATGCTGCGACATTCTTTCGGCCTTCACCCTCTATCATGGACAATATTTTCTTTGTCGCGACGCAGTTTATCACAGCCAGATAGTTGATACTGGCCACGACAAACCTTTCTTCGTCGTGCGTGACATAGTCTGCGCTGTCTCGTATCGCCAGATCAACTGCAGTGGTTGCAACAAATTCGAAGATGTCGCGACATTTCCTTCTTTCGACTTTCTTTTTATCACCGGGCCGACCTGTTCATTTCGCAACATTGAAATCTTGTCACGAAGTAAACTCTGGTTTCGTCGCTCCCATTTCTTTTCCATTTTCTATCGCGACATAATTTTCTTTTGTCACGACAGAGATCTATCACTCTTACAATTTTTATCACGCTTTACATAATTTTTATTTTAAAAAATTCACTGCATGTCACCATCAGTCGCAAGAACAGAGTTTATAATGATTGGGAGATATTTATGGTTCAAAAACTTTTCAATCATTATCACAATACATATTTCTGCCTTAAGTTCTTCATTATGTTGCGACATAATTTTTTCCGTCGCAACATTCTTCATGTAATTCTTCTCAACTTTTGTTGCGAGAATAGATGTCTTTATCGCGACAGGGTTCACCTCAACCTTATGTTGTTTTATTCGCGACATAAAACTTCTCTTTCACGACAAATTTTTCTTGTCTTTCAATGTTGACTCTGAATTTTATGTCGCGACATAGTTGTCTTTTGTAGCGACAAAGCTTTTCTGTCATCTTCAGTTCTTTATGTTGCGATAGAGTTGTGAAATGTCGCGATAAAGTTCCACTGCCATTTGACTTGATCAATGTCGCAACAGAGTAAGGAATGTCGCGACATTCTTCTTCAAGAGCTTCTCCAACAATTTTGCGACATACAAATCTTTTGTCGTGATAATGTTTTGTCTTCTAACTTCCTTTATGTCTAAACATTAACTTCTTTGTCGCAACATTTATCCGTCAATCTCTCTCACATTATGTCAAGACGGAGTTGTGAGATACCGCGACAATCTTTGTTTCTGGCTTTAGTTCAGTTTGATATTTGTTGCGACATACCTTCCGCTGGTTCTATTGAGATTATGTCTTGACAATCTGAAACTATGTCGCGACATTTCTGCCTTGGCTAATTTTTCTACTTTTCTTGTTGGAATTGTCTATTTTTCATTTAAAACCTATAAAACACAAAGTTGGTGAATATTCCATAATTCAGCATTAAAATGAATCATAAACTTCTATAAATATGCCATAAAAATGGATTAAAAATAGATGAGTTTATGATTCATCAAATTCCCCAAACTTAATGTTTTGCTTGTCCCCAAGCAAAGAAAAGAAAATTTTGTTTGTCCTTAAACAATTTAGCTTTTATTTTTTAATGACATTTTTCTATTGAATCCACAATTTGGTAGGAAACATAAATTAGTTGTAAAATTATTTCTAAACATGTTTCCAAACTAGAATCAAGAAGATTTTCAATTAGGTTCACTACACAGCCAAATAATTTATATAGTGTAAACAATTCAATTATTCAACCCTGATTTGTGAGTGTGTGATGGTCTTATTTCTTCTTCTTTGGCAGATTAGTTAATCTTTTTGGATAATACTCATATAGCATACTTCTCATTTATTCTTTAAAGTCCCATATGCTTGTTTGTCATATTAATCTCCACTAATGTAAGCATATACCACCTTCATAAGCAATTATGTCTTTTAGGCTTATAATGAGTGGCTTAGGTAATTGGATAGATAATTGGACAATTTAGGCTCAATTATACCCATATTTCACTTACAACTTAACATACTTGCCTTCATTATGCATCCTTGATTTTTCCGTGATGTCGACTCCTAACCTCCCCACGTTTGGTTTTAGAGTGCGTCTTTACGCATACTCTATATTGTGGTATTTTTCTTAGCCTTTCGGTTATAAACTCCTCCCTCGTCTTAGAAGCTTTTTCAATTTTCATCTTTCATCAAGGTTTATGTAATAGTGCAATGTTTTGCCTTTTTAAGCTTTCTACCACCCTTAACGAACTTTGGGTCAGAAACTCCCATACCAGTTGGCATTAGGGTACTAGGTGTTAAAACACCCCTAAAAACTTAATTGTTTAAGGGAGGAAGGCTATAAGACCAAACTCATTCCAGGTTGGTACTTTTCTTTTCATAGCTTATTTTCTTCATTATTTTCATCTTTCCTCACCTCAATTGACTTTACATTTCTCTGACCACTTCTCTTATCCTTCTTCGTATTTGAAGAATCATGTTCCCAAAGACTTTTCCTCTTCTATAATTGGTCTTGTCATATGGCCACTGGGCAAAATAAGGGTTTTATTTACTACGAGTTATGTTTAAGGGAGGATCTAGGCTTTTCATTTGCTAGTTGATGATGAAATTGGCTATTGGCTAAAATAAGTAACTAATGTGTATACTTATGCATATTATAAGGGTAGGCTTTGAAAGGCTCAATCTTCCAAGAATGGCCTATATCATTCACGTTAGTGGTATTGCTTAGGATTTTTCCTTGACTAATAATCTAACAAGTTCTAGGACATTTGGAGATTTAATTATGATAGATCCTAGAAGATGTCCCTAATCTTAGCACAATTTATTTTTAGAGATACTTTTGACCATGTGCAGTGTTTATCAGGATTCATCATAACTAAATTGTTTACAAAAATAGAATCATAGGTCTTATTTGTTCCATCAATTTGTTGCAATCTTCCTTATTCTTGAAGTTCAACACATTCATTAATATCCTTACGACTTTCCTCTTTCAGTTCATTTCATCCCACCCCAAATTCATCTCGAATTCTTGTTTGGTTCACGGATATGTTGCTATGCTATTTTACAAGTTAAAAGCATTTTAAATCAAACCATTCCAGTTAAATTCAACACAACAACAATTCAATTCCATAATCTTTGGAATTCTACGGAAACAATTCACATCTATTCGACTAAATCAAACGAAAATGGTTTCTCCATTATTCAACAAAGCTATACTAAAAGTCATCAATTTCTAATTATTTAAAAATCAAGGAAAGAAATATAAAATACCCACAAAAGAAATGCAAAATGAGAGTGGACACCAAGTGTGGCAAAGGATTTTTCATTGGAAGCTGCAAGTATAAGAGATTTGGTTCTGAAAGAAGGAAAAGGGAAGAGACGGTAGAGTAGAGTTTATTTCCTTCAACATCATCTTTGATAGGGGATGGTTTAGATTCACTGATTCAAACTTGTAACCAGCTGCAGAATGGGAGAATTCAGGGATTTGAACTTATGGCTGCTTAGACATGCTACATTCCTTAGCTCTGTTAAATGTAGACCACTCCATTGAAAGAGCCATTTGTTTAATAAGATAATTTTGTCTCAGCTCAATAGAGTTTAGGGTTCCCTCAAACTCACCCTGGGCAGAGTACATTTTGATAAAATTATTGTTGATCATATCTAAATTTTCGTCCACAATTTCTCCCTATAGTTTAGGGATGCTTCCATTTATTTGTCCTTTTATTCTATGAGGAGCCTTATTTCCTTTTAATGTTCTTTATCACCACAATGCGCCAGAAGGCATCACGCCTTTAAACATAATTCACACTCATAGCATCTCTCTAATTTCATGATCTTCAGCGACTCACCGTCCTCACTCGGTGATTTGAAAGAAGCATC
Source organism: Tetrastigma voinierianum (assembly GCA_016808115.1). Lineage (NCBI taxonomy): Eukaryota > Viridiplantae > Streptophyta > Magnoliopsida > Vitales > Vitaceae > Tetrastigma > Tetrastigma voinierianum. The sequence continues at coordinate 805,139 of JAEQBH010000463.1, forward strand.
TTTACCCTTATGGTTCTGTTTGCTTAGTTCTTTTCCTGCATGTTCTAGTTATACCATATTCATCTATATAAACAGAAGTGCTTCCTCCAAGTCGATATCTTCTTCCTACCATTTCGCATCTATGTACTCATTCCGCAATTAGAGTTGGATTTTGTTTGTTGTCCATCTCACTTGCATCTTGTCTCATAAGCTTTCACATCATCTGTAATTATGTATTGTTACCATGATGCTCGAACTTTGACACTCGATGGATTTGTCTTAAATATGGGGATACTATCAAAATGGGGCTCAAACTTTTATGCCGCTATTGATGCTCTTGAGTTGCACTATCAAATTGTATTTGATTTACCTCAATGTTATATCTTTCCTCTCTTCTAATTTATGCTTCTTTTTCCTTGCCTTTGTTCTTAGGCCCCTTAATTATTCAACATCCTTATCGGTGAGGTCATAGGATAGATACATTCTTAACTGGTCCCTCATTTCACACTACTGAATGCCTGACCTTGTGATTAGTCTTTGGATGAGGTACTAGTCCCCATTAACTACCTCTGTAATAACTCAAAATTGAGTTTTATTATTTTCCATGCTTGAATTTGTATGCCTTTTAAGATGGCATAAAAGTGCGCATCTTCTCGTGATTGTACTCGAATGTTTCGAAGGTAAAATGTGGAAATGGATGAAATAAAACGAGACCTTGGCTGTCGATTGATGATCCTCATGCGATGGGCCCCAATGGGGATTTTCCTTGTGGCATTTCCATTTCCCCTTCCATTCGTCGACAAATCGACAATCAATCAGACACCCACTGGTTCTGATACCGAACCATGCTCTCTCGTTCAGATTGAAAGTTTGGTCGATGTTCTCCCTGTTGAATGATATCCATTTACCTTTGACATACACAGTCTTTTCCTTCATCCCCACCATGTTTGCGTAGAATTCCTTCACAAAATCTATAAATCCAGGAGCCTTGTGCTCACAGAAGAGGTTCCATCCTCTTTTCTCAATAATTTCTTCGAAGGGTGAGATTAACCTACTGAAACCTCTTTTACCAATGAAGTCCCTATGCTGCAACTTGTCCCTCCAAGAGAAATAAGCCCACTCTGAAACCAAATTTCTTTTTCCTCCCTTGCTCGACTTAGGGTTCTTGACTCTCTTTCTCTTTGGTTTCTTGAGTTGGTTTGCTTTCCGATCTACCCCCTTTTTGTTTTTGTAATCTTTCTTCATTTATGATACTTCGAGAAGTGGAGTTTCTTAATTTGCTTCTTCCCTGCCTTCTTCGTTCGGGGGGTGGAACAGGTGTGATGGCTCAAACATGGTCAAAATAAGGTTTTGGTAATCTAGGGTTTTCGAAAGGGAAAAATAGAGATTTGGTGAAGAAGGATGAGGGGGTTGATGGTTTATGAGGAAGGTGTTCTTTTAGATTTAAAAAACTATCTATTTATGGGCCAAATGTTTTGTTGTGCCTTCATTAAATGTCACGACAAAAACTAACCTAGGGTTTATTCCCTTTTTAATCTTATGTCGTGACATAGAGAAATAATTTTACGACATATTTTCTGCAATCAATAAAGGCTAATTCAGTCCTTTGTTGCGATAGATAAAGAATGTCACGACATAAAAATATGATGTTCAAGTGTACTTATGTCGTGACATAGAGAGATAATGTTGCGACAAACACTTTCTTGCAAGATCAGAGTTTAGAGCCAACTTGGTAGCGACATAGGGAAATAATGTCGCAACATAAAGAAATATGTCGCGACATATTTTCCTATGACTACGAATAGGTTAATTCACTCTTTGTCACGAAAAAGAGAACCAATGTCGCAATAGAGTCGAAACAATGTCGCGACAAACGATTGTCTATCACGACAATCTTATGGCTTTTCTCAAAATTTCACAATTAACATTTTTCAATCAACACACAAATAACCATATGCAATATTTTCCTCCCACTCAAATTATAATTGTGAAAACACATCTAATCATTAAAGAACCTCAATTCAAGTATGAACAATCACATTTCGTTTCTCCACTTAGAAGAATTCAATATGATTATCATCAAGGTAGTCAAGGAATGAGCACAACAAAGCTATTCAAAATTTTATGTTCCAAACTAAATTACATTCCCATAAACTTCAACTATGCATTCTCATAAGGAAAGTTCGGAAAAAAGAGAAACTCCTCTTTATAGCATTGTTTGCCTGATAAGTCTGAGAAGGAATGATTCCAAATAAAATTCATATGTAGTACAACTTCATTGTCCTGAAAAATTAACAAAATCATTGACTAAAATTTTTAAACAAAATTAAAACTAAATCTTCAAACACAAAAAAATTTTACAAAAGCAAGCTAAATGTGAAAATTAAAATTTTTCTTGGGTTGCCTCCCAAGAAGCTACTCCGTTTAATGTCTCTAGCTAAACATTTGTTTCAAAATGTTTTCCTTTCAGCAAAATTCTCCTTTCTCTTCAAAATCTGGAACTAATCTTCATTTATGTTTCCTCCAAGATAATGCTTCAATCTCTGACCATTCACTTTAAACTCACTTCCCATAATCGGTTTTTAGTGTCAACACACTTTCGAAGAGTGTACCACACTACCTGTGTAAGGACCACTCCATCTTGACTTCAGTTTTCTTGGAAACATCTTGAGCTTGGAATTGTATAATAGGACTTGTTCTCCTGCTTTGAACTCCTTCCTCAAAATCTTCTGATCATTCAACTTCTTTGTCTTATCTTTGTAGATTCTGGCATTATCTTAAGCTTAATTCCTCAACTCTTCCAGTTCATTCATTTGGAGTAATCTTTCCTCTTTGGCAACTTGAAAATCACAATTCATTTTCTTGATGGCCCACATACCTTTATATTCGAATTCCAGAGGGAGATGATAAGGTTTTCCAAATACAATTCTGTATGGGGACATTCCAATGGGAGTTTTATAAGCAGTTCTATAAGCCCACAATGCATCATCTAGCTTTATAGACTAGTCTTTTCTGCTTGTATTCACTTCTTTGTCCAGAATTTTCTTTATCTCCATATTGGAAATTTCTTCTTGCCCATTTGATTGAGGGTGTGATAAGTCAATCCCATTACATGTCTAATTCCATATCTGCTCATGAGTTTTGTAAACAATTTGTTAACAAAATGGCTTCCCTCATCACTAATGATTGTCGCGTATTGCTCCAGACACCTTCAAAATATTATTTGGTATAAATTTCATGATGATAGTATTAGGATAAATCACACTCACCATTGGTCGCAATCACGTGGAGTCTGGGGTTTCAGATGAGAGATCCGTGAGTCTATCCCCATGGATAGTCTATAGTTCTGTGGTGTCCGACGATACGTGCGATCTACGCATTATCTCATTTATCTTGCGCCAGCTAAACATTCTTTGAATATAGTAGGCGAATAAAAACCTGATTGGAGAATTTTATGGGTTATTCTATCTCCTGCAAAATGTTTTCCATATGGCGATGCATGAAATTTATCAATAATTTCACCTTGTTATGTTTTTGGTACACATCACCTGATAATCATATATGCTTCTCGTCTGAAAAGTAGTGGGTCATCCAAAATATAGAATTTGCTATCAGTTCTCAATTTTATTTTATGCTTGTTACTGAATTCATATGGCATAATTCCACAAGCTAAGTAATTCACAATATCAGCATACCAGGGTGTTTGGACTGATAGCAAAAATAGCTGCTCATTATGAAAGTTTTATGCTATTTCACTTCCCTTTTTCTCTTCAGTAGTTTTTTCCAATATAGACAAGTGATCAGCTATCACATTGTCACTACCCTTTTTGTCTTTAATTTATATATCAAACTCTTGCAGCAATAATACCCATATGATCAGTCTTGGTTTGGCATCTTTCTTTGCAATCAGATATCTAATTGTAGCATGATCAGTGTGTATTATAACATGAGACCCTAATATTTAAGGCCTGAATTTTTCATAAGCAAACACCATTGCAAACATCTATTTTTCAATTATAGAGTAGTTCTCTTGTGCCTCATTGAAGGTTTTGATAGCATAGTATATGGCCTTGAACATCTTCTCAGTTCTTTGTCCCAATATAACTCCCATTGCATAGTCACTGACATCACGCATAATTTCCAACTCCTTATTCCAATCAGGTAATACCATGATGGGAGCTCTAACCAATATAGATTTAATTTTATCAAATGCAGCTTTACATGATTCATCAAAATCAAACTTTGCATCTTTTTCCAGTAGTCTGCAAAATGGTCTAGAGATTTTTGAGAAGTCCTTTATGAATCTCTTGTAAAAACCAGCATGTCCTAGGAAACTTCTTATCCCTTTGACTGTTGTAGGTGGCATGAGAGTTTTTATGATATAAACCTTTGCTTGGTATACTTCTAACCCAACTGCAGAAATCTTGTGCCCTAAGACAATACCCCATGTTACCATGAAATGGCATTTTTCCCAATTTAAGGCTAAATTCTTGTCTTGACACCTCTGAAGTATTGTTTCCAAATTTTCCAAACATTTCTCAAAATTGGATCCATATATTGAGAAGTCATCCATCAAGATTTCCATAGCCACTTCAACCAAATCTGAAAACATAGACATCATACATCTTTAGAAGGTGGTAGGAGCATTACATAATCCAAATAGCATCATTCTGAAAGCCAAAGTTCCATAAGGACATGTAAATGTAGTCTTTCGATCCTCGGGGCTATAACAATGCAGTTATAACGGAGAATATCCATCGAGAAAAGCGATGAAGTGTCACCTTCTTTCTAACATTTGGTCAATTAAAAATAGAGGATAATGATTCTTTTTGGTAGTAGTGTTTAGTTTTCTATAGTCTATACACACCCTCCATCATGTCATAGTTCTTGTAGGAATCAATTCATTCTTCTGATTTCTTATCAAAGTGAATCCACCCTTCTTGGGAACCACATGAATTGGGCTCACCCAGTACATACGAGATTGCGTATATAGGCTTGCATTCGACCATTTAGATTTCTTTTCTAACTGCGCTTCTTTCGTCTTTAGTTCAATCTTCTTTGATGTTCTATAGAGGTCTTTGCATTGTCTTTCGAAAGGATCTTGTGCATGCAGATAAAAGGACTAATTCCTTTCAAATATTCTATAGACCAAGCAATTGCTTCCTTGTATTTTCTCAGGATCTCCAAAAATTTATGTTCTTCATGCTCAGTTAATGCAGCTGATATAATAACAGGTTTTTCTTTTTCTGGCTCTAAGAAAGCATACTTTAAATGTTTGGGTAATTCCTTCAAGGTTAACCCTTTTGAGCTTGGTTTTGTTTCTTTTGCTTCCTCTTCATTGCTGATTGTCTTTATAGTATTGTTCTCATTCAAACTAAAGATTGTTTCTTTTAATTCAAAAGCTGGGTGAAATTCACAATCAAGATCATGAATCTTTGAAATTCATTTCATTTCATTAATTGAGTTTGAAATTTACAACCAAAAATCAGTTAGGACTTATAGAGCCTTGTTTCTGATCTTACAATACAGTTTTCACACACCAGGCTGTTTCAAGCTTGTGTTCAACTTGAAGTGTATTGTTTCTTCTCCTAATATGAGATTGAGTTCTCTTTTTTTCACATCTATCAAGGCAGCTCAAGTGGCCAGGAAAGGTCTTCCAAGTAACAATGGAACTTGTGTGTCTTCCTCCATATCCATGACTACAAAGTCCATAGGAAAAATTAATTTTCCCACTTTGATTAGCACATCTTTAGGGACTCTTTGGATTGTGCCATTGTCTACATCTATCATTTAAGTCATGTAGCTAGCAGGAATTAGCTCCCCAAGGCGAGTCTCTTAATCACTGATAAAGGCATCAAGTTGATGATAGCTTTTGAGTCACACAACGCTTTCTTGAATTGAAAATTCCCAATGGTGCAAGGAATGGTGAAGCTGCTAGGATCCTGCATCTTCTCTGGTAAGCTCGTTTGGACCACTGCACTACATGTAGCTATCAAATTCACCACTCATTTTTCAGTGAAAATTTATTTTCTTACTCATAATGTCCTTCAAAAACTTAGCATAATTAGGCATCTGGGTCAATGTCTCTACAAAGGGTATGTTGATCTCTATCTTCTTGAAGACATCCAAGAATATAGAGGACTGCTATTCCATTTTAGCTTTTTGAAGCCTCTAAGGGAAGGGAACTACAGGCATGTAGGCTTGTTTATCCTCTTTCTTCTTCAATTTTCTCTTTCCACCTGCTGCTCAGTCTACACCTCTTCTTTTTCAGTCTCTTTAGCCAAATCTGAACTGCTCGACTAGTTTTCTTTTCCTATTTCTTCTCCCTCAATTTTTTCAGTCTTTTTCTTATCTTCTTCTTTTCTGCTTTCTATATTTCTTCCACTTCTTAGAGTTACCAACGCCCAATCTGACGTTCCTCCTTATGTCAGCAGGAAGAGCATCAGCGGGTGATTTTGCATTCTTTAAGGCTAGTTGCCTACTTGTGTCTCGGATTTTTTTCGAGAGGCGAGATGTATTGTCTTAGAAACATAGTTGTGTTTGCCTGAGATGCTGCTAGATTAGCAAATTTTTGGTCTTGAATGTTCAGCAACCTCTTATTTTATCCCATGAAAGTCAGCATATGTTCTTCAAAGGAAGAAGATCTCCATTGTCCCTGAATTTCTGCTCCCTGAATTCCTTGTTGTTGTTGTTGTTGTTGTTATTGTTGGAACCCAGGTGAAGCATAATGTTGTTGAAAATTCTTCCCAAGTCTTTGACCTTGTTGTGCTCCTCCTCTATATGAGAAATTCTCATGGTTCCTGAGTTATAGTGTGTAATGAGTTAGCAAGTTGAGGTTGGGCTTAAATTTATAACTTCTATTAGCATTGAGATATTGTGCCTCCTCAACCTAATGTGTCAGTCCCTCTTTAGCACTATTCCTCTTCTCATTTTCATCAATTGTTCCCACTTCATTTGTTGAGTGCATTCTTCTCTCATGGTTCCCCCATCTTGTTCATTAATAGATCTAGTTTTTCTTCTATGACAGTCATCTGATTCAAATTTTTCACAAGACTTCCTTTCAGTCTACTGCTGCTCCTTGAAGTTTCAGATGGAGCTCTATAATTGCATTTGGTAAGGTCTTCTATCAACTGCTTTGCCTCTTTAGCACTTTTTCTATTGAAAGGTCCATAGCAGGCTGCATCAATTATACCTTTGGAGGTATAATTCATAGAATGATAAAATATATCCATCTGAGTGGTTAGATCTATTCCATGTATTAGGCATCTTTTCAGCAATCTTTTGTATCTTTCCCATGCATTATTGAGACTTTCATCCTCTCCTTGCTTGAACACTATGATTTCCCCTGTCCTTCCAAAAGTGAGGGTAGGAGGGAAGAATCTGCTCATGTAAGCCTCCAACAACTCTTCCCAATTGTTCACTGATCCAACAGGTAGTGATTCAAACCAAGTTGCTGCCACATCTCTCAGTGAAAATGGAAACAGTTGCAGCTTGATCACTTCAAGTCTCACCCCATTCTACTTGATTGTATTTTCCGTACTCATAAATCTTCCCATATGCTCGTTAGGGTCTTCACTAGGATGCCCAGTAAATTGGTGCTGTTGCACCATTGTGATCAAAGCTGGCTTAAGTTCAAAATTGTTGGTTTCTATAGCAGGCCGTCTCACAGTGGAGTATTCATCTTGAATAACTGGCCTCTAAAAATCCTCCATAGTCATTTGCCTCTGAGGTCTCTCTGCTTCTCCTTCTTCTGGAATAGGTTGCATTCTTTCTCTCTAATCTGCCATAATTGTTGATTCAACACTTCTAACCTTTCTCAGATTCCTCAGTGTTCCTTCCAATTAATATCGAGAAGACGAGTTCACATACGGTTTTACGTAAATGTAAATCTTCTGAAATAGAAACACATTGAGATAAAAGTAAATATGTGGAAAACAACTATATCAATTTAAGCTCATCAAATATTTTTAGTAGCTTACTTAGCTACTGCAGTTAAAAACTTTTTTTTTTGTGATTTTCTAAAATTTATGATAAAATAGAGAAACATGTCCAAATTAGCAATTCTTTCTTTGGTTAGAATATTGATATTTAAATTCATCTATTTCAATCTCCAACAACGGCGCAAAAAACTTGTTGACTGATTTTTACACATAGACCAAAAACTGACTAATTATTGAAGATCAAATTGACTAAATATGATGAGGTAAGTGTGTGCCAAACTTCTAGTATTTCCACCAAAGACTATTCAGTCCTCGACAACGGTGCCAAAAACTTGTTAATAGACTAAATATTTAAATTATGTTGTTTGCGTTGGATGAGAAGGCTTCATTTGAAAACGTGTTTTGGTTTAGATCACTGCAAGTGCACATATCATACAAGTAATAAAACTTAATTTAAGTCTAGATATTGTTCCCACGAGGATTGATGAAAAATCTAAACATCAATTACCCCATCTACTCAAGATCCTTGTTATTTGAACTCTAAAGTTAAAAGTGATTTGGTTTTAAACTAAATGAAAAGTAAAAACTAAGTACAACTCCATAACTATATATAAAGAATTCAAAATAATTGGATTGGAAAGTTCACTTGGCAAGTTAACACTGGGAAATAGATCAATGTACAATTATAAATTTTTGCATCGTTTTATAACATAGTTCAGCCAATAGTTTGAAATTTGAACTTGTCAAAGATCCAAGGTAGTATAGTTTGGATTTCTCCATATACCATACATTTCACTAATTAGAGATCCATGTTCCTTTCGGACACATGAGTCTAATCAGTTACTTGTAGAATATAAACCTCTTTTTATGATCTGGGTATTTTTCCTTTCCAGTACTTCACACCCAAATCTTAGGATTGAAGAATTATTGCCCCTATAGACAGGATATTACAAACATTCTCCAATCTAATTGGTAACTCATCAATTGAATCTGATAATATTCTCTATTTCCTTGATTAGATCTATGCTAACACGAGATCAAGATCCTTTCATCTGATAGAGGAGAAACCTCTTATCAATTAAATTGATACATCATCCAACTATCCTCACATCATGAGTAAGTTAGTGATCTATTGAAGTAATATTTCAGAGTTCATTAGTTCCATAATATTAGTCTAACATAGCCACTAAATTAACTACTCCATTACTCACAGGGAATCTCCAATCTCAGAGTGTCCACTTTCGAGGGCTTCTTGAAATCGAAGCGAGATCTGATCCTTTCCATGTACACGCTACTAATATTCTGAACAAGTAACTTTAAGAACAACACCAATTAAACAAATTCAAGATTTCGAGCTATGACATTCTTTCAAGTTGAGCAGAAAACAATAATTAGCATCAATCCATTCATAGAGGGAGCTTAGTATTTCAAAACTTGATTACAAATAATAGTGACTAACTGATTAGGAAAATTCACTGAAATTACAAGCAAACTGATTGAAATAAACTCTAGAAAATTTCCAAATTCCATTCAAGTTATACAGTAATGAAAACTAAATTTTTAGAATGAACCCAACTCGAAACTTCACCCCAGATCACTGTTCAATCCCAAAAAGAACTAACTAAAATGCTAAGCTAAGTGAGGTGATACAAGAAAATTGAGAAAAAATAAAGTAAAAATAATAGCCTACAGGAGTCTCCAACTACCCACGGGGAAGTCCACGGTTTTGGCGAGAAAATGGGCACAGTGCCCTAAATGCATCTATTTATAGATTTTCAAATGATGGGCCGCACTTCAAGGCTAAAATTGTGGATCCCCAAAAATTATGGCCCAATTGGTTGCTTTGTCAAGACATAGAAAATTATGTTGTGACATAGTTCTCATCTTTGTTCCCCAGCTCTTGTCGTGACTTGCAATTTCTATCGTGACATGGTTTCGTGCTTTCTTCTTGGATTCTGTCGTGACATAATTTGACAATGTCGCCACATAGTTATGCTGAAGTTGTCAAGTAATTGTCATGACATGAGTGTCTTGTGTCGCGACATAAAAACTTTGTTGCAACCAACTTGTCATTCTTTGCTGCTCTAGAAAAAAGTCACGACATAAATTTCTTTGCCGTTACAAATATTTTTGCCTTCAGCTATTCCACTTTGTCGAGAAAAATATTTTTACCTTCAGCTTTTCCATTTTGTCGTAACATTCTTTACTATGTTGCAACATTATTTCTAGGGTTCTTCTCTACCTTTGTCGCGACAATATTTTCTTTTTTCACGATAGAGTTTCTCACAGTTGCATGTTGTTGTTATCACAACATACCTTTTCTTTGTCACGAAATAGTCTTGTTGTCTTGCATTACTAAGATTAAACATTGTGTAGCGACAAACTCTGAAGATGTCGCGACATATTTCCTTCTTTGATCTTTGTTGCTTGTTGAAATGTTTGTTTCAACATTGAAATCTTTGTCGCCACAAACTTGTCTTAGCTTGTCTCATTTCTCTTCCATTTTCTGCCGGGACATAATTTTATTTTGTCGTGACAAAATTGATTACTCTGCACCTTTTATTGTCGCAACATAAATTTTATTTTTGAGACAAACTCTACTACCATTACTTGATCATTGTCGCGACATAGCTGATTTGTCGCATGTAGGGTATTATTCAACAAAATTTATAACCTAATACCTCATACCAGCGTAGCATAGCTACTATAGTATAGTGGTTCTCGGATAGTCCGCAGAGATGATTTTTCTTCGTGGAAATGACTGATAGTGAGGCTTAAGCTGGTGATTTCCTTTTGGATATTTGGGTTGTGATAAAAATATTGGATTTTAGAGAGAAAATAAAAATAAAAATAAAGAAAAAAGTAAAATCAGGATAAAATGTGAAAAGGAGAAATTCCTTGGAGTTCCAGGTTCCTTAGGCAAAGGAGTGGTTTTCCTAGATATTTTCCTCGGATTGGGGAGGATAACATATAGTTATCTCCCGGAATCGGTTCTTGGTTTAGCTATAATAACTAACCCTAAATAAATATGCTTGAAAAATGGTATTTGCTTCCCATTAATGGTCTTGGACAATGAAGAACATCTCCTTGACTCACCTTCCAATGTCCATAAATGATAACTGACGAACATCATTGGATCTAGCAATAAGTATCCAATGAGCCCTAGGATCTTACAAAATACTAACCATTCAAAGTGAATCGAAGGGATCAAACCTAGGATTTGAAGGAAATAAAAACATCACTTTGAATCACCTTCCAATAACCCATAAGTGATAACTAACGAATGTTAATGGATACGTAATAAACGTATTAAACCCCAAGCTTATCAAATGCGGATAATTCAAGAACATATTAGAAGAGATTAAAACCAATGTTTGAAAAGAAACCATTAATGGTGGAAAATACCTCCATTAAAACATGGAAAACCCCCACCTTTCCATCAGGTACCTTCACCTAGTTTCCTTTACTCCAAGGAAACAAAGGGTTTAGCTGCTCTTCCTTTTCTCAAAGTGTGTTTGGCTATCGAGAAAAAGAATGAGAAAATGAGAGAAAACAGAAGCTTCCTTCTCAAGCTTTTACTGAATGTCGAACTGATTGAATAAAAAGTCTTATCTCGGGTGTTTCATACCACTAAACCCATTACAAAATTACCAAAATATACAACTCATAACACTATTACACAATGATAAATTGGTAAAAATAACAAAAAATACAAAAAGTCAAAGTTTATAGGAGTTTTCGCAAGGGTCTGCGAAATTTCGCAGGCAACCCTTGTAAAATTTCATAGGGGCTGCGAAAATTCACACCCCTACTAAATTTCGCAAGGGTTGCGAAAATTCACAACTCTTGCGAATTTGGCCAGGTTTGCTATAGCATCTTTCTTTGCTTATGCTTTTGCCTTCTTTTATACTCTTTAGCTTTGAACTGCAATTGGGTTCTTCATGCTTGAGCTCAATTACCACCTTTGAGATATATAGCCTCTAAAAACAACAAAACTTGCCACAAACACTGATTAGCAACCTTGCTAGGTATTTAATGTGCCAATTGGGCCAATTAGGCCAATTACTAAACAAAAAATGCTCAAAACATAGTGTTAAAGGTATAAAATAGCACTTTTTGGGTAGTAATCACTCCCCCCAACCGACACATTGCTAATCCCTTAGTAATGAAGGAAGAATGAAATAATCTAAAGCAAGATGATCTACATATCCATAAAACAAAAAATTTTCAAAAGTAATGAGGGGATAAAACCTAACCTTGTGAGAGTCGTAAATCACGCCCGAGTGGTGTCTCGAAGAGTATGTACTATGCAAATTCAAGTATCAAAAGAATTTCCACTTCTAGAGAACCAACCTGTAGCCTTCAACAATAACCTATATGTTAACATGATTACATTTCAAATATAGTCTTCCAAACTATCCTCTCCCCCCCAACCTAGCTCTTTTTCTACACCTAGCAGACTAACTAACCCTAATAGACCAGGAACCACTTTTATTTCACAACTTATTTAATTTTTTTTCATTGTAAGGGTGCAATGCTGAGGGTATCGAATTCACAATTGTCCATGTAACGGGGGTCCATCGATGACTCCCAACCAATCAATGTTTAGGGCATCAAGTCATAAGGATCTTTCAACCAATAAATCTTTATATTTCACCCTGAACTTTTAATAAGTTCGATACTCCAACACCTACAAATTGCTAAACTCCACCTATTCACCCATGTAACGAGCAACAAATTCGGTGACTCCCAATTGGTTGGCTTAGGGCACCGGGCTTTAAAGACTTTTGCCATATACCTCTCGGACCATGCTTGGGTTTCAAGGTAAGTGTCACGAATTTCTTTTTCTCTTTTTTTTTTTTTTTTTTTTTTGTAGACACATTAATATTTTATTTATTTATTTATTTTTGGAGACTCATTGGTCTTTTGAGGGATCCCAACCTATTGAAGGTGGTCAATAGTACTAGGCTATATTTTGCAAGGTTTAGGAGGAAAGACAGTTTTTCATCTTATATTAAAAACCTAATGTGCACAGTGTGTGATTAGCTAAAAGTGGAAGAGGTAAGGTTGAAGACAAGAGGAGTTTCCACACTTCATCAAATTTTATAAGCATAAAACAACTCTAAAATCAAGAGCATTGAAGCATAGTTTCAATTTATCCAATTATAGGCTGAGAATTACAAAAAAAATTGTGGGAAAACTAAGCAATCATGCATCAAACTATTCAAAAACTATTAGAACCAAAAGAAATTTGCTAAATGAGCAAATAAGCATTTCCTTCCTTAACTATTTTGGACCTCTATAGCTTCCCTATCCCAGAAATGCACCAATTTCCTGCAAAAAATGAAAACAAAAGCTCTAGGAATCAAAATAAAACCAAGTCAAAACAAATTTAAAGGAAAATTGAAGAATGAAAAAAAAAAAGGATATGGACTTTGTAGTCTTAGGAAAGATTAAGTCCATCAAACTCAATCTTATCTCCTTGTTGGCTCTGTTGCTCTTCAGGTAGGGGTTCCATTGTGTTCAAATTCAAGCTCACTTCAAGATTTGATTCCAATGGAATGTGAACTTTTAATAATCTGCCTTCAGAATCTGAAATCCATTGGAACATATTCTTCTACAAGAATATAGGATAAACACCAAACAAAAAAGAAACAATTCTACAAAAAAGGGTTAAGGTTAGCTGATATAAATAAATAAATAAATAAAATTAAGCAAACTAGTAGTAAAATGCTAAAAAAAAATGATAGGAGAAAAATCATCAGCTTGTGATGAGGATCACAAGTATCCACCAAAGATAGTCATTGGCACTAAGGCACCATCCCGATAGCGATCTTTGTGACGCCCGATCCGGGGTGTCGGTTGGCGACCCGTGTCGACCGCGGAAATCTACATGTCTCATGTCATGAGGCACGATACATGTCAAAGCGGCCACTTGGGCCTACACATCCTACTCATAAAAATGTACATTTTATACAAAAATGATTTATTACAATTGTATTTAATTACAATTTATACAAAAAATGGGTCTCCTGCCCAGAATTTTACAAAGAACAGAAAATACAAAATACAAGCTAAGGCCATCTTGGCCGTTTCTTCGCCTCTAAGGCCCCGGATGCGTCCCATCCCCAAGCGCGTCTTCGATTTGCCTAAAAATAGTCCGCGACGAGTGAGCAAAGCCCGATGAGTGGAATTTCCCCTCGCAGGTTGCTCCGCTAAGTGAAATGCAATGGCACCACCAAACGCCACAACACATGCTAATATATCACTCATGCATATATCAATGACATACATCATGTTATTCAGTTTATAACAATGACATAAACTTAGCTCACATGGGCTAAGGCACAATCCGACAGTCCATCTTGGAATTGCCCGCATATCACACAAACATGTTATTTTCTCATGGCAATAACCGCAGATCAAACAAATCACCGCAAACGACGTGGGCTGTCAAGAAGCTACCCTAGGGATTTCTCGGTCGGTCCAAATCTTTGGAGCCAGGGACCACGACCATATCAGGCCTCGACAAATCCCTATCATTACACCCAACCCTTAAACCCGAAAGTAAAGCGAGTAGGAGAAAACCCACACGCTTTCAGGAGTTTGTAGAAACTCCACTAGCCAGGAGTCCACACGTTGTCCTCTTCGTGTAGAACAACTCTCCTTCTTGTCTAAAGAATCCGACGGTCGAATCGCCTACAAATCTAGAGAGAAGGAAGAGACTCTCTACAGAAAATGAGATCAGACCTCCACGGATCTTTTCTTTCTTCCTCCCTACGTTTCCCTTTTGCTTTTGTTTCTTTTCTCATTTCTCTTTCTTTTTCTATTTCATTTTCTCCCCATTTTCTCATTTCTCTTTGCCTTTCTCTCCCCTTTTTGGAGAATTGACCGTATGGGTCAACATGAGGAAATTTCCTCCTCACCTTCCTCAAGCCAAATGAGTGGCTCACCTTTTTCCCTCTTTTTATTTTATTTCATAATTCCTTCTTTATGACATCATTACCCACATGGCTCAATGTGAGCCATGGGATCCCTTTTCCCACACATGGCTCATTGTGAGCCACTACTTTTGATGCCAAGTGTCACACACTTGTGGTGCCATGTGGCATCCTCTTATCTTGCCATGTGTCATCTGACACCCCACGCCTCGAAAAACGTGAAATCCCGACCACCTCGGAATCAACGAAATTCGGCGTGGTTGCTAAATTCGAGACGAACCAGCGGAGGAAGTCGGATTTCGTCGCTATGAGATCTCTAGAAAAATTTCGGATTTTGACCGAAATTACCATTTTATCCTTCCTTAGGAAATCTGGATTTTCCGGGGTCTCACAGATGCCATTTGATTCGTTGCCCGTAGGGTATTAATCAACAAAATTTATAACCTAATACCTCATACTAGTGTAGCATAGCTAATATAGTATAGTGGTTCTAAGATCATCCATAGAGATGGGTTTTCTTTGTGGAAATGACTGACAATGAGGCTTAAACTGGTGATTTCATTTTGGATATTTGGGTTGTGATAAAAAGTGTGGATTCTAGAGAGAAAATAAAAATATAAATAAAACATAAAGTAAAATCAAGATAAAATGTAAAAAGAAGAAATTCGTTGAAGTTCTAGGTTAGTAGGTTTCAGGTTCCTTAGGCAAATGAGGGGTTTTCCCGGTCTCTTCTCGTGACGGAGAGATAACATATAGTTATCTCCGACCTGGTCATCGGGTTTAGATATGATAATCGAATTCTAAATAAATATCCTTGCAAAATGGTATTTGCTTCCCATTAATGGTCTCGGATAGTGAAGAACATCTCCTTGACTCACTTTCCAATGGTCTATAAATGATAATTGATGAACATCGTTCGATCTAGCAATAAGTATCCAATGAGGCCTGAGAGCTTACCAAATACTAACCATTCAAGGTGAATCGAAGGGATGGAACCTAGGATTTGAAGGAAATAAAAACATCACCTTGAATCGCCTTCCAATGACCCATAAATGATAACTAACGAATGTTAATGGATCTAGCAATACGCATCCATTGAACCCTAAAAGCTTATCAAGTACTACTATCTAAGGTAAATCAAGGATTAAAACCAATGTTTGAAAATAAACCATTAATGGTGGAAAATACCTCCATTAAAACATGGAAAACCCCCACCTTTTCATCCGGTACCTTCACCTAGTTTCCTTTACTCTAAGGAAACGAAGGGTTTAGTCGATCCTCCTCTTCTCAGAGGTTGTTTGGTTGTGAAGAAAAAGAATGAGAAAATGAGAGAAAACGAAAGCTTCATCTGCAAGCTTTTACTGAATGTTGAACTGATTGAATACAAAGTCTTATCTCGGGTGTTTCATACCACCAAACCGATTACAAATTACCAAAATATACAACTCATAACACTATTACACGAGGATAAACTTGTAAAAATAACAAAAAATATAAAAAGTCAAAGTTAGAAGAAATTTTCGTAGGGTCTGTGAAATTACGCATATAACCCTTGTGAATTATTAGCCGTTGTGAAATTTCGTAGGGTCTGGGGATTTTCGCAGGCAACCCATGAGAAATTTTGCAAGCAACCCTTGCGAAATTTTGCAAGGGTTGCAAAAATTCACAACCCTTGCGAATTTGGCAAGGTTTGCTACTGCATATTTCTTTGCTTTTGCTTTTGCCTTCTTCTATGCTCTTTAACTTTAAATTGCAATTGGGTTCTTCATGTTTGAGCTCAATTACCACCTTTGAGATATATAGCCTTCGAAAACAACAAAACTTGCCACAAACACTGATTAGCAACCTAGTTAGGTACTTAATGTGCCAATTGGGCCAATTAGGTCAATTACTACATAGAAAATGCTCAAAACATAGAGTGTTAAAGGTATAAAACATCACTTTTTGGGTAGTAATCAAGATCTAATATTATTTTGACATTGTGGTTAAAAAACTTTTCAATCATTGTCATGACGGAGATTTCTGCCTTCAGTTCTTCATTATGTCGAGACATAATTTTTTGCGTCGCAATGTTGTAATTCTTCTCAACTTTGGTCATGAGAATAGATGTCTTTGTCGCGATAGAGTTCACCTCAACCTTATGTTGTGTTTGTCGCGATATAAAACCTCTATGTCGCGACACAGCTGTCTTTTGTCGTGACAAAGCTTTTCTGCCATCTACAGTTCTTTATGTTGCGACAGAGTTGTGAAATGTTGTGACAAAGTTCCACTTCCATTTGCCTTGATCAATGTCGCGATAGAGTAAGGAATGTCGCAACATTATTCTTTAAGAACTTCTCTAACAATTTCGCAACATACAAATCTTTTGTCATGATAAAATTTTGTCTTCTGACTTCCTTTATGTCTCAACACTCACTTCTCTGTCGCAACATTTATTAGTCAATCTCTCTCATATTATATCGCGACATAGTTGTGAGATGTCACGACAATCTTCATTTCTGGCTTTAGTTCAGTTTGATCTTTTTTACGACATAACGCTGCTTGTTGTGACATAGCTTATGCTGGTTCCATTGAGATTATGTCACGACAATACGAAACTATGTCGCGACATTTCTGCCTTGGCTCAATTTTCTACTTTTCTTGTTGGAATTGTCTATTTTTCATTTAAAACCTGCAAAACACAAAGTTGATGAATATTCCATAATTTATTAAAATGAATCATAAAATTCTACAAATATGCCAGAAAAATGGATTAAAAATAGATGAGTTTAGGACTCATCATAACCTAATCTAAGTAATAAGGATTCTATCCACTCTTTTCTCTTTTCCTTTGTCTATTTTTAGTTATTTTATTTTTTTATACTTTTTTAATTATGGGTTGAAAATCCCAGTGGTGTTTTAACTTTGTTTGTTAGTGTTTACAGAATAAAGTAGGCTTGAAGCTCAACATGTTGTCATGACTAGTTTGCAAGAGAAAAGGGAAGGAGTTGGAAAGCGGATGATGTACTTATTGTGCTTGAAGTGTGAAAATGATGGAGTTGAAATGTTAATCAAATTTGAAGATTTTGAGATGAATTGAACCAAATTGAATTGAAATATAAATTTGGAAGGTTCATGATCATGCTTGAGGAGAATCGAAGACAAGAGGACTTGCCTTAGAGCATATGGGCAAGGGACAAAGCAAGGAGAACCTAAGGAGTCAAGAAATCATCACATTGGACAGCATTGGACATTCTGATTTTTCTTTGTTGATTGAGGCTCCAAATGGTTCACCTTAGCCCATGAGCACATTATAAATCGAAAGAGCTTTCCAACGAGTCCTTACACATCCACTTTTGAGCTAAAACGAATGAGATATGAGTATAACAAGTTGGAGGAAGAACAGGGGATGCTGAGCAGAATTGCTTGACGTGACCAAAACTACTATCACGAAAATAGAGGTTCCTAAACTCCTTAAACCTCATTTTTCTTCTTCCTACTTTGCACTCTATCAGGTCATACTCATTCCCTCCAACCTTTGCAACTTCTAACCACTTTCAAATTCATCTCCCATCCACTCAAATCATCAATTACATCCCTTCCCAGTCCATCTCCATCATCTCTAAGCTTCAAAACCCATCACAAACACACAAAATTACCATTATTGAACCCCAATTTTCCATCCATCATTCCAATCATGAAAGAGGAGTTGCAATGGAAATTTTTTTTTGTTCTCGGTTGTTTGTTTTTGGGTTCCTTTGTATCATTGTAGATTGCGGAGTGATTTTCATGTATTGAAGGAGGTTTAGAAGAATCCAAAGTCACTCATTTGAGGTGAAGGAAGTTTGTGCACACCAAGTGTTTGAGAAAATGCCAAAACCACTTTCATTTCTCCATAGAAGAAAAATAGTGTATCAAGGGGTAGTACACCAATGTCAAGGTCTGAAAATCCTCAAGGTTCCTATTCAAAGTGGCTGAGACTACAACAGGAGTTCATTTTTCCCAACTCTCTCTATTGCCCTTTTACTTTATTGCTTTCTTTTTCTCATTTCTATACATTTAGGACAATGTTCATCCAAAAGTTTGGGGGTGTTTATTTTGGTTTGTTTATCATGTCACACCCCACATGTTGCACATGATAGCTTTGAGGATGAAATTTTCTTGTAGTTTTATAGATGATGACTTTGTTTGATGCTTTCCAACTTACATCTTAGTTTTGGTTTATTTTGTTAGTTAGAGTTTTTGAGCTAATTGAGTTTTTCTTGGAGTAGTTATGATGTCAATGAGGACTGCAATGTTCCAAAAATAGCCTTTTCGTTTTATTATTTTACTTTATAACATTTTCTGCTATTATAAACTTTTATTTTATTTATTCGATATTTTATTGCTTTTAAGTGATAAAAATAGAGGTTTTTAAAGTGAGAATTTGCTTAGTGGATTAGTGCACCCAAAATTAAGCCCTAGTAGTTTAATGATATGTTTAGGGTAAAACACAAGTTAAATTTCAATTTTTCGGAATTTAAATGCTAAGTGAAAAATAAAATAAAATAAAAAATTAAAATTTATCAAATGAGGACCCAAAGGTCATAAATGAATAAGAGTATATGCCAAAGTAGAAATGTGATAAATTGTTGTGCAAATGAAATAGAAATTAAGGGCTTTAATGCAAAAATGGGGAATTAAGTTAAAAATGCCTTTAGCCAAACATGGCCTTGTACATGAAAATGAGATAAGACCAAATATTGTCTTGTAAAGGGGGAAGAACACATTTTGGTTTTGGGAGAGCTTAGGGCTACGGTGCTTGTGGGGGATGAAGCCAAATTTGGTTTGATTTACTCCATTTTTTTCAAGGGCCTATGTGATCAAGAAAGGAAATAAGAAGAAAGAAGATAAAGATAGTGAAGATCAAGGTTAGGAACCCTTCAAACTCCCTATTTGATTGTGTTTGGGTTTGGTAAAACCCTAATTTTGCATATATATATTTGAGTTAGAGTTCAAGCAACCTTTTTGCTTTGATTAGGGTTGATTTTGAGGAATTTTTGTATAAAGAAATTGTTGGGGTTTTAGGGGAGATGCTGTCAAATTTTTTCAGAACCATGTTTTTTTTTTGGCCATAACTTGGCCATTGCTCATCCATATTAAGTGATTAAATTTTTAGGGTAAACTAGACTTCTAGGAGAACAAATTTCCTTGAAATAAGTGTATTCAAAATTGGACCCCATTGTACCTAAAAATTCAACCAAGAGGAGCTATGTTTCTAGGAAAATTCTGGTTATGTTTTGAAAATAGAGTAGCCACGGTTGTTTATAACATATCTTGAGTTTCGGTGCTCCGAATTTGATGATTCTAATTTCTTAATAAAATAGATTTATAAAGAAAAAAATGGACTTGAAGGAAGTTGGGTAAAATATGGCTCATTTGTTCCCATAAAATTTTACAATTGAAGGTGTATCGGGTAGAAATCAACCAACCCTAACCAAAAACACTAGCATGCCATTTGATTTTCTCTGTTTGTGATGAATTTAGGGGTTGGTGAGGAAACCTAGGTGAGATCGGGATTCCAAGGATGTAGTCAAAGGAGCAACAACCTTTTGGTTTTGTTATTCTCATTTCTTATCTTATTACTGACTTTTGTATTGGATTTTTTCAAGCGAAGCTTGACTTACATGGGAAGCGCATGTACTTTGTTTTAACCATAAACAAATTTGTCTTAAGTGATTCTGAAATTGATTGCAAATGGATTGCCACTTATTTGCATGAGCGTCAAAATAATGTTTATTGGGGTATATATGTATATACAATATTGTAATTTACTATGACTGAGTATTAATGCCCTTAAGAGAGTGTTATCCGTCATATTCGAGTTAGAGATAGATTGGTATACCAATAAGGGTCAATGTAGCAGTACTAGGAACAAAGCGGAGTTACATGGTGATTCTCAATCAAGTATGATGAGAATGCTCTCGATGAGTAATACATAAAATAATTGTAAATAACCCGGTGATGTAGCGGGACCATCTTGTGTTATTAAATGTCTTTACCGACCTGTAACCAGTAGGGCTGGCCAGTGATTCCAGTATCTATGCAAAGTAATGGTTAAATTCGTTTAAGGCAAAACTTATAAGTAAATGTGTGAAATGCATAATTTTAGTTTTCAATGAAAAATTAATATATATATATATATTGTTTATTGCATTGACCATTGCAAATGTGTCAAAATGTTGTTTTCGAAAAGATACATATTTTATGTTTGATTGAAATGAGAATAGAAATGCATAGAACCACTAAGCATGAAATTGCTTAGCGCGTTGTTTTATCACGCTGATTAGTGCTCAAAAAGTGTTATTTTGAGCCTTGTTTATTACAGGCTTTTAGCACTTTTTGTGTACTAATCAGCGTAATTAACCTAATTGGCACACTAAGGTCCTTACTATTCTACTGATCGCATTTTGTGGCTAATTTTGTAGTTTTTGCAAGCTATTCCCATAGTGGTGAGTCGATCAAGCACAGGAATTCAAGTCAAACTCGGCGGTCTGGTCGAAGCTAGAAGAAAGCGAGAAAATGCATGGAAGAGTGAGCCTGGAAATTTCAGCGGGGTGCGAGGCCCCCGCAACGTCTGAAATTACGAGTTCTGAAGTACCTCTTACTACCATTATTCTGATTTACCTTACTATTCATCTGCACTTTTGAATTCCTGTTTCTTAGTTTGCCTTTTGACTCTTTTGTCACTTAGCACAGTTTTCTTCATTTTTTACCCCCATTGTAATAGTGTTTGCTATGTTATTTTGGTAATTTGTAAAGGGGGTTTGGCTATAAAAAGCCCCCGGACAAGCACTGTAAAAAAAAAAAAAAACTCCTTCATTAATAAAATTTCTTTTTGGCGGGAAGCTTTTAGCTCTCCTGCCTCTTTTCTTTTTCTCTCATTTTATGGGTAGGCAAACACCCTCGGAGGATGACAACTCGGACGATGAGTGGCTAAACCCCCTTCATCCTTGGGCAGAAGGCTGCGGAGGAGGTTCCAAAGGGATGCAGGGTTTCTCACAATTTTAATGCAGGTGATTGTTGTCATTTTGTGTTTCCTCTCAACGATAGGTTCAAATCCCTTCGATGCATCTTGAATGACCTATACTGGGCAACCTTTTAGGGTTCAGTGGATTCTTATTGCTAGATCCACTTAGATTCATTAGTTTCCCTGGCTTTAATCCGCGGGATTCTTTTATATATATATATATATATATATATTTTTCTACAGGTAACCTACAACAAGCTATATAATAGCCTCATTCACGCATACTTACGTGTCACTTAATTATCAAGAAATGACACATAACAGTACCTCTTATTCAAGACTCTAGTAATTAGTGCAATGATCAACTTTTCAGAAACTATGTGGGCACCAAATTCCATCCACATGCATATGATTAGATTCTAGACTAATTGAGATTTCCATAGAGTCCAAGAACGTACAAAACGGACTTCGGACGAGGACGTTATGGTCATCCAAAGTTGACGTTGCCGAGCTCATTCCCTAGATGAGGTTGGCTCGGCAAAAGGAGGTCAACTCGGCCATAAGAGGTCAGCTCGGCTATATTTGAGCACCAAATGTCATCCACAGGCATGTGGTCAGATTCTAGAGTCAAGGAGCTTTCCATAGAGTCTAAGAACACCTGAAACGGACTACGGACGAGGAAGTTATGGTCATGAGTTGGCGAGCACCACATGAGCAACAAGCGAGCATGCCCAGGCAGACGGGTACCTACTATCTTTCGCCACTTTCAAACACAATATGAACTCATATTGTGTTGAGCCCACCTCTGAATGAATTCAGACTCAAAGAGCTTTCCATGCAACAGTAAGCAGACCAGACAGCGAATATAGTCGTCAGTTAGCCTGATCTAGCTCATTCCCTACTGAGCTCGGCCAGAAGAGCCTAGCTAAAGGAGGTCAGCTCGGCCTCACACTACTCATCCTGTGAGATTTATTTACACCTGGCTCATCCTGTTGAGCTCAATGTCTGCAGACTCATCCTTGCTGAGGAGCATTTACCTGACTCATCCTGCGGGCTCGGCCACACACGGCTCATCCGCCCAGGCTCGACCGGAGAGGGTCGAGCTCATTCAAAGGCAGCCGGAAGGAGGTCGGCTCGGCCCGGAAGGGTCAGCTCCTAAGGGTGGCTGACCAGAAGAGCTCAGCTTGCCCAAGAGGCAGCTCAGCAGAAACTCAGCTCTGCCCAAAGAATCAGCTCAGCAGAGCTGACACACAGCTCATCCTCTCAGACCCTTTCAAGTGAAAAAGCCATAACTTGGTATGTAGAGCTTCGATTTGGATGATTCTAAAGCCTACATCAAGATTACTGATGGCTTTACAATATACCAGAAGGCAACAGGGCCAAATTCCCTTTACTTCCCAAAAATCAGTCTTAAAGTCCAGATAATACATTGGATCAAAATAGAGCGACTTCCTATGGTTTAGAGACGCAGCCAGAAAAACATCCCCTCAAAGCAAGACATAGCTTTACCAGAATATATTAAACATATATTCGAGTTTAGTACAATTTATTTATCACAAGTACAAAAAGATCCAAACAATTCAATTTAAAACAAAAACAGATTTCTACCAGAAATTTACAAAATACACAATAAATGTCTTATATCTTCTCTCAACTAAGAACTCATGAAGGTTCCTTTACTCTGTGGTAGCCTCAGTACAGAAAATATTACTACACAATGAGTGAAGCTATACCCAGTAGAAAGTACTCTACAAAGCGCTACTCCACCTAATTACACATGCAATGACATAATCCATAAAATCATTCACACACATTCATATAAAATATTCATCTCTATATGAGATATGTATATCATAGTCACTCACTTGTTTGTCTCATACATGCAATTTTCAATATTATGTAAAGCTAGTTTCAAAAACAAAGAAACTTTTGTTTTTTGAAACCCTTGAAGCAAACCTCGATATCGGACAACCCTAGAATATTTACATTTGGACAACCCTGCGAATAGTAAACCACTGGACAACCTCTGAGTATCGAACCAC
Source organism: Tetrastigma voinierianum (assembly GCA_016808115.1). NCBI lineage: Eukaryota > Viridiplantae > Streptophyta > Magnoliopsida > Vitales > Vitaceae > Tetrastigma > Tetrastigma voinierianum. The sequence goes on from JAEQBH010000463.1 coordinate 829,029, forward strand.
TGGACCATCTCAGGGAACCCTTGATGGGGACAGCCACTCCATTAGGTTCATTGGACAGAGCCCAAACCTCCGATATAATTTATTGATAACCCTCCAATCACCGCATCGGACAACCCTCCGAATACCCATTTTATTCATGCACTCACACCCGATTCACGCGATGACCTGCACATGCAATGATAATGTCATCAGATAAATATCTCATGTTACATACGCGGAACTACGTAACACTCATATCACATGCTTCACACCAAGCATCACGTTAGTATATAATTTCACGCGCCATATATTAACATCATTTTCACACAACTTTGATGTTATTTAAACAAGCAATAACACACAAACTGGATTTCAATCTCCATACTCATAAAATAGCATGCACAATACACAACCAAGATCATCCCGCCAAATCTCAACCATAAGATAACACCGCCTTAATCAGCCTGAAACTACACGCACTCAGAAACCTATCCCAACCAACAACAATTTCTATCTAAAGTATTTCTTAAACCAGCCCACTTGACGGCTAATCCTCATACGGCCATTTCATGGCTCTTAAACAAAGACTAACCAGTGAGAGAACCCCACCTCGAAGTGCGTATCTGCTCACGCAACTCCTTATTTGTTAATCGATAACCGTGGTTCCTTCCGTTCCGTTGTGTTTCTTCTTTCTTTTCTTTTTCTTTTTCTCTTTTCTTCTCCCTTTTTCTATCCTTTTCCACCAAACAAAATTGCTTTAGGTGGAGAATACTTATCTAGGTGTAGAACACCTCTTCCTTCTCTCCTCATGAAACATAGCATTCCACATGTCATTCATGCCCACTTTCCCACCACTATCCTCTCATGCAAGATATAAGTGTGACACTTAGCTTCCACTTAAGTGCCAAGTGTCCTCTCCTTAGGTGCCATATGGCATGTATCTTCATGCCACGTGTCACCCTCTAATTCGTCAGCTAGTCTTGAAATACATGCAATTTTGACCTTCTCGGAATTCAACGAAATTTGACTATGTACCTAGATTTCTCGAGATGAACTCAACGGTATGACCCGCGTCGTCATCCAAGATCCAGAGAAATTCCCAGGTTTGCAACCCGTGTCTATCATTTTACTTTATCCGGGGTCTCACATCCTTCCCCCTTAAAAGAATTTCGTCCCAAAATTCACACACCCATATACATACAAACACATGCATATGTAACAGTCATTTAAATGCCAAATGACTAAACCTGCACTGCACTCCTCCGTCCCTCAAAGAGAAAGGATATCCGCACGCATTGTGTCCTCACGCTCCCATGTTGCCTCCTCCACTTCAGGTTGCCACAACACTTCACTAGCCTCACAAATTTCAGGTATGAAACCTCGCTTCTTACTTATCCACACGCACTGTGTCCCTCCTCGAAGGTCCCATCTGCATAAACAATAAGCTCGCCCTAGTCCACTACATGAGCTGATCCGGAGGTACTCCCGAGCATAGGAGACATGGAATACCATGGACACCCGATAAACCTCGACTCAGAATGCTAATCGACATGTAATCGCCCACCCTCGAAAATTCGAAGGGGCCCAATAAACCCTGGGCGATACCCGCTTGCCAAATCGACACCACCTCTCTTAGCATTACCCAAGAAGACATGATACCCGCCTCAAACTCTAGAGGTCGTCGCCACTTATCGGTGTAACTCTTCTGTCGGCTTTGAGCAGTGAGAAGGCGTTTCCGTGACCCACTTTCTCGACATGGCCTCCCATATAAGGCCTCATAGGGTGCCATCTGTATGCTTACCTGATAACTGTTGTTGTAGGCAAATTATACTAAGGGAAAATGCTCTTCCTAGATACCCTTGAAATCTAGGACACATGCTCCAAGCATGTCCTCTAAAACCTGTATAGTCCTTTCCGACTGACTATCTGTATGTGGATGAAAAGCGATGCTCATCATCAACTCAGGTCCCTACGGCCTTCCGAAATTCTTCCCAAAAGTGTGTCATGGAACTGATCTCTATCCCGATACGATGGATACCCGGTAATCTACGTAACCTAACAATCTCTCCTATATACAACACGCAGTAATTCCCTCCAATGTAGCTCATCCGCGACAGCCTAGGAATGTGTCGACTTAGTGAGCCTGGGCAGACTATGACCCACACCGCATCATGTCTACGCGATGTTCATAGGCTGAGTCAAAGTCCATCAGGACATGCCCTACCACTCCGCTTACTCCAATGGCCGGAGTAGCCCAAGAGGCCTCCTCGTGCTTCCTAGCTTTACCGCCGACAAGTGAGACACCGTCGAATGAAATCCTCAACGTGTCTCTTCATCACGCCCACACATCGCCGACAAAGATCCGGACACTGCGCCACTGATGCACCGCAAACGAGCAACGGAACTCTGAGATATCCTTCAACTCTATCAATCGGGAACCACAACGCGCCCTTTCGCATCAAGATCGCCATCGCTGTGGATAGCCCAACCTTCATCACCCATACCCGATCAGTATTCTAGCCCGATGGACACTACCCCGGCCCTATCCCCTGAGACTCAATCACCCTACTCAGTAGGGAAGGCATAGCCACTAAACTTCCCATAACACCTTGAGTCTGATCATTGTATCATAACCTGAACTGTCCCATAGTCTCAATCATCTGCCACTCCCGGAAGCCATACTCAGCCAAGACTCCCGTGATTCGACTTAGTGCATCGCTCACCACGCTTCGCTCTTTACCGGATGGTAATGCAAAGTGAAGTCATAATCCTCTAGATATTCCATCCATCTACATTGCCTCATGTTGAGGTCCCGCTATGTAAAGATATACTTCAGACTTTTGTGGTCTAAAAATACCTCGAATTGTTCCCCATATAGATAGTGGCACCAAATCTTCAAGGCAAAGAAGATGGATGCCAACTCCATGTCATGTGTAGGGTAATGTTGCTCGTGATTCTTCAACTGTCGAGAACCATAAGCCACTACCCTCCCGGACTGCATCAAGACACATCCCAGTCCATACTTCGAAGCATCACAATACACTGAGTACTCTTGTCCCCTTTCCGAGACTACCAGAATAGGAGCTGAAGTAAGCCTCCGTTTCAATTCATGGAATGCCCTCTCACATGAGTCATTCCACTCAAACTTGACCTCCTTCCTAGTCAACTTAGTCATAAGTGCTGCTAGCCGGGAGAAATCCTCAATGAACCTCCTGTAATATCCAAATTAATCCCAAGAAACTCGCTGTATTCAAGACCGACTTCGCCTCTAACTCATAACAATTTCTTAACCTTCTCAGGGTCTACTGACACACCTGAAGCCGACACAACTTGTCCTAGAAATCTCACCTCAATAAGCCAAAATTCACACTTGCTGAATTTGGCATACAACTGATGGTCTCTCAGGGTCTGGAGAATGACCCTCAAGTGATCTTCATGATCCTCCTCTGTCTCGGAGTAGATCAAGATATCGTCCACGAAAACTACCACAAACCGGGACGCAAGAGGGGGCGTGGAAGAATTCTACGATGAGATCCATGAATGCCGCTGTGCATTCGTCAATCCGGAAGGTACCACCGTGAACTCAAATGCCCATACCACATTCCCGAACACCGCCTTGTGTGATATCCGTCTCCTAACTCTCAAATACTTAGTACCCGTGCGAGATTCATCTTGTGAGTACACCGCACCCCTCTCAACCGATCAAACAAATCATCAATGCTCTGTGAATGGATACCGATTCTCGACTAGCCACCCCTCGTTCAACTATCCGTAGTCAACGCACGAAAGGTCTTATCCTTTTTCAAGAATGTAATCTGAGCGCCCCACTGTGAAGTGCCCTGGGCCTAATGAAATCCTCATCTAAATAATCTCCGTGATCCTGACCTCGAGTTCTTGCAACTCAACCGGGCGCCTATCCTTTCTGCGGAGTCATGTAAAGTGGGCCGACGCATCAGGTGTAGCTCAATGACAAAGTCTACATCCCTCTAGGGAGGTAATCCCTGTAACTCGTTCGAAAAAACATCCTCAAACTCACATACCACCCAAGGTAGACTAAAACCCTGTCCTGCCTCGTCCTCCACAGTAAGGCTTACTAGCCAACCTATCAACTGTCCATGCCACCTAGAGTCATACACGGCCCGAGGTACAACATCATGCTTATCCCCTTGAAATGTAATACGAATACCATTTTGTGTGTAAGCAGCAACCCTCCTACGATCACAATCAATGACGACCCGGTGTGCCGTCAACCAATCCATGCCAAGAATGACATCAAAGTCCGATGTCCATAAACTCAAGATCCACCGTGAGTAGAATCCCAGAGATCTCTAACTCACAATCCCGACATATCTGATCAATCCTCATCCTAATTCCTAGGGGAGAACTCACATGTAGCAACTTTTCCAAGGATTCAACCTTTAAGCCGAGAACATTCACATAAGATGCAACAATAAATGAATGAGATGCACCAAAATCAAACAATACTCTTGCCCTTAGGCGCGAGAGTAGAAGCATACCTAGGCAACTCGACTCTGACCAGGTCTGGTCTGTGGTGCAAGGCAGTAACACGCCCCGGGTCCCCAAAGTCCAGCCCGTGGTCCCCGCCCGACCCACCCACGCCCGCCTCTCGTCTATGCGAAACAACCTGCCCGTGGTCGCACCTCGACCGATATATGTTCTCGGCCATGCTAGGTAAGAAGGAACATACTGGTGGTCTCGAGTGTGTCCTGATCGATGACTGACTGAGGTGTCCTAGCGACCTTAGATCTCGCTTCCGTGGGCAATCCAAATTTCATATGTCCAGCGTTACGGCAATGATAATATGTCATCAATCTCACTACCTAGGAGCCCAGACTGGGCCGCCCTCGAATGTCACGGCCTGCCTTGAAACCCCGTGGAACAAAATCCTCGCTTCTTTCCGAGTCGAATAAGGCCGACCTCCACAAGTATCACCGCGACCCGCATCTCGAATGCTCCGCACGTCTATCTCTCTCTACGGCCAAAGCCGTCCTGACCATAGAATCCATGTCTTGCAGGAGAAGTCCCACAATCTTGCTTCGGATGGACAACTTCAAACCATCCTCGAATTTTCTCACCTTGGCCATGTCTAAGGCCACATAATCATCCCCGAAACGTGCTAACTGTGTAAACTTAGCCACGTACTCGAGTACTGTCATCGTCCCCTGTTTCAACTCAAGGAACTCCCGGGCTTTTGCATGTCTAGCAGATGCTGGGAAAACTTACCCATGAAGAGCTCTTTAAACTCCTCCCATGTCATTTCCTCCAAATTTCTTGAGGCTTTAACACAGTCCCACCATACCTGGGACTCACCCTAGCTTCGAAATGTAATAGCCTCGATTGTGAACATCGAGGTAACTCCATAGCCTCCAAAACTCTCTCAACCTATCGAAACCAATGGTCTGCCACCATCGGGTCCTCTCCTCCCCTAAATGCTGGAGGATGATGTGCCATAACCTCTGGAGGTTATTCAGTCCTCCCTATCTCCCAGCTGCACCAGCCTATGCAATGGCAGCAGCTGCAGCACCCATGGCCTCTACAAAGGCCTGTTGATAAAAAACAGGTGGTGTGCCTCGTGGGCAACCCCTTCGTCCCCTTCCTTGACTTGCCATCTACATATATAAAATAGCAATATATTTATTTTTTTATTTTTTTATTTTTTTCCGAACCCCTATGGTTAACTTCTCACCCTAGTGTTCAATACTTCCTATATACTATCTTTTCACTGCTATTATAATTCACATAATATATAGCATAATATCATGCAACAATTCATCGACGTGACAATGGATGCATGATCTAAACCCATGCCCATTTAACCCAAGGTAATCGTGTACCTAAATTTTCCTTATACCTAACTATTACTGTTAGTATCAAGCTTTCAACACTAGGTATTTATAAACCTATGCTCTGATACCAAGCTGTGACACCCCAAATCACAGGGGTTTGATTTTTATATATATATTATTTTTTTTTCCACAGGTAACCTACAACAAGCTATATAATAGCCTCATTCACGTATACTTACGTGTCACTCAATTATCAAGCAATGACACGTAACAGTACCTCTCATTCAAGACTCTAGTAATTAGTGCACTTAGTGCAATGATCAACTTTTCAGAAACTATGTGGGCACCAAATTCCATCCACATGAATTTGGTTAGATTCTAGACTCAGATAGATTTCCATAGAGTCCAAGAACACGCAAAACGGACTTCGGACGAGGAAGTTATGGTCATTCGAAGTTGGCGCTGCCGAGCTCATTCCCTAGACGAGGTCGGCTCGGCCAAAGGAGGTCAGCTCGGCCATAAGAGGTCAGCTCGGCTATATTTGAGCACCAAATGCCATCCACAGGCATGTTATCAGATTATAGACTCAAGGATCTTTCCATAGAGTCTAAGAACACCTGAAACGAACTGACGCAGGTGCTATGGTCATCCGGTCAGCGCCTACATGAGCAACGACTGACTTGCAGAACCGACAGGTACCTACTATCTTTCATCACTTTCGAACACAATATGAACTCAGAGTGTATTGAGCCACATATGGATGGATTCTAGACTCAAAGGGCTTTCCATAGAGTATATGAACGTGCGAAACGGAGTTGGGACAAAGAAGTTATGGTCATCCGAAGTTGGCATAGCCGAGCTCGTTCCCTGCTGAGCTCGACCATAAGAGCCCGTACCTAAAGAAGGTCACCACTTCACACAACTCATCCTGTGTTATTACTACACACAACCATCCCCTGGTCGAGCTTCACACACAAACTTCATCCCACTCGAGCCCTGGCCAAGAGGTCGGCCTCATTCCAAGAGAGCTCGTCGTAAGAGGCCTCACCACCTCAAGAGGTCGGCCTTGGTTGGAAGTGGGCCGCCCACCCCAAGAGGTCGGGCCCTCCAAGAGCCTCGCCTATCTCTAAGAGGCCTGGGCCGCCTGCACAGCTCGGGCCCGCCTAAAGAGGCCTGCGTAAGAGCTCCTGCCACACACCATCCTCTCAAACCCTTCCGAGTAAAAGGCCATAATCATTATGAGGTCCACCTGATGATTCAAAGCCTACATCGTTTACTGACGTGGGGTTACAATATACCATAAGGCAATAGGGCCAAATTCACTTTAATTCCCAACAAAAAATCAGTCTTAAAGTCCGGATAATACATAGGATCAAAATAGAGCGACTTCCTATGGTTCAGGAGCAACCAAACATCCCCTCAAGGCAAGACACATCCCTTACCAAATTGTATTAAACATATAACTGAAGCGACTACAATTTATTTACATAACAAGTACAAATTTTGACAACAAGCTCGCTTTAAAACAAAACCCGGTTTTCTACCTAGAAATTCTTACAAAAAGAACACACAAGCCATCTTTGACCTTCTTCTCAACTAAGACCTCATGAAGTGCCTTCGTGTACCCTCCAGACTGAAAAATATTTTTCCCATTAACTAAGTGAGCTATGCCCAAGAGAGAAAGTCTCTTACAAGGCTACTCCCACCTCTAAGTGCACATGCAATGGCATACCCATAAAAATTATTCCTACACTAATATCCATAAAATATGCATATATTCTATATGAATGTCTATGTCATGCCCAGTCCTCACCGACTCTCTCATACATGCAATTTTCCATGTATGAGAGGGGTAACTAGTTTCAAAACAAAAGCTTTTGTTTGAAACCCACCGAACAACCTCTCTCTTACATCGACAACCCTTTGAATATTTTACACACTTCGACAACCCTCCGACAGTAAACCACTGACAACCCCTCCCGAGCATCAACTAACGGACCATCTCTCTGAGAACTTTATTGACAACCCTCCGATAGAGTTCATCGGACAAACTCCGATATAATTTACTAGACAACCCTCCGAATCACTCGCATCGGACAACCCTTCACACCCATTTTATCCATACTCACACCCGATTCACGCGATGACCCGTGCACATGCAATGATAATGTCATTGCATAATATCTCATGTTACATGCATGATGGGAACTACATGCAACACTCATAATACATGCTTCACACTAAGCATCACGTTAATATATAACAAGCATGCATATTAACATCATTTTCTTACACAACTGCATGTTATTCAAACAAGCCAATAACACACAAAACTAGATTTCAATCTCCAAACCTCGTAAAACAAAGATGCACAATACACAACCAAGATCATCCTACTCGTGATCCTAAACTACAAGATAACAATAAGTTCCGTGAACTCCAGTTTAAAACTACACAGACCTAGAAACCGGCCCCAATTCAACACAACAATTTCTATCGAAATTATTTTAAACTGTAGCCCACAACTCGGCTAACCCTCATGGCCATGTCATGGCTCTTAAACAAAGACTAACCAGTGTAGGAGAGAACCCCTACCTCTCGAAGTGCAGATTCGTTCACAGCTGCAACTCCTTTATTTGTTAATCAGATAACTGGTGGTTCTCTTTCCTTCAAGCAATTCTTTTCTTATTTCTTTCTTTTTCTTTTTCTCTTTTATTCTCCTTTCTTTTTCCCTTTTTTCTCTCCTTCCAATCGAACAAAATCGCTTGTGGAGAACACTTATCTGGGCCAGAACACCCTTCCTTCTCTCCCTCATGACACATAAAGCATTCCACATGTCATCTCATGCCCACTTTCCCACCACTATCCTCTCATGCAAGATAGAAGTGTGACACCTGGGCTTCCACTTATGCCAAGTGTCCTCCTCAAAGAGATGGTATGCATCTTCATGCTAATGGTCACCTCTTATCTCGTCCGCTTAGTCTCGAATACATGCAATCTCGACCTTCCTGAATTCGACTAAATTCGACTATGTACCTAGATTTCGCGAGATTAACTCAACGGTAATGACTCCACGTCACATCCAAGATCTGTGAGAAATTCCTGCAAGCCATAACCCATGTCTATCTTTTTACTTTATCCGGGGTCTCACATGCCATTTATTAGTCACTGTAAGATGGGTCAAGGAGATAGGTTTCAATGACTGAGGCCATTAACGTTGAATAAATGCCATATTTCAAAAGGAAATTTATTAGGGTTCAGTTTTTATTGCCACATGAAGATCCGGTTCGAGAAATGACTATAGGTCATCCTCCCCAACGCGACGAAATGGACCCGAGAACCCCTCAATGACCTCTAGAACCCAAATCCAAAGCACTCTCATACTCCCTCAAGGATACTTCTTTACATTTTATTTTATTTAAATTTCAGTTTTCCAAACAATACCCCTCATTGTTTTTATCACCACCTTAAAATCCAAATGAAATTCACCTTTTTGAGCTCACTGTAAATCATTTGTGCGAAAAAAACCCATCCTTTAGTTCGACTATAGAGCCACTATGCTGCAGTAGTAGAAGGTATAGGTTTATAAATGTTGTTGGCTCGGAGCTGCCTAGCTACACGTTTACGTGCCAATCAAAATGGCGTCGTTGTCGGGGATGGTGCCTTAGTGCATTTGATGAGCTGTTGAACACTTGTGATCCTCATCACAAGTTCTGGTAAATTTTCTTTTATCATTTTACTTTTAGTTTTTTTTTTTTTTTTTTTTTTGTTAATTCATTTCACCGCGTAGGATCGTTTACCGCCGGGTGTTTACCCCGCTTTTGCCATAGAATCCATGTTTCGGTGGATTAGAAATCTAGAAGGCAAGTTGATTAAAGTCAGTTTTCTTCAAGAGCCCAATTCTGAATTGAATATTAGTTTGAGGCCAAAGGAACATTTAGAGGAAGAGCAACACTGTCAGAACCCAATGGAGAGAAAACCTAATGCATAGAGGTCCATGAGGGACTATATAAACTCTCCATGGGTGAGTGCACCCTCCTACATGGTTCCTATAGCTACTATACCATATGGCAGTACTTACAACCCTAGTTGGGGGAACCACCTAAATTCCTTATGGGAACCAAGACCTCCATAGTATGCACCTCCTGCTTCTCCATATTATCCTTCAACTCCTTAGCCACCACAACCACCACAGTTAACTTCTTCAGTTGAGCAAGCAATATTGAACTTAGGCAAACTGGTGTATACTTTCATAGAGGAGCAGAGGGCAAGGAACGGCCTAGGCCAATCGTAAAATTCGACACAATGGAGAGCCTCCCTAAACAAAAATTAGATGGGCTTCAAAGTGAAATCGACGGGAATTGGACAGTCCTACTGCATCTACTTCAAGGCTCACCAATCGCCAAAGATATTCACCAAGATGAAGTGAATCCAGAAGAAGAGTGTCTGATTGACACCACAATGGAGGAGCAATGTAAACAGCAAAATGAAGCTATCTCCCCATTGCTGACTGAGGAGGGCAGTAGAAAGAAAGCAGGGGAAGAGCTCCAAAAGCTTATCCTTCAACCAATCCCCATAAAATTGGGATCCTGGGGCAACACTTATCCAACCCAAAAATGCCCCACTCGGCTGCACACATCCTGCCTACAACTGCACCACATGCAACACCTGAAACACCTACTGCAAAGGTCATCCCATCTCCACTACCTATGCTGCAAAACTTTAGGAAGTTAGTGGCCTCTGTTCAAACCTTTGCCACTACATCAAAGACATTGGTAGCTACTTATGTTGCGTAAGTACAATGATGGCTCGTGTTTGTCTGCACTCAGAGCACCGAACCTCAAGATTTCTATTAAGCTCCACTAGTTTCAATTTCCAAAGGCTCGAGAACCGGCTTGGGAGGAGGGGCTGGCTCAATATCCCCACTTTGTTTTGATTTTCCTCACATTTATTTTATTTTATTTTTGGTTTATTTGATTTTTCTTAGATTTTCTCTTAATTTTAATTTAATCTGCTTTCAATCTTATTTTTTTATTTTCACATTTTTCTAATTTCTTCCGTGTTTATTTTGCGCTTGGGGTCAAAATTTTGAAGGTGAGAGAAGTTAAGGAGCAAATTCTTGAAGTTGTGGTCACAGCGCCAATAAGAATCGCGTAATGTAAATTTCGCAAAGCACTTAGCAAAGCAAGTGCATTTTAACAAAACCGCAGAAGACAAAATATAAACACTATGTATGAACAAAGTTATAAAAACAAACTTACTATTATCTTTTTCCTATATATATATTTTAAAAAAATAAAAATCGCATGTACGGACCTGCAAAATTTCGCAAGTTGCGAAAATTCGCAACTACCTACAACACCCCCATTTTGTTTTGCCCATAACTTTTTCATCCGAACTCCGTTTTAGGCGTTCTTGGTACCGTTGGAAAGCTTAGAGAGTGTAGAATCTAAATATAACCAGAAAGAAAACTTTTGAAATTTGTATAAATGAAAAATTTTCAAAATGCTCCAACTGGTCACTTTTTTTCTCTCATTTCCTTCTTTCAACTTGTTCATTTGAAGCTCAAACGGAGTGAATAAGGTATCGGTGGAAAGCTTGTGAAGTCTCCTATCCAAAAAAAGGTACATCTCATCAAGAAGGTAACACTTCCTTCCCTAAATTTCCAATCCGGGCCCCATTGCGAACATTGAGACATTTGGTTGGGGGGAGAGTTAGCGAAGGAAGTGGCATTTATTTTGTGTTTGTTTCCATTTTGAGCAAGCCTATTTTGTTCAATTTAATGACTTTATATTTAATTTTATTTTGTATAGTTGTTTGTTTTGTTTGTGAAGTTGTTAGTTTGTTTTTGAAAAGCTAAAAATTTAGTCACATTTCTTTTTATACATACTATACAACTCACTTTTCAATTCTAAAATTGCACCAATTTTTACACCCATTTATTTTTTGTGTTTTGCCTAGCATGCAGTTCAAAAAATTGAAACATTGTCCAATTCTTTTGATGTTAGATTGGTTCCATGCATAATTGAGTTGATCAGTTGAATTCTGGTCGCTTTCAACCTTTTTCTTCCACCTCTAGCTAATCACACATCGTACACCTAGTTTCAAATAAGTCAAAACCGCTCTAACCTCCTAAACTTTGCAAAACCTACCCTAGTTTCGTTGACTACCTTTAATAGGTTAAGGAACCCTATGAAAAGAAGGTCAATGAGTCTTCCAAAATAAAAAGATGAGAAAAACAAAAAGAAAAAGAAAAAGGAAAGAAAAAGAAAAAGATGAAAATTGCAATGCTTTGCCTTGAAACACGAGCACCCGGGCCCGAGGGGTATGGCGAAGTCTTGAAGCCCGCGTCCCGAGCCAACCGGGTCGGGAATCACCGACTTTATGCTCTCTACATGGGTAGATGGGTGAGGTTTAAAGTGTCAGAGGTTCCCGAGTCTCGAAATCATCTAAGTCCGGTGAAACCCGAAGAGTTAGTGGTCTTAAAGATTCTTATGACTCGTGCCCTAAGCCTTAATCGTCAGAAGTCATCTGCATCCCCATTACATGGACTATGAGGTCGATTCCTCAAAGATTGCACCCCTACAACACAAAAAAAGTTGTGGAATAAGAGTGGACCCTGATCTATTTAGGTTAGTTAGTGTCCTATGTGGATAAAGAGTTTTAGTCGGGGGAGAGTACGCTTGAGCGCTTTATCGTCGAGAACCCCATCAAATAAACACTTAGGTTTTCAAAGTGAGTCTCGATTGATTTACCAAGAGGGAGGCCTTTGATACCAATTCTGTATAGCATTCATTCGTGTGATAGTTATCAAGGGTTTCAATGATTCCCTAATGAGGGTTGTGCATTACTCATCTCACACCCTTTTGGAAATACCCATTTTGTGAAACATAATTTTGACATCATTTGCATGCTCTTATTTATTTTTCATCGCTAAGGGATCAGCAATGTGTAGGTCAGTGGATTTCTAGTGCTCAAAAAGTGTTATTTTAAGCCCTGTTTATTGCAGGCTTTGAGCACTTTTTGTGTACTAATCATCGTAATTAACCCAATTGGCACACTAAGGTCCTTGCTACTCTACTAATCGCATTTTGTGGCTAATTTTGTATTTTTTGCAAGCTATTTACACCAAAATTGTTGAGTCGATCCAAGCATGAAGAATTCAAGTCAAACTTAGCAATGCAGATCATAAACTAGAAGAAAAGAAGAGCAGAAAATGCATGGAAGATTGGAGCTATAGGAAATTTGGCAGGGCTGTAAAATTTTCACAACCTGCGAATTTTCGCAGGTTGTGAAATTGCCTCCTGTTGCAACTGTTCACCAGTTTTGCCACTATTCATCCTGCACTTTTGAATTCCTGTTGCCCATTTGCCCTTTTTGAATATTTTGTCACCTTTTTGTTTTCTTCATTTTCCCCCCCATTGTAATAGTGTTTGCTATGTTATTTTGGTAATTTGTAAAAGGGGTTTGGCTATAAAAAGCCCCCAGACAAGCACTGTAAAACAAAAAGCTCCTTCATTAATAAAATTTCTTTTTGGCGGGCAGCTTTCAGCTCTCCTACCTCTTTTCTTTTTCTCTCACTTTCTCTCATTTTCTCTTATTTTCTAGGTATCCAAATACCCTCGGAGAATGACAACTCGGAGGATGAGTGGCTAAACACTCTTCATCCTTGAAGACGAAGGCTATTGGAGGAGGGTTCCAAGGGTTCTAAGGGTTTCTCACAGTTTCAACGTAGGTGATTGTTGTCGTTTTTGAGTTTCATCTAAACCAAAGTTCAAATCCCTTCGATGCATCTTGAATGACCTGTGCTTGGCAATCTTTTAGGGTTCAGTGGATTCTTATTGCTAGATCCATTGAGATTCATTAGTTTCCATTTATTAGTCACTGTAAGATGGGTAAAGGAAATAGGTTTCACTGACTAAGGCCATTAACGTTAAATAAATGCCATCTTTCAGAAGGAAATTTTTTAGGGTTCAGTTTTTATAGCCACATGAAGTTCCGGTTTGAGAAATGACGCTATAGGTCAGCCTCCCCAACGCAACGAAATGGACCGAGAACACCTTAGTGACCTCTAGAACCCAAATCCAACAGCCTGACACTTCAAGGATACTTCTTTTACATTTTATTTTATTTAAATTTCAATTTTCCAAATAATACCCCTCATTGTTTTTATCACCACCTTAAAATCCAAATGAAATTCACCTTTTTGAGCTCACTGTAAATCATTTGTGTGAAGAAAACCCATCCCTGAGTTCGACCCTAAAGCCACTATATTGCAGTAGCTAATTTAGCATTAGAAGGTATGAGTTTATAAATTTTGTTGGTTGAACTGCTAGCTACACATTTACGTGAATCAAATGGCGTGAGTCACCCAAGTGAATGGGGCAAGATCCAAGAAGCCGTAGAGCCGGGTCATCATCGAATCTGAATTATAAGTAAATGCTCCGTCTCATGCATACATTTCATTTCAAAGAAAAAAGAAACATGCAATTGTTTTGCATTGAAAACAAAGATGTATAAATCTTCATGAGAAGAGTATATTTTGACTTATGTTATGACATGAACTAAAATGTTTTGTAAATGATTTAAAAAGGGCAAGAAATGCCATCTTTTATAAATGTGGGAATTGAGTAAAAGATGGGCTCTCTACCATGATTGATGTATATTTTTATATATATAATGCGTATTAATAATGAGATCATATTCTCATACATGCATAAATGTGATTTAAATGGATATTAAATATCCCATCGAAAATAAGTACATGAAATGTGTCTTCCAGATAAATGGATTTAGTGGTCCTTGTCCCGGTCGGTCCAGCGGAAGTCGCGTCGGGTTGGAGTTGAGGGGAGAGGGAGTGGTGACATTTATTTTGGTATAAGAGCTTCAGTTTAGGCGATTCTATAAATTGATTTTTAAAATTGTGTGTGACATGCATTGCATTTGCATATAAAAGGATGATGTGACTATGATGCGGATCTTATAGGTCTTAATAGGTTATTCATGGAAAATTCAGGCCCCAATAGGGTCAGAGGTTGATTAGTGCCCAAAAAGTGCTATTTTGAACCCTATATTACATAGGTTTTGAGTGCTTTTTACTTGTATTGTCATGTCATTATACTGGTGAAGTGTTAAAGTCTTCTTAGTATCGCTAATATAGTTTAGAGGTTATTTTTGGTTGTTTGCGGTTTTTGGTGTGCTGAGAGTTCGATATCGAGACATATGATGAATCATGAAGATTGAACCCAATTGTCAACCATCGATCATACAATCGAGAGAATGAGCAAAGTGAGAAGAAAAATCAATGCGATGGGAGGCGAGGCAATGCGGAGTGAGAGATTAGCAATTACGAGATTTATTTAGTTGCGAAATTCCCCTGATGGGTTAATTTCGCGACCTTAGCGAGTGACAATTTTAGCTAGACCCCGAAATTTTCGCTAAAGCACTATTCCTAGCGAAATTTCCGCGTTTTAAACCACTCACAAGAATTTAAGCTAAGCTAGCCAAGAATTTCGCTATCGCGAAATTGCCGAGTTCTAGTGAAATTTCTGTTTAAGCTGCTCTCTTGGTGATTTCACTACCTGGCGAATTTTAAGCTACCTAACAAGGCCCCACATGCGCAAGCGAAATTCCACTTTGCCTTGTCTTTGTAATTAATCTGGCAGACTACGAATTTTGGTGTATTACTCCTTGTCCACTAAATTTAGCCAAATTGTTAGGCTTTATGGTATTACTCATACATTGGGTGGCCTATATAGGCCTCCATTTTGTAACCTAAGCGACAAGTTGAGGAAGCAATTTTGGCAAGTTTTTATTTTCTAAATATCTTTCGTAGCTTTAGTTAGGGTTTGGTGTTTCTCTCTTCTCTCCCTCTTTCCATATTTTCTTGGCTGCCCAGACACCCCTCTTGAGGATGACAACTCAAGAGATGTGGCTAAGCCTCTTTCTTTGAAAGGAAGGAAGCTAGCAGTGGTGGGGCATATGCGAGGTTGTCCTCTTGTGTTAAGGATTACAGTCTTGTGTTTATGACCCTATCTTCTCAAAGCCCAGGAATTGAATATCATTTAATGTCATTAATTTGGCCAATACTTACCATGCTTTAGGATCTGGTGTATACTTATTGCTAGATACCTTTGTGGTTTTTCGGATGGTCTTCGACCTTTGAAATGATGTTGAATGTTAGGGTTTAAGCGTAAGGGGCCATAGATGCATGTTACCTGTGTTAACTCAAAGAGGAGTGGTTTCTAGGGTTAGGTTTGCTAGTTAAACATAGATCCGGTTGTGGCTTGGACTATAGGTTGCTTGTCATAACGCGAGGATAAAACCCGAGGACACTTGTTTGCCTAAGTTACCAAGTTAGTGACCTAAATCTTCAAAGTTAACTTTCACACATCCAGCTTTCAGTTTTTTACAATTTCTCGACGGTTAAACTACGCTTACTTTGTTTTGAAGCAAAATCAAAAGTCGAATAGAAAGCCTTATTTTTACACTTATGCAAATCATTCTAGGATGAAAACCCATCCCGTGTTCGACCCTAGACCGCTATCTTGCGGTAGCTTGACTACGGTGGAGGAGCTTTTAGGTATATAAATTTTGTTGATTCGGCTCGACTCTTGTAGCGCGAATCAAGTAGGCGCCGTTCAGGGGATGGTGCCAAACTATGTTTGTTGATAAGATTGAAGTGCCCTTTGTGATCAACATCACAAGTGAAGGTAACCTTTACCTCTTTTTGTAACCGAGTTGCAGGCGCGTGTTCATCACTTTGCGATAAGCGCACTTGCTTTTGTTTTTACAATGGTTTTTAATTTTAGCTAACAATAACCCTTTTTGTAAGTTTGTTGGTACTCTTTGTTGTCTCTGCAAAATTTTGTAGCAGTGTTTATGCTCAGGTGGGATAAAGACACATCGGGTAGACTACATAGGGGCGGTACACAACCGGCCCGGTCGATGAAGTCGGTGTACACCTTGATACCATGAATCCAACACTTTGAAACGTGAGTCGGCGAGTACCCAATGAATCCAACTGACTATAGATCGATGAGGGACCCGTCACCCTCCTAGAGTTAGTGCCCTTCTTGCATCATGCCTCCTGCTAAGATGCTTGGTGAGGCCCTACTTGGTACCCTTACTCCCCACATACCATGGTATGGAAAATGAAAATCCATACACTCATGTTAGGGATTTTGAGGAAGTATGCACAACCTTTAAGGAAGGAATGATGGACATGGATTTGCTTAAGTTAAAAAGCATTTCCACTTGACCACTGAGACAAGGCAGATTTGGTTAAACTCGCGAGGCCTAGAACCTAGAAATTGGGCTGAGCTCTGGCGGAATTCACGAAGAAATTCTTGGTCTTTCATCAAGACCCGACAATTTTGAAAAGACAAATTTACCTTTGTAGCTCGAGTGGTGAGAGGTTTTATCGGTGTTGGGGAGAGATTTATGGAGACGTGATTGCATACTTACATCATGGGTTTGATACATGGATCTTTAGTAAATCACTTCTATGATGGAATGTCCTCTACCATGAAGCAGCTATTGGAGACTATGTGTGGAGGTAGCTTTTGAGCAAAAACCGGGGATGAAGCCATGGACTTTTGAACTATGTGTTGAAACTTCAAGGCTTAGGATGAGAGAGAGCTGGAGATCGAGGAAGCTAGAAAGATCAAGGCACTTGGTGGTGGGGGGCATGTATGCACTACGGGTATACGAGAGATGAAAGCAAAGTGACCCTTTAACTAGAAGATTGGATGAAATTTGAAATGGCATCGGCATGAAATGCAAAGCGATTAATGGGTTATACGCATCCAACTTTCTTGCTTGATTTTCAATCAAATAATCACCACGAGGAACCTTGTTTAGAAATGCCCATGCCACTAAATCAAAAATAAACCACCATAGATGCTCCATATGGTATCGGTTATAAACCCTACTTGGAGAAATCACATCCAAGCAGTCATGGAAGCCAAAACCCTCTGCATATGCCCCTTCAGGAGCACAGCAGCAGTTTGATTCCACTTGATACAACAACGGCCTCCTCTGCTTCTTCTCTGTTGAGCAGGCAATCTAAGCTTAAGTAAAAGTGGTAGGCACGTTTGTAGAACGAGAAGGTCTTCAGAATAATTCAAACTAATCGAGAAAAGAGTGAAGCAATAGAAAGCTCACTAAGCGAGCGAATGATATGCGATGCGAAATTTAAACTATCCGCGAAACTATTTGCATGATGTAGAAAAAAGGGAAGGCTCCCTCGATCCATGACAACATCAAAGAGGGGCGAATGAAATATGTGACCAATGATCGAAATTCGAAGCGCGAAGTTAAGCGATGCGTGACTCTTAGAAGTGGTAGAGAATTGAAGCGGCGGATCAGGGTTACGGTAGGTCGAGATCCAGCGTGGTTGATTATCCTGAAGAAACCGATACCCCGATATGGAATAGAAGAAGATCGGTGCCCCTTCCATTTCCACAAGCTCTCAAGAAAAGAAAAGTTCAGTTAACCCAGCGGAAATGTTAAAAGTTTGCAGCGGTGAATTAATATTCCTCTCCCTTGGCGCTGATCAAAAGCGAGTCCCTTCGCAAAATTCTTGAAGGACTTATGCACAGTAAAAAGAGGTCTTAATGTGAACAAAAAGGCCTTTTTGACTGAGCAAGTGAGTGCCATCATCGAATGCAAGACTCCAGTGAAATACAAAGATCCGGGATGTCCTACAATCTCGGTTAATATTGGAGGCATTAGTGTGGAGAAAGCACTATTAGATTTGGGAGCTAGTGTAAACCTTTTGCCTTATTCAATGTACAAGCAATTGGGTTTGGGTGAACTGAAACCCACTTCCATCACACTTTCATTAGCTGATAGATCTATTAAAATACCAAAAGGGACCATTGAGGATGTTCTAATACAAGTGGACCGATTTTACTATCCAGTGGACTTTGTTGTGCTTGTCTGAGAACTGATTGCGAGTGGGACCCGACCATGTGCTAGTATTTTGGGGAGGCCGTTTTGGCCACTTCAAATGCCATAATAAGCGCGAAGCGAGGGTTATGCAGCTCACATTTGGGAATATGACCTTAGAACTCAATATTTTTCATTTTGAGTAAAAGGCATATGCACTCAGAATAATGGCCCAGTGAAAGTCGTAGTAATAGATGCGATCCTGGAAGAAACGAGCTAATGGCGGCGGGGCGAGATTTATTAACTCGAGGTATGCGAGTGTCTAGAAGTGCAACAGAACCTCAAGCATGAGTTTAGTGCAAAGGGTATTGGAGAAGAAAACGAGAAATTTTACCTCTATTAGCGGTGATGAACGAAGGGACGCAGCGACTAGAGTTGAAACCAACTCTAAATTTGAATTAAAGTATCGTTTTGGAAGAAAATGGCGTGCCGGTTGCCAATTTCCTCATTTGTTGACCCTTTCTTGCAGGAGGGGATAACTTTGCTACACCTTCTCAAAGGAACAATCGAGCATTGGGATGGAAAATTTACGATTGAAGAGGGCATAAATCCATCAAAGCGTGCCAATCCATCTATTCGAAAGAAGATGCAGAGTATTAAGGCGACCGGCCGGAGTTGAACCCGCTGCGAGAAGTAGTTCGCGTGAGGTCTTAAAATTGCTCAGAGTGGCTTCATCATTACCCGTTTACGATAGCACTTGGGTGAGTCAGGCTTCGGTGGTACCTAAGAAATCGGGGTGACTACGTGAAGAATGAAAAGGGTGAAGAATTGTCTACGGTAACTACCGGTTGGAGTGTATTATTGACTATAGGAGGCTGATGAGGTAACACGAAAAGACCACTTCGGTTGCCTTTTATTGATCGGCTCAGCAGAAAGAGCTCATACGGACACCCATTCTATTGTTTTGGATGGGTATTCGGGATATTTTCAAGCCAGATTGCTCAGAAGATGGGGAAAAGACCGCACCTTGTCCATTTGGCACGTATGTATAGGAGGATGCCTTTTGGTCTTTGCAGCGCAGAGCCACCTAGGAGATGTATGCTTAGTATGTTCGATTATGGTGGAGCGCATAATGGAGGTCTATGGATGACATCCTTTGTATATGGAGCAATTTTGAGAAGAATGTCGGCCAATCTCACGGAAGCTATCTTTGCGGTGCATAGAAAAGAACTTGGTGTAAGCGGGAGAAATGCCATTTATGGTTAACGAGAATTAATAAGGGCACATTATTTCTAGCGAGGGAATAAAAGTTGATAAAGCAAAGATTGAACTTGACTCAGCTGCTAGCCCCGACAAGTATGAAATGATTAGCGAGTTCCTTGGTAAGTACGGGGCTTACATAGGCGATTCATTAAAGACTTCTCGGTGCTAAACCTGTCTGAGCTCCTAGAAAGATGCTAAATTTGTTTGGGAGAATGCGGGATAGCTTTGAGAAGAGCTAAAATCTCATTTTGACTCTGCCCAGATGAGGTACGAGCACCTAGCGGCGATTACCTTTTGAAGTGATGATGTGTGATCTGAGTGATCTTCTTGTAGGAAGCGTACTCGACGAGAGAGAAGATGGGAAACCTCATGTGGTCTATTATGCGAAACAAAACCTTGGATGAAGCACAAAGGAATTATACCACTACGAGAGAAGGGTTGTTGACGAGTGGTGTATGCTTTAGACAAATTCGAGCATACTTAAGTTTGGGTGCGATATAGTCATTTTTCTGAGACCATTCGGCTTTGAAATATCTCCCTAACGAAGCAAAAATCTGTAGGCTCATCAGGTAAGGTTCTTCTACTTGAGGTTTAATTTGCAAATTAAAGACAAGAGGGAGTAGAGAATGTGGTGGCGGATCCTCTATCAAGTTAACAATGGCTCATGACACTCATAGTCCACCATGATGATGGAATTTCTGAAGTCCTAATGCGGCTAGAAAGCTCCACTGGTATGCTCCGCATTGCAATTTTCTCTCACGAGGAGAAACTCCGACTGATTGGAAAGGACGGGATAGGAAGCCGCCTTTGCAAAGATCCATTCCTATTCACCCGGGAAGACCCTTTTTATTCAAGTATTGTGCGGATCAAATGTCGGGAAGTGTGTGCACGAGGAGCGGCGTGAGGGGGTGAGGTGTTTGCCGTGAGGCGCTGTGGCGGATCATTTTGCTTCGAGAGAAAACGACAATGAAGGTCTTTGCCCGATCCCGGTTTCTCGCAGCCTTCATTATTCAAGGAAGCACACCAAATGTGTCGTGTGTGTGATAGATGCCAAAGACTCGGGAAGCTGTCTCGCCGTCATATGATGCCTTTGAACCCAATTCTAGTGGTCGAATTATTCGATGTGTGGGGCATCGATTTCATGGGACCTTTTCCCCCGTCATATGGTCATACATACATTTTAGTGGGAGTAGACTATGTCTCCAAATGGGTTGAAGCAATCCCTGAAGACCCAGTAATGATAGGGTGAAGTAATTAAATTCTTGAAAGCCCGATATCTTTTCCAGGTTTGGGGTACCGAAAACCATTATTAGTGATTGAGGTTCTCATTTCTATAACAAACCATTTGAAAACCTCATGGCTAAATATGGTGTGAAACACAAAGTGGCCACTCCTTACCATCCTCAAACAAGTGGTCAAGTAGAACTTGTCAATAGGGAGATCAAGACCATTCTAATGAAATTAGTACTTCCAGCAGAGAAAGATTGGTCTAATCAAAATTTGTGATTCATTTGTGGGCTTTACGGAACTGACTTCCAAGACAATCACGGGAATGTCCCTTATCGAGTTGGTCTATGGTAGGGCATGTCACCTTCTGAGTGGAGATCGAGTACAAGGCATGGTGGGCAATCGAAGCTAAACATGGACTAAGTGAAATTTGGAGTTAAGAGGTTCCTTGATCACCATTAGGTTGGAAGAAATACGGAATGATGCTACTTGGTCGAAGATTGCAAAGGAAAAATCAAAAGATGGCATGATCGAATGATAATCGAAAGAATTTTTAAAGAGGAGACGAAGTTCTTTTATCGACTCCAAACTCCATCTATTTCGAGACGAAGCTCAAATCACGATGGGCAGGTCCATTCATTGTCAACAGGCATACTGATGGTTGATGAATCCCTGGCTCGATCGGATGATAACAAGGTGTTTAAAGTCAATGGGCCAGAATTTGAAACCTTATGTGGTGCAGCGAGGCGGCGGTGAGAAATTCTCTGCTTCGGATCCTCCTGAACCACTATGAATCCCCCACCATACTTAAGGAGCCGGTTAAAGGTAATTTTCATGCTCCACATATCCTGGATGTTCAAATTTTGTTTTCCTTTATGGTTCCGTTGCTGGTGCCCCAAACCTCTAAAGGTAAATTTACGTACCATGTTTTGTACCTCCACCATGTGTAAATGTTTTTATTTTCAATTGAACAATTGAATTGCTACAATTGAACAATTGAATTGCCTTGTGTTGGAAAATTTGAAACCCTGTTTGTCACCTTTATGTTATAACAAATTCCATGCTTGAAACAGTTTTTGGTCAATTGCAGTTCTAGCATGCTCCTTCGAACACTTCTCGTAATGATTACACTTTTTGGATTTTTTGTCCATTTTATCAAATTGTTTCTTTATTTACATGTAGAAAGCTGCAGTATATTAGCAACAGGATAGATTATTATTTTATTGAGAACCCGTATAATGCCAAAAGGAAAGAAAAAAGCGAAAGAAAAGAAAAATAAAAATGTGAAACGTTATGTTTAAGCTGCATTGATGAGGTGCATCGCGGCCTTTGACTTGATGCCTAAGCCTTAATTGGTTGGGAATTAAATGATTTAGTGTTCGTTACATGGGTAGATAGGTAGAGTCCCAACGTTGTAGGTGCTTGATTTTAAAAGTCATTCGAGGTCAGGGGTGAAGCTTTGTAGAGTTTGTGGTCGATGATCCTTTTGACGATGCCACTAAACCTTAATTGGTTGAAAGTCATCGGTGGACCCCAGTTACCACGGACTTTGGTGAAGTCGGTTTTAAGCGTACTTTTGGTATTGTAGTTGAATAAAGAAAGAAGAGAGTAACTAGCCATATCTAGGTTTCAACAACTTAAGGCCATGTCGGTGCTAGGTTGGGGAGGGACAAATTTTGCAATTTATTGGCTTAATGCGGTTATATAAGGCAATTGGGCTTGGGTGAAAATTCAAGTTGAGAATCATAGAACCAATATTGACCTGAAATTATTCTTGTATGGTTTTGGTTCTTTCATGTTAGTTTTCAAACTTGGTGTCAATTTTTCAGTTTAAGGTAATGTTTATATGTACATAAACCCATAAACTTTTTGAAAATCACTAAGCCATCTCCTTTTTGTTTTGCATTGCTAAGGGACTAGCGTTTAGGTTGGGGGGTGTGATTAGTGCCCAAAGAGTCATATTTTGAACCACATATTAGATAGGTTTGAAGTGCTTTCTTGGCTAATCATGTCATTTATGCCAATTGAGTGTTCCGTCTTCTTAGTATTATCACGCTAATGCCGTTTTAGAGGTTATTTTGGTTGTTTTGCGGGTTTTTGGTGTACTTTGGGAGTTCGATATCGAGACATATGATGAATCATGAGATTGAACCCAATTATCAACCATCAATCCATACCCCGAAATCGAGAGAGAATGAAGGCAAAGTGAAGAAAAATCATCTGTTAGAGGAGGCCGGGAAGCGGTACGGTGAAGATCTCGGCAATTCGGGGAATTTAGCTAAGATTGCGAAAATTTAAGTGGGATTACGAAACCTACTGAAACCTTAGCGAAAATTTATAATCTTAAGCGAAATTGTGATTCATTAGACCAAAATTTTCGCTAAAGCCTCCATTCTACGCGAATTTCACGTTTTAAGCTACTCCCGCAAAATTTCGCTAAGCTAGCGAAATTTCGCACAACTAAGCGAGTGCCGGTCTGACGAATTTCTGTTTGCTATCTCTTGGTTGGCTACTGTGAGGTACATGCGAAATTTTCGTACCTAGCAAAATTTGTATGCCTTAGCGAATTCCTTTGCCTTATCACACTTTGTAATTAATGCAAACCCTACTTCAATTTTGGTGTACTCCTTGTCCTAAATTTAGCTAAATTATTAGGCTTTATGGTATTTTCATACATTGGGTGGCCTATATAGAAAGCCCACTCCCATTTGTAACCTAGCTGACAAATTGAGGAAAGCGTTTTTGGCAAGTTTTATTTTTCTAAATATCTTTGGCGCTTTAGTTAGGGTTTTGGTGTTTCTCTTCTCTCTCCTTTTCCCTTATTTTCTTGGCTGCCAAACACCCTCTCGAGGATGAATGACTCAGAGATGCTTGGCTAAGCCTCTTTTCTTTGAAGAGGAAGGAAGCTAGCTTGGTGGTGGGGCATATGCAGGTTGTCCTCTTGTGTTAAAAGTTACAGGTACTGTGTTTATGACCCCTATCTTCTCAAACTAGGGTGAATATCATTTAATGTCATTAATTTGGCCAATACTTACCATGCTTTAGGATACAGTGTATACTTATTGCTAGATGCACTGTGGTTTTTTAGATGGTCTTTACGAGCCACTGAAATGATGTTGAATGTTAGGGTTTCAAATTGTAAAGGGGCCATAGATGCATGTTATCTGTGTTAACTCAAATAGGGTAGTTTCAGGGTTAGGTTTGCTAGTTAAACACCGTCCGGTTGTGGCTTGGACTATAGGTTGCTTGTCATAGAGGATAAAACCAGGGACACTTGTTTTAAGGTGCGAGTTAGTGACACAAATCTTCAAAGTTAGCTTTCACATCACTTCCGAGTTTTGTTCTCGGCGAGTTAAACTACTTCCTTTGTTTTGAAACAAAAATCAAAAAGTCCAAATAGAAAGCCTTGCATTTTTGCATATGCAAATCATTCCTAGGATGAAAACCCATCCAGTGTTAGACCACTGCAGACATTTATCTGCGGTAGCTTGACTACGGCGATAGGAGGAACAGAGTATATAAATTTTGTTGATTCGACTCGACCCTCTTTGTGTACGAATCGGGAGGTGACAGTCGCCCAAATAGCCTTGCTAGTGTGGATGGTGGGCAAGCATCCCATTCTCCATCAATCTGTAGCGTGAATGGCCGTGAGAGTCTGATATCTGCCCAGTAAGCTTAAGCATTGCAAGAAGCGGCGCAAGCGATCTAGGGTGTCCTGACGAACAACAATTGAGAGAATAGCAAAATACCGGGCCATAGATTTTCTTGGAAAGAAAGATGATGAGCCTTGCATGGTGGAAAATTGGCTCGAAAGAACAGAGAGAATGCTTCAACAAATGCATTGCACATTAGAGGAAAATTTAGAGTGTGCGATCTCGCACTCTGATTGACGCATTAGTGGTGGAGTGTATGCCGGCGACGAAGCGCGACAGGAAAATAATACATGGGAGTTTTTGCTGGCGAGGTCGGGAAACGATAAATTGGGTCGGTATCACCTTAGCGATATGAGAGAGGAGTTCGTAATTTAGTAGGGGTAGATGAGTGTGACACATTATCAGAGAGAATTCACCCGATTGAGCAAGTATGTTCCAGAGATGCTAGTTACAGAGGAAGAAAAGTGTCGTAAGTTTGAGGATGGCCTAAATGACTATATTCGAGTGTGTCACGGTGTCATAGATTCTGGTCGGGCCAGATTATGGCGAATCGAGCGGGTTTGGTCTTGAGGAAACCATATCTTTGGGACTTATTATTGTGTATTATTTTTTCAGAGCTTAACTTATACTTGTGGGTATACAAATAATTTTTGTAATAACCAAAAGTCATTCACATATATAAAGGAGCTACCACTGGAGTGGTATCCATTAAAATCTCTACACATGCTAAGTCCAATTACTTATACAATTACTTATGCATGTACATATCAATGCAAACATCGAAGTTAGGAAAAAAGTCTTTGGTGGCTATCCTACGAGATGGCGGAATCTGCCATTGGTGTGGAGATATCACCGTCCTCTTTGTCTCCTCCTTGATGCCTACGGATTGAACACGAAGTCTGGCTTTTCTGCGGCTTAGTGGGAACATATAGACGATAACGATAATAACAATAATGCCAGTCACTATCTTTTACATTTACTTATGCATATAACGAAGCCTATTCTTATGTGACTTCTAACTCTGACTCATATTATACATGTAGATTTATTCTTTTGATTCCTTATCATTATCTTGTTCGTATTACTTTCTGTGTCATGTATTTTACGAGGTTGTAACTCATATCTACTACATGTATGATAGATCAAAATCATATTAGAAATAAACTTATACGTATCTGTGGCTGACAATTGAGAACAAAATCAAAATCATATCAAATTTCATCTGAGGTTCAAATGGACTAATACCAATACATATTAGACTCTTTATCACTATCATGACCAAGAAGCCATTAATCAACTCCTTTAGAAATTGCATTTCGTGATTTGGGATGCTAGTTAAATCCTTTTTAGTTTCGTTTTATTAATTTTTATTTTCAAAATTAATAAGCGACCGAGAATACCCCTACTTGACTGGGTTGGCGGATCAGTGGGCAGGTTTACTACGATGGTTTCAATCAATTCATCTTATTAAATTTTTCTTTTCAAAAGTGTCGCGACCCGAATCCCCGACTTGACCCGGTTGGCGGATCCAAGCTGGAGCATGGTTTACTCCAACATTTTCAATTATCTTTACAAAACATTTGTTTATGTTATTCCATTTTAGACTTTTTAATTACGCGAAAGCACTTCTTTTGAACGATCCATAAACACTTATAATTTCAAAAGACCCTTAACATTTACATTCAACAAAATCGTTTACAAAATGATGCCTTTTACTATGTCGGGTGTAAATATAAAGATACTTAAACAATACAATTTTTAATGTCATTTTTCGCTTATCGGTTTGTGATTTCACTTATAGCTATAGAAGTCGACATTCACGACAGATTCACTTGGGGAATCCTGCCCTGTTTGTCATTCAGTAGCAATGTGATTTCACATTTAACAGTATGATTCACTTTGACTATAGAATTGACATTCATGACAGATTCAGTTGTTGAATCCTGTCTGTTTATCATTGATGGCAATGTGATCTCATTCATTATCACCCGTCTCACATATGAC
This sequence comes from Tetrastigma voinierianum, assembly GCA_016808115.1. Lineage (NCBI taxonomy): Eukaryota > Viridiplantae > Streptophyta > Magnoliopsida > Vitales > Vitaceae > Tetrastigma > Tetrastigma voinierianum. Next base: position 855,853 of record JAEQBH010000463.1, read on the forward strand.
TATAGAATTCGGCATTCACGGCGGATTCAATTGTTGAATCACATGCGTTTTAATCGTCCGATAGCAATGTGATTTCGCATTAACAGTATGATTCACTTTGGCCAGCAAATTGACATTCATGATTCGGTTGTTGAATCCGGTCACATTTATCATTCCATTAACCATGTGATCTCATTCAATATCACCGTCTGCATATAGGTATAGAATTCGACATTCGGCAGTTGATTGTTGAATCGGAGTCACATTTTATCGTTCGGTAGCCATGTGATCCTCACATTACGATATCGCAGTCTCACATATAGACATAGAGATTGAGCATTCCACGGCAGATTCAATTGTTGAATCACATGCGTTTTGTCGTCCGGTAGCAATGTGATTTCGCGACTAACAATTACGGTTACCTTCGCGAAGCGAATTCGGTTGGTGAATCCGGAGTCATGTTGGTGGTGATGATACATTTTCAAATCGATTTACTTTTATAAATGAAATTTCGCTTATCGTTCAAATACATGCACACGTACATCGTATGACGAACATTTCGAATAACAATCATTCAAATCAATATATATACTTATATATATATATATATATACTATATATATATATATATATATATATATATATATATATATATATATATACTATATATATATATACTCTTTCTATATATATATTTTACAATTAGCATTCATAATCGATCCACAATCGCATTTTGTCTTCATATAATTTATGTATGACAAACATTTCAAATAATAATCATTTCAAATCAATATATATATGCTTATATATATATATTTCACAAATTAACATTCATAGCCGTCCTTAATCATTTCAATTCCAATATCACTTTCATTATCTTTTCAAAATATACTCAATCTATGCACACATTTCATATACTCATTTACGTATACTCGTTTATATACTCATTCACGTATACTCATTTATGTATACTCATTCATGTATTCATTCACGTATACTTGTTTCATTTGTTATCATTTTCTGGTTATATGTGATAATAATAATATATCACTTAACCACATTATGTGTTCATGACATATTGCCTCGCATGTTCACAATCATGTTTCAATTAGTTTTCATTTCATTTTCCATAAATCATTTTCATGTTTCCTTGAACACATCTTTACATTTTTCATTTCTACATTTTCCTTGTTCATGCCTATTACATATGTGCACTTCATATTCTTATGAAGTATGATGTATGTGGAATCACACCTCATTAATATATTCTTATTCCTCTATGAATCTACTTTACTTAGGAAGTGGAATCAATCCAATCGGATCATCCAAACTAAAGTTATGGCATTTTCATGCCAACTAGTCGGTTTACCGATTACCCTCGGGACTGTTGGTATTACTCATTTTTCTGGTGTCTTAACTTCATATTTTGACACTAGGTCCTTGTAATCATTTAAATATAAGGTGATAAGGGTTCTATTCCAACTGGAATCACCCAATTCGGAGCACCGGAACTCAAGTTACGTCCGAAACAACCCGGACTTCTCTATGTTCAACACTGAAACCAGAATTTGGTTTGCACATGGTCCCCACTTTGAGTGGATTTTTTAGGCCCTTAGGTTTCATAATTTGACTATATCTATTTCTATATGGATGGTTTTCCTTGAAGTCTCTTTAATTGGCCACTTGAATCACTCAAATCGGATAAGAAATGAGGCAAAGTTATGGCCAAATCGAAAACTGGTCAAAAATGGAAACGAGCAGGGTTTGTCTGGGGTACATGTCTAGCTTGTCTGGGGTACAAGTTGGCAACGACCAGAACCGAAATTGTACCGAGTACATGTTCAAGTTGTACCGGTACATGTCACCAATACTTAAAATGTTTGTTTTTCTCTCCTTTTTCCATATTTTTGATCCCCAATTCAACTCTATACCTCAAACACACATCAAAACCATTTCAAATTCACTTTGGAATCTCTTTTCTATTCAATTCATCTCTCAATTACATATCTTTCTTCCAAAACATATCAAGATTCCTTCCAAAACAATAATTCTAGTATGGGTTAGACCCATACACAAACTAATATGATGATTAGTTAGGGTTTGTTCAAACCTAACTCATCTACTCATGATTAAACCATGAATCCATCCTGAAAGAAGGATTCCATACCCGTCTTGTGTATGTGGGGTTTACCCACCTTATGACATAAATTTTGGGTTAGATGAAGCCTAGAAAAACCCTAGATTTGGGCAATGGCCATAACCATCAAAACATGAAATTCATACATAATCTCATAGAATCCATACAAAATTTCAGTTTCATACCAAAACCAAAGTTCCATACCTTGTTGTGAATGCCCAGCTCCTCCATCTTCTTCCCTCTTCCTCTTCTCTTCTCCTCCTCCTTCACGTTTCCTCCCCCAAATGAGACCAACTTTGGTCTTTTAAAAACCCATGTTTGCTAAGGCCTTGTTTGGCCCTCAAAAACCATTTTTGGGTTAAATTTCATTAATTGCTTTTAAGCCTTCCAACTCTTATTATTTGTATTCAAGTTTCCTTTCATTTTGACCTCAAACCCATCAATTCATGTCTTTTAGGCCCCTTTTTGGACAAATTACAATTTTGTCCTTAAGTTTTGTAACTTTCCGGGTCTCTCGTTTCTATATTTCGCATTTAACTCACAAAATAGTTAAATTATGCTTACTAAATACCCTAAACATGTCGAAAACGACTAGGGTATATTTCGGGGTGTTACACACAGGGTTCGACCATGATGATTTCTATAAGATTGTGACATGTGCATTAAATGTTGAAAGGGTAAATAAAGAAGAATATGATAGAAAAGAAAGAAGACAGGGTAAGATAAACCCTGGTCAGTCAAATTCGTATCAACACTAGAATAAGAAGCTTAGAGGTCCACAGGGTTCTAGTTAGCCTACACTATAGGGACCAGCTCAGACTACCGATAGTAAGACTATTCTACCAGCACCGTCAGTAGCTATTGACCCAAGAGGTTCTTCGAGAGGACCAACTCCTCCTTATTGCACACATTGTTGAAGGAGGCATAAAGAAGATTGTTGGAGACTAATAGGTGCTTGTTTGGTTTGTGGATTAAATGAGCACAAAGTGAAAGATTGTCCTAGAGCTCGTTCTTAAACAGCACCCCATACTGGGGGTATAACTTCAGCAGTACATAAGGGAAGTAAGGACAATAAGAGTGTTGCATCATCAAATGCTATGAGAACAGTGACACAACCCATAGGCAGATAAGATTTCCATGCTCTAGCTAGGGAGTATGAAATAAAGGCCATTGAAGATAAAGATGCCCCAAATGTCATAGTTTGTAATTTCTATATATTTGATACTATTGTACATGCACTTATAGACCTAGGGTCAACCCATTCTCATGTTTGTAACTCCATTCCTAGTTTGGGTAGTTTGCCAAATAGTGAAACCAAGCATGATATATTTGTAACAAACCCGATCAGGCATAGTGTCATTCTGAATTGAGTTTATAAAGATTATCCCATCAGAATATAAGAGTATGTGTTGTTGGAGACTTGATCGAGTTATCATTCAAAGAGTTCGATGTGATATTAGGGATGGTTTGGTTGTTCCATCACCAAGTGGTGGTTCATTGTAGAATGAAGCGAGTAACTTTGAGAACACCGAGTGGTAAGGAAGTAATTTTTATCGGCAAGAGGTCGAACCACCTTTCTAATGTGATATCCGTCGCCACTGTTAGAACGATGGTTCGAAAAGGGTGTGAAGCCTACTTGGCATATGTGGTTGATACTGAAAAGGCAGAGTCTAGTACTTCATACATCTCTACAGTTTATGATTATCCGGATGTGTTTCCGGAGGAGTTGCTAGGATTTCCTCAACGACGGAATTGAGTTTGCAATTGACATTATTCCAGGTGTCGCCCCGACATTCATTACACCGTATCGAATGGCTCCGGTGAAGTTAAAAGAGTTGAAGCTTCAGTTGCAAGAATTATTAGAGAAGGAATTTATTCGTCCGAGTGTATCACCATAGGAGCTCGATGCTCTTTGTTAAGAAGAACGGCCTCGCCGGTTGTGTGTTGATTATAGACAATTGAACAAAATGAAAGTGAAGAACAAGTATCTGTTATCCATAATTGATGACTTGTTTGACCAGATGAAAGGTGTGGGTGCCTTTTTGAAGATCGACCTACGTTCTGGGTATTATCAATTAAGGATTAAGGAAGCGAATGTGAATAAGACGACGTTTAGAATATGGTATAGACATTATGAGTTCCTTATAATTCCGTTTAGGTTGACAAGTGCACCAGCGACTTTCATGGAGTTAATGAATCGTGTTTTCTGACCGTTTGTAGATCAGTTTATCGTGGTGTTTATAGATGACATCCTTGTGTATTCAAAGGACTGGGAAGATCATGATACGCACCTTCGAGTAGTGTTAGAAACCTTGAGAAAAGACGATTTAGCGTAAAAATGGTAAGTGTGAATTTTGGTTGAAATAAGTGTCCTTTCTTGGACAAATTGTATTGGAAGAAGGAATTAGGGTGGATCGAAGGAAGATAGAAGTGATTCTTGAATGGAAACCACCGAGAAGTGTCACAGAAGTTCATAACTTTATAGACTTAGCAGGTTACGACAGAAGGTTCGTTAAGGGGTTTTCGACGACTGAGGCCCCTATGATAAGATTACTCAAAAGAATGTGAGATTTGAGTGGAGTGAAAAGTGTCAAGCTAGTTTTGAAAAGTTGAAACCATTTTTAACCAAGGCTCCGGTTCTTACTCAGCCGACCTTTGGTAAAGAAAATGTGATCTTTAGCGATGCTTCGTTAAATAGACTCGGATGTGTCACTTCTTCGAAGATGAGTGAAACTAGCTTATCTTTGCAAAGCGATTGACGCATGAAAGAATTACCCTACGCATGATTTGGAATTGGCTACCATTGTGTTTGCATTGAAAATATAGAGACACTACCTTTATGGAGAAAAGTGTTTCATCTACACCGATCATAGAAGTCTTAAGTATTTGATCTTGCACTGAGAACTTAGCTTGAGACAACGTAGATGGATGGAATTGATCAAGGATTATGGCTGTGTCATCAATTACCACCCCGGGAAAGCTAATGTAGTGGTCGACGCTCTGAGTAGAAATTAAGTGCAAACACTATGAGCGTCGAATGCTCATTTGTCATTATCAGATGATGGTGAAATAGTGGCTAAATTAATGGAAATACCAAATCTGTTAAATCAGGTGCAAGAGGCATAAAAGAGTGTTTAGAAAATTTATGTCATTGTAAGTCAGAATATAACGGGGAAAGAAACTAAGTTTTCAATGAATGAGGATGGATTCTTTTATTATAGAGACCGGGTTTATGTACCCAATGATAGTGAGTTGAAGAAATCCATTCTTGAAGAGGCACACAGTGGATCCTTTGCTATACATCATAGTAGCACGAAAATGTATCAAGATTTGAAGACTTCATAATGGTGGTCTGGAATGAAGAAAGATGTTTCGGATATGGTGTGTTAGAGGGTGAAAGCAGAACATCAAGTTCTTTCGGGTTTGTTGCAGGCTATTAGAATACCCGAGTAAAAATGGGACCGAATCATAATGTATTTTGTGGTCAGGTTACCATTAGCAGGTAGAAATCATGATTCAGTTTGGGTCGTGGTAGATCGATTGATGAAGTTTTCTCACTCCCTACCAGTAAGAACCGACTATTCACTTGATAAGTTGGCAGAACTTTACATAGAGAAAATAGTTCGGTTACATGAGATTCTCATGTCTATCATTTCAGATAAAGATCCAAGGTTCACCTCGAGATTTTGGGGAAAATTACAAGAGGCATTAGGCACTCAGCTAAATTTCAGCACGACTTTCCACCTGCAGACGGATGGACAATCGGAGAGAGTTATTCAAGTTTTAGAGGATATGCTTAGAAGTTGTGTGATCGACTATGAGGGTAGTTGGGATAGACATATTCCTCTAGTTGAATTTGTGTATAATAATAGCTTCCATTCAAGTATTGGAATGACAACTTATGAGACTCTTTATGGAAGGGAGTGTAGAACACCAATGTGATGGACATAATTAAGTGAGAAGAAAGTAATCATTACACAGATTTTATCGAACCTAGGGGAAAAGGTGAAAATGATTGAGAAGATTAAAGGTGATCCACGGATAGACAAATGTCTTCATGAGCAGAAGAGAAAAGACATTCGATATGAGATCAATAAGAAAGTGTTCTTGAAAGTTTCTGTTTGGACGAAAGTCATGAGATTTGGGAGAAAGGGAAACTTTAGCCCTAGGTTCATTGGCATATAGGTTAGCCTTACTTATAGAATTGGGAAAGATCCATAACATTTTTCATGTTTCAATGTTAAGGAGGTATAGGTCAAATCACATGTGGTATCTTCGGAGATTATTGAGCTTCGCCTTGACTAGACTTACGAAGAGGAACCCGTAGAAATCTTGGCTTGAGAAGTCAAAGAATTGAGGAACAAACAAATTCCAATAGTCAACGTATTATGGAGAAACCATAAGACTAAGGAAGCCATGTGGGAAAGTGAAGAAACTATGCGTCAGCTATATCCACAATTGTTCAATGAAGGTAATTTCGAGGATAAAATCTCCTAAGTGGGGAGGAGTTGTAACGTCCCAAAAATAGCCTTCTCGTTTTATTATTTTACTTTATAACATTTTCTGCTATTATAAATTTTTAATTTATTTATTCGATATTTTAATTGTTTTAAGTGATAAAAATAGAGGTTTTGTGAAGTACTGAGAATTCGCATAGGGGATTAGTGCAACCAAAATTAAGCCCTAGTAGTTTTATAATATGTTTAGGGTATAACACAAGTTAAATTTGAATTTTTTGGAATTTAAATGCTAAGTTTAAAAAAAAAAAAAATTCAAATGAGGACCCAAAGGTCATAAATGAAAAAGAGTATATGCTAAAGTAGAAATATGATAAGTTGTTGTGCAAGTGAAATAGAAATGAGGGGCTTTAATGCAAAAATGGGAAATTAAGTAAAAAATGCCTTTAGCCAAAGAAGGCATTGTACATGGAAAGGAGATAAGACCAAATCTTGTATTGCAAAGGGGAAAGAACACATTTTGGTTTTGGGAGAGCTTAGGGCTCTGATTGTGGGGATGACCAAATTGGGTTGATTTACTCCATTTTTCATGGTTCTATGTGATCGAAAAGGAAATAAGAAGGAAGAAGAAGAGCTAGTGAAGATCAAGGTTAGGAACCTTCTAACTCCACTCTTTGATTGTGTTTAGGTTTAGTAAAACCACCCACAATATATATATGTTTGAGTTAGAGTTCAAGCAGCCCTTTTGCTTTGATTATGATTGGTTTTGAGGAATTTTTGTATAAAGAAAATGTTGGGGTTTTAAGGGAGATGTTGTCAAATATTTCCAACACCATGTTTTTGTTTTAGCCATAACTTAGCCCTTACTCATCCAAATTGAGTGATTCAAATTTGCAGGTAAACTAGGCTTCTAGGAGAACAAATTTCCTTGAAATGAGTGTATTCAAATTTAGACCCAATTGTACCCAAAAATTCGTCTAAGGGGACCTGTGTTTATAGGAAAATTCTAGTTATGTTTTGAAAATAGAGTAGTCCCGATTGTTTAGAACATATCTTGAGTTTCGGTGCTCCAAATTTGATGATTCCAATTTCTTAATAAAATAGATTTATATAGGAACAATGGACATAAAGGAAGTTGGGTAAAATATGGCTCATTTATTCCCATAAAATTTTACAAGTGAAGGTGTCAGTGGTGAAATCAGCTACTGACAAAAACACTAGCATGCCACGGTGATATTTTTCTCACATTTATGATCGACCCCAAGGGGTTGGTCATGAAACTTGATTAAGATTGGGATTCGAGACATGAGTCAAGGGCGATAAGCTTTTTGGTTTATTTCTTCCCTTTTTCTTATTGCAGCTTTGTGTTAGTTTTCAAAAACATAAATGATTTACATGGGAAAGCGCATGTGTGCTTTGTTTTTAACTATAAAATTTATGTAGTGATTTGAAGTGATTTCCAAATGGATTGCCATGAAAATTACATGAGCGCGAAATGTGTTTATTGGGGTATATATCTATATACAATTTTGTACTTATATAGTTTAGGTATTAATGTCTCCTTAAGAATGTTATCCGTCATCTTCGAGTTAAGATAGATTGGTAGTATGCCAATAAGGGGTCGATGTAGCATTGGGAACGAGAAATGATTCTGAGTGGCTTCTGGAATCCCAGTAACTAGTGGGAATTTGTATCGATAGTGTACACAAAATGAGTTTGTAAATAACCAATCAACGACCCAGTGGGACAGTACTGTTGTTGGTACTCTCTCTCCCACTATGTAAGTGTGAGTGATGGATCAAAACATCAACACAAATTTATAGCGTTATTACGAGGACTTTATCTAATCATAATAGCTTACCATGAAACTTGTTTTGTTATATTTCTTTGCAAATTATAGCAATTAAAAATAGTTTCCTTAAGAGTAGATAAATTTCTTTTCTGGTTTTGATCCATGGTCTGCAAATTAATACGGTGAGGCAGTGTCAAAGTGGATTTAAGTCAGATATCGATCCCACGAGAGATCTCGAATTCTCCCGATCAACTACCACGACTACTGAGTTCTGTACTATTTGGACAATGATTTACAATTGATATATCCCTAGCAACCTTTAAAATAATGAAAGAATAAAGATATGTAAACTAAGAACAAAATGAAATAATGCTTACACTAAAATAAAAAAATTAAAGAAATAGACTGTCAGTTAGCTTTTAAATGGATTCATTGAAAATACAGCTATTGTGAAGCATCAATTCCTGCAGACGACTCTGTAACTTTGCTTCATGAACCTCAGATTTAGAATCCGTCCAAGGAAGTTGGTAATGCCATGTGGATTTCTCCTTATGACACATTCATCATCTAATCTTCCCTTTTGTTTTCTTTCGAAGGCAGAGGATTAGATAACTACTTTGTCTGATTGCCTTGTTGCGGGTATTTTTCTTTTCGATACTTCATACAGAACATGGAGCGCAAACATAGCTCCTAAGACATAGGCTAAGCATGGGTTTACACTATGCGGTTTCTCATCCTCAAAAATTGGAGCAGTTCATTATTTCATGAGTTAGATCCTTGCTAACATGATTGAACTTCTTGTTGGGTCGAGGCGAACTCTCTGCTCATTTTAATTGATAAGTCATTCGACTCATTCGGTTTCAAGTGAGAGAAGATTTATCGATTATAATTCCACGAGAGCCATTAGATCCCCAATATTAGGTTCGCATACCCTTTAGAAATTGTTAAATACTCTCGGGGAATGCTTCTACTGTGTCCTTTCGAAAAGGGCCTCACGGAAATCAAAGCATGAAACAATCTATTGCAATTATAGGAAATTGATATTTGGATCAGATGCAAAAATAAACAAAACCCGTGGCTGATTCAAGGCGAAGTTCGGTAGACCACGATAAATTTATGCGAGGAAAGATAAATTCTAACAGCAGTAATTTCAAACGGGTTTGGGTTTCTAAATTACTTAAATTACACAACTGATAGCTCCACGATCAAAGAACTACGCCATCCAAAGCTGGAAATTCGAATTCCAAAATTTGTTTGGACTTCAGCGAACGAGGCGGTAATTTGAAAATAACGATACGCATTCGGCTTCCAGCTTCAACAACTAACATCGGATCGAAATTCAAATGAAGTAACAATCTCTACTCTAATCTAATCTAAAATAACAGCCAAAACAAAGAAAAGAAACATAAATTAAAATACGAAGGCAACCGACTGCAGGACTTCTCTTTCTAAGCCGTAGTTTGCTTTATTTTATGTATTTGCGTATTTATAGGGTTGAGTTGGGCCCCTAACCGTGCACACTTCCTTGTGGGTTTCAAAATAAGCGGCCCATTTGTTTTGTTCATGTGGCGACTCCATTTGTGTGTGACCTTGACTATCTTCGCGACCTGCTTTCACATCAGCGACTTCCTTTGATACGCTTATAATTTGTTTTGATGTCGCTGAAGCTTTTATTTTGTTGTGACTTGTCTTCAGCATCTCTTGGATCTTATGTCTCGACAGCTAAATGATGTCACGACCTCTATTCTTTGCAGCTGATGTCGCGACCACTAAAGGACGTCGCGACCTTCTTTGCCAGTGATGTCGTGACCAGCGAAGGGCGTCGCGACATCTTACCTGGTCGATGTTTGATGTCTCTCTCTGTTCTAACTGTCGCGACCTCTATGTTCAGCCTCTTTGAAAATTTTTTGTCGCGACTTCTATTTAGTGTCACGACCTCCATGTCTACTGCTAAGCTTTCAATTATGTCGCGACCTCAAAGTGGTGTCGCGACATCAATAATACATTCTTCATTAATTCTTGGATAGGTGTGATTTGGGTTTACATTTGCGACCTTGATGTTGTCTTCATTGCGTCGGTCGCGACATCAAGATCCCCTTTCTTTCAAATTAGTTACGACCTTTTGCTTGAAGGCTGTTCTTGTGGCTTTGACGGCTTCTTGTCGACCTCATGGTGGTATCCGCGACATCATTTATCTCCTTTTTGGTGTCGTGACATCGCGATGATCTTCGCGACAGAACTCTTCATTTGGCTTGCTTCTTTTAATCGACGAAGTCATTCTTTGTCTCGACTTCTTTCTTCAAGTCAAGACTTAAGCCAGTCATTCTTGATTTCTTCTTAGCTTAATTTGTTGATGTCGTGACTTGAAATTCTTTGGAAGCTGGCGCTTCTGTCGCGACTTAAATTCGATTTGACTTCAATTATAACACTTGGTGATTTCTTATGATTTTGCTAAATTTGATTTCTAACGTATTTTCTTGCAAATTGGAATTTGAGTCAATTATCAGTTTTCTGCAGACAATTCATCATTATTTTCATTGTAAACTCAGAAAAATGGATTAAAATTCTAATGAGTTTGTGGACTCATCAAATTCCCCCAAACTTAAAATTTTTCTTGTCCCCAAGCAAAGAAAAGAAAGAATTGTTTTTCCTCAAACAAATAAGCTTAAAAAATTTTTAAGGACATTTTTCTGATTTATTCCACAGTCTTTCTCATTCTACCCTTCTAATCTGGAATTAAAGATATAATCGCTCATTCAAATTGAGTTTTGATGCAAGAACAAGGCATATTGTACTTCTATTACAAAATTTCTTGATAAACTAATGTATTTAAACAGTTTATTTAACAAGTCTTGTTATGTGTGTGTGTGCAGGTCATCAATCTTTTTCATCTTCATGTTGAATTAAGTTAATCTTAGGAGTTTCTAAGGCCCATTTATCAATCCCATATGCTTGTTTTTCATATTGATCTCCGCTAATGAAGTAAATTCAACTTCAAAATCAATGAGGTCTTTCAGGCTTGTAATGTTAGGCCTAGGTAATTGGGTAGATAATGGAAAATTTTAGGTTGTAAATTACCCAATTTCCATCTTGTCTCTACATTGTTGCCTCCAACTTTCTTCCTTTTTCTTCTTTGTTCATTTAGATTCTCTCGATCTTAGCTGATTCCTGTTTTGAATTATTTTTATGGAATTTCAACTTCCATATGTACTTGATTCAGGCAGTTTCCTTTGTTCTTTAACTCCTTTGCTTTTATTTCTCTAAGATTTTGAATAAAGCAATGTTTTGTCTTCTTAGGCTTTCTATTACTCTTAGAGAACTTTGGGCTGGCACCATTACCGGTTGGCATTAGGGTCTTCAGGTGTTGAGAGTACCCTACGAGCAATGATTCGAGAAATAGGCCTGAGACAAAACTTATTCCTTATTTCACTAGCTTACTTCTTTACTTCTTCAACCCTTGTCAAAATTTGGAAATATTATTCCCCAAACTTGTTCCTCATTTATCTTTAAACTTTTGAACTAGAAGCTGGATAATTTAGGGTTCTTTGCTGCGGGTTTATTGCAGGAAGGGAATTTCGGGTTTCAATTCTTTGTTTATTGAAGAAATCGGAACTATTTGGCTCAAATCGGGAACTAGAGAATATGCTTATAAGCATATTTTAGGGGTAGGCTTAAAAGGCTCAAGTGCAGAGGATGGCCTCTATCATTTCACGGTGGTTGTTTTCACCCTGAAGTTTCGCCTCGATCGATAATCAAACAAGTTCTAGAATTTGTGGACTCTAAATCACCCGAATTCCCCGGAAGATATTTCTAATTCTGTCAAAAGTTTAAGTAAGTTTTGTTGACCGATGTGTATTATTTCTTCAAGACGTACTTATTCCTTTATCTGCACATTATTTTAACAGTATTTGTTCCATCAATGACCAACAATTTCCAATTTTGCAACTAAAGCGAATTTAAACGAGCGGTAAATACTCCACAATTCCGGTTCTTTATTCATATACTGATTTGCAATTATTTGTAATTCAGTTTATCTCCTAGTCAAACTACTTCAACTAGTTCAGATTATGATATTTCAGCATTTTCATTCTTGAACCAAATCCTAATGTTATTTTCCTAACAAGTCAAGCAAACAAACATTTCCTTTTTCATAAATTTTCTTGTTTTATTCATGATGTGATGCAACAGTTGAGAACAACAATCAGGAAGAGGGGAAAAGAAGGATAAATCAATGGGAAAGTCTATTTTTTTCTTTTTAAGGGAGGAAGCCAGATGTTGGGAGGATCGGTCGAGGTAGCCAAATTAGGATTGAATTTGGGGAAATTTCATTTAAGTTATCTTCTTCTTCTTGTCATTTTCCCTCTGTCACATTCTTGAGGATCAATTCATTTGTGAGATCAATAACATTCGAGATCATCTTGTCTCGTGACCGGTGTGTGTTCATTGTCTGCGTTTAAATTTAGGTCATGACTTCTAAAAATTTGGAAAGATTATTGTTGATCAAAATCGAATTTTCAGAAGCCGGACTTTCTTACGAGAGAGCATCTTTATCATCAGGCTCTTGATCTCGTCAGCCGTCCTTTTCTCGAAATCCTTGAACATTGACATGTATAGGAACTTGAATCCTTGATGCTCCTTAGTCTTGGCTTCTTGATGCGAATCCCTTTCCTTTATGGTTTTAGGAGTTAGGAATCCACGATCATACTGATTGTTGTAGAATGATTCATGGCTTAGCTTCGCTTCTTCGAGTAGATCTTGATCTCTTTATCCATTTCCTTCTTAAATTTTTCCTCTTGAATGCTCCGGGATCTTTTCATACGCTGTTATTCCCTTACGCTCATCTCTTCTTCCCATTGTTGATCTCTTCTTTCATCACAAACTGTATCTTCTTCTCTTCTTCCATTGTTAATCCTTCTCTTCCAATTAGTTTTCATAGCTACTTCTCTTAACTTTTCTTGGAGGTTCCATTGCTCTTCTCTTTCTTTCCATGCTCTTCTTAATGGGCGAGCATTTCCACTATTGATTATTCTCTTGGGCTCCTAGAGCTTCAGGGGTTCTGCGAAATAAGCGTTCCTTATAGGGAGAGTTGGCGGTGGGGTTGAGAAATCTATTGGGCTTCTATCTTCTTGTTCTCATCCTCTGAAACATAAAAGTATTCCTGCTTGATATTAGCTACAGATTTTCTTCTTCTTGCTTTGCCACCAGAAGGGTGTCTTCTTCTGTATTGCATTTTCATTTCATCCCTTGAATATTTGTTCTACTATGACCCAGCCCACTGCTTTTGATTCCTTGGCCCCTTGCTTGCCGTCGGGGGTGGTAGAGTGATGAAACAGGGCACTCTTCTTCTTCCCAGTTCCTTCACCGATACAATACATAGCCTTGTGATGGTTCTTGGGTGAGGGGATCAACCCCACATTACCTTAAATGGTACCTCATTGCCAAATTTTCAATAAGCGTTTGACATCGATCTTGTGCCCGCTTGACTATAGCATAGAGAAGGATTGCTTCTTGTTCTCTTCTTGTGCATACATGTTTGGTAAGGGACCATAACAAGGCAACGGAAGTAAAAACCACACTTTTGCCTGCGTAAAATCTCCTGCTCGGTCTTTTGCTCTCCCTTTTCCTTTCTTCCACTTCCCTTTGCAGATCTGTCAATTTTCTACTTAATCTTCTCACGGTTAAGGGTTGTTCATCAACTTCTTGAATTTTGATCCATTCTTACGCCCATTCCATTCACGTACATTTCATTAATAGTCTTCGCTCCATAAGGCACCGAACTCCTACGACATAAGCAGGTTCTCCTTCATCGACAGTTGAGTAAAATTCTCGGACGACTGTTGCATATCCAGACTTTTGATGTTTGCAGAATTCTCCCCACCCTCTTTGCTCTATTAATTCCTTGAAGGTGAGATGGGTTGGCTGAAAGTTTATTTCTCTACAAATCCGCTTTCCGACATAGTGCTTTTTCCAAGCAGAAGAAAGCTGTACGAGACGAACTCGTCTTCCTCTCCTTCTTCTTCGTTTTTCTTTTCCCCTTTTTCCTACGTTGCTTTGTAAGCGGTTGAACTTACGGTTATTCAGGTAGCTGTTCTCCCTTCCGGGTTCAGATAGACTTCCGCCCGATGCGAGTGTACTCCTCCATGATTTATTTCAGTTGGGATGAGTTGAAGGTTCGGCCATTAAGAGAAATCGGAAGGTTTTAGGAAGGGTCCAGTTTAGGGTTTGCAAGAATTGAGAACCAGAGAATATGCAAAGATGAAAGGTTGTATTTGCTTCAAGGAAGGAGATGATAGTGGAGGGAGTTTCTCAACAGTTGCAATTCAATCATTATTATGGGCTCTTTATTTATAGTTTATTTGCGCTTAATGAACATTACAGGCTACAATTGTGTAGCGTCATTAGAATTTAGGGCAAGAATTAAAGCCCCGCCCGGTGGCATATTTTTCTCTTATGTCGCGTTATTCTTGTTGTCGCGACATAAGTAAGCGTAGGGAGGAATGAGTTATCATCATTTCGCGACATCGGAATTTTAGGACATAGTTGAGTTGTCGCGACCCTCGCGCTCTTTTGAAAGATATTGTTCTTATCGCTGACCGTGTTGCATCGCGACCTCAATTGCATCGCGACATAAAATCTGTGATCCGCGACTGTGCCCTTGTTCTTCAACCAGTCTTGACTAAGTTCGCGACCTCAACCTGTCGTGACATAAAATCTGGTGGCGACTTAGTGCGCGCACATACCCTAAATTTGATGATCAGTGACTTTTCACTCATATTAATTTGCACATTCTTAGCATCCATTTAATCATTCCCACACAGCATTTCAAAAATGTATTCTATTCAATTTTCATAGAATTTATGTTGGGAGAAAAGTACTCCCCTTTTTCGAGTTGCTCTGTCCTGTAAAGTTCTGGAGTAGTCCTGGAGTTTGTTCCTTCTCTCTTGAGCCATTTGATTCTTCATCTGCATATTGTAACAATTCCAAAAAGTTAAATTAATCTAGTCGCAGCTTTGTAATTTCTAACAAATCAATGATTAGAACTAAAAATTTTAAAAGCAGTAATAATAATAAAAAATTCGAAAGTCTATATAAAGAAACTAAAAATCTATGGGTTGCCTCCCGTAGGCACACACTCCGTTTTTAGTCTTTATTTGGACTAAATTGTTTCAAGCCTTCTATCTCTTAATTCACCGGCTGGGTTTCCTTTTCTTTCTCCTTACGAGATAGTGTTTTGATCTTTGCCCATTAACTTTGAATTCTTCCCGACATGGAGTCTTTGAATGTTACTCCTCTAAAGATAGTACTTGACTGCATGTATAGTCCATCCATTTTGATTCGAACTTTCCCTAGAAATAATCTTAATCTCGAGTTAAACAGCAAGACCTGATCCCTTGCTCTTAACTCTTTCCTCTAGAATCCTTTGATCATGCCATTTCTTTGTCTTGTCCTTGTATAGTCTAGCATTGTCATAGGCTTCGTTTCTCAGTTCTTCCAGTTCATTCAGTTGGAGAAGTCTCTCTTCCTTTGCAATTTTGAAATCAGTAAATTTGTTTGATGGCCCACATGCTTTGCCTCATTCGATTCAAGAGGGAGGTGACATGGTTTCCAAAGACAAGTCTGTATGGGGACATTCAATGGGAGTTTTAAAGCGATCTTGTATGCCCTGTCGTCATCGAGAGCTTAAAGACCCGATCTTTCTGCTTTAGAACTCACGGTATTTTCGAATTTTATTTATTTCTCGGGTTAAAATTTCAACGCCCATTTGTTTGAGGATGATAAGCCAAGCTCATAATGTGTTTGATACCATATCTGCTCTTGAGTTTGTCAAACACCCTATTTACGAAAATGGCTTCCTCATCACTAATTGGATTACAGGTATCCCCGAATGCACTAAGAATATTTCTTTGTAAAAACCCCACAACTGTATTGGCATCATTCTTTGGACATGCTGCTGCTTCTACCCATTTTGATACATAATCCACAGCTAGGAGTATGTATATATTTCCAAATGAAACTGGAAAAGGTCCCATACATCAAACAACTGCACCACCAGGATTCCTTGCAGGGGCATCTCATGCCGCCCACTGGCGTGTCTCCCATTATTTGGCATTGATCACACAACTACCATTCAAGCAGTCCTTAAAATCGTAGGCCGAGTAAAATCGACTAGAATTTTGTAGGCTGTTTTATCTCTTACAAAGTGTCCTCTCAGTAAGGTGATGCACCCATTCTTGGCAAATCTTGCTTTGCTCACTTTACCAGTACACATCTCCTTATAATGATTAGCTCCTCTTTTAAACAAATATGGATCATCCCGGATGTAGTACACACTATCGAGTCCTTAACCTTTTTCTGTGTGGCCCGGATTACGGTGGCATAATTCCTGACTAAGAAATTCTGTATCGACATACCGGGAGTGATTGGAGGCGGCCGGTGAGAAATAAGCTGCTCATCTAGAAAATTTTACGCTATTTCTCTTCCTTTTCTTCACAGTGGGTTCCTCTCTTGACAAGTGATCAGCTATCACATTGTCACTGCCCTTCTTGTCTTTAATTTCTAAATCAAATTCCTGCAACAATAATACCCACCTGATCAATCTTGGCTTTGCTTCCTTCTTTGTCATTAAATATTTAATTGTTGTATGATTAGTGTGTATAACAACATGGGACCCCAAAATATATGGCCTGAATTTTTCACATGCAAACTCTATTGCCAGCGCTCTCCTTTCGATGGTAGAATAATTTTCTTGTGCTTCGTGCAAGGTTTTGCTGACATAGTAGATGACCTTGAACACTTTTCATATTTATGTCCCAATCTGGCTCCATTGCAAAATCAACGGCATCACACATGATCTCAAATTCTACATTCGATCTGGTTTTTGCAATGATGGGAGCTTCAACTAGTCTGGATTTGATTTCTTCAAATGCTTCTGTGAGGATTCATCAAAAAATAAAACTTGCTATCTTTCCTCGAGCGATACGCATAGTGGTGCAGCGATTTTGAGAAATCTCGGTAATCTTCTATAAAATCCAGCATGTCCTAAGAAACTTCTGATTCCCTTGACTATAGTGGGTGGCATTAGGTCTATTATAATTGAAACCTTTGCTTTGTCTACTTCAAGCCCTTCTGCAGAAACCATGTGCCCCAAGACAATCCCTTCTGTAACCATAAAATGGCATTTTCCCGATTGAGCTAGATTTTTGTCTTTGCACCTTTGAAATCTTGTCGGAGTTAGCGGGGCATTGTTCAAAGCTGGATCCATACAACGCAAATCATCCATGAAGATCTCCGCCTTGATACGCTAGATCGGAAAATATGAACATCATGCATCTTTGGAAGGTACAGGAGCATTACCTGATCCAAACAGTGCCACAAACAAAATACGGAAATAGGCGCGCTAAAGTTGTTTCTCGATCTTGAGGTACATGCTATTTGGTTATATCGGAGTATATTCGCCAAGAAAACAAAAATAGAGGTGTCACTGCCCGGCCTATCCGGCATTTGTTGAAACGAGCAGAAAACTGATACTACGGTTCATAGTATTCAATTTTAATAATCTGATACAAACCTCGATCTGTCACGATTCTTGTAGAATAAGTTCATTCTTTTTCATTTTATGATTACGGTGAATCCACTTTCTTGAACATATCTTGGACTTACCCGAAGGAAACGCCGATACTCGGCTATACCTGCAAACGCATTGCCATTTGAACTTCTTTTCTAACAACTTCTTTCGGGGCTGGGTTCCGGCCTCCTTTGATGCTCCGCCTGATCATTTGTATCTTCGGCAATATTTTGTGCATACGAAATAGAGGGCGATACCGCCGAGATCATGATTGACGAAGCAATCGCTTCCTTGTATTTTCTCAAATTACGATAACCATTACCGGCCGATCAATGCGGTGACCATGATAGCGGTTTTCTTTTCGGCTCCTAAAAACTCACTCTTTCATCGTGACGCTCTTCAAATGACCGCCTTACTGCACTTCAGTTTCTTGCCCATGAGTTTTTCTTGTGTCACATTTACTTTAGCTTCATCTTATTGTTTTATTTTATACTACAGGCGTTTCATTATTAAGCAAATTTGAAAGCGAGAACTTCACAATCAAAACTCAAGATGCGAATTCATCTCAATTTCATTGATAGAGTTTTGAATGATACAATTAAATTCACTTCATTATTGAGAAAATTTGTGCTTCTTATAGCCATCTATTGTCTTCCTCACATTGGGATGAGCTGGACTCCTGTTCAATCAATAAAATGCACTGCTTCATTCCCAACTCTGAGTGTCAGTTCACCTTTAAATGCGTCGATCAAATGGCTCACATTTGCTAAGAAGGTCTTCAGTAACAGGAGGAACGAGGATGTATCCGTGTCCGCCAGTAACCAAATCCCACGGGAAAATGAATTTGACATGGCCGACGTCCATCTTCAGAGTACCTCGGTTGTGCCGTTGATCATGACCTTTGCATACGTAATGTAATTCTTTGTTGGTTGTTCCCTTGAAACTAAGTCTTTGCACAAGCGGTAGAGGCATCAATTTATACTTGCTATAGAACCATAGACTTCTTGACTCACGTTCCACATAGAGCAGGGAATAGTGGCGCAGTCTTTCATCTTTCTTTGGGAGCTTACATTTGGATAATGGCCTTGCATGACGAATTCGGAACCTTCTCTCCTCCTCAACTATCTTTCTTTTCTTGCTCCGGCACCTCCTTGAAATTTTTGCATAAAGGCGTTGGTGATCACCTGAAACAGGATATTAACTTTTACTCTTTTTCTCTGAAAAATTCCACAATTGGCCCCATTCTTCTCTTTGTTGAAGTCTACGTGAATGGCACTCGAAGATAAGGCTGTTATCTATGCTCTTTTTGATCAGTATTTATTTCCTATACATTGTCAGTTGATTCTTCTCTTCTTTCTTTTCGATCTCTTCTTTTCTATCTGTCTTTCCGTTCTTTCTCAAATCCTTCCCACTTCTCAATTGAATTGCCATCTACAGTCTTTAGGGTTCTTAGTGTCTTGAGAATGTTTCTTAACCAGTTGGCACCAACCAGACCAGTGCCCCTACTTGTGTCTAGATTTTCAGTAAAGCACTAGCATTCTTTAGGCTGTCAGTATGAACGAGACTCCCAGTCGAGATGAACCTGTTCATGGAATTTATAATAGCCTCTTGATTTATCCCCATAATTTGCGGCATTTGTTCCTCAACTGGTTGGGTTCTCCTTTGACCCTGGTATTCATTTATGCCCTCGCCTCCTTCTTCTTCTTCTTTGGAACCTTGGTGATTCTTTGATATCCTTCTTGAGGATGTTGTCTATTTGCTTGACATGTCAATTCCCTCACCAACATGAAATTCTCGTGGACTCCCTGATCTGGATGCCGGTGTGGGCGAGTTAGGATTTGGCTTGAAATGATAACTTCTACAACTCATTCACGTGCTTGCTCCTCGGCCACCATAAAATTCTTATTCATCTGCTTTAGCTTTACATGACACTTCTTCTCATAAATTCTCTTTCTCTTGCTCTATTTCTTGGCTTGGTGTGCATCTTCCTCTCTTGTTTGTCCATGCCTGCCATTACTGGCATCCCTTTAGCCTCACGACGCCATCTTGCTAAGCTCTGCGACACTTTTCTCATTCTCATGCAGAAAGCTTCAGATGGAGCTTTCATATCCACATTTTTGCCGGGTCTCTATAGGATCTCTTGCCTCTTGACACTTTTAACGAATGTCCCAGGCGCGAAGCATAAAATACCTTGGATGTATCATTGAGCGTATACACTATATCCATCGGGTCTTCAAATGCAGTACATTCCATGCGACAAACCTCTTGACAAAAATCTTTGAATCACCTGGCGACATACGAGCTCTCATCTTCCCTTGTTGGAGATAATTATCTCTTAAATCTGAAGTGAAGATGGGGAAAAGATACTTTAATGAAGCTTCTGCTCTTCCCAGTATCAACAGAGCCATAGGTAGTTCATTCACATTATTGGAATTTATGTCTCTCGAAAAATGGAAGAGATGTGGTTTTATCACCTCTAATTCACACCGTTCGAGCTGCTGTATTGGCATCTGAAATACCGGGTGCTTCATTATTAGTCTTATAATTCAGGATAATGAATCATGAAATCTGTCTTTTGAACCCATATGTATTCAGGCGGCACCCAGTTCAAGAGTAACATCATGTTTATCTGGTCTGATCATAACTAACCCAGATAATAGGTCTCTAGAGTCCTCATTGTATGGAGTAATGGGGTCTTACATTCTGCAATCCTTGTTTCTCTGTTTGGTCATGTCTCTCTCTTCTACCATAATTCAGTTTTCTGCTCTTTTTGTCTTTCTTAAACTCGTGAAGCGTTCTCTTTCGATTGGAATCATGGTGGAATCTTTGTTTATATTAAATTAAAGAGTTTCCACGAAATAAGCTATATATTCTGCCAGTTCAAATCCAGCCCTAAATCTTTCAACACAAAACTGTTAAATTAAATGACTAATATAATACTTCAGCTTCGAAAAGCTCAGCGCATTCTTTTCTTAAAATATCGATTAAGTAACTCCTTGTACTGCATTCGAATATTGATCTAATCTGTTCTTTAGTCCCGACGCGATGCCCAAAACGTGGGTTCTCTCTCTACCCGCATATGAGTGTGAATGGATCAAAACATCCTTCGAACGCAGTTCTTATTTAAGGACTTTTATCAATCTGGCAATAAAAAGCGTGAAACTTGTTTGTTATATTTCTTTTAATTATCATGGATTAAGCGTTTATAAAGTGATCATTTGTTTCTGGTTGAATCACTTGATATGCAAATATTACAGATCAGACAAATAGCCAAAGTGGATTAAAGTCAGATAGTCCCTGAATAAAGGAATTACAAATCCTTTGAATTTTAGAGAAGGACTATTTTCTTTGGGCTATGATTTGCAGGTGATATATCACAAACCAACTTAATAATGAAAGAATAAAGATATTTTAAACTAAGAACAAAATGAAATATTAGCACACATTAAGCTAAATTAAAATAGTACAACATAGTTATATTTTAAGGGATTAGTGACTCATTTATTTGAAGCATCATTCAACATGTAAGCGGCTGCGCAGCTTTAGCTTCCACGAACCTCAGTTTTAGAATCGTCAACAAGGAAGATGGTAATGCCATGGTTCTCTCATAAACCACATTTCTCATCAATCCTTCCCCACTGTTTCTTTCGAAGACGGAGGATTAGATAACTACTTTGTCTGAGTTGCCTTGTTTGAGTGTTTTTCTTTGATACTTCATACCGTTCATGGTATAAACATAAACTCCTAAGACTATAAACTGGCGTGGTTTGCTATGTTGATTTCTCATCCTCAAAATTGACACAGTTCGATCATGTACACCATAGTTAAGATCCTTTAACACGGGATTGAACTTCTTTGTTGAAATCGTGAACTCATGTTTTGTTGATAGTGTTCAAACTCATTCTCTAGGACAGTGAAGAAGGATTTATGTTGATTCTATAAATTCTGAGGCCATTAGATCCCTAATATTAGGTTAGCATACGCTTGATACATTGTTTCAGCATTCTTCGGGCTGCCGCTGCTGTGTCATGGGGGCCTCACCGTCGGGCAGCATGAAACGATCCTGTGCAGGTATGGAATGTACGTGACCGGATCGGTGCAAAAAATAGCAAAGCAGCCGGCGGGTTCAGTGAGGATTCGGAGTGAACTTCGTCGTTGCGGAAAATGGTACCAACAACGAGAGTATTCTCGCCGCGAAATTTGGTTTCGTGCTTCGTTATAGCGTTCGCGATCAAAGGCATAAATGAAGCGGGATCCGAATTCAATTGTTTGGACTTCAAGCGGCGGGCGATGACGATTGGAAAATAACGATACGGCATTACGACTGCTTCAGCAGCTAACATCGGATTCGGAAATTAAATGAAATGTCGATCTCTTTCTTTCTGACTCTAAAATATTAAAACAAAAGAAAACGGAAGAATTCATCTGCGGGCTTGGCACGACACCAGGACTTCTCTTTTTCTGGGCGCGAAGGCGCTTTCGCTATGTGTTTATGACATAAGTTAGGGTTGAATTCTGCCACGATGCACGCTTTGTAGCAGTTCAAATCATGGCCCCATTTGTTTGTTCATGTGGGCTCAATTTATATTCTTCAGACATGTTTCTGAGCCTCTGTAACTATTGTTTATTAACCTTCGCCAGAAATTTGTTTTGAACATTGTTTGAAGCTTTATTTGTGTAACTTGTCTTGACCTCTTGGATCGATAATAGCGACGAAAATAAATGATGTCGAGCCTCTATTCTTGCGATTGATCTTAGCGGACCATAAGGCGTCGACCTTCTGTTCGGCTGATGCCAGAATACGAAGATGTGTTGGGCATCTTCGATTGATGTTTGTTATCTCTCTACCGTTTTGCGCGCGGCGACACCTATGTTCAGTACCTCTTGAAGATCTTTGCCCATGACCTATTGTCATGCGACCTCGCATCTCCACGCTGAAAGCTTTCAGTCTGTGACTAAGTGATGCAAACATCTCTCATTCTTCTAAGTAATTCTTAGTGTTTGGTTTCGGAGTTCTATTCATTTTATATATTTATTCTTCATTAAATCAAAGATTGTGACATCAAATCTTTTCTTTATCACTGAAGTCAGTTAAACCTTTACTTGAGGAAAGTTCGATTCTGCTTCAACTTTTAGAAGGGCTGATATTATTGAACTCATCTGGTGGTATCTGACATCAATTTATCTTTAGACATGTTGCATGCTAAATGATCTTTGCGGCGTGAAGCTCTTCGTTGAAGCCCAGCTTGTGCTAATTCGTTCGATCCGACACAACAATAGCCGCTATCTTTGCTACCGGTCAAAGCATACAAGCACGTTCCATTCAGTTTCACTATTTAGCCAGATTGTTATTATGGACCCGAAATTCTGGGCCCGACTTCTGTGCGAAGCAGTTTCAGTTTGACTTCGGTCTGCTGGTGGTTCTTATGATTTTACTGGGTTACGGTTTCTGTATCATTTTTCTGCCACCAGTTAGTTTGAGTCGATCTATCCCGTTCTGGAACAATTTCGTATTATTTCGACTGTAAACTCGCGAAAAACCGATTAAATTCTAATGAACTGAGCTCGTCATTGTGTTATTAATTTTATTTTTGACCACATAGCTGAGTGGGATGCGTCAAGTGGATTCTGTTATCGCCGCAGTCATGGTTAAATTAGTTTAAAGGAAAACTTATAAGTAAATAATGTGAAAATGAATAATTTGATTTTGATAAATATAATTTATATATATATTGTTTATAGTGAAACCATTAGCAGCGATTCAAAAACTATGTTTTTGAAAAAGATATATATTGATGTTTGATTGAAATGAGGGATAAATGCATAGAACCCTAACATGAAATGCTTAGTGCGTTATTTTATCAAATGCGGTACCACGAGTGCCAGAGCGGAATCAGAATATGGTGACGAGAGTCATTGTGAATGCGTCGAAGTATAAGTAAATGGTGCGTCTCATTGCCATTTCATTTCAAAAAAACTCATAATTGTTTTTCATTGCAAACAAGATATCAGTCTTCATGGGAAGGTATGTTTGAAACTACGTTTTTAGACATGAACTACAATGTTTTGTAAATGATTTAAAGAGCGAGATATGCAGCATAATGTGAGGAGAAGTAATAATAGTAAGCTCTACGGACTGATGCCTGTTTTATATACATATTAGTATTAACAATGAATCATAACTATCCTTATACAAAAATATGATTTAGAAAGGATATTAAATATCCCATTGAAAGTAATATATGAAATGTGTTTCTGATAAATGGATTAAGTGGTTATCGCGATCGGTCTGCCGTTGGGTCGGTCAAGTCAGGGGGAGCGTGCGACAGAACCATAATTGAACCCTTGAAATATGGACAATATTAGAGATAATAAGACTTAAAGTTTAATGGGTTATCTCTCTAATAGGCTATTTAGTCACTAGTTTCTAAAAATCCATGCAATTGGTCTTGAGTAGTTTTAACTGGTTTTATGCCCAGTTAATGAAGTTTAACGAGAATCCATATCTTTATCTCCTTAGGTTCTTGAACTTGTTCTAATATTATAGTTGGAGCGAAATCATAGGCTACACAACAATTGAGAAAGCCAATCATGACCAGCTCTTGAAAGATTGTGCCTTCGAAGCTAACTCTATTAATAATATCACATGCCATATTCATCTGAAATACTGGAAATGTTGAGCTTTAAAGAGCCAAATTCTATTTATAGAGCTAACTGATAATAACCTTCCTATACATCACCTATCTTATTAAAGAACCAAACTCACCATATGAGTTGAACATAGGAGGTAGCAGAGAAATGTGGTGAGGAACAAGTTTGGGGGACTTATTTTTTTATAGGAAAAATAACTCCCAAATTGGTTGGAAATGAGTTAAGTGAAAATCTGAAGTTGGTAAACGGAAAAAGAAGAAAAAAAGAAAAATATCAGATGTAAAAGCAAAATAGAATAAAATGTCAGGAGGGAGTGGTCTGGCATATGGCCTTAACACCATCATGGAAGTGAAGTAAATCTAAAGGCATCTCTAACGCTTGGTACTAAGACTTAAACTTGGTTTGGGAGCTCGATTTAACAATACTTTACTGGGTGAGTAGAAAGCAAGGGGTTTTGACATTGCACCACTCCTGTGCTGTGTGAAGAAAGGAAGCTGTAGTGTTTCTTGAGCAGATGAAAATTTGTCTGCGAGAAAGGTGATATGAGGGTATGGAATGATGCCTAAACGGATGTTGGGGTGCTTGAGTGTCACTCTGGCGATGGTAAGAATTAGGATGGGTATGGGCTATCAATGTAAAAAAAAAAATATGTATATGTTTAAACTAAGTTTTAGCCTAAAGCAATGCAACCACCCGCTACAGTATTTTAAATTACATGCCTATAAGGCCTATGATGTGATAGTTATTATTATTGCCTACATTAGTGAAGTGACAAGAACAACAAGCCTATGGAACCTAAATATATTATCTTAGGAGATATATGTATTTATTTTAAATTATAACAACTCATCTAACTGCAAATTGATTGGATGGAGAAAGGTCCCCACACAAGTAATAACCCATGATAGAAACCATATTGTAGATTAATTCACTATTAAATAAATAAATTATCTTTATCATATTCTCCATATTCTTGGTAAGGGTAATTCTAGAGAAACATATCACACACCCCTTGGAAAACTTGATTACTTGGTTTTGGTTAAATGAAAAGGGTGAAATGAACTATTCTCTTCCATTTCTTGGAGACGGCAACTAACTTTTCTTTTTCTTGAGGACAAACAAAACTTTAAGTTGAGGAGTCTTTGATAGTCAAAACTCATCTATGTTTTGAGTTCATTTCACATTCTTTTTTGAGCATTTTATATCCATATTCATGTAAAACTCATAACATTTCCTCTAAACTTGGTTTTGTAGGATTCTTGATGAAAAGCAAGTGATTTGGCAATAAATGAACAATATATATCCAAAAGAATAGTCAACCAAGTGTCTCACAGACCACCATGGAAGATGGTGCGCTGCAATCAGACATGACGTTCAAAAATCACGCTGGTTGCATTCTATGTTGAAAGAGATTTCCAGCGTGTAATACACACTTTGATCAGTTAAGCAGTTATGATTCCACATTAAGGTTGAAACTTAGCTGCCCCAGTAGGAAACGTCTTCGGCATAAAAAAAAAAAAAAAAAAGTTATTGATAAGGGAAAAAATGTCATGACAAAGCAAAAATGTCAGAACTGAAAATAACAACAGCAGAATCTTGTGTCGCTGACTCCATCTTTGATATTATTTGAAATAAGAAAGGTGTTTAATGTCAAGGCACAAAAAAAAAATATTTGTTACAATAGAGCCAGTAACAAAGTCAAAATCTTTGATAATAGTGACTCAAAAATGTTAATTTGCAGACACAAAAATACTGTCTTCGCAACTCAAAATCTTGATGTCAGACTTCAAGAATGCTGTGAGATAATAGGGACTAAGTCTTCAGAAAAATCTCCCCTGCCAGCGCTTTCTTAAAAACACAATTGATGTTTTGGCATGACATAAGCCCATTTTCACCCGATAACTAGAAATACTATTTTTTGAGTTTTAGAATATGGAGGAAGAAAATGTCTCATGAGGGGTTTCTCTCTCTGCTCTGTTTTTAAATTTAGCTTACAGGGCTTTGATTTTAGTAGATCTTAAATTAGTCTTAGAGGAAGTTTTGTTTGTATTGAAGAGATTTTGATCTTCTTCCGATGATTCAAATTGTTGCTATTTAAAAGCGAGATTGAAGCTCATGGATTTTTCTTTCACTCATTGTCTCTGATTTATTTCTTCATATTAGAACATTGTTTGGTTGGTATAGTAGGTGGAATCATATGAACATTGAAACACCCTCAGGATGGAATAGATTATTGAACATGATTTTCGGATTCAAGTTTATTTTCTTCTGGTTTTGAACTGATTTTATATAATGTATTGTTCATATAATGAGTTGATTCTTAATATTAAATGCAGCCATGAGGTTCAGCATCTTGCCTCGATTTGAGGCCCTCTAGAAGTGACCTGAGATATGGAGATTCTGAGACCATGGGCCAGTTACTTAGGGTATGTTAGACAAATATGGAATTAATGAACTACAGAAAAATTACTGATGATCTTTAATTTCTCTTGTGAGGATTAGTTGGTGATGTTGATTGTCTGTTTTTTTGAGGTCTCACCTCCAGTTTGATAGAATGACCTTGATCCGTGTTAGCATAGATCTAAATGGAAGAACTTTGCCGTTGATGATTTGATTATTTATATTTGAAAAAAACCTGCATTATCGTGTCTATAGGGACAAGCGTTATGATCCTAAGAAAATGGTGTGAGGAAATCTTTGGAAATGAAAAATACCTAGTTCTAGAAGAGGACTATATCCTACCTGATGGCTGATTAGACCCGCTACATAGGAAGGAATATGGTTCTCAAATAGTGAAATATATAGTATGGAGAATCCAGGCTATACTACATTCTTTGTTGAACCATCGGCATTCAGCTCTCTTCGTCTTTGTTTTTCAAAGGAAGTACCGAGTTGGTGTTAATGGTGTATCACCTCGTCGCCCTGGCGGACATTTTTAGAATTATGTAGTTCGTTTGTTTTGTAGATTTTGGATATGATTTTAAATCAACTTTTAACGATTAAGTGATTTATTCCATCTCTTGGTAGCGGATGACAAACCCGCTGTATAAAGGTTCTCGGTTTCGATCGAAGACCTCAGTGCCCACTGAGTGTTATCGAAACTCCGAGTATGTTTTAACCGCCTGACGATCACTTATGGAAATAGGTTGAGTGTTAATATCATTTTCATTTGATTTGAACTCATACTTTTTAACACCGATTTGATGTTACGCATTCCCTTGAGTTTTGTAGTTAAATCAGTTTTGAATATCATAGAAAATGGGTTTTATTTATGGGGATAGTAAAAACTAATCCATGAAAAATAAAAACAAATCTGTAAGTTTATGGATTAGTTGTTTGGCCAGAGGATATTTTCTGATGTATAATGTCTAAAGTTTGTTCTTTGTGATTTTCAAAGTTTAAATCTTTTAGCATCACGTTTAAATTTACTCAATCTTATACTCTATTGCTTAGACAGAAATGTTCTCTCTCGTTGTTCATGTGTGATTCTAAGACCACATTAAAATCCTTGTGCATTTTTATGTTGATTTCTTTAATTGATATTTTAGTGAAACTAGGAGACTTAGATTAGTAACAAGGCTGGATCTAAGCCCGGGATGAAAGTCCTATGGAAATGTGAAAAGATTATCAGGTATATCAATATCAGAAGTCAAACTCGTATCAGTTAGAGTGGAGTTGTTTGTATCTTATAGAGATGTGATTGTTGGTCTTTATGTTTATTAAGTTGTGATTGCTAGAATAATGAAAATTCCTAGATATGATGACCTTACTAAGAATAATTTGAGATAGTGTAGTTTCTCTCTAATAATGTAATATTAGGTTTCCTATAATACAATTCCTATAATACAATTCCTATAAAGGAATAGTTTTTAGGATAATTAATATTATGGGTCATGAGGGGGGAAAAGTATAGGAGAATGTATATGGGGTTCTCAAGGATTTTCATTAATGTGAAAAAGATATCTAAGTTTATGGATTAGGGTTTTGTGAGATATGTATATTTTGAATTATATCTGGGTTTCCCAGTTTTGCGATTTTCCTCTCATCTTTCTCAGTTGATACTCAAATCTTGTACTCTATTTTGAATGCGATGAAAATTCTCTCTGTCATGGATCATGGAACTATTTTGCCAAACCATTCAAACTCGTGCACTTTTATATTAATTCTTTATCTTGTGTTCTTCTTTAGTGATGTTTTTGAACATGAAAACTGCGATTCATAGATGCTAAAGCCTTACTCAGAAAAAAGTTGGTGGAATAGAAATATGACCGTTTTAAGTTCTGATCATCAAGAACAACTACGATCATTTGAACAAAAATGAGGCCAGCACTTGGTTACTGAATCGATTGGGGTTATATAAAGGGGCTGGCTTGGGATTGTTTGCATGAACCAGTTTGAAGTTTCAGGAAAGAAGAAATAAGCTCATCATTATCTAGAAACTTAGTACAGTGACCCTTGCCAGAAGCTTTGTGTGCGGCGTGAGAAAGTTTGGATCGTACAAAATACCACAAGGGAGTTGATAAGATCACGCGCAAGGTTTGACAGGCTCTGGGAGGCTTAGCAAAGTTTAGATCTAAAGGACCTGGTGATATATGTACAGGTCTCAGCAGAGTGGCAGGAATTTATTCGGAATGGTGAATGCTTCCAATAAACTCGTGTGATTGAGAAAATACTTAGATCTTTCTGTTAAGAATCGGCCTTCTGCCCCATTTAGCAGCTGAACATGAAGTCTAGGTTGAATTTGCTAGTCGTTAACCAACATGGGGTCTTGCAGCTCCATGAAAAAAAAAGGGGTTGAGAAGATGATTGAAAATGACAGAATAATAAAACAAAACGTTCATTTAAAGAAAATACGAAATTACCATGTATGAAATAAGCGGAAATGATTGCGCTGGACATGGTAGCTGGATGCGCTGTTAAGGCAATAGGAAAGTTAGTTTCAATTCGCCATGTGGAAGACCAGAATCAAAGAACTCAGAGTTCACAATGAGTTCATTTGAAGTGGCCAAAACTCAGGGCTGAAGCGAAGGGGGAAGATATGGCCAGATCTCAAATTCGAATGTAATTATAACCAATGCAGTCGTTATACTTCATGAATAATAAGTATTAACATCTGATTTGAAGAGGACCGACTAACTATATTTAGGCAGAAGATCCGAAGAACTTCATGGCATATAAAGGAAGAAGTACGAAAAATTTACATCTGTATCTTGGCTATGGAGAAAGAACAATAATATCGTAATGACTTCAAAAGAAACGTGTTTAGAGGAAAGCGATGAATAAGAAATGGTCAATGACTATAATGATATATATTATACCATTTGTCCCCACATTTTAGTTAAGTGGCCATATGTTTTTATTATATCTTCAGAGTATTTATCGTGTTTCAAAATTTCAAGTTTCATTCAGTGCTATCTTGACCATTTGCTCTAGGCGACTACCAAGGCTTCTTTCAGTCCCCCATCAACAATGCCAAAAACTTATTGAGACCAAAATATTTTCTCTCTCTCTCTGTCTGTAAAAATGCATAAGCAGGGAGTGGATAACCAATTTCTATAAAACAGTTTGAAACAAGTAAGTCCTCAAAAAAATATAAATGAAGTAAGTGCAATACTGCCACTTTCTGTATTATCAGATCTTTAAATAATAGTGGACTCCCAGTCGGAATGTTAATACTCCACGAGGATTAGGTTCTCTAAAAAAAAATTGGAACAGTCATCAATTACAAGACTCTTCACTGTTTGGCATTAATAGGATGTGGCGAGAAATAAAATCATTTAGTTAAATAAGATGAGTGATTAAAATAATCTATAAAATCACCCCAAATAACAACTACTTAATTCTAAAAGGAGCCACTGTAGAAACCACAGGGATGAGGTTATTGTTTATAACTTGAGTTTCTGCATTTCTTAAGTGCAACATTTGTGTGTTGAATCTTGTATTTTTCCAAGAAGAAATGGCTGTAGTATAAGCTTTGAGATTTCTTCATACACCAGGCCATTTCACTATCTAACACACCATATTCCTTTTCGGGGACAAATGGGTCTAAATAATACTTGCAAGAGTGACCCTCTTTAGATTTCTGATTATTTTCTTTTTCAATACTTACAACCATTTCTTAGGACTTAAGAATTATTACCTCTATAAGCAGGATAATACAGCCTTCTATGTAGCGGTATATCAATAGCATCGATCTAATAAGTTATCTCTCCTTAGATTGATATCCTTATAGGGATCGAGGTCATTATCAGTTAGGTGAACTACTTTAACATTAATGATATATCTAATTAATCCTCATATCATAAATGAAGTGTTGATCTATCGAACAATCTTTAGGTTCTTTGGTTCCATAATATTAGTCTAGCATACGTGATCCTTTGCTCTTTACTCTCGCAGGCTCTCATCTACATGTGTCCTTGAGGCCTGGAAATGGGGCGCAGATCAACTCTTTTATAGGTAGAAGCTACTAATATTCAGAAAAACTAATATGAACAATACCAATTATATAAATTCAATCTTCAAACCCATAAAATAACCAAGAATACTTACTGTCCCGAATGTTCAACAATTAATCACTCATCTAGAAATTTGTTTAATGTTCCCATTCACTTTGGATTCAATATCGACAATCCAAACACAAAAAGTAGAAAATGAAGAAAGAAATTAGAGACAAGGAGTGAGAGAAAAAATCTAGATTTTAGTTTTTCATCTTTGTGCGACGATATGAAATACGAATCTACATTATACATCATGAGAATCTCTTGATATAAATAAAAATCTATACTAAAACTACTCTAAGATCTATTAAAAATCAAAATTTCTTTGACAAAACTAAGAAAATGGGCAATTTAAAGCGCAGGAGGTGACTGCCACACCATTTATACAAAAACCTAAAAAAATGATGTACCGATTTTCAGGATGAAATGAAACTTGAAAAAGCGATCCAAAACAACAATTTCGTAGCTTAAAAAAAGCCCCAACGTTTTGTCTTAAGCTGCATTCATGACCAAATCTGGTTTTATTCAGCAAACCAGGGTTTGGCTGCTAACTGTAGATATAAATGGGTTTGTCGCGACATATTTTGTTGCTAACTTTGTCACGACAAAATCTAGTTTTGTCCTGACCGAGTTTGTTACTAACTCTGTTGTGATAAAATTTCGGTTTTATCGCAAAAGCCTTAATCATACCAAGCCTACGGCGATATAAATGTAGTTTTGTTGGTGGAGGACGTTTCCTATAACTCTATCGTGACCGAAAAATCAGGTTTGTCGCAAAAGCCTTGTCTTGGCTGCGTCGAAACCAAGGCCCTTCGGACTTGTTTTTCCTTCTCAACATTGATGACGCCACTTGCCGTTTTGAACTGGTTGAGTATGGGGTGTTCTTGAAATCTATGCTGAGATTAGAATATAACCATAGTATATTTGAACCATCGATGCTCTATATGATACGCAAAATTGATCTTCTCAATGGCGCTTGGCCAGGGCTGTCAGACAACTCCTCTGCTTTGGAAATAGCGCATATTATACTAAATCACTTCCTTTCCATAAAAAAACCTGAAAAACCAAATTTAGAGGAAATGTTATGAAATTTACATGAATATGGATATAAAATGCTCAAAATAGCTTGTGATATGAACTCAAAACATATATGAGTTTTACAGTCATCAGGCTAATCTTTAGGCAGTTGAGCAATATGAAGCATAAATGGAGCAGCATAAAACAAGAAATGAAAAAGTCTCAAATTGCAACCTCATGTCACTACGTGAGGGTGACCACATCACAACATGGTCGACCATGTTTATAAGATCTTGCGTCGTGATGTGAAGGTACAAAACACCCCTGACAAGCTACATTGCTTTCATGTTTCTCGACCGCCAGAGCCCTCCCAGGAAGCCCTTTAAATAGAACGATTAGGGATTTGAAGACATGTCTCTTTGGGTGGAAACACCCTAGGGCACACCTCTCTCAGAGAAGAAGGCATCTTGGAGAATAAGAAGAATATAAGAGAAAATGATTGAGATTTAATTTTCAAAATTGTCCATTCTCTCATTCTTTATGTTTTTCTTCATTTCTATGGTTGTTTTCTTTCCATTGTGAACTGATTTTTGCGGATTTTTCCTGCTTTTGGTTATGAGCTATAAGCGATGTACAGATTTTCATTTCAATACATGTTTGAGTTGTTATTTGTTGAATGTTCCTTCATCTAATACTATTGGTAATTGATACTATCAGTCATTAACACTATATATGAGGCTTTCCAAGAAATGAATCTGCAGAGTGAGACCTCGAGTAGAAATCCACAATTCTCCATTAATTTGAAGATACTCATGGGTTTTGTGTGGAAAATGTAGTTATCTCGGGTATATTGCATTCCTAGGGTTTTAGGGTTGAGTATAGATGCAAAATACCTAAATCCTAAGAGTAGACTGTGAATTATTTAGAGATATTTGAAAATACATCAGTGAGGCTTGCAATTTACAAAAAATGACAAGCAGACTAATTAGTTGAGCTATTGCATGGGGATTGACCAAGTTAAAACCTAGGGTTCCTACCTTTTTCATTTGATTATTTATGAAACAGGATTTCTTTGTTTTTCTTGTTTCATTGTTAGTTCAGTTTTGATCCATTTTCCATCATCCAGATAAATACAGGAGTTGTTAATTTAAGTACTTAACGATTCATCGTAGATTCGACCTCTAACGGCACGCCGCCATGGTGTTATATTTTCTGCCACTTTTTGCTTCCTATCATATCTTTGCCTTTGTTGTTGGGAATTGGCGTTTTCACTAATATTGACACCAATCGCCCTTTCTTTGCTGGATATTCTTTTGTTTTTCTTCCCTCCCATTTATTTTATTATCCAGCTCATTTTCTTCTTCTGTCTTTTGATTTTGTTTGCGTTAGACTTAATTTACAGGGATCATTTCATGTGCCCTTCGTTCAAGAGAACTTCTTGCTCAACAACTACAAATAGGCCAAACTTTCGAACGGCGTAAAGGGATTAAAGTCAAATTGTGGCCAGTAAATTATATGAATGGATAAAAGTTCAATATGCCGACGTACTTGAACTGTTTAATCTGGGGATTCAGGACATGCGAACTCTCAGGAGATAAATCAAGATGTTTCTCTCGATATCAAGTGAAGTTGAAACTTGAGATCAATGGCTCATTCAATAATTCGACGACTCTGTGAAGAGTATCAGCCACCATGCCTGTCAGTGAAGAAATATGGCTGATTTGGCTGGGATTTCAGACCAGATGTTAAGTTCCATGGATGAGCGAAAAATTCTCATGCTCAAATAATACCTTTCATGCCCAAAATGAGATAAGCCCATATGCAAGAGAAAATTACAGAAGTCTAGGAACCACTGGCTTGTTTATGGCTAGTGCAGAGCTTAATTCATGGAAGAGACAAGGACAAATCTCTAAATTCAATCAGAACAACTTAGGAGCTTGGAAGATAAAATGGATCAAAAGATCAGTCCTCATACTCAATTCGTGACCGGGATGGAATTGGCCTCACACCCTCCCAGCAGAAGTGTATATGGAAGCAATATTTGAATGCACTAGACCAGGAAAAAAGTAAAAAACTCTTATGTTCCTAATAGACCACAAAGGTGCTTACTTACTATTCTTGAGGAGAATATGGAAAAAGAGATCATGGAGCATAAGCTATCTGTCACTTGAAGTGGCGGAGGGAACTTGAAAGGCCTAAAATAATAGAGGTTGATGCCATGGGTGAATGAGTGATTGCTAAATAAAAGAGTCAACTATAAAACTATGAGATAGAGAAGAAGTTGTGGAGACTATTTCATAGATGACTCTTTCAGGCGAGGTGCATAAGAAGTTGAAAATTGAAAAAATGACCCTCATCATAGAGGTGGATGGGTTCATTTTTCAACTGAATAAGGAAAATATAAGAACATTCCTTATACTTTTTAGAAAAGAAAGAAAAAAAAATCTTCTAAAGTATTTTTGAAAAATATATTACTCAAATTTACTAATTAAACTGGAAATCTTGGTTCTTAGGGGATGGATGAGAGAAGAGAAATCATCCATTCTTTAGCCAGTTCAATGAGTCAAGATGGACTTTAGAAAAATGGAGGCGACTAACCAGAGTAACCCGAGAGCATTGATGTGGCGCTAACACAGGGGTGCTTTGACTATGGCATCAGCACACAAATCACCTATAAGTTTTATCTTCTCTTTACCACTATGATGTCTCATTCAAGAGATTCATTTATGATAAAAATGTACGACCCGCAGATATTGCTTTCAACCATACTCAAATATTACCCGAACTATGTCACAATAGTCATAAGAAGTTTATTACAACACTCTTATACAAAATCATATATTAATACTATTTGTTTGTAATATATTTATAAATGAATATCAGGCTTTATATTTGGCAGCTTCTTCACAGTACGGCCTCGGATGAGCGCGATCCATGATGTACGTCTGCTGAAAATATTTTTCCCGTAAAGGAGTGAGCCTTCCTAAGCAAGCCACACTCCTACCGAAATTGCTCCGCTAAGTGCACATGCGATGTCCGCTCTGCATTTCATAATAATCATTTCAATAAAAATATGCCATGCCATGAAATAGAATGCGACTCATCGCGTACCATGCACCAGTCCTTACCGACTCCTCACAACACTGGCGCCCGCCTTGCGAAAAAGCGTCGTGCGGATGACATCGATGATCATTTTATATTCAAAACCATGCACGCTTTTTGTGGTGCCGATTTTAGTGTCTCGCAGCGGGCTCGCCGCAGATACACTTTTGCGGCCTTTCCTTTGACTGGGGACTATGTCGACCGCCAGTGGGCGGGAAGTAAATCTATCCCGAGCTGCGATGCCGGCACATATGTTCTTTACCATTTCAATGTCGTGATGACTCTAATGACTGTCCC
This sequence comes from Tetrastigma voinierianum, assembly GCA_016808115.1. Taxonomy (NCBI): domain Eukaryota; kingdom Viridiplantae; phylum Streptophyta; class Magnoliopsida; order Vitales; family Vitaceae; genus Tetrastigma; species Tetrastigma voinierianum. Next base: position 891,347 of record JAEQBH010000463.1, read on the forward strand.
ATTTAATCGAACTACGATCGACTTTTAAACACCTTGTGATTTGTTTTTCATGGAACTCACAACTGCCATTTTTAATGCAATGTACTGGTACGCTAGCGTGTATGCGCCGCCCTGCTTGTGCCATGTCACATATGATGAATGCTATATGGACAATTTTGTAAACATATCTCTTGTCTTTCACTCACGAACAATTCTATCAAACAGCCATAAAATTTTGCTAGCAGATTCATTCATGTCAATCATCTTCATTTTCAGTTTTCATGTTTGTTTTTAGTTTAGTTTTAGTTGATTCTTTTCATGTATGATCTTACTTGTTTGTTTTTGTTGTGATTTTCAGGGTTCAAAGATCCAGGCTAGCTTGAAACTGTTTTGAGATCAATGTTGTTGAAGTGTATCCTTTGTAGTCGAGATTGCTAGACACGGTAAAGCTCCAATTTTTTTTCAAAGGTTCAATGCTCAAGTCACAACGTGGTAGCCCCATGTCGCAACGTGGCTAGTTGGAATAGCTATTGCATCATTTTATCAAGCTCACATAGCAATGTCGAGCCTATAGTCAGAAAATTCAGCCTTTGTCACATTGTGACGTGCGAGTGCACGTCATGACGTTGGCTATTAAAAATGATATCACCTTCTATCATGTAGCAATGTGACTTCTCATGTCACGATGTGACCCTGTTTTTAAGCCCAAATTGATTTCATTTCAAAATCACAAACACTTCTCTCTCTCTCTCCCAAACATCTGGTTCTACAATTCAAGCACCTCTGAAGATTGAATCCTTGCTTCTCACCCATAATTCATAATGTCATCACCATTATTCATTCGATCACACACATCACTCACCGTTCTTCCATCTACACACCCCTAACACCCAATTTGGAGGCCTAAACACCCAAACAGAGACTCATAGTTAAATATTTCGAAGAACATGTTACAATAAGATCAACCTGGGGCCCTGCGGTGTAATTGAAAGACGGGAGTCACGGATTGTACTCGGGATCGGAATCAATACTGGGTGATCTGACAAAGAAAAACCTGACATGTACAATCAATGTTTGGTGAAAATTCCGAATGATTTTTCAAGGTGAAAACATTGTTATAAGAAGATTTGAAAACTACAATTATCCTTGAAAAATAGTGTTTTCAATAGATTGAGGAAGTTTTGAACAAGACAAGATTAGGAGAAGTGTTCACAAGTGATTGAAAGGTTGTGAATTGTGTGAATATTGCAAAGGAAGCGTTGTTGAAGAACATGGCCTCCAAAAGACCTAGGCTTACAAAGAGAGTTTCCATTATTGTCCCGAAGGAGTATGACTATGACTAAAGAAAAGGGCTTTGAACACCCCGAGGACTTATTTAGAAAGGATATTGCAAACAACGGGTGGAAAGAGCTTTGCCAACCCCCTAAGCTAGTAGTGATGTCTTTGGTTAGAGAATTATATGCCAATTTGAAGGAACATGTGCTGAAGAAAGTATGGGTTAGGGGCAAATGGGTACTTTTTGATAGTGAGCCAATCAATAGGTTCTAAAACCTAGCACCCGTGGATGATGAAGGATATCAAAAAGTATTGAGGAGGTAATATGGGATCCTCCAAGACATAAAGTTTTATGTAGGTGTTGACGGACCAAAGAACATATGCAAATTTATGACACTATTACCAAAGGACTATTGTATAATCCCCGGCAACGGCACACGATAAAATTTGCCGACGACCAAGACATGCAATGCATTTATAACACTATCGCCAAAGACTATTATCTAACTCGCTAACGATGCCATAAAAACTCATTGACCGTATGCCTTAGCTATTTGATTCAGTTCAAAGATCGCTTCAATTCAAAATTGTTTATCGAAAGGGTTTTGATCCGTTATGTCAGCGCAATGTGCCTGACAAGCAGTAAATCGGATTTAAGTCCGTGATATCGATCCCACAGAGATCTCAAGAATTCTCGATCAACACCCAATACCAAACTCTACACTATTTGGACTCGACAGACAAGGAATCAGCTTTGATAGCTAAAATAATAAAACCTAAGAAAATTGAATTAATAATGAATGAATTGAATATGGAAATACAAAATAACAAAATTAAGACTGAATAAAGTCAAAGTAAAGAGACATTAAAAGAATGCTACCGTGAAACATCAATTTCGCTAACGACCGACTGCTACATGAACCGCATATTTAAACTAGTCAAAGGAATATAATAGTACGGATTTCTCCAAACTCACACCATTATCTAAACTCACTGCTTCGAAGACAGAGTGTTGGGATAACTACTTAATCTAGGCTGCCTTGTTCGGCATTTTTCTTTTCAATACTACACCACGACATAGACTCCGAACTGAGCTCCCAAGATATATTACCGACAGACCGACCGAGCCCGGGAGTCTCAATAGTGTCCCACCGATAACTTAGGGAAGATACGGTGGAACCCCACCTTAAGGAAAGGAGTAACACCATGTATTAATTTAATACCCAATTATACATGTATATATAAAAACCTGCAACAATTATAAATGAGGTTTCATAAAAAGTTCACTAATATCTCGTGAGCATTCTAAGAGTATCAGGATTTAAAAGTACAAGCAGAAATGAATAAGTCCAATACATCAAACACAAATGGATAAACGCAATAGAGCAGCGATGTACCGTATGGAGAGCTGACACAACCGGGCGCGAATAGGCCCTACGATCCGTCCGACCTGGGGAACATGATGTAAACAATAATGAGATAATAATCAAAGTGGAGTGGCATAATTTATAAGGAAAATAACATTTTTGCATTTGCAATGGTTCTTTCTCTCAAACCTTCCGCTCACTCTTGCAAAGTTCCCGCTAGAAACATTTCACAAAACCCAACTTTTACCCCACAGCCCAACATATGCAAGTCATGCTCCACAACAAAATGACACGTTAAGAAACCATAATCCAGACCGCATACCAACATAAGCTACACAAAACACGAGTAGCCATTAAGTAATAAGATAACTTTGAAATGCACCAAATCATGAGTATTAAAATAGTTATACTATATTTAGAGAAACAAATACGTCCATACCACATACCCATCATAAACCGTCAGAAGTCGACCACGACACCGCGGACAACTAATGAACCCGTGGTTACACCCGCCATCACGCAGCAACTAACAAACCTCCAGTAGACCGCCACGCGGCAACCAACAAAACCTCCAAGCAGACCCGCCATCACGCGGCAACTAACAAACTCCGTGCAGACCGCCATCACGCAGCACCAACAAACCTCGGTCCCGCCATCACAGACCTAATAAACCAGCAAACCGCCATCACGCGAGCACCAACAACCGCAAATCTCGCCATCACGCGGCACCATCAACCGGTAACCCGCATCACGCGCACTCAACAACCCGAGTGAACCCGCTCCATCACGTGTCCTCTAATAACTCCGCAACCCGCCACGTGGCAACTAATAACCGCCGTAACCCGGCCATCACGCGGGTAAACCAATATAACCGCTCCTTCACAAGTACCTTCCAACAGACAGTCACCACAAAACTTCAAGATCCACCTTTCTTTAACAATAATTTTTCAAGATAGTTGACAACTTCAATCCATGTGATCAAAATATCCAAACACCACCAATTCATCCATCACAAGAAAACTTAAAATAATTGAAACAAGCCGACAAAATTCACATGAAATAATAACTGTTTTATAATGAACCTAAAAATCATGTTTGAATGCAACCAACCATCTCGATCAAAAATGTATATAGGTAAAGCATTTTATCACAATAGATAACCAACATAATACCCCAAATCATTTAAAAGCATATAAACCACTAATGACCATAAACGCCATCCCAGCCCCAGGTCGTCCCTACCCGGCGTGGCGCCCGTAATATAAATAAAAACACCATTTAGGCCCAATAACCGAACCAACAACATTGGAATACCCCAAGGCCTTAGAATAATTTTTAACTATGAAACCATCCCACTTGACTCCAACAGTCCACTACGCAGGCCCATAGCCCGACACCAAAATTGGGGCTTTTCACCCGGGAGCCAATTTCTCGAAATTGAACCGTCCAATAATTCCTAAAACATCCACTTTCACTAATACAACTTCAATTTTCCAAATTCTGACCAATCGGTACTCTATTTCAAATTCGATTTCAGAATAATTCGAAACACCTAAAAATGGAAACCTAACCAAACGATGTCCAAAATTTACAAACCACATATCAATGGAAAGCCCAAGAGACCAGAACTCATTGGTACCCATTACCTTGGTCCAACAATGCAGGTCTGAACTGATCTAAGCTTCGCCGACGAGCTTTCAACGAATCTCCAAACGGTGCGAACCGCAAAAAGGGACCACGATGAGTTCGGCGTCCAAAATGGTGGAAAAGATGGCGGGGTGGCTCGAGGTACTTAAATGGTCGGAAATCACAAAACTTATAGGGTGAAAAACTCCGCAGTCAACATCGTTCGCCACTTATCTCATACAGCCCGCGCGTCATCGCGGAAATTCTACGGCCGCATCGCCCGCGCGCACCCGTGGTCCGCGTACAGTACCCGCCGGTGGTGCCTCGCCTGTCCGATTACGGCGCACGTGTGGCTACTTCCTACTAAAAGGTGTTCTATTGAGAGCTTTAGGAGCCGAGCTCAAGTGTTGTTTTCAGCTGGGCTTACTGTATCACAAGCTATGTTTATATAGGGTCTAGGGTCACTTAAAAATCCTAAAGATTAACTTGACATTGATAAAGTGCTACTGTTGAACTTCTAATGGCCGTAACTTTTTATCCGTAAGTCGGATTGTGACGTTCCGCCTGTCTATGAACTCGTATCGACGAGGCCTACGAAATGGTGTCTTAGTTAACTTAAAACTATTCCTCCTCGAAAAAGTCAAACTTGGTCAACTTGGTCAAACTTGGTCAACTTGGTCAAACTTGGTCAAACTTGGTCAAACTCGTATTATTTGGTACGGGTCATTACAGTCATTGCGCAGATCTACACTGTACTGGTTCCTCTTCCTCCAAATTAGAATAGCTCATCCTTCCTCGACAGACCAAAATTACCTGATCGATTTACTAATCGAATCGAGGTGAACTCTCCGTGCGCCTAAATTAAATTGCTCCTCTCGCTCGCCTCCAAGTGAGAAGAGATTTATCGATTTAATTACACAGTAGCACATTAGATCACTACTGTTAGGTTCTCATACCTTTCAAAATTTGCTCATCACCTCGTGAATTCCTTTATCCGTGTCACCAGAGGGTCTCCGGAAATCGTAGTCAGACAATTCCATTTACTTAGCATGAGACAATCGATATCGATCAAGAATAAAAATACACAAGACCAGTAAGTAGCTTCGCAAACCGGAGTTCATCAAAGACTAAATAAAATTCTACAGAGATAATTTCTAATGAGTAGTCAATCTCACTGAAAGTTCGGGTTTCTAAACTACTAGATTACACCATACATCACTATTGGACAATGAAGCACTGCAAATCGGCAACTGGAAACCCGATCTTAAATCGTCTGAATTCAAACAAACTGCATAAGAATTTGAAGATATATGAATCTACATTCACTTTAAATCCTTAACAAGAACGCTCGTGATCCAAATTTGAATGAAATACAAACTAATCTTAAAATAAAAAAACTAAGAAAATAAATTAAATTAAAATACAGGAGCCTTCAAAGAACCCAGATCTCTTTAGTCGCCTGAGTCATGCTTTCTTCAAAAGAAACAGGATTTCCATGTGGTTCTGAAGTTGGGCCCCACTCGATGCACTCCTTCTTTTGTTTTTCGACCGCAATTAATCGCCTGGCTTGTCGCTGATGTCACATAGACTTCGCTTTCGCCACACCTCTACCACGTCACGCCGCTGAGCCTTTGCTCGGGTCGCGACGCGTTCGGGGCGTGAATGATGTCGCTGACATCTTCAAGCGGACGCCGCGACCTTAACTATGTGTGTATGATGTCGGCATTAACCAAATGTTGTCGCTAATTTTCAATCTCTACGTTACGTCATGACTCTTCCGATCTGTCTCGAATTTTTCCCCTCGCTCGCTGTCGCTGACCGCTTAATGACGCCGAATTTGGCCAGATTGATGTCGCTGACAACCGTGCGTTGTTGGCGACCTTTCTTTCCCACAACCGCTGCCGCGATCGGCGAATGCCGCCGCGACTTCCTTCGTAGTTGATGTCTTGACCATCTCTCTTTAGCCATTGTCGTGGACCTTAGTTTCCTTGCAAGCCGATGTCGCGATCGCTTTCCGACTAGTTAGTCGTATGTCGCGACTCACATCCGCATGTCGCGACACACAATTTGTTCAGTCCATTGTTTATCTTCTGTCACGACTTCTCGTTAGTGTCGCGACCCCATTATCCACTCAGATCGGGTTTAATTCGCCGCGACCTCAAGGATGTAGCGACATCATGCTCCTTCTTCATCAATTTATGGTCATTGACTTTGAGTTTCTTTCACGCCCAAATTTCATTTTGTCTTCAATTACGCTTTCCATTCGCGACCGGAGTTTCTGTAGTTGCAACCCGACATGCATTTTGATTTCCGTAAAGCCTACGACATCAAATTCTTTTAATACTTTGCGCTCCGTCGCAACTTCCTTCATCCAATTATATCGCACGTCACCCACATTCCCCGCTTCCTTTACTGCAAATTATGCTTTCTTTGAATTCCGCCGCATGCCAGCTGGGGTGAAGTTTGTCCTCAAACAAAAGGACATTGCTCGCTTTTGGCAAGCTGTAACAAATTTAATTGAAAGACTAAAATTACATTCGCTTCTCGTGTATTCACCAAGTCCGCATAAAGGTTAGTTTCTACTCAATCGTGTACATAACGAAATTACGAATTTTTTTACAAACAAGATAGTTAAATTGATTCACTGAAATGTGTTGGTTTTCTCTCTCATTTTCCTTAATGAGTCAATTAACCCTAGAGGATGTCTTCAAGGCTGATCTTTTCTTGATTTTCCAAATTCCATAGGCTTGTTGTTCATATTGATTCCACTAATGTAGGTGATTACAACCTTCGTGATCAATCGTGTCTGGGATTTTAATGTTGTGCTTGGGTAAGGGTGTATTTTGATGGATTTAGGTTAAGATTGAATACAATACCTCTTTTCCTTTATTCACATACTGCCCTTTTCTCCTTGTAGTTTCTTTGATAAATTCCCCCAAACTTCATGTTTGGGATACCACATTGATTTTCTTCTATTCAGAACTGTATGTTCCCATTTCTCATTTGTAATTCAAACTGGGGGATTTTTCTTTTTTTTTTTTTTTTTGTCACCATTCAGGAATAGTGCAATGTTTTGTCTTTTTAGGCTTTCTAACGCTCTTAGCGAACTTTGGGTTAGTAACTCTGTACCGTATGGCATTAGGTACTAGGTGTTGAAACACCCTAAGAACTTGTAATCGTTTCAAGAGAAAGTTAGGCCACAAGACAAAACTCTATTCCTTTGCTTCTTTTCCTGTTATATTTATGATGTAGATCTTTTTTCTCATTCCCTTTTTCTGTATTTTCTCCTTTGAGTTCTCAAAATTTACACTCCCCAAACTCATTTCTTCCTCTCTCAATTCTTTCGTAATCATAGGTTCTTCGAGGATCGATTCTTGTGACGGGTTAGGTCTCCATTGGTTTATTTTGAAAATAGGCTTGTTTTGGCTTCCAATTTATGGAACTGAAGTGTATGATTAGCATATGAATAGGGGATGGATAGAATGGCTCAAACTTCCAAGGATGGCCTCTCAGATCATTTCTCAAGATCAGGATTACCTAGATTTCGCCACCACACCTAACAAGTTCTAGAATTTGAGTTGATTAACTGTGACTAACCCTAAGGATTTTCTTGACTCATATAAGTGGATGAGAATTTAGATGATGTTATCAAATGTGTTCCCTGACTCACCTGCTCATACCACAAATCCCCCAAAAATTGTTTTGTTCCTTCAATCAGATAACCTTCCTTATCCTCGACTTATCACCAAATTCAAACTAAATCTCAATTTATGTTTTAATTAAATTGCCTCATTATTTGGCTCTTATTCTCGCATTGAATAGAATTATTAAATTGATCTCAAATCAAACTAAAATGAAATGAAATAAAATCATATATGAACAACCAATTTGCAAATCGAAGGATATTCATTCAAATATCAAAACATTTCCCGATCTATTACAACTGCTTTCTTACAAGCCATAATCGTATTCAAGTTCGAGAAAACCCTTTATTTCTTTTTTTTATTTCATTTTTTATTTCCCTAAATCTTTCTTTCTGTAAGGGTTGGTAAATTTCCGTCAAAATTGGGCTCACTTAATTAGCTCCTCTAAGAGTGATCTCAGCCTAACAAGGTCAGGCTACAAATCGGGCCGCTCTCCCTTTTCTTTGGAGCTTCTTGGTTGATGGATTCTAACTAATCCATATTCCCCTTCCATCAACCATTATCTTTATTACACAGCGTTTTATGGAATAACGAATGGAATTTATTTGTTTTCCGACTCCATTCATTCCATAAAACCTGTGTTCAAACCCTTGGAGCTCTTCTTTTCTCTCATCTCCCTCCTCTCCATTCCCTTTGTTCGCTTTTTCTTCCTCATTGCTTCTCCCATCCTTTATAGTGCTTTTCGCTTTTGGGAGGAACAACCATTTATTCCTTCTTATATTTACAATGAGTAATGATTAGCGAGATTCCCTAACCTTCTTCTAGTAATTCCAACAGAGGTTCGTGGTTTTTGATAGAGAATTTTGAAAGTTTTTTCTTGAACTTATTAATTTCCTGATTATCTCCCCTAAACCGAGTGTATCAAACATTGGTTCAATTAGAATTTAAATTTTGTTTCGCATTAATCACTATTTATTACTCATTTAATTTCGCTGCTCTTCCTAATAACTTCAGCTAAGAATGCTACCACATTAAATTTAAAAATTAAAACCCATTTCACTGCAACTTTTCCTTTCATGTCGCGACATACCGATTGCTTTTCGCGACATACTTAACCGTTGGAAGACAAGCTATCCTCAGCGATATCGTGCATCTCAGTCATCAGGCATTTCTAAGTTGTCGTGACTTCACCGTCCTTTTAAAGTACTTGCTCTTGTCGCGACCCAAATATTCTGTCGTGACCTCAATTTCTTTCACAATGTGAACTGTCATGACCTCACTTTGTTCTTCCTTCAACATTTACTAAGTCGACATCAACTTTTGTTGTGATGATCAGTTTCTCACACGACATAAGTTTTTGTCGCAACTCTAGTCTCGCAATTTTGCCTCTGGGACTTAATGAACAACAATTTTTCACTATTTATCAATTCGCAAATTCTCATCATCAAACAAACCAATCTCCACACAAGAATTTGAAGAATGTTTTCTATCTGGGCCACAGACTTATAGGGAAATAATGCTCCTTTTCCCGTCGTTTCTTCGCAAGTCGGAGTCAGACGGGAGTTTATTCCTCTTCTGCCCGAGCCATTTCTCGCATAATCATTCCCGCAACATTTCAGAAGGATTCAATTAAACAAAAATTAACTTCTCAAGTACTAACTAATCATCATAAGAATTAAAGAAAACAAAATCAAGGTAAATTCTAAAAAAAATCTAAGTTCAAAATCAAAACTCGAATTCTATGGGTCAGCCTCCCATCACCAAGCCGCTTTGAGTCCTTAGTCGGACTTGGCTGCCGCTTAAGCCTTTTCTTCCCAATTCACTACTGGTGTTCTTCTACTTTGCCCCCGCGAGATAATGTTTCGCCTTGCCCATTAACCTTAAATCTTCTTTCCCCAAAGATCGCCCGAGTGTTACTCGTCCAAAAGTAGTGCTTGACACCACCGTATATGGTCCACCTTACTGATTTCAATTTTCCGAACAATCTCAATCCGGGAGTTAAATAATTTAACTCGATCCCCTTCTCTAAACTCTTTCCTAAGAATCCTTTGATCATGCCATTTCTTGTCTTTGTCTTTGTAGATCTTAGCATCATTATAGGCTTCATTTCTTGCTTCCTGTTTCACTCAGCTTGAAGCAATCTCTCTTCCTTTGCATTTTGAAATCGAAATTCAGCTTCTTGATGGCCCTCATAGCCTTGTATTCCAATTCGAGAGGAAGGTGACATGGCTTCAAATACTAATCAGATGCTGGGACATCCCACTCGAGTTTCAATGCAATTCAGAGGGCCTCAAAGTGCATCATCAAGTTTGGAAGACCAACTCTTCCCCGCTTGAACTCACAAATTTTTCCAGATCCTTTTAACCTCCCCGTTGGAAATTTCGCTGCCTATTAGTCCTGGGATGATAAGCCAGCTCATTATATGTTCGATCCTATATCCAAGCCATGAGCTTTGCGAAATTTTGTTTGCAAAGTAGCTTCCTCTATCACCGATGATAGGTCCCGGTGTTCCAAATCTACCAATATGTTCTTTGCAGAAACTCACAACCTGGATAACATCATTCCTGGGCAGTTTATCGTTTTTTCCACCCATTTAAACATAATCCATCGTTTAGCAAAGATATAGTGTTTCCAAATGATTGTGGAAAGGGTCCCATAAAATCTATCCCCATACATCAAAAATTTGCACCACCAATATGCCTCGTAGGGGCATTTCATTTCTGCTATTGATATTTCCAATCTTTTGGCATCTATCACATAATTTGACCCATTCTGTACAACCCCTAAAAATAATAATAAAAATCCTCGACTGAGACCCATGAAATGCTTCTCCGTAAAAATGCCCCCATATGGTGATGCATGGCATTCATTCATAATTATGCTTTGTTCACCCTTTGGCACACATCTTCTTATAATCATATCAACTCCCCTCTTAAATAATAGTGGGTCATCCCAGATATAATAATTCGCCGTCATCCCAGCTTTTACTGGTGGTCGAATTAAGAAGGAACTACTCCACAAGCCAAGTAATCTACAATATCTCGTGATACCATGGCATTTGAATGACAATTGAAATAGTTGCCTATCCGGGAAGTTCTCTTAGTCTTATCTCCTCCTCTTCGCTTGATTTCTTTCTATTATGGGACAAGTGATCAATTTTATCACATCAATACATCCCTTTTATCTCTAATTTCCAAACTAAACTCTCATGCAGTGAGTAGCACCCACCCTATCGCCTTGGCTTAGCTTCCTTTTTGACATAAGATATTTGATGGCCGATGGTCTCAGGTGAACTATAACATGGGATCCTGCACGTATGGTTCGAATTTTTCTACAAGCAAACACTATTACTCAGATCTCCTTTCAATCAGGAATAGTTTTCTATTCATCAAGGTCTCGCTTAGCATAAGATATGGCTCAATATTTTCTTTCTTTGCCCCAAAACAAATTTCATTGGCAAATCTCACTGCATCACACATTACTTCGACCCCGATCCTATCTCCGTGCAGCCATGATAGGTGCTTGAACCTAACTGACCTTAATTTCTTCAAAGGTCAGCCATAGAATCATCAAATTAAATTTCAGGTCTTTCTCCAATAACTGCGATAGTGGTCTAGCTATTTTTGAGAAGTCTTCGATGAATCTCCAAAGAAAATCCAAAGATGCCCCAAGAAACCTCCCATCCCTTTTACCGTGGTGGGTAAGAGTTTTGATAATGGATATCTTAGATTGGTCCACTTGTAAATTCCGTGAGCGTAAATTCTTATGACCAAGAACAATACCTTCGTTACTCATGAAATGGCATTTTTTCCCAATTTAGTGCTAGTCGTTTGTCTCTGCATCTTGAAGTACTGCCTCTGCATTGTTCGTACATTGTTCAAAACCTGATCCATACACCGTGAAGTCATCCATGTACCTCCCATGACTTCAACCAAATCTCGAGAACATCGACACTCATACATCTCCTCGAAAGTAAGAGGAGACAGACAAACCCAAAATGGCATCCTTCCTCAAGGCAAGGTGCCATAGGGGTGCATGTGAATGGGTGGTCTTCTTGGTCCTCAGTGCATCGTAATTTGCTAGCCCGACAATTCGCCCAAGAAACAAAATGAGCATGTCCTCGATAATCCGTCCAACATTTGATCAATGTAGCGGCAAAGGAAGTGATCTTTCCCGGTCACGTGTGTTCGCCCCGTAATCAATGCATACTCCATCCGCCACCGTCTTGTTGGAATTAATTCATTTCTTCTATCATGGATCACAAGAATCCACCCTCTTTGGAACCACATGGACTCGGGCTAACCTAAGGACTATCTCAAATTGCATAGATAAACCAGCATTTAACCATTCGGAAAATTCTCCTTCCTAACTACTTTTCTATTACTGGATTAAGTCTCCTTTGATGTTCAACAGTTGGCCTTGCATTTTCTTCTAGAAGTATTTTGTGCATGCATATTGATGGACTGATACCTTTTAACTCTTCAATAGACCAAGCTATAGACTCCTTATGATTTCTCAAAATTTCCAGCAACCTCCTCGTTCTCAAAGATCACTAAGTCTAGTATAAATTATCTATGGTTTACTAGTCAGGCGACTCGAGCCCTAGCCCCGACCCGACGGTGAGTCCGAATCCAAAACCCTAGGGACGCTGCTTTATTTCTTTAAAGTCATTAATCAAATCTCTTTAGTTATCGTTTTATTAAATTTTAGTTTTCAAAGTGTCACACCCGAACTCGACTGATTCGATCATGATCCAAGTCGACCCTACATTCGACATTTTCTAATTATCTTATCAAACATTTGGCTTGTCTTATTCATTTTAGATTTTGTAAATTGCTGAAGTATTTCATTTTGGGCAAGCCCATATAAACATTTACAATTAACAAAAAGATTCATAATGTTTACATTTAACAAATGCCTTTTTTATAAAAATATAGATCCGTAGTTCAAACTGCTTTCTTTACAAAAATGTCAATGTTTGAAAGAAATGGAGACGCATATGATCTTAGGAGCATACCCGTAATTCCTTCGCTATGACTCGGTAGCCCTCGATCTTGGGTCTTGCTTCATGTCTATCACTCGTACTAGCATTGATAAAAACAATACGCCAAGAATTTTCTATGCTTAAAGGGTTCTATACAAATAGATTCCATTTTCGCTCATATAAATCATGCATATATCAAAATAATGCCTTTATATTAATATCGCTGTAATGTAAAGATACATAAACAAATACACTTTTCAATACCATCGCTTCCTTTTTCTGGCCAGGATTCCACATATAGCTATAGAATTCGGACATCCACGACAGATTCAGCCGTGAATCCCCGCCTCGTTTGTTTCATTCAAGAGGTAATGTGGTTTCACATTCAATATTACCGTCTCACATACGACTATAGAATTCGGCTATCCACCCATGCATTCAGCTTAAGTGAATCCCCGTCTTGTTTGTCATTCAAAGAGGTATTGTGGATTTCGCATTCAATATTTACTGCCTCACATATGACTATAGAAGTCGACATTCACGAGGTCCACTGGGTGAATCCCGTCATGTCCCGTCATTCAAGAGTCATGTGATTTCGCATTAGACAACACGGTACCTTCATGACCTAATCCAGCCGGGTGAATTCACATGTTGGTCATTCAATAACACGTTTCAAATCAATTTACTTTTATAAAGAAATTCACTTACAAGCTCAAATACTGCATACATGCATATATTTTTCTGGCAAACAGTTCGAATAACAATGATTCAAATCAATATATATGTATATTTCACAAATAGAGGACGAGAACAAGTATAGAATAATACTGGAATAAAGAACATTTAGAGAACAAACAAAGAATAAAGAACGGGTATAGAACAAACCACCATCAATCTCAGTTTTCGATGTCAATCCTAGGTCAGCATCGTCTTCACCCGCACCTAGACAAATACAATTTATTCACTCTTGATTTAGCAACAATCATACTAAACTTATCGCCGAGGCAAAGTAAACTATGGAGGTGGTGAGGTACGGCAATGCTTCTTTGACTTAGCTCATTCTTATTCCTCTAAGAGTCTACTTTACTCATAAATTGAATCATTCCAATCGGATTATCCGAACTAGTGCTATGGCATTTTTCATGCCAACTAATAAATTCTACCGATTACACTGGGACTGTTTGTATTGCTCATTTTTCGGGGGTCTTAACTTCATGTTTGGACTCTAGGTCATTGTACCCCTTTAGCTATGCTAAGGGCTCTATTCCAACTGAATCACCCACCTGGAGCACCGAAACTCAAGTTACATTCGAAACAACCCGACTAATTCTATGTTCAAAGCTGGAACCAGAATTTGGCTTGCACATGGCCCCACTTTGAGTGAATTCTTTAGGGCCACTTTAGGATCATAATTTGACAATACCTTCTGTTTAAGTTTGTCTTCCTTGAAGTCTATTTTATGTAGCCACTTGAATCACCAATCGATAAGAAATGAGGAAGTTATGGCCAAATACGTAAATCGGTCGAAACTGGGAAAGCACAAAGTTGTACTGGTATTACGTCTAACTCACCGTACAAGCTGGCCAAATGACTAGAACATAAGTTGTACCGGTACAAGTTCAAATTGTACCGTGTTATTCCGAAAAGTGCCTGTAATGTATTTTCTCCCATTTTTCATGCACTTTTCCATCCCAAACCAAATCTATACTTCATAAACACTTCAAGACCACTTCAAATTCATCTTATGGTCTCTTTTCTACTCAATTTATCATTCAATCCATATCCTTCATCAAAACTTTCTATGATTTTCTCAAACCACTCTAATATGGGTTATGACCCATACACAAACTAAATATTAAGAATTTGTTAGGTTCGTTTAACCTTAACCACCTTTACTTTGGTAATTAAACCAGAATCCAACCTCAAAGGGAGGGATTCATGTTTTCACCATTTGGGGTTTTACCTCTTAATCCTCAATGAATTTAAGGGTTTGTGTACTCTTTCCACAAACCCCTAGACAATAGAGGAACAATTTCTAAAACTGGGCCTTAGGAAATCAAACACACTGATCCCAAGTTAAAAACATACTCTTGGCTTTGATCTTCCTCTCCTCCTTCTTCTTCCTCTTCCTCTTGCTTTCTCCCTTTCTTTTTTCCTCTCACACGCTTTTTGCTAGGCAAAATGAGACAATGCATTTTGCTTGTCCCAACACTCCCTTTTTATACTTTTTAATTCTCCATAATTCTCTTAATTTCAAAAAGGTCCTTCACTCTTTTAATTTTGCAATTCAACTTGTTTTATTTCTACTATGGCCCATCTCTACTCCTTTTACGATTTTTATGTCCCTTATGGAAATTTCAATTTTGTCCTTGTTCTAGTGCCAAAATTTCCGGGTTCACTAAATTTATCATTTCATAACTTGTCAATTTACCAATTTTTCCGGAAAAACACAAGTTATACAATTTATACCCAATATATACAAAAATTATTATAAAAATTCTAGGCATTTTGGGACGTTACATTGGCAAAATTTCTGGGTAAGCATACTTTAAATGACTTGGCAGCACCTTTAAAACTAGCCATTCTTCTTGGTTTCTTGATGAAATTCCTTTTCTTGATTTGGTCTCTTTTTCACCTCGGTTTGTTGAGACTCATCACTTTCTCAATAGAATGTAAGCGTGTGCGAAAATGCGAATCAAAATCTTCAAGATCTTGGGAATTCATCTCTTTTTCATTGATTGAAAATTGGGCATTCTGATCTTAGCAAAATTCGAGTTGTTGACATATACATCTTCCTATTGTTGCCCATCTTCCCTCTGTAATAAGACTCCTCGAACTTGATTAAATTGAAATTATTTGTCTCTTCTCAACTGCGAGTGAGAATTCCCTTACGCATGTCGATTAAGAGCACTCCGGGTTACAAGAATGGCCTTCCCAGTAGCAGAGGGACTTGTGAATCTTCCTCCATATCCAGTACGATGAAGTCTATTGGAAAATAAAATTCCCCACCTTAACCAACACATCTTCTATGATTCCTTCAGGTTTTGCCAGGGTTCTATATGTCATTTGGAGAGTAACAGTAGTGGGAGTAAGCTCCCCCAAACTTAACTTCTTAGCGGCGAATAGGGCGTAGAATTGATGCGGCTTTTTGAGTCACGGAGGCTTTGCAGGCTCAGACTCCTCAATGATCTGGGAATGGGTGAAGCTCACTGGATCACTTCGCTCTTTTAAGTGGCCCCTCTTGATCACGGCATTGCAAGTTGAGTCGGGTTCCATGATTCTTCTTGACCCAATCTTCCTCTTTTTTGCTCAGTATGTGCTCCAAAATTTTGCATAAAGTGGCATACGGTTACCACTTGTCATGGTATCTTGCTCAGCCTGAAAGGTTTTGAGAGCCTTACCAAAGTTGTTCCTCACATCTTTGATTTCTCGACCTCTCTGTGGAAATGGAATTTGCTGACGATTGTTATGGGTTTCTTCTTACTTCCTTTCTCCTGCGGGTATTTATTCCTTCTTTGTTTCTTTCTTAGGTGTTTTACTTGCATTATGCGGGCCTTACGTCTCACTTGTTGCTTTCATGCTTACATGTCTTCTTCTACTCGAGTCTTTCCCAGCGGTACGCCATAGCCATACAATCTTTTGGATTCTTCTTTGTGTCACTGGGAAAGGCATCTTTCATCTTATTTTGCAGGTTTAGGGCCAGTTGCCCTATCTGTGTCTCCAGGTTCTTGAGATAAGCATTAGTGGTCTTCTGAAAAATTTGAGATTTGGCATTTGAAGCTTCGATTATGAACTTTGTTCATGGAGGTTTAACAACTTCTTGTTGTCCCCATGAATTGCGGCATTTTGATCTTCAAATGGTGGAGCTCTCCTCGACCACCCGATATTCATTTACCGCTTCCTCCTCGCTAACAGCTAGCTGTTGGAACCTTGGTGGCTCTTGATATCCTTCTTTGAGGATGTTGTTGTTCATGCCTTTGGCCTTGTGAGGCCCCTCGCAAATATGAAGAATTTTCATGGTTCCTCGGTCTTCGGATGTGTCTTGGCATGTTAGGATTTGGTTTAGTGATAACTTCTTGGCTCTCCTAAATTATAACCTCTCGACATCATAAAACCGTTCTTGTTGGGTGCCTCGGCCGCCACTCTCGATAGTCCGCTTTTCATTGCTCTGTTCGCGAGCGATTGTGCGTCTTCCTCTCTTCTTTGTCCATTCTATGCATGATGGCGGCATCTAGCTTTGCCTCCATGAACGTCATCTTGCTCGGCTCCATGACTCTCTTCTCTGCCAGTACTCTGGAAAACTCTGATGGAGCTTTCATATTACATTTAGCGGGGTCATCCGATCGAGATCTCTTGCCTCTTGGCCTCTTACGTTTGAATGCTCCACGACGCAAGCATGATAATGCCCTTAAATGTATCATTCGAGGCATGATACACTATGTCCATACAGGTCTTCAAATTATCCCATGCATCGGACATCTTTAGGCAACCTTTGAATCTCTCCCGTACTACATAAGGCTCGTCTTCCTGTGGAACTCTTGATTATCTCCCTCCTTCTCTCGGGTGAGTGATGGGAAGAATCTACTGAAATGAAGCTCTCTGGCTCCTCCCAAGTATCCAGCGGAACCATATGGGTGAGATTCATACCATGTGGATTTGCTATCTCTTAGAAAATGGGAATAAATCTGTGATTTGCTGACCTCTGTTCTCACCACAGATTTCAGCACTACTTGTGTTTGCCATTACGAAACCTTCCCGTATGTGCTCATTTGGGTCTTTTGTGGGATGACCCGATGGCGTTCTTGAACCATTGTAATCGGTGCGCGATTGAAATTATTTACCTGCATCATTTGCAGTACATGCGGTGCAGTATTCATCTTTGAATAATGGGTCTCAAAAGTCCTCCATTGTATCAATGATTGGAGGTCTTAAGGCTCAGCCCATTCTTTGTCCTTCGATGCTGAGTCTACACGGTCTTTCATCGGCCATACGTGAGTTTCGACCTTTCGCCTTTCTCAAGCTTAGGTGTTCTTTCTAGTTTAGTATCTATTTGGAATCGGATCGTGTTACTGTTTCCTATGCATTAAAATTTTCCACAAATCAAAACACACTTACATTAATAGGATTAGTCGAGGCGAAATATTTTCAATGAAGCTGTTAAAAGTTGGTGGCTAAAAATAACCCTTTGCTTTGAAAAATTGTTTTTGTTCTTTCTTTTAAATGTCGAATTAGCATTTCATATTTCGATCGAATATTGATCTATTAAATTCTTTCGATCCTCGGCGGCATAAAACTTGTTGATGGACTGAAAGAACATATGCAAATTTATGACACACTATTACCAAGGACTATTGTATAATCCGACAGGCGCCATAAAACTTGTTGGCTGGGACGAAAAGACATGCCCTGATTTATAACCTCATTGCCAAAAAGTATTGTCTAATCAGCCAACGATGCCATAAAACTTGTTATTTGTATGCCTTAGCTATTTGATTAAGTTCAAAGATTGTTTCAATTAGGAGTAAATTGTTTCTTAGTGGTTTTGATCCGTTATCTTTGCAAGTGCAGGTCGGACAAGTAGTAAGTGGATTTAAGTCGAGATGCTCGATCACGAGATCTCGAATTCTCGATCAAATACCCGACTACTCAAACTACACACTATTTGGACTCTGATAGACAAGTGGGAATCCAGCTTTGAAAGCTTAAAATAGCCAAAACCTAAGAAAATTGAATTAATAATGAATGAATTGAATATGGAAATACAAAAGAACAAATTAAGGCCCGAGCAGTTCTACGCAAGAGACATTAAAAGAATACTCTTGTGAAACATCGAACCTGGCCCGAGAATGCAGCGATGCATTTACTTATTGAGCGCATAATATTTAAAACTAGTCAAGGAATATAATAGTGTAGCTGGATTTCTCGAACCCCACGATTCCTTATCTAAACTTCCTTTGTTTCTCGAAGGCAGGTGGTAGATAACTACTTTTAATCTAGGTTACCTTGTTCTCGGTATTTTTCTTTTTCAATACTTCATATCCACGACATAGACTGTAAATCTGAGCTCCCAAGATATAGTCATTGAGCAGATCTACACTATACTGGTTCCTCTTCCTCCAAATTAGAATAGCTCATCCTTTCCTTGATTCGATCTCGGTAACACGGATTAGGGTTACTAATCGAATCGGAGTGAACTCTCTGTGCCTAAATTGATAAATTGCTGTCTCGTTCGTCTCAAGTGAGAAGAGATTTATCGATTTAATTACGAGAGCACATTAGATCACCATTGTTAGGTTCTCATACCTTTCAAAAATTGTTCATCCTTTCTCAGAATTCCTTATACATTGTCCTCGGAGGGTCTCTGAAAATCGAGCTTGAGACAATTCCATTTACGGGTGCTGAGACAACGACATTCAGGATTAGTAGCAATACACAAGACTAGCTAGTAGCCGGGCTGGATTTCATCGGCCTTAAAATAAAATTACGGGAAAAGATAATTTCGGCGATAAGCGATAATTCAATGAAAAGGCTGGGTTTCTAAATGCTAGATTACACCATACATTGGCTTCTTGATCAATAAACCTTTGTAAATCGATGGCAAAACCGAATTCAGAAGTATGCGGAATTCAAACAGCAGTATTAATTTGAAGAAATATGAATGTTGCATTCAGCTTAAACTATGATAAGCTTTCGAGATCCAAATTTGAATGAAATACAAACTAATGCAAAAATAAAAACTACGAAAATAAAGAAAATTAAAATCACAGGGCCTTGGCCAAACTCGAGATCTCTTTTAGTTTGCCTCCGTGCGTTTCTGTGACTAGCAGGCTGTGTATTCCTATAGGGTTAAAGATTGGGCTAATTTGATGCACTATTTTTTTATTTTTTTGAATTTATGATCGCGCCCGATTAGTTATTGATATCGCGACACATAGATTCTTATCGCGACCTCACATTGATCTTAAGTCATGTCGGCGGAGCCTTTGTTTTACGGTGTGACGTGTCTTTCAGTATGGCGATGTCGCGGCGGCTTAAGGACATCCGACCTTAGCGTATTGCATTTGATGTCGCGACAACTAAATGTTATCGCGACCTCAATCTCTCTATAGTGGTACATCGCGACTTAGATGATGTCGCGACCTCTTTTCCTATACATTTATTAGTATTTGTTTAATGGCGCGTCGGACCTCTATCTTTGCAATTGTTATCGCGATGACCAGGTGTTATGCAGCGAACCTTCCCTTCCTGGCTTGTTGTCGCGATCGAATGATGCTTCAGCGACTTCTTTCTGTGTAGTTGATGTACTTGACCATCTCTCTTTACTTGATTTGCTTCATTGTCGCGACCTTAGTTTCCTTGCAAGGCCCGATGCTCATGACCTTGGTCCGATCTTGATAATAAGAGCCACATCCGGATATCCACGACACACTTATTGATCCATTGTTTATCTTCTGTCGCGACTTCGTTGGTGTAAACCTCACATTATCCAACTATCTTGGGTTTAGTGCATCGTGACCTCACGAAGGATGTAAGCGACATCATGTCTTCTTCTTCATCAATTTCCAGTTTGCTTGACTTTGAGTTTCTTTCACGCTATTTCGTTTTGTCTTCAATTACGCTTCATTCGCGTGGAGCTTTGTAGTTTACAACCTGAATATCATTTTGATTTATATAAAAGCTTCCGACATCAAATTCTTTAATCCTTTTGCGCTTCTCCTAACACCTTCCTTGATAGTGCTCTCCCGATCTTTGTCAGCCACATTCTGCTCCTTTGCGCAAATTATGCTTTCTTTGAATTCTCTTGCACGATAGTTTGGTGAAGTTTATTCCATATTCTTGCATATAAATCAGTCTTTTTATATAAAAATCAATCAGAAAAATGGACTGAAAATAGATGACTTTTAAGCTCATCAGTAGGAAAAATCATTGAGGAGGTAATATGGGAAAATAGGTAGAGTACAAGTTAAAGGGAGAATGGACCTTGGATATCCCTTCCTCATCTACCAACTATGCAAGCAAGCTAGAGTATAAGTTTCAAATCAAGAAGACTTGTTGCATCCCATCAAGGCCATAATGGTAGGAAGAAAATATATGTTCCAGGGCCACAAGGCCAAGGAAATGTGGACTTGGGCAATGAATCCATTAGTGATGAAGAAGGTGAAGAGGAAGAGCAAGATCATGAGCATGTGCATGTCCCGAGGAGAGCCACTCCTGCGAGTGCTGGCTCAACTCATACATAGGATGGATGCCTTTTGGCATGATCATCATGAATTTTAAGTGAGTGTGAATCAACAAGTTGAGGAGCTCAAAGGACAAAACGCCACAATCTAGGCCAATAAGAACACCATATCACAGTAGCTAGCTAAGATCTTATCTATTTTTAGCTCCACCACCACCATCTTTAGCCTCATATTTACAGCCACACCGCGATAATGAATATGATCATTCTTTGGGAGTCCCCTCATTCCTTTCTTTCTTATTATTACATTGTGGACAATGGAATATTTGAGTTTAGGGAAGGAGTTGAATTTGTGCATGTTATGCTGCGCTAGTCCTTGAGTACTTGAGTCTTGTTAGTCTTTATAGTGTTGAGTTCATGCTTTCCTTGTGTTTTTTGCATGTTAAACATATGTTCCAAGGCCATAAGGCCATGGAAATGTGAACTTAAGCAATGAATCCATTAGTGACCAAGAAGGTCAAGAGGAAGAGCAAGATCATGAGCATGTGCAGTAATCTGAGGGAGAGCCCTCCTCTGCTCAAGACCTTTTAGCTCAGCTCATACATAGGATGGATGTCTATTGGCATGATCATCATGAATTTTAAGTGAGTGTGAATCAATATTTTGAGGAGCTCAAAGCATAAAATGCCACAATCTAGGCCAATTAGAACACCATATCACAGTAGCTAGCTCAGCTCTTATCTATTTTTAGCTCCACCACCACCACCTTTAGCCTCATATTTAGAGCCACGCTGCGAGCATGGAGATGATCAATCTTGATCATTCTTAGGGAGTCCTCTCATTTCTTTCTTTCTTATTATTACATTGAGGACAATGAAATATTTGAGTTTAGGGAAGGAGTTGAATTTTTGCATGTTATGCTACGCTAGTCCTTGAGTACTTGAGTCTTGTTAGTCTTTATTGTGTTGAGTTCATGCTTGCCTTTAGTTTTTTGCATGCTTACTTGCTTGTTGTGTTGTTTGTGTTTGCATGTTAGTGTCTTGCATGTGTTAGTTTATTTTAGTTATTTTTTTGTGTTAGAGTTTTTTTGATGTCCTTGCTTGTGTCTCTTTCAAGTTGTTAGTGTGTTTTGAATAAGTATGAGTTGGACTTGGTGCCATGCTGGCCATTTAAAGGACACTTGAATTTCAATTTCAAAAGTTTGAGCTTATTTTAGGATACTTCGGTATTTTCTTGATTTAGGAATGTTGTACATGATTAGATGTGGGAACTTATATGCACACACACACTATATCTCTTTTATACACCTTGGCATCGACCTCTCTTTCTGAAATTGAATTTTCCTTAAGAGACCTTAACTATTTGAGTGATGGGACACCTCCATAAAAAGGACCATTAGCCCAAATTTTGCAAAAGCAAAATAAAAAAAGTAAAAGAAAGAGAAAAGCAAAAATGTGTGAAAAGAAAAGCAGTGAATAAGTGGTTTCCAACAATCGGAATCTCGAAAGCCCATGGCAGAAGACCTTTCAAAGCCTAATGCCTTGAGCCAACTGGTTCGGAGTCATTAACTTAACTACTTGTTACATGGGATAGACGATAGGTTGTTTCACAAAGTAGGTGCTTTGGTGTTTAGTTGATTGTTCGGGGTGAAGTTTGAGGGGAATTGAATGCCTGGTGCCCTTAGCCAATTAGTGGGGAGTCACCAATGGATCCTTTCTAAAGGGACACTTCTCTAAACATCCCTATCATTGATCCCTACTTCCTTCTTCTAGTTCGTTGAATAAAAAGGGTGTGTTCCTATCCTTGTCTAGTTAATTTTCTTTCAAAATAAGTGAATTAAGTTTGAGTTTGGGTTGTCGAAACCTTGGTTTATATTTGAGATCTAAAATGAAAAATTTCATGAAATTCGTTAGGAAAGGTCATTGAGACTATTGGAGGTAACTTAATTTGCTCGCCATGCTAATTATTGCCTAGTCCTTTAAATATTGCAAATGCTTGTGGATCTCATGTTGGCTATTATGTGCTTTAAGATATCATTCATTGTATACCTTCAAATTTGTAGCTAGCTCCTTATTCAACTCATTTGGATCATTATTTTAGTTTGTTTTGTTTAGTTTGTTTAGTTTTGTCTCTCTCCTTTGCTTAGGGACAAGCAAGGATCTTAGTTTGGGGGTGTGATGACTATATATTATTTTGCATGTTTTTATTATATTAATAAGCGTTCTAATGTGTTTTTCGTTCATATTTGCATTTAGGGCCAATCCCTTAGTATTCCAAAGATCTAACACCAAACAAAACAAATCAAACATAAAAACATCCATCCAAACTAAAGAATAGATGAATCTAACATCAAATCTGACAACCAACCCTATGAAATGTTTAGCCTATCATTTTAGCCATCAAAACCCATAAATTCATGTTAATGACAAACATAGAACTACAGATTTTGAAGGAGTAGAGATGGAAATACAAAATAGATATTAAGATGCAAATATCTTCAATCCAAAGATCCAAGCTAAAATCCACACTCCATAAGGTCATGCTTGAAGGTTTTTAAAGTTCAAAACAAAGTTTGCAGCAGAAGATTTTGGTCCAGTAAATTTTAAAAATTAATAAAAACTATTTTTACGATCATATGGTATATGCATACTAATCAACAAACAATAAAGAAGAATTACCTCAATCAAATTAAGGAGTTTTTTCTGGCTTCCACGATCTTCCAAGCCGTTCCTCTTCACTACAGGGTACGTGTGGGTGTACAGATTAACAAAGGTTTTTTTTTTAAAACTCTTGATATTCTCAACACATGAGATCAAGAGGGTGAGATGGAGGCAAAAAAAAATGAAACTCTTTCTCTTTTTTTTTTCTCTAATTTTTTATCACCCCCTTGATGCCTAGGGTTTTGCCTCTCTTTATAATGTCTTGAATTGATCTCAACCATTGGATCAAGTGGCATATTTAAATATTGAATTAAAATTAATTCAACTTAAGTGACCAAAAATAAATAGGATTAATTTTTCAAATTAACCGTTTCATCCAGATAATAATTACTATTAATTAATTAATTCAATAATTAATTAATGTTATTAATTTCTCAAATTAACCGTTTCATCCATATAGTAATTCTTATTAATTAATTAATTAATTAACATTTAATTATCCAATAATTACTACATAGTTGCTATGAAACAATTTATTTTACAACTATGCCCTCCAAGGGATTTCTTTGATAATTTAATCATGTATAGTGTTTTACAGAGGCGGCCCGGGGACCTATGGACATGTAATTCCTAGCTCCAATAAATTTGATAATTAATTAAACTCTTTAATCAATTAATCTAATTTATTAGTTTCAGTATTATTCCCTTTAAAAATCTAAGCGAACTCTTGTAATTACATAATAATTTACGTAGTAATACTCAAGCAGTCCATCTATATGATCATTACATGCAATTCAATCCTCCAAAATTAGTCCATCATTAGAGCTAGGTGAAATTACCGTTTTACCCCTCTAGTGATATCTTTATCCTTAAGTTCCATTCACTAGTGAGCAGTTAATTTACCGCTTGTTATAAACTAGAGCGCTCAAAGCTGTTAGTTCGAATAGCACTTAAGGAACCAATTATCAGCTTCCCTCGAAGGGTTTGGATTTCATATTTGTAGGACATGTTCCAGCCACCCTATCTACGATGAGCCTCGAAGACATAAGTATTGGGCACATCTTAGAACTGGACCATAACCTCTCTGAATCAAAGGCCTGTGAAATGGACAAAAGTCCATGGCTACTTAGGATTAAGATCAATTTGCATATGATCATCTTAATTGTAATGGTATATTATTTAAGAGTTTAATCCATGTCTGGTCCTGTCTTATGTAATCAGATTACATAAAGCACCTTCATTTTAATGCCACTACATCAGTAATCTAGATCAAGATTATTGTAGTCTTAATGTTCAGTGGACCGTACTATTAGTATTATAGATCAAAGATCCTACTTTGATTTTCGTCACCAGTTTAGTTTATTATCTATAATCTTGATCATCATATATAAGCTGGTATATACTAAGATTATAGTTACATTAATAAACTTGGGATTTTCTGATATTTGCAAATTACCTGACACATGTATAAAGAATCAAAATATGAAAATTGTTTTCATGGCTTGATACAAATTACATGCTTTTAGGGCACCATGCCCAATCGCCACTTGCCAAAAGCGAGTGAGACATGTCTCATAAACTAGTCCCTCCCAGAGAGTGACTACGTGAACACCCTTTAAGGTAAAGTCTTGGTAGCGAGATCCATGAGGTTCTGCTGCGACCTTATCTTCGTAGCATTCGTCCCTCTATGTGTAATTATCTCTTATCGGATGATACTTCAACTTTATATGCTTCCCTCTCTTGTGACTCCTTGGTTCTTTGGGTTGCCACCTCTCCCACTTATTGTCACGGTATAAAACAAGTGGTTTTCCATGTTTGGAGACTACTTCCATATCGATTGTAGAACTTTTGAGCAATAGATTCTTTGGGTACGCTTCGCAACGACTATGTATTCGGCTTCCATGGTTGAATCCTAATACTAGATTGTTTGATGCTTCTCGGACTCTGGCTCCACCCCCGAGTGAATATTGACTTGGGCTCGACTTTCATTGCTCACTGTACGATTGAAAATCGAATCGGTATATCGATAGAGTTACGGTCTCCACACGAGTACACAACATATAATCTTCCGTTCTCCTAAAGAATGCCGAGAATATGCTTCCACTTTGCTATCCATTGACCCATTCGAGTTGGATTAGTAACGTGACTATCCTACCGCATAACAAATGCTCGGGCCTCATTACCTGACATGGCATACATGAGGGTGCACTTTACAAATTGTGAGCATAGGAATCGTCTCATATCCTTTTCTCTTCAGGTGTGTAGGACCTTTGCTCCTTGGAAAGGATAATTCCATGTCCAGTCGGTAATAGACCTTTCTTGGAATCTTGCATCGAAAATCGAGCTATCACCTTATCAATATAAGATGCTTGAGACAATGCCAAAAGATGGTTCTTACGATCTCTTATAATTTGGATCCCAAGAATATAGCTTGCTTCTCCCAAATCTTTCATTTGAAATTTCTCGGCTAGCCATTTCTTTACATTCAATAATGTTTCTACATCATTCCCACTGAGTAGAATATCAACTACGTAAAGAACCAAGAAGACCACCTTCTTTTCTTTGATGTGTACTTGTATACCACGAGGTTCATCGACATTTTGCTTTTGCTCAAACCATACGTTTTGATAGTTTCATCAAAGCGCGATTCCAGAGACCTTGGAGCTTGCTTGATCCATAAATGGACCTAAGCAACTGCGGACTTCTCAACTTTGTTAGCCTTTAGCTATAAAACTTCTGGTTGCATCATGTAGATGCTTTCTAAAGATAGCATTTAAATCTGTTGAGTCTTGATCCATTTTCCATATCTCATAATCGAGACAAGCAGCTATTGATAAAAGAATGCGAATAGACTTAAGCATAGCTACTGAAGAGAAAGTTTCTTCATAGTCCACTCCCTCTTTTTGAGTATAACCCTTTGCCACTAGCCTAGCTTTGAAAGTCTCCACTTTCCCATCTATGCCTCTTTTTATTTTGAAGATCCATTTACATCCATGGGCGACATCTCGGGTGGATCTACAAGTTCCCAGACAGAGTTAGAGTACATGGACTCCATTTCTCGGTTCATAGCATCTTGCCATTTGTCCTTGTTAGAATCATCCATGGCATCACGGTATGTCAATGGATCATCCTGGTTAGTGACTGACACTAGAAATTATACTTCTCCTTCATGTCCGTAACGGGATGGTAGTCTCATTACCCTCTTAGTTGCTGCTCAAGGTGAGCCAATGCATTTGTCAACTCGATGATAGGATCCATTGTGATTTAAACTTGTGCTTATCTTTGCCCTATAAGTAGTCTGTTTACGGTTTTCTCTAGCTCGGGATCAAAAGGAACTAGTTCGCCTTGACCCTATCTTCATATGCATGTAGATTAACCTCCTGAAACCACAAACAAACAGTAGAGACCAAGTAACAAGCACGAATGTAAAATGGGTAAAATAAAAAATAAATAAAATAAATAAAATGTATTAAATAAAAAAAAATTGATCTAAAGTGATATCTAGTGCGTATTTGTCAGCTTATAAGCTTTTAAACTTCTCCCCGACGCGGCAAAAGCAGTAAGTGGCGTGATGTGTAAAATATGTGTACGCCTATGTGCTTTCAAGTGCACGCGTGCCTCAAGTAATATAGTGTACCTAAATACGGATATCGATCACGGGGAGAAGTAATCTTGAGTGCGACTTTACGCTTTACAAATATTATCTACTTTTTAAAATCGTAATGAATTCAGATTAATAAAAGAAAAATAATCACTATATTATTTTGCTAAAATCAATTAATTATGAAAACTAGGGTTTTGCGCTACTATCACACTCGATGAATTTTAACCTAAATAAATTATTTATTTAATATTTCATATGATTTACGCTAGCGGGTTGATCATGCCTACAAGATATTCTCTCTCGAGATATATCTGCCTATCTCGCCAGTGGGGTGTATTGCGTCTTTACCTTGACCCCTCGACTCCGAAACGCTTAAATGTATAAACCCTAATGCCACACTTGGAACACAGGGATATCTACATTCCCAGGTTGACCAATTGTTGCTTTATTCATGTCCACAGGAGTCATCATCTTCGATCTCAGAGACTCCCCAACAATGGCATGCCAAAGTTGGCCAAACCCTAACATGTAATTATTGCATAAAAATAAAGCAAGTCGATAAAAATCATACTTATATTAAATAAAAATGAAAATTAAAACTAATCCATCTGAAGTGCGGTTAGGTTTTGACAAACCCACAGAGCGAAACTCTAGAACATCTCTATGTGGAAGAAAACCATCAAGAAAGAGAAAAAAGAGAGGATGAAAATAAGCGATTTTGAGTGAAAGCCCATCTCCTCTTCTTCCGTCTTCTTCTTCTTAAAGAGCTTTTTCCCCTTCCAAGATGTATTGCCACAGGGTGTTTTCCACCCTAAGAGAGGGCTTCTCCCCTTCAAAAAGCTCTAAATCTGTCACAAATCCTCCTTCTCCTCGATCCCTACGGTTTGAGCCTTAAAACCCTTCATTATGGGCTCAAAATGGGCTAACAATCCACCCAAAACCAACCCCGAACGTCGCGACGTCGTGCAGCAACGTCGCGACGTCGGGATGCTCTGACTACGCAGCGTCGCGACGTGAGAGATTTTCTGATCCCCTGTTTTTGCTCCAACCGTAGGCCATGCTTTGTCATCACGGGCTCGATTTGGCTGTTCTTGGTACCGTTGGAAAGATCTTGAAGTTTAGAATCCATCTATATATGACTTGATTCAATATGAGCTCATATGATGTCTGAAAAAGGCAAAATACAGTAGCCTCTCCTGCTGAAGGTGCTGCAATGTTTGCTGATTTTCTTCAAGTTTTGGAACTTACATAACTTCTTTGTTCGAACTCCAATTTTGGTGTTCTTGGTATCCCTAGAAAGATATTGAAATTTAGAATCCATCCATATATAGCTTGATGCAATAGGAGCTCATATGATGTCTGAAAATGTCAAAATTCAGTAGCCTCTCCTGCTGCTTCTATAGCAGTTTTTCCACCAATTTTGCACAATTCCACCAAATGGATGACCTGATCATAAGTGTGAACTTTTAGAGCATTAGGGAACTTATTTAACATAAAAACAGTAGAAAAAATAACTAAAGCATAGGGATAAAATGAGTATTTAAGATACTCATCAAGTATCAAAAGAGCCTCTTTCTTGGTGAATCAACCAGAGACTTCTACCAAAACCTAAGTGTTTGTTTGATCAGTTCTTAACAATAAACTACTAAACTGCACTCTCCCCCCAACCATGCTACTGCCGCCACCTAGGACAGTAACCAACCTAAATAGATCAGGACCCACTCTTGTGCACGCTCTTTTTTGTGTTGTAGGGGTGCAATCTTGAGGAATCGACCTCCACCAAAGTCCATGCGAGGATCTACCGATGACTCCCAGCAATTAAGGCTTAGAGGCACCAAGTCATAAGGATCTTTCGACCACTAGCTCTTCGGGTTTCATCACGGACTCAAGACGATTTCAAACTCCAACACCTACAACTTACTAAACTCCACCCATCCACTCGTGTAGCGAGCACTAAGTCGGTGGCTCCCAACAAGTTGGTTTAGGGCACCGAGCTTTAAAAGCTTTCGCCATATACCCCTCGAACTGTGCTCGGGTTTCAAGGTAAGCGTTGTAATTTTCTTCTTTTTCTTTTTATTTTATTTTTCTTTTTCAGTTCTTTTTATTTTGGAAGACACATTGGCCTTATTTTCATGGGGGTCCTTAACCTATTAAATGTAGTCAACGAAACTAGGGTAGGTTTTTGCAAAGTTTAGGAGGCTAGGCAGTTTTTCAGCCTATTGTTGAAACCTGATGTTCATAGTGTGTGGTTAGCTAGAGGTGGAAGAAAAAGGTCAAAATCCAGCAGGATTCAACCTAATCATCCACTCCAATTAGGCATGGAACCAATCTAACATAAATAAAAATTAGGCAGTGTTTCAATTTTCAAGCCTTAAGCTAGGCAAAACACAAAAAATGGGTGTAATTTTTTTGAAAAAAGTAAGTTGTATAGTATAGCAGAGCTTCACAAAAGGAAAACCGATGAAACCCTTTGAACATCACAAAATGGGCTTGCTCAAAATAGTAACAAAAAGATAAATAAATGCCACTTCCTTCGCTAACTCTCCCCCCCAACCAAATGTCACATTGTCCGTAATGGGGCTCAGATTGGAAAGTTAGGAAAGGAAGTGCTACCTCCTTGATGAGATGTACTCGTTTTTGGATAGGAGACTTTGCAAGATTTCCATCGAGACCTTATTCACTCAATTTGGGCTTCAAATAAACAAGTTAGGAGAAGAAAAGAGAGGAAAAAAGTGATCAGTTTGAGAATTTTTTAAATTATACCTTCATAATAATTTCAAAAGTGTTCTTTCTGGCTATATTTGGATTCTACAGTCTCTAAGCTTTCCAACGGTACCAAAACTACCGAAAATTCGGATGAAAACGTAATGATTAAAACAAAATTGGGCTGAGAACAGTATAGGGGTTGCGAAAATTCGCAACCTAGCGAATTATTTATTTATTTATTTGTATTATTATTAATATTTTTTTTTTAAATTTGTAAATTTTTTTTTAATATATATTTTTAAAGACCAAATTTTTTTTAAAATTATATATATATCATAAAAGACAAAAAAATGAATAGTGCATAATTTAACAAAAGATAAAACAAAACAAAAGAAAATGTGAGCAGTCACGAGCGAATTTTTCGCAACACGAGAAAATTCGCAAGGTTACGGTACTACACTAGTGGCTTCTCGACTGCAAAAATAAACACGAAGAAATAAGAAAAATTGCGAAAATTGAAAATTAAGCTAAAAGCAGGATTAACTAAAATTAGAAAATCCAAAAGAAAAATTAAAGAAATCAAATAAAATAAAATAAGACAGAAAATTGAAAACAAAAGTGGGAAATTTGTGCTCCCCCCGAACTTGATTTCTCAACCCTTTGGGAGAATTTATTTGGGCTGGTGGAGCTTCAACTAAGAAATGTCGAGGTCCAAGTGCTCCATGTTTGAACCAGCACCGGAACCATCCGCTGTGCCATGCAACATGAGCAACTACCAATGTCTTTGATGTAGTGGCAAAGGCTTGTACAATGGCCACTAATTTCTTGAAGTTTTGTAGGGTAGGCAGTGCAAATGGGGTGGCCTTTCAGGTGGAGTGTTCGGGTGTTGAATGTCTCTTTGCGAGGTGAAGGCGGGATATCTCTTGAGTCACTAGGGGCAAAGGAATTAAATTGTGCTCTTGGTGTTCTTCCGCTCCTCCAGCATCTTCCTTACTCAGCCAAGGGAAGGATTTCTTCTTTCTTCTCCCATGGATAAACAACGGCTTCCAATGAGTTAAAATTTTCTACAGGCCTTCTTACATATTCTTTGTGAACCTTTGCTCCTCCACCATGGTGTCCCTTTCGGGCACTCTCCCTCAGTTTCTTCCTCTTGATGATCATGCTGTTGGGCAAGCCTTGAAATTGATTTCTGTAGGTTGTCAAATTTATGATCAATTCAGCTGCGGGTTGTCAAATTTTGTGGTACTTTGAAGCCCATCTACTTTTTGGCTAAGAGAGTTCTCCACAGTATGAATTTTTTGACTTAATTGGGCATTGAATTTCTTTTGTTCCTCCATAACGTCACCCACCAGCTTGGTAAGATTCCGTATTGCTTGCTCAACTAAATTAGCGTAATTGGTTGTGGTGGCTGAGGAGTTGAGCATAATATAGGAGGTGCATCTTGTGGAGGTCTTGGTTCCATGAGGAATTTGTGTGGTTCCCCAACTAGGGTTGTAGTATTGTCAAATGGTGCATTAGTTAAGGGAAGCTCTTTGCAAAACTATTGCACTCATCCATGGAGGGTTTCTATAGTCCCTCATAGACATAGATGAGTTTGGATTTCTCTCCACGGGTTGCTGATTCTGCCATGGAAGGTTTAAGTAATCCCTCATTGACATGTATGCACTAGGGTTTCTCTCCACTGGATACTCACTGTACTGCTCTCCCTCTTCATTTGAGTCGTGTCGGTCAGTTCAAGTTCTGTGGAAAATTGACTTTAGAAGTAGCACATACGGATTTATAATCCTTTGAAATTCCTACTTGATGTTAAACGGGGCCAACACCCGACGACGAAGCGATCCTACAAAAGGTTAGGGTTACTTAAGCAAAAACAAAAAAACAAAAGCAGTGAACTAAAACTAAAGACTAACGATGCAAAGTATATACGGAGGGAAAGAAAAATTCACGGGACTTGTGATGAGGATCACCCAGTGTTCATAACTTCGTCGAATGCACTTAGGCTATCACGACAGCGGCATCATTTGATTAAGTGCCACAATAGGTGTCCGGAATCAACAATATTTATAACTTAAATTCCTCCTATTTCCGTAGCAAAGCTACTACAATATAGAGGCTCTAGGGTCGAACACAAGGATGGGTTTTCTTTCACACAAATGATTTGCAATTGGCTCAAAATGGTGAATTTGTTTTGGATTATGGGATTTTGGTAAAAACAGTGGAGGTTAATGGTGTGCATATTGAAAATAAAATAGAAAAATAGGAAAAAGAACTCCTTGAAGCATTGGGCTACTGGTTTGAGGTCCTAAGGCGACTGAGAGGTCCTCGGGTTTATTTTCTCGCGTTGGGGAGGATCACCTATAGTCATTTCCTGAACCATATCTTCATTTGGCTATAAAAACTGAACCCTAATAATTGTTCCTTTTGAAAGATGGCATTTAATAATCATTTATGGTCCCCGGTAGTGAAAATATTTCCTCTTGTAGCTACCCTACAGTGACTCATAAGAGGCGACTAGCAGAATATCGGTGGGATCTAGCGATAAGCATCACTTGAACCTAGTGCAATGCGGTCGATGGGGCACGTCTAGGGATTTAAACCCCGAGTGTGACGAGGAGATAAATAACAACAGATGCATGCGTTAAAAATAGAGGACTAACAATTTACCTTAAATCCAAAGCCCAATAGCCCTCATCTTCAAGGATGAAGGGGTTTTAGCCAACCATCCCTTGAGTTGTCATCCTTAAGGGGTGTTTGGTAGCCGAGAAAGAGAGAGAAAATGAGGGAAAGTGAAGGAAAAAGAAAAGAAGCGGGAACTGCTGAAAGGTTCCCGCCTATTTTATTAATGAGCAAAAGTTGTCTTTGATTACAGTGCAGGAGCTTATATACTGCCCCATCTAAGCAAAATTACAAACAAAAACTAAAATCAAAAGCTTTTACAAGGGATAAAAAGGGAAGAAAACCAAAAAGGAAGCAACAGTCAGTAAGTCAAACGGGCAGCAGGAAGGAACAGTGGTTAGAGAGGTGAATAGTGGCATGAAATTGAGCAGTCTTGTGAGGAAACAAATTTTACAATCGGTGCGAAATTTTGCGGGTTCTGCGAAAGTTAGAAACCACTCTGAATTTTGTTGGTAACTCCATTTCCATTGCATTTTCTACTATTCTTTCATACGGTCTCACGATCTCAATCTTTGAGTTTGACTTGAATTCTTTGTGCTTGGATCGACTCAACAATTTTTGCATAAATAGCTTGCAAAAACTACAAAATTAGCCACAAAATGCGATGAGTAGAATAACATGGACCTTTGATTCGTGCCAAAGTAGGCTGAGCTAAAATCAACAAAATTTATATACACCTAAGTTCCTACTACTGCCGTAGTCAAGCTCTGCATGATATAGTGGTCTAAGTCGAACACGGGGATGGAGTTTTCATCTAAAAATGATTTCATCGTTGCAGAAGGTAAAGGCTTTCTATTTGGACTCTTTGGTTCTTCCAAAAAGAAAAGCAGTGGAAGTAGGTTGAAAGCGAAATTGTAAAAGCGAAAATAAAGTGTGAAAAGTTCAACTTTTGAAGATTTGGGTCACTAACTTGGTAAGTTAGGGCAAACAAGTGTCCTCGGGTTTATCCTCGCGTTATGACATGCAACCTATAGTCCAAGGCATAGCAGGATCTATGTTTAACTAGCTTGAGCCTCACCACTTGAAATCAACTCCTATTTGAGTCAACACAAGTAGCATGCGTATGGCCCGCTTTTCTTGTTTGAAACCACAGCATTTAAATATCATTTCGGAGAAATTTGGTAAAGACCATCTAAAGAACCACAGTGCATCTAGCATTAAGTATACCTTTGTATCCTAAGCATGGAGGCGTGGCCAAATTAATAACATTCAATGCTATTCAACCCTAATTTGAGAAGATGGGGGTCATAAACACAGTACCTATGGCTTTTAATACAAGAGAACAACTGTCATGCCCCCACCACCAAGCTAGCTTCCTTCCTCTTCAAAGAAGGAAACAGCCAAGCATCTCTTGAGTTGTCATCCTCGAGAGGGGTGTTTAGCAACTTGAAAGTAAGAAAAGAGGAGAAAGGAGAGCAAACAAAACCTAATAAAAGACTTTATTTACAAAATGAAAACTTACAAAAATTCTTCTCTCCCAATTGTTCTTTTTTGTTACAAAACAAAGAGGGGCTTATATAGGCCACCTCGAGGCAGAAATACAAAACCCTACAAAATTGGCTAAGTTAAAGGACAAGAGGAGTAATACACACGAGTTTGAAGTCGGTGGCATTAATTACAAAACATGACGAGGCATTAAATTTATTTAAATTTGAAGAATTTAAGCTAGCTAAGCGAAATCACCATCTTATAGCGAAATGAAAAGAAATTTCGCTAGAGCAGATAATTCGGCTAGCTAAGCGAGGAAATTTAGCTAACTAAGCGAGAGTGTTGTGAGTAGCGAAATCGGGTATTTCGCTAAAAATGGTGCCCTAGCGGCTGGGGTGGTCCCCAGCGAAATTTGATTTCGTTGGGTTGCGAAATTTTAAGCTGGGTTCTTGAAATTTCGCGATCCTAGCGAAAATTTTAAGCAACTCTATGAAAGTCTGCTTTGTTGATCTTGCACTCACGTCTTCTCTTTGCATCCAATTTTCTTCCACTTTGCCTTGGTTTCTCATTGATTCTTATGATTTGGTTGATGGTGAACATTGGAATCAATCTTCATGATTCATCATTTGACTCGAAATTGAACTCGAAGTGCGCGAACACTGAAACAACCAAAAATACCCTCTAAATGGCATAAGTGGTACTAAGAAGACTTGAACACTTCAATTGAGTATGAATGACGCAGTTAATCGCCAAAAGAACTCAAAACCTATCTAATATAGGGTTCAAAATTGCACTTTGGGCACTAATCACACCCGACGAGCGTTGCTAGTCCCTTAGAAGTACCGAAACCAAGAGATGCATGTGTGTTTTCAAAAGAGTTATGATTCAAAAGGGTTTATATACATATAAACATACTTTAAATTGAACAATTGATATCAAATTTGGCGATATAAAGAATCAAAACCATAAGAAACGATTTGAGTCAAAAGCGGTTCCATGATTCTCGACTTGAATTTCCACCTAAGTCTAATGGTTCTTTATGTAACGAGATTAAGCGATAAATTGTAAATTTGTTTCCCTCCCCCAACCTAAGCAACGAGCATGGCCTTAGGTATTTGAACAACCTAGATAAGGATAGTTACGCACTTCTTTCTTTGTTGACTTCATTGTAGGAAGCAATGCTTAAAATTCGGCTTCACGAAGTTCGTGTGAGGGGGTCCACTTAGATGACTCCCGACAGGAATTAGGTTTAGGGCATCAAGCGAAAAGGATCCTTGACCACAAACTCCTGAGGCTTCACCAGGACTCCATTATGACTTGAAAATCAAGCACCTACAAATCGTTAGACTCTACCTATCCACCCGCATGAACACTAAATCGATGACTCTGACGGTGCAAAGGCATAGGGCATCAAGTTTCAAGGTTTTGCCGCACACCCACGGACCGTGCTTTCGGGTTTCAAGGCAAAACTTCACGACTTTATTTTCTTTTTTTTTTTTTTTTTTTTTTTTGCTTTTTCTTTTCTTTTTCTTTTTTTTTTTTTTTTTTTTTTTTGGAAGACAACATTGGTCTTAATAGTGCTTTCCTGAGCCTATCTGGGTTACTTGACATGCTTAAGGCCAGCTATGCAAAGCGAAAGGAAGCGAACAAATTCACAGCCTATTGAAATAATATGGAGTGCAGTGTGTGAATTAGCATAAGGAGAATTCGGAATTGAGCATCTTTGGGCCTTAAGTGACAAGTGTTTCAAGCATGGAACTGTTCTAACATAGAGTGACAAGCAGTGCTTCAATTTCCTGACATAAAGCAATTCAATTGTCAATTGTAGCAATTCAATTGTTGATTGAAAAGAAAAACATTTACACATGGTAGAGGCACAAAACATGATATTTGAGAATTACCTTTAGAGTTTGGGGCACGGCTTGGCGGAACTATAAAGGAAATGGTGAACATCGAGGACATGTGGAGCATGAAATTACCTTAGCTCCCAGTATGGTGATTGTGAGACTCGGGGAGGATCGAATGGGAGAATTTCTTGCTTCTTGGCTTTCACACATAAGGTTTCACCCTCTGTCCATTGACTTTAAACACCTGTTATCATGCGGATTGATTCATCTACGAACCGTTGGGGTATGCACATTTGGACCATGAAGATGGACACATCCATCGTGACTTGAGCTTGCACGAAATAGATGGGTTGGAGTCGTATAAAGAACTTATTCTCCCTCTTTAAAATTCTTCACAGTTTATCATTTGATCATGCCATATTTTCGATTTTTTAAATTTCTTGATCTTGAATTCAAATAGGCATCATTCGTATTTCTTCGATTCATTGAGATCAGGAACCTCTTGACTCCGACATACTTAGGTCATGTTCAACTGTAATTGCCCACCATGCTTCTTGCTCGATCCTCCTTTGGAAGGTGACATACCATGAACCCGATCGATGGGGACATTCAGGGATTGTCTTGAAAATTTCATCCTGTGGAGCGCTAGCGAATCAAGTAGTTTGATAGACCAATCTTTCACATTGGGCCCACCCTTCATTAAATGGTCTTGATCTCCCTGTTGGCAAGTTCCCGCTTGACCACTTGTTTGAGATGGTAAGGGTGGCCACTTTGTGTTTTACCATATTTAGCCATGAGGTTTTCAAATGGTTTAATCTGAAATGAGAACCTCCATCAGCAATAATGGTTTTTCGGTACCCAATTTGGAAAGATATTGGCTTTCAGAATTTAATTACCACTCTCTGTCATTGGTTTGCGAGGAATTGCTTCAACCCATTTGGAGACATAGTACACTCCCACAAAATGTACGTATGACCATATAGCGAGGAAAGGTCCCATAAAATCGATGCCTACACATCGAATAATTCAAACTAAAATTGAGTTCAAAGGCACATCATATGGCGGCGAGACAACTAAAGCCTTTGGCATACATCACATACGGCATTTGGTGTGCTTCCTTGAATAGGAAGGCGGTAGAAGCATTATGCTCACCTTCATTCTTTGTTTTACAGGAAGCAAATGGCCGCCCTGAGAAGCACTCTCTGTGATGGTTTTAAAATTCATGCTTTGTTCCTCTCAGTACACGTTTCGATGATTTGATCTGCACAGTATTTGAATAGGAAAGGCTCTTCCCAATAATAGGAGATGGATTTTAGCAAAGAAATATTTCCTATCTGTCCCTTTCCTTTCAGTGGATTTCTCTTTGTGGTGAGAAAATTGGCAATGTGAGCATACGGGGAGCCTTCTCCAAAATGCATTAGGGATTCTTCAAATTCATCATTAATAGGTGGGTATTTGAGTGTAAGTCAGATATAGTTAACACTGGCGGTCCTTTTGCGTTTTCCACCCTTTCTTTATCTCTAATTTGCAAGTTGAACTCTGATATGAGAACCCAGCGGATGAGTCTTACTTTTGCATTTTGTTTAGTTAGAATGTTTCAAGCGAGAATGATCACGTAGAAATGACTATATCATTGACCAAGTATGCTCGGAATTTATCTAAGGCATATACCAACGCGGCAACTCTTTCTGTAGTGGTATAATTCCTCTGTGCTTCATTCGGGGTTTCTTATAATACACCACGTAAAGGGGTTCCCGTCTTCTCTTTGTGATCTTTGCTCCTATAGCAAGATCACTCGCATCACACATCACTACCTGCAAAGTAGTAGCTGCCAATTAGGTGCTCGAACTATTAGGCCCGGTAGTCAAATGAAATTTCGGTTCTTCAAAACTCTTGCAGCGTCTTTCTCCCAAGCAATTTGGCATCCTTCTCAAGAAGCATGCAGGGTTTAGCAATTTTGAAAAATCTTTAATGAGCGAGTAGTAGAAGCCTACATGACAAGGAATTGCCTAATTGTTTTCCGCTTTGTTGGGGCGCGATTTGGAAATGTCTCGATCTTTGCTTTATCAACTTCAATTCCCCTGCTATAAATAATGTACTTTGATACAATTCCTTGGTTTACCATAAGTAGCATTTCTCGAGTTAAGCACCAAATTCTTCTCTATGCACCTACACCAAAATGGCTTCCAAATTGGTTAAGCATTCTTCAAAATCGCCCCCATATCTTTACGTGATATCATCCATGTATACACTCATTATCGCTCTGTATCCGCTGAACATGCAGGCATACATCGGCTGAAAAGTGGGTACGGGCGTTCTGAAGCCCAGCATCCTCATAAATACGTGCCAAATGGACAAGTAAAAGTAGTCTTTTCCTGATCTTCTAGGGCAATTTCTGTCTGGAAATACCTGAATACCCATCAACCCGATAGAAGGGTGTCCGAAACTCTTTCGGGGCGATTGATGAGCGCGATGGAAAGTGGTCTTTCGTGTCACCTCATTGAGCCTTCTATAATCTATACACACTCTCCAAGCGGTTGCCGTCGGGTAGACAATTCTTCACCCTTCGTTTTCACGGTTATTTACTCCACGATTTCTTAGGCACTACGGTTCAGGCTAACCCATGTGCTATCAGAAATGGGATAAATGATACCAGCTTGGAGCAATTTCAAGACCTCCACATGAACTACTTCCTGTAGATTGGGATTCAATCTCCGTTGGGGTTGCCTAACAGCTTTAGACTCCTCTTCTAAATAGATGTGATGAGTGCAAATGGACGGGTTTATGCCTTTCAGATCAGAAATTTTCCATCCCAATGCTTGCTTGTTCTTTTAGAGAAGGTGCAGGAGATTATTCTCTTGTGCGATGGATTGCTTGTGAAGAAATCACAAGCGAGCCTTTACTCATTTACTTCAAAAATGCATACTTTAAATCGACGGGAGG
Organism: Tetrastigma voinierianum; assembly: GCA_016808115.1. Classification (NCBI taxonomy): domain Eukaryota; kingdom Viridiplantae; phylum Streptophyta; class Magnoliopsida; order Vitales; family Vitaceae; genus Tetrastigma; species Tetrastigma voinierianum. The sequence goes on from JAEQBH010000463.1 coordinate 930,265, forward strand.
GGTTTGAGTTCTAATTTGTTGAGTTCCTTGGGTTCGTGCCGATCCCGATAGAAATGAAATTTCTATTCTTCTTCTCCGGTACCTATTGCTAAGCTCATTTCTTGAAATTACGTGTTTGCTCTGAGAGCCCATCGGATAACTCCCAGTTAATATCTCTTACTTCAGCTGTTGGTTGCTTTGTTCTTCGAGAATGGTATCTAAAATACGAGACTTCTTCAAAGTCATCCCCCTCAGAAGTGCATATGCCTTTTACCCGAATAGAAAAATATTGAGTTCGAGGTCATATTTCAAGTAATGAGTTGCATGACTCCATTCAGGCAATTGATGATTACGTTTAGTAACTTAAAGCGGTCTCCCTAATATGATGGGCACTGATTAGGTCCTATTGCAAGCCCCAGTTACGTATCAAGTAAATGAAATCTTGGATAAAATGTCCACTTGTATAAAACGTCTCGATGGATTTCCTTTTGGTATTTTAATAGACACTGTCGACGACGAGAAAGTGTGATGGAAGCAGGTTTCGGTTCACCCAAACCCAGAATTGCTTGGCCCAGAATACGACATGATTCACACTAGCTCCCAGGTCCCAACAATGCTCTCCTTAATGCCTCCGATATTCACCCAGGATCGTAGGACATCCCGGGATCGCCCATACTTCCTTTGGAGTCTTGCTCTCTATAATGGCACCTTGCTCGAGTTAAAGGCCTTTTTATTTGCATTCCAAGACCCTTTTTACCGTGCACAAATCTGTACAAAATTTTCAACGTAAGTAGGAACTGTTTAATCATATCGAGAGAGAATATTGACTTTCACTTGCGATACTTCAACATTTACATTTGGTTAACGAGACCAACCTTTCTTTTGGAAGGAACCTGCTTGGAAACGGAGGGAGTATTCTAATCTTTACCTCTTCCTTGTCCAGCGTTGTTCTTCACAGGTAGCTCGACCACTAATGGGCCAGACCAAACGAAGCTGATCTTTGTTGAAACTCTAATTCCTTTCCTTGCGTGAGATTACAAGCGCCTTAACTTCATCGGTTTTTGCATTTAAGTCACCGGTCGAGTCATGTTTCATTCACACCGCTACGATATTGTTGTGCTGGAAAGGAGCCTTCCCTTTTGAACTCATAGCGCACAGTTAGACAATTTTGAAATCTCGAATGCATATTGTCCGATTTTCACGGTGAGTGAAGCACTCTCTGCTTTAATTTCGACTAGTTTGGACATTCCAGCACCTTCGTTCTTCTACAAAATATGCACCTTACTTAGAGCCCGAGTTACTGTTCAACCGGGAAGATAGTGGAAACATCCCCATTTGTTCCTTATTGAAGTGGAATGTCAGCGCTCTTTGTGCTCTTGAAGGGCGTATACAGTTTGGATTTCGCAGTAAATTTGGACAATTTCTCCAATTAGGGTTAATGGGTAATGTCACCATATGGAGCATCAGGTTGTTTATTTTGACTTATGGCATGAGCACTCTTGGCGTTGCTCCTCGGGGAACAAAAATTATTTGGTAGAATTGACGAAGAAAATTGGGATGAAGATAACTCGTTCCCTTTGTTGTATTTCATCTTTGGTTTTTCATTTCCCGAGATCATCGATCTTTGAGTTAAAGCGATCAATTTGCTTTCATCTATGTGTCTTCGAGAAAATGTATATACCTTGGGTGGTTGATGGCCTTAATCTTTCGGCTTCTCTAGGACTAGGTTCATCGATTTTTGGAAGTTTCAGCTACATAGTTCCTTAAAATCCATAGCTTCATGGGATGCACTACTTAAGTTACCCCCACACATGGTTTCCAACAATTGTTTCATAGGTGGGGACATTCCATCATAGAAATGGTTTACCAACATCCATGTATCAAACCCATGGTGTGGGCCAGAGCCTTGATCGTTTCATAAATCTCTCCACTGACCTTTGGTAAAATCTCTACGCCATCTGAGTACGCGAGGTATAAAATTTGTCTTTAATTATTGGTCTTGCGAACCTTGAAGAACTGCGAAATTACACTGCGGCTAGGCCCCATTCTAATGGTTTCTAGGCCTCAATAGTTGAGCCATATCGCACAGCCTTGTCCTTTAGAGTCAATGGAAATGCTTGCTTCAGCAAATCCAGCAATAAAAATCATGCCTTCCTTCAAAGTGTCTGAGCCTCCTCAAATCCTAATATGAGTGTATGGATTTTTATTTCCATACCATGATATGTGGGGAGTAGGGGTACCAAATATGGCCTCAACATACATCTTGGCCGGAGGAATGATACGGGGGGTTAGGGCCTTGCTCTAGGAGGTGGATGTGATCCCTCTGGTTCTATAAGCATTTGGATTCATGGGGGTTCTGGTTCCTCGGGTATGGGATCCATGGTATCGGTAGCATGTGCAGCTTCACTAGATGGGTCAGGATTGTGTACTTATCACCTTCACCAATCTACACGATGTGTCTCTATCCCCCTTTGTTGCATAAACACATTACAAAATTTGAGACAACAAGAGCAACTCTGAGCTTGCAAAGACAGAAAGTTAAATATGAATTAAAAGCCCGACAAGCGAAGCGGTGCGATCCAACTGCCAAGTAATGGCGCGATTCTATAGTTGATAAAAAGAGGTAAAAGGTTACCTCCGCTTGTGATGTTGATCCATGACCTTCAACCATTATTGGTTTGGCACCGTCCCAGAAACGCGGCCATTTGATTCGATGCCACGGTAAGGCAAATCAATAAAATTTACCTGCACACCCTAAGTTCCTACTACTGCCGTGATCAAGCTCTTTAGGTATTAGTCTAGGGTCGAACACGGGGATGGGTTTTCATCCACAAATGATTGCATAGTGCACGAAGGTAAGGCTTTCTATTTGAGACTCTTTGGTTTGGCTAAAAAGCGTGGTGAGTATTAGGTTGAAAGCGAAATTGTAAAAACTGAAAATAAAAAGTGTGAAAGTTAACTGAAGATTTAGGTCACTAACTTGTGGGTGGGGCAAACAAGTCCTCGGGGTTTTTATCCGGCGTTATGACATCGCCTATAGTCAGGCATAGCAGGATCTATGTTTAACTAGCAAACCTCACCCTTGAAATCAGCTCCTATTTGAGTCAACACAAGTGGCATCTATGGCCCTTTTAATGTTTGAAACCACTAGCATTTAAATATCGTTTGAGAGGCTCGTGAACCATCCCCAAAGAACCACGAGTGCATCTGCATTAAGTATGCCTTGTATCCTACTTATGGAGAGTATTAGCCAAATTAATAACATTCAATGCTATTTCAACCCTAATTTGAGAAGATAGGTCATAAACACAGTACCTATAGCTTTTAATACAAGAGGACAACATCATGCCCCACCGCTTAAGCTAGCTCCTTCTCTTCAAAAGAAAGGAAACGCCAGCATCTCTTGAGTTGTCATCACTCAAAGAGGGGGGGTGTTTGGCAGCCAAGAAAGTAGAGAAAGAGGAGAGAGGAGAAAAGCAAAACCTAATAAGACTTTATTTACAAAAATGAAAACTTCTGAAATTCTTTCTCCCCAATTGTTCTTTTTTGTTTACAAAACAAAGAGTATAAGGGCCACCTCAAGGCATAGAAAATGCAAAACCTACAAAATTGGCTAAGGATTAAAGGACAAGAGAGGTAATACCAAGTTTGAAGTCGGTTGGCATTATTACAAAACATGGCGGGGCGTAGAATTTATTTGGGAATTTGAAGAATTTATTTGGCATGCGAAATCACCATGTATCGCGAATGGAAAATTTATTAGAGCAGGCGTAATTTCGCTAGCTAGCGAAATTTATTGCTTTCATGAAAATTGTTGTGAGCTCTTGAATCGGTGTTACCATTTAAAAATGGTGCCTCGTGGCCCAGGGTGGTCTGCAGTGGGTTGGCTGGGTTAGAAAATTTTCGCTAAGGTTGAAATTTTCGCAATCTCGCGAAAAATTTTGCTAACTCTGAAAATTCTGCTTTGTTGATCTTCACTCCTGTCAACTACGCATCCAATTTTTCTTCAACTGCCTTGGTTTTCTCATTGATTCTTAAAAATTTGGTTGATGGTGAACATTGGAATCGATCTTCATGATTCATCATTTGACTCGAAATTGAACTCAAGAAGTGCGCAAACACATGAAAACAACCAAAAATACCCTCCTAAATGAAAAGTGGTACTAAGAAGACTTGAACACTTCAATTGGTATGAATGACATGATTAATGCATGGCTTCAAAACCTATCATATAGGGTTGAGAATTGCACTTTTTGGGCCTTTAATCAACCATGTAATGTGAGTGGGTTAATTACGCTGATTAGTACACAAAAAGTGCTCAAAACCTTAAATAAACATGGTTTAAAATAGCACTATTTGAGCACTAATCAGTTTTCAAGAGGAAACGAAAATTAGATGGATCAATTGACGAAGTGCGGGACTTGTGAGAATGCAAAAAATTGAGAGGCCTTCTTATTTTGGCTTTATTCTCTTGTGATGAGAATAAATTCCATAAGGATAGTGCTTGCAATTTTTGCCTTGAGGAACCTTAAAGTACATCCAATGGATGTGAAAACAATCTTTCTTAATGGAGATCTGGATGAAAAAATCTCGCTAGAAGCACGAAAGGGTTTTACGCTCCCCAAACCAATAAAGTTTGTAAATAGGTGAAATCATTATATGGGCTAAAACAAGCACCAAAACAATGGAATGAGAAAATTGATGATGTTATGATGTCACATGACTTCAAAATTAATGAATGTGACAAGTGTGTGTAAGTCAGGGACACAGAACATGGATATGTCATTGAATGTCTATACGTAGATTACATGGTTATTGTTAGTAGTGATGATAAGATGATTACATCAACTAAGAACATGTTGAATTCGGGGTTTGACAAGAAGACAGGACTTGATATTATGTTAGGGGATAAGTCAAAGTAACACCGATGGACTGTTCCAGTCAGTCATACCATAGGTAAATAAATAATTACTTGGAAAGATGTTGAAGAGAACAGATGACAGACTGGCCACATTATATGTAACTCTATATCTCTCTAAGAATAAAGTAGAGAGTGTTTCTGAAGTATAATACTCTAGGGTATTAGGCAGTTTAATGTACTTAATGAGTTGTACAAGATTAGACATAGCATATGCAATTAACAAACTGAGCATATGCATGAGTAATCCAGGAGGTAAGCATTGGTAAGGAATTATGAGAGTATCAAAATACTTAAGGTTTACTCGTGATTATGGGTTGCACTATACTAGATATCATGCTATACTTGAAGGATATAGAGATGATAATTGGATATCTAATGTTAAAGACTCAAAATCCTGAAGTGGTTATGTGTTCATATTGAGAGGAGTCGCAGTCTCATGGAAATCCTCAAAACAAATGGTTATTGCTGGATTCATAATGGAATTTGAGTTTATAGCACTAGATAAATGTGGGAAGAGGTTGAATGGCTATATCACTTCGTAAAGGATATTTCAAGGTGGCCAAAACCTACGCCTCCAATATTTATACATTGTGATAGTCAATATGCTATTAGTAGAGCACAAAACAGTATGGACAATGGTAAGTCTAGACATATTCATCGTAGACACAACACCGTTAGACAACTACTCTCAATTGGGGTTATCTCTCTAAATTATATAAAATCTAAGGATAACATCACGGATTCGCAAACCAAAGGGTTAAACAAAGCGTTAAACAAAGCGTTAATTGAGAAATCATAAATGGGAATGAGACTAAAGCCCATAAAAGAATAAGTTAATACAGTGGATACCCAACCTAGTTGATCGGAGATCCAAAGATCTAGGTTCAAAAGGGACAACTAAATTATAAAGACTTTTATTTGATCACTCTAGGGATCTTCTCATTGTCCTTTCATATGATGAAACAGTGATACTCATACAAATAAGGTTAATTTATGCTTTTAATGATCTCTATGAATTGGAAAGAGTAACTTAAACTAGTCTTAAATTAAGAGATCACCTATGTAATAGTGAAGTGGGGCCACTTTAGTGGGAATTAAATTGGGCACAATTCATATTAAACTCTTGTAAAACTAGACACATGTTCATGTTCAAAACAAACATAAAAGTGAGAACTAGGAAATGTTAGGAAGATTCCTATGTAACCTATGTCATCATCTACACAAATAACATAATGGTTTAAGGACATCGTGTCTACTGTTTGGCTAGTAGAGTAAACATACTTCTACAAGGGAAGGTTCAAAGGGTTGCGCCTACCTCTCCTATGTAGGTTTTAACCATTGTACTCTATCTCGTGTTAGGAATCATTGGTCTTCAAAAAGGGTATCAGTTGCATTCATGTAGGGAATTGTTGGAATTTTCCTTTTACGTTTGAATGAAATTTACCTTTTGAAATGATTGTTTTTCAAAACGTTTGCAGTTCTGGAATTAAATCCTTTCAATTCCATTTATGGTTTTTTTTTTATCTTCTACTTGTCGGAGGCCATTCAAGTCTTCTGTTTGGTTAAGGTCCTTTTAAAGAGAGTTATCAATCTATTTGGTTAAAAGATTTTTGCTTCAATAAGATTTCTTATGCGATAGAGATACGAACATAGCCAGTTCGTAGGAGTGACTGCAAGTAGGGTGTTGTTGTCATTAATCAAAGAAGACCATTGTATCCTAGGAAGCAGAATTGTTGAAGTATCAAGGCACCCTCGGAGAAGGGGCATTTATGCTTGAAGGAGATTATGGATGCATAAGACTTGGTATAATCTCCACTTCCTTTCGTCGGTAGTATTTTTTATTTTATTTTTCTTTTCCTTTTGTCTCAGTTTATGTACTATTGGTGTAACAATTTGATTGCAATGAATCATGCGTACATTTTAGTTAAATTCTCGGTGTTCTTTATAGCTAAAATGCATGATTCACAACCTTTTTCATTAATATTATGCTAATCCCTCATATTATATTATGTTATAGAATATGGCGATATTGGAATCAAAAGGGCAGCTAAAAGACAGTAAAATGGAGCAGAAGCAGAAATGGCGAAAAGGAAGCATCACAAAGGTTATGGGTTCGCTGCTGCGAAGACCCCCATTTGCCGTGGAGAAGCACTTCGTCATAGCGAAGGGTCCCTTCACCGCAGCGAACCAGAAAGCCTGAAATCATAGGCCTTGGGTTTGCCGCTGCGAAGCCACCTTTTTCACGGTGAAGTGAGGTTCCCTTTCCATTACGGGAACTCGAAAAAACCCTAGCTTTTTAGGCAATTGATGGGCCCTTGTCTCGAGGTATAAAAAGGGAGTAATTTCAAAGAAAAAGGGGGGATGGGTAGAAGAAGAAGGAGATAGATATCAATAGAGCCAGATTCGGGAAAGATCGCGTAGACAGAGTTTTATGCAGTTCTTCCTTCAACCTACTTCATGATTCGAATTCTTCAATCTTTAATGAATACTATGATGAACTAACTCTTTTGTCTAGGGTTTTTCCAACCATAACCACATTTTGATGGATTGATTTTCGGTTTTGGCTTATTTGGTTATTAATATGAGTTCATGTAACTTTAGCTGAGTATAGGTTTAATTACATATTGTGTCACGCCCAGCGTGGCATGCTAAAGGCAGGAGCTGAGATCGAGAGAAGATAATTTTTAGGGACATGGTTAAAGTAACACTTAGATAGTCGAAGAATAGAGATGTTCCAAACTGCAAGTGTGGCACTAGGGTTTGCACATTTTGGCGTTTCGAAGTCGAGGGATTAAGGCAGAGATGCAAGACATCAGCCCACTGGCAACATAGGCAAATATATCCCGAGAGAGAATATCTTGTAGGAAGAATCAGCCACCAACACTAACTCATATAAATAATTTCAGCAAGTCATAATTGAATTAACATCCATCGAGAGTGGTGAAAGGCAGTGACCTAGGCTTCTCATCATCGATATAATTCAACACACGCAATTCTATGTTTTTGTTAATTATAATAATCTAGTCATAATTCACTATAGGATTAGATCCAAATATTGTCGAAGTCATCAAATCAATAGTCAACACACTTCTCTTTGAGGAACGACATATTCTTCACTACACTCGTCGACTCAGTAGTGCACTTGCGCACATGGATTTGCGTTTCCCAATTAATTTCTACACACTCACCATTGGCCATTCAAGTTTTTGGCGGCTTCCATTTCAGTTAAGTTCTCGGTGTTCTTTATAGCTAAAATGCATGATTCATTGTCTTTTTCATTAATATTACGCTAATCCCTCATATTATATTATGCTATAGAATATGGCGATATTAGAATCAAAAGGGAACTAAAAGACAGAAAAACAGAGCAGAAGCATAAATGACGAAAAGGAAGCATCACAAAGGTTATGGGTTCGCCACTGTGAAGACCCCCTTCGCCCTGACGAGGCTTGGCTTTAAATCACCCAGTCTGGGTTCGCGTGGCGACGAGGTTCCCGCTACGGGAATTTCGAAAAAACCCTAGCTTTTCGGGCCATTGATGGGCCCGTGTCTTGAGGTATAAAAAGGGAGTAATTTCAAAGCAAAAGGGGGGATGGGAGGAAGAAGAAGAAGGAGATACAAGAGGTAGAGATCAATAGATCCAGATTCGGGGAAGATCACAAATACGGAGTTTTCTGCAGTTCTTCCTTCAACCTACTTCATGATTCGAATTCTTCAATATGTAATGACCTAACTCTTTTGTCTAGGGTTTTGCCAACCCTAACCACATTTTGATGGATTAATTTTCGGTTTTGGTTTTTTTGGTTATTAATATGAGTTCATATGTTTGCTTTAATTACATGTTATTGTCTGGCTAACCGTGGCATGCTGAAGCTGGGAATTTGAGATCGAGAGAAGATAATTTATAGGGGCATGGTTAAAGCAACACTTGGGTAGTCGAAGAATAGAGATATTCTAGACTACAAGTGTGTTAGGTGTGATAAACATGACGAAATAAAAAAAATTTATGACGCATCGGATCAGAGGTTTGATGAAACTAAACAATGAATCAAGGAAATCCAGATCTTACCTCTTGTAGACCAAATCCTTTTCGACTAGTGCAAATTTGCTTAATCACACACACACTGAAACACAAATAGAACTCTTTCTAGAAACGATCCAGTAGCAACAAGCCAAGATAATGCAGTGTGCAAATGCCCTCTAAACACGAACGGCTAATGGATGGGATGGATGTGCTAGAACTTATGATAGGTCTTTGTCCCACAAAACCAAAGACACCTTAGTGTCTTACAAAACTCTAAAAAGAATTATCTCTAAAAAATCGCCCACTTAGAAGAACCACTCCTTTTAGATGATAAACCCCATATTTATATCAAGCCTCCCAAACCCCTTTTATTAAAACTAATTTAAGCAAAATTCCATTAACTATTAATGGGCTTGGAAGCGAGCAGGCTTAATCATGGGAATTTAAGAGAGCACTTTCTAACATCCGTATAAATTTCGTTCTTATGTGTGACCTTATAGGTTCACTCAATGTTGGCAGTGGGCCCAAATCATATTCTAAGCCCATAAGTTATAGTGGTCTCTAGCAAGACAGTATAACTACCTAAATCAAGTAATTCGATATTTCGAAGAAACCTTACCATAGTATGATATTAGTCAAGCGATGTCTCGATTAAGCCTGGCTTATGGATGAAATCATCTTTATACAACTAATCGTTTCTTGATTCTCAAGTAGACTGATTAAACAAATGTGTGATAACTCCTATCAATCTCATTCGAGCAGCCATGCATTTCTGGAGTCTCACTTATCGAAGGCCCGATAGACATCTCACTCGATTAAGAGCGGAGACAAAATTCATGGCTATGGCTTAATTTCCTCCACATGATTCTTTGCGTAGCAACCATAGCCTGTATTACCATCCTGTTAAAGACGTCATTGAGCTACGTCAAGACACAAAGTTCCTCATGTAGGAATCCATGGTGAGTTCAGGTCGAAGGACTCAAATACCACTACTACAATGAGAATTACTGATGACATAACCCATGTAGTTTTCTCATAGCGGGTCAGTCAAATAACATGAACTTAACATGTATTTATGTTTTGAGTAACTTCTTATGTTCATGACCAGCAAAACGTGGTATTGTCTCATAAAACATAATAGTCTTACTTCATTATTATTCCCACAATATTGATTGACTATGGACTATTAAGAATAGTGTTCTTATGCCTTAAGGTTTTACTATCAAGTCACATACTTGATGACCTTAAGATGGAATAACTATTCAAGGATATGATTTTATCAAGTTAAACCACAATTTAAATAACAAGATAAAATGATAAATGCCTCATGTATATAACATATAATGACAATGTATATGCCGCTGGGCTAGAGCATATCACTAACAAAGTGTGGCACTAGGGTTTGCACATTTAGGCATTTCGGTCGAGGACAGAGCGGGGAATAAGATCAGCGAGATGAGCAAATATATATCGAGAGAGAATATCTTGTAGGAAATATCAACCCGCCAACATAACTCATATAAATACTTCAATAAGTCCTTAATTGAATTGACATCCATCAAGAGTGGTAGGAGACGGTAAAACCACAGGCTTCGTCATCGATATAATTCGGCTGATTTTAAGTTTTTGTTAATTCTAATAATCTAGTCATAATTCACTCTAGGATTGGATCCAAATAATTCACTCACCATTGGCCCTTCACAATTTCCACCCCAAAAAAACTCCTCATATACATCTTCCTTAGAATCCTCTATACAAAACCTTAGCTTCTTGTCACTTGAAACCTCAAAGCCTCTAGTCACTATCGACTACTTCTTTTAACTTTTTCTTGACATGGTCTTATGTTGAATTAAGGGCAAACTTTTCCTTAAAATCCAAGGAAATAACACATACACATATACACGAGAAAATTAAGTGAAGAGACAATGAATAAAATAAGAACCAATTTATAATTATATTGGAAGTTTAAATTAGAACTAAAATTGAAGTTACAAAAGAAAACTAAGACCTAAAATAAAAATTAAAACTGGAATTATAAATAAGATTAAGCCAAAATGAAAATGAACATTACGATTGATATTGAAAATACTATTTGTGAAAACTTTTTGTGTGCTAGTGTTTTATAAGATGCTCTAGAAAATGCTATAACACGACACGAACCCTAAAAATAAAAGAATGCATATCATATCAAAATGAAAAACAAAGAATTAAGTGTAAGAAGTAAAGAAACACACAACAAATTGGTGACACAATTCAATTAAGCCAACTGAAGAGGAAGAGTCTTTAACTAGTCCTGTCAGAGCCTCTTTCTCTCAGTTAGCATTTTTTTTTCTCCCCTTTTGGTGTGATGAGTACCCCTTTTATAGGCCATCCTAGCGGCCACGTGTCAAATTGTACCAGTAGGAGTTAGAGATCATTACATGGCGATCTGTACAACACTCGAGTATAGGTAGGTGGTTGGCAGGCTCCCATGTTTCACTTGAGTGCTACAGTGGAGTTGGTTCCATATGGCGTGTTCGTGAGTTATTATGACTACAAACTCCTGTATGTCGTCGTATCAACTGTTCCACCTTGGCTGATATCCAAACCCATCTAGGTCCTTATGAAGCACTTTGGGTAAAGTCCTTCATTTCATATCGTTCTCTTCATCTTCATGCCCGAGTTGGTTGTTCGAGGTAGCTTGCTTGCCTATTCTTTAGGTGTTCTTATCTTTATACCTGAGTTGGTTGTCCAAGTTAGCCCTCTTGCCTTTCCCGAGGTGGTCATTTTGAGCTATCATCCGTCCTTCTATCTTTCTCAGTTCGGGCTCAAATGTTTGTAGCTGGGTTAGGTCTGCATCATGCGTACTCAATCGGGTCTGAGTTTGGCTCCCAATAAATGCTAACTGTATGGCATATGCCCTAGGACTTATCCTACTCAACCTACATCAATGGAGATCGCCCGAGTACTAGGCTCATCTCATGGAGAACATCTCAAGGGTCTATTCGAGTATTGGGCTCATCTCATGGAGAACATCTCAAGGAGGTCACTCGAGTATTGGGCTCATCTTATGGAGAACATCTCGAGGGATATGCCCGAGTACTAGGCTCGTCTCATGAAAACATCTCGGGGGTTGCAGAGTGCGGGATCATCTTCGGAGGGCAGCGAAGGATGCGCCCGAGTACTAGGCTCATCTCATGGAGACATCTCAAAGGGTCACCGGAATCTTGGACCCGCTCATGGGGGAACATCTCGAGAGGTCGCCGTCTGAGGCTCGTCTCATGGAGGAACATCTCGAGGAGTCGCCGTCATTGGGCATATCGTCTCAAGGGAAAACATCTCGAGGAGCTAAGCGGAATTATTGGGGCTTATCTCTGTGGAATAATCTCGAGGTTGCTTAGTCTTTGAGCGAATCATCTTAAGGAGAACATATTTGGGAGGTTGCCCGAGTAGATTCCTCATCTCAAGGAGAACATCTTAAGGAGGTCGCTCGAGTATGGAGAACATCTCAAGGAAGCTGCCTGAGTATTGGTCTCATCTCATGGAGAACATTTCAAGAGGCTTGAGTACTAGGCTGATATCATGGAGAACATCTCAAGGAGGTTGCTTGATCTTGGGTAGACCATCTCGGAGAACATTTCAGAAATTTTGCAGAACTGGCGGACTCATCTCGGAGGTCGCTGAGTCTTGGCGGATCATCACCAGGAGGTTGCTAGAGTACATGGCTGCGTCTCATGGAGTACCCGAGGGGTTACGTCTGGGCTCATCTCATGGAGAGCATCAGAATTCTCCTAGTGGGGCTCAAATCATGGGCTTCTTAGAGAGTTGCCCAAGTACTGGGCTCATTTCATGGAGAACATCTCAAGGAGTTCGCTTGAGAACTGGGCTCATCTCATGGAGAAAATCTCAAGAAGGTCGCCCAAGTATTGGGCTCATCTCATGGAGAACATCTCAAGGAGGTCGCCCGAGTACTGGGCTCATCTCAAAGAGAACATCTCAAGGAGGTCGCCCGAGTGGGCTCATCTCATGGAGAGCGTCTCAAGGGGTCTGTTTGAGTATTGGGCTCTTCTCATGGAGAACATCTCAAGGAGGTCACTCGAGTATTGGGCATATCTTATGGAGAACATCTCAAGATATTTGCACAAGTATTGGGCTCATCTCATGGAGAACATCTCATGGAGATCACCAGAGTACTAGTCTCATCTTATGGAGAACATCTCAAGGAATCTACCTGAATACTAGGCTCATCTTAGGAAGAACATCTAAAAGAGGTTGCCTGAGTATTGGGCAGATCATCACAAGGAGGCTGCCCGAGTACTTGGCTCATCTCATGGACAACATCTCAAGGGAGTTGTCCGAGTACTAGGGCTCATCTTAAGGAGGTACTACGTAGAGGTAGAATCGCCTCAAGGAGTTCGTCTCATGGAGATACAATTATCTCAAGGATTTTGTCTCGGGGAGCTCGGCACAAGATTTTGAGCTAGGCACATCAAGTAGTTCGTCTCATGGAGCTCGATACATGCTCTTGAGCTTGACATAAATTAATGCTGATTAGTTTTATATTTCCCGATACTTAGGTATGATTCTTTTACATGTGACTAGTTATGGTGCAATAACATCGCATTCTCGGTGGGGCGGTCATCTAGATCGCCGCCCCTCCTTGCGACTTACACTAAGGTCAAGGGACCCTACATTGGCCTTGCTCCTGTCATCCTGTTCGTTGTCATCTTGTTTGTTGCGACTCCTCTTCCCTTTGCCCCTTGAGTAGCTCCGTGATTCGGAGGCGTTAGTTACCATTCGATTGCTTCTATAACATCGTCCTTTAGCATAGCTGATTAGTACCCAAAAAGTGCTATTTTGAACCCTATTTATTATAGGTTTTGAGTGCTTTTTGTATACTAATCATTCTAATTAACCCGATTTACACATTACGGCCCCTACTATTTTAATGATGCATTTTGTAGCAAATATTGCGAGTTTTGCGAGGCTAATTGTACCCAACATTGTTGAGTCGCATGAAGAATTTGGAGTCAAACTCAACACCATAGATCAGAACCAGAGGAAATAAGAGTAGAAAATAGAAGAAATAAGAAAAAAATAGGATGCGGGGATCTGCAGTGGGACGATGTAGCGGGATCTTTGGGAAACGATGGGTTCGCTATGCACAGTTTTTCGCTATCTTAGCGAAAGTTATTGTACATAGCGAAAATTTGAAATTTCGCTATGCACAAATTTTCGCTAAGCTAGCGAAATTTCGCTAACCACGTAGCTCTTGTTCATAGCGAAATTTGGTTTCGCTATTTCTTGCCGGAGTTTTCTACATATAAGCGAAATTTTCGTATATAGCGAGAATCAACATTCATAGCGAAAATCCGTCCTTTGTGTTTTTTGATGTTTTTGATTCAAAGCGACCTCGTTTTGATTAATTATTTTATTTATTGCAATTTCATATTTTAGGCCCCTTTTTGTCATTTCACATATTGGGAATGGCTATATAAGCTTGACTTATAGCTTTTGTAACCTGACTTTTAATCTTTCGATGGCGACTTTGTTCTGATTTCTCTCTTCTCTCTCCTCTTTCTCTCACTTTCTTGGGTGCCAAACACCCTCCAAGGATGATAACTTAGGATGTGGCTAAAACCCTTTCCTTGAAGTGGAAGGTAGGCGGGAAAGGATCTGCGATTTCTTGAGTGGTTCACATTTTCCATGACGGGTTTGTCATTTTGGTTCCCAATTTTCATCTCTAGGTTTAAAGCTTTTGATGTACTTTCTTTGGCCAATGAGCTTTTAGGGTTTAGTGTATTCTTAGCTTTAGATACACTAATATCCATTAGTTGCCATTCACGAGCCAACGAGGGTAGGTCGAGGGGGTTAGATTTTCAACTGCAGTGCATCCACTTTGATCAATACTTGGTAATCTTTTAGGGTTGAGTGGATTCTTATTTTTAGATCCATTGGAGACTCATTAGTTACACTACGAATCATTGTTGGATGAGTCAGGCCACATTTTCAGCACATAGGAACGCCTTAAATGCTAAATAAATGCTTTCTGCAAGGAAATTATTAGGGTTTAGTTTTTAAAAGTTAAATGAAGATCGGTTCGAGAAATGACCATATGTCATCCTCCCCAACGAGGAAATAGACCTGGAACCCTCCGGTACCATAGGAATCAACGGTGACCCAATGCTTGAGGTTCTATTTTACATTTTTATTTCGCCCCTTATTTTCATTTTGAAAACCATGACCCTGATTTTTATCCCCACACAAAAATCAAAACCAAATTCACCATTTTGACTTCACTTAAATCATTTGTACGAAGAAAACCCATCCCGACAATTCGACCCTGGGCCGCTATACTGCGGTAGCTTAATTTGCGGCATTAGGAGGAATATAAGAAACAAATTTTGTTGATTAGGGTCACCTAACGTAGCGCAATCAAATGATGCGGGGATGGTGCCTTAGTCTTAGTGAGGAGGCGTAGACACTTGTGATTCTCATCACAGTTACGGTAGATTCTCTTTTGTCATTTTTTATTTCTGATTAAGTTTTTTTAGTTTCATTTAGCTGGTAAAAAAAAGAAAAGTTCTTGGGTTTTTTTTTTTTTCTGTTTGTGTGTTGTCTTGTGTTGCTGTTATTTTTTGCGGGAATCCATTTTCGAGTGGGTTAAAAATTACGAGGCAAGCGAGTTGATATAGGTTGATGGGAAAATTGAGGCGCGATCCGTGGAACTCCCGGCGAAGAGCAATACGTGGAGAGAAACCACAGGGCGTTCATGTCAATGAGGGATTCTGAGGAACCTTCCATGGCAGTGGCAACAACACCAGAGAAATCCAAACCTAGGTCTATGAGGGAATATAGAGACCAATGGATGAGTGTACCCCCCTACACGGTGCCTCCACAGTATACCTCGAATCCTCATTACCCTGACCACCACAATTAGTTTCTCCCGATTGAAGCGAGGCCATTGGACCTTACTAAGCTGAGTGGTGATCTTTGTGGATGAACAAGAAAATTCAATGCCCAATTGAGTGAAAAATCCATCACACAGGAGAATTCTGGACGAAGATTAGATGGCACGAGCGATGATTTTGAGCATGAATGGGACGACACAACGAGATTCAGTGAAGACTGATTTGATCGGCGACAATGTCCACGAGGAGGAGGAGTGTCAAAGTGACACCGTAGGCGGAGGGCGGAGTGCCTGGCGACCACGAGAAAGGCCCTGGTAGAAAATTTTGAATCCTCGGTTGGTCTTTCTTTATGCGCTTTAATGGGAGAAGAAGGAAGCAACCTCCCCCATTGTTGCGGTAGCGATTGGAAAGGAAGAGGGGAGGGACCTCGAGAGCCTATCATTTAACCAAACCCCATAGATTTGGATCCTAATGTCCTTTATGACAAAAATAGCCCACTTTGCTAGTGTACATATTTTGTTTTGCGGCAAACCCAAAACCTGCCTTTGCTCCCCAAAACCCATGCAGTCCATCCTTTGCTTGTACAACATTTCGAGATTGAGCCCTTTGTACAGAAACTCTGCCACTACATCAAATACACAAGCAGCTGCCTACATCGCATGGCACAGTGGTTGGTTAGTCTTTGGTTGATTTTGAGCACGAATCCGGCATTTAAGGCTTTCCGCTAGGTTCAGTAACCTCAAAGGCTTAGAGAATTGGTTTGGGGGGAGCACAGTCCTCCCCCACTTTTTGTTCTAATTTTTCTTGCTTTGTTTTATTTTATCGTATTTATTTTGATTTGTTAATTTTTTCTTCTTAGATTTTATCTAATTTTTAGTTAATTTATGTTTTTTAAATTAATTTTTGCTTTCTGCAATTTTTCCTAATTTTCTTGTGTTAATTTTTTAGGTTTATTATTGCAAATTTTGAAGCAGAAATGGTGCTGAAACACAGGAATGAAGAAATCGGCAAAAAAGAACAGAAATTTATAACTATAGCGAAAATTTACGCAATCCTATGAAAATTTATTATGCAAAATTTTTAAGCTAAGCGATTTCGCTAGCTTAATGATGCTTGTTCATAGCGAAATTTTTTATTTTCACTATCTCTTGAAATTTTAAGCTAATGACGAAATTTACGCTAACATAACGAGGAAATTTTCGCTAGCTAAGCGAAATGGAAACGATTAGGAAGCGAGACAAAGAAACATGCGGTGTTTTCATTTTATTTTATTTTTATATTTTTTATTTTTTATTTTTATTTATTTATAAAAAAAAAGTTTGTTTTTAATTTATTTTTATTTAAAAAAATTTGTTTTTGTTTTTATTTTTATTTTATTATTTTATTGTTTTATTTTTTATCAAATTATTTATTTTATAATAATTTTAATTTTCAAAAAAAAAAATTCGTTTTAAAAAAAAAAAAAAAATAAAAAATTCAAATAGACATAAGCGAAAATTTATGAAACATGGCGAGTACAGCTATGTGAGCCCACCAACTAAGCTAGCGAAATTTCGTAACAGAAAATTTTCGCTATGGGCTATTTTTGACACTCAATTTTATTTGACATAGCTTTTCATCAGAACTCAGTTTTAAGTTCTTGGTATCGTTAAAATCTTAGAGAGTGTAATAGAATCCAAATATGACCAAGAAATAATATTTTGAAGTTATTATTATGAAGGTGTAATTTAAAAATGCTCAAGCGGTCTTTTCCCTCTCTTTTGTTATTCTCTAACTTGTTTGTTTTTAAGCCGAGCGAGTGAATAAGGTGTCGATGGAAAGCTTGCGAGTTTCCTATCCAGAAATGATCACATCTCGGAGAGTAACTTCATTCTCTAATTTTCCAATCCGAGTCCCATTTCGGACACCGAGATGTTTGGGTTGGGGGGAGAGTTAGCAAAGGAAGTGGCTTTTGTATTTATGTTTTGTAATATTTTGTGCAAGCCCATTTTGTAATGTTTAGTGGCTTGCTGGGTTCCCTTTCTATAAAGTTGTTATACCATACAACTTATCTTTTCAAAATTTGGACCCATTTTGCAACCAAAATTTTTTTGTGTTTTGCCTAGCTCATAGTTTGAAAAATTGAAAATTTGTCCAATTCTATTGATGCTAGATTGGTTCCATGCTTGGTTGAGTGAATGATTAGTTGAATCCTTATTGATTTCGACATTTTTCTTCCCGCTGGCTAACCACACCTGACACATTAGGTTTCAATGATAGACTGAAAAACTACGCAACCTCCTTTACTTTGCATAACCTACCCTAGTTTCATTGACCTCCATTAATAGGTTAAGGACCCATGTGGAAAGAAGGCAAATGCGTCTTCGAAAGAAAAAGAAAAGAAAAAGAAAAGAAAAAGAAAAGCAAAAAAAAAAAAAAAGAATAAAAATTGCAACGCTTTGCCTTTAAACCCGAGCACGGTCCGAGGGGTATATGGAGAAAGCCTTTCAAGCCGGTGCCCTAAACCTTCAGCGGTTGAAAGTCACCGACTTAGTCGTTACATGGGTGGATGGGTGGAGTTTAGCAAGTTGTGGAGTCTTTGGAGTCTCGAAATCGTCGAAGTCGAGGTGAAACACGTAAGAGTTTGTGATTGTGAAAGATCCTCATGGCTTGATGCCGCAAACCTTAATTGGTTGGGAGTCATCGAGTGAATCCGATTACATGGACTTTGGTGAGGTCGATTCCCTCGACATTGCACCACAAATAAAGATTTAATGGAATAGAGAATTGGGTCTGATCTGTTTAGGTTGGTGGCAATGCTAGGTGCGTGGTAGTAGCTGGGACGATGAAGTTGCGGAGTTTATTGTTGAGAGGTGATAAAATAAACACTTAGATTTTGGTGGGATTTACGGTTGATTCACAGAAGGGAGGCTCTTTTTAATACTCAATTTTGTATGGCATTCATTCTCTCATGGCAGGTTATTGGACCTGGCTTTTGATGATTCTTACTTAGGGTTAGGCATTACTCATCCTGACCTTTTGAAATATAATTTTTGGCTGAGCGTTATTTTGTTGGTTTTGTATGTTCTCTATTTCTTTATTTCTTTCATTGCTAAGGGACTAGCAATGTGTAGGTTAGGGTGTGATTAGTACCAAAAGTCTATTTATTATAGGTTTGAGTGCTTTGTATACTAATCTTCTAATTAACCCGATTTACACATTACGACCCCTCTTATTTAATGATCACATTTTGTGTAAATTTTAGGTTTGCGAGCTAATTATGCCAACATTGTTGAGTCGCTCCAAACATGAAGAATTTAGGGTCAAACTCAACACCATAGATCGAGACCAAGAGGAAGAAGAGCATAAAATAGAGAAATAAGAAAAGAGGATGCGGGAAGCGGGTTGCGGGATGATGGGACCGATAGCCGCGGGATGCGAGAGCTTGATGAATTTCGCCTGCACGGTTTTGTCTTAGCAAAAGTTCGCGTGCATAGCGAAAATTTAAATTTGGCTATGCACAAATTTTAGCGAAAACTGCATTCCGCAATGAAATTTTTGGTTTCATTGTTTCTTGCGATTTCATTTATATAAGCGTGATTCCTTTGTTCATAAGCGAAAATCTTGTCCACTGTGTTTTGATGTTTTGATTCCAAATGACCTCGTTTGATTAATTACCATTTGTCCCTATTATAATTTCATATTTTAGGCCTTTTGTCATTTCACATATTGGGAATGGCTATATAAACCACAGCGACACAAACTTTTAATCTTCCGGTACCACGGCGACTTTTTGTTCTGATTTTTCTCTCTCTCACTTTCTTGGGTGCCAAACACCCTCCAGGATGATAACTTAAGGGATGAGCGGCTAAAACCCTCCTCCTTGGGTGGAAGGTAGGCGGGGAAGGATGCGCGGGGCTGGCTGGTGGTTTATTTTCCTTGCTTGACCGAGGTTTTGTCGTTTTGTTTCCCAATTTTCAACTCTGGGTTTAAAGCTCTTTGATGTACTTTCTTTGGCCAATATTTGGCAAGCTTTTAGGGTTCAGTGTATTCTTAGCTTTAGATACACTGATATCCATTAGTTGCCATTCTGAGCGCGAGGTAGGTAAGAGGTTAGATTTTCCTTTGAGTGCATCCTTTGATCAATACTTGGTAATCTTTTAGGGTTCGGTGGATTCTTATTTTTAGATCCATTGAGACTCATTAGTTACCTTCTGAATCATTGTTGGATGAGTCGAAGATACGACATTTCACTTGTAGAACCTTAATGCTAAATAAATGCTTTCTACCCAGGAAATTATTAGGGTTTAGTTTTTAAAAGTTAAATGAATCCAGGTTCGGGAAAGTGACTATATGTCATCCTCCCGACGAGAGGAAATAGACCACGGAACCTCGGTTACCATCGTAATCAACCCGGTATTGATAGCGAGGTTATTTTATTTTATTTCGCCTTATTTTCATTTTGAAAACCACCCGACCCACTGTTTTTAGCCACTGAAATCAAACCAAATTCACCATTTTTGACTTCACTTAAATCATTTCTACGAAGAAAACCCATCCGTGTTCGATACTAGACATTATCACGCCTTAGCTGACCCCTACGACGTGCAGGAGGAATAGGAAACAAATTTTGTTGATTCCGGATCACCCTACCGTGGCACGAATCAATAGCGTACTAATTTCCTCTCTAGAATAATTCATCAATCCAGTTCAGAGGCTACAGAGAAAGAGAGTCAAAGAACTGCGTGTTTGGCGAATATAGGTTGTTTTAACGACTGATGCAATATGGGATCATCGAATCGGCTCACTAGGAAGATAGTTGATTGATTTTTATAAACCAAATCGACTTGTCACTACAAGTCTCATTAGAAATTGTTTTACAACTATGATAAAGCGGGTGATTCAGTCTTTGAAGACTTATCTTTCTTTTTCTGTTGTTTGTCTTAAAATAATATAATTTGAAAATAAATTTGGTCTACTAAATCACTGCAAGTGCATAGGTCATAAAAGTAATAAATTGGATAGTTAAGTTCGGATATCATACCCATAGGGATTGAGCAGAAAATCTATAGATCAACTACCCCTACTACTTGAGATCCTCACTATCTGAGCTTCTAAATTTATTGAAAAAAACACTAAAATAAAAGTAGTTTAAAACAAAAAGGAATCAAAGTGTTTCATTGAGAAGTAATAAGTATCGGGAAAGGGATTAGTGCATTGACTATCAATTTTCAAATGGTTACAAAAACAATTCAGTTTTAAGGTTTGAATGCTGGATTTGTCTAAGAGCAATGTAGTATAGCCTTAGAATGCCTCCCGACACTATACATTTCCCTATTTTTAACACCATATTCCTAATTCAGATCAATGGGTATAAATAGGTACTTGTAGGATTTGATCCTCTTTTAGATTTGGCTATTTTTCCTTTCCAATACTTCACATCCATTTCTTAGGACTAAAAACTGCTTGTTCACATAGATAGGATGATACAAGCATTTTCCAATGCAATCGGTACCTCGATCCACAATCTATTAGAATGTTCTCGCTCCTTGATTAGGATATAAGCTAACACGAGATCCAGATTATTCTACCGAATTGAGGCGAAACCTATAAGCATTAAACTGATAAATTAGTAAGTGGTCCTTATGCCTCGGGAACACGCTCCTGCTATCATCCAAAAAGGAACCTTGAAGTCAGAGGTTAGAATAATCACCAGTGATTTATTGGAGTGATCTTTAGAGTTCATTAGTTCTAAGCATCAATCTAGCATACCTCCAAATGATTGCTCTTAACTCTCAAGACATCCATCTTTGTGTCACTTAGAGGGATTCACGAAGTAGTGTAGATACCCGACTATTTTTTTGGGTATAGTTTGCGATGCCTGAAGCAGTTCCTTGAGAACAATACGATTCCATAAATTTGGTTCTAAACCAATATACATTTTAAATACTCTGAAATTGATTATCGAACAATCCATTCCCGATGGGGGCTTAGCTCTCAATGGCGGACTACGACTATCGATGACTAGTTGATTGGGAAATTCACTAAAAACTAATGAGCGAAAAAATGGTTTCACGGAAAATTTCTAGGTCTACTCAAGTTCGAGGACATAAATGGGCTCAATATTCAACGATTTGACTGATATTACATTTGACTGAAAAATCTACTCACAGAAGAAAAATACGAAGAAAATAAAAAAATAAAAAGAAAGAAAAGAAAAACATAAATGTCTCCCTAGCTGCTAATCTTCTTCTCGTTGCGAGAACTTAGCAGAAGCCCTCAAAAGTTGAGCAAAAGCTCTCCCAAAGTTGGGCCAAAGCTCTATAAGCCCTAGAGATTGGGCCTTGAAAACGAGGCATATAACTCGGACTTTGAAAAGGCCAGATTTCTGCCCTAGTACTGATGTCATGGCAGTGTCGGGGTGATGTTGCGACATCGGAGCTACCATGTTGTGGATCAAATATGGTGTCACGACATTGAAATTCTATTGGGAAATTCTGAATTTTGAGTGACTAGTCAATGTCGTGTCAATGTCATGGTGATGTCGCGACATTGCATCTTCAGTTCTGATCGCTTCAGTTAATATCGCGATAATGAGTTGATGTTCTATGTTTTGATGTCAATGTCGCGGCGAGGTCGTTGTAATGTTGTGACATTGAAGATCTGTTAAATTTGAACCTTGGTTACTTTGATCTGATGTCACGACATCAGATCTCTGATGTTGTGACATTGCAAGTTGAGATCTCAAGCGTTTTAGCCATTTTTGATGTCGCGACATTACGACATTGTTGTGATGTTGCGACATTGAATGTTGATGTTACTTTATGCTTGAGGTTGTGTTCTAAAGTCGCGACATTGAGTTGTGATGTCACGACATTGACTTGGATTTCTGCAGTCATGTTTGATGTCGCAGCTGATGTCGTGGCGATGTTGCAACATTGGTGTTTTATGCTCTACCCACTTCAGCCAATGTCGTGGCTATGTCGGGATATTGAAGTAAATGCCATGACATTGTCCACACGATGTCATGACATTCTGGACTTGATGTTGCAACATTCTCCACCTGATGTCACAACATTGGACATTTGACCATTTTATGCTCATTTTTGCTCATTTTTGCTTATTTTCTTTAAATTCCTACAAAACATAAATTTGGGTAAAGACTCCATAATTATGCAATAAAATGATCTTTAAAGCCTTAAATATGCATAAAAAATGAGCTTAAAAGTAGTTGAGTTTTATACTCATCAAACACCCCAAACTTAAGTTTTGCTTGTCTCCAATCAAAGAAAAGACTCCTTACTTGTCCTAAAGCAATTAAAATTTTAAGGTCATTTTTTTTCTACCTAAGTTATCCTTGTCAGTTTATTCATTATTTTAATTAAAATTAAATTTTAGTTGTGATATAAATTATAAATAGCCTTAATTCAACAAATAAGAAGATCAGCAACTAAGTTCTCTTACAAACTGATAATTCACACAGTGTGAACATTTCAGTTTTGGAACCCTGTTTTGTGAGTGTGTGTGTGTGATGGTCTTTCCTCGTCCAAACAAATGCAAGCTAGATGAATTTATGAGAACTGAGATAAGTAGGAATCCCCAAAGATAATAAAATTTGGGTTCCATAAGCTTGTTGTTCTTATCACTCTCCACTAATGTAGGTTTACACAACCTTCAAGATCAAGTAGGTCTTTACAGGATTGTAATGTAAGCCTTGGGTAAGGGTTATTGAGTAGTTATTTTAGCCTTAAACTTACCTAAACATACATATTTTTCTCCATTTGTCAGCTCATACTCAATCTTTGTTTTTACATTTAGCACACTCTAGCTCTTAAACATCCCATAATTCATTTAAGTGCATCTCACTCCATACTCTTTTTATCACCAATGCACAGATTCTGTATTCTTTCAATAAAAAACTAAGAAGCAGATTTATTTACAAGGTTATTAGAGTGGTGCAATGTCTAGAACCCCTTAAGCTTTCTACCAACCCTTAGCGAGCTTTGGATCAGTAACTCCCAAACCAATTGGCCTTAGGGTACCAGGTGTTGAAACACCCCTTGAGATTTACTTACTATAGGGAAGGAAGGCTAGGTGGCTAGATGTTTGCCTTTTGATATATATAGACTAAACCTCTCGATTTAACACCTATATAGGAGCCTTACAATTGATTAGTACCCAAAAAGTGTTGTTTTGAGGCCTGTTTATTGCAGGTTTTGAGCACTTTTTGTGTACTAATCGACTTAAATAACCCCCGGTGATACACTAAGGTCCCGGTATGCTACTAATCATATTTTGTTAATATTTTTGTCGTTTTGCAAGCCAGTTGTACCACTTTCTTCAAGCCAATTCAAATGCGAAGAACCCGAGCCGCGCTAGAAGTTGCATGGATAAAGCATATAGCAATTGGAGCTAAATACAGAGGGAGAGTGAAAATTGCATAAAATTTTGCAGGCTGCGAAATTTTCGCAGCATACAAAATTTTCGCATGGTGCGAAATTTTCGCATGCAATTTTCGCAGCATGCGAACTTTTCTCATGCAATTTCACAGTATGCGAAATTTTCGCAGTCTCCCCTGTTTTGCTCTTTTGACCACTTTTGACCACTTTTTTTGGCTTTTTGCCAAAATGCCCTTAATGTAATTTTTGTTCTTTCATACATTTATGTAAATTCCTTGACTACGGCCCATTGCTGCCAAAGCTCATTCGAAGCTCATGTACCGAATAGTTTTAGTTTTTTCAATAAGTTGGCGTAAGCTTTAAAACTTTCCGCCCTCTGCTATTTACCTTCACTCTCTCCCTTTCTCGTATTTTCTCGCTTGCCAAACAACCCTTGAGATAATGACTCAAGGATGCTTGGCTAAACCCTCATCCTTGAAAGGAGGGTCCGAGTGAAAGTTTGAGGTAAGAAGCAGTCCTCGTGTTACTTGACGGGCATTTATTACCATTTATGTTTACGGATCTCCTGCTTAGGTTTGAATCCTGTGATGTACTGCAGTGGCACGTACTTGGCAAGCTTTAAAGGCTCAGTGGATACTTGATACTAGATCAACGATGCTAGCTTGGTTACCATTTATTTGCTCTACGGAGGGCTAGATCTGGGGTCGGTTTAAGCGCGAAGCATTAATGGTCAATAAATATCGTTCTTAGGAGAAACACTTTTAGGGTTGGAGTTTTATGACTGCGCGATATGTTGGTTCGATAAATGACTAGGTCGTCTTTCCACGTCTTGAGAGAAAAGGGCCAAGAGGATATTGCCAGAACCACCCCAGCCCGGTGGCCGAAGCGAGGACTTCTTTTACGCTTTATTTCTCTGTGAGTTCTGCTCATACCGACCATCGACCTTCTTGTTTTTACCAAAACCCGTAGAATCCATAGTGGGAAAACCAATTTCAATCAGCGGTGACTCATTTAGCGGTGAAAACCCATCCGAGTTCGACCTTGAGCCCTTTATCTTGTGTGCTTCTATTTATCACCAATAGGAATCTGGGATCACAATTTTGTTGATTACGGTGCACTGTTGTGTACGAATCAAATGGCGGATTAGGGGGATGGTGTGTCACACCGTTCGGTCCAACCGGATGGCCGGATCGAGCAGAGTTCGGGGTGCGAGAACTGGGCCAGGACTCTTTACTGATTATTATTATTATTATTATTATTTTTAAAAGCGAGGCGGTATTTTTGTGGGTATGGCCCACATCTTATAACATAATCAAAGAACTACCAGGGTAGTGTCCATCAAATCTATACACATTCGCAGGAGTCCCATTTACAGAAATACAAAAAACTATACTTTTACATTTACAACTTAGAGCACGGAACCTACATGTAGTGAACCCTTACAAGTGTGTTGGCCCGGTGTATGCGATCTTCGAATGTCCTGTACCTACACGGATTAAAACTTGGAGTGCTAAGCTTTTGCAGCTTAGTGAAACATATGTCTTATGCATATAAACATTTAACGCATAAAACAAGCAGGATAATATAAATTTCATGCCATTTATATTATGAACTTATCACAGTACTTCTTCTTCTAACAGGCTTCGGCTTATTCGGATCTCGGTAGGAGTGCAGATCTTATTCTTATGAGAACTTATGTAACGGACTTATGTTTATTCGGGACTCTGTGGGAGTTCTGGGAACTTATCCTTATTCGAGAACTTATACTTAACGGACTTATGTTTATTCGGGACTCGTAAATTCTGAGCTTATACTTATTCAGAACTTATACTTATTCTACGGGTTTATACTTGTTCGGGTGCGAGTGAGTCTTGCGGAGATATTACGGAACATATCTTGGTATTGCGAGACTTTACCCTTATCACGAGTACTAGTAAGTACAACAAAACTTATACTGGTACTTCGTATCTTATACTTGTTCTACAAAGTAAATCTTGGTCTTACGGAACTTATACTTGTATTACAAAACTTATACATGTATTTCAGATCTCATACATGTATTACAGAACTTATACTTGTCTTACATAACTTATACTGGTCTTACGGAGCATATACTTATCTTACGGATCTTTATCTTGTGCGAAGGTACGAAGCTAGAGTACAATAAGTCGAGAATAATCATATCTGAGGTCGATTTGGCGTATGCGATTCACATCGGGTATGGACGTGGTCATGTGGAGTGCATATCATATCGGATACATATACTTGTTCAGTTGCGAGAGGTACTGGGTGGTACTCTGAGGAGACTATACTTATGTTCTTGATACGAGGTACCCGGTGGGTACTACAAAACTTATACTTATTTTACTGATGCGGGAGTACCCATGGGTACCCACCAGAACTATCGAATGCGGGAGTACGTGGGTACCACGAACTTAATCTGAGTACTGTAGGTGCTGCGAGTTTGTATCGAATATAAAATTTTAGGTACGGAACTTGATGAAATACGAGAATACCCGTAGATACTGGAGACCCAAGCGGGGACGGGACTTAATCGAGAGGCGAGCTTATTCGGATACGGGGAGTACCGTGGGTACTACGAGAACTACGAGAGGCAGGAGTTAATCGAGACGGGGGTACGTAGATACTAGGAACTTATTCGAGATCTGGGGATTGCAGAAGGTACTATGGAACTTCATCTCGAGAGCCGGGACGAGAACTTAATCGGAGGCGAGAACTTATTCGGGCATAGGAGTACGTAAGGTTCTGAACTAAATAGAGCCCGGGACTTATCGAGATCTGAGGGCCAGACTATTCCCGGATCTGGTGCAGAGTAGGTACTCTGAGAACCGATCCCGAGAGCCGGGACTTATCGGATCTGGGGGTGAACTTGTTGGATACCACGAGTACCAGAGTAGGTACCTGAACTAGATCGAGACGGGACTTATCGGATCACAGGCGGAACTTGTCAGATCTGGGAGTACCCATGGAAGTCTTACAAGCTAGAATCCCGAGGCAGGGTTTGTCGAATGGGGTACCGTAGATGCTACGAGGGCTTGGTCGGATGCGGGTACCGAAGGTGTGCTGCGAGACTTCATCGGGGAGGCAGGTGAGGGCCCAATCAAATACGGGGGTACCGTGGAACTATAGAGCAGCCTCTGAGAGGGTACATTCGGATCTTTACTCTTATTCTGTTCGAGTCTTATCATATAAGCGTTTGACTTCCTAGACCGGTGAGTACGGAATGAGTAAGACCGTCTGATAAATTTGCCCTAAGATACTATACAGTACGGATGTGCCTTAGCACTAATGTCGAGGGACGAGGAGTCTTAAGTAGCACTAATCGGGACAGGAGTCTTAGTGGCACTTAACGAGGACGAGGGTGTCGGTAGCATGTCGAAGTGCGAAGTCTTGTCGGGAGTCTTAACCTTGTCGGGAGTCTTGGTAACTTATGTCGAGAGTCTTGGGAGCACTAACGAGAATGTAGAAGTACTAATCGAAGTCTTTAGGAGCAATAAGTCTTAGAGGTACTAATTAGAGCATGAGTGCCTTGTAATGGGTTAATAGCGGTCTTGGTGATTTTTACGATTATATGAGTTGTTAACTTACTATTTTATAATAGGGCATTTTATACATTATGCGTTCATGACAGATGCGTATTCCATGTGCGTGGTATGATGAGCATGTAATCACACCTTATTCATGTATTATTATTCTTATGAATCTACTTTACTGAGGAATTCGAATCAATCCATTCGGATCGTCGAGCTTCAGTTATGGCATTTTCATGCCAACTAGTCGATTTTGCAGATTTTACCCGAGGGACAGTTTGAAATACTCATTTTTCCAGTGCCTTGACTCCATATTTGACACTGGTTCTTTGTACTCCTTTAAATTTAAGGTGTTAAGGGTTCTATTCCAACTGGAATCACCCAATTCGGAGCACAGGAACTCAAGTTACGTCAGAAACAACCCGGACTACTCCATGTTCAAACGGATCACGGGGAATTGGCACCTGTGGCCCACACTTTGAGTGAATTTTGGACCATAAACCCAGTGTTTACCTGATACCTATTTCTTTAGGTTTGGTTCTCCTTGAAGTCTATTTTAAGTGGCAAAATACAAAAAATGGTCAGAATAGGAAAAGCAGAACAGGGTGTACCGGTACACCCCTAATGTGTACCGGTACACATTGGCCAAAAATGACCAAAACACAAAGTGTCTGGGTATGTTCAAAGTGTGCCGGTACACATCACCGGAAAATGCCCGAATGTGGTTTTTCACCCATTTTTTTCATGGTTTCCATCCCAAACCAACTCTACTTCAAGCATCAAAACCATTTTCTATTCCTTTTGTAACCTCTTTCTATTCAATTCCTCTTTTCGATACTTATCTTTATTCCAAAAACATATCCAAAGTCCTTCCAAAACAATTTTAATATGGGTTCACGACCCATGCCGAGCAATTATGATGAGTTAGGGTTTGTTCCAAACCCCTATCAGTACTCTCAATTAACCATGAATCCATCCTCGAAAAGGAAGGATTCCATAACCATCTTATGCCATATGAGGTTCTACCAACCTTGCTTTCCATAATATTTGGGTTAGATGAAACCACTAGCAAAACCCGAGTTTGGGGACAAGCTACTTAACCAACTAAGCATGGAAATTCATACATAATCTCACTTAGAGTTCATTATCAAGGTGAGGTTTCCATACCAAAATCCTTAGAAATCCATGCAGCAGCTTGCTTGATCTCCTCTTATCTTCTTACCAACTTGCCCTTCTTCCTTTTCCGTTTTCTTCCTTCCCAAAAATGAGACGATTTGGTCTTTTAAGTCCATGTTTGCTAAGGCCTTGTTTGGCCCTCCAAAAACCCATTTTTGGGTTAATTCTCTTTATTTGCTTTTTGGCCCTCCTACTCTTGGCCATTTGTATTTCCATTTTCCTTTTATTGTATTTTGGCCTCTAATCTTCTAGGAATTACACAACAATTCCTATTATTTCTTCTTTGGCCCATAATCTTTTCAAATTATGACTTTTAAGCCCCTTTATACAAATGACAATATTGTCCTTAAGTCTTGTACAAATTCCGGGTATCTCGTTTTATTTCCCGAAAATTCATATTTAGCTTATAATATACCCTAAACAAGTCCGAAAACTACTAGGGTATGTTTCGGGGTGTTACATGGTGCCTTAGTGCAAGTGAGAAGTTGTTGAACTTGTGATCCTCATCACAAGTGTTGGTGAATTCCAATCTCTTTTTGCCTTTACTTTTATTTCCCTTAGCAGTTCACTGTTGGGTTGATTTAATTTTTATACTGTCCTTACATAGAATTTTCTTTTTTTTTTTTTTATTTATAGCTAACATTAACCTTTTTGGTAGCCCTGCTTTCTTTGGTTGTCACGTACGTGTTGCTTGCCTGCGACTTATGCACTATTGGGATAAATCACTGCGGTATGGGTGGAAAGGGTCGATTAACACAGTTGAACAGGGGTGTGAAGTGAGCCTAAATTGTGAACAAGTGGAACCTCCACTTGAGGGCAGCGAGACGACGGGGGGTTCAAGGGATCCCGATGCCTACGGATCAATGGGGATCGCCACACCCACCCCGAGGGTGAGTGCACCCTCGCATTATCCCCCATGTTGAGGATGTGGTAGTGAGGCCTTATCACGGTGCCCTTATCGACACACAACTGGTATGGAAAATGAAAATCCATACACACATTCGGGTTTTGAGGAAGTTTGCAGACTTTCAAAGGGGTGCGTAGATGTGGGCTGTGCTTTAGTTGAAAGCCTTTCCTTTAACCCTCAAAGATAAGGCGAGATTTGTCTTAATTCTCCTGGGCGAGAACTATCGAGGAATCGAGGCGGAGACTATAAGCAGAGTTTTTGAAGAAGTTCTTCAGTGCACACAGGACTAATAGCTTGAAGAGGCAGATTTATACATTTGCGGCCCATGATAATGAGAAGTTCTACTAGTGCGGGGAGAGGTATATGGAGACCATCAGTGGCTGCCCTCACCATGGCTTTGATACATGGATGCTGGTGAATCACTTTTATGATGGGATGTCCCCTGCCATGAAGCAATTGTTAGAAGCCATGTGTGGAGGGGACTTCTTGAGAAAGAATCCAAATGAGGCCATGGATTTCCTCAACTATGTGGCTGAAACCTCCAAGGCATGTGATGAGCCAAACCCAAGGAAGGTAGAGATGAAACTGACAAACGAGGGAGGCATATACTTGTGAAAGGATGTGGAAATGAAAGCGGGATTTATCTTCTTTTGACTAGAAGGTTGGAAGAGCTTGAAATGCTCGGCATGGACGATGTGAAACACTGTACCTTTGACCTGTTTTAATTGCCAATCCGCTGTAGTCACCCAGGGAGAGCACCCAGTGCTCCCTCGAGTAAGGGATTTGATGCAAGAGCAGGCTAACATAGTGGGTCGATGTAAGCCACCAACAAACACTCCATATGGGAACACCTACAATCCAAATTGGAGGAATCATCCAAATCTATCATGGAAGCCAAAACCCCTAGCTTATACTCCCACAGGTTCACAGCAGCAGCAACATCCTGGTTCCACTTCACAGTAGCAGAAACAACCCCCACCCTCATCCCTTGTAGAGCAAGCCATTGTGAATTTGAGCAAGGTTGTGGGTAACTTTGTGGAAGAACATAAGACAGTGAATGCGCAGACCACTGAGAAAATAGAAACATTGGAAGGCACACTCAACAAAAAAATAGATGACCTGCAGTACTCAGTTTCAAGGTTGACTAACGATGTGAGTTCTCGAAAAGTAATTTCCATCGAAACACAACCAAATCGAGGAGTGCATGAATTAAGCTCTGCCGTGACCCACGAAATCCCATAGTGATGAAGTAAGCGTTGGTCACTTTGAAGTGGTAGAGGTCAAACCATCCACCCCCGAACCAGCGATTGGAAGGTCAATGTAGTTGAAGCGAGCGGAAGAATGAGGCACCAAAGGGGGATCGGTGTATAAGAGTACACCCCTCCTTTTCCCGCAACAGCGAGAAAGCGAAAAAACCATCAACCAAGCAGTATTAGAAGTCTTGAGACGAAAATGAAGGTCGACATCCCTCTGCTTGACATGATTAAGCAAGTCCCCACTTATCTTTAGATTTTGTGTAGGACTGTGCACGATTGAAAAAGAGGTCTAAATGTCAATAAGAAGGCCTTCTTAACTAAGCAAGTAAGTGCTATCATTGAGTGCAAAACCACAGTAGAGACAAGATAAAGGGTGTCTTACCATCTCAATTAATATCGGAGGCACTTGTGTTGAAAAGCAACACTAGACTTGGGAGCTAGTGTGAACCTAACATCATAATTCAATGTACAAACTTGTTTGGGTTTGGGAGAACTTAAGCCAAGCTTCCATCACCTTGTCTCTAGCCGATAGGTCTATTAAAATACCAAAGAGGACTATTGAGGATGTTCTAATACAAGTGGACAAATTCTACTATCCAGTGGATTTTATCGTACTTGACACAGAGCCGATTGCAGTGGGAGCTAACCATGTACCCATCATATTGGGAAGGCCATTCTTGGCTACTTCGAATGCCATTATAAATTCTTGAGAGATGAGTTTATGCAACTCACCTTTGGGAACATGACCTTGGAACTCAATATCTACCACTTAAGTGAAAAGCATATGCAACTAGTGCAGGATGACTGTGAAGAAGTCTGCATAATAGACACAATTCTTGAAGAACAATATAACGAGCGTGTTTGCCTTTTTCTATATAGACTAAAAACCCCTCAAATGTACATAGTTACAAGAACCTTACACTTCTCTTGCACCCATGTCACTTTGGATAAATTTGCTTGATTAACAAAATCTGTCTTGATGTTTAGGATTTTAAAATTGGGTTTAGTACATGACTTGCAGAGATGCCTGAGGTCATACAGAGTGGTAAAATCTGAGATGTAAGTCTGGAGTATCATTCCTGAGATTGACATGAATTAGAGATCAAGTACCCCAACTACTAAAGTTATATGCTATTTAGACTAAAAGAATTTGCTAATGGAAGTCTATCTACTAGATAATCAATCCTAGACTGTTAACTAAAGCTAGAAAATGACATAATATGAAATAAACTACAAAAATTAAGAACTAAATACTGGATCTAATATGTTCCCTTTGTTAGAAAGCAGCCCATCGTTGAATTATATTAAACTTGGTCAATTCGCATAAGTATATTGCTCTATTGAATTGATGGATCTGATTTATCCAAGATTGCCTAAATGTTGCAGTTGAATTTCTCCACATTCACTGGTTTGAAACTCTTGCTTCTCTCGAAATCAAGTTCTACCCAGTTACTTGTATTTTTGCTTTTCTTGCAAGATTTGGATATTTTCTTTCGTTGATACTTCACGCCCCATTTCTTGTTATTTGCTGAATCTTTTGCTTTCCTTCTCGATTTTAGCAAAAAGTTCTGACTCAAGCGTGGCTCATCCTTCATATCTATTGGTTCGTCCTTTCCCTTGATTAGATCTAAGCTAACGGGGTTACAGAACTTCCCTTTAGATTAAGGTGAACTCTACGATTATTTATATATTGTTAAATACTCCCCTCAGCTTTCAATTATGAGTGAGATAGGTTATCAAAATTAACTCTCGAGAGCTTACTTGGAGTTCATCAATGGTAGTTTAACATACCAGGAAAAGAATGCTCTCGGCTCCCTGGAATCTGTCTCTACATTGTCCGCGCGAGGGCATCTGGAGATTCAAAGCAAAGATACATTCCTCAGTGGTATTCGCTACTCTTGTGGGGAACTTATCGATTCAAAAACAACACCAAGCAAGTAAATCACTACCCAAATAACATTCTCCAAATTTTTACAGAAAAGACTGTAACTAACGATAATTCAAATCCAGCAGAGTTGTATTCTAATTATTGCATTGCGATTAAAGAAATGGAGCAGATCACGTGCAGCCATAATTGCTGATGAGCGAGAAAAAATGAACTCCATAAATTTGTCTAGATTTCATGAATTTTCAGGCAGTAATTTTAAGAAGAAAATATCATAAATAAAAATTCCGCTCACTAGTTTTTTATAGGATTCGTGATTCAAATTGAAAGAAAAAAAAATAAAAAAAATGAAGAAAATTATACTCTAAACTATACACTGAGTTCCTCTTCGTTCCCCTTTTTTGGGTAAGGAAGACGGAAGCTACTTTACTATTCTAATACTGTCTATTTATAAAGTCAAAGAAATTGACCCAGAATCCCGAAAACTCAAGTGGAATTCCCCGAAAGCCCGGTTCTTGTCTTGCGTCGGCGACCACGGGTTGATGTTCGCGGTATGGATTTCCTTGTTTGCTCTTGCCGATCCGCGACCATGTTGCCCACATTGCAACCCGAGATTCCTTATGCTGCTGCTTGGATTAATGGTCGCGATATCGTTTGTAGTTGCGACCTTGTTTGCTCAGTGTTTCTCAAGAGTTGATGTCGTGACCACTGTTTCATGGCGCGACATCGTTGTCTTTCTCTTTTTCTGGCTTCTAAGTCACGACCTTAGCTTTAGGTTGCGACCACATTTCTCTTTATAGGCTGACTTCAGGTCGTGACTTTCTTTTTCTGGTTACGACCTTGTTGGTGGTCTTCTGCCTTCACTGGTTTCAAATTTAAGTCCTGACCTCAAGGTGATGTCGCGACCTCTTTTGATGTCCATTTCTCTTCTTCTGGTCGTAACCTCAATTCTTTGTTGCAACCAATTTCCTCCTTCCAACCACTATTCCAGGTCGCGACCTCAAGGTGATGTCGCGACCTCATGAATTCTCTTTTTTGGTGCATGTAGTCCCGGTGCTTCAAAGTAGCGTGACCTTGATTTCTTCTACTCAGAATTCTTCTTCTTCGGGTGGCGACACGGATGATCAGTCAGCGACATCATTTGTGGTCCTTGATTAATAAATGGTCGCAACTCCAGTTTCTTGGGAAGGACTTCGTTTGTCTTCTTTTCAGGTTGCGACCTCCTTTATGTTCTTCAACTCTTAATTTGGTTGCAACTTTAATCTTTCTTTCATGTCGCGACCTCAACAATATGTCGCGACCTCAAATGGAGCCCTTCATTTAAAAACTAGTTGCAACTTCGTTTTCTTTGCAGAGACTTCCTTTGTGGCTTTATTGATGGATCCACATCGCAACATCATATTGACGTCGCGACCTCAGTTATATTCAATTGGCGTCGCGACATCAAAGTGGTGTCGCGACCGAAGATTCTACTTTGAATATTTCCTTTAGTCTTGACCATACTCTCTTTGTCGCAACCTCTTTCACTTGTTGCCTTTGTTATTCTGGTCGCAAGCTTAATCTTCAAGTCACGACTTCGCTTGCTAAGGTCTTCTATTTCTTCCCCAAAATTGATCTTGATGATGTCATGACTTGGGATTGACTGACAAATAAGCTTCCTGTCGCGACTCCGATTTTCAGTTGCGACTTCATTTCTACTTGTAGGCTGATCTCTTCTGGTTTTTGCTGAGATTTTAGCTTCTACTATATTTTCCTGCAAAATTAAATTTGAGTAAAATATCCACATTTCTGCATACGATTCAACATTTATCTTGTAATATGCTCAGGAAAATGGATGAAAAATCTAATGAGTTTTAGGGCTCATCAGGAATTGTCTGACAACCTTGTAGAGCAACAGGACCCCCAAAGCATGAGTTTAGTACATGGGCACTAGATAAAAAATGAGGAAGTTCTATCTCTATTGACTAGAGAGGACGAAAATGAATCTCAACAGCTGGATCTCAAGCCCCTGCTTGTGGAACTAAAATATGCATTTTTGGAAGAAAACAGACAGTGTGCAGTTATTATATCATCACT
Organism: Tetrastigma voinierianum; assembly: GCA_016808115.1. Classification (NCBI taxonomy): domain Eukaryota; kingdom Viridiplantae; phylum Streptophyta; class Magnoliopsida; order Vitales; family Vitaceae; genus Tetrastigma; species Tetrastigma voinierianum. The sequence continues at coordinate 965,308 of JAEQBH010000463.1, forward strand.
GCTGAGCACTCCACAGGAAGACAATCTACTGCAAACCCTAAAGAGTAACAAGCAAGCTTTGGGGTGGAAAATTTATGATTTAAAAGGTATCAGCCCAACAATCTGCACCCATCACATTTATTTAGAGGAGAAGTCAAAACATTTAGGCAACCACAGGAATTGAATCCCCATATGCGGGAGGTAGTTAGCATTGAAGTCTGAAGTTGCTACAAGCGGAATGTGTTACCCCGTGTCTGATAACGCGGGTGAGCTCAACCCAGTCGTGCCAAAGAAATCAGGGGTAACTACAGTGCATAATGCAAAAGGAGAGGAAATGCCCACCCGCCTTACTACAGGTTGGAGGGTATGTATTGATTACAGAAGATTGAATGAGGTGACAAGAAAGATCACTTCCCTCTACCTTTCATGGATCAGCTCCTGGAAAGAGTTTCGGGCCACCCCTTCTCTTACTTTTCACGGATGGTTGTGATTACTTCTAGATTGAAATTGATGCGGGCGGTCGAGACAGAGACTACCTTCACACGCCCTTTTGGCACATATGCTCTGGGAGGATGCCGCTGACCTGTGTAATGCCCTTGCCACATTCCAGCAATGTATGCTCAGTATTTTAAGTGATCTGGTAGAACGCATTATGGAGGTTTAGATGGATGATATCACAGTCTACGGGTAAAGCTTTGATGAATGCCTCATCCATTTGGGAACTGTCCTGCATAGATGCATTGAGAATAACCTAGTGCTGAACTGGGAAAAGTGCCATTTCATGGTGAACCAAGGAATAGTGTTGGGACATGTCATTTATGAGAAGGGAATTGAAGTGGACAAGGAAAAAACCGAACTGATCTCTAAATTACCCTCTCCCACCAATGTGAAGACATTGAGGCAATTCTTGGGGCATGCGGGCTATGGGAGGTTCATGCGGGAACTTCTCCCGAAATTGCCGAGCCACTTTATAAGCAGAAAGATGCCAAGTTTGAGTGGGATGCGGAATGCCAACAAAGGTTTGAAGAGCTCAAGGCTTACTAACCACTGCACCAATAGTGAGGGCCCCTAACTGGTAGTTGCCTTTCGAGGTTATATGCGATGCAAGTGACCTCGCTGTCGGAGCGGTTCTCGGACAAAGAGCGGAGGGAAAACCATACGTGGTTTACTATGCCAGCAAAACATTGAATGAAACGCCAAGATTTGCGCCATTGAGAAGAATTGGCAGCGGTGGTATATGCCACACAGGCCAGTTTCGTGCATATTTGATTGGGTCCAATATAATCATCTTCACAGATCATTCAGCTTTGAAATATCTGCTCACTAAGAAAAATGGCAAGGCTAGGTTTATCAGATGGGTCCTCTTACTACAGGAGTTCAACTTGCAGATTCGGGATAAGAAGGGTGTGGAAAATGATGTTGCAGATCATCTTTCCAGACTAACCATAACCTGCGACACCCTGACCCTCCACGATCTATGATGAATTCGGAATCTCTACTCCGCTGTGGATAGTGCTCGCGGCAGCCACATTGCTAACTTTTTGGTAACGGGGGGAGTTGCCCGACATAATGGAAAAGCTTACGTAGAAGTTCTTCCATGCGAAAGTCCACTCATACTATTGGGAAGAACCTTATTTATTCAAATACTGTGCTGATCAAATAATCAAAAAGTGTGTCTTGAAGGAGAATGAAAGGGATACTCAACCCACTTTGCCATGACGGTGCATGTGGAGAGTCATTTAAACTTCCCAAAAGCGGAGAAGGTCTTGTGAGCTTGGGTTTTTATTGGCTTCTTTGTTTGAGATGCACATACCATGTCGCCAACAATCGCGACAAATGCCGGAGAGTTGGGAAAAAGATCTCTCATCGTCACATGATGCCCGCCCGAACCCCTATTTTGGTTGTTGAGTTATTTGACATTTGGGGCATCGACTTCATTCGGACCATTTCCTACTTCAACCCATTATGCCTGCATTCGTGTGGAGTTGACTATGTGTCGAGAAAGCGATTAACAATGTCGTGTAGAGTAGCAGATCACAAAGCCGTACTGAAATTCTTGAAGGAGAACATTTTCTCCATATTCGGGGTCCCCAAAGCCATAATCAGTGATGGAGGTTCACATTTCAGCAACAAACCTTTTGAGAATCTCACATCTAAGGAAATACGATTGTTAAGCCTGAGTGGCCGCCCCTTATCATCCTTCCAGACCAGTGGCCAAGTAGAGCTAGCAACGAGTCGAACCATATTGATGAAAGTGGTAAATTCTAGCGAAAAGATTGGTCTCTCAACCTACTTTACTCTCTCTGGGCATACAGGACAACTGCAAAAGACCATATGGAACATATCCTTTATCGCTGGTTTATGTGGCTGCCGCTGCTTGTGGAAATTGAATACAAGGCACGGTGGGCGAGTAAAAAAAGCGAACTTTGGACATGGTATTTGGTCTCGAGCTCCTCGATATCAACGAGCTAGAGGCGAGAAATGATGCCTACCTCGACTAAAATTGCAAAGATAAGCTAAAGGTGGCATGATCAGCGATGGCTCACAAAACATTTCAAGGGGACGACATCACGCTCACGACTCAGCTCCACCTCTTTCGAGCGAGCTTAAATCTTAAGATGGTTGGGCCATTCTCATCGAGGTCTACCTCCAATGGTTCGATGGGCTGCTCAATGCTTGAGACAATGTCGGTGTTCAGGTCGATGGCGAATTTGAAACCATATGCATCTCCAACCTTTCAACCGGACAATAAGGAAATCCCCCTCCTTGACCCTCCATGAAACCTCCTAACACATATTTGTGACTTACAGGTATCTCGAAGTCACTATAATTAATGCTTATTTTTTGTTTTAAATACAATCTGTTGTGTCCCTTGTTGTTGATTGGTTTGTTTTCCTTTTACAAATATTCTCATTTATAAGTTCGTTTCCTCATAATTTTTAGTCTTCTGTTTTGCAGGTGTCGCATGGGCTTGGGAGTAGTTTTCTACTTGGACAATTTCCAGGCAGTGAAAATTTACTGGTCCACTATTCATCTATTTGACCTTCCGTCCCCTGCAAACCCTCCGTTTCCTATGCTCTCCATTAATTTCCCTATCTTTTGTTCGACCATTTAATGAAGGACAGTCATTGGCCCGAGGCCTTTCCAATTCACTCCCCTTCACTTTGCAAAGCAATTCGAACATGCTGGGCCTTCAATTCAGTTTCTAAAACACCCCCACCTTCCCTTTTCTTCTCCTTCTCTGGCGTTAGTATGGCGAAGACCCACGGAGGAAGCGCTTTTCGGCCACAAGTCTTGGCCGGTTCCTCCTCCCTAGCCGGTGGCTCGAGTTGCTCCTCAGCCACCCGGCAGGGGCATAGGCGCTCCTGCCCCAGCGGGGTCTGCCTGCTTGAGTTGCTCCTCCGCCGGCCAGGTGGGTGGATGCCCCTGCCACCGCAGGGTAGTCTTTGCAGTGGTTTCTTCATTTGCAGCCCACGCCCAGGAGAGATACCACACGGGGGTTGGCCCACTCCAGTCTCAGCACATCTTAGGCCATCCCGGAGGGGGCCAGAATCGAGGGGGCCGGGACCTCGGGCAGGGAGAGTCCTCGACTGCAGACTCGAAACGCCGATCACCACTTCATCGAGGGCCCTGTTAGAGCCCCTCCCTACGGACTTGTCACAGCTTCCATCATCCGTGACCACTCTTCCGCACCTTGTCTTGGGGGCTCTTGATTGCGGAAGAGGGACTGCATGATAAGGTTTAATGCAGTGTTCATTGTTCCACATACCCGGAGCTTCGAGACTCGATGCTCCTAGTGCAGAGGTACTCCCTAGAGCCGTTCATGACACCTCATCAGTTCTTTTACCCTCGGGTGGTCATTGAGTTCTACCACACGATGAAATCTAGGCGCAAGCCCGCCTAACACTCTTCGTTTCTCGATGTGTTTGGCTGGGATACTCGAGGGCCTCGAGGCATGCGCTACATTCAATTTTTTCCAATGGTCCTCGCCAACTTCGGTAGAGTATAGAGCGATGGACCCATCCCTATCAAAGAGATGGTCGTCTTCTTTACGGGGACATTGCGTAGGATCGAGTTATGTTCGGAGCGACTCCGCCGCATATGCTTCTTATCGATCACATTCTGATGCAACCTTTTCCCACTTGAGTATAGGATTCCCGGAGGAGAGGGGGCGTCTTGGGAGGCGCATTTGCATCTCATAGGGCTCTTGGTTGATCCAGCGAGCTCATTATGACCTCCTTGTTCCAACGAGGACATGGTCCATCATGGGGTCTATCTCGGCGAGTCCACGCCTCTCTTGTCCCGAGACTCCTATGCAGTGCTTGAGCATATGGGCTTCCACGATGAACTGGGTGGAATGTGTCTGGTGACTCTGCCGACTGACCTTAACATCGACCCGATTGGCCGACTTCTGCCCGCTCTGTTCCCTTTCCGGTGAGGACTAGCCCGGTGAGCAATTTGCATATATTTACGCTGAAGCGTACATCGATGGGGCATTTTTGAGGAGCCTCAAGCTCAGGCACCCTCGATACCCGACTTCTCCCCGCTTTAGCTCGATTAAATTGACTCTATTGCCTCGACTTTTCAAAGCCCCATGGCCCACAGCCTGCCACCCCTCTGAGGCGGTGATGCGTGACATACGCACCACCTCGGCGTGACCTTATCCGCGATTTCCACTGTGATTTTCGACCATCACGGGTTCGATTCGCCGCGTTCTCCTTCTGCAATGGCATCATTACGTGGCGCCCGTGCGGCCACTCGCGAAAGGATGACTCGCATTGGCGCCATGGCTTCAGACCAAACGCCATTCTACCGCGCCGAGGTAGGCCATACTCATGAGATCGAGGAGACACCTAGGCCGCCACGCATATACCTATATGTGCACCTTTCGGGCCCATTCCCCCTCCTACTCCAACGAACTAGTGCCACCCAGCCTCCGGCCCACACGGGCCTCACTTGCGATCCTCGCCGGCCTTAACGATTAACGACCACTCCTCCCGTAGCACCTCCGCCCGCCCAGAACGAGGATGCCTCTTCATCGACTACTGACTAAGGAGGTAGCACATCCTCCCCTACCTTTCTAATCCACACCCCATTGCGGACAATGGCATACTTGGTTGGGGGGAGAGTTAGTGAAGGAAGTGATGAATTTTTTTTTATATACTGTAGATATCAGTTTCTGTTACACTGTTCGAAGCTACATGTGTAAGCAAAGCCCATTTTGTTTGTTTAGTGGCTTGCTTTTTACTTCTTTTCGAGAAATCTGTTTTTGAAAAAGCTATAAATTTAGTGATATAAACTGATTTACATTCTAGACAGTTCAATTTCTTAATTCATTTGCAACAATTTTGACCCCATTTTTTTTGTGGTTTTGCCTAGCATATAAGTTGAAAAATTGAAACACTGCCCAATACCATTGATGCTAGATTAGTTCCATGCATGATTAAGTGGTAGGTTCGTTGAAGTCTCCCGGTTTTCAACCTTTTTCTTCCGCCTTGAGCTAGCCACACCACTACTTGCGCATCAGTTTTTACGAAATAACTGGCTTGCATAACTCCTTATCGTGCAAACCTACATTAGTTTCATTGACCACTTGTAAAAGGTTATGGTTTGGAAAGAAGGCCAATGGGGAGTCTTCCAACATAAAAGAAAAGAAAAAGAAAAGAAAAGAAAAATAAAAGAAAAGAAAAGTCGTGGCAGCTTAACCTTGAGCTTCGAGCATGGTCGAGGGTTTCTGTGAAAGTCTTTAAAACCTGGTGCCCTAAACCAACTGGTTGAGAGCCATCGACTCAATGCTCGCTACATGGGTGGATGGGTGAGGTTAGCGAGTGGTAGGTGCTGGATTTTCGAATTCATTCAAAGTCCGGGGTGAAACCTGAGGAGTTAGTGATCGAAAGATCCTTATGACTTTATACTGAGGCCTTGTTGGTTAAGGAGTCATGAGGTGATTGGTGTGGTTGGTGAGGTCGATTTACCGACATTGTATCCTACCAATACAAATGAAATATGAAATAAGAGTGCAACCCAGTTGTTAGGTTGGTCAATGTGCTAGGATTTGGCGGTAGCTTGGTTGGGGGAAGCGGGTTTAGTGATTATTGTTGGCCGATCCTTAAACACTTAGATTTTGGTGGAAATTTCAGGTCGATTCCCTTTGGATGGATACTCTTCTAAAACTTAGTCCTGTATGGCATTTTTTATCCCAAGCTGGTTGTTGTGCAGGGTCTCAATCATTCACACTAAGGGTAGGGCATTACTTATCCATGCTTTTTGAAAATACCATTCCTTTTGCATGACCATAACATGTCTGCTCTTCCTTCTTTTTGTCATTGCTAAGGGACTAGCAATGTGTCGGTTGGGGGGAGTGATTAGTACCCAAATAGTGCTATTTTGAGGCCTGGTTATTGCAAGTTTTGAGCACTTTTTGTGTACTAATCAACTTAAATAACCCAATTGATACACTAAGGTCCCAACTATGCTACAAATCATATTTTGTGATTATATTTGTAGTTTTGCAATCCAATTGTACCACTTTGCAAAGCGATTCAAATGCGAAGAACCAGGGGCCAAGCTTGAAGCTATGGACAAACGGATAGCAATTGGAGCTAATCTGAGGAAGTGAAAATTACATAAAATTTTTGTAATTTGCGAAATTTTCGCAACATCTTGAGAAATTTTGCATGGTGCCGAATTTTCCATGACATGATAAATTTTAACATCTTCGCGAAAATTTTTTACTGCGCGATTTTCGCGACATGTGAAATTTCGCCTCTCCCTGTTTTCTTGTATTGATACTTTTGACCCTTTTTGTGGATTTTTAGCATAATGCCCTTAATGTAATTGTTGGTCTTTCATACATTTATGTAAATTCCTTGATCGGAAACCTTATATAAGCTCGGTCGACTCATGCGGGTGGCTTTTATCAATAAAGTTGGGCGCCAAAGCTTTGACACCGGACCTCACAACTTTCTCTCCCTTTCTCGTATTTTCTCACTTGTCAAACAACCCTTGAGGATAACAACTCAAGGGATGCTTAGCTAAACCCCTCTCATCCTTGAAGAGGAGGGCCACTGAGTGAAAGTTTGAGGTAAAGCAACGTCTTCACATTACCAATATGAGCATTTTATTACCCCGATTATGTTTGACATCTCACTCTAGGTTTGAATCCATGTGATGTACCTTGAGTGGCAAGTACTTGGCAAGCTTTAAAGGCTCAATGGATACTTATTGCTAGATCCACTGATGTTAGCTTAGTTGCCATCTATTGGCTCTTACAGGTTAGATCTAGGGTTAGTTTTAACTGTTTCGAAACATTAATGGTCAATAAGTGTCGTATTCTAGGAGAAACACTTTTAGGGTTCAATTTTTATGGCTAAACGTAGATCCGGTTCGGGAAATGACTATAGGTCATCCTCCCCAACGCGAGGAAAAGGACCCGAGGACATTATTTTTGCCTTAGAACCTAGCTTCAGTGCCTCGGAACTTGAGTTTCTTTTGCACTTTATTCCTCTACGATTCTGATTTTTCAAGCCATCAGCCCATTGTTTTATCGAGAAACCCCAAATCCCAAAATTAGGAAAACCAATTTCACTCATTTGTAACTCATTTAGCATGAAGAAAACCCATCCACAGAGTTGAGCCTTAGGCCTTATCTTTGTGATGGTTTAGCTCTGACGGATCTGAGATAATTTTGTTGATTTGAACACTGTTGGCCAGCGCGAATCACCCTATGATACAAAGATAAAGTTTAAGGAAAGTCGGCTAAAAGTACTTTAGGCGTGCATGGTACATGGGAAGGGATATGATTTTTATATGAGAATGGAAGAGTGATGCATATTGTCATGCACGTGAAAGTCTGAAAAGGTTACCTGATACCTGATGTGGTTATTCCATAGTGCAATGGTATTTAAAAGAAAGACACGATTTATCATAGGCCCTTTGGGTCATCGGTGGTCGTAAGACTGTTTCATCAAAGGTTCTTGGTTTAATGTTTAAAATAAAAGAAAAAAAAATTTCCCACCATGTTTGATAAGGTTTTACTGGAAAGCATAACTGTGTAAATGGGTTCGCTCCACGAATTCACTTTTAAAAAGGGTTTAAAAGAAATGTTTTCTCAAATCCGTATGAGTGCGAGAGGGTACCTCTGGTTAGGAAGAGGAAATTCGGGTTAGGTCCATTCAGATGAAAAGTGAAAAGGCTTCTAAAATAAGGAAGAGAAGTTATATTCTAAGTGTGGTCAATTGAAAAGATAAAGAGATACCACAATGAAGAATATGCAGAAAGATACACAAATCCTTATGGGAAGGTTAGAAACTTGGAATCAAGAGAAATCAAGGATGCATATAATGAAGGCAAGAGTGTTAAGTTTTCATTAAGTCTGGGTAAATTTTAGCCTAAATTGTCCAATTATCTACCCAATTACCCAAGCCACACATTACAAGCCTAAAAGACCTATTTTATCCTGAAGGTGATGACATGCTTACATTAGTGGGGATTAATATGACAAACAAGCATATGGGACTTTAAGAATGAAAGAGAAGCATGCTAACTGAGTATTATCCTAGAAGATTAACTAATCTGCCAAGGAAAAACAGGGAAGACAACACACACTCACAAATCGGGGTTGAATGATTAAATTGTTTAAACTATATGAATTATTTGTCTGTTCAGTGAACTTCAGTCAAAATTTTCCCGATTCTAGACTTGAAACATGTTTAGATATAATTTTACAAATGGCTTATATTTCCTGCCCAATTGAGGTTTAAACAGAAAAATGTCCTTAAAAATAAAGGCTAAATTGTTTGAGGACAAACAAAATTTTATTTTCTTTACTTGGGGACAAGCAAACATTTAAGTTTTCGGGAATTTGATGAGTTATAAACTCATCTATTTTTAATCCATTTTTCTGGCTTATTTTTAGCAGTTTTAGATATATTTTAATGCCAAATTATGGAATATTCATGAACTTTGTGTTTTGTAGGTTTTAATTGAAAAAGGAGATAATTCATGTAGATAAGAACAAAAAAGTGGCAAATGCAGCATTCTCTGTCGTGACATAGTTTTTTTTTTTTTTTTTGCAACAGAATTTCAAGCAGACTAGAAGAACTATGTCGCAGCTAGCAGTTGTATGCCACAACAAAGTTCAAGTTGAACTCAATAAAAAAATAGAATCTTTGTCGCGACAAAGAAGTTTTAATTGCGAACATTCTTGAGAAGAAGAATGTAAAGGGTGTGTCGCGACACTCTTATCTAATCATGACAATGATCGAGAGGAAAATGGCAAAGGAACTGTGTCGCGACAATCCTAGATTTGTCACAACAATAAAGTATGAAGTTTAGCATATGAACTTTGTCGTGACAAAAGACAACTCTCTCACGATAGAAAATGGCAAGGATATAACACAAGTTAGTTGAGACAAGTGTTTTTATGTTGCAACAAGGTTTTCAACATGGAACAGGCTCAAAGAAGCATTTATGTCGCAATAAAGAAAACTCTGTCACGACATAACATTCAGAGTTCATAACAAACAACAACAGGACTTTCTTGCGACATAGAAAAGTATGACGCGACAAACGAAACATGAAGTTGAGGTGAATTCAATATTGACAATAAGTTGAAGAGCAATATAAGAGGAATGGTGACAAATAAATTCATGTTGTGACATAGTGAAGAATTGAAGGCAAAATCTCTTTCACGACAAAAAGGTTTTCTATCGCAACAATAAAAGCTACAAAATGATATAATTTTGTCACGATAGAAGAAGATTTCGTCACGACAGAAATTGAAAGATAACTGAGTTCAACCAAGTCAAGTCTATTGCAACAATGATTTCTATGTCCCAACAAAGAACTTAGTCAACGATAAGGACTAGAGAATAAAAGTCTGTTGTGAAAAAACAAAATTATGTCGTGATAGAAATTGTTAAAGAATTAAAGAAATCCTATTACGACATAAAAAACTCTATTTCGATAGTGTGGACAAGATGAAGAGAAAAATTCTTGTCGCGACATAGAAAATTATGTCGCGATAGGTTATAGAGATAAAAGTGTATAAAGAGCTGGCTGCATCAAATTTTATGTCGCGACAAAAGACATTCCTGTTGCGATAAGAACAAGACTGCTGGATCAAAACTCTGTCATGACATTATCAAAATATGTCCCGACATAATCCAAGAAAAAGCTCAGAGAACAGGTCGTGAAAGAAAACTGCAGGCTGCGACAGAAGCCAACAACAAAGACAGAAGGCTATGTTGCGATAGAACTTTCTATATCGTGACAGACCTACCAAACTGTCTCGACATAATCCAAGAAAAAGCTCAGAGAATAGGTCGTAACAAAAAACTGTAGGCTGCGACAAAAGCCAGCAACAAAGATAGAAGGATCTATCCTGATAGAACTTTCTATGTTGTGACAAAGCGACCAAATTGGGCCAAAAATCTGGGGATCCACAACACCCATCTAGGGCACTGTTTGCCTTTTTCTATATAGACTAAAAACCCCTCAAATGTGCATAGTTACAAGAACCTTACACTTCTCTTGCACCCATGTCACTTTGGATAAATTTGCTTAATTAAATAAATCGGTATTGATGTTCAGGATTTTAAAATTGGGTTTAGTCTATGACACTACAAGTGCACAGGTCATACAAGTAGTAAAATCTGAATGTAAGTCCAGGTATCATTCCCACATAGATTGACATGAATTAGAGATCAAGTACCCTAACTACTAAAGTTCTATGCTATTTGGACTAAAATAATTTGATAATGAAATTCTATCTACTAGGTAATATATCCTAGACTATTAACTAAAGCTAGAAATGACAGAATATGAAATAAACTACTAAATTTAGAACTAACTCACTTGGATCATCCCATTTCCCTATTAGAAGCTTGTATCGGAGTGAATTATAATGAAACAGTCAATTCCTGCATGAAAATACATTGCTCCATTAAATTGATGGATCTGATTTGTCCAAGATTTGCCTATATGTTGCAGTTGGATTTCTCCATATGCACTGGTTAGAAACTCCTGTTTCTCTCGAAATCAAGTTCTACCCAGTTATTTGTATTTCTGCTTTTCTTGCAAGATCTGGGTATTTTTCTTTCTCAATACTTCACACCCAATTCTTGATGACTATAGATCTTTTGCCTTCCTTCTCAGGATTTTAGCAAAAGTTCTATAACTTAGCAGTGGCTCATCCTTCGAATCCTCCGATTCGTCCTTTCCCTTGATTAGATCTAGTTGCTGGGGTTAGGAACTTACCTTTAGATTAAGGTGAACTCTCACGAATATTTATATTGTTAAATACTCCTCGACTTCAATTATGAGCGAATGGGAGATTTATCAAAATTAACTTTCAAAGCTCAGTAGTTCGTCGATAGTAATTACAACATACCCAGAAAAGAATGCTCTCGCTCTCGGGAATCTCCTTCTGTGTCACGCCAGGGCATCCACGAAATCGGAAGCAAGATACATTCCCTCGAAATGGTATTCGATACTACCATTGGGAACTTATCAATTTAAAAACAACACCAAGCAAGTAAATCACTACCCAAATAACGTTCTCCAGATTTTTGCAGAAAAGACTATAACTAACTATAATTAAAATCCAACAGAACTGCGTTCCAATTACTGCATTGCGATTAAAGAAATTGAGCACGTGCAGCGCCAACCACTATAATGCACTTAATGCAAATTGAGAAAAAAATGAACACCATAAATTTATGCAGATTTCATAAATTTTCAGTGACAATTTGAAAAAGAAAATACTTATAAATAAAGTTTGATTCTAATCGTTTCTACAGTTAGAGACGTAAGATCCGAAAAGAAATAAAATGAAAAATAAAGAAAATAAAGAAAATTATACTTTAAACTATACACGCGACCTAGGGTTGATGTCGCGACATGGATTTCCCTTGTTTGCTCTTATTCAGTCGCGACCACATTTGCCTCATTGCGACCCAGTTCCTTCTTTGCTTGGATTAATGGTCACGACATCGTTTGTAGTCATGACCTTGTTTGCTCCGGTGTTTCTCAAAGAGTTGATGTCAGCGACCCGCGGTTCGATGTCGCGACATGGATAATCTTTCTCTTCTTCTAACCGAGTCCGACCTTGGTTCTTAACGGGACTTCTCTTCTTTGTTGGTTGCGCGCGTGCGGTAACATCAAGTTTAGGATGCGACCACATTTCTATTTGTAAGCTGAACTCAGGTCGTGACTTTCTTTTTCTGGTCGCGATCTTGTTGGTGGTCTTTTGCCTTCACAGGTTTCGAATTTAAGTCGCGACCTCAAGGTGATGTCGTGACCTCTTTTGATGTTCATTTCTCTTCTTCTGGTCGCAACCTCAATTCTTTGTTGCAACCAGTTTCCTCGTTCCAACCTTTATTCCAGGTCGCGACCTCAAGGTGATGTCGCAACCTTATGTTGCTCTTTTTCTAGTCACATATCATCTCAATTGCTTAAAATTAGTTGCGACCTGGATTTCTTTCTGCTCAATTCTTCTTCTGGTCGCGACCTGAATGAGTGGTTGCGACATCGTTTATGGTCCTTGATTAATAAATGGTTGCAACTTCAATTTCTTGGCAAGGACTTCGTTTGGCTTCGCTGACGGATCCACGTCGCGACATCGTTTTGACGTCGCGACCTCAATTATATTCAATTGGTGTCGCGACATCAGAGTGGTGTCGCGACCGAAGATTCTACATTAAATAATTCCTTTAGTCTCAACCACACTTCTTCTGTCGCAACCTCTTTCACTTGTTGCCTTGGTCATTTGGTGCATAAGCTGACTTGAGTCGTGACCGCTTGCTAAGGTCTTCTAATTCTTTCCCAAAACTGATCTTGGTGATGTCGTGACTTGGAAATAATTGAACAAATAAGCTTCCTGTCGCGACTTCGATTTTTAGTTGCGACTTCATTTCTACTTGTAGGCTAATCTCTTATGGTTTTTTGTTGGGATTTTAGCTTCTGCTGTACTTTTCTGCAAAATTAAATTTGGAGTAAAATATTCACATTTCTGTATACAAATCAACATTTATCTTATGTGTCCACTGGAAAAATGGATTAAAATCAAATGAGTTTTTGGACTCATCAAATTCCCCAAACTTAAAATTTGCTTGTCCCGAGCAAATAAAGAAAGAATAACGTCACCAAAACAATTAGCTTAAGTACAGGGCATTTTTCTGATTCACACTAGTCTTTCCTATTCCACCTTCTAACTTGAAATAAGAGATAGTAGCATTATTTTTTAAATTTGAGTTTGATTCAAAAGAAAAGAAAGTAGGTAGACTTCTATCACAATTTCTTGATGAAATAATGTATTTAAACGAGTTTATTCAACGAGTCTTGTTCTGTATGTGTGTCGCGGTCTTCCAATCCTTTTCATTTCATGTTGAAATTAGTTAATCTTACGGGGTTTCCTTGAATTTGGTGGTCAAAGTCCCATAGGCTTGTTTTTCATATTGATCTCCACTAATGTAGGTAAATTCAACCCGAGATCTGATAAAGTCTTTTCGGGCTTGTAATGTTGGGCTTAGGTAATTGGGTAGATAATGGGAAAATTTAAGTTGAAAAATCTTGATTTCCACCCTTTTCTTTGTATATTGCCTTCCCGACTTTTACTTTTTTCTTCTTTGCCTTGTTGATTCTCTCCCGTCTTGGCCTAATTTATCTTTTTGAATTCTTTTATGGAATTTTGAATTCACTTGAACTATTCGAACCAATTCCTTTGTTAGAACTCTTTGTACATTTTTCTAAGGTTGAGAATAGTGCAATGTTTTGTCTTCTTAGCCTTTATATCACTCTTAGAGAACTTTTGGGCTGGCAACTCCTGCACAGGTTGGTATTAGGGTACTAGGTGTTAAAACACCCCTACGAGCTTAATTGTTCAAGGGAAATATGCCACAAGACAAAACTTACTCCCTTTTTCATTAATTTATGCTTCTTTACTTATTCTCCTCCTACCTTATAATATTAGGAAATATTCTTCCCCCAGACTTGTTTATTCTTTTATAGTAGACCTTTCTGTATTGGAAACTAGATAATTTGGGCTCTTTTCTGCAGGATTATTGCAGGGAATGGGATTTAGGTTTTCGGTGGATGTCTTTTGAAGAATTAAGGCTTGTTTGGCTCAAGTCATGGAACTAGAGGATATGCTTTAGCATATATTGAGGGTAAGAGCTTGGAAAGCTCAAGGCTGCCAGGATGGCCTCTATCACTTCTTATTAATTTGTTTTTACCTCATATTTCGCCTCAATCAATAATCTAACAAGTTAGGACCATGGACTCTTAATCATGAATTCCAAGAGAATGTTCCTAATTCTACTCTCAAAGTTTCTTCCCAGGTTTTGTTGACCAAATTGTATTGTTCTTTAGACTTGAATACTTATTCCTGTTTGTATTATTTCAACCAAGTTATTTGTTCCTTTAATATCCATTTTTCCATTTTTGCAAATCATGGTTAAGCATTGTTTGCGACCTCTAATTCAGCCTATGCTCTTATTTTTCATGTATTTTTGTTCTTGGGAGAAGAACTGAATTGATCATGATATTCTTGTACAGAAAAGGCATTCAAAATTTTCATGCTAAACAGGAATTGACACAAACACAGAATTCAGTATATCATATTTATCATTGAAAACAACACAATTTTTCTTTTACGTCAAAGTTTCATTCAAGCTAGCCAAACAAAATCCTGAGAAGCAAAGTAACTATCAAGTGAGAATTACTTTCTCTCTGGAATAATTGGTTGAGAACAGCAGTTTCTATTAAAAATTTTGGGAATGTATAGATTGAAAACATGCTAGGAAAATTTTTAGGTTCCCTTTCTTCTTTTGTAGGCTCTTGGAGGTATAATGTTAGGAGGGTCTACATCCAAATTGGCCTCGCTGGGATCAAACTTAGGAAATTTCAACTCAAATTTTTGTCTCTCTATTATAGGGGGAATCTCTTTACCCTTTGCATATATTCCAGCATTTAGGCCTGTATGTGATAATTTTCCCCACTGGTTCTTGCTCCCTTCTAACTAGAAATACATTCTGATAGTTTGAATGAGTCGATTGATGATCAAGCTCTCGACGAGTTTTTCTTCTATACTCATCATTGTCCTCCCAAATTGCTGATCTCATCCTTCATTAATCTCTCAAACTCTTTGAGCGATTCCTTGTATAAATGCTTGAACCCCTCAATGCCTTAGCATGTATATTCTGCATTTACGTCTCTTTCTTCCTCGGTATGTTCGACCAAATCGACATCCCTTTTGAATTGATTATTATAAAATGTACATGCTTGTCTTTATTCTTTCCATGCATCTTTTCTTCTTTTTTTTTTCATCAGTTCCTTGTGTTCTTACCTGATCCTCAGGTTTTCCTCCCATATATGCTCCCTTTCTCCGGCTCGAGCTTCCATAGGCAATTCTTCTTTGTCTGTTGCTTCCATTCCCATTTCATTCTCTCTATTCCATCTGCTTTTCATTTGCTTTGAGCATTTCCGCGAGAGGTTCGGTATTTCCATACCTGTTGCTCTAGATCCTTACGCTTTGTGCGAGGGAAATTGGCTGCCTTTCTGAAAATGGAAGAATTGGGTTGAGCTTCCCCGAGGATTTGCTTCTTCTTATTTCGAAGGGTGTTGTCTGCACATTTCTCTTCTATCATTTCCTTCATTTATCTCTTGCTCATTTTCTGCATCTACTACATACTTCTTTGCCTCTTTGCTTTGGTCCCTTTGTCACTCTTTATTTAGAGTAAGAGGCTGCAGAAAGGTTATTTCTCCTTCTTCCTCCCAATTTTCCCTTCACCCACCTTGAGTTGAAAGTTTGGTGACGTGGTGGTAGGGTGAGGGTCAGTCCTCCATAATGGTGGTATCCTCGATTGATTCTTTGATAAGAATGCCTATGTTCATTTTATATCCTTTCAAAAAGGCATACAAAATGAGTGGCTTAAATTCTAGCGGCGAAGATGTTTTGTAAGACACTATTACGAACATATGGTAAAGCAAACCTTTGCTTCTTCAGTGAAGGCTCCCCTTTTGATGGCGTGGTAGGGGTTCTTCTTCGTGACCTCCCATTTTCCTTCTCCTCCAGTCAACCTATTCAGTGTCTTTTCATAGTTTGGATTTTCTACCAACTTCTTATACTTCGACCCGTGCTTAAAATCTCTCAATTCGACATTTCTGTTTTATCCTTCTATCACACGAGCACTGACACCTCTCATAAAGCTGAATCCTCCTATTCATTTTTTCATATTTTGCATAATTGCCGGGTGAAAATTTGGCGCCTTGTTGATTAGTACCCAAAAAGTGCTATTTTGAACCCTTTTTAAGATAGGTTCTAAGTACTTTTTGTGCACTATTCATATTAATTAAGCCAATTGACACGTGTAGGTCCTTTTGGTACTAATGATTGTATTTCGAGGTTGTTTATGGTAGTTTTTGCAGGTTTCATAAACCTATCCTACCATATCAAGCTAAGCATATCGAGTTAGAGGCGGTTTACATCGAGTTCGTATGAGGTTATATTCGATTTACATCAAGCTAGGAGATGAAGAAATCGAGATGAAACAAAAATTTGGATGTGGTGTTTGGAATAGCGGGATGCAGCGAGAGAGGTGGGGAGACCGCTGGAATAGCGAGAATTTACTTCTTATCAAATTTCGCTACATAGCGAATTTTCTCTATGCTAGCGAATTTTAGCTACCCATGTAGTACCCCGCCGGCTCATATGAGGCTTTCACTAAGTCTTATTTTATTATCGTATTGAGATTAGCTACATGGCCAATTTTCAGTATGCTAACAAAATTTCGCACATAGCCCGAGGGGTAATTTTCACTTGTAGAAATGTTACGCCGTGTTTTTGTGTCTGAACTACTCTGGATTTTGGTTTTTCCATCTCTATCCCTCATATAAGGTATATTATTTAGGATAGATTGGTATTTTCACCTTTTGTAGGCCTATAGAAACCATCTTATGAACAATTTGTGGCTTTAATTTTCATTTAGAAGCTGTTTCCATTTACGAGACTGTTTTTGGCCTTCTGTTCTCCCTTCTATCTCCTCTTTCTCTTTCTAGGCAGCAACACACCCTTTAAGGATAATGACTCAAGGATGTTTGGCTAAAGCCTCCAAACCTTGAAGAGGAGGGTTGCTAAGTTAGTTGATGAGGTTTGCAGGTGATCCTCTGTTTTTTTCACGAAGCAATTACTGGGTATTTATGTTTCAAACTTTCAAAACTAGGTTTAAAAGCTATTTGATGTATTTTCTTTGGTCAATACTTGGCAAGCTTTTAGGGTTCAGTGTATTCTTAATGTTAGATACCTTTGACATCATTGGTGTCATTTATAGGCCACTTCGGGGTAGGTTAATGATGAATTTCATTGTTGGAGCAGTTGTGCTGGGTAAATGCTTTATGGTTTAAAGGGAAAGGTGCTAAGGGTTGGTTTTTTAAGGATTTAGACCAATAATCAGTTGATGGCCCATAATTGTTTGCATAATCAGGGTAATAATCAGACTTTTCTGCTTCTCATTAAACTAAGTGACAAACTTCAGCCTTTCCACTGCATTTATTAAAAATTACCATCAGTTAACATAGTGACAACAACCACTTTTTATACAAATCGAAATCCAAACAAAGCCTCACCATTTTGGAGTCATTATGCAAATCATTTGTGGACGAAACCCGCGTCCCAGGTGTTGGATCCTGGAGCCGCGCATCAACAGGTGGTTTGCTACGGGCGGTGGAGTAGGTGTAAAATTTATTATTGAGATCAAGGAACCACGATGCGGCAGAATCAGATGGCGCCATTGCGGAATGGTGCCCAGAAACTACGATGATGGGATTGATGGATTACTTGCAATCCTCATTGCAAGTATTGGTGATATACAAACCTTGAGTTCATGGTTAGAATTTCAAAGTTTTTATACTTGATCATTTTTCATGCTCTGCTTGATCTTTTTGGCAAACCACATTTGTTGCTCTTTACTTTGTCTCTTTTTGTGTCCACGGTGTTTATGCATCTTTGGGATGAGGTATATCAAGTAGTGCAAGAGTTGGGCTGATTGAACAAAGACTGTGAGTGGGTGTACAGGTGAGCAAATAGGATCTCTGCGAAACGACCAAAGTCAGCAGGGCGCCAATAAATCCACAGCCATGCTCGGTGGCACGAGGACCACAAAGCTCACCCTCCTAGGTGGGTGCACCAGCCCGCGCATCATACCCTCACGAGGATGTGGCGGTGAGACTTATTGGTGCCTTTGCTTTACAACTTTTTATGGCATGGAAAGCGAAAATCCATACACACACACATTCGGGATTTTGAGGAAGTTTGCCTAGCTTTCAAGGAGGAGAATTTGATATGGACTTGCTAAGGAAGTGAAAGCCTTCCCTTTGACCATAGAATGATGCTTATTTGGCTTAATTCATGGACGGGACAAGCATCGGGGCCCAGGCGGAGGCTATGACGAATTTTTGAAGAAGTTCTTCGGTGCCCGTAAGACCCCGACAATTTGAAGAGGAAGAATTTATACCTTTGCGGCTCATGGCCGGTGAGGAATTATCGATCTTGAAAGGTATCTTGGAAACCTTCAAGCGCTATACCCTCACCATGGTTTTTACATGGATGCTAGTAAACCACTTCTACGATGGAATGTCCCTGCCGTGAAACAACTCTTGGAGACCGTGTGGAGGGACTTATCGACAAGGAAATCTGATGAAGGCGCTCGGACACGCCCAACTACGTGGTGGGAAACCTCAAAGGGGATGGGTGAGGCGAAGACAAGGAGGTAGAGAGAATGAAAATTTGGCGATAAACTCGAGGGGAGGCATTTATTCAGCCGGCGAGAGGATGTGGAGACTAAAGGCTAAGTTGTCCACCACTAAGCGGAAGGATGGAAGAACTTGAGACGAGAGAAACCAGCGGGAGGTGCGGGGCGGGTGGGCGACCATCATGCCTGGTCAGCTTCATGTTCAATTGTCAATATACCGGTCATCAAAGGAGAACATTGTCGATTTCTCCTCTCGATAAGGATTTAATGGTTGAAAATGCAATGTTTTGGGCTAAAATAGGCCCTGTTGATGCTTGATGTGGAAACACCTATAATCCCGATTGGAAGAACCGCGACTAGTGGGAGGCGTTTATTCAAAGCCCACCGTATATGTTCCCCCCCGAGGGCACATCGGCAACACCCGATATGGTTCTACCTCTCGACAATACCCAAACCTCGTCACTGTTGAGCAAGCTATCGAAAATTTGAGCAAGGTGGTGGGAATTTTCCATGAGAGGAGCGTGAGAAGAAACTATCGATGCTTAGTTGAATCAAGAGAACTAGAAAATATGAAGCTCCATTGACAAAATAATTGATGGGCTCCATAAAAGACTAAATAAGAAAATTGATACCCTACGATCGTCCATGGTAGCCTGATGGCTTTAAGGTGCGGGAGAAGGGAGATTCCTTCCCGGGCACTACCCGATCTGAGGAGTCTGTGAACTAAACTTATGCCCGGTGAGCTGCACCAAAAGGGATGTCGGCCATTATCACTTTGAGGAGTGTGGGAAATCGAGCAGCGGGTGCCCACGCCTACGAGGAAGAAGACAGGAGAACAAGAAAGTGGGCCAAAACACATATTCATTAAAGGGTCGATGAAGAAAAGCATACCTCTATATTTCCCAATGACTGTGACGAAAAGAAGGTACAAGGAAAAGTCATCTAAGTCTTACGAAAACGGGAGTAAAGGTGAACATCCCCACTGCCCGGCATAGATAAAACGGGTTCAAAACTATGCTAAATTTCTAGCGACTTATTACGATCAAAAAGGGGTTGAGCGGTAACAAAGAGGGTGCTGCATTGAGAGCGTCGGCTCAAATCGTCAGTGCGAAACGTTGGTGAAATACAAGATCCGGAATACATCTCGATTAACATTGGAGGGACCTGTATAGACAAGGCCTTTGCTGGATGCAGAGAGCCGGTGTCAACCTCTTCATACTCAATGTTTTCAACAATTGGGTTTACGGGAAGCTTAAGCCTACCCGACATCACTCTATCCTTGAATGAATCTAAATAAATTTGAAAATTACAAAGGTATAGTTAAGAGATGTTTGGTGAAGGTAGACAAATTTTTATTATCAGGTGGACTTCGTAGTTCTCGATCTGGCGGTGGTGAAAGGCATAATCAAGGTGCCCATGTACTTGGGAGGCCATTTTTTGGCCACATGTGCCATAATCAATTGTCGAATGGAGTGCATCACGGCTTACCTTTGCGATATGACTTTGGAGCTTAATATTTTCCACATGGCTTCGTCGGGAGAGGCGAGGAGCAGGGAATCCCAGATGAGGGCGCAGTTGGCCCAAGACGGGAAAGCACGGTGCTCTAAGCTGCGGGAGAATTGATGAAGAATGGTAGGCGGAGTTGATGAAGAATTAGCGCATCGATCACTCTCAGAAGCTGCTTGATTCACCTAGCACCACCAGATGATAAAATTCTCAACACAAAGGAGCCGAGCATGAAGGCAACAGCAGCACACCTCACTACAGGCGTGAAGGAGCTCCTCCTCCTTGATCCTCCATGGCCAGGCATTCCCGGCCCGATGAGTTGGTTGGTCTGCGAGACGAGCTCAAGCGACTCAAAATTCGTTTGATTTTGACCAATTTTAATTTATTTTATTTTAGTATTTTTATATTATTTTGAGGTTTTCCCAAAAATTTAAACAACTTCTTTGAAATGTTAGTTTAATATTTTTATTTTATTTTTATTTATTTTATTTTGAAGGATAAAGGCGGTGCGGGGCATAAATTTCGCTATTGCATAGTGAAATTTAACCACTGCGACTCTTCGACCTAATGGGGGGACATTTAGGTTACTTAAATGCACCATAAAGCCCCCCCATTCTCAATCACTATATCGACCTCCCTCGCGGCGCTTGGGCTTCTGCCACTCCTTTACCTCTCATCCCAGCAGAGACCATTTGCTAGTCCCATCGCTCCCTGATGCCAGGTCACTTGGGCGCCTCCAGCTGTGCACATCCTCAGCTCTTTGCCGCACTTAGTGCGATCCATCCCGAGCCACCTGCGGCTGCCTCCATTTCGCCTGGCATGTGGCCCCATGTTGCGGTATAGTCTACCTCCTAGACACTAGCATCCACTGTCGCCGCTGGAGCTTCACCATAGTTCCGCACAGTGGAGTCTGATCAACCACGGGTGAGACGGTACCCTGAGAATCGCGTTGGCACATGATTTGCCGTATGCTCTCGGCTCGGGGATGCAAGGCACCTCTTGCATTGACTCACACGGAAATGCGGCTATGATGTCAGAATCGATCTCTGGCGCTGTGAGAGGTCTCGGGGTTTGAGCCCTATCCGAGGCGACACACGGGTGGGACCTCGGGCGCCTGGCTAGCCATCCGGCCACCGGAGGGTACTTGGCGGGCGCATCTAGCCTAGGGAGTGCCTTGTTCCTGGCCCAGGAGCCTTCACCTCCTCCAGCTCACGCTCGGAGTTCTTCGCCTCGGTTATCCCCGGCTTTGAGATCGGGGGCGTCGGGTGACTAGGCTGGCGATCAGGCCACCGAGCATTAGTTGTGGTGCTAGGACCTTCCAGAGCCCCTGCTGTGCCACCGGCGGTGAAGCGACGGACACGCGGTTTAGAGATTATACGAATTTGGTCGAGAAGATATTCCTCTTGCCGTTTATGTCTCAGGCGATTTTTATCCCAGTTGGTTCTTAAGTTTTATCATACTAATCGGGAGTGTCACGTGCGAATGCAGATGGTTATTCGAGTATTGATGGTACCGTCCACAGGGATTAAAGCTTTCAGATATCGCTGTTTGCTTTAGGCCTGCGATGGTGTGGCTTCCCTCCATAGATTATCGGCGTTCTTTCAGATGCCTTTATAGAGTGGTCGCTCTCTCTACCTCCGTGATCTGCATGATGGATCTATACTTTTTGCCACTTGACTCCTGCATGGGTAACTCCTCACGGACCTGATATGATCGATGTTTGCCAACATTATTCTGACGTGAGGTGTCTTTGAGGGCTCACATACCAAATATCAGGGTTTGGTTTCGATGGCATGCTTGTCATGGCTTGACATTTACACACTTCGAGAAGGTCAGTACATGGGGACTGGCGAGGCGAGAACTATTCCACTATTGATGCAGAGGGTAGCTATGCCACGTCTTAGAGCACCTTGGGGTTGGGGAAGGGAGCCACGTATGGCGGCGTCGTGAGTTGTCAGATGGTGCATCCTTGGAGGCAGACCTGTTTGTACCGCTCCCTTTATTCACCGGCGGGAGGAGGTCATTAGATGATTATGTGAGGACACACTTACAGGGTGGCTTGACTGTATCGGGTTCAGATGCATCCCTCCAGTTCCACCTGCGCCACCTGACTCTCTCCTGAGACTGGACCCATCCTCCATCCGGCAGCCGTTTGAGGGTGCAGTCACCACCTTCACTTATGGTTTGCTCATTTGTTATGGATCTTTATGCGCGCCTTGCCCACTACTATTGCATCGTTGGGCTTCTCGGGGCGGTATGCACGAGGCGGATGGCTGGCCAGGGGTCACTCTCATGAATCGGGCTGATTGGCTGCATATCTGTGAGCCACCTTGGTCTCCGTAATTCTGAGTGAAGCGGCCTACACATGCTTCACTGTGACCCGATGTTTGTTTGAGCCCGGCGCGAGCTCGTTGGATGTGCTCGCGACGACCGTGGTAACCGATCCACCAGGTTTCTATGACATCAAAGTAAGGTGGTCACTTCCTTCTCTAGCTTTCCTATCCGCTACCCACGAGGACCTGAGTGATGCACGGTTGGGGGAGGCAGCGTCGGAAAGATGCATTTATAGTACTTATGTTTGGTTTTGTTCATACTTGTGTTGTTTTAGTTTAATTAACTGGCTACTAGTTTTTTTTTTTTTTTTTTTTTGGGACTATTTATCAATATCATATTGCTTCAATAGTAGCGTGGTTTATAGTGTTGGCTCTTAGTAAAAGAAGCTTATTACTAGCCACTGGTTATATTAAAGCTTTATAACGATATATTTTATTTTCTATTTTTGCACCCACATTTTTTTATTATATGTTACTTAACTTTGTATATGCATAATGTTTAGCAACACAATTTGATGATCTTAAGCCTTTCCTAATGGAGTCGTGTTAGAAGGGGTCTTATCTTAGGGTTAAGTGGATGACTGATCAGCTTCTTGTTGTATTTAACCTGTCTCTTCCTCCTTTAGCTAACCACACACGACATGTTGGGTCTGATGATAGGCTATGAAGCTTGACCTGAAAACCCTCTTCACAGGTACAAATCCTAACCTTGTGTCGTTTACTCCCTTGAATAGGTTACATGAAGACCCCCATGAATAGAAGGCGATGTGTCTTGAAATAAAAAAGAAATAAAAGAAAAAAAAAAGAGGAAGAAAAGAAAAAGAAAAAGAATAAATTAATAGAATCACATTCGCTTTGCGCGAAACGATCGGGTGCATGTAGATCTTTCTGTGTAAACCTGAGACACCGGGACAGGAGTCGTTGTTTACACTGCGGATAAAACCCTCAATGGTATAGTTATCGAACCACACTTCTCTTGCACCCATGTCACTTTAGATAAATTTGCTTGATTAACTGAATCTGTCTTGATGTTTAGGATTTTAAAATTGGGTTTAGATCTATGACTTTGCAAATTACCTGATCCTCTGGCTTGATAAAATCTGAATGTAAGTCCAGGTATCATTCCCAAAGAGATTAACATGAATTAGAGATCAAGTACCCAAACTACTAAAGTTCTATGCTATTTGGACTAAAAGAATTTGATAATGGAAGTCTATCTACTAGATAATCAATCCTGGGCAGTTCTATAACCACCTTTACCACCACCAACTAAAGCTGATGGCATAACCTTAAATAAACTACTAAATATTAAAAACTTCAATCTGGGTCTATATTGTTTCCTGTTAAGCGAAAACTATCATTGAATTATAAT
Source organism: Tetrastigma voinierianum (assembly GCA_016808115.1). Taxonomy (NCBI): domain Eukaryota; kingdom Viridiplantae; phylum Streptophyta; class Magnoliopsida; order Vitales; family Vitaceae; genus Tetrastigma; species Tetrastigma voinierianum. Next base: position 989,247 of record JAEQBH010000463.1, read on the forward strand.
AAATAATTAATTCTGCGCAAAGTACATTGCTCTATTGTATTGATGGATACGATTTGTCCAAGATTGCCTAAATGTTGCGGTTTGGATTTCTCCCACATTTCTTGGTTAGAAACTCTTTATTCTCTCGAAGGTCGAGTTCTACCCGAGTTAGTTGTATTTTGGCACTGTACGAGATCTATATATTTTCTTTCTCAGCTACTTCACCCATTTCTTGTTGACAACGAGATCTTTTGAGATTTCCTTCTCAGGATTTGCAAAGTTCTGCAGCAACTTGTTAGCTCCTTCCCCGACGGATCTATTGGTTGATCGTTTCCCTTGACTAGATCTAAGCTAACACGGGGTTGGGGAACTCTACGCTAGATTGGGTGAACTCTCACGATTGTTGTATTTATTAAATACTCCTCAACTTCAATTATGGCGAATGAGGTTATCAAAATTAACTTTCGCATAGCTCATTAGTTCGTGATAACGGTAGTCTAGCACATACCGAGAAAGAATGATCGGCTCGGGAGATCTCGGAGTCTGTAATCGCAGCGGGCGTCACGATTGACAGATGCATTCCCACTCCAAAATGGTATTCGCTACTACTATTGGGGCAGCGATTCAAAACAGCACGAGCAAGTAAATCACTGCACCCCGAATAACGTTTCTGCAGATTTTTGTAATCTGTAACTAACTATAATTCCAAATCATTTGTATTCTAGTGCATTGCGATTAAAGAAATGAGCACCGATCACGGCTACAACCACTATAATTGCAATGGCGAGAAAAAAATGAACTCAATTTATCTAGATTTCATAATTTTCAGGCGGTAATTTGAAAATAACTGAAATAAAATTCTGGCTCACTGTTTCTACAGTTAACGTATTCAAATCCAGAAAAGAAAAGAAAATAAAAAATAATAATAATAAAGAAAATTCTACTCTATACTATACATTGAGTTCCTCTTCGTTCCCCGCACTCTAGGTAGAAGAGACGGGAAGCTGCTTTATATTCTGGCTGTCTATTTATCTTTGTTAAAAGAAATTAGGTCGAATCCACAAACTCACAATTGCGATTCCAAAAAGAAAGCCAGTTCTTGTCCTATATAAATGACCTCGGGTTGATGTCGTGACATGGATTTCCCTTGTTTGCTCTTGCTCAGTCGCGACCTTATTTGTCTGACTGCGACCCAGTTCCTTATTCTTTGCTTGGATTAATAGTCGCGACAACGTTTGTAGTCGCGACCTTGTTTGCTGGGTGTTTATCAGAAGTTGATGTCACGACCCTTTGTTTTGTCTTCGACATTATTTGCCTTTCTCTTTTTCTTGCTTCTAAGTCATGACCTTAGTTTTAGGTTGCGACCACATTTCTGTTTGTAGGCTGACTTCAAGTCGTGACTTTCTTTTCCTGGTTGTGCCCTTGTTGGTGGTCTTCTTCCTTCACTGGTTTCAAATTTAAGTTGTGACCTCATGGTGATGTTGTGACCTCTTTTGATGTCCATTTCTCTTCGCCAATTGCAACCTCAATTCTTTGTTACTGTGATTTCTATCCTTTGACCTGTTCAGTCGCGACCTCAAGGTGATGTTGCGACCTCATGTTGCTCTTTTTCTAGGTGCATGTAGTCCCAATTGCTCAAAAGTAGTTGTGACTTTGATTTCTTCTGCTCAGTTCTTCTTCAGGTCACGACCTGGATGAGTGGTCGCGACGTCGTTTGTGGTCCTTGATTAATAAATGGTCGCAACTCCGGTTTCTTGGCAAGGACTTCGTTTGTCTTCTTTTCAGGTTGCGACCTCCCTTTAGTTCTTCGCTCTTGTTGCGGTTGCAATTTTAATCGTTGCGACGAGACTGAATTCGCTTTCATGTTGCGACCTCAACGATGCTCTTCGCCCACCTAAATCGACCCTTCATTTTAAAACTAATTTGACATCGTTTTCTGTCTTTGGGGGCTTCTTGCGTGGCTATTGACGGGTCACGTCGCAGCGTCAGTTAGCGTCACGGGCCTTAGTTATATTGATTAGATACTTATTTGTCATAGTAGTGTATCGTGGCCAAGAGAGATTCTACTTTGAATATTTTCTTTTAGTCTTACGACCATGCTCTCTTCCCCTTCGCAACCTCTTTCACTTATTTGCCTTTATTTATTCTGGTCACAAGCTTAATCTTTGAGATTACTTACTAAAGTCTTACAGTTTCTTCCCCAAATTGATCTTGATGATGTGGTGACTTGGGAAAAACTGTGAATAAACTCTGTCGCGACTACGATTTTGATTGCGACTTCATATCTGCCTTAGAGTTGATCTCTTACGGTTTTGTTGAGATTTTAGCTTATCTTTTTGTATTTTCCTGCAAAATTAAATTTTAGGTAAAACATCCACATTTCTGCATACGATTAAACATTTGGCATCTTATAATATCTTTCGAAAAATGATTAAACATCTAATGAGTTTAGGGCTCATAAAGATTCCCCCCGAGCAGAATTTTTGCTTGTCCCCCTGGCGACAAAGAAAAGAAAGAATTGTTTGTCCTCCCGAGCAAATATAACTAATTTTTTTTTAAGGACATTTTTCTGATTCACACACCACGTTCTTTCTTATTCCACCTTCTAACTTGAAATAAGAATAGTAACTTATCTATTTTAAATCTGATTTTAGATTCAGAAAAGGAAATGGTAGACTTCTATCACAAATTTCTTGATGAAATAATAATATATTTAAGCAGTTTATTCAGCAAGTCTTGTTCTCTATGTGTGTGCGGGTCTTCAATCCTTTTCATCTTCATGTTAAATTTAAGTTAATCTTAAGGGAGTTTCCTTGGGCGGTAATTGAGAAGTCTCATGGCTTGTTTTATATTGTGTCTCTCCCTTGTGTTAGTAATTCAACCTTCAAGATCAGCTGTGGGAGTCTTTCGAGCTTGTAGTAGGCCCAGGTAATTGGGTAGATTATGGAAAAGTGGAGACCGCCACACGTCACCGGTTTCCACCTTTTCTTTATCGCGTGCCTTGACTTTTTCTTCTCTTTGTACTTGTTGATTCTCCTCGATCATGGCACGATTCATCTTTTGAATGTTTTACCCATGGAATTTTGATTTCAACTTGCACTTTATTAGACGATTCCCTTGTTCTAGAACTATTTTTCTTTTGTTTTTCTAAGGTTGGGAATAGTGCAATGTTTTGTCTTCTTAGGCTTTCATACTAGTTGGCATTAGGGTACTAGGTGTTAAAAACACTAGGCTTATTGTTCCAAAAAGGAAATAGACCCTGAAGACAAAACTTATTCCCATTTTTCATTAATTTATGGTTCTTTACTTCTTCTCCTCCTACCTTGTAACATTTGGAAATATTTTTCCCCCATACTTGTTTCTTCTTTTACAGTTGATACTTTTACGGAGATAGGCTGGATAATTTAGGGCTCTTCTTTGCGGGTTATTACGGAATGGAATTTAGGTTTTCAATTCTTTGTTTGACTTGAAGAAATAAGGCTTATTTGGCTCGAGTGTGGAACTATAAAGGTAATGCTTTGCATATATTGAAAATTAGGCTTGGAAAAGCTCCAAGCGCCAGGATGGCCTCTATCCTTCTTGTTAATTTGTTTTTACTTAGATTTACGCCTGTCAAATAAACTAACAAGTTTCTAGGACCATGGACTCTCGATCGTGAATTTCCCCAGATGTTTCCTAATCCTCTCGAGTTTCTACGGGTTTGTTTGACCAAGTGTATTCATTTCTTCAAGACTTATGTATTCTTTGTTTATTTACCTTTATTTCAACTGATTGTTGTTCAGCCAGGTAATATCCATTTTTCCAATTTTAGCAATCTATTGGATTTAAACATTTAAATTTCTGACTCTGGTTTCTGTTTCACTAATCTATGCCTTTACTTTCTGCATTTTTTGTTCTTGAGAGAACAAGGTATAATATCGATCCCTTGTACATAAAGGCACTCATGCTTTTCATGCTAACAGGAAATATTTTCTGCTTATAAATTGATATATCAATTTGTGAACTCAAAACAACTAATTTGGCAAATCATAATTTATTCAAATAATATCAAAACATTTCGATATTGCCACAATCTGAATTTCTTTATTTAATGCAAAAATTTTAAATAAGACTATAACTAAACTGAAAATACTCTCTGTTCTTCGATCTAAACCTATATGTGTTCCTTTGAAAGTTTGTGGCTTACAGTTATAGTTCCCCAGTCTTGAACTTGCTTGGAAAAGCTGTTAACAAAGGATTATTCAACAAGTGGGGCCCTTCCTTTATTTGCTGTTGGAGTTCCTCTGGATGATGGGTTCTAATTAGCCCTTCTTTAATTCCCTTCCCATCATCCATTCTCTTGCCATGATTGCAGCGGCGTTTATGGAATAATGAATGGAATTGGTTTGTTTGAGCTCATTCATTCCATAGCGTGTTGCAACTGTAGAACTCTTCTTTTTCTCTCATTCTCCTTTCTCTTCATTCTCTCGTTGTTTTATTCTTCCTTTGTTTTCCATCCTTTTATAGTGATATTGCTTCTCTTGCAGGAACTCTGAGGCTCTTTATTCTCTTTTCCAAATTTCGATGATAGATTAAATGATGTTTATCGGATTTAAGCGTCTTGGCTATTTCCAACATGAGGTTTGGAAATTTGGTGAGGAATTTTGATCGTTTCAATGAATCTATTTTTAATGCTAGAACTCCCAAAATGAAAGGTTTAAAAACCTATTTTTATTGAGTTTTGGACAGTGCAGTTTGTTGCAACGCAAGATTTTATTTGCGACGCAAAATATTGTCTGACAAGGAGTGATGTCACTGACTATCTTACTCTCTCTTTAGTTATTTTAATCGTGACCTCAAATTCACTGTTGCGACTTTCTTTTCTACTTTATTGTTTCAACGTCAAGCATTTTTGGTCACAACTTATGAAGTGATGTTGTGACCAGAAAAAATTTTCAGGTCTCCCTGAACAATCAATTCCTGGCGTTTCAATTTATTCAAATCAATTAAGACCAAATATAACTCAATTCACATCTTCATTATGCAAATTTTCAATAAAATCATCCACTATGCATGTATTACAAAATTTAAGTACCATAACAAAATAAATTCCCCGAACTTTCAATCGCTGCATTATCGAGATACAAAATTTAAATAAAATCCGGAAAATTATCTTACACTTTTTGTCTTTTACTGATTGGAAGTTTGATTAATAAATCTCCCTTTACTTTACATTTTTTTTTATGTCCTACAAAACTAAAAATAAAAATAAAAAAATTATTATTTACCTACTCTTTAATCAATAATGAATAAAATTTCACTAAGCTATTAGAAATTTAAACTTTGAAAATATATGAGGAAAAAACGACAAACTGTGTGATTGCCTTCCCGCAGAAAATGCTAAATTTTAGGTCTTTAGGCTGGACTTACTGCTTTGCCACTAGTTACTGTTTCTTTCGAAACTTTTCATTCAGAACTAAGTCATTCTTCCATTGCATTATCTCAAGATAGTGCATTTTGTCTCGACCATTAACTTGTGAATTTCTCATGATTTGCGGTTTCCTAGAATGTCCCAGCCCAATTTTGTGTGATACTCTTTGTATAAGGTCCACTGTTTTGGGTTTTAGCTGCACAGAAGAGTCTTAGTCTAGAGTTGAATATGGGTTTTGATCTCTACTGCCCCAGCCCAATTCCCTCCTCGGAATTCTTTGATCAAAGCCATTTTTTTGTTTTTTTATCTTTCTAGATTGCGGCACTGTCATAGGCTTCATTCTCAGCTCTTTAATTCATTTTAGATGGAGTAGCCTCTTCTTTGCGACCTTGAAATCAAAATTTAGTCATCTTGATGGCCCCACACTTAACTATATTCTAACTCAAGTACGGTGGCAAGGTTTTCCAAAAACAGTAATGTGGGGACATGTTCAATGGGAGTTTTAAAACGAGTCCTGTATACTGAAGTGCATCTATCAAACTGAGACGTCTTTCACGATGCTGATTTATGGTCTTTTCAAGAATTTTCTTTATCTCACTATTTAATTTCAGCTTGCCCATTTGTTTGAGGATGATAAGCCAAGCTCATAATGTGTTTGATACCATATGCGCCTTGAGTTTGTCAAACACCTTATTTCACGAATGGCTTCCCTTCATCCTTGATTATAGTTGTGGGTGTCCCAAATCTACGAGAATATTTCTTTAAATCCTAAGCTTATGTTAGCATCTATTCTTAGGAAATTCTTGCCTCGACCATTTTGATACATAATCCACGGTTAGGGTATGTATATTTCAAAAATTCATTTGAAAAAGGCCCATACAAATCCATTCTGATGAGTAAAACTTCATTAAGTTTTTAATCCATTTTTCTGAGTATAGTATGAGATAAATGTTGATTTGTTTTACGAAAGTGGATAATTAACTCAAATTTCATTTTGCGAGAAAATACAACGAAACTCAAATCTTAGCAAAAATCGAAGAACCAGCACTTGACATAATTGAAGGTAACAAGCGAAAATTCTGTCAAACGACCAAGCTTGGTTACTGGCCATTCAGTCGACATCAACAAGTGAACTTTGAAGAAGAAATGAAAGCGGAACAAGTGAAATTAGTGACCGAAGAAGTTGCAGCAAAGCGTAATTAGAGACTGAGAACAATCAAGGAAGAAATTCGTATCGCGACATCGCTGATGTCACGGCGCTGAACGAAGATGTCGCGACTGCTGTAGTGACAATGATATCAATCTATGAAACCCTGAGAGGTCTTTGCAAAAAAGAAATGGTTGCAATTAGTTTTCAAATGCAAGGTCCATTTCATGTCGCGACACCACACTATGATGTCACGACATAAAACGGAAGATTCAAAGTGCAACCAAAATAGAGTTTGAAAAAGTCATAGCTTTGTAGCGAATAGAAGCACTTGCTGAAATCTTGAACTTGCGAGCCTTTTTATAAATCAAAGTTAGAAGTAGTCTTCCTTTGACCACTCATTAAGGTCGCGACTGGCGTGACGAAGAAATTAATGTTGCGACACCACCTTGAGTCACGACCTGGAAGAAGGAAATAGGTGGGAAGGAAAACGTTGTAATAGAGAGCGAGGTTTGACGGAAAGAAAATAAATGGAAGCAAGAGGTCGCGACATCACCATGAGGTCGCGACATAAAGTGAAACATATGAAGGCGAAAGACCGCAACAAGATTGGCCAAGGAAATCAAAGTCACAACATGAAGGTCATCATACAAGCAGAAAAGTAGTTGTAACTTCAAACTGATGTCTGACTCGGTTGGAAGGGCTAAGAAGCGTGATATTATGGCGACATGGCGAGGTTGCGCGACATCAACCTTCCGAAAGGAACAACTGCGTAAATGGAGGAGTCGCGCGACCACAAGCGATGTCGACCATTGATCAAAACGATTGCGGGACAAACTAGTTTTGCAACATAAAGAGAGTGTGGTACAAATGCCCCGAGCAATCAAGAAATCCATGTTAGGCATCGACTTGAAATTCGCGACATAGAATGATGAGCTAGGTTTTCTTTGGAGTTCCATACGACATTTAAAGTTATTTGGAAATTCTTTATGATATAAATAGATATCTTTAGAAGAGTAAGTAGTTTTTAGTCTTACTGCGGAAAAGGGAGAAAGAGGAACCGTGTATATTTTAGAGTAGATTTTTATTTATTTTTATTTTCTATTTTTTTATGGTTTGAATCTGTGACTGACAGAAACCCAGTAGAGGCTGGATTTTTAGTTCTATTATTTTTGCCAGATAATCTTTGCTTGCCTTAAAATTTGTAAATCTAGACAAATTCACAGGTCATTTCTTCTCAATTTGTGCAATTGATGGTTGTGCGTGTTCGGTGCTCCATTTCTTCTATTCCACAATCGATAATCAGGCCTTTATTTCCCTACTGCTGGAGATGATTTACATTTAGTTTCGATCCTTTCTGCTGAAATTTATGGATATTCATTTTGTTATTTAACAGCAATACGGTGTGTTTTGAATGGATAAGTTCCCCGATAATGAGTACAATACGGTTTGAGAATGTCTCTTTACTACGATATCAAAGGATGCCCTCTATTGACGAGAAACGGAATTCTGCAGAGATGGCGACATTCTTTACGGTATGTTAGACTGTTGACGAGCTTCGCTTTGAGCTCTTTGAGTTCATTTTGATAAATCCCCAGTTATCATGTTGAAGTTGGAGAGGTTTTTTATTTAACAATATAAATAATCGAGTTCACGCTAATCTAAAGGTAAGTTCCAATCCCACGTGTTGCGGCGGATTAATATAAAGGCAGGATAAACCATGCGATCTGAAGGTTGAGCTGCCAATTAAGTGGTAGAAAAGATTTGAAAATCACGAAAGGAAAACAAAGTTCTGTTTGTCAGCGAGGAAGTGGGTGTGAAGTGAAGAAGATACCTAGATCTTGTAAGAGGAATTTGAATACAGTACTTTGGTTTGATATTGTCCTTGAAGCAAGATATCTAATTGTTGAATACGGAGAAAATCCACTTTGGCCAAATCTTGGACAATAACGAATCATACATATAACAAAACAGTAGTTTTAGTCTTTGGAATTTATTGTTCATTTCTGTTTCATTCATGGTTTTTAAGTTTCTCAAAGTAAGCTGATTCAATCCATTCTTTTATATACAATTTATTTTTATTCATTTACTTTCTTTTAGTTTGGTTTGAATATATTTCATTATTCCCTTAGGATTTTTATTTTGTTGTTTAGATAAAATCTTCATTATGAGTTTTGAGTCGAAATAGTATGAAATTTTAGTAAGTTGAAGTGGATTGATCTTTGGTCGCTATCGATCTCGTGGGAATGATGCACGGACTTACATTCGATTTTACTACTTGTATGACTGTGCACTTGCGATGTCATAGGCTGAACCATATTTTTTAAATCTGGAACATTAAGATAAAATTATTTTATCACTGCAAAGTATCCCAGTAACATGCGGAGTGCAGAAGTGTGGGCTCTTGTAATTGCTGTTAATTTGAGGTTTTAGTCTATAGAAAAAAGGCAGAGCAAGTTTTTATGGAGCCAGATTCTTAGGGATTGGAAAGAAATTAGATAGATCATTCTGTGAAAAGGAAATACTAATTTGGACATTTTATAAACGAAAATAACAAAAATAAATTTTCAAGCTGTGGCTACATTAGCCACTAATCTTTAACAAGCCATGTTGAAAATATTTGTTTAGTTTGACTAATCCTATTAATTTGAGTGTGTTTTGATTTTAGGAAAACCTTTAATGCATAAACAGGGTTCTGACACAGTTAACAGACCTTTGAATTGGAAGAACACTTTCGAGCTTAAGAAAAGACAAAAGCGAGAAAAAACGTAGCTATGGCATATGAGATACGCTGACGGGCGGAGCGGTGGGCGGCAGCAGGAAGACCTCCCATTGCGACCTGATGGATGACGTTCTGAGGCACAATGACTGGGAAGAGTATTTTTACAATCAGGCTGACCTATTGTGGATGCGAATAATTTGAACTAAAGTCTGACCTTAATTACAATGGTTCCCAGCAACGCCAGTTTTGATCTCATCCACGAAGATTGTAACGAGCACACAGGAAGATTTCTTACGAATGGCGAATCTGATGAAATATTTGAATGGTGTATGAGACAGTGATAAATTGTCTCTTCCCATTTTATTTGAAGATAGCAGCCACATATGGTAGAATCATTACCACCTTATGGTTCGGTTGATACTTAGGAAGAGTTAGTAGAAAGCCTACTTGAAGCGATTCTTTCCCCATCTCTCCTTGGAGAATGAGATAATGACCTCCCGACAAAGGGAAGATGAGGCACATAGTAGCTTGGGAAGGTCGAGGAGTTCTTTGAAGAGGTGCCGATGCATGCAGAATGAGTGAAAACCCGGATGGACACTGGTGTATCATGCTTTAAATGATACATCTAAGGGCATTATCAATGCGCTGCATGTTGTGGAGCATTCCAAAAGAAAAGAGATCTTGAAGAGGCGAGAGATGCGATAGAAGACTTGGTAAAATGCAATGCTGAAAGCTCCATACGGCAGTTTTCAAAGAAACAATAGAGAAAGCGGGTCATGGAGGTAGGCAGATGTGACATCCATGGAGGCAAAGTTAGTGCCATAATATAGGATGGATAAACAAGAAGAAAGATGCCTTTAACAAGGAAATGGGAAGGCGTTGGAAAGGAACTTATAGGAAAGTCTTGATGTGCCAACGAAGAAGATTCTTATGGTCTTGAGGAGGTTAAATGCGTGGCGGCGGCCAAAAATTACCATTTCAGGCCAAATCTAATAACACCTTTTACACTGCAATCCGGCCTTGAGGAACCATGAGAATTTCCTCTATGGTGGAGGCATTACAAGGTCAGCGTGGCAACATCCTCGATAAGGATATCTGTGTAGCCACGAGTTCCCGGCGGCGACATCAAGGAGGTGAAAGCATAAATGAATATCGGGGTCGGAGGAGGGATAACCATTTCCCGGAAAGAACAAATCTTTGCGGAGTTCATAGAGAGGACAACAGGGCTATTCTGATTCCATGAAACGAAACTATCGACTTGGAAGCTTTCGATGCACGATACCCGAATGTTGGAGAAAGTGCTGGTGCCTCGTTGAAAAATCTGGGAGAGACTACAAGTGGACAAGCGGCTGAATATGCCGATGAGCAAAGGGTACATGTTCCCTAGTGACACTCGAGGAGCAAAGATTGCATGGCAATTCAGTTATATAAAGTGGGAGAGATTTGAGCATCAACGATGACATAAAGGAAAGAAACTGAAGCGGGGAAAAGGAGAAGAGCACCAGTTGAGCGGTAAGAAAGGAAGTAATGACGAGAAAAGGAAGAGTACCCAGTTATTGATGCGAAAAGCGTGGTGTGTAAAATATACGCCTATCTGGCATAGGAGTAGCGTGCGCCCCAAGTAATATAGTGTACGGCGGTATAGATATCGATCCACGGGAGACGGGAGGTGAATACAAAGATGTGATTTTTAGATATTATCTTAGTAAGCAATGTGTAGAAAATCAAATGTGTGAATTTCAACTAAACTATCCCGATCTTACTGAATTACTGTGTATTGAAGTCTAGGGCTATGTCTCCATACGTTCATTAGTTATTTCTTAAAGATGAGTTATTCAGTTTATTTATGATTTCTTAATATTAAGATGAGTCTTAATACTAAGATGCCCTCTCTCGAGGTGTATTAGCCTGTCTCGCTAGTAGAGTTAGGTATATCTGCTGTCAATTCGGTACTCAAATGCTTAAATGTTTTAACATGTTGCCACCTTCCAGGATGGGGAGATATCTCTATTCATGGAAGCTCAACCAAGAGCTTCCTCTACTTTCATATCCCTGATGTCATATATATAGAGATCTCTGATCTTTATCTGCCCATGAACATCCTAATGTTGGCCAAACATTACCATGTAATTGATCTACGAGATGTAAACGGATAATAATAAATCATAAATAACTAAATAATATAAATTAAATCGCTTTGTCCATCCCGGTAGCAGCAGAAGGAGTTCAAGCAAGACCTAGGTATGAGTCTAGAACATGGCGATCATGTGAAAACACAAGTGATATATAAAAACGCATAAGTTCCATTGTCCAAATCAAAGAAACAATACAAAATCGGGTTCTTCTTGAGATTACGTCGCTCATAGCTCACGATTTCCTTGCATTCGTGCCATTTTCCCGATGCCACGAATTACGAACCATTGGTGCTTCCGTGATGGTGCCGTCTTCGTCACGACGTCGTGGCGTTGACGTCGCGACGTTTGGGGCGTCATAGCGTAGAGGCGTCGAGCGTTCTGATTGTTGACCTTGCGTATTGGTTGACCCAGATGGCGGCGTTGGGCGTCCGCGACGTGGGGGCGTACGCTGACGTTGGAGCGTCGCGACGTTACAGCGCATTCCTATTTATCTCCATTGCTCGAATTTGGCACCCACGGTTGCTCTTTTCTATCTATGCACTTTGCATTCACCGTCGGGCATGCTCGGATATCCAATTTGAAAAAATACATATTTAACCTTCGAATAACGCTCACGAAACCTAGAAACGTGATTATGCTGTAGTGTTTGAGCACTCATCACACCACTGAGCAACTGCGTGCGCCGAAACGGAGATGGATCTAAGCGAGGACACACCCAGGCATACTGAAGCCTTTAAGGCGGTGTTGCACATGTCTTTGAGAAATAGGGAATCAATTTGGACTCTCACTTTCTTTGTTTTGCTCACAAAGTTCCTGCAGGATCATCTGAGTGTTTGACTTTCGGAGAAAACTCAGTTGAAATAGGTAGAAGTGACTAGCGCCTCAAATTCCATGATATTTCAATAACCTTTCGAAAGGATACTATGTGGCCAGATGAATGACCTCGGTGTATTGCCTGGGTTGGAGCACTTTGAGCTTGGCTGACTCACTGTTGGAAGAAGCTAACTGAAAGGATAGGCACTCTTTTTGTTCCATGTCAAATACTGCAAACTCCTAAGTACGCAAAAGGGGTGAGGCCTGGTGCCCCAGTTTTAGATGAGTGTTCTGTGGCGGGATCAGATGGTGACTCCCCACCAGTTAGTTAGGGCACCCGAGCATTAAATTCCTTGAACTACTTCCCAGGGCACTCAGCGAACTCGAGGCCCTAGGTTTTGTGTAAAATCAATATTTACGTCGTAATAGCGAATGGGTGAGGTCAGTGAAGCTCCCACATTGGTTGGCTTAGGGCGTGCGGCTTTGAAAGGCCCTTAGATGTAAGGATTAGATTGGATGATCCACTTATTCTAATTCACAAGACTCTTTTTGACTTTTTCTTCTTTTTGACTTTTTCTATTGTTTTTTTTTTTTTTTTTTTTTTTTTTTTTAGTTGGGGCTCAATGACAGTCCTCTTTTGATAGGGTGTCCCATCACTTAGATGGTTAGAATCTCCCGAGGTTTATCAAACTTTGGTAGCGTTGATCTCGGCTTTGCTATCGTACCTGAGTCGGTAGTGAGTGTAACCCGATAGGATCATCGAAATAGTTTCTTGACTACGGGATTAGTTCACTAAACCAGCCACTGTTCAGCTTCAATTCTACCCAGAACGCCAGACATTGTATGCATATAGATCTTCCATGTCGATAGCAGTGAATTCGGTCAAAAGTGATCCTCGACTTTCAACATGGCACATTCTACAACTACCTCCTACATACTGACTACTACATATAGGAATGACCTAACACACACGCAAACAAAACTAACAAATAACTCATCAAATTAAATTGAAGAAGTAAACTGAAACTAAACAGAAACACAACTAGTATGCTGAACGAAACAAAAACACTGCAAGTACTAAAAACAAAGGCATGGCTAGCAGATCTAACTAAAAACCCAAATCACACACCACAGAAAAAATACCGGTGTCCCCACTGTGATAAATGAGCAGGTTGGGGTGGGGAACTCCCTTTGGTGATCACTTGGTGAGTGGGTGGTGGCTCAGTGGTAGGCTATAGGTATTTGTCTTGGCCCAGGGCACTGCACAAGGTGCTTTCTTTTCTTTGAAAGGGAATGGTGGCTGATTGGCCGGCCTCGATCTGTGCTTATATCGGCTTATGGAGGAGCCTCCATATCCTGTGTGAGAGGACTGGGTGCTCCTGGGTCTCGATCCCGGAATTGCATCGGCTCGATGAGAAGACAGGGTCTCGGGGTGGGTGGAATTTCAGGTGGTGTCTCACTACGGAGGATCTTTGCTTAGTGGAGGTGGAGGTGGAGTGGGACGGTGACGGCATCCCGCGGGGATCGCTGAGAGTCATAGCGGGCGATGTCGTGGGCTTCGTCCTCGTCCAGGGGGCTCATGTCCTAGGAATTGTGGGCTCCTCGGGTCATTGGACCTGGTTGTCCTCTTGGCCGGTTATGGCTTTTATGGGTTAACCACGCTTCTCATTGTACGTCGAGGGGCACCCCGGCTCGTTTGCATAAGCCAAAGATGAGGAAAGGGTGCCCCAAATTCATCTTGGCGTCCCGGTTATGGAGAATAGCATCCTCCCTTTCTTGCCCCGACATCAAAGGTATCAATGTCTGTATGATGGCATAGTTGAAACGAGGGCACGGCAGAGTCACTTCACACACGTTTGTCGTGCAGATAAGGCCTTGATCTTGATGATGATGCGGATATAAATGCTCTGGAAGCCAAATGTTTGGCCTTGAAATGGGCTATGGCCCGCACTATTGATTTTCCACTCTCCCAGACCATTAGTCAAGACTGAATAACCTCGGGGTGTGAGTGGGGGTGCTCAGTGACCGTCAACGACTCGAAGGACATGCTGCAGGCGCCAGTGGCAACTGTTGATGGGCTCACTTTGATGTACGTAATACACCCGCTCGGACTTTCTTCGGGGCGTGGGAGGCGAGAGATTAGCGCGTGGTCTGGCACCACGCTCTGTGCGCTCGCCGGATGGGGTGGTTGTACGATGCCCGCCGTCGCCAGCGCGTGGTCTTGGCGAAAAATCGTTAGGGTGGTGAAAACCCTTATACGCTTTGCTGAGCGATCGGTTCTTGCGGATGGTCTTAGAGCGGGATCGTGACACTTCCTCGTTCCTGGCAGCGTGACATCGTAAGTGAAGTCGGGTCTACTCGGCGGACGACTCTTGCTTGGTAGGCAATTTACGCGCCGGACGTTGCGGTCTGAAAGTCCCAGTGGTGGCGGTGCGCAGGTGGTCTGCTTCTTCGAATAAACAACGAACACCTGGCGTGCACCCAACAAACCAAAACTACAAAGGGTACTAACTGACGAACCTTGTGACTCAAAGCCTAGAGACCTAATATGACCCTAACGTGAACCTAAGATACGGACCATTTGTAGATGTGGTGACTACTGAATGTTCTGGCTAGTGCTAGAGCAGAGTGCGGTGTGGTGTGAATGCAAGGTCTTGAGAACCAATGTGTAGTGGGAGACCCAAGTGAATGCAGGTCGGAGGGGCAATGTACGGGCCTCCGATCGGGCGTGACCCAATTAGCTACGGCAAGACGATTAGGCGTATGGTTGCTAGGGTTCGGGGAGGTAGGTGTGCAGTGAGGAAGAGCAAAATAGGCTATTGGCTTCACAGCGAAGGCATCGTGGCGGCGTTCGGGACAATGTCCTTTGGCGTGACGAGAGAGAGGGGACTAAACAAGCGTCCCAGCGGCGTTGGGTATCAGCGTCGGCGTTCGGCATATAAAGTGCGTCGCGGCGGTGATATCTCACGTCGCTGACGTTCGAGAAGTTTAAATTCGCGTCACGGCGTTGTGAACTCGCGTCGCGACGACGTTCCCGGAAGAATTAATCGGCGTGACCGTGGCGTTGCTGGAAATCCACGTCCCTCGCAGCGTTCGGAGAATAAATGCGACTAGCGTCGGCGGCGTTACGAGAAGGCTTCTAAAAAATTCCTTCGTAATACGGTTTATGAGACCCTCCTCTTTATAATCAGGACACTCTGGACTTATAATCTCTTTGCATGACTGATCTCCCTAGTACTGCGTTGCGAGTCCACGAAAAGTAAACAACCAAGAAAAAGAAACACCGATTAGGACAAAGCCAATAAACCATCGGCGAGCAAATAATAAAAATGTCGCTCCGGAAAACTGGGGTTTGCCTCCCAGCTTAACTATGTTTGCGTCGTTGGCTCGGCGGTACAATTTTCAATGTGCGATATGCTTAAAGAAAGCGGGAAATGCCTACATCCTTATAATTATACAACCCCATGGTCAAGGTGGATGAAATATTCTTTTGTTCATACCCTTATAGCTACCAAATTGTCTTCTTGCGATACGATAATAGGCTTATTCACGAAGAATTTTAGCATTATTTACCCAAAATCTGCATTGTGGTGGAGTTGAGATATGTCTTCATTTGGATCGTTATGCGGATCTTTTGCGCTGTGGCTGAATACCATGGAAAGTGATCTCAAATCTCACTTGGACTCCCAGATTTGAGCTCACCCCATACTTACATTAATTTGAAAGCACTAAAACTGGCGGAAGAGATCTGCAGTATGATGGGGCTAAAATTAGTCTTCCTCCAGTGTCCGAATGATCTGCTTTGGAAGGGCAATTTAACTTTACTACGGACATTTTGATTATTCCCGAGGATGTTGGTGCGGATATTTCTCTGGGAGTTGCAAAATTTGATTGTGGTCGATTTAGTTCCTGACTTTGGCCTTTAAACATCGAAGCGGCATCAGAAAGTTGATCTTGTCTGAAGTCTGCAGGGGCTTTTCAGATACGATTCACTATGAAAACGGTATAGCAAAGCTACGGATCTGCAAAGTTTTGGAAGCTTCTTTTGCGGGATAACCTTCCTTGCATTTATAAATTAAAGCGATGGTCCCATATTCCTCCAACTTCTTCTTACTACGCCAGATCTTTTTCATGAAATTCAGTAACTAGGCATGTTTCTACGATGCCTCCAAGGAGTATATTATTAATATAGTTTCTTGAAGATGTTGAAACTTTACCAAAATACAACTGCTCAGCACCTTTCTTCAGCCTCCCGAGATCCCCCAGAGATTGGATGCGTGAGTTCATCACATTTTGTCATTCCTCGGTTTCTTCCTACTATTGCTCATGCTGCTCCTGCTTTACAGGAGTTTGCTCATTTCATCTGGTCTTTGGGATGCTTTGGTCTTGCTCCTTAATTTTCAATTCTCTACCGCTAGTTTCTGTCAGAGGTTTCAACTCTTTCACTCCTTGATGATAGCCCTTTATGATACTCTTCCTTCTCCTCTAGGGTTACCTCTGGGTGGTAGTGAACCTGTGCCTTTATTTATCCATGGAGGCGGCCATTTTGACCATGTACCTCCAATTTCTCAAGCGCCGCGGTTGTTCCAATTGGGTAGCATGTTGCTACATGTTGCCTTCGTCTCATTCATAAAGCGATGTGAGTCGACTTGTTTGGGCAAGGGCTTCATTCTAAATCCACCTTCTTCTCGGTGGTTCACTAACTTCGGTTGATGGCATGTTGATGCGATTTATTCCTCACGTTCCATACTACAGATTGTTAATTGCTCCGATTAGATTGTGCATACGCGGCCTTGATGTTGGTCGATAATTATTCCCCATCATCGTTGCTGTAGTGGTCGATTGAACCTTGACACATCTTGGGCACGCTCCTACGGTTGGTTTCTTGGTACGGCATTACGTTCTTTGTGCTGTCCTCCACTAATTCACGACTCCGTGGGTTGGTGCGTATGGCATTTGTTGTACCTTCTTTGTCTAGTCAAGCGCAGTTGTTGTGCAACATGATTAACGATTGTTAAGAACCTCGTGCTCAGGTGCCTATGGCTTTTCTTTAGTGTAGATCTTTACTCTGGGCCGATTTGTATTGGTTGCGGCATCTTCCAGAATTTCATAGGCGGCTTGATTAAGTGGTTTTCTTCGTGCAATTAACTCCTCAGCTAGGCATCAATCCTTTGTTCTAGTCGCATTCCTCGGACCATTATAAAAGTGTAGACACACATCCATGGTTGTAGGTGGTGCTATTTCTCAACAAGGACGTGGAGATCTGTCAGCTGCTAAGTTCTCCTCTGGTGTCCCAAACGTATTGATCTTTTCTGCGGTTGATGCGCGATTTTGAAGGTGGGAAGAACTTTGTCGAAGAATTTACGCACTCATCGTTCCAAGTAATCGGTCGGTGTGGCTGACATTGTGATAGCGGCTCTATCACCTAGGGAGAGTGGGAATAATCTCAACCCGGTGCTTCTTGATGGCATTATACGCTGATGTATACAGGCTTCAAGGAAAGTTGGTCAAACGCATATTCGGGTTCTCATGGGGTAGTCATGAAGCAGATGTGTAGGCATGCGCATATTTGCGACCCCGATTAAAAGTTGTTTGCTTGAATGGGTGGTAGATGCGATGGCTATTCTGAGCATTGTAGTGATGCAAATTCCTCTAAATAACATGAATGGATCGTAATACAGTTTGTATAAATGGCACGAATTAGTGGTCCTTCATTATTCCCATTTGTCCTACTCTCTGTGGTTGGATTGCCTTCGATGCCAGATGCGCTCTTCGGTGTTTCCATGATCGCTAGATTTCCCTAATCTGTTCGACCTCTTTGTTCTTTCATGTGTCATTGTAATGTTCTTTCTGGCTCGAGGTCGAACGGATATTGTAGTCGACTAATTCTTCGTTTATTTGCATGCCTTACTGAAATCTAAGCGCAATCTACACACGAACCAACAATACCAAATTACGGCAGCGGCAAGCAAATGAGGCAAAAATTTGATAATATCTAATTTAGCTTTATTCTCTCTATATCAATCTAAACTGTCCTGACGCGGCTAACTTGATGGCGCGTGGTGTGTAAAATATCTCGCCTATCTTGCGCAAATTGCACGCGTCTGCCCCCAGTAATATAATTGTACCAGCAGTGCGAGATGTCGATCACGGGGGACGGAGGTGAATACAAAAGATGTGATTTTTAGATATTATCTATTAAAGCGTATATTGTGAAATCAAATGTGTAATTTATTCTGAAGCTATCGATCTTGAATTCTTGTGTATTGAAGTCTGGGGCTATGTCTCCGCACGTTCGTGGATTCTTTCTTAAAGATGAGATTGTGATTTATTTATGATTTCTTAATGACTAGGTGATCTTGTCTCTGAGATACCCTCCTGAGGTGTATTACTTTGTCTCGCTAGTAGAGTTGGGTTTATCTATCCCATTCATTTTCCCAGAAATGCTTAAATGTTTTAACCTTGTGCCACCTTGGGATCGGGAATATCTCTATTCAGCGACTCAGCAAGGTACGCTCTGCCTCACATATCCTAGGTATCCTCATCTCTCCCAAGATCTTGGATCTACAGCATGAACATCCTAATGTTGGCGAAACATTACACGTATATAATTGATCTACGGATGTAAGCAGGATAATAACAAATCATAAATAACTAAATAATATAGAATTAATCTTTAATCCATCCAGCGACGAGGTTCATGCAAGACCTATGAAGTATAGATCTAGAACATAGCGATCACTTGAAAACACAAGTATGCTTGATATATAAAACGCATAAGTTCCATTGTCCCGAATCAAAGAAACAATCTAATCAGGGTTATTCTTCTAGATTACAGCTCCTCCTGCTCACGATTTCCTTGCTTACTGACTCGTACCATTTCCGATGCTACGAATTACGAACCATTGGTGCTTTTCGTGATGAGGTTACCGTCTGCGTGCTGGCGTCTAACGGCGTTGCAGCGTCGCTGACGTTGAGACGTCGCGCGCATGGCGTAGAGGCGTCGAAGGCGTTTCTGGTTGTTGATACGTATTGGTTGACCCGGCGTCGGCGTTGGGCACGTCCACGACATAGGAAGACGTCGCGACTTCAAAATTTCATGGCGTGGGGACGTCGCGGCGTTGAACGTCATGACGTTTACAACCACTTTCCTGCATTTGCTCTCCCATTGCTCCCAATTTGCTTCCCACAGTTTGCTCTTACTGCATCTCATGCACTTTTTGCATTGACCAGTGATTTTTGGATATCAAGGCTGGAAAAATACATATTTAACCTTCCCAAATCTGCGCTAAAACTATGAAAGGCGGTGTGTATGAGTGTTTCAGGCACTCATCATATACCTTCGTGCCATTTCGAGAGACTTTTTGGAAGTGAGAGAAAATAGTTTCTAAATTCTTGGACATTTTCAGAAAATGAGAAATAAATATCCATTCTTTGAGGTAATTGGCCAAATGCCTCTTTATCTGAATTTCTGAAGGAGATACTGAATAAGAAAGAAGAATTAACTGAGAAGAAGATAGTAGAGATTTGACTGCTATACGATTGCTGCATTATCAATAGCTCCTGACAAGATGAAGAACCACAGCGGTTTCTGCATTCCTGTCCACACTTAAAGAAATATGAAGATTGAGAAGCTTTATGTGATTAAGCTGGTATAAATTTGATCTCTATCGGTTGTGCTTGAACTTTCTTGTGGGGGAACTTACACCCCAACAAATTACATTGCGAATGTTTGATAGATTAATAACAGCAGGAAAGGAATTCTTGAAGATGTGCCTGTCAAGGTTGGGAGATTCATCTTCTAGTGGATTTTGTTATCATGCGCGGATGGAGGAAGATGCAGAGTTCCTTTGTTCTTTGGGAAGAAGACCTTTCTTAGCAACTAGAGCTACCTTGATAGATGTACGAAAAATTGAAAGCCCGACCTCGGGTTGGAAATGAAGCGTGCATTTTAATGACAACCGGTGGAACATCCTACGATGTAGTGCACGGAACGGAGTTGTATGGCTGAAACAATAGCCTTCTCAATGTTGAATTGAATTACGATTGTAATATCAACTAACCTCTATCAATGAAATTAGAGATGAATTTTTAGTATCTTGAGAGTCTTTGTTGAAATCTTGCGCTGAGCTGTTTAACAAGAGCATTCGACTATAAATGAAAGCGGTCAAGATGAAGTATGCGGCGAGAAGCAACCAAACTCATGACGAGGAAACTAGTGCGAAGGGTTAACATTGGAAAGAATTGCCCCGATCATTTAAATGATATGAGTTTTTAGAGACAGAAGAGAAATCGGTTATCATATCAATTTGCATTGTGAAGGTGAAGAGACATAGTGCGGTAATTATGAAAATACAAGGAAGCAATTGCTTGGTCAATTGAGGATCTGAAGAAGGTATCGACCCACTCCATTTGCATGCACTAAATATTGCTGGATGATAATGCAAAAAAACTACCAGGCATCGAGGGTGAGACGAAGACCCGGTGATGAAAGAAGTTCTGAAATATGGTTAATAGGTTTTATATGCTATATCGAATGGTTCTTGGGTAAGCGGTCATGTGGTTCCACGAAGGTGGATTCTTGGCGTGATCGATGAAAAGAATGAACGATTCCTACGGGCGCTGATGATAGGATGGGTGTGTGGTGACTGAAAATTGAATCTGCAACCAGAGATGAAACTTACTACCTTTCATTTGTCGGATCTTTGGATGAGTTGTGAGGACACCTCATTTTGTTTTTCTTTATGGATACTCTTGGATATAACCAAATTGCTATTGCACCTAGTGGAAGATGAGGAGAAGAGCCACTTTACATGCCATTTGGTACTTTGCTTTGGGGGAGAGAATGCCATTAGTTTATGTAATAATGCTCATAGTGCCTTCTAAGATGCATGATGTCTGTATTTTTACATTCTGCTCGGAAAAGTTATGGAAGTCTTCATGGATGATTTTAGGTGTATGGATCCGGTTTTGAGCGATTAATATAACTGAGGCAGGTGCACTTAAAATTTAAAGACAGAATCTGGCGTGCGATTGGGAGCCTTCCTTTATAGTTCTGAAGGAATTTGTCTTTAGACACACTGATTTGCTGAAAAGACTTACCGGTGAGACCGAGGCAAAAGTTTCAATTCAAAGAAATCTATGTGCCTTTTCGATTAAGAATTCAGAGTTTCTTGAGACACTCCTAGTTTTATAAGAAAGATTTGTCGGGAGTTTTATCAAAGATTTAACTGGACCGCTATCATAGTTCATGTTTTGGAAAGATGCTAAGTTCTATTTTTGATAGATCTTAACCATGTGCGTTTACAGGAAGGGCCCGCGATCGGGGTTCTGGTTGAGCTCCGTCGCTCGTGAGCCCGGTTGGGCGGGGTTTGCGAGTATTGATGATTGGCGACGTTTTTCAATAGATTGTGTTGAACTAAAAGAAGGAAAGTGTTCGAAGACCATCTCTTGCCTGTAATGGGCATTTTGTTGGAAGCGAAGTGTGCTGAAAAGAATCGACAATAAATGTTTGCCTGTCTTCAACATGAAGAATTTAGACCATATATTTTGGGTTATACAGTTGCTCTGCGATATGCGCAATGATCTTTATACAATATACAAGAAAAATAAGCCTGGTGATCGGGGTGGGTGCTGTTGTTCATGAAATTTGGGTTTGAAATAAGAGTAATGAGGTTGTGACAGTGTAATGCGCGATCCTTGCTCCAAAAGTAGAAAGAAACCCACTTCTGCACAGAGGAGGAGTGGCGAGAAAATTTTCCCAGGATAAGCGATTAAACTAGTTCTTGTGGTCGATCGCGTGGTATCTTTAGTAATTCTTCCCGAACTTCTTAACATGGAATTCTTCTTTTATGGTGTCTGTGAGAAAAAGCTGGGGTGACATGGGTACTGTCTGAATGACCCATTGTTGTTTAAAGGAACAGATCTGATTATGAGATGTATCTTTCACACTATACAGGTGAGCTAAATAAGATTTTGCAAGGAATACCTTCACATCTATATGGAGGACATTCTTGCAGAAGGAGATAAAGCAGAATGCCCCAGGAGTGTACGGTGTGAGGTTCTTGGCCCTCTTTGTGCCCAAGGACTGTTTTGAATGGGTGAAGTTATGTGATCAATGCCAAAGAAGAATGAAATATCATTAAATGCTGTGAGATGCCATGCAATTATCTTAGTGGTGTAGTTGTTTGATGTATGGGAATGGATTTGCCTAGGGCCCTTTTCCAGTTTCTGTTTGGAGTGTGGCCTTGCATGCTCCCTAATTTGGTTATGTCATCAAAATGGGTTGAGGCAGCAGCTTGGCTGAAATGATGCCAATGTTCAATGGGATTTTTACAAGAAATATTCTCGGCTGATTTTGGACACTATAAGCGCGGAGTTCATTGATGGAGGGGCCATTTGCCAATAAGGTGTTGTGACTCTGCAGCGGATGTAGTGCTCAGCGACATATTATGGTGACGGCGTATTCGCCAGCAGTGGGCCGCATTGCGATTTCCAATAAGGAGAGATAAAGGGTGCATGGTGTGGTTCAATGAGATTGTCGTTGGAAGCGATGACGATGCACTACGCGCGACGCTCTTCAGAAATTTGCCTTCTGGCGCCCGTGGAATGTCCCCAGCTGGCTTGTCTTTGGAAAACCTTGTCACCTACCTCTTGACTAGAATAGCTATGGGCCATCGAAGCATTTTGATTTTAAATTTGCTGAGAGAAAGATAAGCTATAGGTTAAATGAATTGAAAGGATTAGAGTGAGCCATATAGTGGTAGTGAGAATCTCTGCCGGATAAACAAAAAATGACACCGTCGGTAATTTTGCGAGAATGGAAGAGATCAGGTCTTGTTATTCAGTAGGATAGGACTCTTTCGAGAAGCCCCAAGTCGATGGAGTTGACCATTTGATGTGTTATAAACACAGTTTGGAAGGCCTTTGGCATGGGCGACAGATGGTGGGTTCAGTTTGACGATAGAAGATTAAAGCACTACAACGGGAGAAAACCATGGAAAAGGTGACTTACTTTAGTTTTGAACAAAGTGAAGAAAGAACATTGTGATGGAAGATCCAACTAGACTAAGTTGACGACTTTGTGGAAATAGATCTACACAAGTTCGTTTTTATTTTTCCCATTACGGTTTAAGGTTGTATTGTTTAAATTTCTAATAGCTTGTTATTGATTTTATTCATTGTTATGAAATGATTGAAGAAGAAGTAAATATCTCTCATATATTTTTTTAATTGCTTTTACAGGACAATGAAGATTGCCCAAAAGGAAGCATTGTCAAACATCGTCGGCCTGCAGGGCTAAAGGACCGCGTTATGTTCTTTTTCAGTTTGATTTTAAAATTTGTCTAAGTGCTGGCTTGCTGATTGAAAAGTTTGAGGAGATTTTTAGCATCTTGTTCTGGTGCCTTAAATTTTGAATGTGGTGCATAGTGGAAGGTTGCTTCACATGAATTTTGCATGATAGAAGATGAATTGAGTTGTAGTTGTTTTGATTGGAATTGAATAAATTGAAATTTACAGTGAGGTGAGTGTTATTGTTTGTTAGCAACATTAATCCAAAATTGCAACCAAGAATGCTTTGAAGTTCTTGAGAAGAATAAAAAGATGGAAAAGAAAGTCAAAATAATGAATCGAGGTCACGATCAATTAAAGAAGGAACGAACATTTATGTTGCAACATCAAATTCCCGTCAGACCATACTTCGTGTCACAACCAAAATTTTGAAGTTGCGACCAAAATAGTCCAAAAGTCAATAAAAGTAGATTTTAAAACCTCTCATTTTAGGCGTCCCAGCAGTTAAAATTTAAATTCACTAAAAATCATTAATTTAGAGGCTCAAAACTTAATGTCGCGACTCCCACATCGCTGTCATGACATTTGACCCAAATGGGCTTATTCCACTCTTCAAATTCCATTAGGCCACCACCCAAACCTTCGCCCGCATCATTCATCCGTAATCTTTAGAAATAAATAGTTATTAATGCGTAAATAGAAATCAATAATGTCTTGATTGAATTAGTTTAGTATGCTCGCCATGAGATTAACCGTGAGGGAATTTAATAACTTCAAGAAAAACGAATAATACTTCCACCAAATTCCCAAACCAATTTGAATTATCAAAAGAGCAAGAATTCGAGAAACCTCATTCAATTCATTCATCGAAAATTTAAAGAAAGAATATATGGCCTTGTAGTTCCCAAGAGACTCAAATCACTATAGAAGGATGGGATAACAAAGGAAAAACAACAAAGAGAATGAAGAGAAGAGAGAATGAGAGAAAAGAAGACCTCTAAGGCTGTGAACACAGAGTTTATGGAATGAATGGAGTCGGAAAACAAACCAATTCCATTCTTTATTCCATAAACGCCGTGGTAATTGTTGCCATCAAGATGCTATACAACTTATTGCACTATTACCAAAGTATCATTGTCAACTCTAAAGAATAATGGCAACAACTCGTATTTTGTGTTCTATAACTATTGTATTCATTAAGAGCATTTTTATTAAGAGTAAATCATTGTGTTCTGGTTGTTTTGATCCATCATACTGCAAGTGCACATGTCTAACAAGTAGTAAATTGGATTTAAGTCCAGATATCGATCCCACAGAGATCTCAAGAATTTTCAATCAACTACCCCAACTACTCAAGCTCTATACTATTTCGACTATAATAGACAAATTGAATAAGCTGTAAAGCCTTGAAATAGTGAAAACCAAAAAAATAATATGAATGAATAACAAATGAATGACTACTGAAATAATGAAATGACAAATTTAGATTGAACAGTTATCTATAAAGAGAACATTGGAAATAAAGCTATTGTGAAGAATCAATTCCTACAAATTGTATGATAATTTTTAGCTTCTTTAACCATATTTTAAAACTAGTCCATGAATATGATATAAACTGATCTCTCCAAACCACACCGCTCATCATCTCACCTTCACCGTTTCTCTCGAATACAAAGTGGGCTTGATAACCCACTTTTGATCCGGGGTAGCCTTGTTCTCGGGGTATTTTTCTTTCTCTACTCTATACTCATAACATGGACTCAGAACTCCAGTTTTGTATAGTCATTGCATGGGTTTACACTTTATATCAATTCCTCTTCCTCAAAATTAGAATGCCATTCTTTCCTTGATTAGATCGTTGCTAACACGGGATTGAATTCACAATTCGAATTGAGGCGAACTCTCTGCATGCTTAAATTGATAACTCACTCAACTCATTCTCGGTTTCAAGTGAGAAGAGGATGTATCGATTTAATTACACATAGCACATTAGATCATCAATATCAGGTTCTCATACCCTCTAGAAATTGTTCATCACTCTCATGAATGCCTTCTCTGTGTCACTCAGAGGGCCTCTTGGAAATCAGAGCTTTGAACAACCCCGTTATGGGTATAGGAGATTGACATTGGGATCAATTCCAGGAAATACGCAAAACCAAAGAAGTCGACGATAAACCGAAGTTCAAGAATAATGAATAATTACAGAAAGATAATTATGACAATAGCAATCCAATGGAGCTGGGTTTCTAAATCACTGGATTGCACCATACATTGGCTTACTGATCAAGAAAACCACTGTAAATTGGAAACTGGTAGTTCGAAATCCAAAATTTGTCTGGAGTTCAAACAACCAGACAGTAATTTGAAGAAATATAAATTTGCATTCAGCTACAACCTTTACAGCTAACGTTCAAATCCAAATTAAAAAAGAATATACAAACTAATCTAAAGAAATTAAAAGAAAAGAAAAGAAAATTAAAATACGTGGAGCCTCAAAGAACTCGCATCTCTCTTTAAGACACCAAGAGTCGCGCTCCTTCGCAGAGCGCCTACATATTTATGGTTTCAAGTCAGCCCTAATTTCGATGTACCTCTGACTTTAGTTAATCGCCCCACCGCTGTTGATGTCGCGACATCAATTCATTGTCGCTGACTTTTCGTTGTCTCGCCTTTGTCGCAGTAAGCCCTTGCTTGATCACGCATACGTTCGTGAACCGATGTCACGGCTGCCTACTTCCTTTGCCGCGACCTCTTTCTAGATCTCACATCGCGATCGCTATCGACGCCGCTACCTCAATTCTTTGTATTTGATGTCGTGACATCACAATGTTGTCGCGACCTTCCGTCTTTTTTGGCAAATGATGTCGCGATCTCCTTATGATGTCGAGACTGCTCTCTTGCTTCGCGGTCGCGACGCTTATCGACGCCGACCTCAAGTTCAGACCATGTCGCTGACAACCAGGTGCTGTCGCGAATTCTTTATTTTCTACAATCGTTGTCGACCACGAGTGATGTCGCGATCTCCTTTCTGTGTAGTTGATGTCGCGACAGCTTGATCTTTTCGCGACCTCCTTTTTAGTGCAACTGATGTTGCCACCTTAGTTTCCTTGCAAACTTGTGTCGTGACTGCTTCTGATTTAATGCTGATGTTGCGAATGCATCCAGATGTCGCGACATAAATGTTCAGTAAATTATTTCTCTTCGTAGCTTAATTTCTTTATGTAGCGAATTCTCATTATCCACTGCATCGGGCTGACTATGTCGTGCTGACCTTAATGATGTCGCGACATCATGTCTTCTTTCATCAATTCCTCGGTTGCTCGACTGAGTTCCTTTCACGCCTACCGCTTTTTGTCTTTTGATTACGCTTCATTTGCGAATGGAGCTTCAGAAGCTGCAACCTTAATATGTATTTTATCATGAAAGTCACACATCAAATATTTTAACTTTGCCTCTCCCGTCGCAACTTCCTTCGCCTAATTAGACCAAGATCGTCACCATATTTGTTCCTTTATCGCAATTTCTACTTCTTTTGAATTCCCTGCTGCACAGCAGTTTGGTGAAGTATTCCATATTTCTGCATATAAATCAGTCTTTTTATATAAAAATCAATCAGAAAAATGGACTGAAAATAGATGACTTTTAAGCTCATCAAACTCCCCCAAACTTAAAATTTTGCTTCGTCTCCTGCTAAAGAAAAGAAAGATTTGTTCGTCCTCAAACAAAAGGACATTTTTATGTTTTGTTCTCAAGTAGCTTTTCTCATTCCCCTCTTCGTCTCCGAATTAAGAAATATCACTATTATTTCAAATTTCGCTATGCAAGAACAGAGCATAGTATACTTCACTACAAAACAATTTCTTGATAAACTAATGTGTATGCAAACTGCTTATTTAACAAGTCTTGTTCTCGTGTGTGTGTGTGTCTTTCAATCCTTGCAACTTCATGTTGAATTCTAGTTAATCTTCCGAGTTTTCGTGAGATCGCTTATCAAAGTCCTATATGCTTGTTTTTCTTATTGATTCCACTAATGTAGGTAAATCTAACCTTCGTAATCAATAAGGTCTTTCAAGCTGTAATGTCAATGTATTTATAGATAAATGGGAATTTAAGTTGTAAATTACCCAAGCCATCTTGTCTCTACATTGTTTCCTTAAACTTATTTCTTTTCTTATTTTTTAATTCTTTTATGGAATTTCTACTTCCATATTTACTTTATTTCAAAGGCATTCCTTGTTCTTCAAATTTTAATATTTTTCTCTCGAGATTTGTTAGTGCAATGTTTTGTCTTCTTAGGGCTATTACTTTAGAGAACTTTGGGCTAAATCTCTATACTGGGCTTGGTATTAGGTACTAGGTGTTTAAACACACCTACGAGCTTAATTATTCAAGTGTAAGCCACAAGACAAAAACCTACCCAGTCCTCGCCAAATTTCCTTTTCAGACTTCGTTTTTTTCACTGATTTATTTGGTCATGCCTCAGATAATATCCCAAACCTGTTTTCCTTGGCACAAACCCTTCCAACCAGAACCACTTTGCTCACACGTTGGTCATACAATGATCTCCAATAAATCTGTCGTCATCATACAAACATGCCTTAACAAACAAACCAAGAATTATAATATAATGGTACATATTTATATGTATAATGGTCCCAAACTCCAATATTTAAGCTCCTATCATTTGCTGGTTTGCTTCAATTCCATGATTTCGCTAATCAATAATCAAACAAGTTATAGGATCAGGACTCTAAATCCTAAATTTCCATAAGATATTCCTAATTTATGTCAAAAAGTTTCATCAGCTTTGCTGACCAATGTGTATTATTTATTCAAGACTTGTACTTATTCACTGTCTACTTACATTATTTTAAACAAGTATTTTGTTCTATCAGTAAGAACTAATTTCCCAATTTTTGCAATTAAACTGAATTTAAGCAGAACAGTAAACACTCCTAATTCCCAGCTTTATTCATGCCTGACATGTAAAATTATGTTCTTTGGAGAAAGAACATAATTATTTATTTAATTCCTAAATGTAAAACAAAATGACACGTAAAGGCAATCTGTGCTCCAATGAACAACCAATTTATCACCAACATAATTTTATTCAAGGATCGATTATTTCAAATCAGACATTATGCTTTTCTTACAAATAAACTGTAACTAAGTTCGAGAAACCCTTATTTCTTGATCTAAATTCTATATTTTCTCAAGGTTATGCTTCGCTTCAAATTTTGGCTCACTGCACTTTCGAGCTCCTCCAAGAGTGGATTCGCAAGCACAAGGTCGTGCAACAAATTGGAGCCTTTCCTTTTCTTTGAGCTCGCTGATGGGTTCTAATTGAATTCCTTCTTCCAATTTCCTTCCGTCACCCACTCTTAATTACACATCGTTTTTTGTTGAATAAGGAATCGAATAGGTTTGTTTTCCACTCCATTCATTCCATAAACTCAAGGTTCATAACCTTGAAGCTCTTCTTTCTCTTCTTTTTCTCCATCTTCCTCATTTTCCTTATCTTTTATCTTTCCTTGTCTTCCCGCCCTTTATAGTGATTTAGCCTCCTAGAAGAACAAGGTTATTTATTCTATTTTTAAGTTTTCAATATATACATTGAATGAGACTACTCAGATTCTTGCCCCCTCGAGGTTTACGATGGAAATTTTTAGAATGAAGTGATGAATATTGAAGGATTTTCCTAAATCCCCTCTGATTATTCTCCTCGAAAATGACCATTATAAACCAATCGGTTTATTCAATGAATTGAATTATGTTTATGCATTAATTATTATCTAATTCCCATATGTGAATAAGTGTTACCCAAACAGAAAGGTTTAATAAATTTTTGTGTCATTAATAAATTTAGTGGCTAAAATTCAAAGTTTCCAAATTTGGCAACCCTTCTCATGTCACGACCTATGATTGTTTGTCGCGACATACTTAAACTGTGGGAGGACAAGTTATCCTCCGGCTGCGACATCAGGCTTTTTAAGTTGTCGCGACATCACCACCTCTGCTGACTTACCTTGTCGCGACCCGCATGTTCCTGTCACACCCCATTTCGTCCTTCAATACTGACGGAGTCACGACATCAACTTTTGTTGCGACTTCCGGGCCGCTCAACATCGCTTTTGTCGCGACCTAGTCCGCACTGCCTCAAATCTAACGAATGCACAACTTTTCGCTATTTATTAATTCGCATATTCTCAACATTCAATTAAATCATTCACAAACAGAAATTCAAGCATGTATTCTATTCAATTTTCACATAATTTCTTCACAGTGCTAACGCCCCTTCCCGCTGCCTCTTCTCGCAAGTTTCGGAGTTGTAATCGAGTTTGTTCTCTTACCTGTTCATTTCGCATAAGCACTCGCAACATTTCCGTAAAGGATTTAATTAAACAAAAATAATTTCCTCAGGTACTAACTAATCATTATAAGAACTAATCAAAACAAACTCAAAGTGACCAAAAAATTAAAGTCGAAAAATCCGAAACTAAAGTCTCTATGGTTGCCTCCCATCACCGCCGCTTTGAGTCCTTAGTCGACTCACTGCTTTCTTTGATTCTTTCTCTCTCTCAATGAACCAGTTGTAGCTCTTCCTTTCTTTCCTCCCTGCTTTAATAGTGCTTCAGTCTTTGTCCATTTACTTTAAATTCTTCCCTAGCATCAGTCTTCAATGTTACTGTTCCAAATGTAGTGCTTGACATCACTGTATATGGTCCACTCCACTTTGATTTCACTTTCCCGAAACAATCTTAACTTAGTTAATAAGAACTCATCCCCCCTCTCCCAACTCTTTCCTGTAATCCTTGATCATGTCATTTTGTCTTATCTTTTGTATATCCTAGCATTATCATAGGCTTCATTTCTCGCCTAGCTTCATTCAGTTGAAGCAATCTCTCTTCCTTTGCCATTTTGAAGTCGAAATTCAGTTTCTTGATGGCCCACATAGCTTTGTATTCAAATTCAAGAGGGAGGTGACATGGCTTGCCAAAAACCAATATGTATGGAGACATCCCAATGGGAGTTTTGAATGCACCCCCAGAGGGCCCAAAGTGCATCGTAGTGCTCAGGAAGACCAATCTTTCCTGCTTGAACTTACAGTCTTTTCCAGGATCCTTTTAATCTCCCTGTTGGAATTTTCTGGTTGCCCATTAGTCTGGGGATGATAAGCTAGGCTCATTATATGTTTGATCCCATACTTGCTCATTAGCTTTGCGAAGATTTTTAAGTTGCAAAGTGCTCTATCAACATGATACCCCGGTGTTCCAAATCTCGCTTCAATATGTTCTTTTGCAAGAAACTCAAATCAGACATTAACATCATTCCTTGGGCAAGCTATTGCTTCCACCCATTTAGAAACATAATCCATCACAGCGTGATACGTGTTTCCAAATGATTGTGGAAAGGGTCCCATAAAATCTATCCCCCGTACATCAAAAATCTGCACCACCAATATGCCTCGTAGGGGCATTTCATTTATGCTGCTGATATTTCAAATCTTTTGGCATCTATCACATAATTTGACCCATTCAAGATGTACTCCTTGAAAACAAATAAAACTCGACGGAGTATCTTATGAGCTGTTCTTTCCAAAACTGCCCCCCATATGGTGATGCATGGCATTCATTCATAATTCGCTTTGTTCACCCTTCCGCACACATCTTCTAATAATCATATCAGCACCCTCTTAATAATAGTGGGTCATCCCGTATATAATAATTCATTCTGCCACCCCGATCTTTCTTCGTTTGTGGTCAATCTGTATGAACTACTCCACAAGCTAAGTAATTCACAATATCAGCATACTATGGCATTTGAATGACAATTGAAATAGTTGCTCATCCGGGAAGTTCCCTTTAGTCTTATCTCCTCCCTCTTCGCCCCGATTTCTTCTATTATGGACAAGTGATCGGGCCATCACATTGTCACACCCTTTATCTCTAATTTCCGCATCAAACTCTTGCAAAGAGTAAGCACCCACCTTATCGCCTCGCTTAGCCTCTTTTTTGACATCGATATTTGATGGTCAGATGGTCTCGTGTGAACTATAACATGGGATCCCAGAATGTATTGCCTGAATTTCTCACAAGCAAACACTAAGGCTAACATCTCTTTTCGCTTGTGGAATAGTTTCTGTAAGCCATTGAAGGTTCGCTAGCGTAGTATATGGCTCAATATTTTCTCTTTCTTTGCCCCAATACAGCCCCATTACGAACACCGCATCACATTATCAATTTGATCCCATTCTCCGTGCAACATGATAGGTGTCAACCAATATGATCTTGATTTCTTCAAAGGCAGCCTTGCAGGAATCATCAAAATTAAACTCGTGTCTTCTCCCAGAATTCAAGATAGTATCTGGCTACTTCAGAAGCTTTTGATGAATCTCCTATAAAATCCAAAGACGCCCAAGAAACTCTTTTATCCCTTTTTTATCGTTGTGGAGGTGCTAGAGTTTTGATTATGGAAATCTTGATCGTCCACTTCACCAGAGCATAAATTTTATGACCAAGAACAATACCTTCTGTTACCATGAAATGGCATTTTTCCCAATTTAGTGCTAGCTGCTTGTCCTTGCATCTTGAAGTAATTGCTCTGTGCTGTTCGCATTGTTCAAAAATCGACCCATAGACTGAAATCATCCATAAAATTTCCATGACTTCCTCAACCAAATCTGAGAACATCGACATCATACACCTCTGGAAAGTAGCAGGAGCATTGCATAGCCCAAATGGCATCCTTCTGAAGGCAAAGGTACCATAAGGGCATGTGAATGTGGTCTTTTCTTGGTCCTCCGGTGCAATTGCAATCTGGTTGTAGCCTGAATACTCGTCCAAGAAACAAAAATGAGGGTGTCTTGCTAGTCGGTCCAACATCTTATCAATGAAGGGCAAAGGGAAATTATCTTTCCTGGTTGCTGTGTTCAGCTTTCTGTAATCAATGCATACTCTCCATCATGTCACTGTTCTTGTTGGAATTAATTAATTTCTTTCACAGTGGATTACAAGAATCCAATCTCTTCTTTGGAACCACATGGATCAAGCAACCTATGACTATCTCAAATTGTACTAGATAAAACTAGCATTTAACCATTCGAGCACCTCCTTCCTAACTACTTCTTTCATTATCGGATTCGATTTCCTTGATGTTCAACAAATGGCCTTGCATTTTCTTCTCTAGAAGTATTTTGTATGCATATTGATGGACTGATAATTTTAACTCTTCAATAGACCTCAAGCTATAGACTCCTTATGATTCCTTAAAATTTCCAAAGAACCTCTGCTCCTCAAGATCACTAAGTCTAGCGTAAATTATTACCGGGCTTACTTTTCGCCGCCCTGTGTAAGCATATTTTAAATGACTTGGCAACTTCTTAAACAGCCCCTTCTTCACTGGTTTCTCGATGAAATCTTTTCTTCATTTTGGCCTCTTTTTATCTCATTTTGTTCAAGACTCATCACTGTCTCAGTACATTGTAAACTGATGTGCGGAAAATCTGAATCAAAATCTTCTGTGACACCGTGAATTCATCTCTTTTCATTGATTGAAAATTGCATTACAATCATAGTAAAACTCAGAGTCATGGACATATACATCTTCTATTGACTTGATATCTTCCCTTTCTATGTCTAAATTTTCAAACTCTAATTAAATTGAAATCAAGCTTGTCTTTTCTCCAACTCCAGGGTGAGAATTCCTTCGTATATCGACAGAGCGCTCCAATTGCAAGGAATGGCCTTTCCCAAAGAATGTGAGGAACTTGTGAATCTTCCTCCATATCCAAAGATAATGAAGTCTACTGAAAAATAAATTTTCCCACCTTTACCAAGACATCTTCTATGATTCCTCTGTGTTTTGCCATGGTTCTATCTCGCCATTTGAGATTAACAAGAGCTGAGTAAGCTCCCAAACTTAACTTTTGGCAAATGTATCAGGGCATTAAATTGATATCGCACTGAGTCACGAGAGCTTTCAAACTCAAACTCTCCAATGGTGCGTGGAACGTGTGAAACCCCCGATCCTTCATCTCTTTCCGGTGCTTCTCTTGATCACAAAGATCAGAAGTCAAGTAGCCAAAGTTCACAATTCCTTTCAAGAATCTTCCTTTCGGCCAAGATGCCTTTCAAAATTTTGCACAAGTAGATTCGAGTCACTAATTACGTGAAAGGCATATCATCTCCAGCTTGAAAGGTTTTCAAAAACTTAAACTCGTTTCCTTCTATCTTTGATTGCAAATTCTCTGTGAAAATGGTACGCAGCATCATATGGGTTTTCTTCTTGCTTCATTCTTCTCCTCACAGCTGTTCCTTCTTTCTTTCCTTCTCCAAAGGTTTCAAAGATTGTCCGAAAGCCTCTCTCCCTTGTTGCTTTCATCTCTTTTCGTTTCTCCAAGTCTTTCCCACTTTTTAGCCGCACGTACCCATACAAATCTTTTAGGATTCTTCTCAGGTCACCGGGAAAGGCATCTTTCATCCGGTTTACAGTGGTTGGGCTAGTTGCTCGCTTGTGTCTCCAGGTTCCCGAGGAGGCATTTGTGGTCTTCAAAATTTGAGAATTGGTATGTTTGAGGCTTCCAATTCTAAAGAAACTTTTTTGTTCATGGAGGTTTAACAATTTCTTGTTGTCCCCCATGAATCGCAAAGATTCGACTTTCAAATGGTCGAGCCTCCTCCCACTCCGATACTGCTTCATTTTCACCTCTTGTCAGCCGCTGCAGAACCTTGGTGGTTGCTGATATCCCTGTTGAGGATGCTGTCCATGCTGGGCCTTGTGAAGTCCCCCACCATATGAAAAATTTTCATGGTTCCTCGCGCTGGATGATACAAGGCCAAGGTGTTGTGATTTGGCTCGGTGATAACTGCCCCCAAGTACTCTAACCTTCAAGATCATAAACCAGCCAAAGGGATGCATCGGCACTTCCTCTCAATAGTCTCCTCTCGACCGCTCCTATTTCATGAGCAAGGTGCATCTTCTTCTCTTGCTTGTCCATTTACGCATGATGGCATCTAACTCGCCTCCATGGCCGCTCATCTCGCTCACCTCCATGACTCCTCTTCCTCGCCAATTACTCTGAAAACTCCGATGGAGCTTCATATTGCATTTAGCCAGGTCCTCAATCGTATCTCTTGCCTCTTCAAAGACTCTTACGCTTGGAATGCTCCACATCGCAAAGCATCAATAATACCCTTTAGATGTATCATTCAAGGCATGATACACTATGTCCATCCGAGTCTTCAAGTCTATTCCATGCATCGGGCATCTTTTCAAGAAACTTTGAATCTCTCCATGCTACATAAAGGCTCTCATCTTCTCATTAACACACCATCTCCCTCCTCTCCGAGGTGAGTGACGGGGAAAGAATCTACCAAGTAGTTTTCTACAAGCCCTCCAAGTATCAACAACTATACGGTAGAGATTCATACCATGTGGCTGCTGTGGCCCTTAGAGAAAATGGGAATAAATGCACGCGACTCCGGCCTCACCCCATTCTAATCCACCATGTTTGCCATCCCGAGAAACCTTCCTGTGTGCTCATTTGGGCCTTCCGTGGGATGACCAATAAACCGTTGCGAACCATTGTAATCGTAATGGGGCTTCGGGGCTCAAAATTATTTGCATCGACTGTAGGCTGTCTGATTGCAGAGTATTCATCCTGAATAATAGGTCTCCAAAAGTCCTCTATTGTATCAGTGATTGGAGGTCTTATGGTCAGCCGTTTCTTTGTCCTTCCGCCCGTTTTGCCTTCATCCGCTATAGCTGAGTTTTCTCGCCTCTTTTCGCTTTTCCTGCTTTCTAAGTGTTATTTCTAATTGCAAGATTCACGACCGTATCGTTGTTCTCGTTTCCTATGCATTAAAGTTTTCCTGAAATCAAAACACACTTACATTAATAGGATTAGTCAGGCCAACAAATATTTTCAATATGGCTTGTTAAAAGTTAGTGGCTAAAAATAACCACTGCTTTGAAAAACTATTTTTGTTCTTTTTTCTTTTAAATGTCCAAATTAGCATTTCCTTCTTTCGTCTGAATATTGATCTACTAAATTCTTTTCGATCCATAACGCGCCATAAACTTTTGTTGGTTGGATCAAGATATATATTTATTGCACTATTACCAAAGGACTATTGTCTAATCCCTAGCAATAATGCCAACAACTTGTATTTTGTGTTCTATAACTATTGTATTCATTAAGAGCATTTTTATTAAGAGTAAATCATTGTGTTCTGGTTGTTTTGATCCATCATAATCGCAAAATGTGTCTAACAAGTAGTAAATTGGATTTAAGTCCAGATATCGATCCCACAGATATCTCAAGAATTTTCAATCAACTACCCCAACTACTCAAGCTCTATACTATTTAGACTATAATAGACAATTTGAATCAGCTGCAAAGACTTGAAATAATGAAAACCAAAAAAATAATATGAATGAATAACAAATGAATGACTACTGAAATAATGAAATGACAAATTTAGGGATTGAATAAAGTATCTATAAAGAGAACATTGGAAATAAAGCTATCATAAGAATCAATCTCTACAAATTTTTAGAGATAATTTTTATTTCTCGAATCCATAGATTTTAAAACTAGTCCAAGGCTGAATATGATAGTACCGGATCTCCAAACCACACCGCTCATCATCTCAATTTCACCTGCTTTCTAATGTGCTGGGACTTGATAACTACTTTTAATTCGGGGGTAGACTTGTTCCGGTATTTTTCTTTCTCAATACTACCCATAAATAATGGACTCCAAACCTTAGCTCTTTTGTATAGTCATTGCATGGGTTTACACTGTACTGGTTCCTCTTCCTCAAAATTAGAACAGCTCATTCTTTCCTTGATTAGATCGCTGCTAACACGGGATTGAATTCACACCGACCGAGGCGAACTCTCCGCATGCTTAAATTGATAACCCACTCAACTCATTCTCTGCTTCATGAGAAGATATTGCATCTGATCACTTACATGCAGCATGATGATCATTCAGATTGTTCCCCATATCCGTAGAAATTGTTCATCACTCGTGAATGCCTTCTCCGTGATACCGTAGGGCCTCCCGAAATCGTGAGCTTTGAACAACCCTGCTATGGGTATGCGAGACTCCGACATCGGGATCAACACCCTGTGAAACACGCAAACCAGCGAGTCGATGATAAACCGGGTTCAACAATAATGACAATTCTATGAAAGATAAATGCATAATAAAGGCCAATTCAATGAGCTGGGTTTCTAAATCACTGATTACACCATACATTGGCGCATCATCAAGAAACCACTCAGAAATTTGAAATCGGTGTTCGAATTCAAAATTTGTCTGGAATTCAAACAACCAGACAATAATTTGAAGAAATATAAATCTGCATTCATCTATAACCTTTACAGCTAACGTTCAAATCCAAATTAAAAATGAAAATACAAACTAATCTAAAGAAATTAAAAGAAAAGAAAAGAAAATTAAAATACAGGAGCCTTCAGCAACCCAGATCTCTCTTTCAGTTCTACAAGAGCTGCATTCCTTCAAGATAAATACATTTATAGGTTCTGAAGTTGGGCCCACTTCGATACCTTTAATTTTAGTTAACTGCCCACTATTAGTTGATGTCGCGACATCAAATCTCATTGCCTCGACTCCGTTTGTTCGCCCCTCACCGCAAGCCCCGTTTGTCACATGTTTTTCGTGAAACCATGTCGCGACAGCCTACTCTTGCTCGGCACCCTTTCTTTGATCCGATGTCGCGACCGCTACCGACGGCCGCGACCTTACCTCTTTGTATTCTGATGTCGCGACATCACAATGTTGTCGCGACCTTCCGTCTTTAGCAATGGATGTCGCGGTAATCTCCTTATGATGTCGCTGACCGTTCGCTCGCTGTCGCTGACCGTTAAATGACGTCAACTCAAGTCTTTGCGTTTGATGCTGTAACAACCAGGTGTTGTCACTTAATTTCTTTCTTACAACTCGCTGTAGCGACCACGAAAGTGATGTCGCGATCTCCTTTCTCGTAGTCGACGCCGCGACAACTTGATCTTGTCGCACCCCTTTTAGTGCAATCGATGTCGCGACTTAGCCTTTAGAAACTTGTGTCGCTGACCGCTCTGATTCAGTGTTGATGTTAGCACGCATCCGTATGTCGCGACATAAATGTTCAATAATTATTTCTCTTCTGTCGCGACTTCGTAGCGACCTCATTATCCATCAGACGTGACTCACAAGGACCATCGAATGATGTCGCGACATCATGTCTTCTTTCTTCATCAATTCCTGCTTGACTTGAGTTCCTTTTCACGCCCAAAATTGTTTTGCCTGATTACGCTTCATTTGCGACCGGAGCTTGCAGCTTGCAACCTTAATATGTATTTGATTGTCGAAAAGCTTCACGACATCAAATATTTTAATCTTTGCGCCTCCACGCACTTCACCAATTAGACCAAGATCGTTTAGTCATATTCGTTCCTTTTATCGTAATTTCGCTTTCTTTTGAATTCCCCACAAGACAAACAGCCAGGAATTATTCCATATTCCTGCATATAAATCAGTCTTTTTATATAAAAAATCAATCAGAAAAATGGACTGAAAATAGATGACTTTTAAGCTCATCAGTAATCAAGAAAGTGGTTGATGGGAAAGGAATTGGAAGAAGGGTTAATTAGAACCCATCAACTTCTCCAAAGAAAAAGGGAGAAAGGGCTCCAATTTGTTGCACTTAATCTGTTCAGCAAATTCGAATCACTCTCGAGGAGCTCAAGGTCTGGTGAACCAAATTGAAGCAGGAGCTGCAACCATCAGAGGGAAAGATATAGGATTTTAGATCAAGAGATGTGAGAGTTTTTCTAATTTAGTTACACTATTTGTATGAAAGCAGACAGCATTTATCAAATGTTTTGATATTTGAATAAATTCTTGGCACCTACAAATGATTGTTTATGATATATGAATTTTTTTTGCGCGCTTTTGTTTAGTATGATAAATAAATAAATGCCTTTTCGTGCAAGAATCAAATAAATAATTTGCTCTTTCCCAAGAAATATCACCTGTGAAGAATCGTATGAATGATTAAATCGGAAATTAGAGTATTGTCACATTTGTTTAATTTCAGTATAGATCGTGAAAATTGGAAAATCAAGTTATCACGATGGAATGTATTTGGATGAAATAATGTAAGAAATAATACACTTTGGTCAACAAAACTTATAAAACTTTGAGAGGAATTAGGAACATCTTCTGGGAAATTCATGACTAAGAGTCCATAGTCCTATAACTTGTTAGATTATTGATTGAGGGGAAATCTTAGGTGAAAACAGCCAACAAGAAATGATAGAGGTCGCCTGTAGACCGAGCTTTCTAAGCCTACCTCAATATATGCTTACATATTCTTCAGTTCCTTGATTTGAGCCAATAGTTTATTTTTCACAAATAAAGAATCGAAAAACCTAAATTCCCTTCCTTAAAATAACTCAAAAAAGAAAGAGCTCAAATTATCCAGCTCAGCTCGAAAAAATTTACTATGAAGAAAGAAACAAGTTTGGGGAAAAATACTTCAAATTTTTACAATGAAGGAGGTGAAGAAGAAGAAGGTATTAGTGAATAAGGGAATAAGTTTTGTCTTGTGGCTCATTTCCTGAAATACCAAGCCTGTGAGGGGTGTTTTAACACCTAGTACCCTAATAATACCAACCGATATGAGTTAAGTGAGTCAGTTCTCTAAGTATAATAGAAAGCCTAAGAAGACAAAACATTGCACTGCTCCTAATCCTAGAAAACAAAAAGCAAAAGAGTTCGTGAAACAAAGAGAACTGCCGGAATAAAAGCATATGGAAATTGAAATTCCTAAAAGAATTCAACATGAACATTTAATCAGGCCAAGATTGAAGAGAATCAGCAAGAACAAAGAAGAAAATGATGAAAGTTGAAGGCAACAAGTAGAGAAAAGGTGGAAATCAAGATTTACAATAAATTTTTCCATTATCTACCCAATTACCCGAGCCCAACATGGCCTAAAAGACCCCATTGATTTTAAGGAATCACTACATTAGAGAGACTAATATGAAAAACAAGCCTGTGATATTGACAATCAGTCCAAGAAAACTCCCGTAAGATTTACTACATATTCACATGAAGATGAAAAGGATTGAAGACTAAGACATTACTAATACGTAACAAGATTTTATTTTAATAAACT
This sequence comes from Tetrastigma voinierianum, assembly GCA_016808115.1. Taxonomy (NCBI): domain Eukaryota; kingdom Viridiplantae; phylum Streptophyta; class Magnoliopsida; order Vitales; family Vitaceae; genus Tetrastigma; species Tetrastigma voinierianum. The sequence continues at coordinate 1,028,935 of JAEQBH010000463.1, forward strand.
GCTTAAATACATTAGTTCATCAAGAAATTGGTATAGTAGTTATTTCATGTCTTATTCTTGAATCTAAACTGAAATTTAAAATAATGCTGGTATCTCTTAATTCCAAATCAGAAGGTGGAAATGAGAAAGACTGTGGTATGAATCAGAAAAATGTCCTTAAAAATTTTCTAGTTTATTTGTCTATATCAAACAATTCTTTTCTTCGTCGGGATACAAAATTTTAAGTTTTGGGAGTTTGATGTCTAAACCCTATTAAGTTTTAACCCATTTTTTCTGAGTATATTATGAGATAAATGCTGATTTGTTTGAAGAAAGTGATAATTAACTCAAATTTAATTTTTGCAGAAAATACGCTATAAAAACTCAAATCTTAGCAAAATCGCTTTAAAACCAAATTTTACAAAGATAATCGAGGTCACAACCAAAATTTAAGTCACACAGAAGCCTGGCTACGCCCATTCCAAGTCACGACATCAACAAATTCGACTTTGAAGAAGAAATAGAAAACTGAAACAAGTGAAGTCATGACTTGAAGAAGGAGGTTGCAACAAAGAAAACGTGATCGAGACTAAAGGAAATAATCAAAGGAAGAAATTCATGTCGCGACACCACTTTGTGGTTGCGACAAGGATCCGTCTATGAAGCCACAAGAGAGGTCTTTGCAAAAAGAAAGTGGTTGCAATTAGTTTTCAATGTATAGTTCATTTCATGTCGCGACACTAATTATGATGTCGCTGACATAAAGACAGGAAGATTCAGTGCAACCAAAAATAGAGTTTGAAACAGGTCGCAACCTCAGCCAAATACACTGGGCCAGACGAACTCATAACTTTTACAAATCAAGGATTAGAAATGATGTCGCGACCACTCATTAAGGTCGTGACCTAAAGAAAAGCTTAGCAGAAGAAATTAAGGTTGCGACACCACCTTGAGGTCGCGACCTGGAAAATAGGTGGGAAGGAGAAAATTTTGTTGCAACGTAGAACTGAGGTTGAAACCAGAAGAAAAGAAATGGGAAGCAAAAGAGGTCGCGACATCACCATGAAGTCGCGACATAAAATTGAAACATATGAAGGCAAGAAGACCACCAACAAGATTGCATCAAGAAATCAAAGTCACAACATGAAATCATCATACAAACAGAAAGGTGGTAGAAACCTAAAACTGCTGTCGCAACTCAGAAACTGGAAGAATAGAAAGACAACGATGTCACAACATGTAACCGAGGTCGCGACATCAACACCGGCTGAACATCAAATGAGGTCACTAATAAACGATGTCGCTAATTAATCGATCAAAGCAAATATAGACAAACTGCTGCAACTTAAAGAAAGAAGTCACAACTGATCACGAACAATCAAGAGAAATCCATGTCGCGACATCAACTTGAGGTCGCCACACAGTGACAAATGAGCCTGGCTTTTTCTTCGAGTTCCACTGAGCATTTTAGGATTCGCCCAAATAATTTTTACAGTATAAATAGATAGCTTTAGAAGAGTAAAGTAGTTTTCCCGTCTTCACTACCCAGAAAAGGGAGAAGAAGAGGAACTCAGTGTATATTTGAGAGTAGATTTTTATTTTATTTTTTTATTTTCATTTTTTGGTTTGAATCATGAATCGTGAAGAGACGAGTGTAGCTGGATTTTAGTTCTATTATTTTTCTTGGTATTCTTGCACGAAAATTTATGTAAATCTGACATTCTGAATTCATTTCTTTACCGATTTTATTGCAATTATAGTGATTTATGCGTGATAGGTGCTCCATTTCGCCAATTACGCAATGTAGTAATCAGCGCGACTCTATTTGGATTTGATTTACATTTAATTCTGATCTTTCACGCACAATTATGGAGAATTAATTTGGGTTCGGTTCACTTACTTAAATGGGTTTGGTTTTGAATGAATAAGTTCCACGATAGTAGTACCTAATACCGGTTGAGGAATGTATCTTACTCGATGTGAGGATGGCCTCTGACATGAGACGGAGATTCACGAGTGAAACCTTTACCGGGTATGTTCGGCTACCATTTGTGAGCTATTTGAGCTCTGAAGAGTTCATTTGTCAAATCCCCCCATTCCTCATAATTGGAGATTGGGGTGTATTTAACTGTACAAATAATCGAGTGTTCACGCCAATCCCCCAAAAAAGGTAGGTTCGATCCGTCTTGGCTTAGATCTAATCGAGGCAGGATAAACCCATAGATCGCGAAGGTTGAGCTACCAATTAAACAGTGAGAAACTTTACGAAAATCCTGGAGAAGGAGAAAGCAAAGTTCTCTTGTCCTTGAGGAAATGGGTTTGATATTGAGAAAGAAAAATACCCCGAGATATTGCAGAAGAATTTGGAATCTGGTAGCTGGTTTGGTCTTGTCTTCGAGAGAAGCAAAGGATATCTAATCGGTGAATATGGAGAAATCACTTCCAAAAACTAGGAAATCTTGAATGATAACTAGATCCATACATAGAGGCAGAACAATGATTTGATAACAAAGATTGACTATTAGTATCATTTCATTGATGGTTTTAAGTTTCTCCACGTGTGATTCAATCCATTCATATACAATTTATTTTTATTCATTTACCTCTGTTTTAGTTTAGTTTGATTATATTCAATAGTATAGAATTTTTAATTTTTTGTTGTTTAGATAAAATCTTCACTATGAGTTTTGAGTCCAAATAGTATGGAATTTTAGTAGTTTAGACCGTTGATCTTTAATTAAGCTATCGATCTACGTTCAAAATGATAGGACTTATTCGATTTTACTTTGTATGACACATTGCACTTGCGATTAATATTAGACTGAACCATATTTTTTAAATCGTTGTATTAAGAAAATTATTTATCCAAGCGGTATCCAAAGTAACATGGTGCGAGAAGCTGCTCGAATGTATAATTGTATTAATTTGAGGTTTTAGTCTCTTGAAAAAATGACAATTCACCGCCACATCGAATGGTACCACGGGATACCTTAGGGCATTCATGCCTTCTGTTGATAATATTACCATTCTTTGGCATTGATCACATAACTACCCACATTCAACAGTCCTTAAAAATAGTTAGCCCGATAAAATCTTATTTGGAAATTTTGTGGGTTGTTTTGTCTCTGCTGAATCTCCTCCATAACTGGTGATGCATGGCGTTCTTGTAAATCTTACTTTGCTCACGCATTTTATGTCATATAATGGATGTCTTTTTAAGCGATGGCTAGATTATTCTAGATGTAGTATTTTCTTGTCGATTACTTAACTTTTTCTCGATTGGTAACTTAATTACAGTGCGCAATTCCCTGACCAGAGGTTCACAATATCGGCATAGCGAGTGATTGGTGGCATTTGAATCTTCATCATCTGGAAGAATTTTACGCTATTTCTCTTTCTTCTTCTAACGTGTGGGTTTCTCCGCTCTTGTGGTGATCTTTATCCACACATTGTCACGGCACTCATATCTTTTATTTCATCAATTCTTTGCGTATTAATATACACAGTTGATCTTGGCTTTGCTTCTTTCTTTTCCATTACGATATTTAATTGATGCATGATCTGTGTGTATAATAACATGGACCCAATGTGGCTGGTTTGCATGCAAATACTTCATTGCCCGAGCATCCTCGGCGCCGGTGGTAGAGTAATTTTCTTTGACTTGTTGGAAGTTTTACGTATAGTATATGGCGCCGAATACCTTTTGACTTCATCCCAATATCAAACCAGTGAAAAATCACGGCATCACACATTGCCAGTCTCTATTTCCAATATGGTTTCATAATGGGAGCTTAAACTAAATAATAGTTTGCTTTGTTGAATTTTGGTAGGATTCGTAATTGAACTTATTATCTTTCCGATGGCCATAGTGGTCTATAGCAATTTTTTGAAATCTCTCATAATCTTACGTAAAAATATAGCATGTCTAGAAACTTCTAATTCATAAGCGTAGTGGGTGGCATCAGATTTCTTATAGTGGAAACTTTACTTAGGTACACTTTTAGCCTCTTTACTTGAAATCATGTGCAGGGACAATTCCTTATGTAACCATAAAATGGCATTTTCCCAATTCAGAGCCACAGATTCGCGTCACACCTTGATGTGTCTGATTATCGAGGCAGCGTTATTGTATCCATACCTTTGTGAAGTCATCCATGAAGATCTCATGCTTCTTATGCTAAATCATAAAATATAGACATCGTACATCTTTGGAAGGTACCGGGGCATTACACAAACAAATGGCATTCTCTCAACAAAAAGTACCAAATAGGCATGTAAAGTAGTTTTCTACGATCCTCCGGGTGCCGTGTGACCCCAGTTATATCCAGTATCCATCAGAAAACAAAAGTGAGGTGTCAGCCCGACTATCGACATCACATTCGATGAAAGGTAGAGGAAAATGATCCTTTCTTGTTGCGCGGTATTTGAACTTTCTATAGTCAATACACACCCTGCATCGCATACGGGTTACTTGTAGAATCGGTTAATTCTTCATTTCGATCACGGTGAATCCATCTTGGGAACGCGCCCTCTTTGGGCTCACCAGAACTATCGATATAACTCATATAAAACCTGCATTCAACCATTTGAACTTGCTTTTCTAACAACTTTTTCATCTTAGGTTCGGCCTCCTTTGATGCTTTCAAATAGAGGTTTTGCTATCATTTCAGCATATTTTTGCATGCAAATGGAGAATTGATACCTTTCAGATCCTGTTTACCCGGCTTATAACTTCATATATTTTCTATATTCCGTGACCACATTCTTGACTGATGTCGATTGACATGATGGCGGACTGCTAACACGTTTACAGAACTCATATTTCAAATGACTGGGCAATTCTTTCAATATTAACCCTCTGCCGTTGTTTCGATGGTTTACGTCACTAGTTTTGCCATACATCTTGTTTGTTTTTCATTTATGCTCGAGACTATTTCTTTGTTACTCCTGAGTGCAGAAGGCCGCATTTCACAATCAATACTCTCAAGATACGAAAGTGTCTAATTTCAGTATAAAATCTTGAAGAAGAACCTGATATAAGTGATTGACAGCAGAAGACTATTGTTTTCTGACCATACAACTTACGCATCTACATCAGGATTTTCCAAACTCTTATTAAGATTAAAGTGCATTGCTTCATTCCCACCCTTAGTGTCGAGTTCACCTTTACGCACATCATCGAGGATCTCCAGTTGCTGAAAAGGTCTTCCTATATGAAAGGAACTTGGGTGTCTTCCTCAAATCTTCATAATAACAAAATCCACTAGGAAGATGGATTTTCCACCTTGACAAGTACATCTTCAAGAACACCTTAGTTGTGCCTTTGATACATCCCGGCCGTTTGTGTAATTCTTTGTTGGGAGTAAGTTCCCCCAAACTGAAGTCCTTTTGCACCAGATAGAGGCATCAAATTTATACTGCTTTTGAGAATCACTCAAACCTTCTTGAATTCATATTTCCCTATGACGGGAATGGGTGGCTTCTGACAGTCCTTCATTTTTGCTTGGAGCTTTATTTGGATAATTACTTCTGGTATGATCAAGTTCACTTTATTCCTTCCTCATTATCTTCCTTTTCTTTTCAATATCTCATGAAATTTTGCATAAGTAGGCGTTTGATTTTATACGCAAATGGGATATTGATTTCTATTTTTATTGAAAATGTCGAGAATCTGAAAACTTCTTTCCCGCACGCCTTGAAGCCTGCATGGAAAGAACCTTTGTAGGTGTATGGTAGTACTCCTTCCTTTTGTTTTATGCTCATTGTCCTTGGTGTTCGGTCACAGTATGCTATTCTCTTCTTCCTTTCTAGTCTCTTCTTGTTCTGCCTCGGTCTCTTATTTCCTTCCTTTCTTCATGTTGTTGCCCACTTCTTTCCCACTTCTTAACTGAACTGCCATGCATTCCTTTAGATTCTTTTGAGTGTCACTAGGGAATGTACCCTTACTCTTGTTTGGCATATTAAGGGGCGAAGCGCCACTGTAATGTCTTAAGTTTTCAATGAGGCACTTGTATTCTTAAAATACTTAGTATCGGGCAAGCTTCGAGTCGAGACAGTTTATGTTCATGGAAGTGTATAAGTCTTTTGTTGTCCCCCTTGAACTGCAGCATTTATTCTTCAAATGGTTGAGTCCTCCTATGACCCTGATAATCATTCCTGCCTTCACCCCCTTGATGCTGCTGCTAGAACCTTGGTGGCTACTGATATCCTCGTTGAGGATTATGTCCATGCCATGGGCCTTGTAATGCCCCTCCACCATATGAGAAATTTTCATGGTTCCTGAGTGCTGGACTGTAATGTGTGGGAAGGTTAGGATTTGGCTTGAAATGGTAATTTCTTGGTTCATTTACGTACTTAACCTCCTCATCCCCATAAGGGTCTTCTTCTGTTGGTACTTCAACACTTCTTCTCATATGTTCTCTCCACTGCTCCTATTTCATGAGCATTGTGCATTTCTTTCTGTTTGTCCATCCTGTGCATGATGGAATCTACCTTTGCCTCCATAGGCGTCATTTCTCATCTCCATGACCCACTTTTCTCTGCTGTACCCGCCGAAAACTCAGATGGAGCTTTCATATTGCACTTGGCTAGGTCTTCTATCAGATCTCTAGCCTCTTGAACACTTTTTCTTTTGAATGCTCCACTACATGAAACATCGATAATGCCTTTAGATGTGTCATTTAAGGCATGATACACTATATCCATTTGGGTTTTTAAATCAATTCCATGCATAGGGCAACTCTTCAGCAACTTCTTGCTCCCAGGCTATATATAGGCTCTCATCTTCCCCTTGTTGGAACACTATTATCTCTCTTCTTCTCTCTGAGGTGAGATATGGGGAAAGAACACCCACTTGGTAATAGCCACACCCAGCTCTCTTCAAAGTGTCAGCTAAACCGTATGAGTAGCGATTCATACCCAGTGGGCTATATCTCGAGAAAAGAAATGGGAAGAGATGCGACTTTATCACCTACGGCCTTACACCGTTCAACTTCACTTTGTATTTGCCATCCACGAAATCTACGGTGCTCATTTGGGTCTTCGGTGGGGTGTCAGTGAAGCCCGATCTTCTTTGCACCTTTGTTATCAAAGATGGCTTTAGTTCCGAAGTTATTTATCCACGGTAAGTATTACGATTCTGAGAATATTTTTCTGAATGATAGGCCTCAAGAAATCCTCCATTGTGTCAGTAATAGGAGGCCTTCTGGCTGTTGTCCTCTCCTCCTCTATTTGGTCATGTCTCTCATCTGCCATAGCTACGTTTTCTGCTCTTTTAGTCTTTCTTAAGCTTCTAAGTGTTCTTTCCAATTCAGTGTCTGCGGGCAACAAGTTTGAATCCTGTTTCCTATGTATTAAAGGATTTCTTGAAATTAAAACACACTAAGATTAATAGGATTAGTCAAACTATACAAAAAAATAATTTCAACATGGCTTGTTAAAGATCAGTGGTTGGTGTAGCCACTCCTTGTAAAGCTTTTTTTGTTCTTGTCTTTTATAAAATGTCCAAATTAGCATTTCACTCTTTTGTTAGAATATTGATCTATTTAATTCTTTCAATCCACGGCAACGACGCCATAAAACTTGTTTGCCTTTTTCGATATAGACTAAAAACCCCTAAAATGTACATAGTTACAAGAACCTTACAATTCTCTTGCACCCATGTCACCTTGGATAAATTTGCTTGATTAACTGAATCTGTCTTGATGTTTATTATTTTAAATTTAGGTTTAGTCTATGACACTGCAAGTGCACAGGTCATACAAGTAGTAAATTATGAATGTAAGTCCAGGTATCATTCCCACAGAGATTAACATGAATTAGAGATCAAGTAACCTAACTACTAAAGTTCTATGCTATTTGGACTAAAAGAATTTGATAATGGAAGTCTATCTACTAGATAATCAATCCTACACTGTTAACTAAAGCTATAAAATGACATAATATGAAATAAACTACAAATATTGGATCTAATATGTTCCCTGTTAGAAACGAAAACTATCAGTGAATTATATTAAAACCGATCGATTCTGCGTGAAAGTACATTGCTCTATTGTATTGATGGATCGGTTGTGATATTTCTGAATGTTGCGAGTTGGATTTCTCCATTCGCGGTTAGAAACTCTTACTTCTCTCGAAATCAAGTTACGCGATTACTTGTATTTACGCTTTTCTTCTGAATCCCGAATATTTTTCTTTACGAATACTTCACCAGTTCTTGTTGACTGTAGATCTTGATTTTCTTCTCGAGTTTAGCAAAGTTCTCTGACGCTGATGGCTCATCCTTCAGATCTATTGGTTCGTCCTTTCCCTTGATTAGATATAAGCTAACATGGGGTTGGGAACTTCCCTTTAGATTAAGGTGAACTCTCTGATTAGTTATATTGTTAAATACTCCCCTCCAACTTCAATTATGAGCGAATGGGGGATATATCAAAATTAACTCTCAGAGCTCAACAATTCATCAATGGTAGTCTAGCATATCCAGAAAAGAATGCTCTCTCGGCTCTCGGGAATCTCATTATGTGTCATGCGAGAGGGCATCCACGGAATTGAGCAAGATACGCTACCCTCAGAATGTATTCTTCGCTACTCTTACTAGGAACTTGTAGTTCAAAAAACAACACCAAGCAAGTAAATCACTACCCGAATAACGTTCTCAGTTTTGCGAGAAAAAGTATTTGTAACTAACTATATGTTCAAATCAAGCGAGCTTTATTCTAATTCTTTGCATTGTGATTAAAGAAATGGGCAGATCACGTCTGACCACTATAATTGCAATGAAACTGAGAAAAAATGAACTCCAGAAATTTGTCTAGATTTCATAAATTTCCAGGCAGTAATTTTAAGAAGAAAATAACATAAATAAAAATTCAGCTCCACTCGTTTCTGCACAGTTCGCAGATTCAAATCCAGAAAAGAAATGAAAATAAAAAAATAAAAAATAAAGAAAATTATGCTCTAAACTATACACTGAGTTCCTCTTCGTTCCCCTTTTCTGGGTAGGGAAGACGAAAGGTACTTTACTATTCTAAAACTATCTATTTATACTATCAAAAAAATTGGGCGAATCCCACGAAAAACTCCGAGTGGAATTCCTAAAGAAAGCCCGAGTTCTTTGTCACATCACGGCGACCCTTTGGTTGATGTCGCGACATGGATTTCCCTTGTTTGCTCAGTGTTTCTCAAGATTTAATGTCGCGACCACTGTTTCATGTCGCGACATCGTTGTCTTTCTCTTTTTCTGGCTTCTGAGTCACGACCTTAGTTTTAGGTTGCGACCACATTTCTGTTTATAGGTTGACTTCAGGTTGTGACTTTCCTTTCCTGGTTGCGACCTTGTTGGTGGTCTTACGCCTTCTTGGTTTCGTTTAAGTCGTGACCTCGAGGTGATCTTGCGACCTCTTTTTGATGTCCATTTCTTCTTAAATTACGCTGACCTCGATTCTTTTGTTGCAACCAATTTCCTCATTCCAACCTCTATTCCAAGTCGCGACCTCAAGGTGATGTCGCGACCTCATGTTGCTCTTTTTCTGGCTGCATGTAGTCCCAATTTCTCAAAAGTAGTTGTTACCTTGATTTCTTCTGCTCAGTTCTTCTTCAGGTCGCGACTTGGATGAGTGGTCGCGACATCGTTTGTGGTCCTTGATTAATAAATGGTCGCAACTCCAGTTTCTTGGCAAGGACTTCGTTTGTCTTCTTTTCAGGTTGTGACCTCCCTTTTGTTCTTCAACTCTTAATTTGGTTGCAATTTTAATCGTTCTGTTGAGACTTCAATTCCCACTTTCATGTCGCGACCTCAACAGTATGTCGCGACCTCAAATGAAGCCCTTTATTTAAAAACTAGTTGCAACTTTGTTTTCTTTGCAGAGACTTCCTTTGTGGCATTATTGACGGATCCACGTCGCAACATCTGATTGACATAGCGACCTCAGTTTTATTCAATTGCCGTCGCGACATCATAGCGGTGTCGCGACCGGAGATTCTACTTTGAATATTTCCTTTATTCTTGACCATACTCTCTTTGTCGCAACCTCTTTCACTTGTTGCCTTTGTTATTACGGTCGCCGCGGCGGCAATCTTGAGTCACGACCGGCTTGCTGGAGTATTATTTCTTTCCCCAGAAATTGATCATGATGATGTAAATGACCCGGAAATGGCCGACAAATAAACTGTCGACTCACGATTTTCGATTGCGACTTCATTTATGCTTGTAGGCTGATCTCTTCTGGTTTTTGTTCATATTTTAGCTTATTCTGTATTTTCCTGTAAAATTAAATTTGAGTAAAATATCCACATTTCTGCATACGATTCAACATTTATCTTGTAAAATGCTCAGAAAAATGGATTAAAAATCTAATGAGTTTTAGGGCTCATCAAATTCCCCCAAACTTAAAATTTTGCTTGTCCCCAAGCAAAGAAAAGAAAGAATTGTTTGTCCTCAAACAAATAAGCTTAATTTTTTTTTTTTTTAAGGACATTTTTCTTATTCACACCACAGTCTTTCTTATTCCACCTTCTAACTTGAAATAGGAGATAGCAGCATCATTTTAAATCTCAGTTTCGATTCGAAAAATGGTAGACTTATCACAAATTTCTTGATGAAATAATATATTTAAGCAGTTTTATTCAACAAGTCTTGTTACATGTGTGGTAATAGGGTCTTCAATCCTTTTCATCTTCATGTTGAATTTAGTTAATCTTAAGGAGTTTCCTTGAATTTGTTGGTGAAGTCCCGCAGGCTTGTTTTTCATATTGATCCACTAATGTAGGTAAATTCAACCTTGAATCAATGAGGTCTTTAGAGCTTGTAGTGGGCTTAGGTAATTGGATAGATAATGGGAAAAATTAAGTTGCAAGTCACCCAGTTTCCACCTTTCTTTATACTGATTGCCTTCAGTTTTTTTCTTCTTTGTACTTGTTGATTCTCCTCAATCTTGGCCTGATTCATCTTTTTGAATTCTTTTTATGGAATTTTTATTTCCACTTGCACTTTATTCAGGCCAGTTCCCTTGTTCTAAAACTCTTTTGCTTTTGTTTTTCTAAGGTTGGGAATAGTGCAATGTTTTGTCTTCTTAGGCTTTCTATCACTCTTAGAGAACTTTGGGCTAGAAACTCCCATACCAGTTGGCTTAGGGTACTAGGTGTTAAAACACTCCAACGAGCTTAATTGTTAAAGGGAAATAGGCCACAAGACAAAACTTATTCCCTTTTTTCATTAATTTCTGCTTCTTTACTTCTCCTCCTACCTTGTAACATTTGGAAATATTTTCCCCCCATACTTGTTTCTTCTTTTACAGTAGACTTTTTCTATAATAGAAACTGGATAATTTGGGGCTCTTTGCTGCAAGATTATTGCAAGGAATAGAATTTAGGTTTTCAGTTGCTGTTTATTCAAGAAATAAGGCTTATTTGGCTTAAATTATGGAACTAAAGGGTATGCTTTAGCATATATTGAGGGTAGGCTTGGAAAAGCTCAAGCTGCGGATGGCTCATCACTTCTTGTTGGTAGTTTTACCTAAGATTTCACCTCGTCGATATCCCAACAAGTTAGGACCTTGGACTCGATCATGAATTTCAGTGTTCTAATCCCTCTCAAAGTTTCACGAGTTTTGTTGACCAAGTGTATTATTTATTCAAAAATTATACTTATTCCTTTGTTTATTTACTATTTCAACCAAGTTATTTGTTCCTTATTAATATCCATTTTCAATTTTGCAATCTAAAGCGGATTTAAACATTTGTTTACTTGACTCCTAGTTTCAGGTTTACTAATCTATGCCTTTTTGCACTCACCGCATTTTTGTTCTTAGGAAAGAAACCGGGTGTGTATCGGATCCTTAATACGAGAAAAGGCCTCATATTACTTTACTCATGCTAACGAGTAACCACAAAACATAAATTCGATATATCCATGTGAACTCAAAAACAACTAATTTGTAAATCAACAAAAATTTTATTCAAATATCAAAACATTTCGATATTGTACAGTCTGATTTCTTTATTTAATGCAAAATTTACAAATAAGACTATAACTAAACTAGAGAAATACTCCTCTGTTCTTGATCTAAAACCTATATCTTCCATTTGAAGGAAGGTACATGGCTTACAGTTTATCGATTCCCGAATGCAGACTTCTTGGCCGGAAGGAAGGGAAATTTCATTAACAGGTTGTTCAACAAATTGGGGCCCTTCCTTTATTTCTTCTTCGGAGTTCCTGCGGATGGGTTCCTAGTGGCACTTACTTCGACTCCTTCCCCCATCATCCATTCTCTTGATTACACAGCGTTTTATGGAATAATGAATGGAATTGGTTTGTTTTTCGACTCCATTCATTCCATAAGCGATGTGTTTGCAACCTTGGAACTCTTCTTTTTCTCTCATTCTCCTTTCTCTTCATTCTCGTTGTTTATTCTTCCTTTGTTTTCCCATCCTTTTATAGTGATATTGCTTCTCTTGGCAACTACAAGGCTCTTTATTCTCTTTTTCCAAATTTCCGATGAATGAATTAAATGAAGTTTATCGGATTTAAGCGTCTTGGCTATTTCCAACAGGAGGTTTGGAAATTTGGTGAGGAATTTTGATCGTTTCAATGAATCTATTTTTAATGCTAGAACTCCCAAAATGAAAGTTTTAAAAACCTATTTTTATTGAGTTTTGGACAATTCTAGTTGCAACATAAAGATTTTTGTTGCAACTGAAATGTTGTCACGACAAGGGAATTGATGTCACGACCTGCTCTTTTCTCTCTTTAGTTATTTTAGTCGTGACCTCAAATTCACTGTTGCGACTTTCTTTTCTACTTTATTGTTTCAACGTGAAGCATTCTTGGTCCGCGACTTGCTTGATGATGTTGCGACCGGAAAAATTTTAAGGTCTCCACTGAGCAGTGATTCCATGGCCAGTTTCAATTTATTCAAATCCAATTAAGACAAATATAACTCAATTCATCTTCATTATGCAAATTTTCAACAAAATCATCCACTATGCATCATATTCAAAATTTAAGCCCCATAACAAAATAAAATTCCCCCAAACTTTTAATCATACCATATCAGAGACAAAATTTAAATAAAATCAAGAAGAGTATACTGCCTCTTTTTGTCTCTTTTGCAGATTGGAAGTTTGATTGTAGATGCTCCCCCTTTTGCACACATTTTTTTTTATGTCCTGCAAAACTAAAAAATAAAAAAATTATTATTTACCTACTCTTTAATCAATAATTAATAAAATTTCACTAAGCTATTATAAATTTAAACACGAAAAATATAATAGGAAAAACTTCAAACAAACTTATGTGTATTGCCTTCCACAAAGCTACTCAAATTTTAGTCTTTAGCTGGACTTACTGCTGCCATAGTTCCGTTTCTTCAAACTTTTTCATTCAGAACTAAGAGTCATTCTTCCATTTGCATTCTCTCAAGATAGTGCTTTAATCTCTTACCATTAACCTTGAATTCCTCATGATTCTTTGGTTCTAAGTGTCTTGCCCCAATTGTGCTTGATACTACGTATAAGGTCCTCCATTTTTGATTTAAGCTTCCTGGAAGAATATTAGTGCAGGTTGAATAACGGGACACGATCTCATGTGAATTCCTCCCTCGAAATTCTTTGATCATCTTTATTTTTGTTTATCTTTGTGGGTCGCCTTGTATCATAGGCTTGATTTCCTTGACTCTTCGATTCATTTGGTTGGCGTAGCCTATCTTCTTTAGCATCTTTGAAATGAAAATTTAGCTTCTTGATAGCCCACATAGCTTTATATTCTTGCTCCAGAGGTAGGTGGCAAGGTTTTCCAAAAACAAGTCTATATGGGGCGTTTGTTAGGAGTTTTAAAAGCGATCCGTTAAGCCCGTAGTCGTCATCAAGCAGAGACCCAATCTTTTGCTGGAGTTCACCGGTCTTTTTCAATTTTCTTTATCTCCTGTTGGAAATTTCGACGCGTTTGTTTGAGGATGATAAGTGGCTCATAATGTGTTTGATACCATATGCGCCCATGGAGTTTGTCGAGCACCGTATTTGCCAAAATGGCTTCCTCCGTCATAGATTATAGTTAAGATTGTCCAAAATCTGCGAAAGTATTTCTTTGTAAAAATCCTGGCTTGTATTAACTCATTCTTGGGACAAGTTGCTGCCTCGACCCATTTGGATACACCAATCCGCGACTAGGGTATGTATATATTTCCAAATGAAGTGGAAAAGACCTTATAAAATCCATTCCCATTACATCGAATAATTGCACCACTAGGATACCTTGCGGGGCATTTCATGCCTTATAGCATTATTTCCATTCTTTGGCATCGATCACATAACTTCACCCATTCAAAACAATCCTTAAAATAGTTGTGATAAAATCCTGGTAGAATTTTAGGTTGTTTTGTCTCCTGCAAAATGTCCTCCATATGGTGATGCATGACATTCTTGTAAAATCTTGCTTTGCTCACGTTCTGGTACATATATCCTTATAATCAGATCAGCTCCTCTTCTAAATAGTAATGGGTCATCCCAGATGTAGTACCTCCTGTCAGTCCTTAGCTTTTTTCTCTGTTGGTAGCTGAATTCTGGTGGCATAATTCCATAAGCTAAGAAGTTCACAATATCAACATACTAAGGTGATGGGAGTGACAGCTGGAATAACTGCTCATCTGGAAAGTTTTATGCTATTTCTCTTTCTTCTTCCTGTACAGCAGGTTTCTCCACTCTAGACAAGTGATCAGCTATCACATTGTCACAACCTTTCTTGTCTTTTATTTCTAAATCAAATTCTATGATAACAATACCCACGATCGATGTAAGCTGCTTCTTTCTTTGCCATTAGATATTTAATTATTTGCATGATTAGTGTGTATAATAACATGGGACCCAATGCTTATGCTTTAAATTTTTCACATGCAGATACTATTGCAGCGTCGCTTTTGTTAGTAGAGTAAAATTTTCCTAAGCTTCATTGAAGGTTTTGCTAGCATAGTATATGGCCTTGAATAACTTTTCAGCTTCTGTCCCAATCTGACTCCCATTACCAAAATCAGCATCACCACATTATTTGATTTAGAATATTAGGAGCTTGGTAGTCTGTATTTGATTTCTTGAAAAATTTTGGTAGGATCGTAAAATTGAACTTAGTATCTTTTTCGGTAATCGCATAGTGGTCTGCTTAATTTTTTGAGAAATCTACGATAAATCTTGTAAAATCCAGTGTATCTTAAAAACTTCTAATTCCCTAAGCGTAGTGGGTGACATCAATTTCTTATAATTGAAACTTTGGCAGTACACTTAGCCTGGCTGTAGAAATCATGTGCCATAGAACAATTCCTTATGTAACCATAAAATGACATTTTTCCCAATTAAGAGCTAGATTCTTGTCCTTGTACCTTCGAAGTACTGTCCCCAAGTTATGCAGGCACTATTCAAAATTGGATCCATACACTGTTAAGTCATCCATGAAGATCTCCATAACTTATGTTGCTAAATTAGAAAATATTGACATCATGCATCTTTGGAAGGTACCAGGAGCATTACACAAACCAAATGGCATTCTCCTAAAGCAAAAGTACCAAATGGGCATGTAAAGAAATGAAGTTTTCTCTGATCCTCGGTCTGCAATGGCAATTTGGTTATATCCAGATAACTCCATCGAACAAAGTGAGGGTGTCACACTTGACTATCCGGCATTTGATCAATGAAGGTAGGAAAATGGTGCTTTCTTATTGCGGTATTTAGTTTTAAGTAGTCAATTCACACCCTCTCCATCTGTCCACCGGTTCTTGTAGGAATCGGTTCATTCTTTTCATTTACGATCATAGTGAATCCACCTTTTTATGAACCCGTATACTAGGCTCACCCAGCCTCCCGATATGGCATATATAAAACCTGCATTCAACCATTTCAAAACTTCTTTTCTAACAACTTCTTTCATCACTGGGTTCAGCCTCCTTTGATGCTCAATAGAGGTTTTCGCATTATCATTCAGCAACATTTTGTGCATGCAAATGGAGGGACTGATACCTTTCACATCCTCAATCGACCAAGCTATAGCTTCCTTGTATTTTCTCAGAATTTCCAGTGACCACATTCTTGACCGGTCAATCTGGTGATGCGCGATGCTTGGTTTCTCTTTATGGTTCTAAGAACTCATATTTAAAATGATTGAGCAATTCTTTCAATATTAACCCTTCTGCACTAGTTTCCTACTCAGTAGTTTTTTGTCCCTGGCTGCATACATCATCTTGACTGTTTTCATTTATGCTCGAGACCGTTTCTTTGTTATATAAATTTTGAAGGCCACATTTCACAATCAATACTCTCATGATACTGAAATTCATCTCAATTTCATTCATAGAATGTTAAAGAATACAGTCAGAATTCAATCCAACACTGAGAAGACTATTGTTTTCTGTCCTGACTTTAAATACGCGTCGGGATTTTCCAAACTCTATTAAGATTAAAGTGCGATGCTTCATTCCTTAGTGTCAGTTCACCTTTCTACACATCTATCAAGGCTGCTCCAGTTGCTAAGAAAGGTCTTCCTAGCAGCAAAGGAACTTGGGTGTCTTCCTCCATCTTCATAATAACAAAATCCACTAGGAAGATGAATTTTCCCACCTTGACAAGTACATCTTCAAGAACACCTTCTGGTTCTGCCATTGATCTATCAGCCATTTGCAATGTAATTGCTATTGGGGTAAGTTCCCCCAAACTTAGTCTTTGTACCACTGATAGAGGCATCAAATTTATACTAGCACCAGAATCACATAAAGCCTTCTTGAATTCATATTTCCCTTTATGGAGGCCGAGATGGTGGCGCGGGAGTCCTTCATTTTCTTCCGGGAGCTTTTGCTAGATAAGCGCACTTAGCGTAGGTGCGGTCAGTTCACTATGCTTTGCCTCGGCTATGTACTTTTTCTTACTCAGTATCTCCTTCAGAAAATTTGCATAAGTAGGCATTTGGTTGATTACCTCTACAAATGGGATATTGATTTCTATTTTCTTGAAAATGTCGAATACAGAAAGCTGCTCTTCCCTTTTTGCCTTAAAGCCTCTTGTGGAAATATTGCTTGTAGGTGTATAAGATAGTACTCCTTCATACATGTTCTGCTCATTACTTCCTTCTGCTGTTTAGTACGTATGCTCTTCCTCCTTCCTTTCCAGTCTCATATTGTTGCCTTATAGGTCTTTTCTTTCTTTGTTTCTTTTCCCTGTTATTTGCCTTTGTTCCTTCTTAAATGGCGACATCTCTGGTCCTTTGGATTCTTTTTAGTGTCACTAGAGATGCACCCTTACTCACGGTTTGGCATATTGGGGCCAGGCGCCTACTTGTGTCTCCAAGTTTTTCAATGAGGCGCCATGTTCTTCGAAATGCTTGAGTATCGAGACTTGAAAGCTTCAGGTCGGGTGGAGTTTAATTTCATGAGTATGATCTCTTGTTGTCCACATGGCTGCGACATTTGTTCTTCAAATGGTTGAGTCCTCCTATGACCCTGATAGTCATTCCTGCCTTCACCCCCTTGATGCTGTTGCTGGAACCTTGGTGGCTACTAATATCCTTGTTGAGGATTATGTCCCTGCCTTGGGCCTTGTAATGCCCCTCTACCATATGAGAAATTCTCATGGTTCCTCAGTCTTTGGTATAATGTGTGGGAAGGTTGGGATTCCCAACCCAAGTAGTAATTTCTTGGTTCATTTACGTCCTTAACCTCCTCATCCCCATAAGAGTCTTCTTTTGTTTAAGTGCCCCGACACTTCTTCTCCTTATGTTCTCTCTTTCCATTGCTCCTATTTCGCAGGCAATGTGCATTTCTTTCCTTTTGTCCATATTGGCCATGATGGCATCTAACTTTGCCTCCGGCTGTCATTTACTCCAGCTCCATGACCCGTTTTCCTCTGTACCCTTGAAAGCTCAGGTGGGACTTTTATATTGCACATGGCTGGTCTTTATCGGATCTAGCCTCTGTTTTTCTTTGGTACTCTGACCTTGAAACATCGATGCCTTTAGATGTATCATTGGGCGCATTCATATATCCATTTGGTTTTAAATCAATTCCATGCATAGGGCACCTCTTGGCGACCTCTTGAATCTACCCAGTACCTATAGAATCTCGTCTTCCTTGTTGGAACACGATTATCTCTTCTTCTAGGAGGTGAGAGATGGGGAAAAAGAACACTTGTATGCTTCTACCCTGACTCTTCGATATCCATTTGAACCATATGGTAACGATTCATACCAAGTGGTTGATATATCCTCTTAAAAGGAAAGTCCTGGCACATCACCTCTGGCCTTTTCTTCAAACTCTTGTATTTTGCATCACAGAAATCTATCTAGGTGCTCGTTGGGTCTTCGGTGCGGTGTCAGTGTTGATCTGCTGCACCATTGTTATAGGCGCTTTAGATTGTGGTGTACATCCCACGGTAAATTTGTCACGATTCGCGAGAATATTCTTCCCGAATGATAGGCCTCGAAAATCTCCATTGTGTCGATAATAGGAGGTCTTAAGACAACACGTCTTTGCATCTCTGTGGTGTGTCTCTCATCACCCCATATATTGTGTTTTACTTTTAGTCACTGTAGCTTATTTGTTCTTTCGAATGATTATACTGCAGGCGATGATGCGAATCTTGTTTCCTATACATTAAAGATTTCTGAAATTAAAAACACACTCATAGTTAATAGGGATTAGTCAAACCTGCAACAAAAAAATATTTTCAACATGGCTTATTAAGTGGTTGGTGTAGCCATTGCTTGTAAAGCTATTTTTTGTTCTTTTCTTTTATAAAATGTCCAGATTAGCATTTCACTATTTTGAAGCTAGAATATTGATGTTTAATAGTTTCCAATCCCGACATAAAAAAACTGTTTGCCTTTTTCTATATAGACTAAAAACCCACAAAATACTACATAGTTAAAGAACCTTACACTTCTCTTTTATGTCACTTTAGATAAATTTGTAGGTCATGAATCTATCTTGATGTTTAGGATTTTAAAATTAGAGTTTAGTCTATGACCTTTGCAAGTGCCAGGTCATCTAGTAGTAAAATGCGAATGTAAGTCAAGTATCATTCCCACGAGATTAACATGAATTAGAGATCATTTTACAACTGCTAAAAGTTCTATGCTATTTGGACTAAAATAATTGATAATGATCTATCTACTGAATAATCAATCCCTAAAGTACATTAACTAAGCTAGAAAATGACATAATATGAAATAAACTACAAATATTGGATATAATATGTTCCCTGTTAGAAACGAAAACTATCAGTGAATTATAATGAAACAGTCAATTCCTGCATGAAAGTACATTGCTCTATTGTATTGATGGATCTGATTTGTCGAGATTGCTGCAAATGTTAGGTTGGATTTCTCCACATTCAACGGTTAGAAACTCTTGCTTCTCTCGAAATCGTGAGTTCTACAGGGTTACTTGTATTTACTTTCTTTGAGATCGGATTTGCCTGATGCTTTTATTCTTGTTATTGCCGGATCTTTGCTTTCCTTCTGGGTTTGCAAAGTTCTAACCTCATGTTAATATCACCCGGATCTATTGGTTGATCTTACCATTAGATCTGAATAACACGGGTTGGGAAGTTCACTTTAGATTAAGGTGAACTCTCTGATTATTTATAATGTTAATCCTCCCTCCAACTTCAATTATGAGCGAATGGGGGATTTATTAAAATTAACTCTCAGAGCTCAGCAGTTCATCAATGGTAGTCTAGCATACCCAGAAAAGAATGCTCTCAACTCTCAGGAATCTCCGTCTCTATGTCATGCAGAGGGCATCCTGGAATTCATAGCAAGATACATTCCCTCAAAATGGTATTCTCCTTTTCTTGAACTTGTGAGTTCAAAACAACAAGCAAAGGAAATCACTACCCGAATAACGTTCTCAGTTTTTGCAGGCCCTTAACTAACTATAATTCAAATAATGGTATGTTCTATTCTGCATTACCAAGATTAAGAAATGGAGCACCGATCACGTACAACCACTATAATTGCAATGAAACTGAGAAAAAATGAACTCCATAAATTTGTTTAGATTTCATAAATTTGCAAGCAGTAATTTTAAGAAGAAAATAACAGAAATAAAAATTCAGCTCCACTCGTTGCCTTACGGTTGGCATATTAGTAGGAAAGAAGAAAAGAAAAAAATAAAGAAAATTCTACTCTATGTTATATTGTTTAAAAAGAAGTGAGTTGAATCCCAAACTTCAGGTGAATTTAAGAAATGGAGTTCTTGTCACATGTAGCGACCTCGGGTTGATGTGACATGGATTCCACTTGTTTGCTCGGTGTTTATAAATTTAATGTAAGCGACCCGCATCATATTTTGCCCGGCATTGTTTGTCTTCTCTTTTAAACTACGAGTCCACGACCTTAGTTTGGGTTGCTGACCACATTTCTATTTATGGTGATTTGGTCGTGACTTTCTTTCTGGTTGGACCTTATTGGTGGTCTCTTGTGCTTGGTTTCAATTTGATGTGACCTCAAGGTGATGTCAGCGACCTCTTTTGATGTCACTTCTCTTATTAAGTTTACAAACTCAGTTCTTTGAACATCCAATTTCCTCATTCAACCTCTCTTTAAGATCGACACCTCAGTTATATTCGACCTCATGTTTGCTATTTTACGGCGCATGTAGTCTGATTTCTCAAAGTAACAGGTACTGTTTCTTCTGCTGAGTTCTTGTTTAACTGGTTGATGTGCGACATCGTTTATGATCTTTGATTGCTAATGGTATAACTCGGTTTTCTTGGCAAGGACTTCGTTTGTCTTCTTTTAGATTCTGACCTCCGCGCATTCTTGACTCTTGGTAGTTTTAACTGTCCTTTATGTTGAGACTTAAATTCCCTCATTCATGTCGCGACCTCAACAGTATGTCGTGACCTCAAATGGAGCCCTTTATTTAAAAACTAGTTGCAACTTCGTTTTCTTTGCAGAGACTTCCTTTGTTGCATTATTGGAAAGTCCACGTCGCAACATCAGATTGACGTCGCGACCTCGGTTATATTCAATTGGCATCGCGACAACAGATTGGTGTCGCGATCGAAGATTCTACTTTGAATATTTCCTTTAGTCTTGACCATACTCTCTTTGTCGCAACCTTTTTCACTTGTTGCCTTTGTTATTCTGGTCGCACGCTTCATCTTCAAGTCACGACTTAAACACTAGGTCTTATTCTTCTGAATTAGTCTTGATGATGTCATTGACTTGAAATGGCCCGACAAATAAGCTTCTGTCGAGACTACGATTTTCGATTCTGGCAAATCATGCGTAGGCTGATCTCTTATGGTTTTTGCAAAGATTTTAGCATCTGTTGTATTTTCCTGCAAAATTAAATTTGAGTAAAATATCCCCGATACGCATACGATTCAACATTTGTATCTTGTGGCCTTAGGAAAATGGTTCAAAATCTAATGAGGTTTAGGGCTCATCGATCACGAAACTTTAATGTTGCTTGGTGGATGGTGATTTGTAGTTGCGCTGATCTTTGGAAACTCGAAATCGTCAGTGCAGGATGAAACCTATAGAGTTTATGGTCGAAAGATCCTGATGGCTTGATTCCCTAAACCTTCACTGGTTGGGAGTCGTCGGTTCATCCTCGTTACACGAACTTTGGTGAAGTCGAACTCGACATTGCACCATGCTTGTAGAAAATTGTGTAATAAGAGGCAGTTCCTAATCTATTTAGGTTGTTAACACACAAGGTTATGGCATTGGCGCTCGGTTGGGGGAGGCGTACGGTTTACGGTGATTCTGATCGGGAGCGATCAAACAAACTATTTTTTGTGAAGGCACGGTTGAAACCTCGAGAGAGCTTGTTAATTCGATCAGCATGATATCAGTTTCATTCTTTTGAGGTCGGTCTTAACTTAGGTTTTAGTGATTCTCATCGCGGGCTATGCATTACTTTCAAACCTTTTTTGACGTCACATGTTTTTTTTTGTTCTCTGCTTGTTGATTATTTATGGCATTGCCTACAGGGACTAGCAATGCATCGGTTAAGTGTGATTAGTACGAAGTGCTATTTTGATTTATTGGAATGGAGTTATAATTGCTTTTTATTGCACTAATCATATTAGTCGTAATTGACACGTGTAGGTCCCTTTGGTACTAATAGTTGTATTTTGGCTTGTTTTGTGGTAGGTTTCACAAACCTATCACCACCATATCCAAGCTAAGCATATCGAAGTTGAGCTGGTTACAGAGTTCGCGCATTTATATTCGTTACATCAGCAGAATGAAGAAGTGAAATAAAATAAGGCGGATCAGTTTGAATAAATTTGGATACGGGTTGGAATAAACGAGGATGCAAAGAGGGAGGAAGGCTAGGAATTTTCCTGCCGAATAGCGAAATTTTAGATTGAATAGCGAAATTTTCGCGATAATGGCGAATTTTCACCTGTAAATGTTACGCCGTGTTTTGTGTTACCAAACGACCCGTTTTTGTTTTTCCCATCTACCCTCCTTTGTAATTATACTATTTAGGATGAATTAGTATTTTCACCTTTTTGTAAGGCTAAGCCATCTTATGAACAATTTGTAACTAATTTTCTTTCAGGCATTTTCATTCCACAGGCCTGTTTTTTTGGCCTTCACGTTCTCTCTTCTCTCTCCTCTTTCTCTCACTTTCTAAAACCAAACACCCTTGAGGATGACAACTCAAAGGATGTTTTAACTAAAACCTCCAAACCTTGAGAGAGGTTGCTAAGTTAGTTGATGAGGTTTGCAGGTGATGTGTTTTTCATGACAGATTCTTTGGGTATTTATGTTTGTTTTTCAAAAACTAGGTTTAAAGCTATTTGATGTGTACCTATTGAGTCCAGCTACTTGGCAAGCTTTTAGGGTTCGATGTATTCTTAATGTTAGATGCAGCGTCCATTAGTTGTCATTTATGAGCCATCGAGGTAGGTTAAATACTGTTCCAACTGGGAATAGTTTAATGCTCATTAGTGCTATGGTTCAAGAGGGAAATGCTTAGGGTTGGTTTTGGAGTTAACAAATGTCTAGTTTGGAAATGACTATGGGTCATTTACACTATCAAATAAGCAGAGGACACCTTTATTATCGTACCAAACTAGTGGCCCAAAACTTCAAGGTCTTCTTACATTTTATTTGAATTGCCATCACATTGAACATAGTGGCCAAACAGCCACGATTTTATGCAAATCTGAAATTCAAACAAAAAGTCTCACCATTTGAATCGATAATAAATCATTAACGGATGAAAACCCATCCCAGTGTTCGATCCTAAGTACCTCGCGATAGTTTACTACGTGGTGGGAAAATTGTATGGTGTTGATCAGAACCCTATTACGGCCTGAATCACTTATGCTCGCGAAGAATCCTAACCTCTTTTCTCTATTATACAGCGGAAATCAGTTTCCAGCCATTCTTTGAAATTAACCCTTGAATAATACCTTGTTCCTCAATTCTGAGCTTCTTTTGAAATGAAGTCTTATCTTCTTACATTACCATTTACTTTCTACGGCTATTCATCTTCTTCGGCTGGGTTACTTGTTCGACATTGATTTCTTCCCTAGGTTGAGGTTAAATTGAACTTCTTCCCTTTATGGTATTTCATGCGATTTTGTGTCCGATTTGATGGAATTAGCGATGTCCATCTTGATTTCTTTGCCATGAGTGAAGATTCGTGATTAGGCTTAGTTCGCTTTCTGGTTTTAGGGTTTTAAATTCAAAGCATTGGGTGCATAAGTGGAAAGCAGGATGAATTAAAGTTAATTAGGAAATTTGAGATGGAAGTTAAATGATGTGTATTAAGATGTAAAATTATGGCTTATTGTTTTGACTCTCTTAATTAATGATTTGCAATGGATTTTATTTTTAATGCTAGGACACCCAAAATGAAAGGTTTAATAACCTATTTTTATTTAGATTTTGACAGTTCTAGTCGCAACTTAAGGATTCTTGTTGCAACCTGAAATGTGGTCACGACAGGGGAATTGATGTCAGGACCTGCTCTTTTCTTTCTTTAGTTATTTTAGTCGTGACCTCAAATTAACTGTTGCGACCTTTCTTTTATACTTTATTGTTTCAACATCCAGCATTCTTGGTTGGAACTTTTGAATTATTGGTACATTCAGGAAAATATTCAGATATATAAACTAATCCATTCAAACAGCTTCCAATTTATTCAAATCCAATCAAAACAAATACAACTCAATTCATCTTCATCATTTCAAATGTTCGATAAATCCATTCACTATGCATCATATTCCATTTCGCACGAACAAAATAAAATTCCCCAAACTTTCAATCATTCCACATCGAACAAATTCAAATGTGTTTAAGAAAAGTATCACGCCCCTTTTTGTCTCTTTTGCATATTCAGAAGTTTGGTTGTAAATCTTCCTTTTGCACATTTTTATTTGTGGCAAAAAAAAAAACATTTACCCTCTTTGTTAAGACCCATGTTTTGTTTTATACATCGTTATGCATACAGATTATATTATATAAACCACAATCTCTTAGAAGTAAATCATTTTTCAAAGTTGGTTTGAGTCGATATTACATAAGTGCAATTAAATAAGTAATAAAATGGATTTAAGTCAGTCTCGATCCACGATCTCAGAATTTTAAATCAACTACCACGACTACTCAATTTCCATACTATTTGGACCACAAATAGTAGTAGTGTTCGGCGTAAAGTGAAATAACTAAACGCAGAGAATGAAAATTAGAATAAATGAAATAAAATAAATGAAGGTAAAACTAAGTTACATAACAAGAAATGAATTACAGTGTTATCATAAAGGCACATCAGAAACATTTGTAGTGAACTATCAATTCCTGTAGATTACTCCACGATAAAATTTCTTGATTAATTCCGGTTTCAAAATACGTAGAATTGCGATGCATTTAGATCTCTCACTCCATTTCATTATCTAATTTATGACACGATTCTCTACTGAATAGAATTAGATAACTACTTTTTAAAAGACTTGCCAATGGATATTTTCTTTTTCGACCTTCATACCCATTTTATGGAATGTCAAACCTTAGCTCCCAAGTTATCGGTCAAGCAAGGATATACAACTTCAGTTGCTTTTCCTCGAAATTAGAATAGATCAACCTTTCCTTGATTATATCATTTAACACAGGATTAGTCTCACTACTCAGAATTAGGAATTGAACTCTTTGCTTATTTAAGTAGATAACTCAATTCACTTTCGTTCTTGATTTCCAAATTGAGAAGTTGTCTGATGAACTCAGCTCATAGATCCTAATATGGTTATTATACCTTTGAAAATGCATTACTCACCGGGAATGTAACCACATGTACTCAGAGGACCTCCTTGAAATCGGGAGCAATGGCCCAGCAAATCTTGGGTATACAAAGCGATATTCGGATCCCAAGACAATAAACCCAAAACCAGAAATAAATTCATTAGCCCCGAAATTAACAAGGATTCTTTATAAACAATCCTCTCAGGGGAAAGATAAATTCTGACTATCATATTCCCTTAATGACTGGTTCATAATTACCGATGATAAACATTCTCGATCATGGAATGACACAAATAAGCTGAACAAATTGAATTTGAAATTTATCTGAAATTCCGCCGTCAGGTAGTAATTGAAAGAAATTGATTCGACGACCGGCTTATTTCAGCGATAACATTCGAGATCGAAGCCAACGAAAAAGGAAAGAAAAAGAAAATAGGTAAACAATCTATTACAAAATATGAAAATGAAAAACTAAAGAAAAAATAAAGAAAATAAAAGAAAAAAATAAAAGAAAATGAAGCTTCGACAATCGGACCTCTAAAATGCAGCGGCGCATGGCTTCTGAATAGGATTGGATAGCTGCGTATTTATGGGAGTTTCCTCGGTGGGCCTAATCCCGATGTATTTCTTTGTGATTTGTTGTGATGCAGATTCTTTATCGATTCGTCCTCCACTTCTCTTGTCGCGACCTTTGAACTCATGTCGCGACGACGACTAAGTTGCCCTTCCTATGAGCTGACAGTTTCTCGCATGACCACAATCTTACAATCTTATGCCCTTTGTAGGTTTCAGCGATCGCAGATGTTAACATCATGGTCGGTCGCCGACATCCATTGTTCTCAGGTCACGAGCCGGATGTCGCGACATCGTGATGGAAACATTACGATATGTCATCTCCACACCTTCCAATCAAAGATCACGTCCCAGAATAACACCAACTCAATCCGTCACCCGATCGGTCATCCACGACGTCAACTCATTAATTTGTCGACATTTTTCACGTTGCTGGTTCAACATTTCCCGACAACGCCATCGCCCACATCCGTCACGACCCCAGCCCCCGCTCATCCGCACCCCGACCCGATTTTCTGATGTCGCGACATCAATCTCTCGTCACGGCATCGCCTTAAGAAACCGTAGTTTCAACTGTCGTCTCGTCGCGACATCGCATTGATGTCGCGACATCGCTATACACCGCAGCCTGATTCGGGGCCAGCTTTCGACACCACGACATCATATCTTCACGCGACCTCACTTTATGAAACTTCACCTTCAATCGAAAGCAGGTCCTATGTCGCGACTTCGATCTTATGTCGCGAATATCGCCTTCCTAGCTTGCGCCTTCACTCTGATGGCTTTTGATGTCGCGGATTTCGCCCCTCTTGTCGCGGACAAAGAAGCCATTTCCCTTCGCTTTCATCTCGATGGTTCCCGATGTCACAATATCACCCCGTCGCGACATCTTGTCACATCATTTGCAGATTTAACCGGTCTTAGATTGCGGATTCTCAAATTTCTCTTGTCGCGGACATCATCAATGTCACGACATCAATCTCACGTCACGACATCGACTTCTAAGTTCCCAGAGCTTCCATCACCAAACCTCTCATAGCTTAAAAAGGTGCTTCGCGGTCGCCACCTCTCTCATCCTCGCCACGACATCAATTGTTGTCGCGACTGTATCGCTGTCGCACGCCGTTCTTAGCTCCCGGACACCCTTCACCGACCAGACTTACCGTCACCGCATCAAATCCCTTTAATTCCTTTGGTGTCACGACTGACTGATCAGAAATAACCCCAAACCGCATCAATGAATCAGCCGTTCTTTTCATTTCACTCGCCATTCGACTGCACTCTTTCTTCCACTTATTGCTGTATTTTTATTTCTTTCTCTCTTCCTCGCTAATAATAACAATTCGTGAGTTTCTTCATATTTCTCAGATATTAATTATTCACATTTCTGTACTTTCTAAAATAGAATTAAAAAACGTGACTAAAAATATATGACTTTTAAGCTCATCAAACTCCCACAAACTTAAAGTTTGATTGTCTCAAGCAAAGAAAAGAAAGAATTGTTTGTCCTCAAAACAAAATAATTTTTAAGGACATTTTTCTCGTGATTTGTTCTCGCAGCCATTCAATTTAATTGCAATGCAAGGTATGCAAAATTTTCAGACATTTAGCTTCAAGTCCAAAGCCAAGGTTGGTCTCTACTCTTTATGTTATGCAAACTATCATGTTGAAATTGTTTTACAAACAATATACTCATTGGATCTCAAGAATAATGAATTAAATTCCTTTCTCAATTCATGGCTGAGTCATTTAACTCCCTAAGGTTCTTCACAATTTTGATTGTTTCCTTTCTTCCAAATTCCATAGGCTTGTTTTTCATATTGATCTCCACTAATGTAGGTGAATTCAGCCTTCCAGATCAATCAGGTCTTTTGGGCTTATATTGTGAGGCTTGGTTAATGGGTAGGATGGAAGGAATTTTTTAGGTTAAGATCACCCCTGAACATTTTCTCTTTTCTTCTACCACTTCTTTCTTATAGTTTCTCTAGTAAACTCCCCTAAACTTCAGTGTTTGGGGATATTCTGATTTCTTCGCTTTCTTAACTCGTATTCCCCTATTTTACTTTATAATTTCACGAGGAATTTCTAGTTTGCTACCACCAAGGGATAGTGTTTTAACTAGGCTTTCTAACACTCTTAGCTAACTTTAAGTTAGTAACCCATACCGTATGGTATTGTGTAAGTGGCTCAGGTGTTGAAACACCCCTAAGAACTTAATTGTTCAAGAGAGTTAGGCCACAAGACAAAACTTATCCCTGTAGCTTCTTTTCTCGCGCATTTTCAAGCCTCTGCCTTTTCTTTCTTCATTCCCTTTTTGAGTTCCTCAAAAATATAAACTCCCCCAAACTTCATTTCTTTCTTCCTCTTTGAATTCCAGGGTAATCGTAGGTTCTTTACTGAAGGATTGATGTCTTAAGATGAGTTGGGGTTTCCATTGGTCTATTTTTAAAAAAATAGGCTTGTTACCAATTTCGAACCATCAGATATGCCTCAAGATATGAATAGTGGGATGGCTAGCATGGCTCAAACTATCCAAGAATGGCCCAGACGCTCACACCGACCACCTAGGATTTCACTTCAATCAATAATCTAACAAATTCTAGAATCTGGATTTATCAGCTGTGACTAACTATAAGGAGTATCTTGACCCATTTTTATTTATGAGTAGTTAAGTTAATTGATATTCAACAGGTTCCTTGATTTACTGTTCATACCACAAACTCAAAAATATGTTTGTTCCATCTGTCAGATACCTTCCTCTAATCTCGGACTTATCGTGGCAAATATAAGTAATTTTTTTACCTTGTTTTTCAATTAAACTAGATGTATTTTGTCCTTTTTTATTCTTACTCTTTCCTCATTTCAGCCATTTTCACTTAACTCGCTCTTATCTAACACTAAGATAATGTCCTTCTCAGCGCTTTTTATTCTTGAAATCTATTTCCCTACTTTGATTCTCCTAATCATTCAACCATGTTAAATCACAACATTGAACAATCAAATGCAAAATAGTGCACAACAATTCCATTGAACTCTTTCATTTTATTTCTGATTGATTTTCAACCGTTGGATACACGCGATGGGAGGATACGGTAATCGAAAGAAAAGAGAAGGTCTATTTCTTCTTGGACAAGGTGGCAAAACATCGTAAGGGACTTTAGGTTCAAAGTGTTCAAATGATTGAATGAAGGAACTCTATTTCCTTCTTTCTTTTCTTTCTTAGTTTCCTCTCAAGTCGTTTCTTCAATGACAATCTCTATTAGAGAGATCAACTTTCTCGCTCGCATCTTGCCTCTTCCCAAGCTATCTATCAGAAATTTCTCCATTCCTCGTCATGACTTCAAATTTTAGAAAGATTGTTGTTAATCAAATCTAAATTTTCCAGCCATTCCTTCTGCTTGTAGGATTCAGCCTCCCATTGCTTTTTGTCTCTCTCATTCAGTTTGTTTTCTAAATTCTCCTCCAGTATATTTGTATAGTACTTGAAACCCTTTATCTGCTCAAATGCAGGTGTCATGCTCCTTATCTCTTTCAGTAATGCTAAAAGTTGAGCATCTCATCAAACTCGCTTGTTATAGAAGCTTCATGACTCGCTTGGAGTTTCGCAGATCTTGATCTCTTTCCTTCATTTCCTCTCTTGAACTCCTCTCCTTGCCGGCCTTCAACATTTTCCCCATCCTGCTTCCTTTTTCGTTCAGCCTTCCTTCCACTCGTTGTTCTCTTCTTTGACTTCCACCCCTATGCCCCTTTCTTTTCGTTTAATTCTTCTTCCCAATCGCTTGTCTCTCTTCTTTTCAATTCTTTTCACATCCCTTCTCCTCGAATTCCCCGCTTAGGTTCCATTCCTTCTTTCTTTCTATTCTTTATGCATCAAATCGAGAGCTCTGCACTGAATTCAGTCCTCAGGCCTTCGAGCTCCGTGCTGCAATTTCGTGGTACAGATAGGAACCGGCCAAGGGGATGAGAAGTCTATCACCGTCTTCATCCCGCCCCTTCATTATCCAGAAACACAAAATTCAGGGTCAGCGATGTCACCGGGTGCTCGCTCCTTGATCGCGGGCCCTCCTGCCCCTTTTCTCGTTCTTCACTGTTTCACCTCCTCGTTTTCTACCAGCACTCCCTTTTCCTCCGATTCGTCCCTTACTAACTCCCCGGCGATGTGTAGCTCTTGGGACTCTCTCTCTCTTCTTCGACCCAAACTCCTTTCTCACTCCAGCCTTCAAGCAAAGAACTCCGTGATTGTTGTCAGCGAGGAAGGCACTTTTTGTTTCCTTCATGATATTCATGATAGAGTTCTCTATGATAACTCCTATATTGATCTTGTATCCCTTTAGTATGGCATACAGTAGTACAGCTTCTTGTTCTCTCACTGTGCATAAATGTCTTGTTGGAACCAAAACAGACGCCAGGAAGTAAAACCATACCTTTGCTTCTTCCGTAAGGCTCCCCCTCGCTCGTAGTTCTGCTTTCCTTCTTTCCTGGCCTAACTCGCGCCTTCCATCGAAGCCGGCAATCTTCTAAGATTCTACTTCCAAAATTTTCTTGAATTTGGAGCCATGCTTGTGTTGTCACGCCATAGGCTTCGTTGATGGCCTTCGTCTGCAGATGAGACCCGCACTCTACAAAAACAGCTCCATCCTTCCTTCCTACCATGTCGAATAAAACCTCTCACTGTCAGATATCCGCCTTTTGGTGCCGCAAAGACTCTCCCATCCTCTCTGCTCTATCATCTCCTTGAAAGGAGTCACAGGGTTTTTGAATCTCCTCTCTGTAACAAAACCCTTGTTAGCATAATACTTCTTCCACTGGGAATAAGCTTCATCTGAGACGAAATCTTCTACTTCTTCTTCTCTCCTCTTTCCCTTTCCCCTTTCTCGCTCCTTTCTGAGAAGCCCTCGAGCTGGTAAGCTCCGATGCATGCCTTCCTCCTGCTTGTTCTTCCCGACGAATCTCATCTAACTGTTCTCCTTGATGAGTTTCTTCTTTCTTCGATTGTTCTGTGTTCCTCATTATCTCTGGCCGAGGTTAGTGGACCAAAACAGGGGAATTCTGCCTATCGAAGCAAGAGAAAAGCTCGAAGGTCGACCAAGCAGGTTTTGAGGCTTATCTTGAGGAAGACGGCTAATGTTGGTGTGGTCAGAGTGAATGAGATAGTATCCAACAAATGCAATTCAATCAATGTTCGTGGGCCCCGATTAATGCTTCATTTACGACTTGTCGCGACTTCAATTCCGCCTCTTTCATTTGAGATCATTAAATTTAGGCTTTTGGAATGAGAAGTTGGCATGTGTCGATTTATGTCGCGACATACCAGATGTCGCGACATGTCGCTGTGAATTATCAGATGTGGCGAAATCTCTCAAATTTGAACTTAATTCATCAAGTCGACATTCACAGCCGTGTCGCGACATGAATCTCCTTTCCTTACTACCCACTTATCGTTTCTTATAAATCGGGTCACCTACATCAATGTTATATGGACATTAGCTAATGTTGCGACATAACCCTTCTGTTGAGACCTAAGCCTTTAATTCAATGAATTCAAAACTTTGAATTTTGTTATTGTTTCTAACATATTTAAACATCTATCCAGTATATTTGCAATCCATTTAACAATTAGTTCAATCATAACTGTGGATTTGGTTAAAGAGAAGGTTACTCCCTTTTTCTCATGTTGCGACTTCTCCGCAAGTTGTCGGAATTGTTTTTATACAGACCGCTATTCATGCTTTGAACCCTGCGTAAGATCACCGCACAATCCGTAAGATTCTAGTTAAAATACAATCAATTTCTAATAATAAAAAAAGTTAATCTATCCTTCCGAAAACAAATTCGACTTAATTCATCAAGAACTAAAAGAAAGAGATAATTCAAAATTTAAAATCGCATTGAAATCCTCCTGGTCGCTCCCATTAGTCGCCGCTTTTGAGTCCTTAGTCGACTTGTCGTTGTGGTACTTTTCCTTAAGAACCGGGCCGGAGTTCTTCAACTTCCTCCTCCCCGTTGAGATAATGCTTTAACCTTTGTCCATTGATCTGAATTCCTTCACCAAGAGTGGCCTTCGTGCTGTCACTGCCCAAATGTAGTACTCTTGGATACTACTGTATGGCCCGCTCCAATTGATTTAATTTCCCCGGAAATAATTTCACTGTAGTTAAACAACGTAACCTGCCTCCGTTCCTCAACTTCTTTTCAAGATTCTCTCGATCATGCCATTTCTTGTCTTATCTTTGTATATCTTGAGTTACTGTCATGCTTCATTTCTTCCACCCGCATACACTTATTTCTTCCTCATGTTCCTTAAAATCTAAGTTTAACTTCGATGTGGCCCACATTGCTCAGATTCTAATTCAAGAGGTGTGATGACATGGCTCGCCAAAACAACTCAGATGGGGACATTCCAATTCGAGTTTGTGGCAGTCCTCAGAGGCCCAAAGTGCATCATCAAGTTTGGAAGACCAATCCTTCCCCGCTGAGCTCATAGCCTTTTCAAGTATTCTTCGATCTCCCTATCGAAATTTCGCTTGTCCATCGGGTCTCGGGGATGATGCTAAACTCATTATATGCTTGATCCCATATCTCAAGCCATGAGTTTTGCAAATATTTTGTTCGCAAATGGGCCCCCATCACTAATAAAATGGTTCTGGGGGTTCCAACCTGCTCAAAATATTCTTTTCAAGAAACTCCACAACTCGTGCTAGCATCATTCCTGGACAAGAAATCAAGTTTCACCCATTCGGGAGATACAATCACTGCTAGCAAGATAGCAAATGTTTCCAAATGATGGTGGGAAGGGTCCATAAAATCTATTCCCCAAACATCAAAAATTCAGATTACCATAATACCTTAGGGCAGATTTTTATTCCTGCCACATATTTCCAACTTTTTTCAGCACCTCCACCGCCACTGCTCCTGTCCCAATGTCCCACATAGTGGGCCACAAAACCCGATCGAGTATCTCAGGATTGCCTTTCTCCCTGGTGCTGTCCCCATATGGTGATGCATGGCATTCATTTTAAAATGTTGCCTCGTTTCACCTTCTCATACATGTGCGGCACACATCTTCTTATTATCATGTCAAGACCTCTCAATAATAAATGGTCATCCCAAATATAATATCCGCATCGCTTCCGAAGCCTCTTCCGTCAGAACACTCAAGGTTTCACCTTACGTCGACACTACATCGATGTCATGGAAGCTTCAAGGAAAACCTTAAACAATTGCCTATCCGGGAAGTTCTCTGCTAACTCGTACATCACCTTCTTCACGCTTTCTTTCTACTCCGGGATGTGGCCTGGCTATCACATTGTCACATCCCTTTTATCCTTTATTTCCAAATCAAACTCTTGCAACAAAGAAGCACTCATCTTATCAATCTCGTTTCTGGCTTCCTTTTCGACATCAAGCATTTTGATTGCCGCATGATCTCGTGTGAATTACCACATGGGATCCCAAATGTATTGCCTAAATTTTCACAAGCAAATACTATAAATAGCATCTCCTTTTCACCTGTTGAGTAGTTCTCAGGGTTTCACTGGCTATCTTACTAGCATAGTATATGATCTAATACTTTCCTTTCTTTGCCCCAATAATGTTCCATGAGGTAAAAATCACCGGCATCACACATTATTTCCAAATCCCCGATTCCTACTGTGCAAATATTACAGTGCCCGCACTCTCAACTGGATCTTGATTTCATCAAAAGCATCCTTGCAGAATCATCAAAATTGAACTCAGATCCTTCAAAGAACTCAGATATAGTCCCGCTGGCTTTGAAAAGTCCTTGATGAATCTCCGTAAAATCCAAAGATGCCCAAGAAACTTCTTACTCCTTTTGATCGTGAGGTGAAAAGGTGTCTTGATAATGGATACTTTGACTGGTCAACTTCACCCATTGAGCGAAATTTTATGCCCAAGAACAATACCTTCGTTACCATAAATGGCATTTCCCAATTCAAGCATAATGGCTTGTCTCGCATCTTGAAGCAACGCTTCCAGATTGTTAAACATTGATCAAAAAGCCGATCCATACAATGAAATCATCCATAAAACTCATCACCTTCAACCAAATCCGAAAATAATATCATGCACTGAATGTAGTCGAGCATTACATAACCCAAATGGCATCCTTCCTCAAGGCAAAGGTACCATAAGGGCAGCGAAACGTGGTCTTCTTGATCCTCCGCAGTGCCAGCAACTGGACACCCGAAATACCCATCTAGAAAAACATCAAAAGTGAGGGTGTCCTGCTAACCTTATCCAACATTTGATCAATGAAAGTGCATGAAAAAATGATCTTCCAAGCCGCCGTATTCAACTCCCAGAACTACATAATTCCTCCATCCCACAATGCTCTTGTTGGAATCAATTCATTTTTTTCTATTTCACCCACAAGAACTCCTTTCTTTGGAACCATGGATCGGGCTCTGCTCCAAGGACTATCTCGAATAGGCGTAGAGCAAACCAAAGATTCAACACCTAGAGTACCCCTTCTCGACTCACTTTTCATCAATCGGATTCACTTTCTCCGATGTTCTACGATGGTTTTCAAGTCTCTTCCAAAGAAATCTTATGCATGCAACCGGTTGACTAATACCCTTCATTCTCAATGACACTGCTTTTTAAAGATTCCTTTATGCCTTTAATATTTTCAGTTAATTTTATCTTCAAAGATCACCGAGTCCGGGTCAAATAATCAGCACCGTTTTTCTCGCACTCACAGGTGATACTTTAAACGACATGGCAACTCTTTCAAACTAGCCCTTCGCATCGGGTCTCCTTATGAGATTTCTTCCCTTTTTCACTATTTCCATTATCTTTCTAGTCAAGTTCAATGATTAAATATAGAATGAAAATCACGTATGGAAATTCGTAATAGACATCTTCGTGATAATCGGGAATTCATCTCTTTCTTATCGATAAAAACCGGGAGGCAAACTCATTTATAACATCGTAGTTGGAAGCAGAGTATACAAAAATCCAACATACATCGCAACCTTCCTCATTCCTCATTTGTCATACTTTGATCAAGAATGTAGTACCTTCTTCTCCAACCCTCAAGATAAGAACTCCTTTCTCTCTCGCATGTCAATCGTATACCTCCAAAGAATTTAGGAATGGTCTTCCTAATAGTAGGGGCACTCGTGAATCTTCTTCCATGTCCGCAGACCGATTAAGCTCCATCAGAATACAACTTCCCAACAAAGGACCAAAACATCTTCAATGACCCCTTCCTGCTTTCACCATCGACCGTCCATTTGTAGTAACGCCAAGGAGTAAGCTCCCCTAAACTTAATTTCAGGCAACAGAGGCACTGTGACGTTATTACTAGCTCCCGAGTCACGTAGAGCTTCCCTGAATCTGGGCCTCCAACAATACAAGGAATTGTGAAACCCGGGTCTTCATCTTATCGGTAGTTCTTCTGGACATCGCACTGCAAGTGTGGCAAGTGAGATTCACTATTCCTTCTTCTACTATTTTTCTTTTCTATTTCGCATGTCCTTCGTAAATTTTGCATAAAGTGGCATCTGAGTCACCACTTCAGTAAAAGGCATACTGATTTCTAGCTTCTGGAAAGTTCTCAAGAACCTTGCAAACTGCTCCTCCATCTTTGATTTCTGCAGTCTTTGTGGAAATGGGACTGCAGGCTTTGATCCTTGGATGTTCTTCCTTTCTACTCCTTCTTTATCATTCTCCATCGGCTCTTCCCTTCCGTATTGCTACTTCTGTCATTGGCCATCTTTCTTTTCCTCCTTCAACTCCTTCCCACTCCTAAGCCGCACACCCATGCACTGGGGTTCTTCCTCAGATCACTGGGAAGGCATCTTCCTCCTGCTTGCAGGTTAGTGGGGCCAAATGTCTCTACTCAGGTTCCGTGTTCTTCAGTGGACGACGGTAGTTGTTCTTGAAAATTTGAGAACTGGTAGCAAAATCTAAGCCCCAATTCTCCAAATTTTTGTTCATGGATAGTTCAATGCCTTATTGTCCCCTATAAACTGCAAAGATTCTGCTCGAAGCCTGGGCCCTCCTCCGGTCCCAGATCATTCCCGTGCTCATTTCCCGTCTCGCGTCGTCTGAAACCTAGGTGGCCGCCGAGCAATTTCGGGCGATGGTCTCCGCCCCTCGCTTTGGCTCAGAAGCCCCTCCACCATACGAAGTTCTCATGGTTCCCGAAAGGCCGGTGATAATGTACCGAAGGTTGGATCGGGCTTAAAATGATAAGCCTCGCTCACCCACATAATCGACCGCAGCCCTCATAGAATCTCTTCGCCATCTCTCTCGCACTTCCCGTCATTAACTCCCTTCATCGTCTCCCGGCTCATGAGCAAAGGTGTGTCTTTCTTCTGCTTGTCTAACCTCGTGCATAATGGCATCCAAATTTCGGGCCTCCATGGCCGTCATCTCATTCTACCTCCAGCTGATTCCTTTCCTCTCACAGTTGCTCTCTCAAAGCTCGTAAGGAGTTTTCTATGTTACATTCGGGGCGATCTTCAATCACCCTTTTCGCTTCTTCAAAGACTTTTCTTTTGAATGCTCCACAAAGATGAAGCATCAATGATCCCTTTGATATATCATTCATGGCATGATATACTGTCCATTTGAGTCTTCGTATCTATCCCATGCATCGACATCTTCAAAGAATCGCTTGAATCTCTTTTCCCAAGCTACATATAGCCATCTTCCTCCGCTGAACACAATGATTTCTCCTTCTTTCTCGTGGTTGCATTGGGGAAAGAATCTACCTAAGCAGTGCTCCAACCAACTCCTCCCAAGTATCAACAATCCATATGGTAATGATTCATACCATACCGCTATATCTCTAAGGAGAATGGGAATAGGGTGCGCTTTTGCGACTTCCGGTCTCACCCTAATTCAAATCTTAATAAGATTGCACCCATCTCGAGGAATTCCCGTGTTCGCTTGATCTTCAAAGGATGACCAAGAACCGATGTCATTGACCATTGTAATCGCGGCCGGTTTAATTCAAAATTATTAGCATCAACTGCAGGCCGTCGACGCAGCATTCTTCCGTGATAATCGGGTCTCCGTAAATCTCCATCAGACGTGCCGGGATCGGAGGCCTTCTAGCCCTTTCCGTATGTATTTCCAACTCCGATCCCGCCTTTCTTCTTCCATGGTTGAGTTTTTCGCCTTCGTCTTCTTTCTTTCTCTCTCAAACTTCGAGCTATCCTTTCTATTTCGTGGTCACCCTGAACCGTGACGGTGTTTTGTTTCCTATGCACTGTAAAGTTTTCTTCAAAGCAAAACACACTTCCATTAATAGGATTAGTCAAATCATCATAAATATTCAATGTGTTTCGTTAAAGGTTAGTGGCCAAACTGAACCACTGCTTGAAAATCTATTTTTGTTCTTTTTCTTTTTTTTTTTTTTTAAAACTGTCCAAATTAGTATTTCCTTCTTTCATCTGAATATTGATTTACTTAAATTCTTTCGATCCTGCAATCTGCGCCTATAAAACTTGTTAACCGAACTAAACACGTATACAAATCATGACGTTATTACCATGACTATTATCTAACCTCAAGAACCCGCGCCATAAAACTTGTTAAGACCAAACAAGATGCCGCATTTACGCAATAGTTATGCATGCAAGATTATGCTTATATAAACCACTCAATCTCTTGTAGTAAATCATTTTTTCAAAGTCAGTTTTGTCCGATATTCGTATGCAGTGCCGATAAGTAATAAACGGATTTGTCCGTATATCGATCCACAGAGATCTCAAAGGAATTTTAAATCAACTACTCCCGACTACTCAATTTCCATACTATTTGGACCACAAATGATAAGAGGTTCAAATAAAGCCGGGAAATAACTAAACGCAAGAGAATGAAAATTAGAATAAATCGAATAAAATAAATGAAGGTAAATCCAGTTCTATAACAAGAAAATGAATTCTCAATTTATCATAAAAGAGACACATCAAGAGAATGAAATGTAGTGAACTATCACCCCAGTTACCTCGATAAAATTCTCTCGACACCTAGCTTTCAAAATCGTCTAAGGCAGCACATGTTCTCCGATCTCTCCACACTCACACTTCCCATTATCTAATTTATGACCCGATTCTCTCGAATACAAGGAATTGTATAACTACTTTTAAAAAATACTCTTGCCTGGATATTTTTCTTTTCAATACTTCATACCCATTTTATGGATCAGAACCTTTAGCTCCTATTAGCCTGGCCAAGCAAGGATATACAACTTCCAGATTGCTTTTCCTCAAATTAGAATAGATCAACCTTTCCTTGATTAGATCATGTTTTAACACGGATTAGTCTCACTATCCGACCGAGGTGAACTCTTTGTTGTTTGTTTTAAAATAGATAACTCATTCAACCTGCTCTTTTGATTTCATGAGAAGAGGATTTATCTATGAACATACAAAGCTCATAAGATCCTTGCATTAGAAGGTTAGTATACCTTCAAAGAAATGTACATTACTCCGAATGTCTTCCCGTGTCACTCCGTAGAGGACCTCGCTGAAAATCGTAAGCAATGACGCAAATCTTAATCTGCATACAACCGATATTCGCATCCCAAGACAATAAACCCAAAACTTAAATAAATTCATTAACCGAAATTAACAAGTTGTCGTAAACAATTCCACAGAAAAATAAATTCGACTATCATATTCACTTAATGGAAGTCGGATTCCTCAATTACCGAATATCACACAAAGATTCCTCCGATCATAGAATGATCGCAATGGAAATCGAACAATTGAATTTCGTAATTTGTCCGAAATTCCATACGCTCCTGTAGTAATTTGAAAAGAAATTGATTTCAAGATTCACTTCACCAACGACACATTCGCATCCAAACAAACAAAGCTTAAAAAAGGAAAGAAAAAGAAAATACGATAAACAACTGCTCTAAAATGACGAAATGAAAAATAAAGAAAAATAAAGAAAATAAAAGAAAAATAAAGAAAATGAGCTTCAAAGGTCCTGCACTTTCCTGCCCCGTGGCCGCCAAGCCACCCAAATGAGCCGGATAGCCGCGCATTTATAGGTTCCCCAATCAAATTCCTAATCCCAATGACCGCCGTGGATTTTAGTAGCCAGCCTAAGTTATCGCTCCGGGGCCTGGGCCCTCACTTCTCTTTGTCGCGACATCGAACTCATGTCGCGATACTGACTTAAAGTTCTCAGCCCGCGAACCGGCTCGCTCATGTTGTCACGACACCAATCTTATGCCCTCGTAGGTTTCGCTTGATCGCCAGGATGTCGCTGACATCATGGCCTCATTGCCACATCCATTCTACCCTTTGCGCCTTCAATGGTTTGTTCTCGATGTCGCGACATCGATGTTGTCGCGACATGGGCTCAAGTCTCCCGCAGACCCTTCCACTAGGTCACATGATGTCGCGACATCAACCTCACGCCGCGACATCAACTTTACCTATGTTACTCGACGGATCATCATGATGTCGCGATTCTTATATCTTGTCGCGGACATCTTCTCAATGCCTCGGGCCGGTCTCACTCTCACTCTCTCCCGATGTCGACGCCTATATCTGCCGCGGACTCACCAAGTCATCTCGCTCGATCGATCTTCTGGATGTCGACATCAATCTCCCGTCACGACATCGCCTTAAGCAAAACTGTGAAGTTTCCAATCGGTCGCTTCGTCGCGATATCGCATTGATGTCACGATAACGCTTATACTAATCGCGCAGCTTTGATCTAGTCGTTCTCATTGTCACGACATCGATATCTCTTGTCGCGACCTCACTTTATGAAACTCCACTTCAATCGAAAGAAACCGTTGTCGCACTTCATCTATGTCGCGACATCGCCACGGTACTTCACTTGATGGCTTTTGATGTCGTGATTTCGCCTTTGTCGTGGATAAAGAGTTCATTTCCTTCTATTTATCCGATGGTTCCCGATGTCACGACATCAATCTCTTGTCGCAAGACCATTACATCATTTGCAGATTTCAACTGGTCTTTAGATTTCGTAGATTCCCAAATTTCACATGACATCATCAATGTCGCGACATCAATCTCACGCCGCGACATCACTTAAGTTCCTAGGCTTCACTACCCAAACCTCTCATAGTTTAAAAGGCGTTTCGTTGTTTACCTTCATCCCTCGCCACGACATCAATCGTTGTCGCGACCTCGTATCGTCACGACGCCGCTCTCTACCTCCCCGACACCCTTCACCGCTGACCAGACTTAACGGCCGCACCGCATCAAATTCCTTTAATCTCAGTCACAACCCGTGACCTGACCGTCAACCCTAAAACTCGCATCAATGAATCACCATTTTTCATTTCGCTTCCCGCCATTCGACCGCACTTTCTTCCACTTATCACAGATTTTCTATTTTCTTCTCTTCCCGCTTAATAACAATTTGGTGAGTTTCTTCATATTTCTGTATATTAATTATTCATTTCTAGATGAAAATAGAACAAAAAATGGACTAAAAATAGATGACTTTTAAGCTCATCACCTACTCTTCAATCAATAATGAATAAAATTACACAAAGCTATTAGAAATTTAAACACAAAAATATAATGTAGAAAATCTTAATAAACATGGATTATGTCTTCCTGCAAGTCGCCAATTTTATTCCTTAGTTAGATCATCGCTATGCTCTCTGGTATGCAAGATTTAATCTCCATTAACTTAAATTCCATTATCACGGTTCTAAGTGTCTCCCGGGCCTCTAAAATTTGTAATTTCGATACTACTATATATGGTCCACTCCATTTGATTTAAGCTTCCCCGAAAGAGTCTTAGTCCGGAGTTGAATAACAAGACCTCGATCTCCTTGAATTCCCTCCTCAAAATTCCCTCTCTCCTCGATCATGCCATTTTTTTTGTTTTATCTTTGTAGACTGCCTATCATAGGCTTCATTCTCAATCCTTCCAATCTTAGCCGAGTAGCCTCTCTTCTTTAGCGTACTTTGAAATCAAAATTTAGCTTCTAATGGCCCAATATAGCTTATATTCTAGCTCAAGAGGTAGGTGGCAAGGTTTTCCAAAGACAATTCTGTATGGGGACATTCCAATGGGGGTTTTAAAAGCAGTCCTGTATGTCGAGAGTGCACTCACGTTTTAGAGATCAATATCTTTCACGAGTTTATAGTCTTTTCTCAAGCACTTTCTTTATCTCCCCGTTGAAAATTTCACTACTTACTTGTTTGAGGATGTATAAGCTGCTCATGCAACGTGTTTTATACTATATCTCGCCTGCGAGCTCGGCTTTCAAATACCTTAGTTTGCAAAGTGGCTTCCTCTATCACTTATTATAGTTATGGGTGTCCTAAATCACGAGAATATTTTTCAGAAAATCCCCACAACCCAGATAGCATCATTCTTGGGAAAAGCCGTCATTCTCAACTCCATTTTGATACAATCCAAGCATAGCTAGGAGTATGTATATATTTCCAAATGAAACTGGAAAAGGCCCCATCAAATCCATTCCCCATACATCAAATAATCGCACTACTAGGATACTTTGTGGGCATTTCATGCCTTCTCACGATATTTCCCATTCTTTGGTACTATCACATAACTTCGCACCATTCAAAACAACTTAAAAATAGTAGCCAATAAAATCCTAACTCGAGAATTTTGTGGGTCAAGCTTGGCCTCGCAAAATGTCCTCTAAGTATGGTGATGCATGACATTCTTGTAAAATCTCGTCATTTCATCTTCTCTCGTACACATCTTCTTATGATCAGATCAGCTCCTCTTTTAAACAGTAACGGGTCATCCTTGTGAGTATAGTATTTGGCCGCCACTTTAGCTTTTATCTCACAGAAATAATTCGTGGCATAATTCCACAAGTTAAGAAGTTCACGATATTAGCATACCAAGGTGATTGGAGTGACAACTGGAATAACTGCTCATCTGGAAAGTTTTATGCTATTTCCCTTTCTTCTTCTTGTACATCATATTTTCCACTCTTGACAAGTGTCAGCTATCACATTGTACAACCTTTCTTTGCCTTTACTTCTAAATCAAATTCCTGTAATAACAATACCCACTTGATCAATCTTGGCTTTGCTTCTTTCTTTGCCATTAGATATTTAATTGCTGCATGATCAGTGTGTATAATAACATGGGACCCCAAAATGTATGTCATAAATTTTTCACATTCAAATATTATTGTCAGCATCTCCTTTTCAGTAGTAGAGTAATTTTCCTGAGCTTCATTGAAGGTTTTGCTGGCATAGTATATGGCCTTGAATACTTTTTCAACTTTCATTCCAATACAAATTCGCTTATTGCAAAATCACTGCATCACA
Source organism: Tetrastigma voinierianum (assembly GCA_016808115.1). NCBI lineage: Eukaryota > Viridiplantae > Streptophyta > Magnoliopsida > Vitales > Vitaceae > Tetrastigma > Tetrastigma voinierianum. Next base: position 1,071,016 of record JAEQBH010000463.1, read on the forward strand.
TATGATTTCAAATTGCTCCAATATGGTTTCGCTAAGACGGAGCTTCAACTAGTCCGGGATTTGATTTCTTCAAAAGAATTAAGTGTGATTCATCACAATTGAACTTAGCATCTTTTTCCAACAATCTGAACAATGGTCTAGCAATTTTTGAGAAATCTATGATAAATCTTCTCCTCAGAAATCCATAAAGATGTCCTAAGAAACTTCTAATTCCCTGACCGTAGCTGGTGGTATCAAATCTTTATAATCTGAAACCTTACCGCCTACTTCTAAATTTCACTCGCAGATAAATCATGTGTCTCTAGACAATCTTCAGAACCATGTACCGCATTTTTCCTAATTCGTGAGCTAGATTCTTATCCCCGCACTCTTTGAAGATCAGTCTCCTAAGCGCTATGTGCTGACTGCTCAAAATCGATCCATACACTCGTGAAATCATCACGAAGATCTCCATAACTTTCAACCATAAAATATAGACATCACTTTTAATCTTATGCAGGTGGAGCATTACACAAACCAAATGGCATTCTTTCAAAAGCAAAAGTACTAAATGGGTACAAAGTTTGCTTTCTCCAGATCCTCGTGCAATGGCAATTTGCTATATCCAGACATCCGCCAAGAAAACAAAGCGAGGGTGTCTACCAACCTATCCACATCTTATCAATGAAAGGTGGAAAATGATCCTTCTTGTTGCAAAGGTTTAGTTTTCCTCGTAGTCAATACACACCCTCCATCCTGTCACAGTTCTTGTTGGAATCAGTTCATTCTTTTCATTTATGATCACAGTGAATCCACATTTTTTAGGAACCACATGTACTAGGCTCATTCAAGAACTATTTGATATAGCATATATAAAACCTACATTCAACCATTTCATAACTTATTTGAACAACTTTCATCACAGTGGTTCAGCCTCCTTTGGCTGCTCAATAGAAGTTTTCGCATCATCATTCAAAGAAGATTTTTGTGCATACAAAGAGTGGACTGATACCTTCGCATCCCTCAATCGACTAAGGTATAACTTTCAGATTTTCACTTCCAGCAGCCTTCTTTCTCTGATGACACAAACTATATGATGATCACTTTCTCTTTCCGTTCTAAGAACTCATATTTCAAATGACTGGCAATTTTTTTCAATATTAAACCCTTTCCGTACCAGTTTCTCGTCTTCAATAGTTCTTCTCAGCCCCCTCGTCGCATACATCACTTCGATCGTTTTCATTTATGCTCGAGGACTCCGCTTCTTTGTTATACAAATTTGAAGGCAACATTTCACAATCAATACTCAAGATATCAAAATTCATCCTAATTTCATCATAGAATGTTGAAGAATACAGCTTAGGAATTCGATTCAACACGAGAAGACTATTACTTTCATGTGCATACAACTGTGATCTACATCGTGATGTTCTGTAAACTTATTAAGATTGTAAAGTGCACCGCTTCATTCCCACCCCAAGTGTCGCCCACCTTCGCACATCTATCAAGGTCGATCCACTTACAAGAAAGGCCCTCTTAGCAAAGAAAGGAACTCGTGTCTTCCCCTCCATCTCTAATAACGAAATCCATAAGGAAGATGAATTTTCCCACCTTTACAAGCACATCTTCAAGAACACCTTCTGGTTGTGCCATTGATTCGTCACCATTTTAGAATGTAATTTCTGCTGCTTTGCTGGTTCTCCAAACTGCCTTCATCACCGATGTGAGCCATCAAATTTATACTAGCACCTGAATCACATAAAGCCTTATTGAATTCATATTTCCCTATTGAGCAAGGGATGGTGAAACTGTACTTGGTCCTTCATTTTGCCAGTCCTTCTCATTTTTTGTCGAGCTTTTGTCGATAACTGAATCCAGTAGCAACAAAGTTCACTATTCCTTCCTCAACTATTTCTTTTCATTAGTATCTCCTTTTAAATTTTGCATAGTTAGGCATTTGGTTGATTACCTCTACAAATGGGATATTGATTTCTATCTTCTTGAAGATGTCCAAGAATTTAGAAATTTGCTCTTCCATTTTTGCTTTATAATGAGTGCAAAACTCCTCTATGTTTTGAGTTCATTTCACATGCTATTTTGTGCATTTTTTATCCATATTCATGTAAAACTCATAAAATTTCCTCTGAACTTGGTTTTGTAGGATAATTGATGAAAAGCAAGTGATTTGGCAAGAAATGAGCAATATATTTCCAAAAGAATAGTCAACCGAGAGTCTCAAAGCGTGCCACTGGAAAGATGAATTTTTTTGTACCATCTGGAACATCAAATGGCACAAATTCCCTCATAGCTGCATTCTACATTCAAAGAGCTTTCCAACGAGTACTCACACGCCCAAATCCGAGTTAAAATGAATAAGTTATGGCCCCGACAAGTTGAAGAAGAAAAATAAGTTGCTGTCCAAAAACTTAGTCACGACTCAGAAATCAGTGGTTGCAACCAAAAACTCGGGTCACGACCTAAAAATCAGGCTACCACTTGGTCGCTTTGCTACTAAATACGTCGAGAAACCTAAAAATGCCAAAAATTTATATTTTGACCTAATTTCAAGCCCATTTCACCCTAGACCAGTTATATATACTGCTTTTTTAAGGTAAATAGGTAATGAAGATTGAGAGCCTCTCCCTAGGGTTTCCCCAGATCGCCCATTTTTCCATTTTTCAAGTGATTTTGATTTGTTTTAGATTTTAGAGTAGTTTTAGAGCTGATTTTTACTCTATCAAGAGATTTCGGTGTCAGATACGTAGATTCAGATTTCACTAGTTCGCATAAATGCCTAAAAATCCTGATTTTCTCTCTCATGGGTTTTCTCTCTAAACTCGCTAATTTTCTTAAGGTTTTGCTGCGTATTTTTATTTTTACTATTCTTATAGTTTTAGAGCAGATTTTCATTTCTATTTGAAGAGATTTCTTGCCAGACGTATATTCAATTTATTTGCATCGTTGAGGCGTAAGATTGAAGCAAAATCCGGATTTTTCTTCGTCTTTCGATTTCTTTCTTCATTTTCTTACTTTTGTTTGATTGGTGACATTGAACTAGCATGGAACATTAAACACTCCTATAGGGTTGGGGATTAATGTTGGAATATTCAGATTTATGTAAGTTTAATATTTTGTGTTTGAACTAAATTTGCAGGAATGGGTATTAATATTCATATAATGAGTTTGAAGAAGAATTATACCCACAAAAGATTGTGATTCTTTAGCTTCATTTCCGTGAGGCCCTCCGAGTGACACAGAGATGGAGATTCGAGAGTAAAGAGCAGAACTTAGGCATGTTAGATCGATTATCTGAACTAATGAACTCGAAAAATTACTCGATAGATCACTGAATTACCTGCTATGCGAGAATTAATTTTTAGATGATGTATCAATTCTAGCTGGATCTGGCTCTCCTTAGTCCGATGAAAGGATATTGATCCCGTTAAGAAAGACCAATCAAGAGATATAAAATTTTATTAGATTTGAAGGATTTAGATACCAATTGAGACTGGAGAAGGCTTGCATTATCCTGCCTATGGGGGCAGAATTCTTCAATCTGGCGAATGGCTGTCATGAAGTATCAAAGAAAAACAATCAAATCTTAAAGAGTGCCAAATTTCAAGTATGAGCTATTTAGACCCATTTGTCTCGAAAAGGAATATGGATCTCAGAATTAGTGAAATGTATGGTGTAAGTGGAGAAATCCAAGCTTATACTCACATTGCTCTTGGACAACTACTATTCATAATCTTGCTAATGTCGTTCATGAAAATGCAAACTATTTTGTAAATAATTATCCCTATCCTTGCGACTCTCTTCTCATACCTTTGTATCATAAGGTTTATTTAGATTTTTAGATTGTTTAAATCAGTTTTGTTTTCAATTAAATTGATTTTATCTCCACATCCCATTTGATCGCTTAAATAGTTGAAGAGCCCTCAGAATCTGGGTGATCAAATCTAACTGTAGAGAACATCCAAATTCAAGGGTACTATATCCCTAATTCCTGTGAGGCCACTTTATTACTAGGAGGACCCGTGCACTCGAGGATGTAATGGAGTGTTGGCAATACTTTCATTTCAGTTTTGAGTACACTTACTAAGAGCCAAATCGCTTTGAGTATTTACTACAATACTCCTTGACCATATTTTCACATATACATCATCGGTCTCTTTACAAGTTTTCGTGCCATTGTCGTGATCAAGGCTACTTCACTTTCTCCATCGAAGTTTGACATTTTGAAGAACTGCAATTTTCTATTCAGCAATTCTTTATTTTTATTTTTATCTTTTGGTTCTGATTTGTTTCTTAGTTATTTTTTTTAGTAGTATTTTGTATTTTATTTTATTTTGTTTTTCTCTATTTTGGTACTTACGAGGAAACACTCAGCAGGAAGATAGATCTCGCCTCCACAGCTGCTTGAACTACTTTCGGTCAATTCAATTGTAAAAGAATTCACAATGACTCACCTGGTGGAACAAGGAGTATCGCTTTGTCATGGTGAGCTCAATCCCACAATTCAAGAGGAAGAGCTGCCTCGTTAAGGAGCAGATTTTACCCACGGGAAGCGGAACAAGTAAGATGATTCATCTCATGAGAAAGAATTCAGATTTAGATGCTCTCCTGTCAAACACTATTAGTACTAGATTTAGGCAAATAGAAGCTCAAATAGGACACTTGGTCCAAGCATTCAAGGAAAATTTCTCAGGACCTCCCTCCTAGTAACACTTTTCCAAATCCCAATGAATGCACTTAATACTTTCTAGCAGCGCGTAAATTTCCATCCCGAAACTGTGGAAGAAGTGGAAATTAATGGAAATCAACAAGGTGCACTTAAACAATTTAGATGATGGTAGTTAGTCTTATTTGATAAACTGGAATTTGAACAATTAAGTCAAATAATGGCTATGGAAAAATTTGGTGAAGATCGGGACATGATTTATTCTTCCCATGGATTTTGCACTGAGGCATTCAAGGATCTACAAAATTCATATACTAAGATGATCACTTCTTCTCGTTTAATCATGATTGACATCACTATGGGAGCTCACCTTTTGTGGGTGTGAGGAGAAAGCAGTTCAATCTTCACCAACCATTACCTTTGATCTTAGAGCAAGAAAGAGCCATGTGCGTAAAATTACGCAATGCCAACTAAAAGGGCATAAGCTCGAACAACTTTAAGCATAAATGTGTTTACATCTACATCACATGTAGGACTGCTTTGAAGAAATTGTGGCTGAACCACCACCATAATTAAAGGATTTTGGAGTTTCTTTCCCTCTTCAAAGTCTCAAAGAAAACATCATCGAGCCTAATGGTTATGAAGAGAAGCGTTTCCAAGATGAATGATCGTCAAATGGAAGCACTAGTACTTTTCCAATGAGTCTAATACCGGACTCTAAAACTGAGCAATTTTCTCGGGAGGCAAATTTCTAAGCTAGGTAATAAGGATTCTATCCATTCTCTTTTATTTTTCATTTTTAGTTATTATTTTTATTTGTTGTCGTTTTTTTTTTAACACATGAAAATTCCAAAGAAGTGTTTTAACTTTTTTGTTAGTGTTTAATAAGATAAGTTTGAAGCTCAACATGTTGTCAGCGACTAGTTTGCAAGAGCGAAAGTGGGCAGTTGGAGGCGGTTACAATTATAGTGCTCAAGTGTGAAAAAATGGAGGGAGATGTTCATCAAATTTCAGGTTTTGCATTTAAAAGAACCAAATTGAACTGAAATATAAAGTCATGAAGGTTCATGATCATCCTCGGAGGAGAATTGCCAGAAGACAAGAGATGAGTTTTAAGCATGAATGAAAGCATTAAGGGTTACTATTGGAGGAATTTGAGAGAGAATATATAAGCATGAAGGACTTTTGAAGGATGTTATGATATGGGCAAGAGACAGCAAGGAGAACCTACACTAAATAAATCACCGACAAAGAATGAACATTCTGATTTTCTGTATTTATTGAGGCTCTAAATGGTTCATACCTCATCCCATGAGCACGCTCTAAATTGGAAAGAGCTCCAACGAGTCCTTACATCCGCTAATTCCGAGCTAAACTAAGGAGATATGAGTATACAAGTCGATAAAAACAAAGCCAAGCACTGCTAACGTGACCAAGTGATCTCGGGGCCACGAAAACAGATGCTTTAACCCTTAAACCCGCTTTCTTCTTCCTACTTTATACTCTATCTCTGGCCATACTCTTCCCTCCAAATCTTGCAACTTCCAACCACTTTCAAATTCATCTACCATCCACTAAAATCCTAAATCATATTCCTCCTCTAATTCATCTCCATCATCTTCAAGCTTCAAAAACCCATCACAAACCCACAAATCCTTACCTTGTCAACCCCAATTTTCCATCCACTGCCCCAAGCACCAAAGAGAAAGTTTGGCAATGGAAGAAAATTTTTGTGCTCGCTGTTTGTTTTCGTTCTTTTGTGATCATTGTTGATCAGGAGTGATTTATGTATTGGAAGGAGGTTTTGAAGAATCAAAACTCACTCATTTGAGGTGAAGGAAGTCAGTGCACACCAAGTGTCATAGGAAAATGCCAAAGCCACTTTCATGGCTCCAAAGAAGCAAAGAGTATATCATGTGGGTAGTGGCCACCAATGTCACTGTCCTAAAATCATCAAGGTTCCTATTCAAAGTGGCCAAGACTACAAGGAGTTCACTTTTCCCAACTCTCTTTATTACCCTTTTACTTTATCGGGCTCCTTTGCTCATTGCTAGACATTTAGACAATGTCTATCCTAAAGTTCAGTTGTTTATTTTGGTCACTTTTATTTGTCACACCCTACATGTTGCAAAATGACAACTTTGAGGGATGAAATTCTTTCTCGTGCTTTTCTCGGATAATGACTTTGTCTGATGCTTCCTAACTTACACCTTAGTTTGGTATATTTTTTAGTTATTTATTTGATAATTAGTTTTGCCTTCTGAGCGTTGCGGATGTCACAAGGACCATAAATGAACCTCGTATACGGACAATATTAAAGATATCAGATTCTAATGCTTAATGAGTTATCTCTTTAATAGGCTATTTAGTCATTGGTTTCTCAAACCATGCACGTAGGGTCACTAAGTACTTTGAAAGCCGTTTTATGCTTTTAAAGTTAGAGAAGGTTTATGAGCATCCATCTAATTCTTGATCTCCATAGTTCAGAACTTGTTCTATTACGCTGAGGCGAAATCCTAGGCAAATACAACAATTGAGAAATGATATAGGCATCCTTGGAAAGATTGTGCCTTCACTAACCCTTACATGCATACGATATCCCTAGTACCAAGATGTCACCTAAAGAGCCAAAATCTGTTTATAAAAACCAAGTTTGAAGCCAATAACCTTCATAGATACATCATTATCCTCAATAAAGAACCAAACTCACCCATAACATGAGGATTTGAAATATACTAGAAATGTGGTGGAGGAGAATAGGGAGTTATTTTTCCATAGGAAAAATAACTCCAAATTGGTTGAAATGAGTAAAGTTGAAAATTAAAAAAAACAAAAAATAAAAAAACAGAAAAATATCAAGTGTAAAAGGAGCAAAAATACAATAAAAAGTCAAGGGGGAGTGAGTGTAGCCTTGTAGCCTTCCTTCCCTAGAGCAAGTAAATCCTAAGGGGTGTCTCAACACCTAGTACCTTGCTACACTGGTCCGAGCTTAATATTTAAAGCTCGCCAAGCGGCTGGTAGAAAGCTAGTGGTTTGATAGCTGCACCACTTACGCCTCGTTTTAAAGAAAAGGCTTCTTGGTGTTTGTTGGGAAAGAATGCACTGAAAAGTGGTAAAGGTGATATGAGGAGGCGGGGAAGGATGCAATCTAAAACAGATTGGGGTGTTTGAGAGTTTCACTATGCCGATGGTAAGAACTGGGATGGAGTAGGAGTCACAATGCAAAAGATGTATGTTGCTTAAAAGTTTTTAACTCTAAAATGACTACTCAACTACCTTTACCCAAGCCTTACATTACATGTTTATAAAGACCTACTTGATCTCGAGCTGTGTGTGCCTACGTAGCTGGAGAGTGATAAGAACAATGCTTCCATGCAAACCCAAATAATTATCTTAGAGATCCGCGTACTTATCTCAATTCTCATAAACTCATCTAGCTTGCAATTGTTTGATATGGGAAGACCACACACACACTACCAGTGAGAACCATGATCTAAATTTGTCTATTATGATTAATTCACTATTAAAATGAATAAATTATCTGACAAATTCTCTATATTGTAAGGTAATTCTTGAGACACATATCACATACCCTAAAGCTTGATTACTCGCCTTGGTTAAATAAAAAAGGTGAAATGAAATCTCTCTTCCATTGTCAGACAAACAACTTCTTTTCTTTCTTGCTCGAGGACAAGCAAAACATCAAAGCCTGGGGGGTGTTTGATGAGTGCAAAATTCCATCTATGTTTTGAGTTCATTTCACATGCTATTTGTGCATTTTATATCCATATTCATGTAAAACTCATAAAATTTCCTCTAAACTTGGTTTTTAGAGGATTATCATGAAAAGCAAGGTGATTTGGCAAGAAATGAGCAATATATTTCCAAAAAAAGAGTCAACCGAGAGTCTCACAGCGTGCCACTGGGAAAATAAATTTTTATGTACCATATGGAACATCAAATTGCTCAAATTCCCTCATGGCTGCATTCTACATTCAAAGAGCTTTCCAACAAGTACTCACACGCCCAAATCCGAGTTAAAATGAAGAAGTTATGGCCCCGACAAGTTGAAGAAGAAAAAAAATTTGTTGTCCAGAAACTTAGTCGCGACTGTAGAAATCAGGTTGCAAACTAAAACTTAGTCGCGACCTAAAAATTGTATAATTCACTTGGTCGCTTGCACTAAAACGCCGAGAAACCTAAAAAATGCCGAAATTGATATTTTGACCTAATTTCCGCCCCATTTCACCCTAGAACCATATACATACTGCTTTTAGGTGAAAGAGGGCAATGAAAGACTTATATTCTCCTCATGGCTTCTCTCTCTAGACTGCCCATTTTTCCATTTTTCTATAGATTTTGATTTGTTTAGATTTTTAGAGTAGTTTTAGAGCATATTTTCATTTATAAATGAAAAGAGATTTTTAAAAGAGTCAGACAATGATATTCAGATTTACTCAAGGGTTCTATAAAGATTTAAGCTTAAAAAATCAGATTTTCTCTCTGTGGGTTTTCTCTCTAAACCCATTTTCTTAGTTTTTGCTGTGTATTATTTTTATTTTTAATAGATTCAGAGTATTTTTGGAGCATTTTTACTTATTAAAGAGATTTCCTGGCCGTACTCATATTAAATTTATTTATCATATGGCGAGATTGAAGTTCTCAAACTGATTTTTCTTCTTTGCCTCTTTGATTTCTTTCTTCATTTTCTTACTTTTTGTTTGATTGGTGATTATTGGAATCTAGTAATGGAACATTAAACACCCTCTAGGGTTGGGGATTAATTGTTGAACATTCAGATTTGTAGTTTTTTTAGTTATTTTGTGGGTTTGAAAACTAAATTTATATAATTGGTATTATTCATAAAATGAACTGTTTGGAATATTAGTAGCTTATACCCACAAAAGAGCCGTGATCTTGCCTCCGATTTCCTGAGGCCCTCGAGTGATGGCTAGGATGGAGATTCCGAGAGTAAAGAGCAAGAATTTAGGTGCTGTTAGACTAATATCTTGAAATCCAATACAACTCGAAAATTACTTTGATAGATCAATTAATCATCAAGTGGTGTGAGGATTAATTAGATGATGTATCAATTTAGCTGGATCGGCTCTCCTTAGTCGATGAAAGGATCTTTGATCCCGTGTTAGCAAAGATCTAATCAAGGAGAGGGAAAATTTTATTAGATTTGAAGGATCAGATACTAATTATACTGAGAAGGCTTGCATTTTCCTCGTCTATAGAGCAAGAATTTTTCGGGCCCCGAGAAATGGTCAGAAGTATTGCAAAAGAAAACAATCAAATCTTTAAGAGTGCCACCAAGCAAGTAGCTATTTGCACTCCATTTGTCCCGAAAAAGGAAATATGGATCTATAACTAGTGAAAGGTATGGTGTATGGAGAAATCCAAGCTATACTATATCGCTTCGACAAATATAGCATTCAACTTACAATTGTTGCTGTACTTTCAAGGAAATGCAAACTATTTTGTAAATAATTATCCCATCCCTGTGCTGACTCTCTCTTCATACCTTTAGAATTGGGTTATTTATTTGGTAGATTTTAGGATTAGTTTTAAATCAGTTTTTGCTTTCAATTAAATTGATTTTATTCCACATCCTATTTGACGCTAAATGCTGAAGAGCTCCTTTGTAATCTGGGCATCAAATTCCACCAGAGAATATCCACTGTGGGTACGAGTCCTGACTCCTAAAAGTCCACTTTATTACTTGTATGACCGGCGGCACTCAAGGGAAAGGCTGAAAGGCGGTAATACTTTCATTTCGCTGAGTACACTACTCTTTGTTTCAAACTGCTCTTTCTCAAGATTTACCACATTCACTCCCTTGACCATATTTTCACATATACATCATTCGTCTCTTTACACTAAGCCTCCGGGAAATGGCATTGTAGGTATGTCGTATTTTCTTCTTTGTATCCTCACTACTTCCTTCAGCCGTTTTACTTTATCATCTTCTTTGTCTCAGATTCTTTTCTGTGCGTGCTATTCTCTCCTTTGTCGTTTCTTCGTTTCGATTAGTCTCTTCTTTCCTTTCTTTCTTTCCTATCGTTGTTGCTCACTTCTTTTTCCACTTTAAACTGACCACAGCTACCTTTTGGATTCTTTCTGAAAGGTCACTAGTAAACGTACACTTGTTCCGATTTGGCATATTTAAGGCCACCGCCCTACTGGTGGTCTCCCAAGTTCTTCAATGAGGTACCTCAGACTTTCCTCGAATACTCGAGTATCACTTTGAAAGCTCTGCCGATGCCGCTCATGCAAAGTATGTTTCTTTGTTGTCCCCTATGAATTGCAAGTACGAGTTCTCAAAATGGTCGAGTCCTCCTATGACTCGATATTCGCTCCTACCTTCAATTTCTTTATGTCGCATCGAACTCGTGGTCGCGATATCTCGCTGAGGACTCCGCCCATGCCTGGGCTTTGTAATGCTCCTCCACCATATGAGAAATTCTCATGGTTCCTAAGTGCTGGCCTGTAATGTGTGGGAAAGTTAGGATTTGGCTTGAAATGGTAGTTTCTTGGTTCATTCACATATTTAGGCTCCTCAACCTCATAAGCATCCTCTTCTTTTGGTATTTCAACACTTTTCCTACTGCTTCTCTTTCAATTCTCCTATTTCATGACCTCAAAGTGCATTTTTCTTTTTCTCTCGTTTGTCCATCCCGTGCATGATGGCATCTTAACTATGCTCCATGGTCGCCATTTTACTCACTCCATGGACCCATTTTCCGTTATTACCCCTTGAAAACTCATGAGCTCATAACAGACTGGCTAGGTCTTCTATCGTGCCCTAGCTTTTTCAAGATTTTCTTTTGAATGCCTCACAAAGATGAAGCACTGATAATGCCTTTAGATGTATCATTTAAGGAATGACACACTATATCCATCCGGGTTTTAATCAATTCCATGCATGCGCACCTCTTCAACAACCTCTGTAATCTCTCCCATGCAATATATAGCCTCATCTTCCCTTTGTTGGAAAACTATTATCTCTTTCTTCTTATGAGGTGAGAGGGATGGGGGAAAGAACCGCCCAAGTATGCTTCTACCAAATTCTTCCTAAGTATTAATCGAATCCATATGGTAAGGACTCATACCATGTGGTCGCGAGTATCTCTTATGAAAACTTAGCAGGTGCAATTTTTATCACCTCCGCCTCACACCATTCGTACCTTCACTCGATTTTGCATCTTGAGAAATCTACCCAGCAGTGCCTGCCAAGTAGTCTTCGTCAGGCTGAACCGATGTCGCCGCACCATTGTTATTAAAGTCGGGCTTTAGCTTCAAAGTTATTCAGATCTGCGTAGGGTCGTCTTAATTGCATAATATTCTTCCTAATGATAAAGCCTGTAAATCCTCCATTTGTATCAATAATAGAGGCCTTCCGTCTGTCCCTTCCGCTCCTTTGTCCGGGTCATGTCTCCTATCCGCCATAGCCGCTGCCTCCTCGGGGCTTTAGTCTTCTTTCTTAAGCTTCGAGTGTTCTTCCAACGTTGTCTACTGTAACAAGTCCGAATCCTGCTTTCCTATGCATTAAAGGATTTCAAATTGGAAACACACCTTCGCATTTATGTGGATTAGTCAAACTTAAAAGAATATTTTCAATATGGTTTGTTAAAGATCAGTGGTTGGTATAGCCACTGCTTATAAAACTGTTTTTGGTATTTTCTTTTATAGAATGTCCAAATTAGCATTTTCCCCTTTGTTAGAATATCGATCTATTTAACTTTTCAATCTGCAACGCGCCATAAAACTTTGTCTTGTCTTTTTCTATATAGACTAAAAATCCTCAAATGTATAGTTACAAGAGCCTTTACACTTTCTTGCACCCCATGTCACTTTGGATAAATTTGCTTAATTAAATAAATCGGTCTTGATGTTCGATTTTGAAATTGGTTTAGTATATGACACCGCAAGTGCACAGTCATACAAGTAGTAAAATCGAATAAGTCTGTATCATTCCCACAGCAGATTGACATGAATTAGAGATCAAGTACTCTAACCACTAAAGTTCTATGCTATTCGACAAAAAGAATTTGACAATGAAATTCTATCTACTAGATAATAAATCCTAGACTATTAACTACAACTAGAAATCGGCTGCATTATGAAAATAAAACTACAAAATTTAAGAACTAAATATCGATCTAATCTGTCTCTCAAGAGAGTTTCCAAAACTACTGTGAATTATAATGAAATAGTCAATTCATGCATGAAAATACATTGCTCTATTGAATTGATGGATCTAAATTGTATAAGATTTGCCTGTATGTTGCAGTTGGATTTCTCCATATTAATTGGTTAGAAACTCCTGTTTCTCTCGAAATCAAGTTCTATCCATTTACTTGTATTTCTCTCAGCTTGTAATATCCGGTATTTTCTTCAATACTCATCAATTTTGATTACTATGCATTTCGCCTTTCTCGTGGATTTTAGCAAAGCTCTTATATAACTTAATCAGGTGGCTCATCCTTCGATCTATCGATTCGCCCCCGTCCCTTTGATTAGACTAAGTTAATACACTTGTTGAAGAACTTTAGATTAAGGTGAATTCCCTTCCACATTATATTGTTAAATACTCCCTTCCAACTTCACCATGAGCGAATGGGGGATTTAATTAAAAATTAAATTTAGCTCAACAGCTTCAATGTAGTCTGCAACATACCGTAGTGCAAATGCTCTCAACTCTCGTAGAATCTCCATTCTCGTGTCAACATAGGCATCCTAGAAATCGCAGCAAGATACATTCCCTCAAAAATGAAGTCTTACTACCATCGGGAACTTATCAATTTAAAATGCACTAAGCAAGTAAATTCATTCCAAATAATGTTCTTCACAATTTTGCAAAAATACTGTAACTAACCTGTACCAAATCCAATGTAATTGTTCCACTATCATTGGCAAAGTGACATGAGAAATTGAGACGATCACGCCGCAACCATTTATAATCGTAATGAAATCAGAAACAGAACTCCGTATATTTGTCTAGATTTATAAATTTAGGTAGCAATTTTGAAAAGAAAATAAATGCAATGAAGTTTCAAATTTAATCGCTTCTCGCATAGTTAGCAGACGAGATCCCTAAAATAAATAAAATGAAAAATAAAGAAAAAAGGTACTGTAATTTCTAAACTATATACCAGTTCCTCTTCGCCTCTTCCGCAGCTAAGACAAGCCACTTTACTATTCTATCACGCCATTTATATTATCAAAAGAACGGGCCGAATCCCCAAAGATCCAGTGGACTCTAAAGAAATCCTGGCTTATTATCCTGTGTCGCAACTCTGAAGACAGTCACGGCATTGATTTCCTTGTTTGCTCTTAATCACGCACCGTTGCCTCGCTGCTACCATTCCTCGCCATTGGATTAATGGTCGCTAAATCGCCTTGTAGTCGACCTCGCTTTGCTCCGCTTGTTTCAAGAGTTGATGTCACACTAATACCCTCTACCGCGACATCGCTTGTCTCTTCTCTTCTTCCGCCTGAACACACCCCGCTCGAATCGACTTCTCTTCCTTGTTGTGTTTGGCACGCTCGTGAACTAAAGTTTAGGCTGCGACTACATTTCATTTGTGTCGACCTAGGTCGACTTTTCCGGTCGCGATCTCGCTGGGCTACCTTCGCCACAGTTTCATCGTCGCGACCTCGCGTGACGTCGAATTTCTTTTGATGTTCATTTCCTTATTCTCGTCACAACCTCTAATTCTTTGTTGTAACCGCTCTCCTTCCAACCTTTTCATTCCGTGTCGCGACCAAGGTGATGTCGCACTTGCGTTGCTCTTTTTTCTACCGATATCATCTCAATTGCTTAAAATTAGTTGCGACCTGGATTTCTTTCTACTCAGTCCTTCTTCAAGTCACGACTTGAATGAGTGGTCGCGACATCATTTGTGGTCCTTGATTAATAAATGGTTGCAACTTCATTTCATAAGTGACCCGTCATTTCTCGCTGACGGATCCACGCCGCGACATCGTTGACGCTGACTCGCTATATTCAATCGTGTCGCGACATCATAAAGGGTGTCAATCGAAGATTTGGCACTTAATAATTCCTTTAGTCTCAAACTACACACTTCTACCGGCTACAACCTCTTCACTTAGGTTGCCTTTATTACTCTATTGTAAGCTCAACTTCAAGTCACGACTTCGCTTTGCTAAGGTCTTCTATTTCTTCCCCAAACCGATTCGTGATGTCGTGACTTGAAATAATCGAACAAATAGTTTCCCGCGCGCTCCGATTTTTAGTTGCGATTTCATTACTTCACAGAAATGGGTTCCTTCGGTTTTTGGCTGGATTTTAATTTTATGTTGTAATTTTCTTCAAAATTACAAATTTGAAAAATATTCACATTTCTACATACAAATCAACATTTATCTTGTAATATGCTCAGAAAAATGGATTAAAAATCAAATGAGTTTTTTGACTCATCAGGCATTGTGCGCAGCTTCCACAATTCCTTCTGGGTGGTTGAAGATTCTTTGTATATTACTTTTCTTTTATTTTTCTTGTATTTTTATTTTATTTAATTTTTAGTAGATTTAGTTTGTGCGTAGCTTTTAGTTAGTTATCTTTTGATTTTCCGGAGTTGAGTAATTAACTGAATTGTAGCTTCGAACTGTAATATCTTGTACAATTTCATTTTTCGTAATTGTCTTAAATAAAACTGAGACAGTATCAGTAGATTTCATTTATTTCACTGCTTACACTTCATGACTTTCTACATGACCGCTAGTCACTGGAGCATGAAAGTGAACAAGTTTTGAGGGCCGAGCTCCCTCTAGGAATAGATCAATGATGATAGTCATTTTTCTGCACAAAGTGGAAGAAAGCTTTAGTTAGAATACTTGAATTTATTTGATTGGTATTATTTTTTAACTTAATTGTTCCCAATATTAGTATTGTGTACCCAAGCAAAGTATTGCATTCGCTTCCATTTCAGGAGGCCTGGAACAAATTCGGGAGAATCTCGAGTATAAGAGCGGGCCAGGGTATGGTAGACTAATACTGTAACCAATGAATCTTGAAAGATTACTCAGATAAATCACTAACTTACTCATGGTTTGAGGATAGTTTGATGATGTATCAGTTTAATAACTCAAAGGTTTCTCCTCTTTCCGATGAAAGGATTCTGATCCCGTGTTAGAAAATATATAATCAAGGAGATGGAGGATTTATCAGTATTTAAGGATGAGGTGCCATCTAAATTGGAGAAGGCTTGCACTATTCTATCTATGGAGGCAAGAATTATTCAGTCCTAAGATCTGGGTATGAAGTACTGAAAAGTAAAATTACTCAAATTTTAGAAAGAGGGATATATCCTACAAGTAGCTGATTAGATTCATGAGTCATAAATAATTATGAATATCTAAATAGTGAAAGGTATGGTTAAGAGATAAATCCAAACTATACCACATTGCATCTTTGACAAATTCAGCTTTCTAACTTATAGCTTAGCTAAGATTCAAAATGATTTAAATCGACAATTGTTCATCGGGTCTATGTCCTAGTGTCAGTTTCACCGCTGAACTCAATTCCCATTCTTATTAATATTTTATGTATACTAGTAAAATTTCTTAATATTATTTTATTATTCGTTTTCAATCATCTTAATGTTTGAGTTCAACAGTAAGGATCTTGAGTAGTCGTACTGGTTTTATGATTCATCATCCATCCTCGTGGCAACGATATCTGGACTTAATGAAAATCCACTTTTATTACATGTACGATATGTGCACTTGCAATGATTAAGACTAATAAAAAAATTTAATGAATCCAGTTTACAAAAAAGGATAAACACATATTTTCATCAAAATCATGCAACAAGTTTTTAGCGCCGTTGCCGAGGATTTGATGATAATCCTTTGGTGGTAGTGTCATAAATATATATATATATTCAGGTCTATCAACAATAACTGCATTTTAATAAGATCTGGATTAACCCCATTCAGTTTAATGGTATTTTCCATCCTCATAAATCTCCCCAGGTGCTCATTAGGATCCTTACTAGGATGCCTAGTAAATTGGTGTTGCTGCACCATGGTGATTAGAGCAGGCTTCAACTCAAAGTTGTTAGCTTTAATGGGTGGTTTCCTTATAGATGAGTAATCATTTATGATGACTGGCCTACAAAAGTCTTCCATTGTCCTCTGTCTATGAGGCCTTTATGTTGTTGGCTCTGTTGGTACATGCTGATCAGTTCCTTATTGTTTTTCCATAGCTACTACTTCGACAACTATCACTTTCTTTAGGTTTCTTAGTGTTCTTTCCAACTTAGTGTCCAGTGGCAGCAGTTCTACTTCTAGTCTTATGTGAATGTGATAACTTCCTGAAATGGAAATACATTGAGATCAAGTGAGATCAATAGATAACAAAAATATATTATGATATGATCTCATAATAGACCAGTAGCTAAATTAGCTACTGTTGTTCAACAAAATTTTAAAAGATTTTGATAAATGATAAAAGAAAAATGTTCAAACTAGCAATTTTCTTTTTGGTAAGAATATTGATCTTTAAACTTTACTTCAATCCCCGACAATGGCGCTAAAAACTTGATTGACTGATTTCTTTAACATAGACCAAAACTGAATGATTCTTGACACTACCACCAAAGATCATTCATTCCCTAGCAGAAAGGCCAAAAACTTGATTGACTGAAGATATTAAATATGTTTTCTACTGTGTAGGTAATAATTTGCAATTAAAATTTGGTTTGGTCTAAATCACGGCAAGTGCACAGGTCAAACAAGGAATGAAGTGGATTTTTAAGTCCAGATATCACTCCCACGAGGATTGATTTTAAAATCTAAAGATTAACTACCCTCACTACTCAAGATCATCACTATTTAAACCTTTAATTTATTTTCGATAATTATCTTTCTAAAATAAATTAAATAAAAAGATAAAGAAATTCTAAAAATACTTTAGTCTGAGTTTTTCTGGACTAAAATAACATTGGGAATGAAATTAGTGTTTTGACCATCAACTTGCAAGTTTCCAAATAAAATATAAAGTATGGGACATGAACATTGGAATTTTCCAAGGGCAAGTAGCGTAGCATTGGATTTTCTCCTACCACTACACATTTCAATCTCTAACTCAACACATTTCTATCTCTAGTTAGTGTATCTGAAGAGCTACTTGTAGGATTTTATCCACTTTAAGATCTAACTGTTTTTCCTTCTCAGTACTTCATAGACATCTCTTAGGACTGGAAACTGTTGCCCCCATAGATAGGGTAATGTAAGCCCTCTCCAAAATAATTAATGCCTCAACCATCAATTGGATAAGAATGCCCTATCTCCTTGATTAGAAAGCTATCATAGGATTGAGATTATTAATTCAATTTAGGTGGAACCTATAAGAATTAAACTGATAGATCAGTAGGTAGATCTTGTCCTTCATTTTGCAAAAAAAATTCTTGTAGCAATAATACCCATCTGATTAGTCTTGGTTTGGAATCTTTCTTTGCCATCAGATATTTAATTGCTACATGATTAGTGTGTATGATGACATGAGACCCCAACATGTACAAATAGAACTTTTCTACAAGAAAATACCATTAAGTAGTAATTCCTTTTCTCTGTAGTTCATTAGTTCTCTGCGCCTCATTAAAAAGTTTTTACACATAAGATATGGATTTGAAAGTCTTGTCAATTTTTTATCAACACTACTCTAATTGCATAGTCACTGGCATCACACATGATTTCAAAATCTTTGTTCCAGTACGGTGTTTCCATGATGGGAGCTATAACCAATCTAGATTTTATTTCTTCAAATGCAAACCTGTAGGAATCATCAAATTCAAATTTTGCATGCTTTATAAATCTTTTATAGAATGTAGCATGTCCAAAAAACTTCTAATCCCTTTTACTTTAGTAGGTGGCAATAGAGTTTCAATCGCAAAAACCTTTGCTTAGTTTTCTTCTAATCTAGCTGTATAAATTTTATGCCCCAAGACAATACCTTATGTTACCATGGAATGTCATTTTTCCTAATTAAGAGCTAAGTTTTTGTCTCTGCACTCAAGTACAGCCAAATTTTTAACTTCAAACCTAACTGCTAACTTAAGTCATCCATTAAGATTTCCATAGCCACCTCTACCAAATCTGAGAACATGGACATCATACACCTTTGAAAGGTGGTTGGAGCATTACATGATCTAAATGGCATCCTTCTAAAAGCAAAGGTGCCATAAGGACATGCAAAGGTGGTCTTCTCCTAGTCCTCAAGGGCTATAGCAATCTGATTGTATCCAGAATATCCATCAAGTAAACATAAATGAGTGTGTCTTCCTAACCTGTCCAGCATTTTATTAATGAAAGACAAAGGATAGTGATACTTTTTGGTGGCAGTGTCCAATTTTCTGTAGTCAATGCATACCCTTCATCCTGTCACCTCATGGAATTAATTCATTATTCATTTACAAGTGGATCATGAATCCAGCCTTTCAGGAACCACATGAACTGGGCTCACCCAAGGGCTATATGAGATTGCATAAATAAATCATGCATTCAAATTTTTATAACACTCAATCAATATAACCCTAAAATAATGCAAAACGATAGACTATTTATTGCAGAAGACAAACTAAGAAACCTAGAAAATTTCAGATCTCTGATGACGACGTGGATTATGTTGTCGAAGTTCAGCCTTCCCCACGAAATCACATGCTAGTAAAATTGCTAAATTTCACGATACCGGAATTTCACATATTTCAGATCAACGGACAAACAAATGAGGCGGAAATTCCACATCGAGGGTGATGCTATGTGGCACTGGGGGAGGAAGGACACTCGCACATGGGTGGAAGCCATGTCATGCTGAATTTAATGCATGAACATGATAGTGGGTAAACTTGATGCATGGAAAACACATGGCCTATTAATGGCCATGTGTCCAACTAGTTTTAAAGGAGGTGTCCTGCACTCAAACCAATTTAGCCTGGGTGGTAACTGCTCGCAGGGTCAGAGGTGGAATGTGAGAAGATAGGAAGGAAGGAAATAAAGAAATAAAGGAAGAAATGTAACGTCCCGATCCTGAGGTAGGTGTACAGTACATTTAATTGTAGGGGCGTACCCAAGCACCAAGTGTCACACTGTGGTATTTTGGAGAGGAGTTATGAAATCATAATTTATGGAACCCGGAATTGAGGTACTAATGCCAGTGTAAAGTGGTAAATTAAAAAAAAAAAAAATGATATAAAGGGCATAATTTGAGAAGATAGTATGCCAAAATGAAAATAAATAATGATTTGCAATATCAAAGTGTTTTGAGGACTAAATTGTAATCACGTATAGATAAGGAAAGTCAAAATCAAAAAAGTTAAAGTGCAATGATAAAAACCCACTGGGAATTGAATGGGGCAATTACAAAAACAATAAGAGGAAGAGATAGGACAACCAGCACTTACAGATTTTTTGTCCCACGTGTTTAGGTCCCACCCTATAAGCCATGTTGTTTCGCCAAAGAATGAAGATATAAACAAAGATACAATAGAGGGAGAAAAACCCAAACCACGTATGTCACTTAATCAGCGGTACGGATCCTGCTGCCCGTGGCTGAGAGATTAGTGCCTCAAGGTCTGTGTCTGTGAGAAACCAGATTAACTTTGTGAATTCTTTGAGGTCATGGAGGCAACCACGAAAACAAATGAGAATCATCACAATTTTATGGCTCTGTAATGCAGTATCCCAAAGCCTAAATTTTCGATTCACCCAGTCAGTTTTACAACTTGTAATCCACCAATCATGCCGTGGAGTTGCTCCTGCCGGGGACACGTGGCCTTTTCGTTCGCATTTTTGAGTGTCATGCAAATTGTTTAATTAATATATGAACAAAGCCAGTGATCTCAAAGACTTAAGGTAAAGTACAAGAAGCACATGAAAGGACAATATGTCATTGAGTCCGATGTGAATAAAAAGTACATGAAAGGAAGGAGTTGGGTCCTGCTCAGAATAAAGAGGTGATAAACCCATTTGAAAATGAGTTTTAAAAGTGAAAAGATTTTTTAATGTTAAATGAAAATGGAATGTGAAATGTTTATACAATGGTGGTTGAACAGGCAGTTATGTTATATTATGAAAAGTTACAAAATGAAGAATGCACATGTTAATTTGACAAAGGTATGATTTGAACTGATTTATAAATGTAGCCTGAAGAACAGCTTAATTGATATGTCATCTCAACCTGAGCTCACTCAAAAAACAGACGATATCAACTATATGTGTCCGCTCACTTTGATGGAACACTAAATTCAGTTCACTAACTGTAGGAGGTACTGAGATTTTTAGCGTGTAATATCCCGCCACGTGATAGGTACAGAACTGAACTATGCAAGGGAGCTTTCCCCAACAGTGGCAGACCAAAGATTGTCACCACTGATTCAAACCTGTCTAAATGTCCCAACCCACCCAGATGGTTATTAAGAATAAAATGGATTTTACTGAAGGGTATTTATTACTTAGATACACTCAAAATGGTTATTTAATGAAAATGTATACTCACAGGCCCTTAGCTCACTCTTTTCCATGTTTCAAAAAACATTTATTCCATATGTGTGATCAGAAGTAATTCCTCCCATATGAGTCTGTTTAATTGGTGATGACACTGATGTATCTGTATTGTATATAAGAGCTCAAAAATATTGATATAGCTGAATGATTGGGTCATGTATATATGGAGAGGTATGATGGAAATGAATCATGTTTTCGATCCTCCGGGATTGAGGTACTAGACATTGTCGGTTGAACCCGTCAAGTCTGAATCCTTTTTATAAACCTGCATTGAATTCATGAAGTTTGAATGGTTTCTGAATATCTAAATAAATAACACATGTACAGATTTTAAGTTTCATTTGAGTTGTGTGTTGAATTGGTCATGACTATGAGTCCAAACAAAGCCGAGAATTATGCTGATCAAGGCTGCCAATGTTTCTCACAGTGTTTTTAAACAGTCCTAAAAACAAAGAGAAAACTCATCATTTTTCCAAAATTCAAGGTTAAAAAAAAGAGAGTTAAAACAAAATTACCAATTAATTTCCTGATTATTTTAAAAGATATGTTAATGATTGTAAAGGTTCGGCTCCATGGATTTTAAATTGACGGCTGAGAAAAAGCTTTTATAGTCCGTTTGGAGCGCTCTGGAGGTCCCCTGTTCATGAGGTTTGTCACGCCCGATTCCGATCCAACTTGCCGGACACGAAACCAAATAATGGACTTCTTTACTCGATTTTGTTAGTGCTTAACTCGCACCCGTGGGTACGCCCACATCTTACAAACAAAATCAAAATAATATATACAAATCAAAAGAACTACCACCGGAGTGGTGTCCATCAAAATCTAGACACATATAACTGAGTCCCATTTACAAACACAAAACTACACTTTTACATTTACAAATCGAGCACTAACTCATGTAGTGAACCCCATACAAGCGCAGTCGCCCAACAGAGCATGGGATGTCACCGACGCTCTCTCTCCCGTACCTACACCTGATGAACCCGTGCTGTTTTTTACGCCTTAGTGGGAAATGAGATCTATATATAATCACCATTGAATCATGGAATGTGAACAAGATATATCAAAATCTTCTGAGTTCATACTGTTGTTTTTGCATGCATACTTATTCCTATAACAAACTTATGCTTGTTCACATCTCCTCATATGCAAGACCTAACTTTTACTTATACTTATAACAAATTTTTATACTTACTGTCTTACTTATAGCAAACTTATTCTTATGTGGGTCTTATAATTATTAGCAAATGTAATCTTTATTCTGATCTTATACTTATAGCATTCGTGATCTCTTCTACTTATAGCGCACTTATTCTTATACTTATCTCTCCTGTGAGGGATTACTTGACATACTTATGTTTGCAGATTGTGACTGATACTTATTCAGACTCCCAAAGGGGAGATATATATATCTCTGACTATGTCACCAGGCTATTTATCCACATACACGATTTATCTCTCTCAAATCTCCAGAGGGAGTTCACAGAACTTATGTTTCATACGTAGGTAAATTCTTGTGGGTACTCAAAGCCATAGCATTTCTATACTTAATGGAGTTTGATCCCAAGACACGTAACTCATACTTGTATTACTCGAACTTATTCTCAGATCTCGATCTCATGCCTGCCTTACGCAGCATATACTTCTGTCTTACTTTAACTTTTGCACTGTCTTACTTTAAATTTTACAATTTGGTATTTAATAACTTTATAACGGGGGACATTTGAACTTATACCGATCTTACTCTTTTAACTTATATCGGTCTTACTTAACTTATAATTCGGGTATTAATACTGAACTTATACTGGTATTACTGAACTTATACTGATCTTACTGAATCCTATAACGGTCTTGATTTTATATACATGGGCTTCGATTTATACATGTCACATTAACTTGAAATTGCCTACGGAACTTATACTGTCTTACTTGACTTACTGTGCTATAAGTAATTTTGGTGAAAATGATGAGCTCCGAGCGCACGCATCATAATATCAAATATAGCAAGGTCGGTCGATTTCTAATGTGATACTCGACATTAGTCTGTGAGAGGTAATGCATCACAGATTCATTATACGGAAATAACCGTAGTTACGACTGGACTTATACTTATTTCACAGAACTTGTACTTATGTTATCGATACGGGAGTACTCGTAGGTACTACTGGACTTATACTTGTTTTATTGATACGGAGTACTCGCCAGAGGGTACCATCAATTTTGACCATTACTGTGAGTACTCCCTAGGTTACTGTAATCCTGAGTGAAATAACAGAGCACCTGGCAGGTACTACGTAACTTAATCTGAATACGTGATACTCAGGTACTACGTAACATTTCACAGAGCACCGTGAAGGCCTACAGAGCTAACTGAGACGTGAGGCCGTAGGTACTACTGAACGCATACGAGGTATTCAGATCTTTATTCTTATTCTCCCGTTCGAGTCTTATCATATAATTGTTTGACTTCACTAGACCGGTTAGGACCAGCCTGACCAAATTACGAAGATACTATCTGATCACGGAAGTCTGGTAGCACTAGTCGAGAGCCGAGTCTTGTAGCATAACAAGGCAAGTCAGTAGCACTAATCGGAAATAAGTACTAATCGGGAGTGCGAACCTTGTCGGGAATGTAGAAGTACTAGTCGAGTCTTTGGAGCCTTGTCCGAGATCTCTGCAAGTCTTAGTCAGAATGTCGGAGCACTAATCGGAATCACCAGAAGTACTATTCGGGGCAGCGAAGCACTAACGAAGTCTGAAGTACTATTCAGGACAAGTAGTCTTTGTGTCATTTAATAGCGGTCTTAGGTGGTTTACAGTATTATATGAGGTAATAACTTACTATCTTATAATAGGACATTGTTAGCCCCATTATGCGTTCATGACGGATCATTATTCCATATCTTGGTAGATTGTAATTGGTATGTAATCACCACTATATATTCATGTATTCTTATTCTTCTATGAATCTACTTTACCCTTGAATTGGAATCAATCCAATCGGATCGTCAAACTCCGAGTTATGGCATTTCATACCAACTAGTGATTCTGGAATTTTTCAGGAGACAGTTTGAAATATTTATTTTCCAGTGCCTTGTCTCGATTTTTGACTCTGTATCTTTGTACTCCTTTAAAGTTAAGGTGCTAAGGGTTCTATTCCAACTGGAATCACCCAATTCGAAGCACCGGAACTCGAGTTACGTTCGAATCAATCGGGAATCCTCTATGATCAACTGATGCAGAAGATGGGCTTGCACATAGCTCCACTTTGAGTGAATTTTAGAGCTATCTAGAGTAAGAATTTGGAGATACTTATTAAATATGGTTTGTTCTCCTTGAAGTCTATTTTAAGTAGCCCACTTGAATCACTCAAATCGGATAAGAAATGAGGAAGTTATGGCCAATCAGCCCAGTCGAGCAGAGCCATAACGAGTTGTACC
The DNA here is from genome assembly GCA_016808115.1 of Tetrastigma voinierianum. Lineage (NCBI taxonomy): Eukaryota > Viridiplantae > Streptophyta > Magnoliopsida > Vitales > Vitaceae > Tetrastigma > Tetrastigma voinierianum. The sequence goes on from JAEQBH010000463.1 coordinate 1,095,652, forward strand.
GGTACAAGCTCAAGTTGTCACCAGTACAACAGCCATGACCCGAACCAAGATTGTACCGGTACAAAGCTCCGGTTGTGTGCCGGTACTAATCCCAGAAATGCCCAGAATGGGTATTTTCTCCTATTTTTCCTATACTTACCCCGAACCCCGATCAACTACATACCTAATAACACTTCAAAGATCACTTCAAATTCATCTTATGATCTCTTTTCTACTCGATTTATCATTCAATACACCTCTTATGAACTCTCTATTAAACTCAAACATGCTTTCTATTCATCTCTTATACAAGGCCTGAGGTTTTGCCAACCACTACATTCAAAGAAAACTTTGGTTGGATGACATCCTAACAAACCCTAGATTAGAGACAAGATATTAACCATATCAATTGCCAAATTCCAAAAGCTGTGATCCATACAAAATCCATACTCAAAGTAGTTTCCTGCATAGCTTGCTTGTCTTCTCTTCTCTTCTTCTCTTCCTTTCTTCTTCTTCTTCCTTCTCCCATCGGTTCCTCCCCCGAATGAGACCCGATTTGGTCGCTTCGGTGATTTTGTTAAGGCCTTGTTTGGCCACAAACAAAACCATTTTAGTTTTAAATTTTCTTTGTTGCTTTTTGGCCCATAACTCTTTCTATTTATAAACAAACTTTCCTTTATTCACATTTTGGCTCAAATCTTGTCAACTATGACTTTTTGGCCCTCCTTTTGGACAAATTACAATTTTGTCCTTAAATCTTGTAAATTTCCGGGTCTCTAGTTTCCGTGTTTTGCATTTAAATCACGAAACAGTCAAATTATGCTTACAAAATACCTAAACATGTCGAGCTTGACTAGGGTATATTCGAAGTGTTCTGAAAGTTAATCAGGGTCGAGGATCATCAAGAAAAAGAAAGAAGGAACAAAGAAAGAACGAGCTTGAAAGAAAGAAAAAGTAAGGTAGGGTTATTACTCCCTACTTGGGATACGCCTTTATCTTGGTGCCCCATTCAATGCATGGAGCTTAACCTAACATTGGGTTGAAACCAAAGCAGTTGGAACAAGCGTGGAGTTTTAGGTTTCTTTGGTTCTGAGAAAATCAATTTTAGAAGCCCGGAGTTGAACACATTGAATGTGTTTTCTTGGGACGATTTACATACTTATTCATGTAGTTGATAACATACAATTTTGATATAAAAAATGTAGAAATGCTTGTTTTTATGAGCTGGAAATCCTGAAAAAAATTCAAGTTTGCATGCTTATCCTTTGTTGATAACATGCAGTTTTTGGTGTGAAAAATGGTAGAAATGAATGCTATTTTTTTGGAAAAAAAAAATCTAGTTTGCATGCTTATTCTTGGTTGATAACATGCAGTTTTTGGTTTGAAAAATGGTAGAAATGCATGTCGTTTTTCTGAGTTGGAAATCTGGAAAAATATTTCAATTTTAATGTTTATTCTTGGTTGATAACATGCAGTTTTTATGTGAAAAGTGGTAGTAATACATGCTATTTTCCTGAGCTGGAAATTTGGAAAAAAAATTCCAGTTTGCATGTTTATTCTTGGTTGAACATGCAGTTTTTTGTGTGAAAAATGGTAGTGCATGCTGTTTTTCTAAGTTGGAAATTTGGACAAAAAAATCCAATTGCATGATTTATTTTTTAGCTGAATAACATGCAGTTTTGTTATAATAATATTGATACTTGCATGCATGCAAATAAGTAAATATCATGCAGTAGCATTGCATTTCACGTGCATGGGGACATCGCATATATCAAGTGTGAGTGCACGACATGGCTTTGAACTAGCAGTTTTTATCGGATGGTTGTCCAAGATTATTATCAGAGTATGTCTAATGGAAATATCAGAGGGTTGTCCATAGTATTTTTGGAATGTTGTCCACAAGATTTTTGGATTATGTCCAATGAAAAATATCAGAGGGTGGCCAACATTATTATCGGCGAATGTCAATGAAACTTTCATGAGAAGGAAAACAAAAATCTTTTGTTTTGAAAATAGTTTTCATACATGGGAAATGGCATGTGTGAGTTAGTCGGAGAGGATTTGAGGCATGGGGCATGGCAGGTGACATTCATGTAGAAATCTGCATATTTTTACTTAAATGGGTGTAAATTTGTGAACATGGCATTTACATGCAACATTAGGTGGGGAAGTAGCCCTCCACAGGAGATTTCTCTATGACATTGTACCCCGTTGTGGGAAAGAAAATATTTTTGGAGTCTTTGGAGGGTGCAGGAAATGAAACAGGTCAAGGTAGTTGAGAAAAAGCGAATTGGCTGTTACGAATCCTATAAATTTTGTTAGAAAACCAGTTCACATTTTATGTAAAAACGAGTTGTAATTAAGCGATTTTGTATAAGAAATGCGGTTCTAGTAAGGTTTCACAGTTTTTCATTTTGTATGTCGATTTACTTTCCTTAGCCAGAAAATAAAATTTAAATTGAACATAATAAATGGACTAATCAGATCTGCTGAAATGAGTCTTGAAATGAAAATTGTTGTGGAACGATCCAATTCACGCATTTCAACTCATTAATTATTTCTATCCTAATTTTTGGATTTGGATTTTGTCAAAAAGATACTATTAATCGCAGTTTATCCATTGTTTTCTTAATTAGAGTCCCTTAACTGCTTTCAAATCAAAGGATCTGATAGGTTACACGTGTTCATAACCTTTGTTTATAAGAAGCGCAGGTATTTTTATTTTTTTCATTACTTCATAACCATTTCTTAAGATTGCAGATTTCTTGCATACTAAGTTTGGGTCATTGCAGAACTTCTACAAAATGGTGAGTATTTCATCGCTAGATCTTATGGATTTTCCTTCTCCTTGATTAGATCTCAGCTAACACGGGATCTAGATCTATCCAGCAGTTAAGGTGAAATCTCTATTGAGTTAAATTGATAAATGATTCCCTTAAGCCGACTATGAGTGAATAGAAATCTGTCGAAAGGAACTCCTGCGAGATCTCCTTGGGATTTCTTCAGCGTAGTCTAACATACCCATAAGTTAAATGTTCCAAGCTCTTAGGAATCTCCATCTTTGTGTCCCTTTCGGAGGGCTACCAAATGAGTGAAGCAATCCATGAGATGGTATTCGGTACTAAATTGGGAACAAATTCAGGTCAGCTTGACATCGATCAAATAAATCCAAATCAAATTTCGAAATTAGTCTAATTAGTAGGAAAAGTAACTAACGACGGAGTCCATTCCAATGGAAGTTGTGCTTCTCAATTACAGAATCACAATCAACAATGGAGTATTGGTCAAGAACATCCACTGTAACTATAATTCATTGGAATAAAAAAATTCCAAAAATTGTTTGAACTTCATTGATTCCAGGCCGTAGTTGTAAAAGAGAATGAAAAATTAAATATAGCTTCTACATTCTAACAGATTACTGGTTCAAATCCAGAAATAAAAGAAAAATAAAAGAAAAGAAAAGTCTATTCTAAATTATACAGTGAGTCTTCTTACTCCTCCCAGACAATGGGTCTCAAAAAAAAAAAAAATGGAAGCTCCTTTACTAAAGCGTATGCCTTTATTTATAACTAAAAAATTAGGCACCTTCAAAATCAGTTGGATTTTCTAAAATAAATAGCTGACTCTCTATTTGGGATTTGCAACATGAGAAAAGTTTATTCGACGTCAGCGTGCATGTGACCTCTGAACAAAAAAAAAGGATTTATAAACTATACCACTTCTACTATTGTAGCTAATCTTTGTGATATAAGCGACTCTAGGGTTGAACTTAGGGATGAGTTTTCTTCACGCAAAATGATTTGCAATTGGCTCAAATTGGTGAATTTCAATTTGGATTTTAAAGTTTTGGTAAAAACAAGGGGGTTTTGATGGTGAAACTAATAGTAAAATAAATTAAAATGTAAAAGAGAACTCCTTGATGCGTTGGGTCACTGGGGTTAAGTGTCTAGGGTAAATGAGGATTTCCCGGGTCCATTCCTCACGTTTGGGAGGATGAGCTATAGTCATCTCGAACGGAGATCTTCGCTGCCTTCTATAAAAACTAGCATGGCTAAATATATCACGAAAATGACATTCACTGTATTAATATTCTCAGTAAGTGCAAACACGTCTCCTTGACTCACATTACAATGGGTAATAAATGGAAACTAATAAACATCACAAGATCTAGTAATAAGCATCAATTGACCACTAAAGATTACCAATCTTGACCATCAACATGATGAGAGGGATCTAAGCCTAAGTTAAAGGAGACACAATTGACGGTGAGTACTGCGTGAAAAACAGCTGGAGACTCCTCAATTTGCCTAGATCCACGTGCCCGGTGACCTCTACTTTAAGGGAGGAAGAGGTCTAGCCACTCATCCTCAGAGTTGTCATCCTCGGAGGGGTGTTTGGCTGAGGCTTGAGAAAATGAAGTGGAAAGAGCGGGAAGAGGCGAAGCTTCCTCTTGAAAGTTATGATAATGGAATCCCCTTTTACAGTGCTTGTGTGGGGCTTTTATATTGCCTTAGCTAAAAAAGTTACAAAAAGAACCAAAATCAAAATCTATTACAGGGGATAAGTGGAAAACGAAGGAACAAAAGTTAACAAAGTAAGCTAGGCGATGGAAGGTAAGTCATGGGGTGGAAACGTTAGCGGCGAGGAGGTAATTTCGTAACACAAGATTCAGTTACGAAAATTTTGCAATCTTGCCAAATTTCACTGCTTCCCTTTTTCTTCTACTTTATGCTCCTCTTTCCTCTGGTTTTTTACGATTTGCAATCTGCGAGTTCGTAGTAGTTATGTGCTTGGATCAACTCAGCCAATTTTGGCATAAATAAGCTATAAAAACTACAAAATTAGCCACAAAATGCAACCAGTATAATAGTAGGGACCTTAATGTGCAAATCGGGTTAATTACGCTGATTAGTACATAAAAAGTGCTCAAAACCTGCAATAAACAGAGTTCAAAATAGCAATTTTTGGCCGGTAATCAACGCGATTAATGCGACAGCAGAAGATCTAGTCCACAGTACAGCAAGTCAGGTAACGACCTCAGGCCCCAGTCTAGCGATTCTTTCACTTTGTTCTTGCAATTGTTGAGCTGCGACCTGATGTTTTATGTTGCGGTTTGTTTCTTCAATTGCATTTGATTAGTGGTCGTGACATGAATTCTTTGTTGTGACCATGTTAGTTGTATTATGATGAACTCTTGTTAAAGCCCTTTTCTTTGTTTGGAATTTGTTCTTTGACCTCAATTCAATGTCACGACCTGGCTCATACCTTTCTTGTATTTGACAGACCCCTTCCTAGTAGAAATCTATCGCCCGACTCCACACGACCTCAGTAGACTATTTCATTGTGATTACCATGTTAGCGGGTAAGCGCTAAAACTATCTTGGGAAAAAGTGGGTTATAAAATTTTCACTTTTCTATCAAAGTACGCAACTAGATTTACTTAATCGTGACCTCTTATTGCACGGTGGTCAAGCTGAAATACAAAATCACACCTGCAAAAAATAAACTCGATATTTTCAAAAATTAGGTTACAATCATAAAGGACCTACGGTCCCTCATCAATATAAGTTAAGGATCAATCAGCAATTTCATCGCAGCACATTTTCTCAAAACCATGCATGCATATTTTACAAAAAAGATATTTACACATATACAATTTCAAAATCTAAATATATATTGTTCGATTACATATCCATCCATACATAAAGTTTGCATCATAGGTGTGTCCTTTTTATATAAACGACAAAATGATGGCGTCTGTCGTCCGGGATAGCCTAGTGGAATATATATAGCTACAAAATGAACAAACAAGTTGGTATAAGCGAATGTATATCACATACACTAACATGACTGATTTTATCATTTGTTTTTATAATTTATATCAAAACCCCTATGTATATCCTTTAATTATTTTAACCATCACGGGCGATTTAAAACCTTCGCATGACGTGGAAACACTAAGTCATCTCTCAGCTACTATGTTAAAATTTCTTGCATCGCACGTGATAGCTAAGCTTATCATGACGGCTACAATGCGAATTTACTCCGCCGTGGTGTAGTGCTAAAATACAGGCAACTACGAGCGGAATTTCTTGCCATGCGTGGTACCGACTACCTAAAATACTCAGCTCGATGCGGGAATTATGCGCCATAGCGTGGCGCTTATACTTTCTATGAGGCCCGAGCCTTCACGGTGATTTACGCGTGGCGTGGTGCTAATTTTCTTTATTGTGGCTGACTTTGGGCGTAAGATTTATTGGGTCGTCACATAACGCTAAACCTCATTATATCTTGAGGAATATACATGGGTTTTTTATTGCGTTGCCAGTGTCAAAAGCTAGTGTCAAAAGCACAAATCTAACTCGTTTTGAAATTTCTAAAACTCTCTTTTCAAATATTTTTATTTATTTATTTTTATTTTTTCTTAACTACCATATTCATTACCAACATCAACCATTTACATAAAATTGGAAAAGATCTTAAGTGGAGAACCACTTACCTTGAATCCGCGTCACTCCCCGTCAAAGCGTCTCTACGAGGCTGATGGTTAAACCGATCACCTTTGTCAAGAAAACCCGCAACTACACGTGAATCATAACCTCCATTTTAATTCCACCATACATTCAAGACTAAATCCAAATGAACAAATTACCCTTGAACTTTTTAAAAGCCCCAAAAAAAAACACTCATTTTGGCAACCTTTTCCAACAATACTCCTATAGACTTTATGACCCAAAAGGCCTTCAAACGGTCTTCAAAAAATTTATGAAACTCACCAGATCATTCTTTATATATCCAGACATCTCTTTAAATTTTCAGAATTTAAATTTACTTCTCGGCCCTCAACCACCTAACACAAGTTATAACATGTTTTGATTCCAAACTCCTTTGAATCACTGCTGTTATCTTGATTTCTAGGATCTTCAATCCATAAAATGGAAATGATTTCTTCACTAATTTGAATCTATGGTTCCTGGAGTTTCTTCTCCAATTTGAATCACCCAATTTGGATCACCCAAAACTCAAGTTATTGTATTTATATCCAAATTTACTCAAATTGACAGAACAGAATCTGCACACTGGCTCACTTTGACAAATTTTATGGGCGCTGACTGTTTTTGCACTTCCTTCAGATAAATTATTCCCTAGAAGTCTATTTTCTCAGATTTTGAATCACTCAAGTTGGATGGGTGCAACTCCACTTATGGCCAAATACAACCATACCCAAAACAGGGCATAATCCAGTGAACTACACGAAACACCTTGCAGTCCGTATTTGGGAGCCTTAGAGCTAATTTGCTCTTGGTCCCTTCTATACATTTGTAGCCCTATCTCTTATGGTTCTTTTACCAATTGGAATCAATTAATTTGGATGATTACTAGCTTAATCTATGCTTACAAACACAGGGGTTTTACAAATTTTGACAGAATTTCATGCAAAACCTAACATTCTCCTTTTACAACAATTCATCAAAACCAAATTCATCAAACCAACTTCACAACACTTGAATTGGTGTTTGGAACTAAACAAAAACCTAGTGAAAATGCAAGAACTCTACCTAAGGTCCTCCAATTCTTTATAAAACCACATAAATAAGAGGATTCCATGTTTATTTTCTCCCAATTGGGGTTTTAATCTCATAACCCTAACAATTCAAAGGTTTATGTGATCTTTCCACCAAACCCTAGACTAAGACATCAAATTCTCATGAGATTTATAAAAAAAAAAAAACCTTAGGAATCAAAACATCCATGAATTCAAGATGACATACCCTTGGTTGTGCTTCTTCCTTCTCATTCTCTTTACTCTTCTTCCTCCTCTTCCTCTCCTTCCTCTTTCTCTCCCCTCTCCTCCTACAGGTTTGCTAGCCTTTGGAGACCAAAATATGATTTTGGCTTTTTGTTTTCTCATTATTACGTATCAACTTTTCATTAATTGAAATTTGGCCTCATCTCTTTAATTTTTCAATTGTAACTTATGCTATTTGTAGTATGGCCCATCTCTACACTTAATAATTTCCATCTCCTTTTGATAAGTAATAGTGTGCCTTGTTTTCAAGTACCATAAGATTCTATAGCTTTCATTTCTACTTTAGTCTCAGAATACTACTATGCTTGACACTTAGAGCTCTTATATGCCCTACAGGTTGTTGTCACGTACCTCTCCCGGAGACAGTGTTACAAAATCCTCCCCCTTAGAACATTTCGATCCCTCGAAATGAATAAACTAAACTTCTAAAAGGGAGGAGAAATACCTCATCCTGAAAATAATTGAAGTGCGACGAGCATACGGGCCTCTGTTGATGGCGCCTCATAGTGAGTTCTTCCATAGACTTTAACCAAAGGGAATCACTGATCCTGTTATTTTGTTCTTCTGGATCTGATACCATAGGTGTCTCTTCATAAGTCAAATTCTCCTTTAAGCGCAATGGTATCTACCGATACATGTGAAGGATTGGGATATATTTCCTCGACATGATACATAGATCTTATTGATCATGATGAATTAAGGTAACTTCAACTTGTAAACTCACCCCAGACCCACCTTGCCCACAATCTCAGCTGGGTCAAATATACCTCCGGACTAAGCTTGCCTCGTTTCCCGAATCTCAGCACACCTTTCCAAGGTGAAATCTTTAAAAGACTTGGTCACATATCTCAGTGCAAGTCTCACGCGGTTGTCTTATAACTTTCTGCATCCTCTCTTGCCATCTTGACGCTCCTCGTATCATATTTACTTTGCGGTTTGTATCTTGAATGATCGACGGTCCGTCTTCTCTCCCAGCCGTCCCGTGAGTGGGGTTCGCTCGCCATCCTGATGCCTCATGGGATTGCCATACGATATGGCCGATAATAGCGTGGCGTGAACTACATCAATGCTGAGTAATTATCGGCTTCGTAAACTCCATCACACGGGCTCTCAACATATCTTGAGAGTCCCGAATGGTTTCTCTACGATTGTGGCCATCATGCGCCAGGTGGGCGATCTTGAAGTGTAATCTGGTGCCCATAGCATCTTGTAGCCGGCGAGGAATCGAAGTGAAGTGGGGATCTACGTCGGGTGTGGACGGTGCGCCATGTGGCCTCGCGATCATCTGCATACAATCGTGCATATCTTTCTGGGGAATAAGTGTGTTAGTAGCCGATGAGTGGAGCCAGACCGTCGATCTATCCTGATAGCGAATGGCATCATGTCATACGTGTCATGGGAGTCACGTCACGAAATCCATCGTGATCCTTTCCCTTTTCGCTCGAGAATCGATAAAGAAGTTGTAGTAAACCTACGGGTTTTTACGATGTTCAATCTTAATTTGTTGACAAATTAGGCACTTGAATCCCGAACTCTGCTATCTCTCTTCATACCTCTCGCTTTGATGGTAGTCTCTCGATCCGTGCATCTTAGTACTCTGGATCATGCGCTATCGCGATGAGTGTGCCTGTACCATGATTTATTTCTTCAACTCTATCCACATCGAGGACACATAATCTACATTTATTTTAATTATTACATCACCTGCGTGGAAGTGAAGTTACTCTGTTGTCAGTATACATCCTTTCTCGATTTCATCAAATACGGGTCTGAAGCATGAAGTCTAACCATCCAGCGCAACACTAGCCGGGCACGAAAATTTGCTCTTAAAGTGCGACTCTGCTTGTCTCACAAAGCGATCCCCATGAATCTCGGTTCTACTAGCATTGTCAAGTATTATGCTTTAGTGACTAGGGAACTAGAGGGCTTCTGGCAAGCGCATACGCTACTACGTTTGCCTTGCGGTGATATTAGTGGATGCGATCATAGTCTTTGATGAAGTTCTATCCACACCATACATCTCATGTTCAAATATTTTTGCGAGAATAGATCTGCGGAGCTTTGTGATGATGGGTCTGCGAGGTACTCCATAAATTAATTAATAAGCCATATTCTCCGCGAAACCTCTGACCGCTAACTCTAAATTGTGTGTTGGATAGTTTACTTCGTAAGCTTCTTTAATTGCCTTAAAGCATAAGCTATCACTCTATCATGTTGCATCGGCTTTTACTTCATGCTTACCAGAGGCATCACAGATATCTTGCTAAATCCCTCACTTCTTGAGAAGTATGAAATCTTGGGTACGATGATCGATCTTTGCTTTAACTTCATTGGCTTGTTACGTGACCGGCAGGATGAACTTCTGCCCTTTCCTTGTGCTTAGTTAGTGGAGTAGCTATCTTTGAGAACCTTCTCGAACCTATAGTAGCAATTAAACCAAACTTGACACATTACGTTGGGGTGGTTTCCAATTTACAATGTGCCTCTAATTTTAGGTCTCTTTGAAATACCCTCATTTGGATACCACATGTCAAAGGGAATCTTTCGATCCCAACAAATTGACATAATTGAACTTTTACATATGGGCGATGTTCTCTGAGGTTTGTATTTTATCTCCAGTGCTCTGCATGCTCTTCTTTACTACTTGAATATACCAGAGGTTCTATCATCGATGAAAGTATATGAACTTGTGCAGATAAGGTCGAGAAGACACGATTCATCAAATCCATAAAATTCTTTGGAGCGTTAGTTTAGTGAGATAGCATCCTGAAATTGTAATGCCATATCTAGTTTTGAAAGGCATCTTGGGAACATCTTCCCTCACGCACCTTTAGATGATGATACGATCGTAGATCTATCTTGAGAAGACCTTAGGCGCGCTGGTGATCAAATAGATCGCCGATTCTTGGCAATGGATATTGATTCGGATGGTGCTTTGTTGGTATGCCATATTGATGCATAAGCGAGAAGCCATCTTTCTTCTTAACAAACAACACGGAGCTCCCACGGTGATGTACTGCATATGAAGCCTTTGCTCGACAATTCTTATTGCCCAGTTCTTTTGGTTCCTCTTGGTGCCATCAGGTGTAGGCGCTACTAGTGATGGGCTGTGCTGTGTGCTTTCGATCTGATCCAAATCCCTCTCTCCAGGCGGTAACCACGGTAGATCCTCGGAAATACATCAAAGAACTCGTTCACCCACGGGGACTTGTTGCATTTGTGTTGGTAGGTTCTGCATACGGTAACCTGGCATGCTTTGCGGGCATCTTGTTTGCTTTTATTACGATTAAACTTGTAGAAAATATTCCTCTCCTGAAGATCATAGTTTCCCCGGGTTGATAAAGCCCGGACCTCTTTCCTACTCTTAATGTCCCGGCCGGTAGCGCGATGTTTAGCTAACGATCCATGCCCGGAATGATGTCAAAGTGTGAATGCTCCAGTACTATTAGATCAGCCTCGAACTCCATGACTTGCTATAGTCACTTTACTTCCATATAGACTACGTACCTTGTCTAGCGAAATCACCGTGGGAAAGTGATACTATACCGCCAGTTGGTTTCATCTCTATCGACTCTCTCTATGAACTCGAGAGACAAAAAGTGGGTGCTCCACGGGTCCACGATGCGAGCATCAGATCATCAAATATGAGATTGTTGCCTGCGGCCATTTGGGTGGCATAGGCGTGCGCTCGATCCGCAAGTATATACCTGCGCGCGACTTGAGTGTCGGTGCTCTGGATGGTCTACTAGTATCTCTGGGAAATATCACCTCTACCAACATCGCCTTAAGTTTGCCATGATTCATTAGCTCCTCCGGTCTGAGGGCCTCCACATCGGGTCCGACTCCCTTATGCGCCTGGCGTAGATATGGCCTGACGGACTCGCGTCATTAAGCGGGATTCCTGCCAAATGGCCCTCCACAGCCACATCGAAACACCCGATCCTGCTTACAGAAAGGCACTCAAAAATGTGATCGGCCGCATCACGCCTTCAGTGGCTCCTCCAACTGGCGCTCCTGGATCTGCGTGTGCGGCTGAACTACGGCGCACGGGGTCGACTCTGCTTCATGAGCTGCGACCATCTTTGAGGCGCGGCCTCTTAGGCATCTTCTGGCCTCTCCACGGTAGCCTCTGGTCAGCTCCTCTTACGGCCAGATTGTGATTTTGACTTGGGCGATGCAGCCTCTGCTCTACTGCGGTGGGTGCCTCCACCAAGCGCCCATATCACGGTATGTGATGCGAGATGTCGCTGCTCAGTCTAATTACGGGGTTAAGACACGCGCCATACATCTGATGATCTTCCTCTTGTTGCATTCTCTGAAGGAACTAGGCGAATCAACTACGAAAACTCTTTTAGTACTCACCGGGATGAGGAGCTCCCTGCTCCCGATCTATAAATCTTAACTTTGGAATCTTTATGGCTTTTAGGAAAAAATCTCTGCAGTAAATTCTCTCTTGAACTCGCCCGTATGACACCCTCTGTTGTTCTCTCTGCGATCACGCCTTCCACAGGTCCTTGCTTTGATCTTAGTAGGAAGGCCTGGGAATAGGAGACCCTCTGCTCCTCTGCCTGCCCCATCATACGAAAAATCTTTTCGTTTGCCTCTATCAAGATAACGCTCTCACGGGTCTCAGCTACCATCATAAACAGCTTTAATTCTGTGGCCTTTCAATCGATATCGGACTCTCGCGGCTGCTGAAGGGTCGTTGCTAGTATCTGTGCCATCTGTTCCATCTACCCTAGAATATGTCTGGGAGTAGGCTGCGGTCGCTCTTGGCGATGGGCGTGGGTGTGCGAACTCTACGGCACGTTGACGGACTCGTCCCGGCTGCTCTATCCCAGTGTGGGTGCCTCTGTAATTTGCTGTCGCGATCTCGGGCGACCTCGTGACACATAGCTAAATGTGTGCTAATTACACTATCTATATAGACAACAAATCAAAATTTCAAGTTCAGCGCAACTTCGATATAATACGGCATGATAATTCCATCTGATATATAACTCCTTGATTTAATTACATATTAAATGTATCTTTGGAATTGATACTATAACTTATGCTTTGGCTTATGCGATCAATACAGAAAACATAACTTCGTGAAATCCCGAAGAATAGTGTAGAACTTAGCTCATGCCTTAAGCATAACTAGCACACAATTTGTGCCAAATATTTCAAACTTTTTTCTCTTAAAACTTTCTTTCAAATGCGAGAACCATGCTCACGACCTGCAACCTTGAGACCCCCTTCCTAGTAGGAAATCACAGCCGACAACTCACGATAACATCCGGTAAGCTCGATCGACAAGTTACCATGAAGCCTAAGCAGATTAAAGCGCTAAAACTATCTTGAGGAAAAAGTGGGTTATAAAAATTTTCCTTTTCTATCAAAATCACACCTTTAGATTTAACGAAAATCCGTGACATAACGCACCTTGCGGTGAATTGACCAATAAAATCACTGTAAAAAAAATAAACTCCCAATATTTTCCAAAATTCAATTACAATCATAAAGGACCTCTGGTCCTCATCAAAATATAAGTTAAGGATCAATCCATTAATTCATACGCCTTTGTTTTTCTCAAAACCATCATTACATATTTTACAAAAGATATTTACATATACAATTTCAAAATCTAAATATATATTGTTCAATTGCATATCCATCCCTTACATAAAGTTTTATCATGAATCATAAATGGCCACCTATAGACAACAAAATGATGACGTCCCTTGTCGTCGCGATAAGCAGCAACGATTAAGAGATATATATAGCTACAAAATGAACAGGCAAGTTAGTGTTCTGACGAAGATTATATATCACATACACTAACGCGACAATTTATCATTTTGTTTATAATTTATGTCAAAAACCCCTATGTATATCCTTTAATTATTTTAACCATCAGTAGTTTTTAAAACTACGCATGACGTAAGAAGCTTACTAGTCATCTCGTACTAAATTCTGAATTTCTTGCGCCATACGTAGAGGGCGCTGAGCATCAGCGAGCAACTACAATCTGGGATTTATTGCATCGCAGTGTAGTGCTAAAACTGCAGAGAAGCGACCTACAGCGGAATTTATTGCATCGCCACGTGATACCAAACTATACAAATAAATCGACTAAATCGCGGAATTATGCGCATCTTAGCGTGGCGCTTATACTTTCCTATGGCGAGCAACTACGGATGGAGTTTTACCACATCGTAAATGGTGCTGGTACTCTTTATTGTGGCTGACTATGGGTGGGTCACATTGCGTCGTCACATAACGCTAAACACTCATTATATCTTAAGGAATATACATGGGTTTTTTTAATTGCATTTGCCAATTAGCCAACTGATGTCAAGCACAAATCTAACTTCGTTTTGAAATTTCTAAAACTCTCTTTTCAAATGTTTTCTTTCTTTTTTTTTTTTAACGCTACCATATTCCATTACCAACATCAACCATTTTACATAAGATTAGGAAAAAGAATCTTAAGTGGCGAACCACTTTTTTGTAAAGATGCGCGTCACTCCCGTCAAAAGCGTCTCTCACGAGGCTCGTGGGCGTCGCTCCGTTCTGCCACCACTCGTGGAGCGTAAACTCCGGTGTGCCTTTATCAAGAAAACCACAACTACACATTAATCCCATAACCTCCATTTTAATTCACCACATACACATTCATTTTAAAGACAAATGAACGAAATTACCCTTGTGAGCACTAAAAAGCCCAAAAAAAAACTCTTCATTTTAGTAAGTAACCACCCGCTTAATCTACATAGACTTTATGACTGAAATTATTCAAACGATGTTGAAATTTATGAAACTCTCGGATCAGTCCTTTATATATCCAATGACATCTCTTTAAATTTTCAATTTAAAATTCCTTCTCCAAGGCCCTCAACCACCTAACACAAGTTATAACATGTTTTTGATTCCAAACTCACTGAATCACCTACTGTTATCCTTGATTTCTGGGACCTGAAATCCATAAATTGGAAATTATTTCTTCACTAATTTGAAGCTATGGTTCTAAGGTTTCTTCTCCAATTTGAATCACCCAATTTGGATCACCAAAACTCAAGTTATTGTATTTATATCAGATTACTCAAATTGGCAGAACAGAATCTACATAAGCTCACTTTGACATAAATTTTATGAGACCTTTTGGCTTCAATTTGCATGCACTTCCTTCAGATAAATTATTTCCCTAGAAGTCTATTTTACTCAGAATTTTGAATCACTCAATTTGGATGGGTGAAACTCCACTTATGGCCAAAATACTACAACCATGCCCAAAACAGAGATAATCAGTGAACTACACGAGCTTAGCTTGCAGTCCGTATTTGGGAGCCTTAGAGCTACAATTTGCTCTTGGTCCCTTCTATACATTTGTAGCCCTATCTCTTATGGTTCTTTATCATTTGGAATCAATTCATTTGGATGATTATAACTTAATCTATAGCCAACACAAACACAGGGGTTTTTACAAATTTTGACATAATTTCCTTTAAAAACCTAACATTCTCCTTTTTACAACAATTCATCAAAACCAACATGGAATTCATCCAAACCAACTTCACAACACTTGAATTGGTTATTTGGAACTTCAAACCACAAAACCCTAGGTGAAAATGCAAGAACTCTACCTAAGGTCCTCCAATTCTTTATAAAACCACATAAATAAGAGGATTCCATGTTTATTTTCTCCCAATTGGGGTTTTAATCTCATAACCCTAACAATTCAAAGGTTTATGTGATCTTTCCACCAAACCCTAGACTAAAGGAGCATCAATTCTCCATGGGAATTCATAAAAAAAAAACCTTAGGAATCCAAAACATCCATGAATTCAAGACAAACATACCTTGGTTTGGCCTTCTTCTCCTTCTCCTTCTTCTTCCTCTTCTTCCTCCTCTTCCTCTCCTTCCTCTTTTCTCTCCTCTCCTCCTACGGGTTTGCTAGCCTTTGGAGACCAAAATATGATTTTGGCTTATGTTTTTCTCATTATTATAATATCAACTTTTCATTAATTGAAATTTGACCCTCATCTCTTTAATTTTTCAATTGTAACTTATGCTATTTGTATTGTGGCCCATCTCTACACTTAATAATTTCCATCTCCTTTTTGCTAAATGACAATTGTGCCCTTGTTCAAGTACCACATCCCGGGTTCCATAAACTTTCATTTCCTACTTTAGTCTCCAAAATACTACTATGTGACACTTAGAGCTCTTATATGCCCCCTCCCCAGGTTGTTATGCTGTACACTCTCCGGGACGGGAGTGTTACGTATTTTGTGTCGTGACCTTGATTCGATGTAAGCGACATCGTGCATTTGTGGCCCTCTTTGAATTCTTAGTCACGACTTAGGCACCCCAGGTTGCGACATCATTTAGTTGTCTTGAGCCTTGAAGCGGGTTTGTAGAGCTGGTGGTGATCTACTTGTTTTCTTGTCTCGGCGTGAACATTGGAAGTCGTGACGAGTAGTTTTCTTTAATCACTACAATTCATGTGCGACCTCGAAGTATGCTCCAGCGACCATTTACTCTTATATCGATAAGCAGCCCTCATTTCAATCCCACAGTTTCCATTCAATTTTGTATTTAAATTGCGTGATCGATTTATTCTTTCTTTGTTGAAATATATGTCACGACATGAATTTCATGTCAAGACATCATTTATGTTGCCAACTATGTTGATCTTTGTTGTGACCACGTTTTTATGACCCCTTAATAAATTCTATGTTGTGACCTCAATTCCATGTCGCGACTTTGGGTCTTGCTTTCCCGCTGCGTTACTGCGTGTCGTGACCTCGAATAATCAAACACCATTTCTATTGTCCGACCCTTTGGTTCTTGGTCATACTTCCCTTTTCATCTTGAGCTTAAATTGTTTGTCTTTTCATTATCTTGTCGTGACATGGGATTGGAATCATGACAATCATTTCCTTACCTAACCCGATCATTTCCTTCAGTGAAATCTATAGCGACAAATCATGTCACGACATCATTTCTCCATTCGATCGTAGCCTTATTTTGACATTACAACAGTTTCCCATTAATTCATCTTTTTCTTCCAGTCCACGACACAGAAGTGTGTATCGGCGATTGGTAGTGGCCCTCGACTTTGTTTTACAGTCGCGTTAGCTCGAACTTAGTTGCAACATGTTTTAACTGTTCAGCTAATTTTTATTTCGTGACATAAATTCCTAGTCGCGACCTCGATTGGTGTCCTCAGTTTACATTTTTGTCGCAACATCAATTTTTTGGTAGAGATCTTGTAATCTTAGTCGTCAGCCATTCATAGTCACGACCTCAATTATATGTTGTAACCATAGTTGTCTTCCTTCAATGTCGCGACCTCATAATGGTGTCGCAACATGAAATCCTTCCTTGAAGCCCTTTTTCTGTCTCATCAACTTCTTTTTTGTCGCGACAGCTTTTCATTTAATATAGTATGACTTCTAGTCGCGACCTCGACTCTTTGTCGTGACCTCACCTTGGCCATTAGGCACTTTCACTTCCTAATCCCTTCTTAGATTTTCATTTACTGCTATAAATTTACAAAATATAAATTTGGTAAATAGTACATATTTACTTGCATAAAGCGAGCAATTACATTGTAATAAAAATCAGAAAAATGGACTAAAAATTCAATTAGTTTTTGACTCATCAAATTCCCCCAAACTTAAAATTTTTCTTTTCCCCAAGCAAAGAAAAGAAAGATTTGTTTGTCCTCAAACAATTGAACTTTATTTTGAAAGAATTTTTTATGTTCTATAATACAATCTTTTCTTATTCCACCCTTTGACTTGAATAAGAAGATTACATTATCATTTCAAACTTTAGTTTTCAACAAAGAAAAAGGAATGTTTTCAACTACATTACAAATAAAGCGATAGATCTTTGCATGAACGGTTCGATCGATAGATCTTGTTTTGTGAGTGTGTGTAGGTCTTCTTTCCTTTTCATCTTCTTGTTAAATTAGTTAAACTTCTAGGGATCTCCTTAGAAAACTAGTCAAAAGTCCCATAGGCTTGTTTTTCATATTAATCTCCACTAATGTAGGTAAATTCAACCTTCAAGATCAAAGAGGTCTTTTAGACTTGGGTAATTGGGTGGACAATTGGAAAATTTAGGCTGTAAATTAACCAGATTCCACTCTTCCTTTCTATATAATGGCCTTCATCTTTCATCCTTTTCCTTCCTTGTAATGTAAACTCCCCTAAACTTGGCTTTGTACATCATCTTGGATGTTATTTTCTTTTGCCACTTTCAACAGTAGCTCGGTTCCTTTTCTTGGAACTCTTTTTTGTTTCTCTTTATTGTCAAAGAATTGAAATAGTGCAATGTTTTGTCTTCTTAGGCTTTCTATCACTCTTAGAAAACTTTGGGCTATCAACTCCCATACCAGTTGGCATTAGGGTACTAGGTGTTGAAACACCCCTACAGACAATTGTTTAAGAGATAGGCCCACAGTGAAAACTTATTCCTTTTTTAATAACCTTCTTTTTCTCTAGTTCTTCAATTTATTTTTCCTCGTCTATCCACCGTAATCCAAAATATATTCCCCCGAACTTGTTCCTTTGTACCACGATAAACATTCTTGATAAAGCGGGTAAGTTGGGGTTCTTTCTTTGCGAGGATATCGTAAAGGGACCGGATTTAGGTTTCTAATTGTTGCTATTTGAATAAATTAGGCATTTTTGCTCAAGCATGGAACTAGAGTGTATGTAGCATGAGAAATATACCTAGTCGTTTCCCGAGCATGTTGTGTTGTAGGCATAAATTGAAGTTTGTAAGTTAAATGCAAAAAGTGGAAATTTAGATACCGAATTTATAATAAGCCAAAGGGTAAATTAGTCATTTACCACTTGAGGACTTAAGTGTCATAAGATGAAAAGAGGGATGCCAAAGTATAAAGAATTTAATAAGTTGGATTGAAATAAGAGAGAAATGAGGGCTAAATTAGAATGGCATAAGTTGCTTCTTGAAGAAAGGAGTCCTAAGGACTTTAAATGCGAAAAATGAAAACTTAAAACAAAAAAAAATGGGTTTTCTTGTTTTTTAGCTAAACATAGCCTTAACAAAAACATGGATAGGCAAAATTTGGTCTCATTTTGGAGGACAAACCGTAGAGAGAGATGGGAGAGGAAAGGAAGAAGAGGAAGAAGGAGGAGGAGAAGAATAAGTTCAAGGTATGTTTCAACTTGGGATGAAGTGTATTTTGATTTCTAAAGGGTATGGTTTGGAGGGAATTGTTCCTCCTTTGTCTAGGGTTTGTGGAAGATCACACAGGCCCTAGGGTGTGTGAAGTAAGGTGGGTAAAACCCCAAATGTACAAGAAAAAAATGGAATACTCCCTTTGAGGTTGGATTTACGGTTTAATTGCAAAGTAAAGGGGTTGGGTTAGAACAAACCCTAACAAATTCTTGTATTTGGTTTATGTATGGGTTATTACCCATATTAGAGTTGCTTTGAGAGTAAATCATGGAGGTTTGAAGAAAGATATCCATTGAAAGATGATTTGAGAGTATAATTGAATTCTGAGATGAAAATGAAATGGTTTTGAGGTGTATATGGAGTATAAGTTGATTGGGTAGCAAAATATGGAAAAATGGGAAAAACACACATTACGGGCATTTCGGGTCCACATGTACGGTAGACCTTGAACATGTGCCGTTACCTTTCGAAGCAGAACACAATACTTGAAGTCTGAGTCACACATGTCTCTAGAGTACACCACATACATTTATTGATTTTCGTATTTTAGCCATAACTTGCTCGTTCTTATCCAGGTTGGAGTGATTCAAGTGACTAATTAAACTAGACTTCAAGGAGAAACCAAAAATACATAAATAGGCACCTTTCACCCCCACTCTATGTGTTCCAAAATCCACCAAAGTGGGGCTGTTCAAGCCTAAATTTTGTTCCTGCTTTTTAACATAGAGTGAGCCTGGGTGTCTAGGTCATGAACTCCGAGTTCCCAGTGGTTCTGAATTGGGTGATTCTAGTTGAACAGAACCTCAGCACCTTAGATTTAAAATGAGTAAAAGGGACTAGCGTCAAAGAGCTAAGACTTCGAAAATGATAATACATAAACTGCCTCAGTAAAATTTTGTGAATACTAGCCTTTACAAGGAAATGCCATAACTTTAGTTTGGATGATTCGATTGGAATGATTCCAATTTATAAGTAAAGTAGACTCATAGAGGAATAAGAATGAGACTAAGTCAAAACGCATCAGACTCCGCTCCGTAAAGCTTTCCACTTGCTCCTGGGCGATATTTGTTTAGTACGATTATTTGCATAACCACACACAGTGAATAATTAGATTTAGATTGAAAAGTGTGAATACGATAAATCTCGACTCTAGGATTACTGATATCAAAAGGAAATGGAATCGATAATTGGTTTGTTCTATAACTGATCTTTATTCCAAATGTTTGTTGTATACTTGTTCTTTATTCTAGTTCTCGTTTACTACATCGCCTTTATTCTCATATTACTCTATTTATAAATATGTATATATATATCGATTCAAATGATTAGTATTTGAAATATGTTTGGATAAATATCCTGTGATAAAAGGCAGTATTTGAGCTTGCGCTTAACGCATCGATAAAAGTAAATTCACTGGAAACGATATTGAGTGACCAACGTGGATCAATCTACCAACCGACCATGAAGGTAATCGTATTTTGCCTAATGCGAAATCACATTGCTATAGAATGATAAACATGACAGGATTCACCAACCGAATCATTATCGCTCACTTAGTCATATGTGAGACGGTGAAGGTCAACGCAATCACATTACTAATAATGATAAATAGGATGTGGATTCACTAAATCAATCGTCGTGGAATGTCGACCCTATAGTCATATGTGAGACTGGTATTGAATGTGAAACCACAATTACTATTGAATGACAACAGGCAGGATCACTCAACCGAATCTGGCTGTGGATGCCACCCTATAGCTATATGTGGAATCACAAACCGAACAAACGAAACGATGGTATTGAAAAGTGTATTTGTATAAGTATCTTTACATTACACTGATATAGTGTAAAGGCATTATTTTGATAAATGCATGATTTATATGAACGAAAATGGAATACGCGAATCAGAGAACCACTACATGAAAATGCTTAGCGTGACATTGTTTTATCAATGCGGTACCACAGTACATCAAGCAAGACCTGCATGGAGGAGAGCTCAGAGTCATAAGGGATGAATTACTTAGTATGTCTCATATGTATTACTCCATTTCTTCTTAACATTGATACATTTTGTAAAACTCCGTTAACTGATCATTATTTTGTAAATGCATTTTTGTTAAATGTAAACGTTATTAATCTTTGTTAATTGTAAATGTTTTATTGGTTTACAAATGAATTGCTTCCGCGAAATTACAAAACTTAAAATGAATAAAATAAGCCAAATGTTTGATAAGATAATTGAAATGCTCTGAGTAAATCTGCCCGGCTTGATCCGCTTAACCGGTCGAGTCGGGATCTCGGTCACACTTTGAAAACTAAGATTTAATAAAGTGTTAACTAAAAGGATTTGATTAATGGCTTTAAACGAAGGTCCCCAAGGGTTTCTTGCCGACTCGCCAACCCGTCGGCCTGTCCCTCTGGGGCCTGCCACGTTGCATGCCTTTGCATATAATGAGGGTAGGTTTGAAAGGTTCAAACTCTCCAAAAGCATGGCCTCTATCACTTCTTGTTAGATGTTTTCACCTAGGATTTCGCCTTGACCAATAATCTAACAAGTTCTAGGACCTTGTCCCCTTGATTGTGAATCATCCCAGAAGATGTTCCTAATCCATCTCAAAGTTGTAAGAATTTTCTTGATCATGTGTATTGTTTTTCCAAGATTTGTACCGACTTACTATTTATACATACAACTTCAATCATCTTATTTGTTCTTTCAATTGTATACTTTTTCCAAATTCTGCAATTTAAACCTGATTCAAACTAAAACTGCAACTTCTTACTTTAGTTCAATAAATCCTACTGTTCTTTTCTCTCTCAGCATTGTTTGGATTTAATCAGTGTTTGTTATGTCATTTCACCAACGAAAGCTTAAACATAATAACCATCCCCTTCAGACACACTAAGCATGGCACCAACAACCAAATTGACTAACTCAAATCAATCCATCTAAACAATTCACATTTTATCAAACTTATTCAACTACCAAGTCCCAATTAAGCAGTTCAACAATGTACATGTTCTGGTTGCAACATTATTAAAAGTAACAAACCAAATTATCCAATCAATAAGACACTTATCAATGAACTTTTCTAAGCTTAATATTAATGATGTTGAAGGAGTACAGTGGGAAAAAGAAAAGTAAAATTTTGCTATTTCACTCCCTCTCTTATCAGAATTTTTTGGTATGGGATGTCAGAGGATCTAAGTCAAAGCTTGCTAAACATGGAGAAAATTTAGAGAAGGTCATGTCTGGTCTTTTCTTTTCTAAGGGTGTGGGTTCTACCTTGTCAGTGGAGATTAGATCATTTTTTAAATTCACTACATTGATCAAGGTGTCTTGGTTCAAGCCCATCTTATTCACCGGTGGCTTTCTCAAACTCGTAGATACAACTTAGTAATAAACCGATTAATTTTGTTGATCAAATCCAAACTCTCATGCCATATTTTTCTTCTACAAACATCATTATCTTCAAGTTCTTTATATCTATCCTTCATAAACATCCTAAACTCCTTTAATTGCTCCTTATATAGGTATTTGAAGGCTTGAATCTTGTTTAGCATGTTACCCTCCATCTTAGCTTCTGTTTTTCTCATAATGGTAAGCACTTCTTCATCTCTTATAAACCGGTTGTTGTAGAAGGCTTCTAAACTGGCCTTTATCTTTCTCCAAATTTTTCTCCTTTTCATCTCTTCCTATTCTTCTTCTCTCTGTCTTAGTCTCGTCATAATAATCGTTTCTTTCCTCCTCGAATTCAAATTTCTAAGAACTCTTTCCTCTCTCGACTGGCGCTGTTATTCCCATTTTTGCTCCCTTTCTTCCATGTCTCTCTTCATTGTCCTTAGCATTTCATAATTTTAGTGTTCCCTTCTCCTCTTCTGGAGCTTTCTGTTTGGTCATGGAAATTCTCTATCATATCAAGGTAGGAATGGCTCAGTGGGCTCATTCTGAAATGCATATCTTCCTCTTATGTTGAAGGAATTTGCTCTGGAATAGTTTCCATTTCCCTATTACCATTCTCCTTAGCAGGCTCTGCTTTTGCTTCTACTTCCACCATCTCCTTTTTCCTTGTTTCTAAGCCCTTTTGTCACCCCAATAAGGGTCAGAGGAGATGCCTTAGGGCATGTTTCTTCTTCGTCCCATGATCCTCTCACCCCAATGAAGATGTCTAGTCTATTGATTGTTGCTGGGTGAGGGATTATTCCTCTTTTGTTACTTAGGTGTTACCCTCTGATCCACCCCTCAATTAAACCTCCAACATTCATTTTATAGCCCTTCAAAAGGGCATATAAAATGATTGCCTCTTGTTCTTCATCGCGTAGATGTTTAGTCGAAGGATTATCAAGATAAGAAGTGTAACTGCATCTTTGCTTCCTCAAAGGAGATATCCTCTCAAGATAGGTAGTGAGGATCTTCCCTCGGGCTTCCCACTTCCCCTACCCACCAGTTAAGAGGTCTATAATCTTCTCATGATTAGGATTTTCTACCAATTTCTTAAATTTTGAACCGTGATTTAGTTCCTTTAATTTGAACATTTCATTGATTCTTTTGTGCCCAAAAGGTACCCAAATTCCTCCCACGTAAACCGTCTTCTCTCATCCCCACCATGTTTGCATAGAATTCCTTGGCTAGAGCAGAGAATCCAGGGCCTGTATGTGCATAGAAGCTCTCCCAACCTCTATTTTCTATAATTTGAGAAAAAGGGCAAATCAGCTTCCCAAAACTCTTTCGTTGATGAAGCCCTTTTCAGCCAGCAACCTATTCCATAAATCCTTAGCTTCTGTAGAGACAAAGTCTTTGTCGCTCTCTATTTCTTCTTCTTCCGTGCACCTCACTATTTTCTATCTTTTTACTGTTCTTTCTTCCTCAATTGGCTCTTCTACTGCAGGCTGAGTTTTTGGTTCTACATTTGTGACAGTCTCATACTGAGGTTCCAGGTGAACCTCCTCCACTCCTTGGCAATGTTCACTCATGAGCTCATCAATTATTCTCTTAAGATCCGGAACAAGGATTTGGTTATCTGCCATGGGTGATAATTTGGAATTGGGCACTTATTTTAGGGTTTTGGTAGTCGAAGAGAGAAAGAGAATGGAAAGTTAGGTGAAGATGTAACTGGATTGGAGTTCTGGACGAAATTAGTTATTCAGTTTCAGTCTTTATGATGGATAGGCTCAATGTCAACATTGTCTTATGGAATGTCACGACATTAATGCCTAAGTTACAACACTAATTGCTAACACTAAATGTCCCATTTAAAGTTGCGACACCAAATCGTATGTTTAAAACCCAATTTATCGTATTTAGACAATATCGTCGCGACTCACGGTTTGTCGCGACTGGCGGTCAAGACCACAAACGGATGTCGCATCTCCTCTTCTCTTCTTCAGCTCTTCCGTCGTTGTTCTACAATCCTCAAACGCATATTTGTTCTTGTCTCATTTCCTTTAAAACTCACACATTTGTTAAAGTGACTAGCAATTAATGTTGTGCCTTGAAATTTCTTATTCTATTTTTTCAACTCAAACCCGGGTCACGACCTCAAAAGCATGTCGCGACTTGGAAAATTTTTTGGTCTTCAGGAATTGTTTAAATGAATGCAAAACTAAATCAATAAACGAAATTCAAACAAACAAAAACAATCAACCTTCATCATTAAAATATGCAACAAATCAACTCATGAAGCATCAGATTCAATAGTGAATTTAGAATTTCAATTCCCCCAAAATTCAATCATGCATTCTCATTAAAGAAAAGTTTAGGGAATCATAATTACTCCCCCTTGTGGTCTTGTTTTCATTCTGGAAGCAATAAATGAAAATTCCATGTCTGTTGCGTCCTTTCTAACCTACAACAATAAAACACTAAAAAATTTTAAACAATAAAACAACACATAAGTCTAACTAGAAAAATTAAAAATAAATAAATAAATTGACTAATAAAACTTAGAAAGTAATTGTTGTATGGGTTGCCTCCCACAAAGCTGCACATTTTTTTTATTCCTTAGCTGGACTTACTGTTATGAAGTTCTTGTTTCAGCCTCTTTTCCTTCACTAAGAACTAGGTATCAATCATATTACTTCAGAAATCACTGCGATAAGCTCATCATTCACTTTAACTCTTCCGCCTCTTGGTTTTCAATGTCACTTGCCCCAAGGTTGTACTTACCACTGTATAGGCATCATTGACTTCAGTTTGCTGGAAAAAGGCTTCGGTTTGGGTTAAAGACTAACGGGACCTAACCTCCACCTTTCAAATTATCTCATAAAGTCTTTGATCATACCATTTCTTTGTCTTGTCTTTGTAAGAGTAAACATTATCTATAAGCTTCATTTCTCAACTCTTCCAATTCATTAAGTTGGAGTAATGTTTCCTCTTTAGCAGCCTTGAAATCAAAATTCAATTTCTTGATGGCCCATATAGCTTTGTAATCCAATAAAAGAGGAAGGAGACAAGGTTTTCTAAAGACAATCCTGTATGGGGACATTCTAATGGGAGTTTTATATGCAGTTCACATGTCCCACAATGCATGTAAGCCTTGGGGGCCCGTCTTTATGGAGCTTACAATCTTTTCCAGAATTTTCTTTATCTCCTTATTGCAAATCTTAGCTTGCTGATTAGTACCCAAATAGTGCTATTTTATTTTTGTTTATTGCAGGTTTTAAGCACTTTTTGTGTATTAATCAACTTAAATAACCCAATTGATACGGCATTAAAGGGGTCAGAGGCTTTGCCTCTGATCACATTTAGGGTGTTTTTGTAGGATTTGCAGATAATAAGTCATTTTCTTAGGCAGTTCAAACACAGCCCGAACCAGGCCAGCTGGAAGATCAGATCTTTCAAGTGGTTGGGACAAAATGCAGAGAAAGGAATTGTAGTGTTGTGAAAAGTCGCAACTGCAAATTTCCTTGATTGCGAGATTCTGTTTCTTGCTCTATAATTTTGACCCCTTTTTATGGCTTTGTACAAATCTGCCCTTGATGTAATTTTGGTTCCTTTATAAATTTTTGTAATTTCCTTAGTATTTAGCACCTATATAAGCTCAGTCAAGCTTGGAACATCAATCGACTTTCAGTCCATCAATCACTCAATAAAATTGGCACCAAATTTCCTCTCCTCCCGTTGCGTGATTTTCTCGCCCTTTCCTCCAATTTCTTGCTTTTTCTTGGTAGCCAAACACCTCTTGATGATGAGAAATCAGGAGATGCTTGGCTAAACCCCCCTCATCCTTGAAGAGGAAGGTCACTAGGTGAAGGTTTGAAGGTAAAAACACTGTCCTCATGTTCACAACGCAAGCATTTATGGCCTTTTATGTTTCTGCATCTCACGTTTAGGTTTGAATCATTGTGATGTACCACTGGTGGTACTTGTAAGCTTTCAAGGCTCGATGGATCTTGCTAGATCAGATGCCCGAGTTAGTTGTAATTTATGAGCTCTGCATGTTAGTCAGATGATGGTTTCTTGCTGAAACATAAATGGCTAATAAATGCTATACATTATGAGAAAAACTTTCAGGGTTTAGGTTTTAAAGCTAAATGAAGATCTAATTTGGGAAATGACTATAGGTCATCCTCCCCAACGCGAGGAAAAATACCCGAGGACATGTTGGATATCTTTGAACTCTAACCCAGTGGCCCGAGACTTCAAGGAGTTCTCTTTTAACTTTTATTTCAATTTCTTTCCAGTTTCCAAACATTCACTTCCGCATTTTTGCAAAATCACGAAATCAAATAGGAAACACCATTTCAATCCCTTTGCAACTCTTCTCTCATGAAGAAAACCCATGCTCGTGTTCGGCCCTGGGCCTTATCTTTGCGATAGCTCACCTTTCTGTGATGTGACCCTAGGATACACATTTTGTTGATTATAGATAAACCGACTGGCCAAACGAATCAAATGGCGTCGTTGCCGGGGATGGTGCCCTAGTGAGAAAGAAGGTACGTGAACTTGATCCATCACAAGTATTGGTGAAGATCTCCACGTATTTTTTTATTATTACTTTACCATTTTCCCCATTTACGATTCGGCTGCGGGGAATTTGGAATTGTCTTAATTCATACGGATTTTCCTTGTTTTTATTTTAACTAACATCAACCTTTTTGGTAGCCTTGTTTTTGTTGATTTCTAGCTTGTTTGTGTTGTGTTCATAGCGACTTATCTGTTGTTTGAAACAATGCGGGCGAATGGAAAGGCCGGTGCTCGGTTGAACAAGGGTGTGTCGGTTTGCACAGCAACTAGATGGAACCCCCAACTGAAAAGCAACAAAGCCAATAGGGGGCTCAAAGGGAGCCCAATGCCTATAGATCAATGAGGGATCACATACACCCACTAAGGGTGAGTGCACCCTCATGCATTATTGCCCCCACTGAGGATGTCACAGTGAGGCCTTATTTGGTGCCCCTACTCCCAACCTTTCATGGCATGGAAAATAAAAATCCATACACGCATATCCGGGATTTCGAGGATGTTTGCACGACTTTTAAGGAGGGTGCAATTGATATGGACTTGCTCAAGCCGAAAGCCTTCCCTTTGACCCTCAAAGACAAAGCGGGGTGGCTAATTCACTGCAGAGCAAGGACCATAGGAGGCGGCAAAGACTGAGCTGAATTTTTTTAAAGTTCTTCAATGCACACAAGACCAACAATTTTGAAAGAGGCAAATCTACACCTTTAAAGCTCACTTGGCGGTGAAATTTTATCAGTCTTTGGGAAGGTATCTTGAAACCATGGTGCATGCCCTCACCATGGCTTTGACACGTGGATCTTGGTAAACCCCGCCCTACGATGGAATATTTTTGCCATGAAATAACTCTTGGAGACCATGTGCCAGGGACTTCTCCTTAAGAAATCTGATGAAGCCATGGACTTCCTAAATTATGTTGTTGAGACCTCCAAGCTTAGGATGAACCAAATCAGGGAAGCTGATAGACATGTAGGCCACCGGTAAACGAGGGAGGCATATGTTAGCGGAGGATGTGGAACTAAGGGCTAAGTTGTCCACCTTGACCATAAGGATGGAAGAACTTGAAATGAGGGATCTGCAGGACGTAGGGGCATTGACTGAAATAACGGCCCCTCAGGCCATGCTTCCTTGCCAATCCACGGGTCACGAGGAGAGCATTGTCAATTTCTCCCTCGAGTAAGGGATTTGATGGTTGAACATACGAATGTTGTGGGCCCGAAATAGGCCACCGGCTGATGCGATATGGTAACACCTACAATCCTGATTGGAGGACCACCTAAACCTCTCCTGGGCTAAGCCTCCCGGCATATGTTCCCCCAGGTTCAGCGGCAACAACGACGTAGATTACCTCTGTTGTGGCCGATGCTAACCTCATCCCTTGTTGAGCAAGCTATCATGAATTTGAGTAAGGTGGTGGGCAACTTTGTGGAGGAACAAAAGGCATTGAATGCCCAAGATAGTCAAAGAATTGACACAGCGGAGGGCACACTTAACAAAAAGATGAACAACTTGCAATCAGAGGTTTCCCAGATTTCCCATAAACATGATAGGTTGTAGGATGAAATTTTATCAGAAAATAGATAACTCTTGATACTCGATCTCTCAGTTATCCAGCCAGCGAGGTCTGAGGAAAATTCCCTACCGGACACAGCAAACCCGGGGATTGCATGAAGTGAGCTCCTCCAGTGAGCTAAATTCCGGAATGAATGAGGTAAAGGCAATCATCACACTCAGGAGTGGCAATGGACCTAGGGCAGGAAGCTAAAGAGACTGAACTAGAGGAGGTGGTGATCAAGTATACTACTGAGAAAAATAAGACATCCACATCTTTCCCTCAAGCATTAAAAGCTAAAAAGAAGGCCATTAATCAGGCTGAAATGTTAGAAGTGTTGAGGCAAGTAAAGGTCAACATCCCCCTACTTGACATGATCAAGCAAGTCCCCACCTATGCAAAATTTTTGAAGGACTTATGGACAGTGAAAAGAGGGCTAAATGTCAACAAGAAAGCCTTCATGACTGAACAAGTATGTGCCATTATCGAATGCAAAACTCCAGTGAAATATAAAGATCCGGGTTGTCCAACCATCTCATTTAATATAGGAGGCATTTGCGTGGAGAAAGCACTGTTAGATATGGGTGCAAGTGTGAATCTCCTCCCCTATTCGATGTACGAGTAGCTCGGGTTGGGAGAGATAAAGCCCACCTACATCACACTGTCTCTTGCTGATAGGTCAATCAAAATACCGAAGGGGACAGTGGAAGATGTCCTGATACAAGTGGATAAATTCTACTATCCAGTAGATTTTGTTGTACTTGACATAGAACCAGCAGCAGCGGGGGCCAATTATGTACCTATCATCTTGGGGAGACCATTCTTAGCCACCTCCAATGCAATTATCAATTTCAGAAATGGTGTCATGCAACTCACCTTCGGAAACATGACCCTAGAGCACAACATCTTCCACCTAAGTAAAAAGCACATGCAACCAGTGGAAGATGTCCCATAAATTATGCATCATTGACACCATCACAGGAGGGAACAAGGCGTCGCGAGGGGATGCGAGGATATATGGCGAAGAGTTAGGCGAGTATGGAAAAACTGACGAGGCGACATAGAGGAAATACGTGCAAGGGCATTGGAGAAAACATGAAATTTTACCATTAGTGTCGAAGAGGAATCAGTGAGCCAATAAAATGGAGCTGAGCCATGCACAATGGAGTGGTATCTTATTTGGAAGTGCATGAAGCCAGTGTCGGTGGTCATTTTCATCCTTGCTCGGCAGCGCACAAGAGGTAGCCTCTTGCACGTCCTCGAGAGAGAACAAGCAAAAACCACAGGGTGGAATATTACCGATTTAAGGGCATTAGCCCGGTGGTGTGCCTGACCACATCTACTTAGAGGGGAGGCAAAGTCGGTGAGGCGACCACGGGGAGAGGCTAAACCCATATGCAAGAAGTGGTTAGAGCAGAAGTCTTAAAGCTGCTCCAGGCTGGCATCATATACCCCATATCATATAGCACCTGGGTGAGTCTGACCCAGGTGGTGCCTAAGAAATCGGGGGTAACCAAGGTGCACAATGAGAAAGGAGAGGAGATACCCACTCACCTTACCACGGGTTGGAGGGTATGCATTGGTTATCGAAGGCTAAATAAAGTAACACGGAAGGATCACTTCCCTCTACCATTCATGGATCAACTGGTCGAGAGGATTTCTGGATACCCCTTCTATTGTTTCCGGGATGGCTATTCAGGATATTTCCAAATTGAGATTGCTGCAGAGGACTAGGAAAAGACAACCTTCACATGCCCATTTGGCACGTATGCAAACAGGAGGATGCCCTTTGGCCTTTGTAATGCCTGCTGCGCATTTCAAGCGATGTATGCTCAACATTTTCAGATTTGGTGGGGCACATTATGGGTTTACATGGACAATAATGCAGTCTGGAGGGAGTTTTGAGGAGTGCCTAGTCGACTGACATCACACGCCAGGTTATAGAAAGAAAAAAACTGATCTTGAATTGGGAGAAATGCCATTTATGGTGAAGCCCGGGCGTTATTGGGGCATATTGGCCCGGAGAAAGAAATTGAAGGCGACATAAAGCAAAAATTGATTTGATTTCCAAGCTACCCCCCCACAAATGTTAAGGCGTGAGAGCGATTCTTAGGGCATGCGAGCTTCTGAGGTTCATCTGAGGACTTCTAAAAAGATTGCCAAACCTTTCTATAAGCTTCTAGAAAAGATGCCAGTTAGAGTGGGATCACGAGCTCACCAACAAAGGTTTGAAGGAAACCAGGCTTGCTTAACCCATGTACCCAATAGTAGGGCCTGGCGGCGGGTTGCCTTTTCGGTTATGTGCGTGCAAGAGTGACCTCGCTATCGTGGGATTCTCGGACAAGAGCATAAGGAAAACCGTATGTGGTTTTACTATACTAGCAAAACATTGAATGAAGCTCGGAGAATTACACTGCCATCAGAAGAATTCTTGGCGTTAGTCTATGCCCTGGACAAGTTTCATGCGTATTTGATAGGGGCAGATATAATCATCTTCACAAATCATTCAACTTTGAAATATCTGCTCACTAAGAAAAATGCCAAGGCCAGGCTTATCAGATGGGTCCTCTTACTACAGGAGTTCAACCTTCAGATTCGGGATAAGAAGGATGTGGAAAATGTTGTTGTTGATCATCTTTCCAGACTAACCATAGCACACAACACCCACAACCCTCCAATCTATGACAAATTCCCAGAGGAGTCTCTACTCACTGTGGACAGTGCTCCTTGGTTTGTCCACATTGCTAACTTTTTGGTAACAAGGGAGTTGCCAACATAATGGAAATCACA
This sequence comes from Tetrastigma voinierianum, assembly GCA_016808115.1. Lineage (NCBI taxonomy): Eukaryota > Viridiplantae > Streptophyta > Magnoliopsida > Vitales > Vitaceae > Tetrastigma > Tetrastigma voinierianum. The sequence goes on from JAEQBH010000463.1 coordinate 1,126,942, forward strand.
GGACAAGAAGTTCTTCCATGCAAAAGTCCACTCCTACTATTGGGAAGAACCCTATTTGTTCAAATCTTGTAGCTGATGCAAATAATTAGAAAGTTTGTGCCGGAAGGAGAACAAGAAGGATACTCTCGTACTTGCCATTGTGATTACTGTGGAGGAGTCATTTCGCTTCCCAGAAAACAACAATGAAGGTGCTGCAGGCAGGTTTTTATTGGCCTTCTTTGTTTAAGGATGCCTATACCATGTGCAAACAATGCGACAAATGCCAAAGGTTGGGAAAAATCTCTCGTCGTCACATGATGCCACTGAACCCTATTCTGGTTGTTGAGTTATTTGACATTTGGGGCCATTTCCTACTTCCTTCGGATATACTTACATTCTCGTGGGAGTTGACTATGTGTCGAAGTGGGTCGAAGTAGTGCCGTGTAGAGCAGCATACCACAAGATCGTGTTGAAATTCTTAAAGGAGAACCTTTTCTCCAGATTCGGAGTCCCCAAAGTCATAATCAGTGATGGAGGTTCACATTTCTACAACAAACCATTTGAGAATCTCCTATCCAAGTATGGTGTCATGCACAAGGTGGCCACCCCTTATCATCCTCATACTAGTGGCCAAGTAGAGCTAGCCAACCGGGAAATCAAGACTATATTGATGAAAGTGGTGAACTCAAACAGGAAGGATTGGTCTCAAGCTTCTGGATTCCTTGTGGGCACTCTGAGAGCGGCTATCTGGCCATCCTTAGAATGTCCCCCTATCGCCTAATTTATGGCAAGGCATGCCACCTACCTGTGGAAATTGAATATAAGGTGTGGTGGGCAATAGAAAATTGAATCACGGACATGGGAAGAGAATTTGGCCTTAAAGACTCCTTAATCTCGTAAGTTAGAAGAAAGAGCTTAGGAATGACCCCTACTTCAATTCGAAAAGTGTGAAGGACAAATTAAAGAAGTGGCATGATCAACTCATAGCCTGGAAGAACTTCAATCAGGGGGACCAAGTCCTACTCTACAACTCCAACCTCCACCTTTTTTTGGGCAAGCTCAAATCAAGATGGATTGGACCATTCATCTTTCATCAAGCATACCCCAATGGTTCAGTAGACCTACTAAATTCAAATGATAATAGAGTGTTCAAGGTGGTGGTAGAGTGAAGCCTATCTTTGCATTAGCACCTCTGAGCAGGGGAGGAGATTCTCCTCCTGGACCCCCATGAAACCCTCAGGCTATACATTTGGGAGTGGCTTCTGCAGTATCTCATAATTCACTAGTTTTTTTTGTTATAATTTAATTGCTTAGTTTTGTTTTTAGTTAAGTTTCAGTTTTGTTAATGATCTTTTTCTGATCAGTTGTTTAGCTTGTTTTTCTTTTGAAAATTTTCTCTTTTGCAAGTTTAATTTCTCACATATGTGTTGGCAGCTGCAGCAGTTGCAACCACTCCACCGGCGGCACCTCAGCCTGTGTGAGGACGATCCTTCATCAGCCACCGATTGAGGAGGTACCACTTCCTCCACTAACTTTCCAATGGGGGGCTGGTGGAAGAGTTAGTGTTGGAAGTGATGTTCATACTGCTGATTTCAGTTCTTTTTGTACTACTTGCTAAGCAAAGCCCATTTTTGTATGTTTAGTGGCTTGATGTTTACTCCATTTTGAAAAAGCATAAAATTTAGTGAAATACAATGTTATATATTTCATAAAGATCCCTTTTTCTACTCTTTTGCAACCAATTTTTTGCCCCCAATTTTTTTTTTTTGGTTTGCCTCTCCTGTGAGTTGAAAAACTGAAATACTGCATAATACCATCAATGCTAGACTAGTTCCATGCATGATTGAGTTGTTGGTCGATTGAAGACACAGTAGCCCTTGTCTTCCACCATTAGCTAACTACCTTTGAGTGCACATCGGTTTCCTTGATAAGGCGAGGGATTGCCTTACTTAACTGAAAAATCGGCCTTAGCCGTTTGACCACCTATAATGGGGTTAAGGTTCCTATGAAAGAAGGCTAATGAAGTCTTCCCAGCGAAAAAAACAAAAAAAAAGAAAAAAAATAGAAAAGCCGCGGCGCTTTTGGCCCAGGAAACCCGAGAACACGGGCCAGAGGGTCTACAGTGAAAGCAGCACTAAGCTACAGTGCCCCCTAAACCAAGCGGTTGGGGCCACCGACTTAGTGCTCGCTACATATGTGGATGGGTGGAGTTTAGCGAGTTGTGAGTCTTTGGAGATTTCGAAATCATTGGTCAAGGGGTGAAACACAGCCAGAGTTAGTGGTCAAAAGATCCTTTTGACTTGATGCCCTAAACCTTAGTTGGTTGGGAGTCATTGGAGGATCCCCGTTACATGGACTTTGGTGAAGTCGAGTTCTCATCATTGCATCTTACAATACAGAAGAGGTGTGAAATAAGAGTGGAATAGGGATCTGTTCGAGATGGTCAGTGATCCCCAGGCATTGTGATAGCTTAGTTGGGGGAAGCGACTTAGCGACTTATTGGTAAAAATTGATCACCTAAACTCTTAGATTTTAGTTGAAGTTCAGGTTGATTTCCTTGGAATAGACACTACTTTGAAACTTGTTCCTATATGGTATTTATTCTCCCAAGGCACGACATGGGGATTACGTTTTATCTTTGAGGTGGGCATTTGCTTATACACACACTTTGGAACAAGCAGTCTCCTTTTGCATACACATAACATGATCTTCTTCTTTTATCATTGCTAAGGGACCCCAGTAATGTGTCGATTGGAGGGGTGATTAGTACCCAAATAGTCTTATTTTGAGCCTGTTGTAGGTTTAAGAACTTTTGTGTATAAATCAACCCAAATGCTTGATTGATACATTGAGGTCGACTTTACTAATGATCACATTTTATGGCTGTTTTGTAAGTTTGTAGACCGATAAGTCATTTTCTTCGAGCCGATTCAAACCACGGCGAACCGAGCCAAACTTCGAATATGTGATCATTCAAAAAGACATTTAGAGTAAAGAAATGCGAGAAGAGAAGGAAAAGCTGTGGAATTTGGCGATTATTTGCGAAAATTCACTCTCCTCCCGGTGGGTGTGATTTTCTCACCCTTTCCTCCACTTTCTTGCTTTCTTGTTGCCAAACACCTCTTGATGAGAAATCAAGAAGTGTAGCCTAAACCCTACATCCTTGAAGAGGAAGACTCTTGGGTGAAGGTTTGAAGGTAAAAACATTGTCCTCCATGTTCATAGCACTTAAGCATTTATGGCCTTTACGTTTTACGCATCTCACGTTTAGGTTTGAATCAACGCGTAATGTACCACTGGTGGCGGTACTTGGCAAACTTTTCAAGGCTTAGTGGATGCTTCTTTAGCTGAATCACTTGATGCCGAGTTAGTTGATGGGTTTATGAGCTCATGCAGGTTAGATCCAGTGATGGTTTTAACTGGTTTGAAACATAAATGGCTAATAAATGCTATACATTAGGAGAAAAACTTTCAAGGTTTAGGTTTTAAAGCTAAATGAAGATCCGGTTCGGGAAATGACTATAGGTCATTCTCCCCAACGCGAGGAAAAAGACCCGATGACATGTTGGATATCTTAGAACTCTAACCTAGTGGCCCGAGACTTTAAGGAGTTCTCTTTTAACTTTTATTTCAATTTATTTCCAGTTTCCAAACATTCACTTCCATTGTTTTTGCAAAAATCCTGAAATCCAAAGAGGAAACACCATTTTTAATCCACTGTAACTCTTATCTCACGAAGAAAACTCATCCCCGTGTTCGACCCTAGACCACTGTACTGCAGTAGCTCTGCTACGGTAGTAGGAACCCTAGGATACAAATTTTGTTGATTCCGAATAAACCTACTGGCCAAACGAATCACTTGCCCATTTGTTTTAGTATGATAAGCCAAACTCATGATGTGTTTGATTCCATATCTGCTCATGAGTTTCTCAAACATTTTGTTTGCAAAATGGCTTACTCCATCACTAATAATAGTTATAGGTGTCCCAAATCTGCTCTAAATTTTCCTCTGTAAAAACCCTAAAATTGTATTAGAATCATTCTTGGGACAAGCTACTGCCTCAACCCATTTTGACACATAATCCATATCTAGGAGTATGTATAGATTTCCAAATGAGGATGGAAAATGCCCCATAAAATCTATTCCCCATACATCGAATAACTGCACCACCAGGATACCATGCATGGGCATTTCATGCCTTGTACTAATATTTCTCATTCTTTGGCACTGATCACAATGTTTCACCCATTCAAAACAATCCTTGAAAATAGCAGGCCAATAAAAACCTGATTGGAGAATTTTGTGGGTTGTTTTGTCTCCTGCAAAGTGTCCTCCATAAGGTGATGCATGACATTCTTGTAAAATTTTGCCTTGTTCACTTTTTGGTACACACCTCCTGATGATCATATTAGCTCGTCTTTTGAATAATAGTGGGTCATCCTATATGTAAAACCTACTGTTAGTCCTCAATTTCTTCCTTTGCTGGTAACTAAATTTTGGTGGCATCACTCCACAAGCTATATAGTTCACAATATCAACATACTAAGGTGATTGGAATGACAACTGAAATAATTGCTCATCTGGAAAATCTTCTGCTACTAATGTCTCTTCTTCAATTATAGTAGTTGTTATTACTCTTGACAAGTGATAAGCTATCACATTGTAACAACCTTCCTTGTCTTTGATTTCCAGATCAAATTCCTGCAGTAGCAACACCCATCAGATTAGTCTTGGCTTAACTTTTTTCTTAGCCATCAAATATTTAATTGTTGTATGATCAGTATGGATGATGACATGGGACCCCAATATATATGGCCTAAACTTTTTAGAAGCAAATACCATGGCCAACATCTCTTTTTCAATAGTTGAGTAGTTCTCTTGAGCTTCATTGAAGGTTTTGCTGGCATAGTATATGGCCTTAAACATTTTTTCAGCTTTCTGCTCCAATACAGCTCCCATTGCATAATCACTGGCATCACACATAATTTCAAATTCACTATTCCAATCTGGTTTGGCCATGATGGGAACTTCAACTAATCTGGATTTGATCTCTTCAAATGAAGATTGACAGGCTGCATCTAAATTAAACTTGGTATCCTTTTCTAATAGTCTACATAATGGTCTTGCAATTTTTGAGAAGTCTCTAATAAATCTTCTATAAAAACCAGTATGTCCCAAGAAACTTCTTATTCCCTTGACTGTTGTTGGTGGCGGAAGAGTCTTTATAATGGAAACCTTTGCTTGGTCCCTTCAAGCCTGTATAAATTCTATGCCCGAGAATGATACCTTGTCGTATTAACACAGCATTTTTAATTCAAAGCTAGGTTCTTGTCTTGACACACACAGTAATCGCATCCCAAATTTTGCAGGCAATGTTCAAAACTTGATCCATAAACTATGAAGTCATCCATGAATATCTCCATAACCTCCTCTACCAAATCTGAGAACATAGACACCATGCATCTTTGAAATGTAGCAGGAACATTGCTTAACCCAAATGGCATTATTTTAAAAGAAAAAGTACCATAAGGGCATGTGAAAGTAGTCTTCTCTTGGTCCTCAGGTTCAATAGTAATTTGGTTATATCCAGAATATCCATCAAGAAAACATAAGTGAGGATGTCTGCTAACTTTGTCGCGTCGATCAATGAAGGCGAGGGGAAAATGGCGTTTAAGTTGCGATTGATTTTCTACAAATATACACACCCTCCATCATGTCATAGTCTTTGTAGGAATCAGTTCACTCTTTTAATTTCTGATCACAGTGAATCCACCCTTCTTAAGGACCATAGGAACTGGGCTCACCTAAGGTCTGTCTGATATTGCATAAATAAATCTTGCATTTAGCCATTTCGTGCCAGCTTTCTTCTGACATCTTTCATCATAGGGTTGACCTCGCTGGTGTTCCAAATGACGTTTTTGCACCATCATTGAACAGGATTTTGTGCATGCAAATAGAAGGACTGATACCCTTAAGGTCTTCAATTGACCAAGCAATTTCTTCCTTATAATTCCTGAGAATTCTTAGCAACTGTTGTTCTTCATTTTCATTTAGTGCAGCTGATATAATCACTGGTTTTGCACCTTATGGTTCTAAGAAAGCATACTTCAGATGACTAGGCAATTCTTTCAATATTAACCCTTCAGCACTGTTTCTTGCTCATTTCCTTTTGTTTCATATCTACCTAAATTTTTTTGTACTTTTTTCATTCAAACTCCAGACTGTTTTTGTGTTTTGGAATCTGGAATGCACCAATTCATAATCAACACTCTTAATATACTAGAAATTCAACTCATTTTCATTGATAGAATGCTGGAGATTACAATCAGAGTTCAGTTCAAAACTAAATGGATAAATTCTTTCTACAGCCATACAAGTTTTTGCATCAACATCAGGTTGTGTCAAGCTTTTGTGGAGGTTAAATTGTACTGCTTCATCTCCCACTCTTAGTGTCAGCTCACCCTTTTGTACATCAATCAAGGCAGCTCCAGTTGCTAGGAAAGGTCTTCTGTGAAGGGTTTCAGGTATCCTCCTCCATCTTTATAACAACAAAATCCACAGGGAAGATAAATTCCCTATCTTAACCAGCACATCTTCAAGGACTCCTTTTGGTTGTGCCATGGACCTATTAGCCATTTGTAGTGTGATTTCTGTTGGAGTAAGTTCCCCCAAACTTATCCTTTGTACCACGGGCAAGGGCATCAAGTTGATGCGGCTGAGAGTCATAGAGGCTTCCTTGAATTCATATTTCTAAATGGAGCAGGGGAATGAAGTAAAGTTGCATGCGGTCAGCCGTCGGTGGTAGACTCTTTTGAATAACTGCACTGCAAGTTGCAATTAAACTCACTATTCCTTCTTCATCAATCTTCTTCTTTTTGTTCCAATATATGCTAAGAGAAATTAAAATAATGGCATTTGGTGATTGCCTCTTGCAAGAGGATCGTGGCTATCTTCTGAGATATTTCGAATTTAGAAAATTGTTCCTCTCTTTTTGCATTCTGAAGTCTTTGTGGGAATGGAATTGCAGATGTGTATGCTTGAATCTTCTCCTTATGTTTTTGCTCACTAGTTACTCCAGGCTGTTTAAGTTGCATTTGTTTCTCGATCTGCATGAATGCATACGAATTGCTCATACATCCTCTTTTCAATTTCTTTCTCCTCTTTTTGGTCAGTCTTTTCATTCTTTTCTCTCCTCTTTGCTCATTTCCCTGCCACTCCTTATTGACGCCATACCAGTCTTTTGGATTTTTGGGTGTCAGCAGGAAAGTATTCTTAGTCCTCTTTACGCAGGTCAAAGCCAACTGCCCAACCTATGTTTCTAAATTCTTTAGTGAAACACTTGTGTTTTGTGCGAAAAATACGAGTGTTGGATTTAGAGCTGACTCTGCACCAAGTTTTTTTGTTAAATGGAGGTTCAACATGACCTTTGTTATCCCCATGAACATGACATCTACTCCTCAAAGGGTTGGGTTCTTTTCTGACCTTGATATTCATTTCTATTTTCTCCCTGCTGCTAGAACCTTGGTGGTTGGTACCCTTACTGGAGATTCTGCCCATGTCTTAGGCCTTGTGATGCTCCTCTACCATATGAGAAGTTCTCATGGTTCCTTAGTGCTGGATTATAATGTATAGGCAAGTTGGGATTAGGCTTGAACTAATAGCTTCTTTGTTCACTCATGCACTTGGCCTCCTCAACTTTATAGGGATCTTCTTTAGTTTGTCTTTCAGCACTTCTTCTTTTCCCATCTCTTTCCACAGCTCCAATTTCATGAGCAGAGTGCAATCTTTTCTCCTGTTTATCCATCCTGTGCATTATAGCATTAAGTTTTGCGTCCATGGCAGTCATCTTATTTAGCTCAATGACCCCACTCCCTCTTGTTCTGTTGTTGCTCTCTGAAGATTCTGAGGGGGCTTTCATGTTGCATTTGGTTAGGTATTCTATCAAATCCCTTGCCTCCTCTACACTTTTCCTCTTGAATGCCCTATATCAAGAAACATCATGATACCCTTAGAAGTATCATTCAAAGAGTGATGGACAATATCCATTTGTATCTTTAGATCTATGCCATGCATAGGACATCTCTTCAGCAGCCTTTTATACCTTTCCCATGCAGTATACAAGATTTCATCCTCCCCTTGTTGAAACACTACGATTTCCCTTCTTCTTTCAGATGTGAGGGATGGGGGAAAAATTTTTCCTAGGTATGCTTCCACCAGCTCTTCCCAAGTATCAACTGAGCCATATGGCAATGATTCATACCATGTGGCTGCAATATCTCTTAAGGAAAAATGAAGAGGTGTAACTTTATCACCTCTGTTCTCACACCATTCAACTCTTGTGTTTGCCATCTGAGAATCTACGAGTGTTCATTAGGATCTTCGATTAGGATAGCTAGTAAATTGATCACTGCTGAACCATGGTGATCAGAAATTTGGTTTCGGCTCAAATTTTATTAGCCTCTATAACCAGGATTGTCTTGCATTGACTATTCTGTTTGGATAACAGGCCTCCAGAAATCATCCATTGTATCTTGAATTGGAGGCCTTTCTATTGTTGTTTCTTGTTCAACTGTCTGATCAATTCTTTCATATGCCATGGTTGCTTTTTCTGCTTTGCTTATTTAAGCTCCTCAGTGTTCTTTCCAATTCAGAATCTATAGGGAACAAATATGATTTTGGCTTCCTGTGCATTAATTAACCTCCTGAAATGGAGACATATTGAGATTAATTGGAAACAATGGTATTAGAAATCATATATCCTTTAAGCTCTCTAAAAGATTAGTAGCTTATGAAACAACTATTATCAAAATTGTTTTTGTGTATTTATCTTATAAAATACAGAAAAATGTCCAAATTAGCATTTATCCCTTTTGTCAGAATATTGATTTATTCAAATCCTTTTAATCCCCGGCAACGGTGCAATAAAACTTGTTGTGAAAATATAGATTAAACCACTGTTTTAACACTTATCACGAGAGCACCACAATTCTCCACGCATCTATGTAAAAGTTCCAGACGGGTTGTTTGAAAGCGAATAAAGCGATTTTTATGTTATGGAATTAATAATGGGTTTAGTCTGTGACCTTGCAGGAATTTGCACGGATCATACAAGTAGTGAAAATTATGGATGTAAGTCCACTTATATCATTCCACAGACATTGACAAGAATGTTGAAATCAACTACCCTAACTACTAAAGATCCACACTATTTGAACCTCCTTCTAATAGTTTGAAACTAGAATTTAAAAGACAAGATAATCCTATATTACTTTCATTTAATGAAAATAAAATTTGAATTGAACTAACAAATAAACTTGACTGAATCATATCTCTGCTACAAATGAACACTGAAATGAAATTGTTGTGGAACAGTCAATTTCAACATTTTAACTCATTAATTCTTTATATCCTGATTTTTGGATTTGGATTTGTCAAAGATGCCTATTAATGCAACTTGGATTTCTCCATTGTTGACTAATTAGAGGTCCCTTCTTCTTTCAAAGCAAATGATCTAATCAGTTACACACTGTATTCACAACACTCTTTATAAGATCTGGGTATTTTTCTTTTTTTTCAATACTTCATACCCTTTTCTTAAGACTGCAGATTTCTTGCATACCAAGTCTGGGTCATTGTAAAACTTCTACAAAATGGTTGATGACTCATCCTTTAGATATGATGGATTTTTCCTTCTCCTTGATTAGATCTACTCGAGCTAACCACAAGGATCTAGATCTATCGACAAATTAAGGTGAAATCTCTAATGAGTTATATTGATAAATATTTCCATATTACCATTATAATTGAATAGAAATCTATCAAAATTAACTCTGAGCTCATAGTTCTTCAATGATAGTCTAACATACCCCTGAGTTAAATGTTCAAAGCTCTCAGGAATCTCCATCTCTGTAATAAGCTCCGGAGAACTGCTTGGAAATCGGGAGTAGGAAACGATCTCGCAGAGGTGGTATTCATTACCATTAGGAAAACTCAATTCTAAATAAACACATCAATCAAATAAATCAAAATCCAAATTTTAGGAAATTCATTCCAATTAAAGAAGGAAAAACTGTAACTAACAGCAGATCCATTCCAATGGAAGTTGTGCTTCTCAATTACAGAATCACAATCAACAATGGAGTATTAATCAAGAACATCCACTGTAATTATAATTCGTTGGAAGAAACGAATTCCAAAAATTTTCTAAACTTCATTGATTCCAGGTCGTAATTGGAGAAGATAATGAAAAATTAAATCCAGTTTCCACATTCTAACATATTACTTGTTTAGATCCAAAAAGAAAAGAAAAATAGAAGAAAATAAAAGTCTATTCTAAATTATACAGTGAGTCTTCCTCCTCCTCCCAGAGAATGGGTCTCAAAAAATAAAAAAATGAAGCTCATTTACTAAAACTATGTATGCTTATTTATAACTTTTAGAAATTGGGCCCGATTCCAAGGCTCTAAGTGGATTTCCCTAAAATAAATGGCCCGGCTCTCTATTTAGGTCACGACTTGAGAACAGTGTCGCGACATGAAATCCTGGTCTGGTATGTCAAGTATGTCGCGACCTCGAGAGACTAGTCTCAACGTTTTTTCACTTTGTTCATGCAATTGTTGAGCTACGACCTGATGTTTTATGTTGCGACTTTTTTCTTGAGTTACATTTGATTAGTGGTCGGGACATGAATTCTTTGTTGTGACCATGTTAGTTGTCAATATTGAGAACTCTGGTTGCGACCTCCTTTTCTTGTTTCCAGGAATTTGTGTCGCGACCTCAATTCGATGTCATGACCTGGCTCCTTCTTCTTTTAGTGTACTTATGTGTCGCGACCTCGATTCGATGTCGTTACATCATTTCTATTGTTAGCCTCTTTAATTCTAGGTCACAACCTCTCTTTCATGTTGTGAAATCATTCAGTTGTTTGGAGCCTTAAAGCAGGCTGCGACTCAAATTTGCTGGTCTTATTTTTTTCTTGTCACGACGTAGACATTAGGTTGCGACCAAGTACTTTCTTTCATCACTTGAATTCCTTTCACGACCTCAAAATTATGTCACAACAATTCTTTCTTCCTATCTAGTCGCAACCTCATTTCTCAGTCTCAACAATTTCCATTCAATTTTCTATTTCTTGTCGCCACCTAACTGTTCTTCCCTTTGTTGAAATATATGTCGCAACCTCAATTTCATGTCGCGACATCATTTACATTGCCAGCTATGTTGATCTTTGTTGTGACCACTTTTTCTTACCCCTTAATAAATTATCTGTTGTGACCTTAGTTCCATGTCGCGACCTAGCTATCTTGTTTTCCACTACGTTCTGTGTCGCGACCTTAAAAGCATGTCACGACACCATTTCTATTGTCAGTCACTACTCCCCTTTTCATATTGTGACTTAAATTGTTTGTCTGTTCATTATCTTGTCGCGACATGGGATTTAGGTGGTGACCCAATCGTTTCCTTCCAGTCCTCAAATCTATGTCGCGACTTTAAAATCATGTTGCGACATCATTTCTCCCCTTTCGCATCAAGTCATCTTCTTTTGCTGGTTGCGACCTAGAAAGTAATATTCGCGACTAGTAATTAACCCCTCGACTTTCTTTTTGTCGCGATGGCTCGAACTTAGTCGCTGACATGTTTTAGCTCTTGACTCGTTTTATGTCGCGACATGAATTTCTGGTCGCGACCTCAATTGGTGTCCTCAGCTTACATTTTTTTCGCAACATTAATTTTCTGTTAGAGATCTTGTAAGCTTAGTCATTAGCCATTCATAGTCGCGACGTCAATTATCTGTTGTAACCAGAGTAGTCTTTCTTCGGTGTCACGACCTCAGAATGGTGTCGCGACATGAAATCCTTCCTTGAAGCCCTTTTTTATGTCTTAGCAACTTCTCTTTTATCGTGATAGCTTTTCATTTAGTATAGTATGACTTCTGGTCGTGACCTCAATTCTCTGTCGAGACCTCATCTTGGCCATTGAACCGCTTTCACTTATGATCCTTGCTGAAATTTTCATTGATGCTATAAATTTATGAAAAATATAAATTTGGTAAATAGTACATATTTTTGCATAAAAACAAGCAATTACATTGTAATAAAAATCAGAAAAATGTACTAAAAATTCAATGAGTTTTTGACTCATCACTAAGGAACCTGAAACCTAGTTACCTGGAACTCCAAGGAATTTTGTCTTCTCATATTTTCTCCTGATTTTACTTTCTGCTTTATGTATTTATTTTTTCTCTCTAAAATCCACTATTTTTATCAGAACCCGAATATCCAAAATGAAATCACCAGTATAAGCTTTATTATCAATCATTTCCATGAAGAAAACCCATCTATGTGGATGATCCTAGAACTACTATACTATAGTAGCTATGCTATGCTAGCATGAGGTATTAGGTTATAAATTTTATTGATTAATACCCCCACTGGGACATGAATCAGGTAAACTTCTACCAGCTCCTCCCATGTTTTTACTGGTCCATATGGTATGGACTCAAACTAATTGGTTGTTGTGTCCTTAAGTGAAAATGGAAACTTCGGCTTGATGACGTCTTGATTGACCCCATTCAGCTTCATTGTGTTTGCCATCCACAAGAATCTGCCCACGTGCTCATTAGGATCCTCACTGGGATGCCTTATGTATTGAACCATGGTGATGAGTGCAAGCTTCAACTCAAAATTGTTTACATCTATTGAAGTTTGCATGACTGCAAAATAATCATCCCTAATGATAGGTCTCTGATTCGTGCCACGGTAGGGTGATCCGAATCACTTGATATTTGTTCCTATACTCTTCCTGTGCTGGTAGTCAAGCTGCTGTGACAAGCGGTCTAGGGTAGAACCTGCGGGAGATGGGTTTTCATCCACGAATGATTCGCATAAATGTTTGAAAATGGGTGAGACTTTTTTGTTTGGATTTTTAGTTTGGTTAAGCAGGTGAGGTTGTTTGTTCAGCGTAGCTTGTAATAAGCAAATCAAGTGTGAAATGGTAACCTTGAAGGCTTGGGTCACTAGATTGATAACATGGACTATTAAAGTGTCCTCGAAAGGTTATTTCCTCGCATTAGGAACCAAATAACATATAAGTCAAAGCCCAAACCGGATATTTGTTTATCTATAAACTTAACCACAGAACCCTCCTATTTGAGTCAAACCAAATATTAAGCATTCAATGTCCCATTCAGTTTGAAACCCTAGAATTTAACCTCATTTCCATGGCTCATAAATGACATCTAAAGAATATCAGTGCATCTACCATTAAGAATGCACTAAACCCTAAAGCATAGTATTATTAGGAAAGACATTAAATAGCATTAAACCCTAGTTTGGAAAGTATGGAACAATAAATGCAGTACCTGTAACATTTAAAGCAAGAGGAAAACTGCAGTAGCCCCAAAACCAAACTAGCAACCCTCCTCTTCAAGGCTATGAGGCATAGCCAAGCATCCCTTGAGTTGTCATCCTCAAGGGGGGGTGTTTGGCAGCCGAGAAAATGAGGGAAAGAGGAGAGAGAAGAGAGCAAAATAAACCTAAAATAAGAAAAGGCTGCAGGAAAAACTTGTATAAATGGAATAAAATTAGGGTTACAAAGTTGTAGGGAGCTTATATAGCCAACCCAGGTGTGAAATTACAAAATGCCTAAAATATGAAATTACATTAGGGTCAAAATGGTAATTTATCCAAAAACGTGGTCGTTTGGAATCAAAATACCAAAAACACAGGCTGGGCATTTTTCATTTGTGCGGGAAATTTCAGCATAGCGAAAATTCTCTAACTGCGAAATTTACAAGAGATGGCAACCAAAGGTGCTATGAGCGATGGTCACCGTAGCGCTGAAATTTCACATAGCGAAGGAATTTCGTTAGGATTGTGAGATTTAGCAATCCTGCGAGGAAATTTTGAAATGCATGCGAAACCAGGTTTCCTCCTCTTTTTGCTTGTCTTACCCCTTTGCATCACTTCTGCACTTGGTTCATTAAATCATTTGCCTTCAATTCTTCAATTCATTTTCACATTTCATCGCCTCAGCTTGGTGAAATTACCGAGGATTCTCACATTCAGCATCAATAGGAAGCCAAGCTCGCTAACTGAAGTTCCCAAGATCTGTAAAACTATCCAAAACAATCTCGAAAACAAATTAGAAGCACTAAGTGGACATGCACATGGCAATTGGCTAAATTCATATGATTAGTGCGCAAAAGCACTTAAAACCTATCTTGAATAGGGCTCAAATAGCACTTTTGGGCACTAATCACACTAACCGACATGTTGCTAGTCCCTTAGTAATGCCAAAACAATAAGGGTATGCATGCTGTGCTTTCACAAAAAGTGTATATGGTTCAAAAAGTGTATGTACAGATAGGCTTTACCTTTAATATGAACAATTTACACCCTGTTCGAAAATCAACATGAAAGAACAAAAACCATATAAGAATAAGTTTAAAGACGCATCAATTTCAAGGGAGTCAACCTGAACTTCCACCAAAATCCTATTGTTCCTAAATTGTAATTTGAGCGATAAATTGTAAACTATTCCCTCCCCCGACTAGCTAATACTTGGCCTTAAAGCGTGACCAACCTAAATAGGACCTAGCTACCTCTTATTTCTTCCTTGATTGCAATGTAGGGTGCAATGCTGGCTTCGACTTCCCCAAAGTCCGTGCTTGAAGGGTCCTGATGACTCCCAACTTGATTAAGGTTGGGCATCGAGCGAAAGGATCGGTGACCCGCAGGCTACCGCGGGCTTCACGAACTCGAATGATTTCGAAACCAGCACCTCGACACGCTAAACTTTACCCATCCACCGGGTGTAGCGAACACTAAGTCAGTGACTCCCAACCAATTAGGTTTAGGGCACCGGGCTTTAAAGACTTTCGCCATATACCCCTCGGACCGTGTTAGGGTTTTCAAAACAAAGCGTCGAGACTTTTATTCTTCTTTTTCTTCTTTTCTTTGCTTTTTCTTTTCCTTTTCATTTGGAAGACTACATTTGGTCTTCATACATGAGTAACCTAAACCTATTATGGAGTAAGTCAACGAGGTCTAAGAAATTTGGCTCACAAAGTGGAAAAGAGTATATAGCTTCTCAACCTATTGGCCTGATTTGGTGTGCAGTGTGTGAATTAGCTACAGGGGGAATGTTCAAGGTTGAATATGCTGAAACCCCAATTGACTAAAAACTAAATCATGCATGGAATTGTTCTATCATTAAGGTAACATACAGGGCTTCAATTCTTCAATTAAAGGCAAGAGAGGATACACAAAATGGAGACAAAAAAGTGATTTGCAAAAGTGTAGTAAACATGAATAATATTTATAAACTTTAAATATAACCAAAATGGCTAATACATGTAATATAGCTAAATGTGACAAAAATATGTCTTTGCCTACTATTGGCTAATACATGAATCCTATACAAAATGAGTAGAGCGGTTGATAAAAGTGAAAACGATCTGAAAACATGATAGAAGACACTCCTAACTCTAACTTTCCTCCCAACCAAAATATAATCACGTCTCATTGGAAAGGAAAGCTAGAAAGGAGTGTGACCACCTCACTCTCACGGTGGTGGTGGATCTGAAGCTGTTGCTGCTGCTGCCAGCATGTCTAAGGAGGCTGCTGCTGTGGACTCATCTCGATGTGTAGGCACAGGCGGGAGACCGAGGTGGCTCATGATACGTAGAAGCATGGCATGGCTGTGCTCTATAGTGGCCTCGGCTCGGGCCAACCTCTACCGTGCTTGATGCACGGTAGTAGCCAATGAGCAGGACATCATCCATAACAATTTGCTAGCTCCCTCGAGGCCCGACCTGGTATGCTCACGGGAGAATGATCATTTGTATATGAAGGGCCGGGAGTGTCAGCAGGGGCTGTGGCCGAAGGAGGTGGAGGAGGAGATGGAGGAGACAAATCTTGCACTGGGCTCCTCTCCACCTCTAGCTCTACCTCAGGAATAGGATCATTTCCCCTCGGGGGATCCTCTGCTACCTCATCTGGTACCTCCTCCTGGTCCTGCTGCTGGAGGAGAAAAGAGATCGGCATGACCAAGGATCGCTCCATGGACAGGATCTGAGGGCATCTGATCCTCCTCTTGTCTGGGGCTCCTTCGAATCCCAAATGCTCCGAGACGGCTCGATGGTCGTGGCATCAGCAAAGGTAGACCCACGGCTCCCGGCCCGGCCCTTGCGGTGGACCTTATCCTCGAGTGCGGCCCGAGCGATCATGGTAGCTGAAGAGGGACTGAACCAGAATCCCTCTGAGATCCGGTACAGGGCCTCGAGTATGGCTCCCCTGCGCTGAACGTAGTGCTGCAACGGGAACAAGCTAGTCCGGAGCAGGTGGTCCACCAGAAGCATCTGAGGTGGGAGCTGCCTCCGGAAGAGTACGGGTCCTGCCGTAGTATCTCGAGCGAGACAGCGGACCATCTCCCTGCGTGAGCGTAGCAAATCCGTTATCCTCGAGTGGCATTTCTGGCGGTATCTGGTGATATATCTGCTGGCTCGAGATTACTCTGGTCGTCGTCAATGGTGAATGTCGAGACTCCTAGCGGACTCGGCACTCCCCGAGAAGTCATTGAGTGGTAGAACTGAAGCACCACCCGGGGATAATAGAACTGCCGCGGTGTCATGAACGGCAGCAGGGAGTACTGCGTGATCAGTCTCATGGAGTCTCTGAACCGGGGGTCAGCGGTCAATGCTGGCACATCGTAGAATGACTCCCCATGAAAGTCCCTGGCGCGCAGATCTACATTCCCCGGAATCGGGGTCCCAGTAAGCGATGGCGCTGATCGCGCCGAGGCGGTGAAAGATGGGGCGTTAGCTCTCCTCGGCTACTTGGCGAGGCGGTGGCTCGGGGCAAGATGTCAGGACTTCCCACGGCACGATGTCAGGGCTCCTTGGAGGGCCGGGCCTCCCATAGATCTCTGAGGCACTAGGGAAGGGGCCCGGGGTCCCATCCTCGTCTGATACCTCTGGAATCCCTAAGGCTCCTCAGGGATGTGGTGGCAGGAGACATATGAGGCTGCTCAGCTGCAGGCGGAATGGAGGTGTGTGCCGGAAGTGTGCGGAGTCCTCCATCCCGGAATGCGAATCTGACTACGGAGTGCATGGCAGGAACCACCCTGATGCCGGACCATGTGCGTAACTAGAATCTTGCGGTGAAACGAGGCTCGGTCGCGAGACACGACCAGGAGGCGGTGTGCGCTGAGCGAATAGACGGGAGCTCGGCGGAGGGCTCGAGCGGCACACGAGGGGCGGTGGCACCGGCGGTGGGGCGGCGGCGGCTCGGCTGGCGTGCTGGGCTAGTGGCGGTCACGGTGCTGGCTCGGGGCACGGTCGGCTAGTGCAGGAGTGGGAGGCGGTGGAGACGGCAGCAGGGCGGCGCGGGCGTACGGGGCTCGACGGTGGAGCTGGACGTGGCTGGAGCGGAGGTAGGAGCCTGACAAGGGACTGGGCTCTCGGGCCTTTGGATGGCTCACGGCTAGGCAAGCTGCGGAGGATCCTTAATTTGAAATGGGGTAGCCCTCGCCCCTTTTTTATAGTCTTAGTGAGGTGGGTGAAGGGTCGGGGCATAGAGTGGTCAAATTTATCATTCTTTATGGAAATTCTCTTGCTCCATTCCATATGTACAATCAACACAAAGTTGATTTAGGTAAATTTAACTAAATTAAAAACAAAAATAAAAAAATAAATATTTAATATTGAACCTAAGAATAAAAATAAAATTAAATTAAAATAAGATTACTAAAAAAAATTACTAAAAGTAGCATACTATAAAAATTGACATTTTGAACAAAACAAGAAAAAATTTTTGAGTTCTTTGTTTGGTTTCTTTGGACTTTGAACCAGCTCAATTTTACTGATTTACTCATGGAGGGTCAAGGAGGAGGAGCTCCTTAACCCCGACAGTGGCCTGTGCTGCAGCTTTCATGCTTGGTCCATTCTTGTCGATTTTCTTCTCACTGTGTGATTTTGGGCTGATCATTGACTCTGCAGGAATGACTGGAGCATTCAATCATCCACCAATTGTTTCATTTCCTTTTCAATTCTTACTGATTTTATGGACATTTGGCTTCTCTTCATTTTAGTCAGGCGAGCAAACTTCCTCGGTCCACAGTTGTCATTTCCACTAGCTTGGCATGTACTCAAGTGAAAAATATTGAGCTCGATGTCATGTTGCCAAATAACAGTACATGACTCCATTTCGGCAATTGATGATTGCATTGCGGTGGCCAAAATGGTCTTCAGGGATAATTGACATGATTGGGCGCATGGCTCGGTATCAAGCACCACAAAGTCTATTAAGGTGAAGTAGAATTTGTCCACCTTTACCAAGACATCCTCAACTATTCCCTTAGGAATCTTCACTGATCGATTAGCCAATGACAAAGTGATGCTAGTAGGCTTGAGGTCCCTAAACCCTAGTTGCTTATACAGCGAGTATAGCGGTAGGTTTACTTGGCCCCAAAATCTAGCGATTACCTTGTCTACATGCAAGTCCACCAATGTTAAGCGTATTGTGGGGATCTGGATCCTGTATTTGACTAGGGTCTTGTTACGGATTATGGCATGACTTGCTCGGTAGGAAGGCTTTCTTTTCAATGCTAATCCTTTCTTGGTATGCACGGAGTCCTTGAAAACTTACATAGGTTGGGACACCTTAATCATGTCGACGGTGGAATGTTCACCTTCGAGTTGCCTTAACACCTCCCAAATTTGGCCCAGTTTGGGATTTTTTTCTTGCCTCGTAGTGCTTAGGGAAATGGAGGGGGAGCATGCTTTCTTGACTGGATCTTCCCGCGATTATTACGCTTTCGGGCTCGACTTCCTTTTCCTTGCATGTTTCTTCAGCAGTTATGGGCATTGGTTGCTCTATCTCTTTTCCACTCCTCAGAGTGATGATAGCTTTCACTTCATCTATCCCTTAATTGCTGGACAAACCTACCTCATGGACTCCTTTTGGATTTGGCAATGTTTGGGAAGGGACCTTCCTCTTTCCTGTATCTTCAACAAATTGTTGATCTTTGTGATTGAATACTACAGGTTGTCAATTTTCTGATTTAGATTGCTTTCAAGCCCATCTATTCTTTTGTTCAATGTACTTTCTACAGTATCAATTCTTTGTGCCAATTGTACGTTGATCCCCTTTTGTTCTTCCACAAAATTGCCTACCACCTTGCTCAAATTCAATATAGCTTGTTCAATAGGAGAAGTGGATGATGATGGTCATTGCGAGATGAGGAACCAACCGGTTGTTCGGGCACCAAGGCACATAAAGCAGGATTAGGTTTCAGAGAGATCGGGGTGATTCTTCCAATTGGAATTGTACGATACCATATGGGGCATTAGTTTCAGGTTTGTATTGGCCCAATGGCATTAGCATGCTCGACATCAAATCCTTCACCGAGGGGCCATTCGGATAGTGTCTCTCCCTCGGGATGGACATGGCCGACAATTGATGCATGGGTTGGCTTGTGCAAGATTTTCTACCACCGCACTTCATGGACCCTTCTTCCTTCCAGCTTCCATCTCTAGCTAGGGTTGATATTCTCGCTTTCATTTCCATATGTTCGAAAGTATAAAAAACCTCCCTTTTGGTGGGTCGGCTACTTCATTCTTTCGCTTGATCTCTGGCTCATCCTAAGCCTTGAAATTTCACCACATAATTCAAGAAATCCATGGCTTCATCTCGATTTTTGCTCAAAAAATCACCTCCACACATGGTTTCTAGCAATACCACGTAAGTGGGACATACCATTATAGAAATGATTCACTAGCATCCATGTATCAAACCATGGTGACATGCATTGATGGTTCCATGAACCTCCCAACACCGGGAGTAGAATTCTATTGTCATAGGCCGAGGCGGTAGACCGTTTTCAAACTGCTGGTCTTGGTTGCACCAAGAATCTTCAAAAATCAGCCAAGTTCTACCTAATTCCTAATTGTCCTTGGCCTCGTGAATTGAGCCATATTTTGGCTTTGTCCCCGAGGGCACCTGAATGCTCTTCAACTTCGTACTACAATTTCCATATCGGTTATACCCTCCTTAAAAGTTATGTATACTTCTCAAAATCCCTAT
This sequence comes from Tetrastigma voinierianum, assembly GCA_016808115.1. Classification (NCBI taxonomy): domain Eukaryota; kingdom Viridiplantae; phylum Streptophyta; class Magnoliopsida; order Vitales; family Vitaceae; genus Tetrastigma; species Tetrastigma voinierianum. The sequence goes on from JAEQBH010000463.1 coordinate 1,147,006, forward strand.
GTGTGAATATGGATTTTCATTCTCCATACCATGAAACGTGGGAAGTAGCACTAGGTAGGGTCTCACCGCTACATCCTCAGCGTGGAGGTAAGGATGTGAAGGAGCACTCACTCTAGGAGGATGTATGTGATCCTCATGTAACTGGTATGTTGCTCGATTCATAGTGGTGCTTGTCGACTTTGATGTCTCGTAGAGGATCCATTTGGTCACTGCGGCACACCGATTTCACAACCTTGCTCAACCGGGTGCACTCACTGCAATCTAACTGAGATCCCTCTCGTCCTAGTTGCATAAACACTGTTATACAAAATACACAAAAGCAGGAGCATAACAAACTTGCTGAAAAGGGTCGTGGTTAGCTAAAACAAAACCAATTTAAAAAATAAAAACAAGCAAGCAAAGAATCGCGGCGAAGAAAACTTGTAGCTTCCCGTGACACTAAATTCAAAAGATTGAATATCTCAACACTTGTAATGTGGATTACAAGTACATCTCAACTCAATTAGTTTGGCACCATCCCCAAGAACTACGCCACTGATCATGCCACTAGGGTGATTCTAACAATATTTGTTTCCCTATAATTCCTCCCACTCTTAAATGCTTACCTAAAGATAGTACTTCAGGGTCGAACACTGTGGGATGGGTTTTCATCCCACTAATGATTCGGGACTGTCGTTTGAAAATGGTGGTGTACTGTTTGAATTTTCGATTCGTTAAAACAAGAGTCATTTGTTCACTGTAAACTAATAGCTTAAAATGAAAGTGTGAAATGGTAACCTTGAAGCAGTTTGGGTCACGGATTGATAACATGGGGCTATTAAAGCTGTTCCTGGTTATTTCTCGCATTAAAGGGTACACATATAGTCAAAGCCCAAACCTGATCTTTGTTTATCTATAAAAACTTATCCCTTAATCCACTCCTATTTGAGTCAAAACCAAGTATTAAGCATTCAAAGTCCCATTCAGTTTAAAACTCAGCATTTAACCTCATTTCCATGGCTCGTAAATGACATCTAGTTGAATATCAAAGTATCTACCATTAAGAAATGCACCGAACCCTAAAGCATGGCAAGTATCAATTAAAGGAAAGACATTAAATAGCATTAAACCCTAGCTTGAAAGTATGGAACAATAAATGCAGTACCTGTATCATTTAAAGCAAGAGGACAACTGTAGTAGCCCCAAAACCAAACTACAAACCCAATTAGTATGGATGCAGGTTTAGCTACATCCCTGAGTTGTCATCCTCAAGGGGGTGTTTACAAATGAGAAAATGAGGGAAAGAGGAGAGAGAAGAGAGCAAAATAAACCTAAAATGGAAAGTTGCGGGAAAAACTTACATAAATGGAATAAATTAGGGTTACAAAGTTGTAGGGGAGCTTATATAGCCAACCCAAGGTGTGAAATTACAAAAATGCCTAAAATATGAAACAGCTAGACAAAATGGTAATATCAAAACGTATCGTTTGGAGTCAAAAATACCAAAAACACAAATGGGCATTGCTATGCAGAAATTTCAAGTATAGGAAAATTTCAAGAGCAGAAGGAAATTTCGCTTAGCCTAGCGAAATTTATAAGAGATAGCGAAACCAGTGTACTCCCTCGCTATGAATGCACGCTAGGGCTAAAGTAAATTTCTTGTTAGCTTAGCCAAAATTTCGCTAGGATTGCGAAATTTTAGCCAAGTGATTGGCAATTGGCAATCCCCGCGAAATTCTTGCAATGCATATTTTAATCAAAAGCCTCTTGTCTGGTCTTGCCACTCGCATGGTTCATTCATCAATTTGCCTTCAATTCTTCCAATTCATTTGACATTTCATCGCCTCAGCTTGGTGAAATTACCGAGGATTCTCACATTCAGCATCAAGAAGCCAAGCTCGCTTAACTCCGGTTCCCAAGATCTCAAAACTATCCAAAACAATCTCGAAAACAAATTAGAAGCACTAAGTGGACATGCACATGACAATTGGCTTAATTCATATGATTAGTGCGCAAAAAGCACTCAAACCTATCTTGAATAGGGCTCAAAATAGCACTTTTTGGGCACCACCGCCCAAAAGTCTTCCATCACTTCTACCTTGAGGTCTTTCGCTATCGCTATTAGCACATTTGATCGGGCTTTATCTTCTATCCCTGCTAGTTCTGCTATTCTCACTTTCTTTAAAAATCTCAGTGTACTCTTTAACTTAATGTCCAATGGTAACAGTTCTGCTTCTGGTTTTTTGTGCATGAAAGAGTGCCTGAAATTATAATACACTGAAATCAAAGTGAGATCAGTAAACAATTGAAATGTGTTCTGATAAGCTCAATAAAAAGACCAGTAACTAAATAAGTTGCTGCTGTTAAAACTATTTTTGAAATTTTTTCTAAAAATAAATGAAAAATATCCAAACTAGCTACTCCCTTTTTGGTTGGAATTTTGATCCATAAATATTACTTCAATCCCCAGAAACGGCGCTAAAAACTTGATTGACTTATTTTTAACATAAACCAAAATTGACAAAGTGATTTACTGAGATACTAGAAACTGTTTTATGCTATTGTTTGTAAAAATATGTATTTAAAACTCATTTTGGTGTAAAACACTGCAAGTGCACAAGTCATATAAGTAATAAAGTGGACTCTATAAGTCCGGATATTGTACTTATGGAGATTGATTAGAAAATATAAAGATCAACTACCCCTACTACTTAGGATCATCACTATTTGAACCTCTAAATGGAAGTTTGAATTATCAAAATTAAATTGAATAAAATAATTTCTGCCAAAAGTTCTCTTAAAGAAATAAACATCTAATGTAATAGAGTCATAAATCTCTCATAATAGAAATAACACTGGGAATAAACTCAATGTTATGAAAAATAAGTTTTCAAAGGGTTAAAAAAAACAGGTACTGTAGAGGACTAGAATTCTGGATTTGTCCAAGAGCAAGATAGTTGATTAGTGCTCAAAAAGTGCTATTTTGAGCCCTTTTTAATGCAGGTTTTGAGCACTTTTTGTGTACTAATCAGCATAATTAACCCAATTGGCACACTATGGTCCTTGCTGTAGTTTATGCAAGATAATCAGGCCAAAATTATCTAGTCAATTCAAACACGAAGAACCCGAGTTGAACTCATCGTTGCAGATCAGATCCTAGAAGGAAAGAAGAGCAAAAGTGAATGTAGCCGGAGAACCGCAGGAATTTTTTCGTGGTTTCGAAAAGTTTTCCCGCCGCCACTGCCTGCCCCGCCACTATTAACTTTCCTGCGCCTTTTTATTTTTTTGACTCTTTTGTCACTTTTTGGTTTGCTTCCCATTTTACCCTCTATGTAATAGTGATAGTTCATGTAATTTGGTAATTTTGCTTGTCTTGGTGGCTGTATAAGCCATTTGTACACACTGTAAGAGGAGACTTTTTTGTCTAGTGAATAAATTTTTCACGTGCACAGCCAGTTTTCCCCGCTGCTTTTATTTTCTTTAATTTTCTTTCATTTTTCTCGACTGCCAAACACCCCTTGAGGATGAAAACTCAAGGGATGGTTGGCTAAACCCCCTCCATCACTTAAGAGGACGGCTACTAGGCAACGGTGTTGAAATAAAATTTTGGTTCTCCTGTTTTTAACGCAAGCAGTTATTAGCATTTATGTTTCTATCTTTCAATCTAGGTTTAAACCCTCTTGAGATGCCTTGATTGACCAGTATTTGGCAATCTTTTTGGGTTCAGTGGATGCTTATTGCTAGATCTACTGAGATTCGGTTAATTGTCTTCTATGAGTCACTGTAGGGTAGCTCAGGGCACATGTTTTCATTGTCCGGGAGCATTTATGCTCAATAAATGCTTTGTTTCAAAAGGAAAATTGTTAGGGTTTAGATTTTAAAAGCCAAATGAAGATCCGGATCGGGAAATGACTATAGGTCATCCTCCCCAACGCGAGGAAAAGGACCCGAGAACCTCAAATTTACCTTAGGATCTTAAACCCAGTAGCCCAATGCTTCAAGGAGTTCCTTTTCATATTTTATTTCAATTTATTTTCAATCTGCAAACCACTCACCTCCAATGTTTTTACAAAATCCCAAAATCTAAATTGAAATTCACCTTTTTGAGCCAACTACAAGTCATTTGTGCGAAGAAAACCCATCCCTGAGTTCGACCCTAGAGCCACTATACTGCAGTAGCTAGGCTATAGCAGTAGAAGGTTTAGGTTTATAAATTTTGTTGGTTCGGAAGCTGCCTAGCTACACGTTTACGTGCGAATCAAGTGGTGCCGTTGCCGGGGATGGTGCCTAAGTGCAAATGATGATATAATGAACACTTGTGATCCTCATCACAAGTTTTGGTGAATTTTATTTTATCTTTCTTTTTAGTTTTGGTAGAATTGTTTTCCTTTTTTTTTTTTTTTTTGTGTTGCCCTGTTTTCCAACAGGAGAACATGTTCCATTAGTGCGAATTCAAGTGTGCTGACCAAAGTCAGTGTTCTACAAGATTCCAATGTTGAATTGAATATTAGTTTGAACCCAATGGAACATCTAGAGCAAGAATAGCAAAGTCAGCAATTCGTGGAGAGCAATGCAAATGCATATAGGTCCATGAGGGACTATAGAAACCCTCCACAGATGAGTGTGCCTTCATGCATGGTGCCTCCAACAACTGCACCATATGGAAATACTTACAACCCTAGTTGAGGAACCACCTAACCTCTCATGGGGACCAACCTATGCAATATCTACCTCCTCCAAATCACAATATGTTTCATCTCACTTTAACCACCACAAACAACCTCTCCACTGGAGTGTTTATCCCGAACCTCACCAAGCTAGTGGGTGACTTTGTGGAAGAGCATAAGACATTCAATGCCCAATTAAGACAAAGAATTAATACTGTGGAGAACTCTCTTAACCAAAAATTAGATGGGCTTCAATGTGAAATGGAGCATAAATTTGACAACCTGCAGTACTCCATTTCAAGGCTCACAGATCAGCAGCATGTTCACCAAGAGGAAGTGAATCCCGAAGAAGAGTGCCTGATTGATACCACAGTGGAGGAGTAATGTAAACAGCAAAATGAAGCAATCTCCCAATTGCTGACTGAGGAAGGCAAGGGAGCAGGCAAGGAAGAGCCCCGGGGTGCTTCATTATTAAACCACCTCCTGCAAAGTTGAATCCATACCACGCTCTAAGCCACTAACAAACCCACCGCCAAGAACATTCTCCCGACTCGTATGTCCTGCCTTCACTTGCAGCACAATCCACACCCAAAACTCCTGCTGCTAAAGCTAAGGCCAGTCCATCACTGCTTGTGAAGAAGTTAGTGGCCTCTGATCAAACCTTCGCCACTACATCACAAACATTAGATGCTGCTCACACTGCATGGCATAGCGGATGGTTCGAGTGCTGGTTCAGACATGGAGCACTTGGACCTCAGTAATTCCATTAGCTCCACTAGTTTTAACAGCCTCCAAAGGCATCAGAAACTAGTTTTTGGGGGGCTGAGTATGTAACACCCCGATATATACCCTAGTAGTTTTCAACATGTTTAGGGTATTTTGTAAGCATAAATTTAATTTTTCGTAATTTAAATGTGAAACATGGAAATTTAGAAACCCGAAAATTTTACAAGACATAAGGACAAAATTGTAAATTGTCAAAAAAGGGACATAAAAGTCATAAGTTGATAAGATTAGAGGCCAAAGTGGAATAACATAAATTGTAGTGCAATTAATTGAATGAGGGAGGACTAAAAGGCAAATAAAAGAAAGTTTAAATATAAAAAGGGAGGAAGACAAAAATATCTCATTTTGGTCTCCAAACAAGAGAGCTCATACGGGTTGGGATAAAAGAGGAGAAGAGGAAGAGGAGGAAGAAGAAGAAGAAGAGGAAGAAGGAGGATTCAAGCAAAGGTATGGATTCTAGTATGAATTTGTATACAAAACTACTTGGGTATGGACTGCTAGAGTTTTCTTTGGATATTAGTTTTGTTCCATTTATAGGGTTTTGTTAGGAATACATCCTAACTTTATAATTATGGGAAGTTAGGTTGAAAAACCATAGTTGATATCAAATAGATATGGAATCCTTCCTATTTCTATGGCTTTGTAAAGTTTGGTGAATTTTGGTATGAATCCTTGGATTCTTTGACTAAGGTTTGGCTTAATAAATTCTAAACCACCAGTGTTTGTGGGAATTGTCAGAGGGATCATGTTGGTTTTTGATGAAGGATGGAATATAAGAGAATTATGGAAGAAAGGTAAATGAAAAAGGGTGAATTATGCCATTTATGGGTAGAATCGCAGCTTGGTACCGGTACTAAATAGGGGTGGTACCGGTACCACTTATGTAGAGGCAAAATGGTATCGGTACCATCCAAGTGGTACTGGTACCACTCTCCAGAACCGGTTTGGTACCGGTACCAAACATAGTGGTACCAGTACCACTGGTTCCTGAAACCCCGGTTTTTGGAATTTTTGCATAGTTAAGCTATAATTTGCATACCGAGAGTATTAGAACTCACATAAATGATTAACAGGGGTTAAGATAAGAAAGAAATTAAGCGAAAAATGTACCGTACCATGCCGCCTAAGACCATGTATTAAATGACACAACACTTCAAGCACGTGTAAGGTAGCACGCATAGTACTTCGGGCATTCTCCGATTAGTGCGACGACACTCTCTCGACCGCTCGCACATTAGTACTTCGGTACTTCGATTACTACTTCGTACTATCTGGATTAGTACACTCTGGCATTCTCTATTTAGTACTTCCTATGACTCTCCGATTAGTGCGACGACACTCTCCGTCTAAGTGGTTTCTAAGACTTCTGCTTTATGCTACGACACCTCAGATCAGACCAGATCAGACCTTCCTGCACATTGTGTTGTGTCCTACTCATTTCTTATTACTGGACTAGGTATTCCCATAATTATATAATAATAACCTCAATGATGAATAAGAGTAAACAAATGTATATTGTTTTGATCTGTAATACCTACGGGTACTTCTGAATAAGAATAAGTTCAGAATCTCTACGGATATTATCCGAACAAGCATAAAGTTGCTATAAGTACAAGTATGAGTTCTATGGGAGATCCGATTAAGCATAAGTATGTTATAAGCATAAGTAATTATAAAAGTTCATTATATGAATGCATGAAAATTTTGATATCTGTTATTGTTATATGCTTACTATAAATGTGTATATGCATAATACATATGTTTCCTACTGCTGCAGCTTAGCACGTTTTCAACCGTATAGGTACGTATGAAGGAGACAAGATCTTCCGCATTCCTCGCTGTGGGCCAACACTCTAGTAGGGGTTCATCACTGTAGGTTATGCGCTCTGATCGGTAAATGTAAATGTATAGTTTTTTTGTATGTAAATGGGACTCAGGATCGTATGTATGTGACATTGTAAACACCACTACGGTGATAGATTTATGTTGTATTTTTGTATACGATATGTTGATACAGTTATAAGACTTGGACCCACCAACGTCTGATAAAGTAGGTAAAGAATCCCAGTCCAGTTTCGCGCTCCGCCGTGAGCCAAGTTACACGAGCCTAGGTTTAGCGTTTCGAAGAGTCTTAGATTGCTGGATGTACCACCTAGTAAATGTGTTGGCCTAATACTGATGTCTTTGTTTTAAAAGGTCTAGAAATGGATCCATCTCCATGAAGCCAGAACGACGACTAAAAAGCGTCAATCCTTTGGATCAATCTGCTTCTGGTCCGTCAGAGTCAAAGATAAATGAAAATGCTTCAATTGAAGCATTGATAAAAATCTCTCAGGATATGGCAAGGGTCTTAGATCGACTCACAGCCCCTCGAGCTCCGAGTGATTTAATACGAAAGCATGGAGTGGAAGAATTCCATGGTACAAGTATGGAAGAGTCCGATAAAGCCGAGTTTGGCATTGGAAAATCTTGAAAAGGGCCTCTAGATGAAGCGAGATGTCCCGTGGGTTCAAAAGGTCATATATGTAGTTTCATTGCAGGTGTAGCTTATGGATTGGTGGAAGTCGGCTTTGAGAAACTTAATACTTCCGCATCCAAGCATGGGACTACTTCGTGATAGAGTTTAACACGTATATGTCACCGATGATTACAAGGAATCAAAATGGAAGAAATTATCACTCTGCATGCGTGAAAATGAAAGTGGCTGGGTATGAGAAAGAATTCAGCCGCCTTAGTAAATATGCACCGAACTGCCTACGAAAAAATTCAGATGTGGATAGTTTGAGGAGGGCTTACATGAGTCTATCAAAAGGTACCTCATGGTTGTTACTTCGCTACAAGTTGTCAATTTTTATCAGCTGGTATAAGTGACTATAAAAATTGAGAAGTCTGAAATGAAGAGTCAAGAAAGAAAGAAAGAGAAAAAGTTCTTAAGAGGGAGTTCCTCTTCGGGAAAAAGACCTAGAGAGTCACAAGTTGATTCAAAAGACATGGTTCATTTACAAGGTAGGAGACAAGGACCTACTCAGATTATGGTTCCATTTTGAGGCACTCCACCGGACAAGAGGAAAGATCTGCATGATACAGTTATAAGACTTGGACCCACCACCATCTGATAAAGTAGGTACAGAGTCCCAGTCCAGTCTCTCGCGCCTCCGGGCGTGACATAGTATCCCCTACTTTTTGTTTTATTTTATTTTATTTTATGTTGATTTATTTAATTTTCTCTTTAGGTTCTCTAATTTTAGTTTAATTTTTTTTTCCTGGCTTATTTTTCATTTTTTTGTATATTTTTTTAATTTTTACTATGTTTATTTTTTAAGGTTGTTGCTTAGTTTCTGCACTATGCTTCAAAACTAAATTTCGCAGCCGCACTGCTCGACTTTTTGTTTGTTTTGTCATCGTTTCATGTTTTTGTCTTTATGATATATATATATATATATATATATATATATATATATATATATATATATATATATATATATATATATATATATATATATATATATATATATATTTAACAAAATAAAATATTCTCGTATTAGTTATAAATTTCGCAAGTTGCGAATTTTCGCAACCGTGCGAATATTTTGCAGCCTAATTTTGTTTGGACCATAACTTTTTTATCCGAACTCCGTTTTGGGTAATCTTGGCACCGTTGGAAAGCTTAGAGAGTGTATAATATAAATCCAGCTAGAAAGAATACTTTTGAAATTTTATAAAGGCGAAAATTTCAAAATTCTCCAACTTGTCACTTTTTTTTTCTTTTTTCCTTTTCTAACTTGTTCATTTGAAGCCTAAATGGAGTGAATAAGGTCTAGATGGAAACCTTGCAAAGTCTCCTATCAAAAAATGAGTACATATCATCAAGGAGGTAATACTTCCTTCCCTAAATTTCCAATCTAAGCCCCATTGCGGACAATGAGACATTTATTGGGGGAGAGGCACAAGGAAGTGGCATTTATTTTGTGTTTGTTTCCATTTTAAGTAAGCCTATTTTGTTAAGTTTAATTACTTTTTATTTAGTTTCCTTTTGTATAGTTGTTTGTTTTGTTTATGAAGCTGTTAGTTTGTTTTTGAAAAGCTTAAAATATAGTTTTTTTTTTTATATAATACACTTGCAAGCTTATACTTGCGCTTTTCTAAAAATTACACCTAATTTTTTTTTGTGGTTTCGTTTAGCCTACGCTTGAAAAAATTGAAACTTTGTTCAATTCAGTTGATGTTAGATTGATTTCATGCCTAGTTGAGTGGATGATTAGTTGAATTCTTGTTGCTTTCGACATTTTTCTTTCACCTCTAGCTAACCACACATTGTGCACATTAGGTTTCAACAACAGGATGAATAACTGCCTAACCTCCTAAACTTTGCAAAACCTACCCTAGTTTCGTTGACTACCTTTAATAGGTTTAGGACCCCATGAAAAGAAGGCCAATGTGTCTTCGAAAATAAAAAGAAGTTGAAAAGAAAAAGAAAAAGGGAAAGAAGAAGATTGCAACACTTTGCCTTGAAACCCGAGCACGGTCCGAGGGGTATATGGCGAAAGTCTTAAAGCTCTATGGCCTCTAAGCCATCTGTCGGGAGTCACCGACTTTGTGCCTCGCCCAAGCATAGGTGGACAAGAGGTTTAGCAGCAAAGTTGATTCAAAATCATTCAAGTCCGGGGATGAAACCCAAGAGTTAGTGGTTGAAAGATCCTATGACTTGCGCCCTGGGCCTTTAATCGTCGGGAGTCATCGATGTATCCCCCTCGCTACGTGGACTTTAGTGAGGTCAATGTCTCAACATTGCACCCCTACAACACAAAAAGAGTTGTGGAATAAGAGTGGGTCCTGATCTATTTAGGTTGGTTAGTGTCCTAGGTAGAGGCAGTAGCTTGGTTGGGGGTAGAGTGCAATTTAGTAGTTTATTGTTGAGAACTGATCAAGCAAACACTTAGGTTTTGGTGGAAGTCTCTAGTTGATTCACCAAGAAGGAGGCTCTTTTGATACTCAATTTTATATGGCATTCATTCTCTCAAGATAGTTATTGGGCAAGGGTTTCAATGATTCTCAATGAGGGTTAGGCATTACTCATTCACACCCTTTTTGAAATACCATTTTTGTAAACATAAATTTGATATTGTTTTGCATGCTCTTTCTTTATTTCTTTCATTGCTAAGAGACTAGCAATGTGTAGGTTGGGGCGTGTGATTAGTGCTCAAAAGTGCTATTTTGAGCCTTGTTTATTGCAGGTTTTGAGTACTTTTTGTGTACTAATCAGCGTAATTAACCTAATTAGCACACTAAGGTCCTTGTTATTCTACTGATCGCATTTTTTGGCTAATTTTGTAGTTTTTGCAAGATAATCAGGCCAAAATTATCGAGTCAATTCAAACACGAAGAACATGAGTTGAACTCATCATTGAAGATCAGATCCCAAAAGGAAAGAAGAGCAAAAAGTGAAACAAATGGAGTAATCAGAGGAATTTTAGGTTATGAAAATTGCAACCCGTCGAATTTTGCAGGTCATGGTGAAAATCCTTTCCCGCTCCACTATTCAAGTTCTCGCGACCTTTTTTTTTTTTTTTTTTTTTTTTGACTCTTTGTCACTTTTGTTTGCTTCCCATTTACCCTCTCTAAGTGTAATACAATGATAGTTCATGTAATTTGCAAGTTCATGTCTAGTGTGGCTATATAAGCCATTTGTACACACTGTAAGATGAGACTTTTTTGTCCAGTGAATAAATATTTTGCACGCATAACCAGTTTTTCCCGTTGCTTTTATTTTCTCCCCTTTTCTTTCATTGTCTTTCATTTTTCTCGGCTGCCAAATGTTCGCCTTTTTCTATATAGACTAAAACCCCTCAAATTAACATAGCTATAAGAGCCTTACAATTCTCTTACACCCATGTCACTTTGGATAATTCCAATGCGAAAATAATTTTCTTAATGTTCAGATGTGTCATGGTTTAGTCTACACACGCAAGTGCACAGTCATAAGTAGTAAATTTGAATGTAAGTCCAGTATCATTCCCACAGAGATTGATAGCGACTACGCTTCAACTACCTCAACTACTATAATTTCATACTATTTAGACTCAAAAAATCATAAAGGAATGTTTTATCAAAACGACAAAAATTAAAAATCCTATACTATTGGATATGTTCTAATTAAACGAGAACAAAAGTTAATGACTAAAAATAAATTGTACATAAAATAATGGATTGAATTAGTTTACTGTGAGAAACGAAAACTATCAATGAGATACAATGGAACAGTCAATTCCAACACTATATCCGTTACTTTGTTCTATGTATGGATATGATTTTTGTCCAAGATTTCTTAATTATTGGAATTGGATCTTCCGCTTTCACTGATTAATACCTTTGCTTCTCTCGAAGACAAGATCAAACCAGCTACCCGTATTCCACATTTTCTTGCAAGATCTGGGTATTTTTCTTTCTCAATACTTCACACCCATTTCCTGTTGACAGCATAACTTTTACTTTACCTTCTTAAGATTTTAGCTAAGTTTCTACTACTTAATGGGTGGCTCAACCTCAAGATCTATGGGTTTATCCCTTTCCCTTGATTAGATCTAAGCTAACACCTGGGATCTAACGCATCAGATATTAAGGTGAACTTTCGATTATTAATATTGTTAAATACACCCCCTCCAACTTCAATTACGAGCGAATGGGGGATTTATCAAATGAACTCGCAGCTCAGCAAATTCGCCAATGGTAGTCGAACATACCTTAAAAGAATGCCTCAACTCAGAATCTCGGGCCACGCAGTAGGCATCCTCGATATCGAGTAAGATACATTCCTTAATCGATACTAGGTACTACTATTGGGAACTTATCCATTAAAAATGACACCGATTAAGCAAAACTAAACCCAAATTAATTTATCCAAATTAAAGTGTGAAAGATCGTAACTAAATGTAATCAAATCCAATCAGCCAAGGCCTGACACGTGTGATTGCGAATCAAGAAATGGAGTGCCGATCTCGCACTAATTAATCGTAATTGCAATAAACTAAAAGAAATGAATTCCATAAATTTGTTCTAGATTTCATAAATTTCAAAAGTGCACATCAAGAAAATATCGTAATTAAATAATCCAAATTTCTACGCTTCGCATTACTGTAGATTCAAAACCGAAAATAAAACTAAAAAAAATAAAAATCTATTATAAAATATAGCACCGAGTTCCTCTCTTCTTTCCTTTCCGGGTAGTGAAGGAGAAATCCACTTTACCATTCTAAAGCCATCTATTTATACCAGAAAAGAATCGGGTCGAATCCCCCAAATGTTCTGTGTGGAAACTAAAGAAAAAATCCTGTACTGCTCTATGTCGCGACCTCAAGTTGATGTCGCGACATGGAATTCTCTTGATGGCTCATGATCAGGACCTCTTCCTTTTCTGTTGCAACTAGTTTTTCTTGCAAAAGCCTTGATCAAAGGGTCGCTTACATCAAGGATGTCGCCTCATTTCTTTGTTCAGTGTCTTATGCTGATGTCGCAACCTCGCCTAACGCCTCTGCGTCACATCACGAAGGCGATCGATTTCTTTCTTCCCAACTATTTTCCAAGTCGCGGATATCAAAGTGATGTCGCGACATCCTTTCTTCTGCTCACTTTCTTAGTCGCTGACTGACGAAAGTGGTCGCGATATCATTTCTCATTAAGACTTCGCCTCGCTTGCGTCGCAATCAAAGATAGCATGTCGTGGACTTACCTTGACCTCTTTAATTAAAACAAGTTGGGCGTAATTTCTTTACTTATGCAGGACCTTTCGGCTTCAGACGTGATCCTTGTCGTGATCAGAGTTGTCGTCGCGACATCATTTATCTCGCGAAGGCCAGCGACATCGAAATGACGTCACATGAATTTCTTCTGATCGCTTCCTTTAGTCTTCAATTAATTTCTTGTCACAACCTCCTTCTTCGTCGCTGACTTGATTTGTTCAAGTTTTACATTTTCTTCTTCTCTTCGAATTTGTTGATGTCGTGGACTGGGATGGTCACAACCGAGCTTTCTATCACCCTTAACTTTCCAAATGTGACTTCAATTCTCCCGCAGCTGATTTCTTCCGAGCTAAGTAAATGAGTTTCAAGTGTATTTTCTTGCAAAATGAAATTTGAGTCAATTATCCACTTTTCTTCAAACAATTCAATTTATCTCATAATAAAGTCAGAAAATGGATTAAAAACCTAATGAGTTTTTGACTCATCATCAAAACACCCCTGAGATGACAACCTATGATATACAAGCCTCCATCCTCTTTGGAAGAGGAGGGCCACCGGGCAACGGTTTTGAGGTGAAATTCTTGTTCTCTTGTTTAACCCAAGCAAAGTATTAGCATTTATGTTTCTATCTTTCAAAACTAGGCTTTAAACCTCGGCCTTGATTAACTAGGGTATTCGCACCTTTTAGTTCCAATGGATGCTTTTATCGTTTAGATATACTTCGGTTAGTTGTCTTCTAAGAGTCACTGTAGGGTAGATAAGGGGACATGTTTTCACTATCCGGGAGCATTTATGCTCAATAAATGCTTTGTTTCAAAAGGAAAATTTTTAGGGTTCAGATTTTAAAAGCCAAATGAAGATCCAGTTTGGGAAATGACTATAGGTCATCCTCCCCAATGCGAGGAAAAGGACCCGAGAACCTTGAATTTACATTAGGATCTTAAACCCAGTAGCCCAATGCTTCAAGGAGTTATTTTACATATTTTATTTCAATTTATTTTCAATCTACAAACCAATCACCTCCATTTTTTTTACAAAATCCCAAAATCCAAATTGAAATTCACCTTTTTAAGCCAACTACAAGTCATTTGTGTAAAGAAAACTCATCCCTGAGTTCGACCCTAGAGCCACTATACTGCAGTAGCTAGGCTATAGCAGTAGAAGGTTTAGGTTTATAAATTTTGTTGGTTCGGAAGTTTCTTAGCTACACGTTTACGTGTGAATCAATAGTATAGCCTTGGAATGTCTCCTGACACTACACATTTCACTGCTTAGAAAACCATATTCCTAAACTAGGTCAATGGGTCTAAATAGCTACTTTTAGGATTTTATCCTCTTTAACATTTGGTAGTTGTTCCTTTTCAGTACATCACAACTATTTCTTAGAACTGGAAACCACTTACCCCCATAGATAGGATTATACAATTCTTCTCTAATGAAATTGGCATCTCGGTCTGCAATTAAGTAGAATTCTCTTTCTCCTTGATTAGAATCTATGCTAACACGGGATCAAGATTATTCTACGAAATTGAGGTGAGACCTCTAAACATTAAACTGATAGATCAGTTGGCAGTCCTTATTCTCGGGAACACACTTCTGCTATCACCTAGAAGGGAACCTTGAGATAGGAGGTTAGAACCACACCAGTGATTTATCAAAGTGATCTTTAGAGTACATTAGTTCAATGAGTATCAATAAAATTCACCCCTAAGTTACTTCTCTTTGCTCTCAGGTCGTTGATCTTTGTGTTACTCAGGGGGATCTTGGATTGGAGCAAAGATACAGGTCTTTCAGGGTATAGAACACCAATATTCAGAACTACTCATTAATATAGTAATGCTAATTAAATACATCAAGTTTTCTACCCAAAACAAAATTTAAATCTTTAAAAGCAAATCAAAACAACACATTCATTCCGAGAGGGAGCTCGTCCTTTCATGACTGGATTGCAAATAACAATGACTAGTTGATCAAACAAATTCATTGAAATTGAAATCAAACTGAAATAACTGAAATCCAGAAAAATTTCCAAACTCCACTTGAATTCAGACATAAATGAAACTTGATAGACAATAAATTAAGCTCCAAATCTCGTCTCAAATCCACTACTCTAATCCTAAAAGAAAGATAATGCTATAAATTTAAAATAAAATGGAAAGAAAATATATACAATGAGAATCCAGCTCCTCCAAAAGCTTTAAAACATGATGAAAGAGGCTGAAAGCTACGCATTCCTCCCTAGGAGCTTCTATTCGTAGGCTTTAGACATTGGGCCCTAAAAACGAGGCAAAAATCATGAAATTCGGAAAGCCTAAAAAATTATGCCCTAGTAATTGATGTTGTGGTAAATGTTATGGTTGATGTCAAGACTTCGGAAATGCAATGTGTGGTTCGAATCTAGTGTTGTGACATTGATATCTAGTGTGACAATTCTTAATTCTGAATGACCAAGCATGCCGATGTCGCGACATTGTAATTGTGATATCATGACATTGCTTTGATGTTGTCGCTGGTGTCTTGACATTTTCATTGGATGTCGCGTCATTGCTAGACCTTCTGTTCTTATCCCTTTAACCTATGTAATGACTTTGAGTCTTGATGTCGTGACATTAGATTGATGTTATGAGTCTTTTCGTCAATGTCGTGACATCGAATGTTTGATGCCGCGACATTGTTGTTGTGATGTCGCAACATCGCAAGTTATATCTTTACTACTGAAGTGGTGTTCCGATGTCACGACATTGCTATTTGAGTGGTAAAGTCTAATGTGATGTTGCGACATTGAACGTCGATGTCACGACATTGCTTTGATGTTGTGGATGAGGCTTTGTTCTAATGTCATGACATTGAGTTTCGATGTTGCGACATTACTCAAATGATGTTGTAACTAGACTACCTTTTTTGTTGATGTCGTGACATTGGATTCTGATGTCTTCGTTGATGTCACGACATTGATATTTTATGTTCCACCCACTTTAGTTGATGTCGCTACATTAAAATAATGTCATGATACTCTCCACATGATGTCGCGACATTGATCACCTAATGTCACAACATTAATCACCTGATGTCGCGACATTGTTGCTTTTGGTGCACATTGCTATTTTTATTGATTTTCTACTGCTTTTTGCTTATTTTCTTCAAATTCCTACAAAACATAAATCTAGGTAAAGACTCCATAATTTTACATTAAATTGAACTTTTAAGCCTTAAATATACATAAAAAAAATGGGCTTAAAAATAGATGAGTTTAAGACTCATCGGTGGCGATCCATATAACACTCGAGTATAGGTAGGTGGTTGGCAGGCTCCCATGTCACACTTGAGTGTGATAGTGGAGTTTGATCCATATAGCGTGTTTGTTAGTTGGCAGAACATTATCAACTGTTCTACTCTAGCTTATCTCCAAACCCATCTAGGTTCTTATGAATAGCTTTGGGTGAAGTCCTTTGTTTCACATCGTTATCTTTGTCTTCATGCTCGAGCTGGTTGTTCGAGGTAGCTTAGTTGCCTTTTCCTGATGTGGTCTCATCTTCATACTTTATCTGGTTGTCCGAGGTAGCTCTCTTTCGTTTCTCGAGGTGGTCTCATCTTCATACCCGAGCTGGTTGTGAGACCTCGGAGAATCCAAACCTTCTAAAGGAAGGGTAAAACGGTAATTTCGATCAAAATCCAAAACTTTTCTAGATCTCAAACAACAAAACGGACTTCATCGTTGGAATAGTCTCGCGAAATCTAGCTACCACGTCAAATTTCGTCGATTTTCAAGACAATCAGAATTTCACGTTTTTCGAGGCATGGAGAGGAGTACGGGACACTTGGCACTTTATGAGTGGCTCAGGAGGTGCCATGTGTCCTAGGCATAATGGGTCAAATAATGAGCCAAGTGGGGCTCACATGAGACACATGGCATCATGCCATTGGAGGAAGATCCATGGTAGATGGATAAGGGATTAGGTAATCCAAATGAGCCAATAGTAGGTTGACATGTGGCAAGAGTACTCTCCCACTTGACCAACTTGACCTAACCGATTGAGTGGGGGAAAAGATAGAGATTTTAGAGAGAGAATCTCTACCTTCCCTCTAGATTTCTTGGTGATCGGTTCGTCAAACTCCGGCTAGGCAAGAAGCAAAGTTGATCCCCACTGCAAGATCTAATGCGGTGGGTGACCGGCATCAGGGAGTTCCTACAACTCCAAAAAGGTGGTTTTCTTCCTAATTGCTTTATTCGCTAAGAGTCATTTGGAATGGACGGGGATATCTTGAGCTCTGGATGGCTATAAGCTTCACCCCAAAGATTGGGACTATGAAATCCCTTAGGTCATGGACATCCCGAGATCGTGGGTTGGACTGTTCATGTGACCTTGTGTGCTATTGTGTAATTCTTTGGGTGGGTCTAAGATGGACTACCGAATTCTTTATTAGCCCATGTGAGCTAACTTTATGTGTTATTTCTATGAATGAATAACATGTTGTTGTGTGTTAATATATGCATGCTTTATATATTAACATGTGTTGTATGGAAATGGCATAATGCATTTCATATGCAGTGGGGCAACCTAGTACAATAAGTGTGAGTGCATGAAATGAAATACTTCGGAGGGTTGTCCAATAATTTTATTTAAAAGTTGTCCAAAAAATTGTGTTGGGAAGTCGTCCAACAATTCACGTCGGAGGGACCCATGAATTGTGTCAGAGAGTTATCTAACAAATTCACCTTAGAGGATTGTCCTGCGTATCTATATCGAAGGGTTGCCCACAAATAAAACAAATATTTTTGTTTGTAAATGGTTTTCATACATGGCATAAGCATGTGTGAGGGAATCGGTGAGGACTTGAGACATGGGATTGGGCATGTAGACATTCGAGTAGGAATCATGAATTCACTTGAATGTGTGTGTTTTCCATTGCATGAACACTTAGGTGGGGAGTAACCCATGTAGGAAAATATCACTACTGGCCATTGCTCACCCCGTCGTGGGATCCCCTTTTCAGGTACAGGGAGTATTCAGGCCGACGACGCTCCTTAGAGGCCGCTTTTGAGAAGAAGCCAACATGTGGCTTTGATTTTATATTTTTATGGAACATGAAATGAACATTTTAATTGATGCATGTTTGTATAAGAGTATAAATAACTCTTGAAACTATTGTAATATAGTTGATTATATTTTGTGAGTATGGATGAATGGGCCCCACAGCGATTTTTACTATTGCCGTGTCTCAGCCATACGGCACACATGTTTCGCATGCTGATCTATGGGTCAATGGGACCCCCGTAAAATGGGGCGTCACACTCGTTGTCCGATGTAGCTATGCCTTTCCCAAGGTGGTCACTTTAAGTTGTCATCTGCCCTTCTATCCTTCTTGCTAGGGAAAAAATGCTTGTAGCTGGGTTAGGTTTGGATCATGTGTACTCAATCGAGTTTGGGCTTGGCTCCCAATAAACGCTAATTGTATGGCACATGTACTGGGACTTATCCCACTCCACCTACATCAACGGGGTTGTACCAATATATAATATATATTATATGATAAATGTTGAAATTGAAAATAAAACATTTAATTATAATGAGAACCGGGGCTAAAATTAATGTAAAGAC
Source organism: Tetrastigma voinierianum (assembly GCA_016808115.1). Taxonomy (NCBI): domain Eukaryota; kingdom Viridiplantae; phylum Streptophyta; class Magnoliopsida; order Vitales; family Vitaceae; genus Tetrastigma; species Tetrastigma voinierianum. The sequence continues at coordinate 1,165,774 of JAEQBH010000463.1, forward strand.
TAAGATTAGGGTTGAAATTAAGGTGAACTTTAACTAAAGTTAAAGACTAAAGAAAAAATCTTAAAATTGTAATTCGAGTATATAATAACAATGTAATATATGATTGCAATTAATGTTAAATAGCAAAAAAATTTCATGATGAAAATTTAATTTCAATAGGAAAGATTGTGAATAAACGAATATTATCTAGTGACAATGTCTAGAAATTCGTGAGGACAAATTACATTTATTGATGAATTTTTAGAGTTTAGTGGCAATAATTCATCCCTAAATTTTTTATCATATTGATTATTATTAAATATCATAAATTATATCATGCATATACTATTTTAATTAATTACAACTTTAATATATATGCATTATTTATTGTTTTTATCATCGTTTCGTGCTTTCACCGAGTTTTGACTAATTTTCAATATTGTGTTAGTGGAAATTTTTTGTTGGGAATCCTCATGGCACCAATTCTTAGGAAACCTCATAGAACCCTCCTTATCCAATATTGTCCACATTTAGCATAAGCCCTCATGATTTTGTTTTTAGTCTTCTTCCTCAAAAGGCTTCATACCCATTTGATGTTGCCCATGCTTATAAACTCGTAAGTCTTCTCATTCTTACCCAACAATCCTCCCCTAAAAAACAGATTTACAAAGCCTCCCCTAAAACTAGGATTTTTCTTGTCTTTAATGCATTTAAGCACACACACCTTACGTGAATCTCCACAAGACTGGGGCGATCGTAGAGGATCATCAAATCATTTTGTTTAGCTTCCATACTTATCGCACACATTGTTGGGAAACCTCGTGGACTCTTCCCTATCCACATTAGTATGATATTGTCCACTTTGAGCCTAAGGACTCATGGTTTTTCGGCTTCTTCCCCAAAAGACCTCATACCAATTAAATGTTCTCCATTCTTATAAACTCATAAGCCTTCTTATTCCTACCGATGTGGGACAATAGGACTCAGTTCATACTCAACACCGTCCCTCAACAAAGTTCCACCGAGCCTCTCAAACCGTGATTTTCTCAGCTCTTCACTTTGTTCAAAAATACCTTACATGAACCATCACTAATTAGCTGCCCACCGCTGACCTCTACCCATTTTTTCGAGTTCATTGTTCGTGATTGAGAAGCACAAAGACTCGTTGTTAAGTCTTTAGCAGCAACACCAAAAACTCGATAACGATTATCCGCAAGCGCATGGGCCCATAGAAGTAATACAGTGGACTAACAAGTCTAGATATTGATCCCCCAGGGAATGTGTGGTTTTAGCTAGGATTGAATACCCCGCCGTCGTCGTCAATGCCTGAAATGATTAAATGAGGTAGAAAAAGGTTTTAAAAACAAAATAAAATAAAACAAAGTAGGGTATAATAAATGTCCACTCATAAGGAATGGATTGATATTAAGGATAAAAATTAAGGAAATATTGTAGGGTTGATTGTCTCAATTGATGCATTTATGGTTTATATTTTTTATGCAGATTAAGTGAACGTACACTTGTGTCGAAGGAATCCGATATGAGGTTTACACTTTTGTGTCTCCTTTCAATTTCTCGCACCAACTCCCTATTCTCCTTTCGATCCATCTAGGTCAATAAAAGCGATACTTTTCTAAAGCAATTATTTCCTCGGGAGTCCTATTGGTCACCTCTCAGTCCATACGATAGGACTACCTGGACTATGTTTGGGTCGATCACCTCTTGGTCATTACAATCCTCACATAATGCTGAGATAGTGCTACTCCGAATGAAATCCATCTAGGACTAGGCATTCCTAATTTCCTAGACTTCTTTGATTAGGTTAATTAGTATTTCAATTAACTAATTCATACCTTAAGAGACATGGGACCAAATTTTAGGGCGTAATCCAAGCGTCACCAAGGATGCCTTATTATGGGGATCAAAGACCCAACTCTCACCATGGATTAATTAATTAAAACCATAATAATCCTAAGAACTACACCAACTAACTTCTACGCAAGCATGAGTTCACAAAACCATTATAAAATATATATAGACCAAACATTAACTTCCATAATCAACCCTAGAGGATATTTAGCTACTCATTGTAACCAAGTAATCCAACAAAATCAAATTTAAGATAAATATAATAATGAAAGATTTACAAATTGAGTAGAGTTTAGAGATACAAACAAATGGGAGGTGAAATTCGTCCCCAACTCTACATCATCGTTGCAAGAGCTCCTCTATTGAGCTAGATCTTCAATAACAGCTCCAAAACAAAGTGGAAATGAATAAAAACTAAAACCCTCAAAAATTGACTCAAGAAGAAAGATGAAGGAGAAGCCCTAAGAGGGTGTTCACTTTCCAAAAACTGGAACCCTAACATTGTCTCAAACATATACATATATAGAAGTGGAAAATGGGCTCCAAAATGGGCCAAAAATGCGATGTTTCTGCTTAAGCCTAACGTTCTTAGCCTAGGCAAATGTTCCTTTGCCTAGACGAAGGATAGGTGTCTTCAATCCAGATGCTCTTTCTTCGCCTCAGAGAAGGTCCTCTTTGCCTAAATGAACCCAAATCCTCATCTTTCTTCATTCTTTAGTCTCTTCGCCTTGGCTAACCACTTCGCCTCGGCAAACTAGTGCTTCTGGGCAGGCTTTTCTTTCTTGCTCTTTTTGTCCTCTTCTTTGCTTGCTTTACTTTCCATTCCTCAAAACATAAGAAAATGGTGGATTATTGTAATCTTTACGAATATAGGTGCAAATCTAGCATTTGGGTTACATAAATACATAAAAACATACTACAAATGCTAACAAGGTTCACACCTATCAAATACCCCTGAACTTAACATTGTTCTTATCCTCAAGCAAAGAAACAACACATTTTCCTTATTCAAAACTATCAAAAATGTTGAGCATTAAATTGAAGACAATTATGCTGTGATAAATTTACCTAAAGGATCAACATTAATGACATAAAGAAAACTTTTAAAATAGGCTTTTTCCAAGAATAATGGGTGATCATTGGTTGAACAACCTAAGTAAAGTTCTCAGTGTGTGTGTGTGATCCCTCCCTGCTTTGGTCAATTTACAGTTGGATGAGTATACAGGTGTCTGAAGGATCTCTTAATAAATGAAAGACTCCATATGCTTGTTTTTCATATACTCTCACTAATGTGAATTACCCCAACACTAAGATCAAAAGGTCTTAAAATAACATAATGAAACAGGTCAAGGCATGATAAGTTTTCCACTCAAATTTACCCCAAGACATACATTTATTTTTCACTTTTGTCCATCCCCTCAAACACATTGGGATTTCACCAACGTTACATCACCCCTAAACTTATTGCTTTCCATACTAAAACTCCTTTTTATTCACATAACAAACAAGTATGATGATTTTAATATTGAGTTCTATTCAGCTTTTCTACCTGCATTTAAGTGGGCTTTGGGTTGGCCAGCTCCTACACCAATTGGTCTTCGAGTACTAGGTGTAGAATACCCCTAAGAACCTACTTACTCAACCTTTTATTTTTTCTTTTTATTTTATTTTCTTCCTTTTTTTTCCATCAACCTCAATCAATCACCAAATCCCACATAGCTTCAACATAATGCATCAACAATCACACATGCCATGGGTAAATAAGGTTTTAAATTGAAGGAATACATAAAGGAGTGAACACTCTTAGTTCCTAAAAAAGGCTTCTTGCAGACAAAGGTGATATATAGTATATTCATATAAGAGGATTTGGATAGAAAGGCTGTCGGTCCACGGATAGCTAAATCATCTCCTAAATGTTGTATTTGTCTAGGATTTCCCCTCAGCGATAATCAAACAAGTTCCTAGAGTTGTTTGGAGATCAAAAGAAGTGCTTTTATAATTCTTCTCTAAGCCGAGCAAAATTAACCATCAAGGAGTAAATGACTTGGGGCTCCAGTCACTAGAGCAAGGGTTGGAGGTCTGCAACTGTGTGGTCAACCTATTATGCTTTATGTTCAAAACATCTCTCATTTTTCTTCATATGAAGAAGGAGTTTCAATTATAATTCATCGCAGAGCATCATAATTATCTCAAAACAAGCTCCGTAAACAAAAGACAATCCTGAAATGAAAAATTTAACCTACTGAGCTAAAAGATATACAAATAACTAGAAAGCACTTTAAAGATAGGAGTGAGGTTGTATTAATTGGAAGAATTTAAAGAAAACAGGAAAATTCCCTCAACACCTGAAACTTAAACTATACATTGTCCTCGTGTAAAAATAAAAGATTAGGAACAGAGGACTCCCCTTGATGATCAAGAGTGATAATTGGGCTTAGGTGTGGAGGGTCTTGATGAAACTCTTCTCACTAAGATTCAGCTTCAATACCCTGAAAAGCATAAACAAAATAAACAGTTAAAACAATATCTACATGCAACACGTACTAAAAAAAATTACTAAAAGTAAACAAACTAAAATACTAAATGGATAAAAATCCATGTATTTTTGAGAGTGCCTCGAAAAGTACAACTCTGTTTTGATCTAGTAGACTCATTAAGGAAGTCGTAGATCTTCACTTTGACCTTCATCAAATGGCCAATACTAAGCTATTCATCATAAATCAATTCTTCTGAGGATGACTTCCCTCTACACCTCTACTGGAATGGTACAAAAATAGGTAACAACTCTTTGGTGGGAAAAGAAGTTTGGCCTCCAATTATATCCTTGAGTTTCCTCTTGGGGATCACCAGAATGCTCACAATTAACATGTGTGAGGAAGAGAGGAACTCTAAAAAACTGTGAAGGCCTCTATTTTCTTCATTCGTTAGTAATTTGTTCTGATGGAGTCAAACTGTACTATCCTCGCAACAAGGTATCATTTCCTTATTCAAATAATCCACACTTGACTTTTGGCAATGGAAGGTCTTTCTATAAGTGTATATCTTGGCATGTGGTTGTTACGTTGGGAGAAATAAACTGCATTGTTGTTGAAATGGCTCCCCCTTCAAAACTATACACTTGTTGGCTTGTGGGGCTTGCTACATGAACTGTGTTTTTCCATGTTGTAATTTCTTGGGTTGCTGGAAGCAAATTCTCTTTGGGAGTAGAAGGAGTTCAAATTCTATCTCCCTCTTCAACATTCATTTTCAACTTTTCATATATAAATTCAAAATAGAAAAGTGAAGTATGCAAATTCAAATAAGAAACAAATAAAAACAATCAAAAGAAAAAAAATAAAACAAGAACACATTCTAAATGCAATTAAGAAATACAAGAAAGTAAGAAAATGAAGTTTTTGTAAAATTCTTAAACTTCTCTTTTACGAAATATCGATCAAGAGCAAATTATACCTTCAGAACCAGCATTAAGCGTTGCGGTGATTAACGTGGCTGCCAAGGAACTGGTTGTTAGTCTTTGACAATGACATCAAATTCATAGCAATTCTTTCCACAAAACACCACAAAGATTATTGTGAGTAATACAATGGATATAAGTCTAGTTATTGATCCCACGGAAGGTGGTTTATTAGGACTAATTACCCAGAGCTACCGAGTGGTTAAACAATGGAGTGACTGAAGAGTACAAGGTTTTAAAACAAAATAAAATAAAACAATTGGAATCAATAATTAATGTCCCTCATGTGGAATGGAATTTACTATTAGGATGGAAACTTCTGAGTATTTTGAGGTCAGTTATTCCCCATTGGTGCATTATGGTTTTATTATTTAATTAAGCGTTTAATTAAGTAGAGCGGCACACATTTTATTGCATAATCTATGAGGGAATCAGATATGAGTTTATCATGTCTCTCCTCGATTTCTCATTAACTCCTTATTCTCCTTTAGGTCTATCTAGGTTACATTAAGTATGGTACTTTATAGACATTTATTTCTGTGGGGTCTTATTTGGTCACTGTGGATCCATACAATGGGACGGCTCTGAGGACTATATTAAAATTAGATCCTCTCTGTCAGCATAGTCCTCTATGGATCTGGATGGTGCCGCTCCTAAGTGTGATCTATCTAGCCACATATTTCTAATTTCATAGAATTTCTTTTATTAGGTTAAATAGTATTTCAATTCTTAATTTATACCTTAGAGACTGCAGAACTATTTTGAGGGCACAAATCAAGTGTCACCAAGGATTATGCCTTATTAATGGGATCGAGACCAACTCTCACAGCATGGATTCATTCAATTAAACCACTTAATGTCTAAAGACTACTAGATAACGTCACTGACATGAGTGAGGCAATCATAGATATACTATCTCTGAGGCATCTGTTCCCTGATAAACTCAATTCTAACTTCCCAAATGAGTGTTAATTCCATGCATAACACTCCGGGTTGAGCACTTTTGTGTAGTAATCGATAAATTGACCTAGTTGGCGTTAGAAACTGTATGCCAAGTCATGATTTACAAGTAGTTTTGTGGGAACACCTGCAAGCATATCCCGAAGAGATAAGGATATAAAGAAACTTTCAAGCATGAAGAGATCAAGTTCAGTTCAGACTACGGAGACGAAGAACGAAGCTGGAAAACACTGTAACAATTTACAGCGGTTCAGGAATTTTACAGCCTTAAGCACTCTGTGGGAATTTCTACCATACATTGACTTTTATCCCCCTCATTTTTTGGTTTCTCCCATTTTGTCCCTATATAATAGTATTTAACTGTTTAATTTGGTAATTTGTGTTGTTTACGAGTAAATTATATCATAATGCCGAACAGCATACAGCAAAGGATTAGACTTTCATTATTCTGGAAATTTTAAGGGAAGCTTGTTGAACAAGCTCCCATTTTTCTTTTCATTTTCTCTCTATTTGTTTTATTTTCTCACTAACCAAACCTTCCCATGGGGATGAAATAACTCAGGAGGTGGTGCACTAAACCCCTCTATTCAGCTGAAGTAAAGGAGCGCGGGGCAGGGACCTCGGGCCGAATGAAGAGTTTCTCATGTGTTTTCCAACGTACAAAATTTGTTCATTGACATTTATATGTTTTGTGAACTACGGTTTGATCCATGATCATGGATAGATCAATTACTTAGTAAGCTCAGGCTCTATTGGATGCTATTGCTAGATCCGTGAGTGTTCATTAGATTTATCATTTATGAGCTATTGGAAGGTGAGTCAAGGAGACATGTTTTTACGGTATGAGACCATTGATGAGTCTAAAAACTCATTAAGTTTTTAATCCATTTTTCTGAGTATATTATGAGATAAATGTTGATTTGTTTATAAGTGGATGATCTTTCATGTTTAAATTATCTTAGGAAAATCTGTGAAACTCAAATCTTAGCGAAAATCGGAAAGCATTGCTTTGACATAATTGAGGTCATAACGAAAATTTGATTCGTGACGGGAAGCTCAGTTCTGAAATGAATTCAGATCACGACATCTCGACAGAATACGGCTTTGAAGAGAATGAAAATGGAGTTAAGTGGAAAGTGTGAAGCAGAAAGAAGGAGGTTAAAGCGTGAGTGAGACTTAGGGAAATAATCAAAAGAAGAAGAAATTCATGTCGCGACATCACTTGATCATGACGCGGATATAACAGACCTGATGTCGCGACACATCAAGTGCATGAGGATGTCTATGAAACCACAAGAAAGTCTTTACCACAAGAAAGAGAGATTTGCAACTGGTTTCAAATGCAGATTATTCATTATCGTGACACCACTATGATATCAGCACAAAAAAATGGAAGATTCAAAGTGCAACCAAAAATAGAGTTTGAAGAGGAATTCATGACCTGTAGCCCGAATGAAGCACTTGCCCGAGGAGCATGAACCTGCGACCTTTTACAAAATCAAGAGTTAGAAATGATGTCGCGACCACTCATTGGGTGATTCGAGGAAGAGATGACGAAGAACCCAGGGTTGCGGCACACCTTGGGTTGAGACCTAGAAATGGTGGAAGGAGGAAATTTGTTATGACGTGGAAATTTGAGTTGAGCTTCGGAAAGAAAAAGAAATAGGAAGGCGAAAAGAAGTCATGACATATAAGGGTGGGACATGAAGCAAGAGACTACCAACAAGTTGCGGGCCAAAGTCAGTCACAACGCTGATGTCAGCACAGACGGGAGAGAGTGGTGTGACTGGCCCGATGCCGCGGCTCCATAAGCTGGAATAGAGAATAGTGATAGCCGACGTATGGCGGTCGCGACATGTACTTTGAAGAGCCCGACGAAATGAGGTGTGACCTGGCGATCGTGACCTTTGATCAAACAGATTCATGGGACCGTGGTTTCAGCTCAAGAGAAAAGTGCGATCGAGAAATCAAGAAATCCATGCTGTGACATCTTTAGGTCACGACATGGGGCGATGAGCTGGGCTTTCTTTGGGGTTTTAGACATTTAGGGGATTTGGCCCAAATTATTTTGCAGTATAAATAGATAGCTTTAGAAAGAGTAAAATAGTTTTTCCAAATGTCTTCACTGAAAAAGGGAAGTAAGAGGACCTCGAGTGTATATTTTAAGTAGATTTTTAGTATTTTCTATTTTTTTTATTTTTTCTGGTTTTGAATCGCGAATCAGTAATGTGACAGTAGAGCGCAAACTCTTAGCATATTATTTTTAGTTATATTATTTTTTTTCTCGAAGTATTACCGTCTCGAAATTTATGAATCCCGCAATAAATTCTGAATTACTTCTTCTCGCGACAGAATTACAAGTGGTTGTGCGTGATCTGCCCATTTCTTAATTCCAATGCAAGAATTAGAGCGCAAACTCACTGATTTGATTTACATTTAGTTACATTTCTTCCCAGACAATTATGGAGAATTAATTGGGTTTGGTTCTACTTAATTTGCACATTTTGAACGGATAAGTTCCCAATAGTAGTACTAATACCATTGAGGGAACAAACTTACCTATTATCCATTCTCTGATTAATGTAGACTGAGATTCCTCGAGAGCCGAGAGCATTCTTTTCTCGGGTATAAATTCGACTACCATTGACGAACCGCCGAGCTCGAGTTCATTTTGATAAATCCCCATTCGCTCATAATTTGTGCCTGGAGGGGTGTATTGTAATAAATATAAATAATCGAGGAGTTCACCTTTAATCTAAAGGTAAGTTCCAATCCCCAAACATAGATTCAATCATGAACTAGATGAACCCATAGGATTCATGTCTGCTACTAATTGCTGGTAGAAACTTGTGTAAAACCATAAATAGTAAAGAAAAAGTTCATATCAACAGAAATGGGTGAGTAGTATCGAGAAAGAAAAATACCCAAATTCAAAAGAGAGAACTCTGGAATACAAAATTTCTAAGTTCGATCTTGTTCGAGGATAAGCAAGGATATCTAATCTATGAATATGATGAAAACCACTCCTTGAAAACTAGGAAATCTCGACAAATAAATCCAGATCCATACATAGAACGCAGCAAAGGATTTTAGTTGTTGAATCGATCGCTCCATTGTATTTCATTGATGGTTTTCAAGTTTCTCACAAAGAACCGATTCAATCCACTTTTTATATATTAATCTCATTTTTAACCATTTACTTTTGTTTTAGTTTAGTCTTAAATATGTATTCAATAGTATAGGATTTTTAATTTTAGTTGTTTAGATAAAACTTTCACTATGAGTTTTGAGTCCTCGGGTCAGTATGAAATTTTAGTGAAGGCCAAGTAGTTGATCTGTAACCCGCTATCAATCTCTCGTGGGAAATCGATACCGGACTACATTCAAACTTACCGCCAGGCGACTGTGGACTTGGTGTGCCAGCCAGACTGAACCTTATTTTGCAACCATGAAACATTAAGGAGAAAAACATTTTGATCAAGTAAAATATCCAGCAATAATGGTGCATATGTAAGGCTCTTGTAATTATGTTACTTGCGGGAGTTCTTAGCCCATGGAGAGAAAAAGAAAACAGTTTTTATGCATGCCAATGGGACGAAAGAATTAATTAGAACAATATTCAAAAATACAGAAATGCCACTGGGACATATGATAAACTAAAGAACAAAAATACTACAAAGGCAGATTCCAACACTTTAATCTTTACTGAAGTTATGCTGAAAATATTTGTTTTATTATTTGACTCCTGAAGAATTTGAGTGTGTTGACTCAGAAAACTAATGACAGGAAATGTAGATTTCGACCGATTCTAGCAGATAATCAATCGAGAGAACACTGGGGATTTAAGAAAGACAAAAAGAGCTAAAATGCAAAATTAGTGTTATTATGAGATGATAATGACCTAATACAAACAGAGGGACAACAACTGTAAGGCTCCATTACCGACACAATGGAGGATTTCCTGGAGGCCTATTATTCGTGAAGAGTATTCGCAATCGACGCCTACTATGATGCAACACTTCTGAACCTGGAAAGCCACCTTTGATTACAATGGTTCAAAGAACATCACTACATCGTCATCCTTGCATCAAGACCCAAACGAAAGCAATCGTAAAGATCTCAGATGGCTAATACGCTGAAGCCGAATGGTGTGAGACCGCAGGTGATGTGCCGCAATTTCTTCCCATTTGGTTTGAGATATAATGTACCACATGGTATGAATCATTACCATATGGTTCTGGCTGATACTCGGAAGAAGTCAGTTTATCATTTTTTCCCCATCTCTCACTCGTAGAGAAGAAGAGAGATAAGAGTATTCCAACAAGGGGAAGATGAGCCTATATGTGGCTTGGGAAAGACAAAGAGTTGCTGATAGTCTGATGCATGGAATAGATTTGAAGACCCAGATGTAATATAGTATCATGCTTAAATGATACATCTAAGGGCATTATCGATGCTTCATGCCGTGGAGCATTCAAACGAAAAGTGTCGAAGAGGCGAGAGATCTTATATAAAGACCAGCAAAATAATGAGGAGTTCATCCCAGTTTTCTAAGGGAAACAAAGAGAAAGGGGGCCGCGGAGTCGAGCAAGATGACAGCCACGGAGGCAAAGTCGATGCCAAGCATGATGGACAAACAAGAGAGAAAGATGCACACTGCTCATGAAAGAGCAGTGGAAAGAGAACTTATGAGAAGAAGTGCTGATGTACCAACAGAAGAAGATTTTTGCAAAGCCGAGGATGGTTACACGGAACGAGCCAAGAAGTTATCATTTCAAGCCAAGACCGGCAACCATTATGAATTTCATACGGTATGAATACAAGGGCCCACAACAATGCGATCCTCAATTAGCGATATTAGCGTACCACCAATGTTCCACAAACAAAGGCGATCGGGCGAGGAAAAGTGGCTAAATGAATATCAGTAATAACAAAGAAGGGACTCAACCATTTGAAGAACAATGTCGCGAATCTGTTGTAATAACATGATATTAGCGCCATGAATAGAAACTATCCGATTGGAAGCTTAAAGCTCCGACACTCAAATGTTTCAAGAATGCCAGTGCCTCGCTGAAAATTTGAGACAGCCAAGTAGGCACCGCCCCGACATGCCAATCAGCAAGGGTACATTCCTAAAGGACACTTTAAGAATCCAAAGACTGCATGGCAATTCAATTAAGAAGTGGGAATGACCTGAAAGAACAAAAGATAGCGAAATGAGAGACTGAGGCAGAAAAAGAAAAGACTGAAAAGGAAGGAGAGAGGAGCACCCAGATTGAACAGCTGAAAGGAAGTAATGACCAGAAAAAAAAGGAAGGAGTACCAGCTTATACACCTTCAGTGCCATTTCCACAAAGACTTCAGAAGTCAAGAAGAGAAGAACAGTTTTCTAAATTCTTGGACATTTTCAAGAAATAGAATAAATATCCCATTTGCGTAGGTAATCACCAAATGCCTCTTTATGCAAGATTTCTGAAGGAGATATTGAGCAAGAAAAGGAAGATAGCTGAGGAGGGAATAGTGGACTTGATCGTTACTTGCGTTGCTATTATCCAGAAGAAACCTCCCAAAGAAGATGGTGACCTCCGCGCTTTCACCATTTCGTTTCCATAGTGGAAATTATGAATTCAAGAAAGCTTACGTGATTCCTCGCGCCAAGATAAATTTGATTCCTCTATCGCCAGCAAGAGACTTAATTTAGGGGAACTTACCCCAACAACAATTACATTGCGCATGGCCGACAGATCACCTAAGACAACCTCGAAGGAATTCTTGGAAGTTACGTATCACATATCAAATTCATCTTCCTAGTGGATTTGTTATCATGTACGGTAAAGATACCCAAGTTCCTTCGCTGTCGGGAAGACCTTTTCTTAGCAACTGAGCGCTTTAGATGCGCAAGCGTGAACCGACACTCAGCAGTTTGAACGTTGCGCCACTTTATTAATGACAGAGAGTTCCGGAAACATCCCATAGTAAAAGTACGCCAAGGTTGTAGAAACACAGCTCTCTCAATGCTGTATCGAATTCATTTATAACCCCACACCTATCAATGTGAAATTCGAGATGAGTCATATATTCTATCTGACGTAAGCACCCGCCTTCAACCCCGTTATTGGCGAAACAGTCTGAGTATAAATGAAAATAATGCCAAGATGAAGTATGCACTGTAAACAAAGAAACTCATGAGCAGGAAACTAGTGCGTATGGGTTAATATTGAAAGAATTGCCTACCATTTAAAATATGAGTTTTTAGAAACTAAAATAGAAAACTGGAAGACATTGGTATCACCGTGATCGACTAAAGTCAAGAAACGTATGCCGTAATTGCGAGAAAATATACGAAGCAATCGCCAATAATCGAGATCTAAAGGGTATCAACCCCTCCATTCGCGATGCACAAAAATATTGGTTGATGATAATGCAAACTTCTATTGAGCATCAAAGGAGGCTCAACCCAATGACGGTGAGAAGTCATTACAAAATAAGTTCAAATGGTTAAATTCAGGTTTTATATGTTACACGTATAGTTCTTTGGGTAAGCCCAAGGTATGTGGTCCCAAGAAAGCGGTGGATTCACCGGGATCGTAAATGAAAAAGAAATGAACCCATTCTGCAAGAACTGCAGATGATGTGTGTATTGACTACGTAAAATCAATACCGCAACCGTGAAGGATCATTTTCCCCACCTTTCACGATCAGATGCTGGATAGTCACAGACACCCTCATTTTTGTTTTCTTTATGGATACTGGATATAACTAAATTCATACTTCGCACTCAAGATCAGTGAGAAAACCAATTTCTTTACGATGCCCATTCGGGTACTTTTGCTTTGGGGAGAATGCCATTCGCTTCAGGTAATGCCCCGTACTTCAGATGCCACAACATTTTCCTGATCTATGAAGAAATTATGGAGACTTTCATGGATGATTTTACTAGTGGTATGGATCCAGCTAAATGGTTCATAACTCGGGGACAGACTTCAAAGGTGCAAAGACAATAATCTGGGGCTCAACTGAAAACACCCTCCTTCCACTTCCCCCCATAATTATATTATGGTATCATCAAACATGATTCTCTCATTTAGTGTTTGAGTGCAGATCAAAAGAGTGTCAAGACGCACTCCTTCCAGTTATATGAATTCGGTCAAGAAACAAGAACCCCAGCCATTAAGTCGTTTGACGCGTTAACATGCCGTCGCGAAACCGCCAAACGGTATTTGGGGTTCGCGGTCGTACGCCATCTTTTCTTAACAAAATCACACCTCGCGAATATCCAAAACCATGATAACATTCGAACCGTTAACAATAAGATCCTTCCGTTCTTCGCACGAAAAAGATGGCGAATTAACCAATATAATTTTAACGCAAACCGTTTCAAACCATGGCACATTTTACAAAGATGATTGGCATGCAAACGTCACATTTTAATCTTTACTGGTTTGACTTCAATCATTTATATAATAATAAACATTCAGACTGGAGATCCAAAGGTCTTTCGCTTCAATAACTTTGATCGGCAAACGTTTGGTAAATAGAAACCGGAGTCAAACCGCGCTTCCAGCGAGCAATACAAGTCTCGCAAATGTTGTTATTCGCTTGTACCTCCCGCGGTATGAAAATCTATACAACGGTCGCAAACCTGCTTTATGAGAAAACTGAGTTTCGCCGGGCGAACCATTTTAAAACCAAGCGAGGAAACGTGATTTACCACCAACCGCTTTCATCATTAAAACCGCTCAAAACTAATTATAATAAAAAACTTTTCCAAAACTATTTCACTACGAACCTGCTTGCGGTTAATATCCAAAGTGCTATAACAGAATCAAGTACCAACCACTATGGCTCCATTTCCGAAATACCCAGACGTGATGCTTTAACCCTGAATCTGCATCTACAATAACCCTGAACACCACTCGACTAATATGAACCGGCGGAATGCCCAAGGATCTATAGCATAATGGGAACCGACCAAAATGTCAGTATGGAACCTCGGAACCAACACCTCATCGCATGATTGTCGCGCTAACTATATAATTCGAATGTGCGTAGGTGACTCACTATATAATATATACTAGATCTAACTCCCAATTGCCACTGTGCAATATAGCTTAGTCATAATATCCCATAACATTGCCATATGCACAATCCGAAATACATCTGACCGAAACTGAGTCACATCTAGTGGGTTTTGCTAAACCAGCCAAACTGCTTAAACACTAAAATCAAACTTTCATTGAAAGATAAACAATCGAGTGTAAAAATGCTTTATAAATCTATGTTTTCAAAGCACTTTACAAAATTATAATTTAAACACTTTCGCTTTAGAAAATGATTTTGGAGTACTCACCTTTTCGACTAATTTCTTCCAACCACACACTCTAGATTTCGCTCTGATGCCCAACCGCCACACAATCCATATGCAATAATTTAAAATGCTCTCTACTCAACGTTTTTAACCATAAACATACACTGTGGCTTTCAAAGTGACTATATCGAACGAACTCGATTCTTAAAACAAACTTTACGTAAGCAGTCCCTACTCCTATAAGGACATCGATAATATGATGAAATTGACCAAAATGTCCATACACATTAAATGCCCCATAAAAACTATATGTTTTAGCAAACTTTTGACTCAGGACTTTCCATAGAGTCTTAAAATTAATTCCTGAACATTTCTGAAAATTATAGTCCGACTTGTCCGACTACACCCTCTGAAATTTCAACCGAATTCAGCCCCGACTCATCCGAACACAATTCTAAAATTTCCTAAAATTCCTAAACTCGGGCCTAAAAATTTCGGGGACTGAAGTTTACGACCTTTCACTTAATTTCTCTAAGAAAAATTTCGTCATTATATAGTATTTAGGTCTTCAAATAACACAAGTAGGCAAATTTTTGGCAATCTTTAAAGTCTGACAAAAGGCTAAGATATCGTACCTATGCGTAGCTCTCGTCACAGATGTCTTCTCAATTTTGCCTTCTCGCTCCGATGAAAGCCTACTTCATCCACTTCGTAAATTGGGAAAAACAGCAGAAGAAAATAAAAATAAAACAAAAACGCCTCTCCAGCTTCTCTCCACGCCTGTCAGTCCATCGCCATTTGCTTTTTTATTCTTTTTTATTTTCGTTTTTTTTTTCTAATTATTATTCTTATTATTATTATTATTATTTGGATAACCGATTTCTATTATCCATTCGGGTCCATTTCTTTCCCGAGAAAATTTATTTCTTTTCTGTTCAATTAGTTTCAATGAACTTTAACTACAGTATTTTAATTTCCGAGATTTTTAGTAAAAATCTCGGGGTCCCCAAGTCATGATTTATCATCCAGAATTAAAATATTATGACTATCTCATACCCGACGAAACTTTTCTGGTCATTTTCAGATTTCATGAGATCGAATTTAATCTACAAGAATTCAAGCCATTATCCAAGATCTAGAGAATTTTCTGCGCTTTCTCGAACTATTTTGGTAATTTATTATTATTATTATCCTTTTAAAATTCCATAATTGGGATTTCACCCCTCCACTTTCCTTAATTGCAAAAGTGCCACAATTCATTGAAAACTTTATAATTTCACCCTTAAAACAACTTTCAAAAGTTCTATTATGGCACTAAAATAATTAAAGCCCTTGGTGCACATACGGTTACACATACCGTACACCCTCTCGGGACGGGGTGTTACAGTTTCAATTATAAGAAATCTAATGCCACCCACTTTGATAAGATAAAGGAATTAGAAGTTTCTAGACATGTCATTTTTATAGAAGATTTATCGAGATTTCAAAAATTGCTGTAATTCACTATGCATTATCAAAAAGATAACAAGTTTTATTTTGATGAATCATTATAATGCATTTGAAGAAATCAAATCTAGATCATTTAGCTCCCATCATGGCAAACCAGATTGGAATGTAGAATTTGAAATCATGTGTGATGCCGTTGATTTTGCAATGGGAGTCAGACGACAGAAGAGGAAAAAGTGTTCACACATCACTTATGTTAAATAAACCTTAATGAAGCTCAAAGAAAATAACTCTACTACTGAAAAGAGATGTTGGGTAATAGTATTTGCATGTGAAAAATTTAGACCATATATTTTGGGGTCCCATGTTGTTATACACACTGATCATGCAGCAATTAAGTATCTAATGGCAAAGAAAGAAGCAAAGCCTAGACTGATCAGGTGGGTACTATTATTGCAAGAATTTTATTTAGAAATAAAAGACAAGAAGGGTTGTGACAATGTGCTAGCTGATCACTTGTCAAGAGTAGAGAAACCCACTATACAAGAGGAAGGAAGAAAAATAGCATAAAATTTTCCGTGATGAGCAAAGCATTCCAACTTATCAATCCAATCACCCCGATATGCCTGGAGCAGCTAGGAACTTAGCTTATGGAATTGCCACCGTAATTCAGCGCTACCAACAGAGAAAAAGCCAAGGACTGACAAAGAAAATTAAGGTCCGGGATAACCCATTATTGTTTAAAAGAGAAGTTGATTAGATTATAAGGAGATGTGTACCATAAGGTGAGGTGTGCCAAGATTTACAAGAATGTCATGTATCACCATATGTGGACTACAGAGACAAAACAGCCCACAAAATTCTCCATCAGATTTACCGGACTACTATTTTTATGACTATTTTTGAATGGGTGAAGCATGTGATCATGCCAAAGAATGAACATCAATAAAGGCATGAGATGCCCCTAAGGTATCCCTATGGTGCAATGCTTTATGTAATGGGAAATGGATTTTATGTGGCCTTTCCGGGGCCCATTTGGAAATATATACATACTCCTAGCTGTGGATTGCGTATCAAAATGGGTTGAGGCAAAGCAGCCTTGTCCAAAGAATGATGTGCCACACAGCTGGATTTTACAAATAAATATTCTCAAAGATATTCGGGACACCCGTAATCAGTACTAAGGACGGAGGGAGCCATTTTGCAAATAGCGTTTGACAGTCCCAAGGAGCATATATGGTATCAAACATATTATGAGCTTGGCTTATCATCCTCAAACAAATGGGCAAGTTGAAATTTCCAACAGGGAGATAAAAAGAATTCGAAAAGACTGCGAGTTCCTTGATGGGCTAGATTGTCGCTGCTTGGATGATGCACTACGGCATGCGTAATCGCCTTTAAAACTCCCATTTGAATGTCCCCATACAAAGCCGTCTCTTGAAAACCTTGCTACCTACCTCTTGGAGCTAGAATATAAAGCTATAGGGCCATCAAGAAGCTTAATTTTTGATTTTAAAGCTTCTAAGGAAGATAGGCTACCCAGCTGAATGGAATCTGGAAGAGCTGAGGAAATGAAGCCTATGATAAGGCTATAATCTACAAGGATAAAACAAAAAATGGCATGATCAACTTAATTTTGAGGAGGGAATACAAGGCAGGAGATCAGGTATTGTTATTCTACTCAAGACTAAGACTCTTTCCAGGAAAGCTGAAATCCAAATTAAGTGGACCATTTACAGTGGTATCAAGCACATAGTTTGGGGCAGTGACACTTAGAACCAACAATCATGAGGAGTTCAAAGTTAATGGTCAGAGATTAAAGCACTACCTTGGGAGAAAGCAATTGGAAGAGTAACCCTTAGTTTTGAACAAGGGAAATTGAAGAAACAAGGAACAAATGGCGTAAGGAAACCAAATAAAGACTAAAAATCAGCGCCTTTGTGGGCGTAATCCACACCGCTTGTTTTTAATTTTTCTCGTTATAGTTTCCAAATTTATGTGTTTAAGTTTCTAATAGCTTATTGCATTTTTATCTATTATTGATTGAAGTAGCAGGTAAATATTTTTTTTAGCACAGACAATGAAGATTGTGCAAAAAGGAGAGCATCTACAATCAAACTTCAATCAACACAAGCACTCTCAAAAAGAGGGGGTAAAGATTTTCACTTGATTTTAAAATTTGTTCTCGATATAGCATGACTGAAAGTTCAAAACTTTATCTTATTTTGTCATTAAATTTTGAATGTGATGCATAGTGGAAGTTGTTGAATTTTTGCATGATAAAGATGAATCGAGCTAGAAGCTAGTTTTGACTGGAATTGAATAAATTGAAATTGCCGTGAATTTGAGTGTTATGTTGTCGCAACATTAATCCAAAAGTTGCAACCAAGAATGCCGGATGAAAAATGAAAAGGAAAAGAAAGTCAAAACAATGAAACCAGGTCACATCAAAGAAAGTGAAAGAACCATTTTATGTATGCGCATCAAATTTGTCGATCACATTTCTGTGTCACAACAAATATTTTGAAGGCACCGTGATAACCAAAAGTCAATAAAGTGGATTTTAAAACCTCCAGCCAAAAGACCTAACGCTAAAAATTAAATTCATTGAAATCATTAATTTAGAGGCTCAACATTTAAGGTCGCAACTCCCATAGGGCAATCATAACATTGAATCCAAATGCCTATCTCACTTCAAATTCCATTACTGCAATCTAATGGCACCTTCAAATGCATCATTCATTCGTAATCTTTTGAAATTAAAATTAGTTATTAATGCGGTAAACATAACCGAATGTCTGATTTAAACCAATTGGCTTTCAGTACGCCATTCCTCATATAATGAACTATAATTAATAATTTAAAGGAAAACGACATCAATATTCTAAACTTAATTCCCAAAACCTCCGTTAAGTGGAAATATCAAAAGAGCAAGAATTCGAGGAACCTGGTCCAATCTATTCATCGAAATTTAAAGAAAAGAACAAATACTGTAGTTCCTGCAGATCAACTTTAAAAGATGATACCAAGAAAACAAAACAAGAGAATGGGGAGAATAGACAATTGACAGAAAATAAATATTCATACTGGAATGATGAGAGCTATGGAACAATGAGCCTGGAACAAACCAATTCCACTCCTATTCCATAAACGATGCAATCCAAACAGAGGGTTGATGTGAAAGGAATCGAATAAGGTTAATTAGAACCACCAACTTCTCCCAACAGTATGAAAGGCCTGGTCTTATTAATAATCTTGTTTTGACAAACGAATCCACTTGAGTGAGAGCTCAAGGTCCTGGCGAACTTCAAATCAAGCAGGAGCCGTGCGAACCTTCAGAGGGAAGATATAGGATTTTAGATCAAGAAATAGAGAGCTTTTTCTAATGAAGTTGCGCCTTATTATAAGAAAAGCAGATCATTAACATCGAAATGTTTTGACATTGAAATGAAACTTGTTTGAACTAAATTGATTGTTTATGATGATGAAATTGTTTTTTAGGTCATTTTCTGCTTAGCATGATAAATGAATAAAATGCCTTTATGTTCAAGAATCAAATAACACCTACATGTCTTTCTTCTCAAGAATGTTACTTGCAAGAACTGGGCGTGAATGATTGAACCTGAAATCATATATTGCCTACATTGTTTAATTTCAAAGATATTGCAAAAATTGGAAATTATTACGCTAATGGTCAAAATGATTTATGAAAGGTTTTGCAAGGATAACAAACACAAGTCTTGAAGAATAATACACCTTGGTCAATAAAACCTATATAAAACTTGGCAAGGAATTAGAATTGACCTTTCAAACAAGACTAAGAAACCATAGTCCCAAATCCCAAGTGGATTATTGACTTATAGAACTGAGTAAAAAACAGCCAACAAGAATGATAGAGGTCAGCCCTTGGCAGATTGACCTTTCTAAGCCTACCCTCAATATATGCTTACATGGTACCTGGGCCTGACTATTTCAAGTCTTATTTCTTCAATAAAACAACAACCCAAAACTTGAACTTTCCTGTAATGAACCCAGCAAAGACCAACGATCCGCTTCATTAAAAAAAAAAAGCCAATATGTTAGGAAACACAGTTTCAGGAAAATATTTCAAATTTACAACTATATGTAATAAAGAAAGGCTGTTGAGTGAACTATGAATGTTTTCTCGTGGGTCTAGTTTCTCTAAATTTAAATGTTCTGAAGAACACCTAGTAAATCTCTTAATAACTGGAAGGGAGCATAAATAGTTCTATAAGGAGTAATAGAGTTTAAGAAGACAAAGACGTAATCATTCCTAATCAGAGAAAACAAAAGCAAAAGAGTTCAAGAAACAAAGGAATCATGAATAAAGAGATATGGAAGTCAACTTCTAAAAGAATTCAACATGAAGATAACCAGCCAAGATTGAAGAGAACTGGGGCAAGAAATGTAAATAAAAATGATGAGCCGAAGGCATCATGAGAGAGAAAAGTGGAAACCTGGTGATTTATGAACCTTAAATTTTTCCATTATCATCCAATACCAAGCTCAATATTACGTATCGGAAAGACTTATTGACGGAAGGTTGAATCACTGGCATTAGTGAATCAATATGAAAAACAAGTCGGTGGACTTTAATAATCATCAAGAAAACTCCAGATTAACAAAATCAATAGATAGATGAAAGAAATGGAAGACCTGATTACGCACACGTAATAACATTTGCTTGAATAATCATGAACACATTAGTTCATCAAGCAAATTTTGTGATGAAGTGATAATTTATGTCTTATTCTCAATCTAAAACTGAAACTTAAAATGATACCTGAATATCCTAATTCATCAAAAGGTGAACGAGAAAATTAGGAGGAACAAAATTTTCTTTAAAATTTATTGGCCTGCCTTCCGAGACAACAATATTTTCGTTTAACGCTAAAAACTTTAAGCTCGATAGCTGATGAAACAAAACCATTAGTTTTAATCCATTTTTCCGAGGCATTAAGAGATAAAGAAGATTTAATGGTAAAAGTGGATAATTGTCCTCACTCATTTTGCAGAAAATAATAAACAAACCCAAACTTAGAAAATCGAAGAAACCAAATTCGCAATGTAATTGAGGTCATAATCGAAAAATTTAGGGTCTCATAGGGAAGCTCGGGGCTTGCTAGCCATTCCAAGTCGCCACATCACCAAATTCGGGCTTTAAGAAGAAATAGAAAACTCGTAACAAGTGAAGTCGTGACTTGAAGAAGGAGGTCATGACAAAGAAACGCAATGACCAAAGGAAATAAATCAAAAGAAGACATTCATGTCGCACATCACTGGCGTCGCGACGCCTAAAGAGAGTGAATGATGTCACGACACCACTATGAGGTCGCGAGAAGGATCCCATCTATGAAGCCACAAGAAAGGCCTTGCAAAGCAAAGAGGCTTCAAACTAGTTTTCAAATGCAAGGTCCATTTCATTTCAAGAATATGTCACACCACTATGATGCTCTACATAAAAAGACATGTGAAGATTCAAAGTAAACTAAAAATAGAGTTCTTGAAAGAAGGTCGCGATCAGAAACAAATGAAGACTCACTGTTGAACTAACTTTGCGACCTTACAAATCGATTAGAAATGATGTCGCGAATTAATTCATTAAGGTCGCAATTCAAGGAAGAGCCGTAACAAAAGAAATGAGGGTCGGCCACCACCCCTTTGAGAGGTCGCCACCCGGTTATGGGAAGGAGGAAATTTGTTGCAACGTACCGAGGTCAGAACTCACAAAGAAATGGAAGAAGAGGCTTCCAATATAAATGAGACATATGAAGGCAAGAAGACTAACAATGCAGATTGCGACCAAGAAATCAAAAGCCACAACATGAAGTCATCATAAAAGAGGAAAGTGGTCGCAACCTAAAACCGATGTCGCAACCTGTGTTCGAAGAATAGAAGATCAATGATGTCAAAGTGCACAACTGAGGTCACACATCAACACTCATGGCAACATCGAAAATGAGGTCGCGACCACAAACCATGGTCACCACCTATCAAACATTGTGACAAACTCAAGGTAACTTAAAGAAAGCCCGACCGATCACGAGCAATCAAGAGAACCATGCTCGACATCAACTCGAGTCTGCCACATAGGCAAAGTGAGTTTGGCTTTTCGAGTTCCACTGAGCATTTTAAGGATTCGCCCAAATTCTCTTTGCGTATAAATAGATATGAAGTGTTAGTTTTACATCTTCACTACCATAAAAGTGGAGAAGAAGAGGAACTCGGGCAAGGTTTTTAGAGCAGATTTTTATTTTATTTTATTTTTATTTTTTTTTTTTCGGGTTTTGAATCACATAACTGTGCAGAGACGAAGGAGCCGGATTTTATAATATTATTTTTTCTTATATTAATTACTTAAAATTTATGGAAATCTAGACAAATTTCCTGAATTCATTTCTTTCGCTTTACTGAGAATTACATATTAAAGGATCTATAGTTCTTATTTCTTAATTCGCAATGCAAGAATCGTAGCGCATCTCGCTCGGATTTGATTTACATTTAGGTATAGTCTTTCCCCGCACAATTATGGAGAATTAATTTGGGTTCTGGGCTTTTACTTAATCTGTCGCTTTTTGAATGGATAAGTTCCCAATAGTAGTACTAATACCAATGAGAATGTATCACTCGATATCCAGATGCCTCTGTGATTGTTTTCGTAGACGGGAGATTCCTAAGAGCCGAGAGCATTCTTTTCTCGGGTATGTTCGACTCACCATTGACGAACCGGCCGAGCTCGAGAGAGTTAATTTTGATAAATCTCTACCCGCTTCATAATTGAAGTCGAGGGGTGTATTTAACAATATAAATAATCAGAGAGTTCCACCATCTAAAGGTAAGTTCCAACTCGTATTAGCTTAGATCTAATCAGGAACGATGAACCCATAGATTCAAGGTTGAGCTACCACTAAGTGGTAGAAACTTTGCGAAAATCCCGAGAAGAAAGCAAAAGTTCCATTGCCAACGTGAAACGGGTGTGAAGTATCGAGAAAGAAAAATACCCAAATCTCAAGATAATTTGGAATAATGTAGCTGGTTTTGATCTGTCTTCGAGATAAGCAAGGATATCGACCGTGAATATGAGAAACCACTTCCAAAAGCTAGGAAATCTTGACAATAACCATGGTCCATATAGAACAGAGCAAAGATTTTAAAGGTCGAATCGACCGTTCCATCAGATTTCATCATGGTTTTCGCTTTCTCACAAAGAAATTGATTCAATCCATTCTTTATATACACTTATTTTATTCATTTACTTTGTTTTAGCTTAGTTTGAATATATTCTAATAGTACAAGATTTTTAATTTTAGTTGTTTAGATAAAACATCATGAAGCTTCGAGTCCAAATAGTATGGAATTTTAGTAGTTGGAGTAGTTGATCTGTAATTAGCTATCAATCTCTGTGGGAATGATACCTGGACTTACATTCATATTTTACTACTTGTATGACATGTGCACTTCCAGTGTCATAGACTGAACCCTTATTTGTAAATCATGAACATTAAGAGAAAATTATTTTATCAAGCAAAATTATCCAAAGTAACATGAGAAGTGTAAGGCTCTTGTAATTATGTTAATTTGAGGGGTTTTAGTCTATATAGAAAAAGGCAAACAACCATTAATGCTCAATGAATACAATTTTCAAAGGATAGTTATTGAGGGTGAAGTTTTCTTGTTAAACCAAGATCCGATTCGGGAAGTAACTATATGATACTATCCCCAATGCGAGGAAAAGACCTTGAGAAACCCTCATTTACCTAAGGAACTCAAGTCTAGTGACTTAATACTTAAAGGAATTTTTTTTCCTTAGTTTTACTTCATTTTACTTCTAGTTTTCACACAAAAATCCACTATTTTTATAATAATCCAAAATCCGAAATGAATTCACCAGTTTAAACTTCACTATCAGTCATTTACAAGAAGAAAACCCATTCCCGGATCGGATCCATAAACTTATTGTACTTATATTTAGCTATGCTAATGCGCCAAGACGAGGTGTTAGGTTACAAATATCGCTTTTATTTAAGAACAATCTACCGAGTTTGACGCGTAATCAAATGGCGCTGCTAATGAATGGTGCCTTAGTGCAAATGACAGTTTATACTGAACACTTGTGATCCTGATCACAAGCTTTGGTGAATTTCTTTTCTTTTCATTATGTTTAGCATTTTACTACTAGGTTATTTAATTTCATTTCACTTCACTGTTTATATATTTTTTTATTCTTTTTAGCTAACATTAACCTTTTTGATATAATTGTTTTGGTTTCTTTTTGGTGTTGCCCTGTGTTTTTTATGTTCCAATGGTTTATGAATTCAGAAGGCAGATTATTAAAAATTAGTATTTTAGAGGAATTAGTTTATGAATTAGGCTTGAATTTTAACACAATGGAACCTCCACCTGAAGAACAACAAAGTCAGCATGGAGTGGAAAGGAATCCCAATGCATATAGATCCATGAGGGACCACATACACCCTCCTGCATTGTGCCTCCAACTGAACAAATGGTTGTTAGGCCTCACATTGTGCCACTTCTTCCCACTTTTCATGGCATGGAGAGCGAGAACCCTTATTCACACATGAGGGAGTTTGAGGAGGTTTGCAACACCTTCAAGGAGGAGACTGTCACAGTGGATTAAATGAGGCTCAAGCTTTTTCCTTTCACATTGAAGGATAAAGCCAAAATTTGGCTCAACTCCCTGAGGCCACAAGGACATACTTAAACCTGACGTAGATGGGTTGAGTTTTAAAGAAATTCTTCCTCCACTCATTAACAAAACAACTCGAAAGGTAGATTTCCACCTTCTTAACCAATGAGAATGAAAAATTCTATGCATGTTGGGAAAGATATATGGAAGCACTCAATGCTTGTCCTCGCCATTGATTTGACACATTGATTAGTGCCCAAAAAGTGCTATTTTGAGCCCTATTCAAGATAGGTTTTGAGTGCTTTTTGCGTACTAATCATATGAATTAAGCCAATTGTCATGTGCATGTCCACTTAGTGCTTCTATTTTTGTTTTCGAGATTGTTTTGGATAGTTTTTCAAGTCTTGGGAACTTCAGTTAGCGAGCTTGGCTTCTTATTGATGTTGAATGTAGAATCCCAGACTCTACCTGTTTGAAAGGCGATGAAATGTCAAAAATGAACTGAAGAATTTAAGGCAAATTGATGAATAAACCATGCAGAAGTGACGCAGCTGGCAAAGACAGTAAAAGAGGAGGAAACCCTGAATTTTCTACATTGCGAAAATTTCAAGTAGGATTGCTTAAAATTTCGCAGGATTTAAAATTTCCGCTATGTGAATAAGCTACGAAATTTCGCAAATTTAGCGAAAATTTACCGCTCATACAAATTCTTTGGTTTATCTTTGTAAAATCTATGA
Organism: Tetrastigma voinierianum; assembly: GCA_016808115.1. Classification (NCBI taxonomy): domain Eukaryota; kingdom Viridiplantae; phylum Streptophyta; class Magnoliopsida; order Vitales; family Vitaceae; genus Tetrastigma; species Tetrastigma voinierianum. Next base: position 1,191,195 of record JAEQBH010000463.1, read on the forward strand.
AGGTGAAATTTCGCTAGCATAGCCAAATCTTCACTATGTTAGCTAAATTTCCCCGCGATACTTTAAAATGCCCAACTCCGTGTTTTTGGTATTTTTGATTCCAAACGAATTAATGCTTGATAAATTACCATTCTCATTCCTAATGTAATTTCATATTTTAGGCATTTTTGTAATTTCACACCTGGTTGTGTTATATAAGCTCCTCACAACTTTGTGTAACCTTAACTTTTCATTTTATGTAAGTTTCATGAAATTTTCATTTTTAAGTTTATTTTTGTTTCTTCTCTCCTCTTTCTAATTTTTTTCGTTTCAAACACCCCTCGAGGATGAGAACTCAAAGGATGTTTGGCTAAGCTCTCTAAAGAGGAGGGTCACCGGCAGTTTGGAGGTAAGCCATGCCCTCTCATTTATCACACCGCACTTATGGCATTTAAATTCCCCCGCATCTCACCTTAGGTTGAAACCTCCAGATCCAAATTTCGCCACTGTATTTCACAAGCTTAGTGGTTACAGTGGATGTTTATCTTAGATCCATTGTCATCCACCTAGTTGTCTCCTATTAGTTGTCGTAGGTTGCCTATTTGAGGCCATATGCACACGTTAGTGACTCAATGCCTACCGAATGCCATATCTCATGAGGGAGTACTTAGGGTTTAGGTTTTGAAAGTTAAACTATCCTGGGCTGGGGGAAACGACTATAGGTCATTATCCCTAACGCGAGGAAAACAAACCCGAGGGCATTAATACACCTTAAAATCCAACCAGTTGACTCCAAGACTTCAAGGAGTCTTTTCTAAATTTTCCTTAATTTATATGCACATAAACCATCTAACCTAATCGCTTTTTTAACAAAACCCAAAATCCAGTTGAAGAAATACCATTTTCAACTCAATCGCACTTCATTTCATGAAGTTGAAACCCATCCCTTGTTCGACCATAGACCGCTTATACCGGCAGCAGCCGACTACGCAGCAGGGAGGACCATAGGAAACAAATTTTTGTTGATTCCGATCACCCTACCGTGGCACCTAATCACATGGTCAGCCGGGTCGCCTACTTTATGATGGAATTTCTCCTTCCATGAAGCAATTGCTAGAGACTATGTGTGGAGAAGACTTCTTTAGCAAACATCCAAAGGAAGCTTTGGATTTCCTGGGTTATGTAGCTGAAGCTTCAAAAGGTTGGGATGAGCCTAACCTAAGGGAGATGGAAAGAATAAGACCTCAACCCAGTACAAGGGGTGGCATGTACTCTCTTTTGAAGGACATGGACATGAAAGCTAAAGTTTCAACCTTAGCTAGAAGGTTGGAAGAATTGGAAATGAGAAACCCGCATGAGGTGCAAGCAGTGACTAAGATTCATGTGTTAAATCAGAAGGTTGACACCATGGAAAGCACTGTGAACAAGAGAATAGATGGGTTCTAGAATGAAATTGCACATAAAATTGACAACCTCCAGTATTCCATCTCTAGGCTAACCAATTATCATTAAGTGCAAGAAAACCATAAGGGAGTTCATGAAATAGCTAACTTGAGTGAAACTGCTCCTAAAATGGATGAAGTAAAAGCAATTATCACTTTGAAAAGTGGTAAAAAAGTTGAGCAACCAATGCCTAAACCACTTGATGAAGCTAAAGAAGGACAAGATGAGGAGCCGGAAAGGATAGTGATCAAGGAAGACATGATGAAGAAGAGCATGCCTCCACCATTTCCTCAAGCATTAAGAGGCAAAAAGAGGGTGAACAACCAAATTGAGATTCTTGAAGTGTTGAGGCATGCGAAAGTCAACATTCCTCTCTTAGACATGATTAAACAAATTCCAACCTATGCTAAGTTTCTTATTGGCTTGTGCAATGTAAAGAGAGGAATGAATGTAAAAAATAAGGCCTTTTTGACAGAGCAGGTGAGTGCTATCATATATTGCAAGACTCCAGTGAAGTACAAAGATATAGGGTGTCCTACCATATCAGTGAACATAGGAGGAACTTATGTGGAGGAGGCATTACTAGATTTGGGGGCCAGTGTCAACTTGTTACCCTACTCAGTCTATAAGCAATTGGGGCTGTGAGAATCAAACTCACCACCATCACCTCAGTTTTCAGACAAGCCCAAAATTCCCAAGGGCACTATTGAAGATGTTTTGGTGCAGGTGGACAAATTCTACTACCTGGTGGACTTTTTTGTTTTGATACTAAGCCAATAGCAATGGCAGCCAATTATACTCGAGAGGCCATTTTTGGCTACTTTAAATGCAATCATTAACTGTTGAAATGGGGTTATGTAGGTTCCATTTAGAAATATGACACTGGAACTCAACATTTTTCATCTCAGCAAAAAGCATGTTCACCACGAGGAAGAAGACCTATAAGAGGTGTTTCTGATTGACACCATTGTGAGCAACTACAACTACAGGCAGAATTGATAGAGGAATTGGTAGAGCTTCCTAAAATACTGGATGAACTATTAGATTTATGTGCTGCTTTTTGTCCTGGGAAAAAGAAGGAAGAAATCCTCCCCTTGTTGATTGAAAGAGACAAAGAGAAGGAAGAGCCCTTAAAGCTTGATCTCAAACCCCTCCCCAAATAATTGAAATATGCATACTTAGGGGAGGGCGACCAATGCCCTGTGGTTATTTCTTCATCCCCAAACACCTCACAGGAAGGCAAATTGCTTGGAATCCTCAAGAAGTGCAAACAAAGCCACTGACGGGCAAATCTCATATTCGCTCAGAAATTGTGACTCACTGCCATCTACATGAAGGAAGTTGTGCTAAACCAAGGCGACAACCACATCGACGATTGAATCCCCACATGCAAGAGGTAGTACACGCTAAAGTTCTAAAATTGCTGCAGGTCGACCTTATCCACCCCATGTTAGACAGTCCCTGGGTAAGCCCTGCTCATGTTGTGCCTAAAAAGTCGGGGGTGACAATTGTACAAAATGAGAAGGGAGAAGATATGCCTACATGCCTTACCATAGGTTGGAGGGAATGTCTAGAATAAATGCAGTGATAAGGAAGGACCATTTTCCCTCGCCCTTCATAGATCAACTTCTGGATAGAGTTTTCGGGAACCTATTTTATTATTTTCTAGATGGGTACTCCGGATATTTTCAAATCAAAATCGCTGTGGAGGACTAGGAAAATACCACCTTCACTTGCCCCTTCGAGACTTATGCCTACAGGTAAATGCCTTTTAGCCTCTGCAATGCACCTGCCACTTTCCAAAGGTGTATGTCAAGATTTTCAGCATGTAGGAACCCATTATGGAAGTGTACACGGATGACATCACTATATGGGAGTACCTTCGGGAGGAGTGTCGTCCGCCAACCTGGGGACTGCTTAAATAGGATGCATTGAGAAAAACTTGGTGCTTAACTAGGAGAAGTGCCATTTTATGGTAAATCAAGGAATGCCATCCATGACACAAGCCATCTCCAACTAGTAACAGGCTGATAAAGCCAAGGTCGAGCTTTATTTCTAAGCTACCACCCCACAAATGCACTGTCGGTTGCAGCGAGGCACTTTGGGCCATGCAAGTTTCTATAGGAGGTTTATTAAAGACTTCAAAAATTGAAAAACCCCTTTGCAAGCTACTGGTAAAGGATACCAAATTTTTTTGGGATAGAAGGTTCCTAAAGAGCTTCGAGGAGCTCAAATCACACCTAACTACCGCACCTATAGTAAGAGCACCCAACTGGCAACTACCCTTTGAAGTAATGTGTGATGCAAGTGATTTTTCCATTAGGACAGTTCTTGGGTAGAGAGAAGATGGAAAGCCTTACGTGGTTTATTATGCGAGCAAGACTTTGAATGAAGCATAGAGAAATGACACAACCACATAAAAGGAGTTGCTAGCAGTAGTCTATGCCTTAGAAAAATTCAGAGCATACTTGGTGGGGTCATTCATTGTTATTTTTATAGACCACTCTTCTTTGAACCTGTTAACTAAACAAGATGCTAAGGTAAGGATTATCAGGTGGGTTTCCTGCTCCAGGAATTTAATCTCCAAATCAAAGACAAGAAGGGGGTGGAGAATGTAGTGGCAAATCATCTCTCCAGATTGACCATAGCCCATGACTCCCACAATCCTCCCATTAATGATGAATTCACAGGAGTCTCTTCGCTTCAGAATCCCCTCGTATGCCCACTATATTGCTAATTGTTTAGCAACAAGGAGATCATAACTCGATTGGAAAGCACATGACAAAGAAATACTCTTCTTCGCTCAAATTCATTCCTATTATTGGGAGGAACCATTTTTTGCTCAAATACTGCGGCTAATCAAATCATCGAAGGTGTGTGCCCAAGAGGAATGAACAGGATCCTCTTTGGCCACGCGATAAAAATGCTTGTGGAGGTCATTTTTTCTTCATAAAAGACAACTATGAAGATCCTGTAATCTGGTTTTTACTGGCCATCCCTTTTCAAAGATGCTCATGCCATGTGTTGAACTTACGATCGATGCTAAAGACTCGGAAGTATCACGCAAAATTACGCCCTCAACCCAATTTCGTGGTGTATATATTTGATGTGTTTTGGGCATTGACTTCACGTGGGCCATTCCCTACTGCTCGTTATTCATACATCTTAGTGGGGGTTGACTATGTGTCCAAATGGGTTGAGGCAATCCCTTGTAAAACAAATGATCACAGGATGGTGCTAACATTTTTAAAGGAGAATGCCTTCTCCAGATTTGGAGTCCCCAAGGCTATAATCAGTGATGGAGGTACCTATTTTTGCACAAACCCTTTGAAACCCTCCCAACTAAATATGGGGTGAAACACAAAGTAGCCATTCCTTACCATCCTTAGACCAGTGCGGACAGGTCAGCAGCCATCAGGAGATTAAGACCATCTCGATGAAGTCAGAATTCAAATAAAAGATTTATCCACAAAGTCGCAGACTCTCACATGCATATGCATTAGATTTCAAGACCATTCTTAGGATGTCCTCATATTGGTTAGTCTATGGAAAAGCATGCCATCTTCCTATGGAAATTGAATACAAGGCATGGTGGGCAATTAAAAAGCTCAACATGGATTTGGAAAGAGCCGGAGTAAAAAGGTTTCTTGACCTCAATTAATTAGAGTAACTAAGGAATGATGCTTACCTAAACTCCAAAATTGCCAAAGAAAGATCCAAGAAATGGCATGACCAAATGGTAGTTAGAAAGCATTTCCAAACAGGAGATAAATTCCCGCTCTAAGATTCCAAACTTCATATCTTTCCGGGAAAACTAAAGACCAAGTGGATTGGTTCTTTCACCATTCATCAAGTTTATCCCAATGGAGCAAAGTGGAACTTAAATGCCAAATGAGAGCCAACTGCAAACGGCCACCGCCTCAATCCGCATGCAGTCCTTGGACTTATTAAGGAGGAGTTCAATTCCTCCCAGCCTCCACCACCACACTTCATAATATTCGCACTAGCACCGCCAGCCTTCAACCGCTCCACCAATGCCATCCTTCCTCTCCTACTCGTACCAATGTGGATGAGGACGAGATGAGGTTCCACCCCTCCACTACCAGGAGGTGATCACTTCCCTTCATTAAGTTTCCGCTCCATACCACATTAAGGACAATGTCAAATTTGGTTGGGGGGAGAGTTAATGAAGGAAGTGTGGTTTATATTTTGAGGAAGTCCGTTTTGTTTAATTGAATGGCTTGCTAGTTAGTTTATTTTTATTTTTTACAATACAAGTATGTGTTTTTAGTATTCCACACATGCCTTAGTTTTTTATTATGATTTCTCATTTACATAAATTTTTTTGTAAATGCTCAACTTACTATTTGAGATATTGAAGTCTTGTCCCAATGTTGTTGATGTTATGCTTATTTGAGTTGATGAACAATTGAAATTCTTCTTGTCTTCAACCTTATTTATTCCACTTTGAACTAACCACACACTGTGTACATTAGGTGTCAATTATAAGCTGAAAAAAATGTCTTGCCCCCTAAGGCCTGCAAAAATCTTCCTAGTACTTTTTGATAACCTTTAATAGGCCGGGACCCATAAATAAAAGACCAATGAGTCTTTAAAAAATAAAAAATAAATAGAAAGAGAAATAAAAAGAAAAATAAATGTAACACTTGCCTTGAAACCCGAGCACGGTCCAAGAGGTATATGGCGAAAGTCTTTATAGCCCGGTGCCCTAAACCAGTTGGTTGGGAGTCACCAACTTTGTTGCTCATTACATGGATGGATAGGTGGAGTTTCAATTGGTAGATGCTAGAGATTTGAGCTTATTATTAAAAGTTCAGGGTAAAACCTGAAGAGTTAGTGGTTGAGAAATCCTTATGACTTTATGCCCTAAACCTTAATTAGTTGGGAGTCATCGGTGGACCCCCATTACATGGACAATTATGAATTCGATTCCCTCAGCATTGCACCCTTACAACTCAAAAAGAGTTGTGAAAGCGGATCTTGATATATTGAGGTTAGTTAGTGTGCTAGGTATAGAAGATAGCTACGTTGGGGGGAGAGCAGTTTAGCAGACTATTTTTGAAAGTTAATCAAGTTAACACATAGGTTTTTATAGAAGGTTTCATGTTGGTTATCTAGGAGTTGATACTTGAATTTGCATAGCACACACTCTTCCTAAGATAGTCTTTGGGTAGGTTTTGGTCACTCTTGTTTAAAGGTGGGCATTATCCCCTTGTTTTTGTAAAACCATTTTTTTTGGATATATAGTTCATCTAGATTTTGATTGATTTCTTCTTCTTTCATTGCTAATGGACTAGCAATGTGTCGGTTGGGGGGAGTGATTACTACCCAAATAGTGTTGTTCCATACTCTTAACACTCCTGTGGTTTTGCTAATTTTAGTAATTAGCCAAATTCACCCAGCTGGCACAAGTATGACTTAGCATTCTTTCCAACAATTTATAGCAATTATTTTAGTTTTCGCAAGATATATATATTTAAGATAGGGATGCAGCTCGAGCATGAAGAGATCAATTGGAACTCAGAGCTGTAGAACTAGAAGGCAAGATGAAATGCAGAATACTGCTGAGCTGCGAATTTCGCAAGCGGGAGCGAAATTTCTCAAGAATCATGGAATTTCGTAACGCGGCGAAATTTCCTACCTTTTTTTATTCACTTTTTCCCTTCATTTTTTGGTTTCTCCCCACTTTTTCCTTATGTAATAGTATTTAGCTTTGTTTAATTTGGTAATTTGTATTGTTTTAGGTGGTATATAATGCCCAAACAACACTTTGTAAAGGATCGAACATTTCATTATTGAAATTTGGGGAAGCCATTCGAACAAGCCTCCTGCTTTTTCATTTTCTGCTTTTTTCTTTCTTTTCATTAGCCAAACAACCTCTGAGGATGACAACTCAGAAGATGAGTGCCTAAACCCCCTCCTTCCATGAAATAAAGGGCACATGGAAAAGGAACCTGAGGTAAATGAAGGTTTCTCATATTTTCAATGCAGGTATTCATTGACATTTATATGTTTTACTTAAACTCTAGGTTTAGATCCCTTCGTGTCAAATTTGAATGGCCTGAATTGCAGTTGCGCCCATCGGATGCTTGTTGCTAGATCCAATGATGTTCGTTAGTTATTATTTATGAGCTATTGCAAGGTGAGTCAAGGAGATATGTTTTTACTATCTAAGACCATTAATGCTCAGTGAATACCATTTTCAAAGGATAGTTATTTGAAATACAAGTCTTATAGCCAAACTAAGATCCGATTTTGGGGAAGTAACTATATGTTACTATCCCCCAATGCGAGGAAAAAGACCCCGAGAAACCCCATTACCAGTGAACCCAAGTCTAGTGACCGGATACTTCAAGGGAATTCTTTCTATATTTTTACTTCATTTTGCTTCATTTTACTTCTAGTTTTCACCATAAAAATCCATTTTTTTTATAACAACCAAAAATCCAAAATGAATTCACCAGTTTAAACTTCACTGTTAGTCATTTACACGAAGAATGTTCTATCTCTCATGGACGATCCTATAACCATCAGACATAGTAGGCCATGCTACGCCAGTATTTATGTAAAGTTAGGTTATAAATATTGCTCATATAAGAGTGTCCCTGGGCTCGAATGTGAATCATCAACCCTATAGATATTTAACTACTCATCAGAACTAAGTATCCAACAAAATCATATTTAAGATAAATATAATAATGAAAGATTTACAAATAGAGTAGAGTTTAGAGATAAAAAACAAATGGAAGTGAAAAACGTCTCCAACTCTACACCACCTACGCAAGAGCTCCTTGAATGAGCTATATCTTCAACAACAACTCCAAAACAAAGTAGAAATGAACAAGAACTTAACCCTACAAATTGTAGCTCAAGAAGGAGGAAGGAAAAGCCCTACGAGGGTGTTCCTTATCCCAAAACCGGAACCCTAACATTGTCTCAAAATATACATGTATAGAAGTGGAAAATGGCCTCCAAAATGAGCCAACAATGAGACGTTGCCGGTGTCCGATTCGCTACGCAGGGTGATCCTAATCAACAAAATTTGTATCCTCTATATTCCTCCTTACTTCCGTAGTCAAGCTAATGCGCATAGTGGTCTAGGGCCTAACACTGGGATGGGTTTTCATCCCAATAAACATTTTGTATCATGATTCAAAAATGGTGAGGTTTTCATTTGATTTCTGGATTTCCATTAAAAGTGTGGGAGTTGTCATTACCAGGTTAACTAAAACAATTTAAACTAAAGTTGGAATGGAGAACTTGAAGGCTTGGGTCACTAGCTTAGTAAAACATGAGGCTATCAAGGTGTCCCCTGGTTATTTCCTTTCAAGATTAGGCAAATGACATATAGTCATCGCTAAAACCGGATTTTAGTTCGTTAAAAACCAACCTCAAAAAACACTCCATTTGCTTTAAAACACTTATCGAGCATTTAATGTTCCAGCAGTTTGAAAAACCAAGCATTTAACCTACTTTCGTCGTGAATGATATCTTTGACTGGATGTCGTTGTATCTACCATTAAGAACATCAACTCCTTACATGCCAAGTATCGATCTGAAGGAAATACATTAAATAACATTAAACCCTAGTTTGAAAGTTTGAACACATAAATGCAAGACTTAATTTAAACAGAAAAATCTACCAATCATCATTAACCAACTCAGCAATCCTTTCTTCATGTTTTGAGGCTTAGCCAAACATCCTGGAGTCGCACCTCAAAGGGTGTTCAGCTGCAAGAAAGGAGAGAGTTAAGAGAGAGAAGAGAGAAAATCGTAACCTAAAATGAGAAGTCGCGTGGATTTACAAAGGAATGAAAGTTAGTAGGTTACTAAATTGTCATAAGGTGGTTTATATAGCCTACAAGACTGCGGAAATACCAAATAACCAAAATAATATGATTACATCGAGGGCAAAATGGGAATTCACACAAAATCCGTGGTCGCTTTGATCAAAAACGTAGGGGCAAGATTTCATATCATAGCAAAAATTCGCCATGATAGCGAAATTTCCTAAGATCATAGAGAAAAATCTGAGGTATAGCGAAAAATTCAAATCTCTTCACTATGCACAAAGAATTTTCACATGACAGCTAAATTTCCAGCATAGCGAAATCTTTCAGGATTGCGAAATTCTCACTATTGCAATTCATGCAAGATAGCGAAATTCCTCCCGCATCGTCTCTCCCTCCCACTGGGCTTCACTAAATTTCTTGTATTTGGGTCTTCAACTTGATATTTCTTCATCCTACGATGAAATCACCGAGAATTCATACGAATCCTCCGCATAAAAACACGTAATTACGATGCTAAGCTTGAAATGATGGTCAGGTTCCAAAACTTGAAAAACTACCAAAAAACAACCTCACAACAAAATCGTGAAGACTAATCTGACTCCGCATGTCAATCGGCTTAATTAATATGATTAGTGTGAAAAAGCACTCAAACCTATCTTAGATATGACTTCAAAATAGCACTTTGGGTACTAATCACACTCTAACCGACATGTTGCTAGTCCTTAGCAATGCTAAAACAATCGGGCGGCATGATCTCTGTTGCAAAGCAAAAGGTTACCCAAAAGTGTGTACAAGTGAGGCTTTCCTTTAGTATGAAAATTTGGGATCGGTACAAATACCTACTCATGAGAGAACGCCATAGGACCAAGTTTGAGGGCAAACATCAATTCCAGTGAAGTCAACCTAAACTTCCAATTGCAATCTAAGTGTTTTAAGATAACCGCTTGGGACCAATAAATGCAAAGCTTATTCCCACCCTAACTAAACTACCGCTGTGTGACCTTAAATTGTCGACCAACCTAAATAGATATAGTTGCACTTTATTCAGCGGTTTACTGTGGCCAGGGTGCACGTCAAACTCGACTCCCACCAAAGTGCGTAATCTGGGTCCACCGATGACTCCCAACCAATTAAGGTTTAGGCACGTCGATATTTCGACCAAACTCCTCAAAGCCGACCTCGACTTTATCGATTTCGAGAATTAAGCACCTACAACTCGCTGAACTCCAATTTAATCACCCGTAGAACAACACAAAGTCGATGACTCCCAACCAATGAAGGTTTAGGCACGGCTTTAAAGGCTTTCATATACCCCTCTCGACCGTGTTTCCTAAGCTTCAAGGCAAAGCGCTACGGCCAATTTCTTTCTTCTTTCTTTTCATTTTTCTTTTTCTTTCTTTTTTTTCATTTGGAAGACTTCTATTGGTCTTCTTTTGGGTAAATACAAACCTATTACTACCGCCAACTCTGATCTAAGCTTAATGCAAGTGAAAAGAGGTATATAGCCGACAAACTGGTCGGGTAAAACCGATGTGCACCGTGGTGTGAATAGCTAAAGGTGGAAATACAAGTGAATACTGAACTTCACTGACCAAAAACTTAATCATGCATGGAACTGCTTCTAATATTATGGTGGTACATTAGAATGAATTCCTACTGAAGGTAAGTGAAACAAACACAAAAATATAGCACAAAAATGATTTTCAAAAAGTGTAGAAAGTAAGTAATAATGCTATGTTTTAATATAACCAATGTGGCTAATACAAGCTTAACATAGCTAAACATTAACAAAAGTATCACCGCCTCACGGCGGCTAATACATGATCCTATACAACTCTATACAAAATAAGTAGCAACATAAAGCTAAAAACAAGACAAAATATGTTAGAAGACACCCCATCTCTAAACTTTTTCCCAACCAAAGTGCGAATACGTTCCACCGTGTGGACTCAAAGCTAAAGAAGGGAGGCGACCACCTTACCATTATCGTGGTGGCGAGATAACGGTGGATTCGCCGCCGCCATGGCCGCACCGCCAAAGATATCCGCAGGCCGGCATCGTGACTCATTCTGCGGGTCGCAGTTTCGTCTCGCTGACATGGAGACCGAGCCGGGTCGCTCATGATCCGGCGAAGCATGGGCGGATTCTCGCGCTATAGCCGATTCTCGTCGCCATCCGCCGCCCAACATGCTCGTAGTAGCAAGTGTAATAAACAATATCCATAATAAAGAGTTTAGCTAGAATCGACATGGATATGTTTCCGAGATCGCGCACTGTATAGGAAGGGCCAAAGAATGTCAATAGGGCTGGGGCAAGAGAAGGTGGAGATTTAAGGAGATGAATCGAACCTGTGGTCCTCTCCACTTCCACCTCCACTCCTCGAACAGAGGTTTCCTGGATGGGTCCCTCTACCACACCATCCGCCGCCTCCCCGTCGGCGGAGGAACAACAGAGATCGCATGCAAAGAGATCGCCTCGTGAGGGGATCTTGGCACAACCTGATCCGCGCTCTAAATGTGGCTCCTGCCAACTCTATATGCTCTAGACCTGCCCAACCCTGGATTAATAATCTGTGAACTCTCACCCGAGCCAAAGCCCGCGTGGACCTTTCTCCCCAAAATGCAAAGAAGGAAGCCGCGACAAGCTCGTAGGATCAAAACCGTAACTCTCCCGAGATCCTCGGGATAGAGCTCTGTTGGCGCCTCCCCGCTACGTATACATAGTGCCGTGAATGGAAATAAGTCGTTCGAGCACGTCCATTGTATGACCGTGGCTGGTCGTCATGTAAAGAGTATAGGTCCCGCTGTAGTATCTCAAGCGAGACAGCGAACCATCTCTGGCGCGATGGCTGGGCCACTACCATAACCCGCGGAATCGCCAAAGACCAACGGGCAGCTTCACGTACTGTAATATCCGCAATGAGTACCCCGCTGGGCGGTGTCATTACCGAATCATGGGCCCCAATGGATTCGTGACCCGGATGTCAAGTAGTGTGGGTAGAACTGAAGCACAACCCGGGGATAGAAGAACTGCCAAGGCGTCATGAATGGTACTGAACGAATACCGCCTCGAATCAACCAGATCGAGTCTCCGAATTATCGGTCCGACGGCCAACACCTAGATGTCATAGCATGGCCCCCATGGAAGTCTCGCACGCAGATCCACGCCCAATCTACCATGTGTGAAACGGGGCGCCTGACCGAGGTTGCGATAACGGAGGGCGACAAACCTCACCGCCTAGGAGATGACTACCAGGCCGGTGATCTCGAAGACTCCCCCGGCTTGATGTCCAGCCCGCTGAGGGCCGGCCCTCCCGCGTGGTCTCGGCGCACCGGGAGAAGGGCCTCGAGGTCCCACCCCGGTCCGACATCGCCGGACGGGGCTCGTAAGCCCGAGGCTCCCAGACACTGGGGCCAACGAGGTGACTCAGCCCGGTTCAGAGGAGCCCCGCAATTGACGTGCCTCGCATCGCCTATCTCGGGGCACCGAACCGACCCCGGGCTCCGTGAACGATGGCCTCACGTACGAAACCATGGCTGTGGTCAAGTTGAAGCCAGAGGCAGCAGGTCGGAGTGCAGGCAAAGGGCAAGAAGCCAGCACGTGGGTTGGTGTGAATACGCGTGAGAGGCGCGCTGTGGACCAAGTTACTTATAAACAGAGGACTCGGTGGCTCGAGTCTAACCCAGACACCAGCCGGAGAGGGTAATGACCCGCACCAAGTCGTGCCTCGTGGCGTGGCTCAAGGCAAGGTCTGACAGCGCCTGGCGGCCAGGAGCGCTGCGCGAGGGCGGGTGCGCGGTGTAGACCTCGGGAAGGGCCTTCATCACAGTGGTCACAGGTCGTGGTAATCGGGTCACATAGCACGCTACAGGTTAGGGACTCGCGAGTTCGAGGCACAAGTGCACGACTAATCGTAAGGGCGCCTGTAGGAATGCGAATTCTAAACTGTAGGAAATGGTCCTCATCAATCTAAGGCGTTGTCGATTCATCGGGAGTCGCATCGACTTGCCGTTCGTGGAGATCCATTTGTCACCGTGGCACAATCGACTTCACAACTTTTTTCAATTGGTGCACTAACTCTTGCAATTTCACTCCGATATCCCTCTATCCCAGTGATGCATAAACACTTGTAACACAAAATGGGATCAAGCAAAGAACACAAACAAGGCTTCCAAAAAGGATCAGTGTTAACCAAAATACAAAATGACTATAAAATGAAAACAAACTTCAAACAAAGTATAATGAGTAAAAAAACTCTGAAGTTCTAACAAACTGGATCGTGCGGCAAGATCGTCGAATCACGGAATACGGATTACGAGTTCAAACAACCTAGCTCGTCGAAGATCACATCTGTCCATTAACGACGCTATTTATTTCAGAGTTATCCTGAATCATTGTATTTATTTATATTCCCATCGCCGAGTCGTTTACCGCAAAGAGGTGTCTAGGTCTAATTACCGGGATGGGTTTTCATCCCACAAATGATTTGTATCATGATTCAAAATGGTGAGGTTTTCATTTGGATTTTGGATTTGCATTAAAAAGTGTGCGTAGCTGTTGTCATCAGTTAATCGAAACAATTTAAACTAGCGTGAATGGAGACTCAAGGCTTGAGTCACTAGCGATAAATGAGCAATGGTGTGTCCTTATTTCTATTGCAAACATGATATAGTCATTGCCAAAACCGATCTTGAAGCTCCAGTTAAAGGAAAACCAAACCCAAAAACACTCCCATTGAGCTAAAACACCTAATCGAGCATTTAATGTTCCAAGAGTTTGAAAAACCAACCATTTAACCTACTTTCGCATATTCGAATGACATCTAATGGATGTCGTTGTATCTACCTATTAAGAATACACCGAACCCAAGATGCCAGTGTATTGACCAAAGGAAATGGCACAATACATTAAACCCTAGTTTGGAAAGTTCAAACGCATAAATGCAAGACTCGCCTATTTGAAACACTGTAGAACACCCGCTTAACCATCATTAATCAACCAGCAACCCTTCTCTAGTGCTTTGAGTTATTTCAAACATCCTTTGAGTTGTCATCCCTAAAGGCAAGCCGTAGCCAAGAAAATTAGAGAGAAAGAAGAGAGAGAAGAGAGAAAACTCGTAACCTAAACTGAAGTCATGGTGGATTTATGTTGAATGAAAGCTGTGGCTACAAATTGTCATATGCGGCTTTATATAGCCTACAAGACCTCGTGGAAATAATCAAAATAACCAAAATATCAATATGATTATACTGGAGGCAAAATGGGAACACACAAAACCAAGGTCGCTTCTGGATTAAAACAGAGGGAGCAAAGATTTTCGCTTATCAAGATTGCTGGGAATTTCGCTATCACAGCTTTTAAATTTCGCTATCATAGCTGTAAAATATGATACAGCTGTAAATTCAAATTTTTGATTTTTGCTATGTACGAATTCAAAAGATGATAGCGAATTTTACATGATAGCAATTTCCTAATCATAATGGAACTGTAGATAGCTAATTTTCATAGGATTACAATTTTCGCTTACTGATTGCGTGAATTTTAGTAATCCCAATTTTCGCTTTATGCCATAGTGAAATCTCTGCCTCGTATCGCTTCCCCCCTTCGCACTGCATTTCTTGTATTTCCGTTCCTTCAATTTGACATTTCTTCATCCCGGCTTGATGAAATCACCGAGAATTCATACGAACTCAGCATAAAACATCGTAATTACGATGCCAAGCTTGAAATGATGGTTGAGGTTCCCAAAACCTGCAAAACTACTAAAAACAACCTCGAAACAAAATCGTAGGTACTAATCGGGACTCATATGCCAATCTACTTTAATTAATAAGGATTAGTACCAAAAAGCACTCAAAACCTATCTAAATAGGACCCAAAATAGCACTTTCTGGTACTAACTAAGTTTCGACGTCGCCTAAGCGAAGGGCAGTCTTCAACCCATTGCCTTCCTTCGCCAACAAAGGTCCTCTGCTCAGTGAGAACCCTGCTTCCTCCATATTTCTCCAGTCTTTCGCCACCCGATGTGTTCTTGTGCTCTCTTTCGCCTTGGGCCAGAATCACTTCACCTCACAAACTAGTGCTTTCCCTACAGTTTCGCTTTCTTGCTCCTTTTGTCTTCATCTTTGCTTGCTTTATTATCCATTCCTACAAAACATACGAAAATGGGGGATTAGTGTAATCTTTAGGAATATAGGTGTGAATCTAGCATTTGGGTTAAAAAAATCAATGAAAATCATACTGCAAGTGCTAACAAGGTTCACACCTGTCATTCACCTACAAGGTTAAGCCTGAACCCGGCTTTCATACCACTTGGTGGGAATACCTCATGGACCCTTCCCTATCCAATGCTAGCAGGTTTGACTGTCCACCCTGGGCTAATCCTCATGGTTTCGCTGGGCCCCAAAAGGCCTCATACCAATTGGATGTTATCTATATTTATAAACTCATAAGTCTTCCCATTCCTAATGATTTGGGACACTATGAGACATTGGATCCACACCCAAAGAAATGCAATTAAAGATGTTCCGAGGAATGTTCTTTCAGTGAATTTGTTGAGGTTACTAAAGTCAGGATGATCTGAGCATATGGGTAATGCATTCTTGAAGTTCTCTTCCTTGTTTAAGCGTCTCCAGAATAGAGATAAGTGTGTGAGGTGTATGAAAGTAGGACCTATAGGAGAATTTGGAGAAGAGGTCATGGTGAGACTTCCATGTAACAAAGTCAGAGAAATAGGGGAATACATAGTGGTGTATTAAGAAAGGTCTTGTTACACGTAAGGCATTTGTAAAAAAGGCAGAGTAAAGATTGTTCTTTCTCTTTTGCAATTCTTCTGAAGAACTCTTCTTTTATCCTCTCTCTCGGGTGTGTTAGTTTTTAAGAATATACTCTTTCATTGACCATAGTGAAGATATCATAGGCATGGCAAGGAGAGATATAGATCTTAAGTGCTAATCTTCTTTCCACCTACAAATTTGAGCTCAGGGCCCTATAGGTTATGGAGGACGAGAATTGGATCCTGAAACATAAGTAGGTCTTCACTTGTGAGTATGGATATAGGTAAAAGATGGCATTATCTTATTTTTGGTGATTGGAATTTTAGTTTAAATAGGTTGAAGTGCACTGTGGTGTATTCTGGTCGTGGTATGAGACAGACAAAATAGAGGTCATAAAAAAAGAATCCCATGGGAAATTCAGTGCAAGAAAGATGTTTGATGAAATGCCTGGTAGAATCCTATGGAAAATTCAGTAAGAATAGTGTTTGATAAAATTGTTGACAAAAACATTGTTTCTTGGAAAGGGTTGATGTCTGGGTATGTCTAGCATATGTCTTGGTTGAGAGAAAGGTTGAGGAAAACACGAATTAAGGTGGAGTATTGTTAAGATTGGTCCATGTTTGGACACTTCTCTACTTTGGAAGTGGTTCAATTGTAGGCGTATAAGTCAAGCCAAAGAGTTGTCTCTGATGGCCACATGGAAAAGCTACTGGTTGAGAAGGCATGGGAGATGTTCAAAGAAAAGTCTAGAAGAAGGAATGTGAATAGAGATCTTGTCTTTGGTGTAGAAAGGTTTCATTTGCAGATTCCTTCATTAACCCTGGTGATGAATGATAGATTATTCTTTAAATCAAGAGTATTTATTGAGCCCAAAAACAATTGATCAATAATCAAAAGACCCAACAAATATATTACAAAATAATAATTTTATCCAACAAAGAAGCATATCAATTCGTCGTGTGTAGAAAACATACTTGACATAGATCCAAAATTTTTGTATGTCGTTAGTCTCTAAAATATGCAAGGGATGAGATAAAATAAAAGGTAGGGTTGGAGATAGTTCTTTCCTTCTCCCCAAAGTATGTTATACCAATCCCTTGTAAAATTACAGGGCTCTATTTACTCATATATATATAGAGCCCAAGGGAACAATTGGGCTTTGGTCCAATGGGCTTACCAAAGAAATGGAGAAGATAAAACCAGGGGCCCATAGCTAGTTAATATTAAACCATCCCATAAATGGCCCATAATTAGCATGCATAATTACATAATTAAAATTATAATATGATTATGCTTAGTCCATAATTAATAAATTAATCTAATATTCTCCCACTTAGACAGCATAATCATAACTCAAATTCTTTCTCAGTAGATTTACATGGCCATAACCAATCATATACAATTAACATACCGAGAGGATATATAAATTGTACATAATCATGTGCTACTAATCAAAAATCATAACTCAAATGCTTCCACAAAAAACTTACATAAATATAACCAATCAAGGCGCATCAATACAATCGAGAGGATGGCTAACCCATGATAATCTGTGGCGCCACTACAAGAAAATGCACCTTGGACATATATTATCTTGACTTATGACAATATATGTCAATATTTATTTAATTTTAAAGCAATTATATTATTAAGTATAACTTACTTCAGCCAATGACATACATAAAACTCACCCATGATTTGGGATGATGGAACTCGACTCTACATTAAATATATGTCAATATTGTGTATTTAATTACTTATTAATTATCTCCTTTTTTAGAGCAAGATTCCCTCTCCCTCATATTTTTTCAAAGACCGCCAATTTCCTCCCTCCTTTTTTTCACATCATCAGAGCATCTCCAAGAGGCTCAATAAACTCCCCAATTGGCCACCATCACCTACAGATTTTCAAACCCACTGGGCCAAAATGATTCCCGCAACCGCCTGGCTAAACCCATTACGACGGCTTCGACCAAGGCCTTCAGACACCGCCTGAGATCTGTCTGAAGGCAGATTCGCATCTACAAAGGATGTGAACTCGTAGTCGAATCTTAGCAGCAAGGAGCGCTAAAGCATTCATGAAAAGGCATAAGAGACGCTTAGTTTAACAAAACCACCTCCCATGAAAGTGCAATACGACGGAATCTTGCAGTTCGAGTAACAACCCAAGCCGGTAGATCTCGAGGAAGGTGCCGCACTGGCGTGGGTTGAGAGGCAAGGGAAAGTAATTTAAATGGACTGATTTCTTTTTCTTTTTGGTTCAAAATTTGAATTTTAATGAATTGGATTTTTATGGTTTCATGGAACTATTGTGTTTCAATTGACAAGATTGTGTGGGAGACTCACATGAGTAAAAATGGAGGCGAGATTTCAAAGAACATGGCTGTCGATACAAATAATGTTGATGTGAATGCCGCTTAATATGTATGGTGTAGTTGTTGGGAATACTCCCCGTGAGTTTGTGATTTACTCTATTTTCGGTGACATTCGATGAGAATGAATGTGTTGAAGAAATGAGATTCATGTGCTTTCTCGAATGTCCTTTTGTTTGCTGCTGTATACTTAATTGTGCTCAACATGTTCATGTGTACGTATGCAAAAGAATTATTAGTGAATGAACGCGCCATGCTCGATGAAATTACTCAATGAGATATCTTTGCATATATTCCGACTATTTGAGGTTGTTCTTTCGTTAGAAGAATGAATGATCGAAACCGCATGTGATTATGTTTAATAGTTAATACCATGGCATCGGGTATATGAACAAATGAGCGAACAATTGAATGTACTGGCGATCGACCTCGAGATTACAATGTTTTGTAAGTATTTGCTCGATGCTTTATACATGTTTTTGCCACCGGGTATTTCATGTTTTGCATTGGTGCACCTAAGGCTTGTCTGACATTGGTTTCATATTCAAGGAGGGATCTTTAGTTTGATTTTATTACTATCGTGCAGGATTTCTTTTTGAAACTGGAAGGTGAGAAATTGGGGTTCGGGGTTTTTTATACATCTTCTTGAAATGGGTAGGCTAGGTTTGAGAAGAAAACTTCCAGCTTTTTTCTCCTAGGATTATAAGGAGGCAGGGTTAGGATTTTTTGAGTTCTTACATTCTTATTTCAAAATGATCTCGTTTGTCGGGTTTCTTATAAGCCTGTTTCTCCTTCCCTATGCACATTTTCTAATGACTTGCTCCCTTGAGTTTATCAAATGGGTTCTTTCTTCCTAGTCTTGCTGTAGAAGAAGCAATCAAGAATGAGGGTGAGAAAAATGATGACAAAGAAAGGAGGGTAAGAAAGAAGGAAGACAACAACCTCACCACGCTCCAAGTTGTTAAATATGTGAAGGGTCAGATTCGCATGCTCGCAACCCCGCTACTCGCTAATGATTTCTTTATTTTTGGTTTTAAGGTTAATAAACATGCCCCTGCTTTTGCTTTTGGTTTCCTATTTTGGTTTCGTTTATCGATTGGTTTTTCTTCTTGGGAAAATTTAAAGTAGAGTTTCATTTTTATCTGATGTATGTTTCGTTATGCTCTAGACTTTTGTATCTTAGCTAGACGTTATGAGTCAATTAGATGGTTCGGGGAAACAAGGTGAAATGGAAAACAAAGAGGGAATGGCTCAACAGGTCAGTTCACCACTTTCACTCTTCAGCAAAGGTTAGAACCCCCACTTGCTCACAGGCATAAACTGATTCCTCGACTAATGGGCTTTCCATAGAGTCTAAGGTCGCCCCAACGGATCGCACGGTTATGCCTCGTCCGGCTGTAGACACAAAACCGAAATTTGGTACACGGTGCGAAAATTTCGCACCTATGAACGCTTCTGTGCGAAAAATCGCACCCATGAACTGGTGCGAAAATTCGCACCCATGCGAAAAATTCGCACTAGCGAACCGTGCGAAATTTCGCACCCATGAATGTAGAATTTTCGCACCATGTGCGAAATTTTCCAATTTTGTGCATCTAACTTCAAACGACTCATAATCCTTTCATCCAACTGCTTTTGAGGTGTTCTTGGACTCTATGGAAAGCACATTGAGTCAAGAATATAGATTTATGCCTGTGGAGGACAAGTGGGATTCACAACCTTGTTGAAATTTAAGTAGTGAACCAGACCCGTTCAAACCAGCTTCTTTCTCGTTTTTTTGTTTCCTTTGTTTCGAGACCATCTAGTTATTTACAATGTAAATTAATAAGAGAATACAAAGAGTCTAGAGCATAACAGCATACATGGATATGATACGATATGAAATACCTGAAAATGCGAATAAAAGAAATGAATGACAAAAATACATAAATGATATGAATATATGAATACAGAATGAATAGATAAAAAGTATATGATATGATAAAGAGCAAAATATGAACGTATTACGAAAGCATATATGAAAACTCCACTAATGGTATCTCAGGACACCCTCGCTTGAAATCCTTATAGGAAGCAATGATATTCAGGGTTGGGGTGTTACAAATTATTGCTTACAAGAGAATAGGGTAGGCATCAAACTCCACTAATCCCTAACAAGACAGAACCTCCAAAACTTGTCTTTCTACGCTTCAAGGTGCCTTGAACTCGAGGACAATGAACCCTTGTTCATTGGTTTCATCTTATACCAATAATTAGTTAATATCATTTTTTTATTTCCTATTTTATTTGGTATAGGTATCGCTAATGAAATACTCAAGATGCATGATATTTTTTTACAGATTTCAAGATGTATATACGAATGTGTTACGTACTAATATTTTTCGCTTGTACAATGTTATTTTGGAAAGATTAAAGTTTGTGTAGTTACTAAGATTTTATTACATGGATTTCATCTTCAACTAATAATTAATTAGTGTCATTTGTTTATTTATTTTTTGCCACAGGTCAAAGTTAATGAAAGACTCAAGGTGGTTTTTTGCATAGAGACATTTAAAGAGGTATATACATACATGGGTTATTAATATTTATTAGCAATTACCTATTGGTTCTATGAGTTTTTATTTTTATGTATGTATTATAAATAGAACTTGATTTACATTATCTTTTTGGTATCTTTTGTTCTAAGTAAAGTTGCTTTAGCTTCTCTGAATATATTATTTTGCTCAGATATTATTGAAATGGAGGACAACTTAATTTAAATTAACACAATATATGTACATGTGTTTTTAATAGCTACATGTTTATTTATATGGTGCATTGTGGTTAACAAGATAAAGTCTTAGTTATGAAAACAATGTATATTTTGTATTAAATGTTTAAATTAAGCAACAATTTTAAATATGCCAACAAGTTATTTTGCATCATACTTCTTCATTGCAACATTAAAATCTTATTTTTAAAATTTTCAAAGGCTATCATGGCATATGCTTCTAATTCAATTTATAATCTATGGTGGAAGATCCTTACCTTGACATATTTTTAAAGAAACCATGATTTATTTGAACACAAACCTTGACATATTATGAGTAGTAGAAAGAAGTTATATTGATTAATAGAAAAACACATTCATTGACATTTTATATATGTCAAGGTTGCTAATACATCTACCTTGACACTGCAATAGATGACATATAAGACTAGGAAGTTATGATGACATATAACACATACGATGACAGTCAGTAACCGTTAAGATAGGTTTTTTTTCTTATAGTGCGCTACTATTCTAGAAGCATTACAGTGACAAGAGAATTTGTTCAATAAAAAGAAAAACATCATTATGTTATTCATTTGGTCAAAATGATACAAAATCATAAGATAATGACAAATGTCAAAATGTGCATGTGATGATTCTTAAGCTCATCTATTTTTAATCCATTTTTTTGGCTTATTTTTAGTATATTTAGATATGTTATAATGCCAAATTATGGATTATTCACCAACTTTGTGTTTTGTAGGTTTTAGTTCAAAAAGGTGAAATTTTCAGCAATAAATAAGAGAAAAAGAGCAATTGCAGCAGTCTATGTCGCGACAAATGTTCAAGCAAATGGCTAAGGAAATCTATCACGAAAATATTTCTTATGTCGCAACACAAAGGATTGAAAAGAAAATAAGAGCTATGTCGCGACAAAAGGCAATGTGTCGCGACAGAACATGAGAAGAATGTAACAAGTCAGTTGAGACAAAGAGTGATAATGTTGCGACTAGGTTTTTTATGCTGGATGTCAAAACCAGGAGGAACCTGTCCCGACATAAAAGCTCCTTTCGCGACACTAGAAACAGGAAGAAAGCAGAGATTTTGTTGCGATAAGAAATTAAAGAGAAATACAGGAAGAATACTATGACAAATCAGTTTATGTTGTGACACAAGGAAAAATAGAAGGCAAAATCTTTGTCACGACATAAAATCTCCTATCGCGACACTGATTATTACAACTGACCTGATTGCAACAAAAGAGTTTAATGTTGCGACATACTTCAAGCTTAAGAGAAGTTTTGATGTCGCGACATAGATATTAAGTTTGCGACACAGAAATAAGCTGAACATAGACAAAAAAGGTTGCGACAGATTTTCCATCTCACGACAAAGTTTCCAACACAAGGAAGAGAAGTCTTGTGCGACATAACAAAACTAGGTTGCGACACAAAGATGAGTTGAAGGCAAAAAGTCTTGTAGCGACATATAAACTAGGTCGCGACAGATGTCGCAACATAAAAATGAAGTTGCAACAAGAAACCATGTCAAGTGGAGACAAGACTCTGTCACGACAAACTTTCCTTGTCACGGTAGGAATGCTGACAATACAAGAAACATTGTTGCAATAGGAACTAAATGAAAATATTTGTCGCCACATAAAACCGGCTGGGCGGGCACAATTTGAAGTCGTATTAGTAAACAATGTTGCAACACAATTGTCAATGTCGTAACATAAATGTTCCAAAGCATCCACACATGAGAGTGCCGGTTATTAGAATGGACAAGACAAATAAACCTCGCAGACAAAGTGTTAAAGAGCCGCATCCGTCATGACAAAGGAAACTTTGTCGCGACAGAATAAACTTGCTGAAGAAACAAATACTGTCGCGACATACCGCTGCATGCTGCAATAGAAAACTGCAACAAAGAATTAAAACTCTATGGCGATAACACTTTCAGGTCGCGATCAATAATGCAATATGGGCTAGAATTTTAGGGATCATAATGTAGCCTCGAATTTAGGGCCCAAACTTTTGGTACTCTATAGATAGAAACATTTGAGGAAAGCGAGGCAGTCAATCGACGGAAAACCAGCAAAATCTGGGGAGCTAAGGACTCTTTTGTATTATATTTTTCTTTTTTTTTTTCTTTTTTTTCTTTTCGTTGTCGATTAGAATTAGTGTAGGATTTCAATTTGTTTACTGGACTTGAAACAACGGATTGTTAAGAAGTTTCGAAGTTGAGCTAAATTATTGAAAATCAATTCCGATTACTATTTGAATTTAATGAAATCCAGAGAAAAGCTGGAATTTGTTTCTTTCAGTTGATTACAGTTGCATTGGAAATTTCATGATCAGTATTTTAGTGTTTACTACGATTCGGTTTTCTAGAAACCCAACATCCATTGGGAAAGATCTGATGTTAGTTATGGTATTTCCTGCATACTTAGAAAGAGATTTCTTTGATTGAGAATTTCGAATTTATTTGAATGGTGTCGTTCATGAAGTGAATTGTTCCCAACATTAGTAACTTATACCCAATTAAGGAATGTTGTCTAGCTCTAATTTCTAGGAGGCCCTCTGAGTGACATAGAGTTAGAGATTCTTGAGAGCATGGATGCATTACTTATGGGTATGCTAGACTATTATTGAAGAACTAATGAGCTCTAAAAGATTAATTAGATAAATCACCAATTTACTCATGGTTTGCAAATTAGTTGAGGAATCTATCAAGTTAATCAATTAGAGATTTCTCCTTGGTCTCGAGGAATGGTCTTAATCATGTGTTAGCTTAGATCTAATTAAGGAAATAGAGAACTCTTTAAGATCTCAAGGATGAGACATCATTCCTCTTGTAGAGATTTGGAAAATAGCCCTGTCTTGGGAAGCAAGAAATCTGTAGTCACAAGAAATGGGTATAAAGTATTGGAAAAGAAAAATACCCAAATCTTACAAAGAAAATCTGATTACAAGTAATTGGTTAGATACATGTTTCAAAAATGAACATGACTCTCTAATCCGTGAAATGTATGGTTAAGGGAGAAATTTAAACTATACTACCTTGCCTCTTGACATTTTCAGATTCCAATTCATGAAATAATAGAATTAGATTATGTTGCAGTAATTGATAATTTCACAGCAGTGAAGTCCTAGTGTCTACTTCAAGCGATAATCTGGTTCATGTCCAGTTTAGGTATAGGATTTTAAATATTCCTTTTCATTATAAATGTAGAAATTTAAACAATAGAATTATACTTAGGTTATTGAAAACTATATGAAATGGAAGTTCAAATAGTGGGGAACTTTAGTAGTTACGGTAGTTGAACTTTAAATTCATTTTGATCTCTATGGGAATGATATCCGAACTTATAGGTCCACTTTTATTACTATACGACTATATAGCCATAAAAGATTTTGACCAAACTAAATCTTCAATGAATTCAATGACAAATCATTTTTATTATGAGCATACATGTTCTATTTTGGTCAACAAGTTTTTGATGTCTTTATTGGGGATTAGATAATAGTCCTATGGTAACAATAGAATTTTTTTTATCTATATAAGGAAAATGGTCAACAAGTTTTTGGGGTCGTTGTCGGGGATGAAAGGAGTTTAAAAATCAATATTATGACAAAAGAGAGAAATGCTAATTGGGACATTTTTCTTTGTTTTTACAAAAAAATTTGAAAAAAAACAAAAACTGTTTTAACAACAATGGCTGAATAAGCCACTAATATTTTTGGAAGCCTAAACATATATAAAATTTTTGATATCATTGACTCCATTTGATCTCTATGTGTTTCTACTTTCAGGAAGAATTTAAATGCATAGAAGGCCCGAAGCAGAAGTGCTGCCTCTGCTGAATCTGAGAATAATCACCAATGCAAATCCAAAAATAGGGCAAATCAGAGAGAGATATTGCAGGTTATTCAAGAAGAAGAAGAAAAAGTAGAGAGACCTCAAAGGCCTAACACTATGGAGAATTTTTGGAGGCCTATTATCCAAGAGGAGTACTCAGCTGTGAGACAACCTTCCATTGAAGCAAACAATTTTGAGCGAAGCCAACCTTGATTACTATGGTGCAACAACATCAGTTCACAGGCCACCATTCTGAAGATTCCAATGAGCACCTGGAGAGATTCATGAGGATGGAAAATACAGTCAAGCTGAATGGGGTGAGACTAGATGTAATCAAGCTTAAACTCTTCCCATTTTCATTGAGAGACGTGGCAGCAACATGGTTTGACTCACTGCCAGTGGGATCAGTGAACACTTGGGAAGAATTGGTGGAGGCATACATGAATAGATTGCTGAGAGAATAGGAGAAATAATTGTCTTCAAGAAAATAGAAGATGAGAGTCTCTACACTGCATGGGAGAGATTCAAAAGATTGCTGAAAAGATGTCATATGCATGGAATATATCTGACCACTAAGATGGATATTTTCTATCATGCCAGGAATTATGCCTCCAAGGGTATAATTTATGCATCTTGTTGTGGAGCTTTTAAAAGAAGAAGTGTAGAGAAGGAAAGGGAATTGATTGAAGACCTAGCCAAATGCAACTACAGGGCTCCATCTGAACCTTTAGTGGAGCAAAGAATATATTGAGTTGAAATGGTCTTAATGGGCTTGATAATGACAAAATGCATAGATGGCAGGATGTAGTGGGATGAAATATACCGGGAATGGTGAAAGAAGAATGCACAGTGCACATGAAGTGGGAGTAGTAGAAGAAAGAAATAGAATAAGTAATGACGAACTAGTTGGAGAAGCACCCTACAAAGTTGAGGAGGCCAAGTATATGAATGAAAGGAAGAAGCATTGCTCGTTTCCAACCTAACTTGCCAACACACTATACACCAGCATTGAGGAACCATGAAAACTTTTCATATGGTGGAGGAGCACAACAGGGCCCTAGACCTAGACATAATTACAAGCAAGCTTATGCTCAGCCCGGGTTCCAAGAATAATAGCAGCATAGAGAAAATAGAGGAGAGTATCAAGGGCATAAAAGGACTTAATCCTTTGAAGATCATATGCTTCATTTCATGTCAGAAAACAAAAGAATTTTGAATATGCATGAAAATAAATTTTCTAACCTTGACAACTTCCAAGTAAACACAACTATGTTTCAGACAAACACTAATGCCTCTTTGAAGAATCTGGAGGTACGATAGGGCAACTGGCTTAAGCATTACAGAAAGAGCCTAAGGATTACATGGCAGTAATTATGAGAAGTGGCAAAGAGGTAGATGAAAGGATAAGTGAAAAGAAGGACACTAAGGAAGAGAAACGAGCATAAATAAGAGAGGAACTTGAGCATGATAGTTCAGGAACTACTAAGAAAAAGAAAACAACAGAAATGCAGCCTAACCAGCAGGAAAGGAGGGAAGAAGTTAAAGCTTACAATCCTCAAGTTCCATTCCCTCAAAGACTATAGAAATCAAAGCTAGAGGAGCAGTTCTCTAGATTCTTAAACATGTTTAAGAAGATAGAGATAAACATTCCTTTCTCTGAGGCATTAACTCAAATGCCTCAGTATGCAAACTTCATGAAAGATACATTGAGCAAAAAGAGGAAGATTACCGAGGAAGGATAGTGAGCCTAACAGCAACCTGTAGTGTAATGATACATAAGACTTTACCAGAGAAAAGGTAGGATCCAGGCAGCTTCACTATACCCTCGTAAGATCTTTTTCTTTTTTTGGGATGCCGAGCATTGGTAAAGAATCGTGGTGTGATTCAGCCATAATCAACTCACATGCCTTGTCTGTCAGCTTCAAATATTGTTTAGGAGCTCAATTCTCACAACCATTACTCTATAGATGAAAATAGAACATTGACTCATCTTGAGGGCATCCTTGAAGATGTGCTGATCAAAGTGGGGAAAATTTTATTTCGAGTGGACTTTGTGGTCATTAATACGAAGGAAGACAAACAAGTCCCACTACTGTTAGGAAGACCATTCTTAGCAACAGGTGCAACATTGATTGATGTGAATGAGATGAATGAGAATGAGATGAATTTCAAGTATCTTGAGCATCTTGAAATTGAAGTTCTTAACTCCAATTTTAAATTTAAAGATTCAGTATTCAGTATTAGAGAAATCAATGCAGAAAGGTCCAACAATTATGAAGAAAAAGTTGCAGAAGAAAACAAAAGCTCAGGGGGTTTGATACTCAAGGAATTTCCTGAACATTTGAAGTATGCCTTTTTGCAAATAGAAAAGGAAAGCTTGTAACGCCCCAAAAATACCCTAAAATTTTTATAATAATTATATTATATATTAGGATATAAATAGAACCAAGCTTAGGTTTCGAGAATTTGTTAAAATGTATAAGCGGTGTATGAAGCTAAATGTCAAATGCAAGTGACATGTGATTGAGTGATAAATGGTAAATGTCAAATGATAAAACCCGGGAATTTACCCAAGTGAAAAAGAATGAAAATTTGGAAAATCAGAGCAAAAAACGAACCTCTTAGCGCGCACTACGGTCCGACCAGAATGGCGAATCCAAACCGGTTCTGGGATGTTCGTTTAATTATTTTTGTTTATTTTTCATTTGTTTGTTGTTTTCTTTTTGTAAAAGTGTCGCGACTCGAATCCTTGGCTCGACCCGAAGGTAAGATTCAAACCAGAGCCCGATTTACTCTAACCGTTTTCATTTGTCTTATCAAAACATTTTATTTATGTCATTTCGTTTTAGGGTTTTCAATTACGCGGAAGCATTCTCAAATGGTAGGCTCATAAGCAGCCTCTATCTGATTGTTTACAAAATAACGTCTTGCAGCACAAAATGATACCTGAAACAATGGTTCGAGTTTAACTCTTTTATTCTCAAAATATCACATGTTCAAAAGAAATGATATGCATATGATGGTGTATATACTTATACGCCGCAATTTTCTCTATGACTCTGTGCTTCTTTGTCACATGATTGGTGAGCTCGATTAGTTGAATCAGGCCCGAGTATGGGGAGCGAGGCCATATACTGGGACTCTTTACCTGTTTTTGTTTTTTTTTTTTCCTCAAAGCTGAACTTGTACCTGTGGGTATACAAACAATTTATGTAATAACAAAAATCATTTACATACACAAAAGAACTACCACCGGAGTGGTGTCCATCAAAATCTTACATATGCTGAGTCAGCATTTTCTTCTACAAATACTTATACATGTACATATCTAATACAAACGCGAGAGATCAGCTTGATCTTTGGTGAGCACCTATCTCTAAGATAGCCGTCTTCAGCGGTGTGGAATGTCACGTCCTTTTATCTCTCTTCGATGCCCACCTTTGATTGAACACGTCGCTAGCTTTGAAACGAGTGGGAACATAAACGATGTGACCAATAACAATAATCGTCGTCACAATCTTTTTACATTTACTTTTCATATGCATATAAACGAAGCCCTGTTTGTATGTGACTTCTAACTCATATCCTTATTACACATGTAGTTTCATCCTTTTCGAATTCCATATCATTATCGTCGTATCCACTTTATGTGTCATGTCTTTACAAGTTTCAATTCATATCTTCTACATGTATAATATAGGACCATATTCAAGCAAACTTATACATCTACGATGGCAAATCGAACATATCGAGTCATATCAAATACACTCTGGTCAAATTAAGCGATACCGTTTAATTCATTTAGTTATGATTTTATTAAATTTTCGTTTTCAAAAATTAACCAGCGACCGAATCACGACTCTACCGGTTGGCGGATCCATCACGGAGCCGGTTTACTCGACATTTCAATTATCTTCTCAAAACATTTGTTTGGTTTTATTGTTCGTTTTCAAAAGTGTCGCGACTCCGAATCCCGACCGACCAGTTGGCGGATCAAGCGGGAGCTCGGTTTACTCCGAACATTTCATTATCTTATCAAAACTATTTGTTGGTTTATTCGATTTGGAGGCTTTTAAATTCTGGCGGAAACACTTCATTTAGTAATATAAAGCATACAATTAACAAAATGCATTTACAAAATAATGCCTTTATATCCACATATACTCATGCTATTCATTTATCTTCGTTTACAAATCATTTATCATATCACCTTATGCATTTCAATGCAGTAATTCAATTCGATTAAGTTGTTGATTTAAACATATACATAAACGCCATTTACACTCGTCAATGTTGGTTATTTCTCTTTGACTCATAGCTCATTTCGATGGATTAGTTTGATGAATCTCGTCCTTATTATCATTCGGTAATGTGGCTACACATTTTAACAATTCGGTCTCCCATCATGACGGATGTCGTTTGGTGCACCCGACATGTGGTATCACTTATTCGGTCTCCCATCGTGACGGATGTCGTTTAGTGCACCCCAACATGTGGTATCAATTAAATTCCATACGCCATCAAGACGGATGCCGATTGGTGCATCTCGCAAAGTGGGACATTTCTTCAATGCCATACGCCATCATGACGGATGCCGATTGGTGCATCCCGCTAAGTGGGACATTGTAAAATTTCGGGGTGCCTTCGTGACGGATGCATATTTGTGCATCCCGTTAGTCGGTTCATTCGATATATCAATTAATTCACATTTATGACGGATTCCGTTTAATGAATCCCGTCTTTATCATCATTCACATTCATTCGGTTTTCAAATATCACTTTTCAATTCCAAATTCACTTTTGTATTCACATTTTCCGTTTGATGAATCCCGTCCTTATCATCATTCACATTCATTCAGTTTTCAAATATCACATTACAATTCCATATTCACTTTCGTATTATCTTTTCAAATACTCAATCCTATGTACTTGGCTTTCCTTATACTCATTCGCATTA
Source organism: Tetrastigma voinierianum (assembly GCA_016808115.1). Classification (NCBI taxonomy): domain Eukaryota; kingdom Viridiplantae; phylum Streptophyta; class Magnoliopsida; order Vitales; family Vitaceae; genus Tetrastigma; species Tetrastigma voinierianum. The sequence goes on from JAEQBH010000463.1 coordinate 1,221,149, forward strand.
TAATTTCATATACTCATTCATGTATACTCATTCACATACTCATTCATGTGCTCATTTCATATACTCATTCATATACTCATTCACATACTCATTCATGTACTCGTTTCATATACTCATTCATGTATACTCATTCATATACTCATTCACGTATACTCATTCATATACTCATTCACGTATACTCATTCATATACTCATTCATGTACTTTCATTCATATATAATTTCATATACTCGTTCACATACTCATTCATGCTCACTCATATATAACATTCATATATAATATGCTCATTCCACGTTATACTCATTCATGTAATCATTTCCTTATACTCTGTTCATATACTCATTCACATGCTCTTCATGCCTCATTCTGTATCATTCATGTAACCTATCATTTGTTATCTCTTTAAGTTATATGTATTAATGATCATATATAACTTAACCACGATATGTGTTCATGACATATTGCCTTTCATGTTCATATTCATGTTTCAGTTCATTTCATTTCCATATCATATTCCATGTTTCCTTGTTCCATCTCTATATTGCATCTCTTGTTCCTTATCTACATCCTTTCTTACCATGTATTCAATTAACTTTAACGGCTTGATTAGTACACTCGGTATAACAGATTCAATTTTCAGACAAGATGTAGGCGCAAATGCCGTGTATGGTTAGATTCTAGACTCAATGAAACCGCATAGGTCAGAATACCCATAATGGAGTCCTAACGAAGGAGTTATTCAAGTTGCAAGCCGTGACAAAATTCAGCAACTTGCAGCACCTGCAGCAGCAGCAACCACAGTCTTTGTCGTTGTGGGGATCTTAACTTCATTTGGCACTGGACATTTCATATAATTTGAAGCTAAGGTGCTGAGGTTATTCTCAACTGGAATCACCCAAATCGGAGCACCGAAACTCAAGTTATGTCCTAAACAACCAGACTACTCTATGTTCAAAAACATAACCAGAAATTGGCTTGAACATAGCCCCACTTTGAGTGAATTTTTGGGCCACATAGAATCAAAATTTGAAGGTACCTATTTGAGGATGTCTGGTCGTCCTTGAAGTCTAGTTTAATTATCAACTTTAATCACTCAAATTGGATCAGAAATAACCAAGTTATGGCCAAAATACGAACACTGGTCAAAATAGAGAGGTGGACATAACACAATGCGTTTGATAATCGATCGATACAGTCTGACCCCTCGAAATTTGCCCAGAATATGGGTTTTCTTCCCTTTTTCCATATATTGCTACCCAAATCAACTCAATACTCTATATACACATCAAAACCACTCCAAATTTATCTTGTAATATCTTTTATACTCAAATCATCTTTCATTACATATCTTTCTTCAAAAAATTTCATGAATTACTCCCAAAACCATTCTAATATGGGCCTGGCAACTCCATACACAACCCAAACATTAAGTGATTAGTTAGGTCGTTCTAAACCCTAACTCAATTACTTGCCATTTAACCATGAATCCAACCTCAAAGGGAGATTCCATACTCATCTTGTTCCTTATGGGTTTTACCAACCCTAATTTCAAGAAATCTAAGGTTAAGGATGAATTCTAACAAAACCTGAGATATCAAAGGGATTTGTGATGATTTCCATACAAGAATTCATTTTAGGGTTAGGTTTCTCACAACCCATAACCCACAAACATGTATCCATACAAATATATATAAAGTTCCATACCTTTTGCTCTTCCTTTCTCCTTATCTTCTCTTCCTGTTCCTCTTCTTCTTCTTCTCCCCTTCTCCTCTCTCTTTTACGTTTTTGGTCTCTCAAAAATGAGAGACCAATTGCTCTTATCCCATTTTTTTTGTTAAGGCCATCTTTGGCCTTTGCATTTTTAAACTCTTTTCTCATTTTTGCATTTAGGTCCTTCCATTCTTTCTAATTTATATTCCATATTTTCTCAAATTTCATATTTGCATATAACTTATTGTTTTATGCCTTTTATGTCCTCAAGTGGTAAAATACCACTTTACCCTTGTCTTTCCCATTTATGACCACTAGGTTCTCAAGTGGTAAATTACATATTTACCCTTTTGCTCTCTTATTAATTTTCGATTCTATCGTTTTATTTCCAATAAATTCCATTTAGATTTTAATATACCCTAAACAAGTCTGAAAACTGTTAGGGTATATTTCGGGGTGTTACATTCTTGATCTCGCCTTCTTTCCTGTTTACTTGAAACCTGCACATAGATAAAACTATACTCATGCTTATTCATTTTCACATACTTTCACTTTACAAATTATTGATCATATCAAAATATGCATTTTCACATGCTTTCAATTTACTTAACTCAAATCATGAGATTCAAACATATACTCCCAAAGATGTATTTAGTTTACAAATCCCATTTACACTCATCAAGTTTGTTATTTCACATTATCTATACAATTCACATCCATGAAGGATTTCGTTCGATGAATCCCATCCTTTTTATCATTCGGTAATGTGCTTACACATTTAACAATTTTTGTCTCCCATCATGATGGATGCCGATTGGTGCACCCCATCATGTGGTCACTTATAAATGTCATACACCATCAAGATGGATGCCGATTGGTGCCTCCCGCTAAGTGGGACATTTCTTCAATGCCATACACCATCATGAAGGATGTCGATTGGTGCATCCCGCCAAGTGGGACATTGGACAATTTCGGGTTGCCTTCATGACAGATTCTGGTGAATCACCATGTTATCGCTCGCATATCAATTCAATTCAAGATGTCAAGAATTGACCAATTAAGGGCGTTACATGTAATTAATCGTCGAACATTTCAATTATCTCATTTTCAAATCCATATGCACTTTCGAAATATCATTTTAAAGATATACTTATTCCATATAATCATTTTAGATTTATTTGGTATAGCACCAAAACACTTGACATAAGGATAAAGGGTAAGTGAACAAACCGAAGATGTCGGCTCTCATTTCCTTATCTTCAATCTCAGTCCTAGGTTAGGTGATCCTTACCTGTCCTTAGTCAATAACAACTACGCCACTTTTAGTGGATAAACAATTATTAAACATTTTTAGTGAATGAAAAAATTTTATCTTCGTTACGGTATGTTTTTCATTTTGTTTTATTCTTATTTAAACCCCCATTAATAATTTATTAAGGTCCGTAAACTATCGATGTAAGAATACAAGATTTTCGGAACAAAAAATTCAAAATTTACTCTCAATGAATGTGAAGTATCAACGCCGCGGGCGCAGTAGCGCCACACCGCAGGCCGAGGGTGCCATCGTGGCACCCCGACCCTCAGCGTGAGGGCACCCCATGCTGTGGCGTGCACCGCGACCTAGTAACCCATTTTACCCAAAATTTTATGGTTTTCCCTTTTTGCGATTTTTTTCTCCAAAAATCACTCCAAATCCAAATGAAACTCTAGAAATCACTCCCAAAGGAATTCTAATATCATCATAAACCAACCATGAGCAAAACCCATGGAAGGATTAGGGTTTTTCTATCCTAAACATCATTTAAAGAAATCTAGGGTTTGGTTCTTACCTCAAATCCCCTTGCACTTGAAGCCTTAGCCTTTTTCCTTCTTCCTTATTGCAAGATCTTGCACAAACATTGAAGGATTTGGCACCAAATCTCACTTCTTCCCAAAACCCTAGCTTATTCTCTCACTTTCTTCTCAAATACGATTTTGCACAATGGCCATTCTAAGATCAAATGTGCCTTAAGTTATGTTTTCACCCTAAGGCCATGTTTGGCTTGTTCATTAAATACCATTTTCCATTTTTCTCACTTAAAGCTTACAAGTCTCTTTATTTGCACATTCACTTATCATTTGACCATTAGGCCCTTATTTTACAAATTTTCAATTTTTCCCTTTTTCACTTGGGTTTATTTTAGGGTTCAATCAATTATCATTTAGCATATAACATAAAATCATATGCTCACATTTCACAATTTAACAATTTATCAGTTTTCTAAGAAAAACCCAAGTTTGGCTCAATTTATACCTGGAACATATAATAAAATTATTATATAAATTCTAGGGTATTTTTGGGGCGTTACACCTACACCGCAACGTAGGGAACCCACGTCGCGCCGTAGACCTACACCAAGGAGTGGGATACCCTCGTCATGGCGACGCTGAGGTGCCAAAATGGCACCCCTCGGGTACGCAGAGGCGTAGTAGTGCTACGCGGCGGCGTAGCTACTGTTCACAACAATAATTTTTATTTTTTTTTGTTTCCGAACACCTCGTATTCATACACTGATATTATAAGAACCGTAATAAATGACAAATGAGGGTTCAAATAAGAATGAAACTAAATGAAAAAAAACGTATCGTACCTCGCCGCCTCGGCGATAGTCGTTAAGTGTGAGTAGTGCTAGTTCACTAAATGTGATGTGTGTGATTTGCTAGGGCCTGGTGAGAATCACCTAACCTAGGACCAAAATTGAAGACAAGGCAAAAAGAAAGAGATAGAGTGGTTTGTTCTATCTTCTCCTATTCTCGATTCGAGATTTGAAATGTTTGTTCCAAATGTATAAGAAAAGCATATTGATTTGTTTTAATTGATTTTAGGCAACTGATTCTGAAATGTTTGCATATGAAAATTGCATGAGTATTGAAAATGAACTGTTTATACAAATGTACATATTGTAATCGTATAAAGGATTTGAACGCCCATAATAGAATGTTAACCGTTTATTTCGCATTAAGGATAGATTGGTATACCAATAAGGGTCAAATTAGTAATATTACGAACAAACGTATTGATGTGTCACTCCAATCAGCGGGCTAGTGGGACAGTATCGGTAGTGTTCACAAATTGATTTTTAATAAACAGTCAGTAGCCCAACGGGACCGAATGATTTTATAAAACAAATGTCTTTATAACGCCCTGGAGCCTAGTGGGACTGTGCTGGTGGTTCCGATATCCTATATACCGAAAACATAGGTTAAATTCATTAAGGGCATAAGTGAATTGATTTTGAGATTGTTGACATATTGGAATTGAAAAGCACGATTGCAAATTGAAATGAAAAGAGCATTGTGAAATGCATGATTTGGTTATCAATGATTTTATTGCACAAAGTGTATATTTGAATTCCATCAATGAACCATAAATGATTGAATATGAAATAAGTATATGTATTGTATTGACATTGATCATCCAAAAATATTTGAAAGTTATGTTTAGTAAAATTTCATGATTTGACTCAAACTGAAACAGAATAATGGAATTGTATAGAACTACGAAGCATGAAAATGCTTAGCGTATTATTTTAATCAATGTGCGTGTACCGAGTGATAGGCAGTGATTGAAAGCGGACCAAACGTCGAGGAGCTCAGAGTCATTCAAAAAGTTCACGGAGTATGCTCTGTCACATGCATCCACACCATTTTTTAGCATGACATTGTTTGTAAACAAAAGGAGTTCAACTCCGAAATTACGGTTTTTTGCGCATATATCTCATAGTTTACTTTGATATTATATGTTGTAAATCCAAGATAACATGCCGTTTTTGGTTAAATGCATATTTTGTAAAGGAATTGCATTGATTTTGTAAATGTTTATGGGCTTTCCCTAAATTGAATTCGCTTCCACATGTTTTTGATAAATGATTTTGATAAAGTGATATAGTGGTAATAGAGCATCCTAGATCCGGTTCGGACCCGCCAATCAGGTCAGACCGAAAAGGGGGGCTACACTTTAGTGGTATCAGAGCATCCCGGATCCGGTTCGGAACCGACAATCAGGTCGGACCTAAAAAGGGGTGCTACACTTTAGTGGTATCAAAGCTCCAGGCTTCAGCGGTTCAGAAATGACCAGAAATTATTTATTGCATACACTACATTTTGGGTGATATATAGAGACATGACTCTGGACGCGAATCTTGGCCGGTCTTAATAGATGCTACGAATCCGCTCGTTGTCCCTTAGGGTTCTGAGGATGACCAAACCCGCCTAAATAGTCCTGCTAGTATGGAAGGTGGGCAAGCATCCCATGCTCCTCCAATTAATGAATTAGAACCTACTACAGAAGTTGCTATTGATATCCTCCAGCAGATTGCTCTGACACTGCAACGAGCAGCACAACTAGATGTAGTTACTACTCAGCATTCAGCCATTGAGAGAATGGCAAGGTACCGACCGGTAGATTTTTAGGGAAGGAAAAAGGATAAGCCTTATATGGCATAGAATTGGCTCGAAAGGACCGAGCAAATGCTAGTGCAAATGCATTGTACACCGGATGAGAGTTTGGAATGTGTGACCTCCCTATTACAGGATGAGGCTTATCATTAGTGGGTCTCCGTGACTAGGACTGCACCATCAGAGAGAGTTACATAGAGGTTCTTCTTGGATGAGTTTAAAAAGCAATATGTGGGTCGCATCTACCTGAACAACATGAGACGAGAGTATCATAATCTGAAGCAAAGACAGATGAGTGTGACCGAATATCAAAGAGAATTCACCCTGTTGAGCAATTATGCTTTCGAGATACTAGTGAGTGAGGAAGAAAACTGTTGTAGGTTCGAAGACAGCCTTAATGATCATATTTGAGCCCATGTCACGGGATTTTGCCATGAGGATTTCTCCAAATTTGTGACACGTGCATTGAATGTGGAAAGAGTAAAGAAAGAGGAAAAATAGTATAAAGATAAAAGACAGGGAAAGAAAAATCCCGGTCAGTCCAATTCGCAACAACAATAAAGGAAGAAATTCATAGGACCACAGGGTTCCATTTAGCCTATAGCTCAGGGACAAGCTCACTCTACCGGTAGGAATACTACTCTACCAAGCATTCATCTATTGAAGTAGTACCAGAGGTGCTTCTAGAGGACATATACCGCTCTCATCAAGCCCATTATGGGAGAAATCATAAAGGAGAATGCGACTTGGCTGTGTGCTTGTTTGATTTGTGGATCCAATCTGGCATAGAGCGTAGAGATTATACCCCGCATCTCGCTCATTTACAAGACTCCATCAAGCACACTAATGGCACGAAAAGGAAACAAGAGTGTTGCATCACCAAGTATTTCATGGGTGGCAACACATGCCAAGGCAGTGAAAAAAAAAAAAAAAACCCATCGAAGGACCCCTTGTAGCATCAAATCCAGTTTTACAACAAAGAGAAGGGTGCGGGATTACCTTGTGCTGGTTCCAAAAACCGAGCTAATGGTTGGGGAAGCTTTAGACCGAAACGAACCAAGTTCTAGGTTCGCCTCCAAGGATATCCACACAAATAGTTGTGCCGATAACGTCCAAGAAACGGTCTCGAAAAGGGTCCCGGGGATAGCCAAGTCCTAATCCGAAGAGGGAGCCAAAAACTCAGGTCTCTCAAACTCTGGAACACCTCCTTGGAGATGAGAGAACAAAATGGCTTTCTCTCTTTGAAGTATTGAACTCTCTTCAAAAGGTCTTCTATGGGTTTTCCATAATGTTCCTTTTATAGGAAAACCATAACCTATGAAATGACCATAATACCCCTCACCTTAAGTGATGATAGGCTACACACATCCCCATGAGTTATGGCGTGTTCCTTCACGATCCTAAGTTGAGGAACAAACCGAAGCTTATTATCTCTATAAGTGAGGACTTTCAAACTCGGGATCCTACTAATCCCATGACATTCCATTATCGAGAATAAGCTCCCTCATATTTGGATCACATCTAAATCTGTTTCATATTAGCCCCACACTCTTCTATGTGTGTGACCCATTAGGTTCCGATCATGTTGGCCACTTGATCCAAGTATTGAATCAAGCAAGTCAAGAGTGGCATCTAGCAACACATCATGACCCCCAATTGATTGGAGAGTCAATGGTCTAACTACATACCCTTCCCATAGACAAATACAATGCAATTCATCCTTTCACCAATCTATACCCCACATGGTTCATAGCATGAACAATGTGTAGCTCCTAACACCTAGCCCAAGTAATATTTGATATTGTCCCCGAATTCATCACTCATCAGTTATGCACTTGAAGACACTCCTCATGGAATTTTCACTATGGCCAAAGATTCTTGAGTAATGATTTCGACAAGAGGCCTTAGGTATACAACCCCCACCCACCCATATCTCCCCCATTAAAGGAGTGGTGAATCCTTTGTTGGCTAGTCAATTAACTTCGAAAACCTTAAACTATTACCAATCCTCATCCAAAGAGCAACCTATAAGAGGCAAAATGGATTGAGGTCATTGTATCGAATCAACATCTAAGATATCCTTAATCACCTAAAGTTTAAGGATATTTGCACCATTGCTATGATGAGACGATCATCTACATTTAAATAGATGATCCATATGATTGTCTCATGATAGGTCTCCGATGTACTTAGCTACTCTTAGAAGCATCCACATGTTAACTCTTATCAACTCATGGTCATAGTTTAAAAGATATATTGCTTGATCCAATTAAGGAGTATGACATGTGCTAGTCTATTCGGATCAACAATGTCCATTCTTGTTGATCCTATGACTAGGGATAATTTAGACACTAACATAATTGCATATGATAGGAATCTTATTATCATGATCCCATCATGATTTCCTTCATGATATGTTATGTATCATGGACTTCATTAATTCGATTAAAGATCTATATCAATTCAACGTATGAATATCAAATTAACGAGAATCCTTTCATATTAAATAATATGTTGCGCGTATAATAAGTGCTAATGGTGATTGCCTTTAGAGCACTTTTGTAACAAACTCCCACTAGTACTAAAGCCAATCGCCCTTGTATCTCATACCATAGGCAAGAACGTGTGATTTGTACTTCTTTTAGGGAAGTGGCTCAGTTAAAGGATCAACAATATTTTGTTCAATGGTTATTTTCTCTATCTTTACATCATTTATGCCAATGATCTCTCTAATCAAATGGTATCTCCTAAGTATGTGTTTGGACTATTGATGAGACCGTGGTTCCTTGTGTTTTTGCAATGGCTCCATCGTTATCCCAATACTTCAATATCAGATTAACAATGTAAGAGACTACTCCTAGTTCATAAATGAACTAACTTATCCAAACCGTTTCCTCAAGCTGCCATCGAAAGCAACGATGTACTCTGATTCAGTTATAGAATCCACAGTCATCTCCTACATTGAACTCTTCTAATCGATTGTGTCATCATTCAACGTGAACATATAACCTAATTGAGATTTGAAGTAATCTCCATTAGATCAACATTCGGTACCTTACTATAAGATTCCCATCTTCTTTAATCAAGAATATTTCCTTAGTCCTTCTCAAGTAATTAAGGATATTCTTAACAGTCACCCAATAACCCTTACCTAGGTCAAACTAGTATATGCTCGTGACTCTTAGAGCATATGATACATCAGGTCTAGTACATTACATAGCGAACATGATTGATCCTATCGCATAAGCATATGGGGTCACGCTCATTTTCGTCCTCTCAACCTGTGTTTCAAATGTGTGGACTTCGAGAGGGTGATTAATTGACCAATTTTGCATAAACCGAAATTCTCGGCTATTTTTCTTCTTAGTTTTTACTAAAAATGGCAAACAGCAGTGCTGCCCATAAATTGTCACTGTTTTGGGACTAAAATTTTTGCTACTGGTCTTTCTTCTCTATGATGAAAATGCAAGTTGGTCTAAATTAAATCACAAGTGCACAAGTCGTACAAGTAATAAAGTGGACATTTTAGTCTGAGTTATCATTCCCATAAATATCGATAAGAAAATCTATAGATCAACTACCTTACTACTCAAGGTCCTCACTATTTGAACTTCACTTTTTTCTAAAGATTAAAATTATAACTAAAACTGAAATGCAACAAATGAAATAATAAAATTTAAAGATAGCATAAGAAAAATAGTAAAAATAGTATGAAATAACAGAATTGCTGAGATGTAATCCAAACATCAGGAATGGGATCAGTGTTCTAATCATCAATTTGCAGCAGGTTTTTTTGAAAACATATCTTTGTTATGGGTTTGAATTCCGAACTTGTTTAAGAGCAAGGTAGTATAGTTTGGATTCCTCCATACACTATACATTTCACTAATTAGAGAACCATATTCCTTCCAAACACATGGGTGCAATCAATTAGTTGTAAAATCTGACTCTCTTTAAGATATGATTGTTTTTCTTTTCCAATACTTCACAACCATTTCTTAGAACTTGAGTCTGCTTGCCCCAATAGACAGGATAACATAAGCCTCCTTCAAAGTAATCGATACCACAATCTGCAATTTAAGCATAATTCTTCCTTTCCTTGATTAGAATCTTAGCTAACCCGAGATCAATATTGTTTTGCCGAACTAAGACGACACCTCTAAACATTAAACTGATAACTCGGTAAGAGGTCCTTATGCGTTGAGAACATACTTCTACTGTCACATAGAAGGGAACCTTGAATACATAGGTTAGAACAATCACCTAATGATTTATTGGAGTGACATTTAGAGTTTATTAGTTCTAAATATATCAGTCCAGCATAACCCAAGTTACTGCTCATATTCCCTAAGGAATCTCTGTCTCTGTGTCACTCAGAGGGCCTCCTAGAAATCAGAGTACAAATAAAGATCTACTATGGGTATAATACCCTGATATCAAGAACTGTTCACTACATGAACAATACAAATAAAATCAATACAGTTCTCAAAACCCAAAACAATCATTTAAATGCTACAAATCATAACTAGAACACCGAAACCTTTCCCACTAAGAGCTTAGCCTTCCATCACAGGTTCACAAACATCAACTACTAGTTGGAAAAACAAATTTGTTCAAGCTATAAACAAACTAAAGAAAAAGGGATTCCATAAATAAATTCCAGAAAATAATTCCATAAACACCTTCAAGATCAGACATAAATGGAACTAAATATTCTTTTATCTCAACTCAAGATTACAACTCAGATCCCTTATTCAGTTATAAGAAAAGGAAAATAAAAGAAATTACAAAAATAAATGAAAAGAAAATAAAATATAAAAATCTCTCTAAAAAAGAAAAGAAAATCACTACCCGACTCCTATTGTTCCTAAAATGGCGACTTCTTCCTCATTTTCCTTCCTCTCCCGCTCTTTTATTCTCCTCTAGGGCTTGTTATTTATAGCCCTAATAAATGATGTTGTGTCGAAAATCAAGGCAAATGATGTCAGTTTCAGTGCAATCCCATTTACTGGTTTTGTCGTGACAATACTATTCTATGTCGTGACATAGCATTCTTTATCATGGAATTGTTAGTCTAGATCGCGACATAGCAGCATCCTTGTTTGGCGTAGGCTCTATTGTAGCTTTTTCGTAACATTTTTTTTAATATTTTAAAATTTTGTCCCCTTTTATGTTTAATGTCGCGACACAATTTCATCATTTTGTAATTTTTTATGTCATGACAAACAATTTCTATGTTGCGACATAGTTCTCAGCCTTCAACTTTGTTTTATGTCACGACATAAGTTTTGAGTGTTGCAACATACTTCTAACTCTTTTGCTCTAACAGTGTCGCAACAGACTTCAAAAATGTCAAGACATTCTACAGTTCTCTTATATAGGCTCTTCTCACTCTTTGTCGTGACATGGTTGCTAAATGTCATGACATTTCTCTTCCTGCCTTCTTCATAATTTATGTCCCGACAAGGCTATGGAATGTTGCGACATAACTTTCACTGTTCTTCAGGCATTATCTTCAATATATGTCATGACATAGCTTTCGATTGTCACAATAAAGTTCGTGTTTGTCGCTCAAGCATTCTTCTCAGTTTATGTCATGACATTATTTAGCTTTGTTGCGACATTCTTTCTACCGGCTTGCTTGATTTTTTGTCGCGACATACAGATATTATGTCACGACAGTTTGCATTTTCTCTTTTAGACGCTCTTCTCTCCTTTTCTACCTTCGCCAAATCTGTTGTTACACTCATTTTTAACCCCATTTGATGTTTTTTCTTGTTTTTCAGCTTCTTTTCCCTAAATTATTACAAAACAGAAAATTTGGTAAAACTTTATAATTTGGCATTAAGCCTTAAAATATTCATGAAAAATGGGCATAAAACTAGATGAGTTTTAGACTCATCAAACTCTTCAAAACTTAAAGTTTTGTTTGTCCTCAAGGAAAGAATATTCACGACTTGCTCCCTGTGCTCCTTCTTGGATTCCGTTTGACACAGTTTTCTTGGTCACGACAGTAATCTTTTCTTCATCATATGCATTATGTCGCGACATATATTTCTTTGGCTCCTTAACAATCTGTCTTGCAAAGTCTGTCATTATAACCGTTATATTTTGTAACAATCTTATGTGTGGTTCCTGGAACAGTTATGTTGCGACATCGACAATTGTGTCGTGATAGTGTTTCTTGTGCAGCTTCTTCAAATTGGTGTCGCGACCTAGTTCGTTATGTCGCAACAACATTTATGTTTGGTTCTTGTTGCAATAATGCTTCTTATATTATCAGCATTTATGTCGCGACCAAGAAAGTATGTCACGACAAAGTCTTGTTGCCACTTAACCTGATTTCTTGTTGCAACTTCATTTTGATCTTGCAACGTAGCCTCTTGGTGTTATCAATGTTTGCTGTCGTGACCTAGTTTTTATGTCGAGATAGGACTTTTATGTATTTAGCTTATATTTGTGTCATGACCTTAAGATCCTTTTCGCTGCATAGAAACATCTTTTCAGCTTGAAGTATGTCACAACATTGGATTCCTTTATTACGACAAGGACCAAAATTGAGCAAGCATCACATGTCACGACCTTGTTTATCTATCGTAACCAGTGTTTCTTCTTCCTTCAGTGCCGCGACATACATAACCTTGTCGTGAGAGATATTTCTTCTTTCAGTGTCACGACATACATTACCTTATCCCGATTGTAACGCCCTATAAATACCCTATAATTTTTATAATAATTTTATTATATGTTTAGGGTATAAATCGAGCCAAATGGGGATTTTTTGGGAATTGATAAATGATTAAATGAAAATTTTAAATGTTATATGATTGAAAATGAGTATATGATTTAATGATATATGCTAAGTGATTAAATGATCGAACCCGGAAATTAACCCAAGTGAAAAAGGGCAAATTTGGAATTTTTGAAATAGGGACCTAAGGGTCAAATGAAAATGAGCTTAAATGCTAAATTGATTTAAACGTTAAGTGGTATGTTAAATGGGAGTGATAGGAGACTTAAATTCCACAAATGAGAAATTAGACTAAGTGTGGAAGGCCAAACATGGCCTTACACTTAAATGGGGTTTAAAGACCAAATTTTGGTCTACGAAGCTCATTTTGAGCAAATCCCCTTTTGTGGAGAGAAAGAGAAGAGAAAAGGGGAGAAGAGTTAGTGCTTGAAGAAGATCATGTTTTTGTTGAGTTTCTTCCCATTTTATTGCTCATTTGTGATCAAGCAATTTATATGTGAAGATCTGAAGAGGCTAAGGTAAGAAAACAAAACCCTAACTTTCCCATTTTGTTATTTTGATTTGGGGGAAAAGCCCTAACTTGGGTAAAAGGGGTTTTTATTGATGCTAAACCACTTTTGGAGTTGTTTTGGGTGGATTCAATGGTGTGTTATAAGATACATGAGTTTGGAATAAGTTATATGAGTTTTGTGGGTAAGAAATGGAAAAATCTACCATTTGTAGGCAGAACCCGCACATTGGTACTGATACCAAAAGTGTGTACTGATACCCATTGGACAGAGGCAAAGTGGTACCGGTACCGATGCTTCCAGCAACCCTGATTTTTGTACCCTTGCATTGTTAAGTCCCATATTCGTACATCGATAGTAAAGGAACCCTAATAAATGACTAATGAGGGTTAAAATAAGGATAAAGCTAAATTAAAAAAGTATTGTACCTCACCGCCTCGCAAGGCGTGATAATTGTTTACCCACTAAAAGTGATGTGTGTGATTGACTAGGGATGGGTGAGGATCACTTAACCCCGACCGAGATCGAAGGGAAGGAAACGAGAACCGACGGCTTTTAGTTAGTTCTTTGGAGCTCTATTTCGATTCAAGTATTATTAGTTCTTTGTTCACCATAATCATATTCAAATTTCAAGTGTTTTGGTATTTTAACAAATAAATCTGAAATGATTGTTTGGAATATGCATATCTCTTAAATGTTATTACGAAAGTGCATATGGATTTGGAAATGTGATATTTCAAATGTTTGACAATTAATTGCATGTGATTGATTAATTGAATTAAAAAAATGAATTGGTCAATTCTTCACATCTTGAACTGAATTGATATACCAATCGACCAACATCAAGTGGATGCACCAGCGCATTCTGTCATGAAGGTAAACCGAACAGTTCAATGTCCCACATGGCGGGATGCACCAATCGGCATCCATCATGATGGTGTATGGCATTGTTATGTTAAATGTCCCACATGGTGGGATGCACCAATCGGCATCCATCATGATGGTGTATGGCATTTTTAAATGACCACGTAGCGGGATGCCCCAATCGGCATCCGTCATGATGGAGAACTGAAATTGTTAGGTGTGTAATCACATCATCAAATGACAAAAAGGATGGGATTCACCAAGCTGAATCTTTAGTGAATGTAAATGGTATAGTCAAAGTGATATAGCAAACTTTGATAAGTGAAACAAAAATGGGATTTGTAAACTAGACACATCTTTAAGAGTGTATGTTTGAATCTCATGGATTGAATTGTTGAATGATTTGTTGCATATGAAAGGCATATTTATAAATTATCAATGAACAGTAAATTGATAGTGTGTGAAAATGAATACGCATGAGTATTGTTTTACATTGATCATGAATGAAGTAAAAAAGTATATGACAAATGCATGTCTCATATCAAACTGAATTTGAGAATAGAGACGTATAGAACCACTAAGCATGAAAATGCTTAGCGCGTACTTTTTATCTATGCGTAGGTATCGAGTAAGCAAGAAAGAAGGCCAAGAACAAGAAGCACAGAGTCATAGAGAAAGTTGCGGCGTATAAGTATATACCTCGTCAAATGCTTACCATTCTTTTTGAACGTGTGACATTTTGTGAACAAAATAGTTAATCTTTGAACTATTGTTTTGTATATCATTTTGTAAAGCCATGGTACGCCATTTTGTAATCGTATAGTATAAAAGTAAATATTTATGGGCCTACCATTTGAAACAGCTTCCGCGTATTTGAAACTCTAGAATGAAATGACATAAATAAAAATGTTTTTGAAAAGATAAATGAAAACGGCCGGAGTAAACTGAGCTCCGGTTCGGATCCGCCATTCAGGTTAGGCCAGGAATTCGGGTCGTGACACTTTGGAAAAAAAAAAAAAAACAGGTGTTACAATTTAGTGGTATTAGAGCATCCCAGATCCGATTATGACCCGCCAACTGGTCGACCGAGAAGGTGCCAAGCACTCGCGGTATTAGAGCTTCAGGTTTGTGCATACTTGTGAAAAGGCCCCCAAACGATTTTGTAAAAGGATTTTGAAAATTGTATTTGACATACATTGCATTTGTATATAAAGGATGACGTGACTCTGACGCGAATCTTGCTAGTCTTAATAGGAGAAGCATGATGGTTCAAGTCCCCTTAGGGTCGAGGGTGACCAAGGGAGAGTGTATAGAGATTGTCCCATTAAAACACGAGAGTATGAATTTTTTGGAGATTTGATTGAGTTATCCTTTAAGGAGTTCGAGGTGATTTCGGGGATGGATTGATTATCCCGACACCAAGTGATAGTCGATTGTAGAATGAAAATAGTTACCTTAAGAACACATAATGAGGTTGAAGTAACTTCATCAATGAGAGGTCAAGCCACCTGTCTAATGTGATATTTGCAGCCACTGCTAGAAAAAAAATATTGGTGTGGAAGGGATGTGAAGCCTACTTGGCTTATGTGATTGATATTGTAAAGGCAAGGCCTAATGTATCCGATATCCCTACCATTAGTGATTTTTCGGACATGTTTCAAAAAGAGTTGCTAGGATTGCCTCCATAGAGGGAGATTGAGTTTGCTATCAATGTTGTACCAGGTGCCACGCTAGCATCCATTACACCGTACCAAATGGCTCAGTTGGAGTTAAAGGAATTGAAATTGCAGTTATAAGAACTGCTAGAAAAAGGTTTATTCGACCAAGTGTATCACCATGGGGAGCTCCCATGCTCTTTGTTAAAAAGAAAGATGGTACACTTAGGTTATGTATAGGAAACTGAACAAGTTGACTATAAAGAATAAGTATCTGTTACCTATAATTGATGATTTGTTCGACCAATTGAAAGTTGCAAGTATCTTTTCAAAGATTGACTTATGATCTAGGCATCATCAGTTGAGGATTAAAGATGCAGATGTGCATAAGACAACGTTCAGAACGCGAGATGGACATTATGAGTTCCTTGTAATGCCGGTTGGTTTGACAAATGCACCAGCGGCTTTCATGGATTTAATGAACCGTGTCTTCCGACCGTATGTGAATCAGTTTGTCATAGTTTTTATAGACAACATACTTGTGTATTCAAAGATCGAGAAGATCATGATACACACCTTCGGGTAGTGTCAGAAAATTTGAGAAAATATAGGTTATATGCAAAACTGAGCAAGTGCGAGTTTTGGTTAAAAGAAGTGTCCTTGGACACATTGTATCAGAAGAAGGGATTCGAGTGGATCAAAAGAAAATATAAGTGGTTATTGATTGGAAACCACTGCGAAATGTCATAGAAGTGTGTAGTTTCCACGACTAGCAGTTACTACGTATAGTTCAAGTATGGGGGGTTTTGATGACTTCCCTATAACAAGATTGCTCTAGAAAAATGTAAAGTTTGAGTGGAGTGAAAAGTGACAAATAAGTTTTGATAAGTTGAAAGCGTTCTTAACCGAGGCACTAGTTCTTACTTAGCCGACCTACGATAAGGAATATGTGATTTTTCGTGATGCTTCACTAAATGGACTTGGATGTGTCCTAATGCAATAGTGTAAGGTGGTAGTATATGCTTCAAGACAGTTGAAGCCACATGAGAAAAACTACCCTATGCATGATTTGGAATCGACCGCAATTTTATTTACGTTAAAAATTTGGAGACATTATTTGTATTGAGAAAAGTGTTTCATCTACACCGATCATAAGAGTCTTAAGTATTTTCCCTCACAACGAGAGCTTAACTTGAAACAACGTAGATGGATGGAGTTGATAAAGGACTATGACTGTATGATTGATTATCACCTAGGAAAAGCCAACGTAGTGGCAGATGCTTTGAGTAGAAAGTCGATGCAAAAGCTTCGAGTGTTGATTGCCCATTTGTCATTATCAGACAATGGTACCGTAGTGGCAGAATTGATAACGAGACCGGAGATGTTGAACCGAGTGCTAGAAGCACAAAATAGAGATGAAAAGATTTTTGCCATAGTGAAATAGATTGGAGATGGTAAAGAAACCGAGTTTGATAAGGAAGATGGATCCTTGTATTACAAGGATAGGGTTTGTGTACCCAATGATTGTGAATTAAAGAAAGTTATTCTGGAATATATGCTAAGGAGTTCTGTGATCGACTATGAGGGTAGTTGGGATAGACACATACCTTTAGTTGAATCTGTGTACAACAACAACTTCCAATCGAGTATTGGAATGGCGCCTTATGAGGCACTCTATGGGCGAAAATGTAGAACACCATTGTGTTTGACTGAATTAAAAGAAAAGAAAGTAATTGGTCCTGACTTGATTCAGGAGATTGAGGAAAAAGTGAAAATGATCAGAGAAAGGCTGAAGATAGCCACATATAGACAAAAATCTTATGCTGACATGAAAAGAAAAGATGTTCGATATGAGATCGGTAGAAAGGTGTTTTTGAAAGTATGGCCTTGGAAGAAGGTGATGAGATTCGGAAAAAGGGCAAGTTGAGGCCTTGGTTTATTGGGCCTTATGAAGTAATCGAAAAAGTTGGTCCAGTGGCATACAAATTAGCATTACCTCCGGTCTTGGAAAAGATCCATAATGCTTTCCATGTCTCGATTCTAATAAGATACCGTTCGGACCCGTCACATGTAGTCTATTCGGAGACAATTGAGCTGAGACTAGATATGACATATGAAGAAGAGCCAATGGAGATTTTGGCTCGCGAAGTGAAAGAATTGCGGAACAAGAAGATTTCGTTAGTCAAAGTGTTGTGGACAAACCATCATACCAAAGAAGCCACTTGGGAAAGTGAATAAACGATGCAGCAACAGTATCCGCAACTGTTTACCTAAGGTAAATTTCGAGGATGAAATTTTATTATACCCTATAATTTTTATAATAATTAAGCCAAATGGACATTTTACGGGAATTGATAAATGATTAAATGAAAATGTTAAATGTTATATGATCGAAAATGAGTATATATCGAATGATATATGCAAAGATTAAATGATCAACCTGAAACAACCAAGTGAAGTGGAAAATTTTGAAACAGGAAATAAGGACCTAAGGATCAAATGAAAATGAGCTTAAATGCTAAAGTGATTTAAATGTTAAGTGGTATGTTAAATGGGAGTGATAGAAGACTTAAATGCCACAAATGAGAAATGAGACTAAGTGTGGAAGGCCAAACATGGCCTTACACTTAAATGGGATTTAAAAACAAAATTTTGGTCTAGGAAGCTCATTTTGAGCAAATCCCGTTTTTTTGAGAGAAAAATAGGAGAAAAGGGGAGAAGAGCTAGGGATTGAAGAAGATCAAGTTTTGGATGGTTTTCTTCCCATTTTCTTGCTCCTTTATGATCAAGCAACTTAGAAAATAAGCTTTGAAGAGGCTAAGGTAAGAAAACAAAACCCTAACTCTCCCCTTTTGTGATTTTGATTTTGAAGAAAAGCTCTAACTTGGGTAGAAGGGGTTTTTTATTGGTGCTAAACCATTTTTGGAGTTTTTTTGGGTGGATTCCATGGTGGGTTATAAGATACATGAGTTTGGATGAAGTTATATGTGTTTTGTGGATGAGAGATGGAAAAATCTGCCATTTTTGGGCAAAACCCGCACATTGGTACTGGTACCGAATGATAGACCCATGTCCTATTGACAGAGAATCTGTCAGCAACTTGATTAGTGCCCAAAAAGTGCTATTTTGAACCCTATATTAGATAGGTTTTGAGTGCTTTTTGTGCATTAATCATGTCATTTATACCAATTGAAGTGTTCTAGTCTTCTTAGTAGCACTTATGCCATTTAGAGAGGGTATTTTGGTTATTTTACGGGTATTTGAGCACTCTTGGAGTTCAATCTCAATACAAAGGATGAATCATGAAGTTGATTCAAGTCTTAGCCATCGGCTTCCTTGAATCAATGAGAAAACAAAGGCAAAGTGAAGAAAATTGATGCGATTGAAGGCGGGATGAAGCGGTGAAGGATCAACAATGCGGGGATTTTAAGCTAAGCTTGCGAAAATTTTAAGCTAAGATTGCGAATTTCGCAACCTTAGCGAAAAATTTAACCTAACGAAAATGCCAAACCGGCTAGACCACTCGAATTTCGCTAACTTGTTCATGCGAAATAATTGATTTAACTACCGCAAGAATTTTAGCTAGCTTAGCGAAATTTGGCTAACTAAGCGAGTACCCTGCCAATGAAATTTCTTGTTTAAGCTAGACACATTGATTTCGCTAATTAGCGGGAAATTCTTGACCCTAAGCGAGAGTGATGCCTAGATCATGCTGTAATTAATGCCAAACCGCCTCCCAAACTTGGTGTATTACTTAATTGTCACATAACTTAGCCAATGTCATAGGTTTTTTGGTATTTTCATGCCTTGGGTGGCCTATATAAGCCCCTCTTGTTTTGTAACCTAAGTAACAATTTTGGGGGAACAATTTGGAGCGAGGAAGATATTTTGTAAGTTTTCATTTGTAAAATAAAGTCTTTTTATTTAGGTTTGCTCCCTCTCTTCTCTCTCCTCTTTGCTCCCTTTCTCATTTGCCAAACACCTCTCTTGAGGATGACAACTCAGGATGCTTGAAAGCCTAAGCCTCCCTTTCTTTGAGAGAGGAAGGAAGCTAGCTTGGTGGTGGGGCATATGCATGTTGTCCTCTTGTACTAAAGCTACATGTGTATTTATGGCCCTTATATTCTCAAAACATGGTTTGCATAACATTGAGATATCATTAATTGCTTGATACTCTCCATGCTTTAGAATCCAGTGCATATTCAGTGAGAGAGGTACTGTGATTCTTTAGATGGTCTTTATGAGCCTCTAAAATGATATTTATATGTTAGGTTTCTCAAATTAGGGTTGCATAGCATTTAATGTTATTGATTTGGCCAATACTCTCAATGCTTTGGGAATTTGTGATTCTTTAGATGGTGCTTTCTGGCTCTGAGATGATATTAAATGTTGGGTTTTAAAACGATGGGGCAATCTTGCATGCTACTGTATTGACTCAAATAGGAGTTGTTTCATGGGTGAGGTTTGCTAATTTAAACATAGATCCGGTTATGCCATGGACTATATAGGTTGCATGTACCGCGGATAAAACGAGGACCTTGTTTCCTTACTAACACCAGTTAGTGACCTAATTCTTCAAAGTTAACTTTTTCACCTTTTACTTTAAGTTTTAGCAATTATCAGTTTTCAAACCATTCCCACTGTTTTTGAAACACAAATCCAAAAAGTCCAAATAGAAAGCCTTGCAACCGTGCGCTTATGCAAAACCATTCTAGGATGAAAACCCATCCGTGTTCGACCTATACCCTTTATCTGCGGTAGCTTGACTACGGCGTGAAGTAGAAACAGGTGTATATAAATTTTGTTGATTTTAGCTCGACCCTCTTTGTAGCGCAGATCAAATGGCGCCGTTCTTGGGGATGGTGCCAAACTACTAATGGTAAGTTGAAGAGTACTTGTGATCCACATCCTGGTAGAAGGTAACTCTTACACCTCTTTTTTTGCAACTCGATTACGAGGCGCCAGTTTTTAGCAATTAGCGATGGCGCCTTTATTTCGATTTTTCATTCGATCCGAGTTTTTTCTTGTTGTTAGTTAATTTTAATCTTTTGCAAGTTGTTTGTTGCTCTTTGTTGTCTCTACAATTTTGTAACAGGTGTTTATGCAACAGTGGGATAGAGACACATCGGAGTAGAAGCTGAATAGAATAAGTACACAACTTGGCCTAGCTAGTGAAGTCGGTGTACATCTTGCCAGTACCATGGATCCTATACTGGCGGGGAACAAGCAGGCAACCCGGGAACTATGAATCCAAATGCCTATAGAACCATGAGGGATCCACATCCACCCTCTAAGTTAGTGCCACGAATCTATATCATTCCTCTGGCAGTGAGAAGATGTAGCAGTAAGGCCATATTTGGTACCTCTACTCCCCACATATCATGGTATGGAAAATGAAAATCCATACACTCATATTAGGGATTTTGAGGAGGTTTGCACTACCTTTAAGGAAGGTATGATGGACATGGATTTGCTGAAGCTAAAGGCATTTCCATTGACTACAAGAATGAGACGAATATGGCTTTCCCGACTCATTTGCGACCCTAGAACCATTAGAAATTGGTGCATTTGCGGGCATAATTCCTGAAAAGTTCTTCGGTCTCATAAGGCAAATAATTTGAAAAACGAGAATTTACGCTGCATTTCGGGATGGTGAGAGATTTTACCGGTGTTGGGAAAGATTTATGGAAACCATCGGTCGTACCAGCATCATAAGGTTTGATACTTGGATGTTGGTGAACCACTTCTATGGTAGTATGTCTCACCGCCATGGCGACTCTTAGAAACTATGTGTGGGAGATTTTTAAGCAAACATCCTGACCATGGATTTTTAAATTCACGTGGCTGAAACTTCTAGAGGTTGGGATGAACCTAACCACCAGAAATGAGATAGGATGAGACCACCCGATCAACCAAAGGGTGGGATGTGTCTGCTGCTGAAGAAATAGAGATGAAATTTGGATTTCAACCTAGCAAGAAGAAAGTGGAGGAGCTTGAAAACAAACGGCTCAAGAGGTGCATCACGTGATTGAAAATCTGCACGGTCAATCCTTGCAATTTCAATCCCTGTACACCCAAGCGAAACCTTGATGTCCTATGGCCCATGCAGTGAAGGATTTGATGTCGGAATGTGCAAACCTTGTGAGACAATTCAAACCACAACAATCAATACTTCCATATATAGTAGCTACCACACAATTCCAATTGGAGGAATCACCTAACCTTGCGTGGAGACCTTTGTTTATGTACCCCAGTGCCAAACCTCGGTTTGGTTCCCCCTCCCTAACCTAGCAGCCACCATCCTCATCTCCTGTGGAGCAAGCCATTTTGAATTTGAGTAAGGTGGTAGGCAACTTTGTTGAGGAACAAAAAGGAATCAATGTGCAACTGGCACAAAGAATTGATATTGTAGAGAATACATTGAACAAAAGAATAGATGGGCTTGAGAGCAATCTCAACCAGAAAATTGGCAAACCTACATTCAATCACCAAGATCAACAAGTTCTTTGGAGGGGAGTACAAGAGGAAGTTCCATACAAACAGTTCCAAACCCTAAAGGAATTCATGAGGTAGGATTATCCAACAATTCGAGGGAATGGATGAGGTTAGGCCATAATCACCACGAGAAGTGGAAAAGAGGTTGATCAGCTTATGCGAAGTGCATTGAAAGTCCAATCAAGGAGAAGAATTGCAATCGACATATTCTACTGGAAGGAGATTAAACTCCAAAATACATACACCTCAGGCACTCTGACACTTAGAGGAAGAAGAAGGCAACTCAACAAGCGAGGCATTTTAGAGGTCTTAAGGCAAGTGAAGGTTAACATACCTTTATTGGACCTAATCAAACAAGTCCCTGCTTATGCAAAATTTTTGAAAGATCTTTGCACAATCAAAAAGGGATTAGGCATTGAGAAGAAGGCATTTCTCACTGAACATATCAGTGCCATAATTCAAAGTAAATATCCTGTCAAATACAAAGATCCTGGATCTCCCACAATTTCAGTCAATATTGGTGGGAATTGCATAGAAAAGTCCTTGCTTGATTTAGGAGCCAGTGTGAACCTAATGCCGTATTCAGTATACAAGCAATTAGGTCTAGGTAGACTTAAACCTACCAACATCACACCTCATTGGCCGTAGATCGAGTGAAAATCCCTAAGGGGATAGTTAGGGGATGTCTTAGTGAGGAGAATAGACAGGATTACACTACCCGAGTAGATTTTGTGGTACTTGACCCCGAACCCGAGTGCTACGAACCCGATCATGTACCAATCATCTTAGGAAGACCATTTATGCTTGCCAATGCAATTATAAATTGCCGGAATGGAGTCATGTAATTAACTTTGGTAACATGACCATGAGTTGAACATCTTTCATTTGAGCGACAAGCGTGAGTTCTTTAGAAGTGAAAATCAAATTTCGATGAGATTGTTTCAATTGATCGGTGTCTTGAGGAAAACCGCAGTGTCCGAGGAATGCAAGAAGATATTACCCATGGAGATGAAGATATATTGGTCTTGCCATCAGCACCCACTGCAAACCCAATTGCTCCAATTCAACGGTCGTCGCGAGAAGCGGATCAACAATTGGGCTTGAAGGCCATGGAATTAGCCCCAGCGATTGCGGGGTTGAGAAGTCATCCTCCTTGACCCTCACTTGAGTAATTTTGGTATATTGAACTGGTTTGGTGTTCTCAAAAACCAAATTGCAGTTCAACAATTTTTGTTTTTTTTTATTTTAATTTAGTCAATTTCCTTTTTTAGCTATTTTTAGTATGTTTCCTAATTTAGCAGCTTTCCATTTTTAGCAAGTTGGTAAGTATTTTATATTATCTTATATTAAATTATTAGATATATTCTATTTCCTAATTTTAATTTTAATTTTTACTTTTAGTAATATATTAATTTTCATTTTAATCACGAGGTCGAATTGCCGGGTGGTGTCTTAGAGTGTGAGCCCGGTCGTAAAAATAGCGAAAATTGGCGGGAATGACCCTTGATTTCTTAGTTACAAGCTTATATCAACGGGGAGGGTTGAGTTTAGAATGCCACTTCACATTCTCCCCCTCCCGGCCCCGTGCCTGACTCCAGCGAGCCACGAGTCCGATCCTGCTTGTGGTCGTCCTTCCCATGTCGACCTGCTGAGCCTTTACCCGGAGTTACGTGTCACGGCTAGGCGGACCGCCCGACCACCTTGCCACGGGCTTTGCCTGGCGAGTTTCTAGTATAGCCGTCCTCGGTCCGCGCCTGCGCTAGCGCGACCGAGCCTTGATGAGCCTGCGCGCGGCGCGATTTTTGATTGTTATTTTGCCCGGCCCCGAGCCTTGCCGGGATACTGTGTCCCTCGGTTCGAACTCTTGGTGCACTGTCGTGGTGATAAGTTATCGAGCCTTGTTTGGTTAGTTCAAGGCCATTTCAGCTCACGGTCGATGAGCTCACGGATTCGGTTGCATGCTTTAGGGTGGATTCGATAGCCTCGAGAGGCTGCAGTTTGATGCTAGTGTAGCGGTTATATTTTAAGTAGTCGAGCTTTCTTGGAGTTTAGTCATATTTGAGTATGGTTCGGTACTCGAGGTGGGTCCATGTTAGGCCTCGGGTGGTCGGCCACGCTGAGAAAGTGGCTGACTCGGTCCCGGCTCTGTACCATCACCGGTCCCAGGCGTGTCGAGGGCCTCGGGGGGGATTCCGACGTTATCGGACACGGATGGGACCCCGGGCCCCATCGCTTGTACCACGGAGGAGAGTTAGGAGGCCTCCAAGCGGGCCCGCACATCGGGCCTAGGCGATTCATCTTCGACCTCCGTCACGGTCGCATCGGCCGCCGAGCTTCATCGCGAAAGTTGTCGCACGCACCGGTTCGGAGGCCACTATTCGTAAGGGAACCCCATTAGGAATGCGACTCCACATGAGAGTTTCATCGGAGTCATTTATGACATCCCGCGTGGTGACCCAGATCTACGAGGGAGTCTTTGAGGTTGATCGAGGTATTCCTCCTACCTTTATGACTCCCCGGCGGTATTGTGTCAGAAGTGGTGTTACGGTTCTACGCATCCACTGACATCTAGGAGACGGTGGTCCACTAGAGATTCGATTCGAGTATAGATAGCATGCTGGTGTACTCGGACCGGCCCGATGTTCGGCGTGGGTTCGCATACCGCCCGCGCGGTCGGAGGTTCTGAGCTTGGGCCCACCGCCTCACGGGGAGATGGTCAGGAGCGGAGGAACATCCTTCTTTGGTCGGTATTCTACAGGCGACTAGCCTCGGATCTTTGCGATTGACCACTTCTTCACGTACCGGCTTGTTCCCTCTGCGACATTATGTGCGGAGGAGGGAGCCATCTGGAGGCACTTTCTGCCCAGGATCTCGGGGGATTTTGGTTCGATCCCTGGCCCAGTGATAGCCTCCTTTTGCATTGAGGAGAAGGTCCATCGGAAGGACACGGCGGCGGAGAGCATCCATGCGATCTTCGAGACTCCTCTGTTATGTTCTCGGCGGATGGGTTTCCGGAGGAGCCGGGCTAGAGATGAGAGCTAGATGCCTATATGTGGTGTCGATGGCCGGGTTATGACTATGCGGAGTCTCATTCCATATGCGACCACCGGGACCGGGAGGAGTGCCCAGGGTGGGAGGCGAGGACCACCACACGGATGATATGCACCTTGAGCTCGAGGTGCGAGGACTCCCATTCCCGGATCGTTCACCTCCGTCTCCTCCACACACTACATCGTAGTGCAGCGAGATACTCGGGCCTTCTATTGACACATCATTCAGATCACATCATCTTGGCTCGAGAGAGATAGCTGGTGTGATGGATACATCTGCTCACTTAACGACTACAGGCTGCCGGATCGAAGGTTGGCCAGTGCCGTTCTATCTTGACTCAGTTATGACCCGTCTAGGTCTTCCTCGTGATCTGCCCGAGAGAGCCCACCAGCGATGCGGCTTCATTGGATGTTACATTTGCGGCGGCCGATTCGAGCCCACGCCCACCGCCCGGCGGTGAGGTGGTTAGGTTTCTTTGATTTTGTTTGTTACGGCTTTATCAGCGCCTACTAATTTTAGTTTTAGGATTTATGTATTAGCCATAGTAAGCGCATTGATAGTTTTAATGTTTAGCTTTGTATTCATGTATTAGCCACTTTGGCTATATCAAAAGCTATTCGGTTTATATATATCTGACTTTTTGTACATATCATGTTTGTGCCTCCACTAGTTAAATGTGTTTTTCTTTTCAATTGAACAATTGAATTGCTACAGTGGACAATTGGTGCTTCATGTTGGAAAGGGTGAATCACTATTTGTCACTTATATGCTAAGGACAAATTCCATGCTTGAGAGCAGTTTATGGTGGGTTGAAGTTCTGACATGCTCGACTTGAAAATTTCCCCTGTGCTAATTCCTGCTGCACTCGGATTGTTCAATAAGTGTGAAATTGTGTGCCTTCTTTCGCTTTGCAAAGTCGGCCTTAGGTATGTTGGCAACCTAGGATAGGTTTGTTTTACCTACAGTTGAAGACCAATGTTGTCTTCCAAAAAGGAAAAGAAAAGAAAAAGCAAAAAGAAAAAAAGAAAAAGAAAAGAAGAAAATGAAAAATAAAGTCGTGAAGTTTTGCCTTGAAACGACACGGTCAGAAATTTATATGGCGAAAACCTTTAAACCGATGCCCCTAAGCCTTAATTGGCTGGGAGTCATCTCGATTTAGTATTAGATTACATGGGTGGATAGGTGAAGTTTGTGACATGGGTGCTTAATTTTGAAGTCATTCGGAGTCGGGTGGAAAGCCTTTAGAGTTAGTGGTGTAGTGATCCTTTTGAGAAATGAAAGAACTCAGAAGCTTTGTGTGGTTAGGAGTCGGTGGACCCAGTTACGGACTTTGGTGAAATTAATTTTAAGCATTGCATCCCACACCATTATAATTGAAAAAGAAAGAAAATTGTAACTAGCCTATCTAGGTTGTTCAGCTGACTTAAGGCCGTATCGGTGCTAGGTTGGGGGAGGTAGCGATATTGCGAGTTTATTAGCTTAATCTGGTTACATACATAAAGAATCATTAGATTTAGTGGAAAATTCAAGTGAATTATGGAACCAATTTTTGACCTAAATGGTTCTTGTATGGTTTTGATTCCTTTTCATATCGGTTTTCAAATTTGATTTCAATTTTTTCAGTTTAAGGTATTGTTTATATGTACATAAACCTTGAATAATAACCCTTTTGAAAATCACCATACGCATCTCATTTTTTAGTTTTATCGCTTAAGGGACTAGCAACGTTGGGGTGACAGTGCCCAAAAAGTGCTATTTTGAACCCTATATTAGATAGGTTTTGAGTGCTTTTTGTGCATTAATCATGTCATTTATACCAATTGAAGTGTTATAGTCTTCTTAGTAGCACTTATGCCATTTAGAGAGTAGGTTTTGGTTACTTGTGTATTCGGTTAACTCTTGGAGTTCAATTCAATACAAAGGATGAATCATGAAGTTGGAATTCAAGTCTCACCATCAACCAACCCAAGAATCAATGTGAAACAAAGGCAAAAGCTTAAGAAAATTCGATGCACGAGTATGTGATGAAAGTGCGGAAGGATCAATGTGTGAATTCTCGCTTAAGCCGCGAAAATTTTCTCTCTAAGACTGCGAAAATTTCAACCTTAGCGAAAAATTCTCGCAACCTAAGCGAAAATGCCAAATTTCGCTAGACCACTCCAAATTTCGCTAGCACCGGCCTCAGCTTTAAAATAATTGATTTCGGCTTCTCACAAGAATTTCATGGCTAATTCCCCGCCAGCTAAATCACCCTTAGCGAAATTTTGGCTGCTAGACTGCTGACGCTTAATTAGCCAAATTCTTCACCCAATAAAATTGATTGGCCATGCTTTGTAATTAATACCAAACCGCTCCAAACTTGGTGTATTACTTAATGTATCCTATAACTTAGCCAATGTCATAGGTTTTTTGGTATTTTTCATGCCTCTGAAGTGCCTATATAAGCCTCTTGTTTTGTAACCTAAGTAACAATTTTTGGGGAACAATTTGGAGGAGGAGAAGATATTTTGTAAGTTTTCATTTTGTAAATAAAGTCTTTTATTTAGGTTTTGCTTTCCTCTCTTCTCTCTCCTCTTTCTTTCCCTTTCTCGATCGCTTTTCAAACACCTCTCAGATGACAACTCAAGAGATGTCACAAGCCTCCTTTCTTTGAAGAGGAAGGAAGCTGGGCCGGTGGTGGGGCATGGTGCATGTTGTCCTTGTACTAAAAGCTACATGTAGTGTATTTATGGCCCTTATATTCTCTAAACATGGTTGCATAACATTGAATGTCATTAATTTGGCATCATGCTTTAGAATCAAAGGCATATTCAAGGAGAGAGGTACTGATTCAGATGGTCTTTACGAGCTCTAAAATGTGATATTTAGTATGTTAGGTTTCAAATTAGGTTGCATAGCATTTAATGTTATTGATTTGGCCAATACTCTCCATGCTTTAGGACTCGTGATTCTTGAGTACTCACGAGCCTCCGAGATGATATTAAATGTGTTTTAAATGTAAAGAAAGCGGGCCATAATCCATGCTACCCGTATCGACTAAATAGGAGTTGTTTCATGGGTGAGGCTTTGCCAGTTAGATCCCAAGTATGCCATGACTATAGGTTGCATGTCATAACGCGATGATAAAACCCGAGGACACTTGTTTGCCCTAACTTGCCAAGTTAGTGACCTAATTCTTCAAAGTTAACTTTTCACCTTTTACTTTCAATGAAATTATCGCCAAACCATTCTCAATCGCTTTTGAAACACAAATCCAAAAAGTCCTCAAATAGAAAGCCTACCTTCTCGTGCACTTATGCAAACCATTTCTAGGATGAAAACCCATCCCCTGCAGTTCTGTCTAGACCTACCATACTGGCAGCAGTCACTACTGCTACAGTAGTAAGAACTTAGGTGTATATAAATTTTGTCGATTTTAGCTCAGCCTACTCGTGGCATTTAATCAATATCCCACAATAACCTCCTAGCCAAGCTTTCCGCCGACCGACAAGTTACCATGAAGCTGTCATAAAAGTGTTGCAACCGCCTTTGAAAACATTGGTTATAAAATTTTTCACTTTTTCTATCAAAAATCACACCTTTAGATTTAATGAAAACCCAAGATAATCTGGGCCTTGATGGTGGTCGCCCATACGTAAATCATCGAGATAAAAATACACTCCCAATATTTTCCAAAAATCCAACTACAACCATAAAGGACCTTTGGTCCTCATCAAAATATAAGATACGAATCAATGCAACATAATTTAATCGAAACCTTCTTTTCTCAAAACCATGCATGCATATTTTACAAAATATATTTAAATATACAAAATGTCACATTTTAACTTTTACTACGTTTACGTTACACCTTCTCTTATATATATATATATATATATATATATATATATATATATATGGTATATATATATATACAACACAACGTCTAAGACTGAGGATCCTGGAAAGGTCTTTTCTGGCCTTGCAGACTGCACTTTGAAAAATTATTTAAAAACATAAAACCGTGGAGCCAACCAGCTCAAGAGTACTATAAGTTCTAAATGTTGTTCACAGACGACTCTCCAATATGAAAAATCAGATAAATATGTTTGTAAACTGCTTATGAGAAAACTCGAAGTTTTTTAAGTAGTGAAACCATTTTTGAAAACCGTTTTAAAACTATTATGCCGCCAAAAAAAAAAAAAACTGCTTTTAATGGTGGTTAATATCTGAAAGTGCTATACCGTAATATGAAAATCTGTACAAATATGGTTGTAAAACTGTTTATGAGAAAACTGAGTTTTTGCTATGAAAACCATTTTTGAAAACTGTTCTAAAAACTATTTATGTTGTTGAAAACTTTTTTAATGGTGGTTAATATCTGAAAGTGCTATATTGAAATCGTACCAAACTACTATGTGACTCACTTAAAATACCCTGTAGACGTGATGCCACTGAACCTCTAACCCTCCTGCAACCTGGCATTATACTGAACTCAAATACTTCACCGCCTAATATGGTCCGGTGAATAAGACGGGATCTCTATAAGCATAATGGAACCTCATAACCAAAATGCCCTATGGATTTCTGAAACCTCTTGAATCAACACTCATCACCATGAACTATGTCAGGCACTTAATCATCTATATACCCCGAACGCAAGTAAGAGGGGCGACCATCACATAAATATATACTATATCTATACTCCCAATTGCCGATCAGCGAGCAGAAGTTAGTGATAATGCTCCCATAACTCCCGCTATGCACACCAGATATTATCCGACCGGAATCGAATGCGCTATTTAGGGTTTTTGCTAACCAGCCAAAACAGCTTTCTTAACCACTAAATCGAAATTTTCTCTCGCTAAGTATAACAAGTGGGAGGTAAAAAATGGGCTTACTAATTACATTATATTTTCAAACACTTACAACTTGTAATTTAAACACTTCGCTTTCGAAACGATTTTGAGTACTCACCTTTTCTCGACTAATTTCTTCAATTCTTGTCAAGCACGCTAGATTATCGCCTTCGTATGCTCCAATCGGGCCACAATAATCCATACAAAAAGCATGAAAATGGCCTAAGTTCTAACGCTTTAACCATAAAACATGCAAAGGGCTTGTATTTACTATATCGAAACAAACTTCGATTCTAACAAAACTTTACGTGCTAGTCACATTCGATAAGGACATTGATAATATGAGGTGAAATTTCGACCAAATGTCTCTACACACACTGCCCCATCAAAACTATCCATTTTAGCAATTTTTTTCAAACGACCTACGTTATCGATGTATTAGACCACACACGCGCTACATCACTACAATTTGCACACGTGGTACTACAATTAAATTATTTCATAAATTATGTGCGTACCAAATGCTATTGACAAGCATATGGTTAGATTATAGACTCAAGGGGCTTTTCCATAGAGTCTAAAAACACCAAAAATTCAAAAATTATGTCTCGACCGTTTGAATACAATCCCTAGCTCTCAACCCGAACCGGTTCGAAAAACAACCAAAAAATTCAGCCCTGATCGTCCGAAAATAGTCCCAAAAATTCCTAAAAATTCCTAAACTCAGTTCAAAAATTTTGGGACTGAAATTTATGGCCTCTCACGGCCTCTAAGAAAATTCCAAGCCATTACATAGCCTTGAGGCTCGAAATAACACAAGTAGGAAAATTTCCTACCTCTTGAAATTTGACAAAATGCTAAAATATTGGTACCTACGCGTAGCTCTCGTCGTGTAGTCCAACTTTGCCTTCTGCTCCGAAAAAAATCTATGGTCTGATTTCCAAACCTGAGAAAGAACCGAAGAGAAGAAAAAAAATTCTCCCTCTCTCTCATCTCCGTTCTCACGCACTGTCTGTCCTCCTTTATGACTTTTATGTTTTCTTTTTAATTATTATTATTATTATTTGGATACATACTTTATATTGCCTTATTCGGGTCCGTTTCTGTCTTGAAAATTTTTATTTCTTTTCAGTTCAATTATGTTAAATGAACTTTAATTCGCCATTTTTTCACCCGAGATTTTCGTAGTAAATTCGTCTGCAAGCTTCACTAGCTACTTATCACCCGAAATTCAGAAAATATCTAGACTTATTCCTTAATCAACCAAATTTTTCTAAATACTAGATTGTAGTGACATTTAAATTTAATGGCGCAGTCTGTTTCATCATCCGAGATCTAGAGAATATTCTAGGCTTCCCTGAACCATTTTGACAATTTATTATTATTATTATCCTTTTGAAATTTCATAATTTGTACTTCCACCCTTCTACTTTCCTTAATTGCAAAAATGCCACAATTATTTGAAAACTTTATAATTTCACCCTTAAAAACAAATTTCAAAAATTCTATTATGGCACTTGGTAAATAATTAAGGAAGCCTTTGGTGCACATATGCGACCTTACGGTTACACATACCGTACACCCTCTAGGGATGGGGCGTTACACCGAAATTGAGTACTAATACCCATTGGACAAAGGCAAAGTGGCATCGCATCGAGTCAGTGGTACCGCACCCCATTCACTAATGGGAGATTATGTCTAAAATTCATTCTTCCAAGAGTCATGATTTTTATACCCTTCCATTTTTAAGTCCCATATTCGTATAATCGATATAGGGAAACCCTAATAAATGACTAATGAGGGTTAAATAAGAATAAACTAAATGAAAAATGTATCAGACTCATTGGCCAGCCGAAGCGTGACAATTGTTTCCTTACTAAAATGATGGAAACGACTATTAGGACGGGTGAGGACTTCCAATCCTAGACCCAAGACTCAAGGAAACGATAATCGGTTATTTTTGTTAGTTCTTCTGTACCTTATTCCAATTCAAGTATTGTTAGTTCTTTGTTCAGCTTAATCATATTTGGATTTCAAGTGTAGTTTACCAAATAAATCTGAAATGATTGTATGGAATATGCATATCTCTGAAAATTTATTACGAAAGTGCATATGGATTTGGAAATGTGATATTTGAAATGTTTAAAAATTAATTGCATGTGAGTGATTAATTGAATTATAAACAAATTGGTCAATTCTTGACATCTTGAATTGAATTGATATACCGAATGACCAACATGGTGGGATGCACCAAGCGGCATTCGTCATGAAGGCAAACCGAAATTGTTCAATGTCCCACATGGCGGGATGCACCAACGCAGATTCACTGCGATGGCTAATCGTAATTGTTGTGTGTTCAATCACATCACCGATCGAAAGGACTCGTATTCACCAACAATTCGCCGCGGAATGTAAATGGTATAGTCAAATTAAGTGATATAGTAAACTTTGATAAGTGAAACAAAAATGGGATTTGTAAACTAAACACATCTGTAAGAGTGTATGTTTGAATCTCATGAATTGAATAGTTGAATATTTGCTATATGAAAAGGTGATATTTATAAATGATCAATGAACAGAATGATAGTATGTAATCAATAAGCATGAGTATTGTTTTACATCTACTAATGATGTAAAGTATGGCTTTAATATGTGCTACGTCTTATATTAAATCGAATTTGAGAATAGAACCGTGATAACCACACTTTGGTATGTACTTTTATCGCAAGTATTATATCGAGTAAGCAAAAGAAGGCCAAGAACAAGAATGCAGAGTCATGAGGAAAGTCATGCATATAAGTATATACCGTGGTCATATGCATACTATTCTTTAATTCAGACATTTTTTGAACAAATATAATTTAACTATTGTTTTGTATATCATTTTGTAAAGGCATGGTACGCTATTTTGTAAACATATTATATAGAAGTAAATGTTTATGGGCCTACCATTTGAAACAGCTTCTGTTTATTTGACACTCTAAAATGAAATGACATAAATAAAAATGTTTTTGATAAGATAATGAAACGGCCGAGTAAACCAGCTTCTGGCTCGATCCGCTATCTCAAGTTGGGCCGGGATTCGTCACGACACTTTGAAAAAAAAAAAAAAACCGGTTAATTTTTGCTGGTATCGAAAGATCTCGCATTCTGCCTGCATCTTCGCTAATCGGGTCGCATCGAGAAGGGGTTCTACGCCAATGCAGGTCTTCTTCAAGCTCTTTCTTCTCGTCTCAACTAGCTTTTCCATGTTACAATACCATATCGACGTAAGATCCCTTTTGTCGCGACATAATTTTTCTTTCTACCCGCTTCATTGGTCGCGCAATAAGAGCTTTAGTGAACAAATTCTTCCTGTTGACATCATGTCAAAAAACCTGTCTCAACATATACTTTCTTTGTCTCGCTTGAATTGCAAGATCTTTCCCATTTATGTGTCGACAAAGCTCATCTCACAATATCTCGCACCTTTGTTTCGCTTAATGCAGGAAATATTGTTGTGACAGAGTTCCTTTGCTATTAGCTTGGATGTTTATCGCAACACACAAAGCTCTGTCGCGACATAGACTGCTGTAATTACTCTTTTTCTCTTATTTTTTGATGAATTTTTCTTCTTTTCGAATTTAAACCTGCAAAACACCAAGTTGGTGAATATTCCATAATTTAGCATTAAAACATATCTGAATATATAAAAAATAAGCCAGAAAAATGGATTATAAATATATGAGTTTGAGACTCATCAGCAAGGTAGTCTAGCCTTAGAATGCCTCATGACACTATACATTTCCCTATTTATAACACCATATTCCTAATCCAGGTCAATGGGTATAAATAGGTACTTGTAGGACTTGATCCTCTTTAAGATTTGGTTGTCTTTCCTTTCTAGTACTTCACAACCATTTCTTAGGACTGAAAACTGCCTGTTCCCATAGACAAGATGATACAAGCATTTTCCAACCCAATTTGTACCTCGATCTGCAACCCATTAGAATGCTCTCTCTCCTTGATTAGGATCTTAGCTAACACGAGATCCAGATTATTATGCCGAATTAAGGCAAAAAATCTAAAAATTAAACTGATTAATTAGTAAGTGGTCCTTGTGCCTCGGGAACACACTCCTGCTGTCACCCAAAAAGAAATCTTAGAGTCAAAGGTTAGAACAATCACTAGTGATTTATTGGAGTGATCTTTAGAGTTCATTAGTTATAGAGCATCAATCTAGCATATCCCTATGTGACTGCTCTTAACTCTGAAGGTGTCCATCTCTGTGTCACTTAGAGGGATTCTTGGAAATCAGAGTAAGATACATCTCTTTTCTAGGTATAGTTTACTGATGCACAAAACAGTTTGCTAAGAACCTTATAGATTATATAAATTTAGTCCCCAAACCCAAAAACATACATTTTAAATATTACAAAATTGATTATCAGAACACTAATCCCTTCCCAAAGGGGGCTTAGCTCTCCATAACTAGACTACGACTATCAATGTCTAGTTGATCCGGAAAATTCATTGAAACTTCAATCGAAACTACATAAAAATGGTTTTCTGGAATAATTCTAGATTCCACTTAAGTTCATACATAAATGGAGCTCAATATTCAACAATTTAAGCTCAATATTACATTTTAGCTCAACAAATCTACTCATAAGAACAAAATAAATACAGAAGAAAAGAAAAATAAAAGAAAGATAAGAAAAGAAAAAAAGAAAAGTCTCCCCAACTTCTAATCTTCTTCCAGCCACGAGAGCTGAGTATAAGCCCTTAAAAGTTGAGTGAAATCTTTCCCAAAGTTGGGCTAAAGCTCCACCCTAATCCCTAGAAGCTTCTATTTATAAGCCTTAGAGATTGGGCCTTGAAAACGAGGCGGATAACCCGAACTTCCAAAAGTCAAGATTTCTGCCCTAGTGCTGATGTCATGGCGGTGTCATTGCAATGTCTGATTGACTGATTTCTTTAACATAGACCAAAACTTATTGATTCTTGATGTAACGCCCCAAAAACATACCCTATAATTTTTATAATAATTTTATTATATATTCCGGGTAGAAATTGAGTGAAACTTAGGTTTTTCCGGGAAACTTGATAAATTGATAAATTGTAAATGTAAATTGAAACTGTGAGCATATGATTTAATATTATATGCTAAAATGGGAAAATTGATCGAACCCATAACAACCCAAGGAAAATGGCGTATGGGAAATTTGTAACACGAGACCCAAGGGTAAGTTGCTGTTATAAGAATAAAATGTCTATGAATTTATGATAAATGAATGCTTTCAAAGTGGAATAATAGAGACTTAAATGAAATAATAGTTTCATCCAACCATGACCTTAAGAGAATAAGTGACTTAAGACCAAAAAGGGTGGAAAATGAGAAAGTATAATAAGTTTGGAGGCCAAACAAGGCCTTACACTTAAAGGAGTTATAAATGCCAAAAATGTGGTCTTAGGGCTCATATGAGCAAATCTCGTTTTTGAGGGAGAAAGGAAGGAGAAAAGGGAGAAAATCTAGGGTTTGCAAGGAGGAGTGGCTTTGGTTGGCTTTGCTTCCCATTTCTTGCTCCTTTGAGACCAAGCAACATACAAGAAGAGATTTGAAGAGGCAGGTAAGATAAATCAAAACCCTAACCTCATTCTTCTTTTGATTTGGACGGGGGGGTGGAAAGCCCTAACTTGAGGAAAATGGATTTTTATTGATTATAAACCACATTTGGAGTTGTTTAGGTGGATTCCATGGTGGATTTTTGATATGGGACGAATTCGAGAAGATTTGTGGAAGAAAAATGAGTGAAAATGCCAAAATCCTGCATTTTTAGGCAAAAACCCGTAAGGGGTACCGGTACCAGTTGAGTGGTACCAA
The DNA here is from genome assembly GCA_016808115.1 of Tetrastigma voinierianum. Lineage (NCBI taxonomy): Eukaryota > Viridiplantae > Streptophyta > Magnoliopsida > Vitales > Vitaceae > Tetrastigma > Tetrastigma voinierianum. The sequence continues at coordinate 1,257,321 of JAEQBH010000463.1, forward strand.
GATCAGATGCAGTAAGGGACTGCACCTGCACCACCCAAACCGGTAATCGATATCGACCGGCGCTTGACAATCGGTACCCAGACTGCACCACTACTCACACCCTCGCTTTGACATATTTTTGCACCGTTAAGTCCCCGTGATTTGTATACCGATGTTTAGGACCCTACGAATGAATAATGGGGGTTCAAATAAGGATAGAACTAAGTGAAAAACGACGACCACCTACGAGGCGGTTTAAATAATTGCCTGTGCAAACTTAGTGTCTTAACCCACATCGTTAATAAAAAATAAATTTATAATTCACAAAAATTGATAACGATTGTTTATCCACCAAGAGGGCGTGAATAAAAAAAGTACTGGACTAGGGACGGATGACGACGCCTCAACTCTAGACCAGATTGGAAGAAGGAAGCTAGATTCGACAGCTTCGGTTTGTTCTCTGACTCAATTCTTATTTCAAGTGTTTTGGTAGTTTACCAAGTAACTATGAAATTAGTACATGAATGAGTATATGAAATGAGTACGTGAATGAGTATATGAAGTAAGTACATAGATTTAGTATATCTTTGGAAAGATAATATGGAAGTGAATATGGAATTGAAATGTGATATTTGAAACCGAACTAACGCTAATGATGATAAGGATTCGATTCATCAAACGAATCCGCCATAAATGTGGAATTGAATGATATATCAATGAACCGCCTGACGATGCACAAATCGGCATCTGCCACGGCGAGTTCCCAAACTCGTCCAATGTCCCACTTCGCGGATGCAACAATCGACATCTCGCTTTCATGATGGCGCATGGCATCAAGAAATGTTCCACTCGCGGGATACCAATCGTATCCGCTCGCGATGGTGTATGGTGACGGCGATACCATATGTCGAGGTGCACCAAATGTGCCATCCGCGATGGGAGACCGAATAAGTGATACCACATGTTGGGGCACCAAACAAAGATCCGTCAAGTGACGGAGACAGAATTGTTAAATGTGCTATTATCAATTAATGATAATAAGTATGGATTCAGTCAAACGAGATCCGGTCAAAATATGAATTGAATAGTCAAAGTGAAATAACCAAATATTGACGAGTGTAAATGGGATTTTATGTATATGCTTAAATCTCATAAATTGAATTGTGGAATGAATTGTTGCATTGAAAATGCATGTTGTGATATAGTAAATGATTTGGAAAATTGAAAGCATGCGAAAATGAATAGCATGAGTATATGTTAATATAATAGGCATGGTTTAATGTTAAATGCATGGCGAGTTAAATTGAATATTGAAATAGAACTGTATAGAACCACTAAGCATGAAAATGCTTAGCGTATAGTTTTTATATATGCGCAGGTTTCGAGTAGATAGGAAGGAAGACAAGATCGTGAAGCACATAGTTATAAAGAGAGTACGACGTATAAGTATATACTCCATCATTTGCATATCATATCTTTTGAACAAGTGGTATTTTGTAAACAAAAGGGTTAAACTCTGAATCTTGAAATTGTATATCATTTTGAAAAGGCATGAATGCCTTATTTGTAAATGTATTTTTGTTTTATAGGCCTACCGAATTGCATTGAAATTGTAAATGATTATGGGTCGCCTAAACTCAAAACCGCTTCGCAAACGAAATGACATAATAAAATGTTTGATAAGATAAATGAAAACGCCGGAGGTAAACCGGCTCCTGGCTGGATCCGCCATTCGGTCTCGGCCGGATTCGGGTCGCCACACATTTGAAAAAAAATTTAATAACACGGAAAATAAAACAAAAGAAATAAACCGAGTCCCTGCGCTTTCTGGTCGACTCACCCATTCCGGGTCGACCGGGCTCGGGGGGGTCGCTACACTTGACACTTCCACCAAAGATCATTCAATCCCCATCAGATATGCCAAAAACTTGATTAACTGAAGATATTAAATGTATTTTATGTTGTGTAGGAAATAATTTGCAATGAAACATTGGTTTGGTCTAAATCATTATAAGTGCACAGGTCATTCCAGTAATAAAGTAGATTTTTAAGTCGATATCATTCCCACGAGGATTGATTTTAAAATCTAAAGATTAACTACCCCCACTACTCAAGATCATCATATTTGAACCTCTAATTTCTTATTTCTAAAATAAATTGAATAAAAATATAAAGAAATTCTAAAAAATACATTAGTTAGAGAGTTTTATTGGGCTGAAATAGCATTAGGAATGAAATCAGAGTTGTGATCATTAATTTGCAAGTTTCCAAATAAAATATAAACTATGGGACATGAACATTAGAATTATCTAAGGGCAAGGTAGTGTAGCATTGGATTTTCTCCAAACACTACAAATTTCACTCTCCAGCTCACCACATTTATATCTCTATTATGTGGATTTGAAGAGCTACTTGTAGGATTTGATCTTCTTTAAGATCTAACTATTTTTCCTTCTCAGTACTTTGCAACCATCTCTTAGGATTGGAAACTACTTGCCTCCATATACAAGGTAATGCAATCCCTCTCCGAAATAATTAGAGCCTCAACCATCAATTGGGCAAGAATGCCCTCTCCCCTTAATTAGAATCTTAACTAACACATGATTAAGATTATTCTTTCCAATTTAGGTGGAACCTCTAAGAATTAAACTGATAGATCAGTATGTGGATCTTGTTCCTCAAGAACACACTCCTATTGTCACCCAGGAGGGAACCTTGAAGTCCGAGGTTAGAACATCACCAATGATGTATCATAATGATCCTTATAGTTCATTAGTCCTAGGAATATCAGTGCAATTTACCCCCAAGTTGCTGATCTTTGCTCTCAGGTTGTCATCTTTGTGTCACTCAAAGGGATTCCTGGAAATCAAAGCAATGATATAACTCTTTCTAGGTACCAAACATTGACATTCAGAACAGTTCAATGTCTAAACAACTCCAATCAAATAATTCTAGTTTTCATTCCCAAAACAACATTAAAATACCACAAGAAATAATCCCAACATCAGATACTTCCTAGAGGGATCTTAGCTTTTAATTACTGGATCACTTATGACAATGACTACCTGATCTAGCAATTTCATTGAAATTGTAGTCAAAACTGAAGAAAAATGAATTCTAGAAAAATTCTCAGATTCCATTGAAGTTCAGACATAAATGAAGGTTGATTTACATTTGTTCTAGCTCAAAATCTCTGTTTAGATCTAGAATATCATTCATGAACTTGGCATAATGAGGCCTTTGAGCCAATGCCTCAACAAAAGGAATATTCACCTCTATCTTGTTGAACATGTTCAAGAATTTAGAGAATTGGTCATCCATCTTTGATTTCTATAGCCTCTAAAGCAAGGGTATTGGAGGTACATAAACTCTCACCTCCTCTTTCTTTGCGCTTATTTTCGTGGCTTCTCCTATCATCATAGATTTTCTTTCTTCTTTAGTCAATTTCAAATCGCTTTTGGTAACTTTCTTTCCAATTTCTTCTTTCTCTCATTCTTAGTCTTTTCTATCTCTTCTTTTTCTTTTTGGAGCTCCTCCACACTCCCGCATTTATTTCCATACATTCCTCGACTTTCTCAGGTCACTGGGAAGGAATCCTTAGACTGATTTTGCATTGATAGGGTAAGCTACCCCACCTGAGTCTCCAAATTCTTTAGAGATGCATTGGTATTGGCCTAAAACACATTTACATTTGTGTTTTCCTGTAATGTTGCTAGCTTAGCAAACTTTTGTTCATGAATGTTTCGTAGTCTTTTATTCTCTCCCATGAAGCTTGAAATCTGATATTCAAAAGGCTGGGACCTTATTTTGCCCTGGTTCTCATCTCTTTGGATGCTTTGTTGCTGCTACCCTTGGAAACCTTGTGGAGTATACTGCTTTTGATAGTTTTGCCCTGGTCTAGGACCATGCTGCACTCCACTTCCATAGGAAAAAATCTCATGGTTTATCAATGCAGGTGTGTAAGGTTGAAGGTCAAGTATCGGGCTCAAATGTAAACTCGATTTCCACCCCCAACCGAGCCTCCTACCCGATAGGCCTCTCATGAGCAAGTCCCTCATTAATGCTGCATTTCTACTCACCTCCTTCCTCTATTCCCACTGCATTTGCTGAATGACTTCTCCTTTCTTGAGTATTCATCTTACTCATCAGTATATCCAACTTGGCCTCTATAGTAGTCATCCTGTTCAACTCTAGCATACCTTGTCCTTTCAATATGCTGCTACTCCCTGAAGTCTCGATAGAGCTTTGTAGTCGCTCTTGGCCAAATCCTCAATGAGCTAGATAGCCTCTTCAGCACTCTTCCTCTTGAATGCTCCACAGCAGTCTACATCTATGATTCCCTTTTAAGAGTAATTCATTACATGATAGAAAATGTCCATTTGGGTGATTTGATCAATCCCATTCATTGGACATCTCTTCAACAATTTCTTATACATCCCTAGCATTGTAGAGGCTTTCTTATTCCCTTTCTTGAAGACTATAATCTCTCTTAATCTCTTTAAGGTGAGGGTTGGTGGGAAAAACCTCTCCATAAAACCTTCAACCAACTTCTCCCAATTGTCAACTGATTTATATGGTAGTGACTCAAACCAACTAGCTGCTATATCTCTCAAGGAGAAGGGGAATAACTACATCTTAATAACATCTGGATTAACCCCATTCAATTTGACAGTATTTTCCATCCTCATAAATCTTCCAAGGTGCTCAGTAGGATCCTCATTGGGATGCCTAGTAAATTGTTGTTGCTGCACCATGGTGATTAGAGAAGGCTTCAACTCAAAGTTGTTAGCTTGAATGGGTGGTTGCCTTATAGCTGAGTAGTCATTTATGATGACTGGCCTCCAAAAGTCTTCCATTGTCCTCTATCTATGAGGCCTTTTTGTTGTTGGCTCTGTTAGTACATGCTGATCAGTTCCTTCTTGTTCTTCCATAGATATTGCTTCAATAACTATCACTTTCTTTAGGTTTATTAGTGTTATTTCCAACTTAGTGTCGATTGGCAGTAGTTCTACTTCTGTTCTTCTGTGCAAGTGATGGTAGCACCCCTTTTCGGTCCAACCTGATTGGCGGATCCGAATTGGAGTTGGGATGCTCATTTAATTGTTTTTGTTTATTTTTCATTTTTTTGTTTAATTTAATTTTTTTTTGTAAAAGTGTCGCGACCAATCCGACCCGATCCAAGTGTCATCAATCATAGCTCATTTTATTCAATTTTGCTATTTGCTCTATTTAAACATTTTATTATGTTACTTCATTCAAGGTTCTTTCAATTACATCGAAAAGCATTTTCAAATGGTAGTAGGCCTATAAACATTTACTCTTATACAATCTGTTTACAAATGGCATATCTCGTTTCTTACAAATGATACATTACAATAATCTCGTGAGTTTAACTCTTCTGTTTGCAAAATATCACATGTTTAAAAGAAATGATATGCATATGACGGGGTATATACTTATATGCTGTGACTTTCTCTATGACTCTGTGCTTCTTAATCTTTCCTTTTTTCCTGTTTAATTGAAACTTGCGCATAGATAAAAACTACACGCTAAGCATTTTCATGCTTAGTAGTTCTATACAATTCTATTCCAATTTTCAATTTAACATGACATGCATTTATCATAAAATCATGCATGAGTATCAAACTATACCATGCTTATTCATTTCACATGCTTTCACTCTTATAAATCATTTATCATATTAAAATATGCATTTTCACATGCAACCAATTTATTTAACTCCAAATCATGAGATTCAAATATATACCCCAAGGATGTATTTAGTTTACAAATCCCATTTATACTCATCAAAGTTGTTATTCACTTTGTCTTATACAATTCACATTCATGACGAATTCGCTCGTGAATCCCGGGTCCTTTTATCATTTGGTAATGTGCTTACACATTTAACGATTTCGGTCTCCCATCATGATGGATGCCGATTGGTGCACCCCACCATGTGGTCACTTATAAATGTCATACACCATCAAGACGGATGCCAATTGGTGCATCCCGCCAAGTGGGACATTTCTTCAATGCCATACACCATAATGACGTATGCCGATTGGTGCATCGCACCAAGTGGGACAATGGACAATTTTCGGGTTGCCTTCATGACGGATTAAGATGGTGAATCACGCCATTTTAGTCGTTCGGTATATCAATTCAATTCAAGATGTCATGAATTGACCAATTCGTTTACAATTCAATTAATCACTCACATGCAATTAATCGTCGAACATTTCAATTATCTTATTTTCAAATCCATATAGATTTCGTAATATCATTTCAAAGATATACTCATTCCATATAATTATTTCAAATTTATTTGGTATACTACCAAAACACTTGAAATAAGGATAGAGGGTCAGTGAACAAACCAAAGATGTCGGCTCTCGTTTCCTTCCCTTTTATCTTAGTCCTAGGTTAGGTACGGGACGTTTTTCATTTTGTTTTATCCTTATTTGAACCCCCATTAATACTTTTTTAGGTCCTTTAAACCATCTATGCAAACAATACGAGAGTTTTGAAAAAAGAAATTCTTAAGCTCTCAAATGAACAATGTTCACATCGCGCAGCCCCTCTACTGCGCTTACTCAGCTATGTCGTGGCACCCGAGGCGTGCCATTTCTGCACCCTGCCCCTGGCTTCAGCTGAGTGGCTGCCCCACTCCGTGGCGTAGGCTGCGCCAGCACTACGCGGGTTCCTACACTATGACTTAGCCTCGAGATGCCTGTATTTCCACTTTGCTCCTTTTAGCGATTTTTCTTAAAAAATCACTCAAAATCTCAAAACAAAACATTAGAAATTCTGGAAATCACTCCCAATAACATCCTAAACGAACCATGAGCAAAAGCCATGGATGGGTTAGGGTTTTTCTAACCCAAACATCATTTAAAGAAATCTATGGTTTGGTTCTTACCTTTAATCCGTTTGAATCTTCTTCACCAAGATGCTTGATCACTTGGGAACCATAAATGAGGATGATCTCCCACCAAAATCACTCCTTCTTGCAAAACCCTAGCTTTCTCTTCTCGCTCTCATCTCAAAACGTTTTTGGCACAAAATGAGCATTCTAAGACCACATTTGGTCTTATTTCCCTATTTAAGTGCAAGGCCATGTTTGGCTTACACACAAATTCCATTTCTCATTTTTCTACCTTTTGGTCTTCATTTCACTTTCATTTATAATTTAATTCACTTTTGCATTTAGGCGTATTCCTATTCTTGACCCTTAAGCCCTCATTTTCAAAAATTCCAAATTTGCCCCTTTTTACTTGGGTTTATTTCCGAGATCAATCAATTTTTCATTTTAGCATATAACATTTAGTCGTATGCTCGCATATTCATTTCACATTTCAAAATTTATCAGTTTTCCCAGAAAAACTCAAGTTTGGCTAAATTCATACCTGCAATATATAATAAAATTATTATAAAAATTATAGGGTATTTTTGGGGTGTTACAATGATAACTTCTTTAAATGGAAATACACTGAGATAAAATGAGATCAGAGATAACAAAAATATATTCTAGAATATGATCTCATAATAAATCAGTTACTTTTGTACAAACTAATTTTGAAAGATTTTGATAAATGATAAAAGAAAATTGTCCAAACTTGCAATTTTTTTTTGGTAACTGGAGGGGATATTAATCGAGCCAGCATTTCATTCACAAATTTCAAAAGAGCGGTGAGGACTGGGTGACACGTCCATGTTCCATAACACCGAACAAAGGCTCCACTCTCGCAGTTTTAGAACATGGATTGAAGAACAGAAGGCCCATACACACGGCCACCAAACCATATATCTTTACAAATAACAAGATAGAATATTTCTAAAAAGCACGCCCCGTTTCATTCAATCAAGTCCTATTATAAAGGGAAGGAAAAGCAATGTACATCATAGGTCGGATACCCCCTAATATGAAGGAGGATTACCCAAATAAACTCCTTCGACTAATCCATTGCTAAATCTAATGACTACATGAGGAAACCTATCCTCCAAAGGAAGAACTCAATCAACGTCCAAATTGGATGAATATCCATTATAAATACAAGGCCGTCCAACACTAAAAGGTACGCCAATACTACAATCTAAGCATTCTTCTTTCTCCTCAAGGAAGAATCCCACTCAGATCGGAGCGGCTACTCTGCAAAGCCCGCCGACCCTTTGTTTCCCCTCGGCTTTTGCAGAGAAGTACTTCATCTGGGCCCCGCAGATCACCGGGGCAGCAAAATGATCCCACCTCAGCCTGCACAATCCAAGAGCCCGCATCCCAAACACAAATTCCGCCAGTCCAAATTCCGACGACCCATACACGCTCCAAATTCTGGCCCGGTTGAAAGCATCATCAGTAACAATATTGATCTTCAAACTTTACTTCAATCCCCAACAACGACACTAAAAACTTGATTGACTGATTTCTTTAACATAGACCAAAACTGACTGATTCTTGACACTACCACCAAAGATCATCAAATCCCCAACAGACATGCTAAAAATTTGATTGACTGAAGATATTAAATATGTTTTATGCTGTGTAGGTAATAATTTGCTATTAAATTTTGGTTTAGTCTAAATCACGGCAAGTGCGCAGGTCATACAAGTAATAAAGTGGATTTTTAAGTCCATATATCACTCCCACGAGGATTGATTTGAAAATCTTAAGATTAACTACCCATACTACTCAATATCATCACTATTAGAACCTCTAATTTCTTATAGATTATTATCTTTCTAAAATAAATTGAATAAAAAGATAAAGAAATTCTAAAAATACATTAGTTAAAGTTTTGCTGGACTGAAATAACACTGAGAATGAAATCAGTGTTGTGACCAACAATATTCAAGTTTCCAAATAAAATACACACTTTATCTCATACCAAGTATGGGACATGAACATTGGAATTGTCCAAGGCCAAGGTAGAGTAGCATTGGATTTTCTCCTACCACTACACATTTCAATCTCCAGCTCACCACATTTCTATCTCTTGTCAGTGGATCTGAAGAGCTACTTATAAGATTTGATTCACTTTAAGATCTAACTGTTTTTCCTTCTCGGTACTTCACAACCATCTCTTAGGACTGGAAGTTGCTTGCCCCCACAAATAGGGTAATGGAAGCCCTTTCCAAAATAATTAATGCCTTAACCATCAATTGGACAAGAATGCCCTCTCTCCTTTATTAGAATCTTAGCTATCACAGGATTGAGATTATTCATTCCAATTTAGGTGGAACCTCTAAGAATTAAATTGATAGATCAGTAGGTGGATCTTGTTCCTCAGGAACACACTTCTGCTGTCACCGAGGAGGGAACCTTGAAATCAGAGGTTAGAACATCACCAGTGATGTATCACAATGATCCTTTGAGTTCATTAGTTCTAGGAATTTCAATGCAATTGACTCCCATGTTGTTGCTCTTTCCTCTCAGGTTGTCCATCTATGTGTCACTTAGAGGGATTCTTGGAAATCAGAGCAATGATACAACTCTTTTTAGGTACCAAACATTGGTATTCAGAACAGTTCAATGTTAGAACAACACCAATCAAATCATTATAGTTTTCATTCCCAAAACAATATTAAAATACCACAACCAATAATCCCAACCATAGATCCTTCCTATAGGGAGCCTACCTTTTCATTAATGGATAAAAAATGAAAAGGACTAGCTAATCTAGTATTTTCATTGAAACTATAATCAAAACTGAAGAAAAATGAATTCTAGAGAAATTCCCATATTCCATTGAAGTTAGACATAAATGAAACTTGATTTACATTCTTTCCAACTCGGAATCTCAATTCAGATCCACTTTTGTAATCTAAAATAAAGAAAAATTAAATCTAGAAAATAAAATAAAATAAAAATAGAAAAATAAAGAAAAATATATCCAAAGGAGATTTCAGCTCCTCCCAAGCTCAAGGATTCCTGAAGTTTTAGCAAAAGCTACGCACATTAACTAGGCGCTTCTTATTTATAGGCTCTGAAATACTAGGCCATAATTCAAGGCTGAAATTAAGGGTTCCAATGCAAGCCCATTTAATGTATTTGTCACGACATTATTGGTCTATGTCGTGACATATAAGTCTTCTTCCTTGCCTTTGGTTTTGTCTCAATATTTTTTCTATGTGTGCCTTTTGATTTATTATCGTGACATAGGTTTTGAATGTCGCAACATAACCTCTATTCCTTATAGTGCTAATCTTTGAGTGGTTTGTCGTGACATAAAGACCCCTATCGCGACATTAATTTTCCAACTCTTTGCCAAATTCTGGCGCGACTGAGTTTTCTATGTTGAGACAAACTTTATTCTTTATGGTCTTCATTATGCCACGACGATCAATTTATGTGTCGTGACATCATCCCAGTGAACATTCAGTGCTTCCTCTTTTCTTTTATCGCGATAGAGATTAGAATGTCTTGACAACATTTTTTTGTCATCTGATTAATTATTTGTCGTGACAAAGTGATCATATGTCGCGACATTCTTTTTATTCTCTTTCTTTGGTTTTGTCATGACAATGATTTCTATGTCGTGACATAGTTCCAGTGTTTCCTTATGAGCTCTTCTCATGCTGTGTCGCAATAGAGCATTTTTGATTATCAGGAGAATACTTCTGCCTTCAGACTTCCATTATGTTGCAACATAACTTTGAAATGTAACGACATACTCTTCCTGCATTCTTCACTTAATTATATCGCAACATAGTTGTGAAATGTTCTGACATTCTTTTGAACTGTTATTTTGAATACTCTGCTCTCTTTTTATTGCAAAATAGTTTTGCTTGTAGCGACAAACTTATGCATGGTGCCTTGAGGTTTTGTCGCAACAATATTGTAATTATGTTGCTACATAATTACACTTCTTGCCTTAGCCATTTTTTCTGCTTTTCTTACTGGTTTTTTATTTCTTCTACAATAAAATCCTACAAAATATAAGTTTGGTGAAGATTCCATAACTCATCACTAAATTGGACCTTAACTTTCAAATATGCATGAAAAATGAACTTAAAAATGGATGAGTTTTGGACTCCTTAATGTCACGACATTGGAGCTACTATGTCATGGATAAAATCTTGTGTTGCGACATTGAAAGTCTACTAAGAAATTCTGAATTTTGAGTGACCAGTCAATGTCGTAGCAATGTCGTGGCGATGTCACAACATTGCATCTTCAGTTCTAATCGTTTCACCTAATGTTGCGACATTGCTAGGCCGATGTCCTGACATTGAGTTAATGTTATGTAATTTGATGTCAATGCCATGGTAATGTTGCGACATTGAAGATCTGTTAAATTTCAACCTTGGCTACTTTGATATGATGTCGCGACATCGGAGCTGTGATGTGGCGACATTGCAAGTTGAGATCTCCAGTGTTTAAGCCATTTATGATGTCGTGATATTGTTGTTGTGATGTCACGACATTGAATGTTGATTTCTCTTTACTCCCGAGGCTATGTTATGATGTTGCGACATTAATTTGTGATCTCACAACATTGACTTGGAGTTATGTAGTCATTTGTGCTGTCGCAATCACTACAAGAAAATTGAAGAATAGAGACGGAAATTTAGAGACGGAAATTTTTCCGTCTCTAAATAGAGACGGAAAAACGTTTCCGTCTCTAAATAGAGACAGTGTCGCTCCTACTCTCTATTTAGAGATCTTAATATTTCTCGTCTCTATTTAGACACGGAAAAATTTCCGTCTCTAAATTTATGTCTGTAAAAGTGGCGCGATAAGTTCCCTCTAAATTTTGAGACCGAAAATAGAGACCGAATACTTTTCCGTCTCTAAATAGAGACGGAATATTTTTTTCGTCTCTAATTTTACAGACGGAAAATAGTTTCCGTCTCTAAAGCGATAGGTTCCCTCCAAATTTTGAGACCGAAAATAGAGACCGAATAAAGACGGGAAGCAAATACCGTCTCTTGTTTTATTACAACAATTAAATAAATACTACTAATAGTAAAATAAAATTACAACAAAACAAAAACGGCATGCAAGCCGTATTTAATAATTACAACCCTTGTAAAAACAATAATAATAACCTGCCAATCACATTGGTCAGCATCGTGCACCATGTGAGCAACACAACATGCAAATATATCATGTTATCATATAGCATAAACAATTTGCATTAAAAGAAATAAATTATAATACGCGCGTGTGTTTAAACCAATTAAATTCATAAGGCGCCACGCCAGAGTCGTTACTTGGTTCCGCTAGCCTAAGTCATGACCGGGTCGAGGGGGCCGCCCGTTGGCCTGGGGCACGCCTTGTGAATTTTTTTTCCTTTTCAGAAACATTAGAGTTTCGGGCTCCTCAAAATTAAATTTTTATTGATCTCATCAATAAATTTTTTGAATAAGGCAAAGCCATCAAAAATCACATTAAACAACATATTATGTAATCGCTCATTACACATGTATTTATTTCTGCACCACCATAAACAATCATTGATAACCGCACTGAATGAATTTACCCATGTATTAACTGATTAAGACAAAGCCGTAATCATATAACATGATATTAAACACGTAATGGCAATATCCCATTCGGATTCTTAATCATATTAACGAATCCTTTTAGGTTTTGGATTCAATCAATTAATAACTTAACAAAACCTATTAAGTATGTCGTTCGCAAAAACCATAATATCACATATATTCAAAAATGCAAATCATACCAGAATCATATACATCACATACATACGATCAAAGATGGCATTATCGATTTTTATAAAAACACAAGGCTCTGAATAGAGACGGAATATTTTTTTCGTCTCTAATTTTAGAGACGGAAAATAGTTTCCGTCTCTAAATAGAGACGATAAAAATTCCGTCTCTAAAAGTTGCGCGATAGGTTCTCTCCAAATTTTGAGACCGAAAATAGATACCGAATAGAGACGGGAAGCAATATCGCTCTTCTATTTGTGGTGACTTTAAAAGATTTCGGTTTCACCTTAGAGACTAAACTATTTCATTCTAAATAGAGACGGTATTTGTTTTCCACTCTAAATAGATGGAATCCCTTTCTCGTCCCAATTTTTCGATATTTTTTCCTCCCTCCTTCTTTTCTTTCTCTCCTTTATCTTTTCCCCTTTCTCCTCTCTCCCCCTCCTCGCCTGACATAACTGCGTCGCCCTCTCCCCACCGGTCAGTCCTACTCGGGATATCCCCTCCCCACACCGCGCGCGCCCCTCCCCTTGCCTAGCCCCTTCCTTTTCCCTTCTTCCCCATCGCGCTTATCTTCCCGCCGACACTGCTCCCTTCTCCCCGTCGACGCGCCGATCCGGTTTCCTCCCCTGCCTCCATGCCGACGCCGATTGCCGCCCCCATGCCGCAGCCGTACGCCGCCAACACACCACTCACCACCGATTACCATCGCGGCCTCCCATCACCTAGCGCCAAGCACTGCAGGTAAGCATCGCCGTTTTTAGTTAAATATCTGGATTTTGGTGGCTTGAGATTTTTCGAATTTGTTTGTATAATTTTTTGGGATTTTGTTTGAATATCATGTTTAGTGTTTCGCTCCTCTTCTCGCCATTTTCGTGTCCGACTAAGTGTCAGAAAATTCTATGATCTCGGAGCTTGCTTAACTCGCAAACATATGAAATATTCTTCCTTAAGTGTCCATTTTCTACTTCTATCCTCAATTTCTTTCAATTTTTCTATCTTTATACATCGATTACAAACAAATTTGGAAATATAAGCAAGTTGATTTTTTTGATTTTTCTGATTTTTCCGTTGGTAAGGTTTATAATTGCCATGAGTCGTCGCTCTTAGTTTATCGGGTGAAACACTGATGCTCTGCTTTCCTTTAGTGTCAACTTTTGTGTATATGCCGCCCTAGAGGTAACTTTTTTGTGTATATACTATCAAGAGTATGATTTAAATTGCTGCAATGAACGGTCAGAAAACTCGTATCCTTAGGTTTCAAGTGTCGATATAGTCTTTTTGGCTCTGCATTTTCTAAAATGAGGATAGGAAATAATACATAGAATGCATCTCTATGGGAAAAACTTAGAATGCTTGCCTTGAGGTACTTCTGATACCCCTGTTCTTAACCTATCCATATCGATCTTAAATGCAATGTTACACATTATCTTGCAAGATTTCAATCTTAGACACATAAAACACAAAATATGACTTAAAAAGTCAGATTATATTTATGAGGCATCTTTCATTACCTATTGAGCTTTCACGATTACCTTCTTCAAAAGTCGATTATGTTTGATCCAGTTGTTTTGATTTCCTTTTCTTTAGCTAACTCAGAAAGAATCTATCTCGAGGAAATTGATCGCTTTATTAACCAATGGATATCGCACAAAAAAATCAAAAATTAAATTAAATGCAAAACATGCCAAATCTAAACATATATTTCAGCTGCATGAATGCAGCCTACACTTTAAAAATGAGCCTGACAAATTCTATGTTAGAGCTAGTTAGCTGTGCAACTTCTTTTCTTCTTAGCTACCTGATCAACAATGTTCAAAATCCATCGTGTCTAGATGTTAGCATGTTGATATCAATAATGCCGTAATCATTGGTTACGATTGAAATTTCTCTTTTGCTACGTCGCAATTAATGATTACGTTTATTGATTGTGATATTAATCAAAAAAATCAATATGACAAACATACTATTTTGGGTAAGGTTTATAATTGTTATTATATGTATTGATATGTCAAGTTAGAAAAGGTTTTTTAATTTTTTTTATGATATAAATATAGTTTATAGGTTCAAATTTGTATGTCGATTGTGTCATACCTAAGAAGAAGGTAATATATATAAATTATTTTTTATTTGTCATTGCATGTACCTACCACAACCATTCTCGCATCGACTTCACTCATTGTACGTGTCGACACCTATTTCATCGCACCAGTCTACGAGGTAAGTGTGTTGTGTATTAAATATTTTTTTTTTTAAAGTATTAAAATTTTTTGTAATATTGTTTTAATGAGATAAATATGTGTAAGTCACAGTCATGTTGTGGAGTTGCGATTAGTTGATATTTTACCGAAGTGTTAAAATTGCTAATGTTTGACAGGGGGATAGGGACCCGTATAGAGGGAACTCTGTCCGTTTTTTTACAAAATATTTATGATTCTAATTAGGGAAATGAATCCTCATCCAGATGTAAGGCGGACGGATCGATGCAACCTCCGAGGCTAGGATGCGCCGTCTATATCAGAGCGACGGGTCAAGGGGATGGATCATCTCCATCGCATTCCTCCCGTATGGGCATGCCATCTTCATCGCCAGTTTATCCATGCCCGCCATCCTTCTACAGAACGACGCTCTACCGGTTATGCTCAGTTCAGAGAACTGCTCAACCATCAGCAAAGAATCACCTCGATATCGTTGGAAGGTCCAGCTAGCTCGGTCTGGCTGGCGCCGACGGGCGGATATATATTGTCATTGTTTCGAAACAAGTGAGTTATAAATTTTTTTAACATACTCTGGCCATAGGTGTATCCATCGCACAATTACATTTTCGCTTCATCTAGATTTATCCCTTCCGGGTAATGCGCTCACACAATGACCGGGTACATTCAAGGAGAGATTATAATTTAATGGATATTTGTGGGAAAATATCTCCACAGACAAAGATGTTCTACTTTCGAGAGTTTCAGTAAATAACTTATTTAAAAATATTTTGACTTTGTATGTTAATTACTATATAATCTAAATTTTATATAGTAATATTGGGAATATATATATTATGTCTATCCTGCTTTGTTCATTAAAATCCTTTAGAAATATTTTTATTGGAATTCTTCCATCGATCACCTCGTCTACGGCATTTGGGAGAAACGAGCCCGTGTTCGTTACAAGGATTTTCTTAAGAAGCTGCACGCAAAAGGTGAACGACCAAGGTATAAGGAAGACATTCGGGCAACCGATGCGCATCGGTCATCATCGGCCGTTACCATCGCGATCGGAATTCCATTAATGTGAAGGAAGGGACTGTAAGTGGGTTAGTGTTTCCATACACACTGGAGGAACATTGTCCCATCAAGAGCATGCTGATAGACTTGTAAGTTCTCACATATCTATCTTCTTAAATGATATTATTTAGTCCATATTGCATTAGCTTGTTACTGCATGAACAATTTATTCACCATAATAGTTGCAACTCTTGATAATAATCATAATGTTTGATTGAATGAAGGAGGATGGGCAATAAATTGTGAAAGGAGTTTGATATGGATTTTTATGGGTGATAATATAAATGTAAATGTATTTTCTTGATGTTTGAACTCTGAGATTTGTTAAATATATAGGGAATTACCGAAATTTTTTTAAATTATGGACAATCGTTAGTGTTGGGACTCATATTTCTATTACGTTATTAAAATAACAATACATATCTACATGTATTCTTGTTAGGAGTCTTCTGGCGGGTCGGCCACCTTATCCTCATGAGTTGCTTTACACACTCATACGCTGTAATCATGACGGCAGGACATTCGTCAAGGACAGTTGTGACAAATTCATGTACGCTAATTTCAAAACTTACTATTTATTATCTTTAACCTCTAGTTTCATTTACTATTTACATAACATTCAGCTTAATTTTTATTACAGAGCGAGTAGTAGAGAGTCTTCAGAGTCGTAAGCATGAACGGGCGATACGTTGATCATGCCTCTGCAGATATTATGAGGTCAGTCATGTAGGGATCGTCGTGGACTCGGTTCCGCTCCGCTCCTACGAATGTTTGTTATCTCGCATGCGTCCTCCTCCTCCCCGCCACTTCCGCCAGGCTTATGCAAGTACCAATGAGGTCATTGAGCTACGGCACGGTCGCACTGAATCGAATCGTATCAATAGTTGGAGGACTTCATTAGCCGTGATTACCCGTCGACCCAAGAAGCACCGTCCGCCGATCGTCCGTATTCTCCTCCCATCTTAGTTATTTTTAGAATTATTATCTTTTTTTTTGTAATCTCACTACACTTTTTATATATTAATACATTATATAATACAATATTTTCATATTTATTTATTATTTATTTAATTTTTTTCATTATATAAAATTAAGAATAATTTAAATTTAATATTATTTATTTTTAATATATTAAAAAATTTCCAAATAAATTAGAGACTTAAAATTCATTATATAAAATTAAGGAAAATTTAAATTTAATATTATTTATTTTAATATATTAAAAAAATTCAATAAATATAGAGACGGAATAATTCATTCCGTCTCTATTTTTAGCGACGGAATTGATTTTCCCTCTCTATTTTTAGAGACGGAATAATTCATTATGTCTCTATTCTTAGAGACGGAAGGGACATTTCGGTCTCTAAAAATAGAGACGGAATGAATTATTCCGTCTCTAAAAATAGAGACGGAACATTTTGGTCTCTAATTTTTAGAGACCGACGAAATAGAGACGGAAAATTTCCGTCTCTATTTTCAATTAGAGACGGAATTTCGTCTCTATTCTTCAATTTTCTTGTAGTGAATGTAACGCCCCAAAAATACCCTAGAATTTTTATTATATATTCTGGGTGTGAATTGAGCCAAACTTGGGTTTTTCCGGGAAAATTGATAAATTGACAAATTGTGAAATGTAAATTTAAAGTGTGAGCATATGATTGATTATTATATGCTAAATTGAGAAATTGATTGAACCCTAACTGTAATTCCAAGTGAAAAGGGAAAATGTGAAATTTAGAAAATGAGGACCTAAAGGTCAAATGATAGCTTAAATGCTAATATCAAATAAATGACAAATGATAAGGAATGGAATTACAAAGTTAGGAATGTCAAAAATGGAAATTGATTTACGGGTCACAAACAAGGCCTTATAAGGAATAAGTGATTTAAAAGCAAAAAGGGAAAAAATGAGAAATGAGAAAATAAGGTGTAGGCCAAACATGGCCTTGCCTTAAAAAGAAACTTAAAGACCAAAAATGTTGTCTTAGGCTCATTTGAAGAGCAACCTGCTGAGGGAGAAGGAATGAGGAAACGGGGAAAAGCTGGGGCTCGCAAGGACAAGCTTTGCGGGCTTTGCTTCCCAATTCTTACTCCTAAGAGATCAAACAACATGGAAGAGGAGATTTGAAGAGATAAGGTAAGAAAAATCAAACCCTAACTTCCTTATTTATTATTTTGATTTTGGGGAAAAAGCCCTAACATGAGGAAAATGGATTTTTATTGAGTCTAAACCACTTTTGGAGTTGTTGTGGATAGATTCCATGGTGGATTTTTGATATGGGACGAATTGGAGAAGATTGGTGGATGAAAAATGAGTGAAAATGCCAAAATCGAACATTTATGGGCAAAACTGTAGGTCGTAATTCGGTACAGTTGAGCTGCACTGCATGTATGCAAGGGCAACCCGTACTCCAGACAGTCAAGGGTGTACCGGTACAGGTAGTTCTAGCAGCCCCGTTTTTTCTAATTTTGCACCGTTAAGTCCCGTATTCTCATACCGATGTTTAGGGACCCTAAGAAATGAATAATAGGGGGTCAAATAAGAATGAGACTAAGTAAAACGCATCGTACTGGGGCCACCCGATTTAAGATCTGCCATTTCTACGATATTCTTAGTATGATTAATTGCTTTACCACTAAGAATGAAGAAATTTTATTTGACTTGGTGCGGGTGAAGACGACAACCTGACCTATGATTGATATCGAGAAAGAAAAGGAATCGATAATTGGTTTGTTCACTGACCCTCTATCTCCATTTCAAGTGTTCTGGTAGTATACCAAATAAATTTGAAATTTTATTACGAAAGTGCATATGGATTTGAAAATATGATTATGATCGGTTATGAATGTTATTTGTGAAATATATATAAGTATATATATATATATATATAGTGATTTGAATTATTGTTATTCGAAATGTTTGTCAAATATATGCATGTGTGCGAATATTTGAACTATAAGTGAATTTATTGCACAAAAGTAAGTTGATTCGAAATGTATTATCGAATGACCAACATGACGGGATTCACCAACTTAATTCGTCATGAAGGTAACCGAGATTTGGATGTGGAATCACATCGCGATCGACGACAAATACACGTGATTCACCAACCGAATCAGTCAGAATGCTCGCGATTTATAGCCATATGTGAAATGGTAATATTGAATGTGAAACCACATTGCTACTGAACGACAAACAGGACAGGATTCACCAACTGAATCTGTTGTGAATGTTGATTCTATAGATACATGTGAAATCACGAACTAAAAGCTAAACATGATATGTGTATTTGTATAAGCATCTTTTACATTACACGTATTACTATAAAGGCATTATTTTTGATAAATGCACATATATATACTGAATCAAATGGAGTAGAATCAGATAGAACCACTAAGCATGAAAATGCTTAGCTGTGATTGTTTCAATGCGCAGTACCGAGTGATAGGCAAGTAAGAAGCAAGACCTAAGATCGAGGAGCTCAGAGTCATAGAGAAAGAATTGCGTAGTATGCCCACATATGCATTCACCTGTATTTCTTTCAAATATTGATATTTTGTAAAACAATTTGAACTCTGAACTTTTATTTTGTAAATGCATTTTGTTAAATGTAAATGTTATGAGTCTTTTGAATTTGTAAATGTACATGGGCTTGCCCAAAATGAAATGCTTCAGCTTAATTGAAAGGTCTAAAATAGAATAACATAAACAAATGTTTTGAGGAGATAATTGAAAATGTCGGAGTAAACCGGGCTCCGGCTTGGATCCGCCAACCTGGTCGAGTCGGGGATTCGGGTCGCGACACTTTTGAAAACTAAAATTTAATAAAACGATAACTAAAGGGATTTGATTAATGGCTTCGGCCGAGCATCCTCGGGCTTTCGGTTCGGATCCACTAACCGGGTCGGGTCGGGTCGGGCTTGGGGGTCGCTACACGCAATCTTGTCGCGATTTCGCAACATTAATGTTTTCTGCTCTACCCACTTCAGTCGATGTCGTGGTGATGTCGTGATTACTACCCAAAAAGTTATGTTTTATACTCTTTTTACTATAGGTTTTGAGCACTTTTTGCGTAGTAATCAACCTAACTAACCCGGTTGGCATGTTAAGGACCTAGCTATGCTACTTATCATATTTTATGGCGAATTTTGTAGTTTTCACAGGCCATTTATGCCAAGGTTAGAGAGTCAGCTCAATCACGAAGAATTCAAGTTGAAATCAGAGCTATAGATAAAAATTCGGAATAAAAGAAGCAATGCAGAAAAGAAGCATGCAACCTTGGCATGCAACCCCTGCGAAATTTCGCAGCCCCTACGAAATTTCGCAAGGCTGCGAATTTGGCTGCTCCTGTTGTTGACTTTTTTTGTACTCTTGTTTATTTATTCCAAATTTGTCCCTGTGCAATAGTGATTTTCTTTTGACATTTTGGTAAATTATATATGCAGTATGGCATATATGCCAAAGACAAGACTTTGTAATCATTCATTTATTGAAATTGGAAAAGCTTTCTGAAGAAGCCTCATTATTTTTCTCTTCGGATTTTCTTTCATTTCGCTTCACTTTATCACTAGCCAAACACCCTATGAGGATGACAACTCATAGGATGAGTGGCTAAACTCCCTCCTTCCTTGAAGTAGAGTGCACTGGGCAAGGGAACCTATGGAAACGCAAGGGCTCTCATGTTTTCAACGAAGGTATTCTCTTCTATTGATGTTCTCTCTTTCAACTTTAGGTTTGGATCCCTTCGATTGACCTTAAATGGTTAGTATATGGTTTTCTTTTAAGGCTAATTGGATGCTTATTGCTAGATACTAGGATGTTTGTTAGTTATCATTTATGATCCATTGGAAGGTAATTCAAGGAGGCAGATTTTTAACTGACTGAGAACATTAATGGACATTGAATGCCATTTTCAAAGGATAGTTCTTGATGGTAAGGTTCTATAGCTAAATAAAAATCCGATTCGGGAGGTAAACTGTAGGTTACTTTCCCCAATGCCAGGAAAAGACCCCAAGAATCCCTCATTTGCCCTAGGAACCCAAGCCTAGTCATCTAACACTTCAAGGGAATTATTTCTATATAATTACATCACTTTGGTTACGAGTGCAACTACCAAAACCCCCTATTTTATAACAACCTAAAATCCAAAATGAATTCACCAGTTCAAATTTCACAGTGAGTCATCTACAAGAAGAAAACCCATCCCTGTGGACGATCCTAGAACCACTGTGCTATAGTATCTATGCTATGCCAGTACGAGGTGTTAGGTTATAAATATTGTTGATTCAAAATACCCTACGGGCTACACATAAAAACACGTGAATCAAATGGCGCAGTTCTCGGGGACGGTGCCTTAGTGCAAATGATAGTCAATACTGAACACTTGTGATCCTCATCACAAGCTCTAGTGAATTTCTTTTTCTTTTATCATTCCTTTCTAGAAATTACTGCTACGTTAATTAATTCCATTTCACTGTCAATATTTTTTTTAGCTAACATTAACCCTTTTTAGTAGACTCTTCTTTAGTAGACTCTTCATGTAGGAGTTTATGTTCCAGTGGTTTAAGAATTCAAGAGGCAGATTAGTTAAAATTAGTATCGCACAGGAATCACAGGAAACAAATTCTAGAGTAAGACCAAATTCTAATTCCATGGAACCCCCACATGAAAAGCAACATAGTCAGCAGGGAGTGGAGAGGAACCTCAATGCATTTAGGTCCATGAGGGACCACAAACACCCTCCACGACTAAGTGCACCCTCCTGCATTGTACCTCCAACCAAGGAAATGGTTGTTAGGCCTTACCTTGTGTCACTCCTTCCCACTTTTCATGGAATGGAGAGTGAGAACCCCTATTCAAATATCAAGGAATTTGAGGAAGTTTGCAACACCTTCAAGGAGGATATGACCACTGTGGACTTAATGAGACATAAGCTTTTTCCTTTCACATTTAAGGATAAAGCTAAGATTTGGTTCCAACTCCCTGAGGCCGACGACCATCCTAAACTGGACTGAGATGTAGGCTGAATTTTTGAAGAGGCAGATTTCCACCTTCTCAGCTAATGAAAACAAAAAATTCTATGTATGTTAGGAAAGATATATGGAAGCACTCGATGCTTGTCCTTACCATGGGTTTGACACTAGGCTGCTGGTAAGCTATTTTTATGATGGTATTTCTCTTCCTATGAAGCATTTGCTGGAGACTATGTGTGGAGGAGATTTCTTGAGCAAAAATTCAGAGAAAGCTTTGGATTTTCATAGGATATGTAGCTGAAGCTTCAAAGGGTTGGGATGAGCCTAACCTAAGGGAGATGGAAAGAATGAAACCTCAACCCAGAACACTAGGTGGCATGTATTCCCTTCTGGAGGACTTAGACACGAAGGCCAAACTTTCAACCTTAGCTAGAAGGTTGGAAGAATTGGAAATCAGAAAAAACCATGAGGTGCAAGTAGTGATTGAGAATCTTATGCAAAACAAGCCATGTTTAATCTGTCAGTCTATTGAGCATCGGAGAGAACAATGTCCAACTGTTGCAGCAATGAGGGAGATGTTAGTGGAACAAGCTAATGTTGTTGGTCAATTCAAACCATCAACCAATGCACCATATGGCAACACCTACAACCCTAGCTGGAGAAATCACCTAAACCCCTCCTGGAAGCCGAAGCCCCCACAATATGCACCTCCTATTCCTCCACAACATGCTTCAACTTCTCAACCAACACAACCACACTCAACTTCTCCAATTGAACATGCCATCTTAAATTTGAGCAAAGTGATAGTTAACTTTGTAGAGGAGCATAAAGTAGTTAATGCTCAAGTAAATCATAGAATTGATACCATGGAGAGCACTTTGAACAAGAGATTATATGGGTTCCATAGAGAAATTGCTAAAACATTTGACAACCTGCAGTATTCAATTTCCAAGCTAACCAACCAACAACAAGTACATAAGAAAAGCAAATTTACTTCACAAACACAGTCAAACCCTAGGGGAGTTCATAAAGTAGCCTCTGCCATTGAACCCACTCCTAAGATGGATGAAGTGAATGCAGTTATCACTTTGCAAAGCGATAAAAAGTTTTATCAGCTAGTGCCTAAGTCGCTGGTTGCAGATAACGAAGATAAAAAAGAGTAATTGGAAAGAATTGTGATTAAAGAAGATATGATGAAGAAGAGAGCATGCCTCCTCCATTTCCTCGAGCACTAAGAAGTAAAAAGAAAGTGAGCAACCAAACTAAGATTCTTGACGTGTTGAGGCAAATTGAAAGTCAACATTCCTCTTTTAGACATGATTAAGAAAGTCCTAAGATATGCCAAGTTTTTAAAAAGACTTGTAATTCGTGAAAAGAGGTTGAATATCGATAAAAGGTTTTCGACATACTGTGTGAGTGTTATCATCCAATGCAAAACTCCGATGAAGTACAAAGACCTAGGGTGTCCTACTATTTTAGTGGGTATTGGAGGAATTTGTGTGGAAAAAGCACTACAAGATTTGGGGGCTAGTGTCAACTTGCTACCCTACTCAGTTTACAAACAAATTAGACTGGGGAGGAATTGAAGCTACCACTCATCACATTATCTTCGTAGATTGTGTTAGTGAAAATTCCCAAGGGCATCATCGAAGATGTCTCTCGTGCAAGTAGACAAATTTACTACCTAATCGGACTCTCGTTGTCCCTACATCAGTCAGTAGCTGTGGGAGCCACCATGTGCCCATCATCCTTGGTAGGCCATTTTTGGCTACCTCAAATGCAATCATAAATTTTCGAAATGGGGTAATGCAGCTTACATTTGGGAATATGACATTGGAACTCAATATCTTTCACCTAGGTAAAAAGCACATGCACCCAAAGGAAGATGGTCCATAAAAGGTATGTTTGATTGATCCCATTGTGGATTAACAGTCCCAACAACAGCGACAAAAGGAAGATTTGATGTGGAACTAGTAGAAATTTCTAAAGATTTGCAAGAAGCCTCAGATTTATGTGTTGTTTATGGGCCTTAGAGAAGAAAATAAGAAATCCTCTTGTTGATTAGGGAGGATAGTGAAAAAAGAAGGAAGCATAGAGCCTGAAAAGCTTGACCTCAAGCCTCTCCCTTTAGAATTAAAATATGCATATTTGGAAGAGGGTGACCAATGTCTAGTTGTGATTTCTTCATTGTTGAATGCCTCACAAGAGAGCAGTCTTCTGGACATCCTCAAGAAGTACAAGCAGACCAATGGATGGAAAATTTCCGATCTAAAGGAGATTAGTCCTTTGGTTTGCACTCATAACATCTATATGGAGGAGGAAGCCAAGCCAGTGAGACAACCACAGAGGTTACTGAATCCTTATATGCAAGAGGTAGTGCGCACATAAGTTCTCAAATTGCTGCAGGTAGGCATTATTTACCCTGTTTCCGATAGTCCTTAGGTGAGTCAAACTCCGGTGGTGCCTAAGAAGTCAGGGGTGACCACTATGCAGAATGAAAGAGGAGAGGATGTGCCTACCCGCCTTACCACAGGTTGGAGGGTATGCATATACTACAAGAGACTAAATGCAGTGACAAGAAAATACCACTTCCTTTTACCCTTCATCGATCAACTTCTTTAGAGAGTTTTTGGGCACTCATTCTATTGCTTCTTGGATGGGCATTCCAGATATTTTCAAATAGAGATTGCGGTAGAGGACCAGGAGAAGACCACTTTCACTTGTCCATTTGGGACATATGCTTACAAGAGAATGCCTTTTGGCCTTTACAATGCACTTGCCACATTCCAAAGATGTATGCTCAGCATTTTTGGTGATATGGTGGAGCACATTATGGAAGTGTATATGGGTTATATCACCATATATGGGGGTACTTTTGAGGAGTTCTTAGCTAACCTTGAAACTATGTTGCATAAATGCATTGAAAATAACCTGGTGTTGAATTGGGAGAAATGCCATTTTATGGTGAAACAAGGAATTGTCCTAGGGCATGTTGTCTCCAACAAGGGAATTGAGGTTGATGAGGCCAAAGTTGAGCTTATTTCCAATCTACCACCCCCCACAAATGTTAAGGCAGTAAGACAGTTCCTTGGCCATGCTGGCTTCTATAGGAGGTTCAACAAAGATTTTTCGAAAATTGAGAAACCCCATTATGAGCTACTGGAAAAGGATACTAAGTTTGCATGGGATGAAACTTGTCAAAAAAGCTTCAAAGAGCTCAAATCCCACTTAACCATTGCACCTATAATGAGAGCACCTAACTAATAGCTACCTTTTGAAGTCATGTGTGATGCCAATGATCTTGCTATCAGGGCAGTTCTTAGGCAAAGAGAATATGGAAAGCCCTATGTGGTTTATTATGCAAGAAATACTCTGAATAAAGCTCGTTAAAATTACACTACCACATAGAAGGAACTGCTGGCAGTGGTCTATGCCTTAGACAAATTCCAAGCATACTTGGTGGGGTCAGACATTGTTATTTTCACATACCACTCTACTTTGAAGTACCTTCTAACCAAGCAAGATGCTAAGGCAAGGCTTATCAGATGGGTTCTCCTACTACAGGAATTTAATCTTCGAATCAAAGACAAGAAAGGGGTAGAGAATGTAGTGGCAGATCACCTCTCCAAACTGACCATAGCCCACAACAGATACAGTCCTCCAATAAATGATGAATTCCCTGAAGAATCACTGCTACTTGTAGAAAGTGCTCCTTGGTATGCTCATATTTATAATTTCTTAGCGACAGGAGAGATCTCAGTTGAATGGAAGGCACAGGATAAGAAATACTTCTTCGCCAAAATTCATTCCTATTATTGGGAGGAGCCATTTATGTTAAAATACTATGCGGACCAGATCATTAGAAGGTGTGTACCTGAAAAAGAACAACAGGGGATTCTCAGTCACTACCATGAAAATGCATGTGGAGGTCATTTTTCTTCATAGAAGACAACTATGAAGGTGCTCCAATATGGGTTCTATTGGCCTTCCCTCCTTAAGGATGCTCACGAGATGTGCTGAGGTTGCAATCGATGCCAAAGACTCGGGAAGCTTTCTCGTTGTCATATGATGCCCTTAAACCCAATCTTAGTAGTTCACTTATTTGATGTTTGGGGCATTGATTTCATGGGACCATTCCCTACGTCTTTTAGATATTTGTACATCTTGGTGGGGGTTGATTACGTGTCCAAATGGGTTGAGGCAATTCCCTATAAAGCAACATTGCTGTGGTGGCATCGAAGTTTTAAAAGATAATATCTTCTCCATATTTGGGGTGCCTAAGGCCATAATTAGTGATGGGGTTCACATTTCTACAACAAACCCTCTGAAACCCCCCTAGCTAAATATGGAGTGAAACACAAAGTGGCACCCCCACCATCCTCGCACTAAAGGGACATGTCGATCTCACAATAGGAAAATCAAGACTATTCATGAAGGTAGTGAATTCCAAATCAGAAAGACTGGTCCCTGTCGTTGATTCATTATGGGCATACAGGACAACCTTCAAGACAATTCTCGGGATGTCCCCTTATCGCCTAGTGTATGGAAAAGCATGCCACCTCCCTATGGAATTATAATACAAGGCATGGTGGGCGATCAAGAAGCTGAATTTGGAGTTAGGAAGAGCCGGCCTCAAGAAGTTCCTTGACCTCAATGAGTTAGAGGAACTGCAAAATGATGCCTACTTAAATTAAAAAATTTCAAAAGAGAGATCCAATAAATGGCATGACTAGATGGTAGCTCGAAAAAATTTCCAGAAATTAGATAAAGTGTTGCTCTACGATTCCAAGCTTCACATTTTTCCAGGGAAACTCAAGTTGAGGTGGATTGGTCCCTTCATTATCCATCAAGTCTACCCTAATGGAGCAATGGAATTGCTCAGCTCAAAAGACAACCAACTATTCAAAGTGAATGGCCAAAGACTCAAGCCATATGCGCCTCACACTACGCATAAGGAGGAACTTTCCTCCGAGCCTCCAAATGTTTAGCTGGAAGTTGGTTCAGAGGATCAGGCTCTCTTGAGACTGCAAAGTCCACTTCATTTTGTTTGATATTTTATTTTATTTTGTTTTAATTTATTTTCCCTCTCATTTTCCTTAATTTAACATTAATAGTAGTTTGATTTTTCATTTTCTTGTGTTTTTATTTTCTATTGATGTGTTTATTTTGCAAGAATTGCTTAATTTCTGAAGCAGGGTGGTGCAATAGAAAAGTTTTTCTAAAGCATGTCGTTTACACAAGGGTTATGAAATTTCGTAACCCCTGCGAAATTTCGCAGATCAAGCTATTTTCTCATTGCGAAATTTCGCAAGGCATTTTTGCAGGAGCATACCAAATTTGCAAGGGTTGCAAAAATTTCGTAACCCTCTTGCCTTCACTACCAAACTCATTTATCCACTTTTCCCTTTCTCGGGCCTGTGAACTTATGCTGCACAAGTTACCACCCCTTTTTATTTGTGACCTCCAATTTTCAAAACGAATTGGCAACATCACACCTAGTGCCCAAACTTGAGATCCTGCGCGTTAATGCTCATTTATTTCCCGAGCTTCCCCTTCGTTTTTTATCCTCCCCATCTAAACCTTTTACATCTTTCCCCTTCACCCATAAATAGAAGCCCTAGCCCCTACATATCCTCCATTTCCTCTTCTGAACACACCATCCTCTGTGTGCCTCCCCTACGAAAACCATTTCTATTGTGAAACCCTAGCTACTTCAGTCTTTGGCCATGGAAAAGACTAGATGTGAGCATAGTGCATCCTTCATACCTTGCGTGAGGCCCTTAACTCCTGTCCAGGGCACACAGCCACCCCTAGCACCACAGGCCCCTGCCCATTATGCCTCCTTTACTGCAAATCTTGCTGATCTGCCCCCATTGCTTGCTCCTGGGCCTCCTACCCTGCACAAATACAAGACGAGGACTGGGGCAATACCTACTTTTCCTCCATATCCACAGCCAACCCATAGCACCCCTACCCCCCTCTAAAGAGGGCTCGAACCTTAGGCCCCAATGAATCCTCAAGTTTGTAACCGCAGGAGCCCCTTCCAATCTTCACATCCTTAAGCCCCAGCTACTGACAATTTTCCGGTCCACTCTCCGAAATCCATAATCAGATGACCCCTTTTCACTGCGGCCCAATCGCATGTAATTCTAATTGCAATGGCAAGGACCTACACAATGAGCACTTTTATGACATTTCGGCCTTCGCTGCCCTCCTTGACCTTCGAGACTCCACGGGGCTTATCCAACGCTCCTCCTTGGAACCCTTTATGACTCCACGCCAGTTCTTCTAACCGCGTGTGGTAATCGAATTTCACCGAACTATTACTTCAAGGAGAGACCGCAATCCTACTACGCTGCACTTTTCCATTAATGGCCATGATTTAAGTCTTCGATCATCTAACATAGCCACCACATTCAAACTTCCTGTAGCTTTAGCCAACTATGCGGACTACAGGCAGTGGCCACATCCCTCACCCCAGGAAATGGTCTTCATCCTTTCCTGAGATACCTCAACTGGTCCCATTTTGTTCAGAAGGTAGCTCCTAATAGGGATGCTTTTTATTGATCATGTGCTATGATCAAACATATTTCATCTTCAACATTTAGTTAAGAGGAGGGGAGCCATATTGGAAGCACTATATCGCATTTCTAAGGGTTTCTGGTTTAACCCTGTGGAGCTCATCATGACTTCTCTTTTTCATTTCGAGGAAAAGATACACCGTAAGAACCTCAACAGTCCTGAGGCCATTCCCATACTGTTTTCGCGGTTGATCCCTCAGGTGTTGGAGCACCTTAGTTTTTCGACTAAACCCCATTTAGAGTGTCGTCGGGTATGCGATGCTATTTTCATGGTGGAAAAGTGGAAATTTATGCCGAGTGCTCCTCCTCTCCAACTCAGGGATCCAATAGAGGACCAACCGCCACCTGCAGCTCCTATTGAGGAGCTCCATATCACAACATCCACAGTTCCTATTGCTTGCATCATCTAAGCCTTCAGTGCCTCCGGTCCCTGTATATTCAACTGGGCTTAGTACTTCTACAACACCTATGGAGACTATTCCCATTTCTCCCCGTGATTTTTTAGCCATTATGACTACAGTATGCACTTTCGCAGCTATATTTGCTTCTTTTGCTACTGCCCATGTTGCCTTGGCTGAGTGGATGGCATGCACCGAAGTTGTCCTTGCTCAGAACAATGCCATCCTTGTGTAGATTCAGAGCCACCTGGGCCTGCCTCAGATCCCTCCAAGTCTACCATAAGCAGCCTCATTATGTTAAGCTCAGCCTGAAGTAGTAGTAGCACCAACAAACTAGACACCTCCTGCAGCTCCATTAGACCTCCTTGCAGCAGCAGTTCCTTCTCTAACTACCTCTTACCCCACAGTCTAACCAGCAGTTGCTCATCCTGCCCAGGATGAGGATGACATTCCACCCCCCGCCAATATTTAAGGAGGTAGCACTTTCTTCTTTAAGTTTCCACTCCATACCACATTGAGGACAATGCGATATTTTGTTGGGGGGGAGAATTAAAGAAACAAGTGGCTTCTATGTCATGGTTATGCTTTTGTTTTGAACAAGTTCTTTTGTGTAGTTGAATGACTTACTGGTAGTTAGTTTTTTTACAAGTATAAGTATGCCTTTAGTTTCAGCACATGTTATAAAGCTTACAGTTTCTCATTTACATCCATTTTCTTTTATAATGCCTAGCTTCTAGTAGGAGAAATTGAAATATTGTTCCAATATTGTTGATGCTAGAATGGTGTTATGCTTAGTTGAGTTCATAACCAGTTGAGATTCTTATTGTTTTCAACATTTTTCTTCCACTTTGAACTTACCACACACTGTGCACATTAGGTTTCAATGATAAGCTGAAAAACTTCTTTGCCTTCTAAGCCCTGCAAAAGTCTGGCCTAGTACTTTTTTGACCACCTTTAATAGGTCTAGACCCCTGAATAAAAGACCAATGAGTCTTTAAAAAAAAACGAAAAGAAAATAAAAAGAAAAAAAAATGTGACAATTTGCCTTGAAACCTAAGCACGGTCCGAGGGGTATATGGCGAAAGTCTTTAAAACCCGATGCCATAAACCAACTGGTTAAGAGTCACCGACTTTGTGCTCGTTACATGGGTGAATAGGTGGAGTTTAGAGAATTGTTGGTGCTGGAGTTTCGAACTCATTAAAAGTCCGGGGTGAAACCTGAAGACTTAGTGGTTGAGATATCCTTATGATTTAATGCCCTAAACCATAGTTGTCGAGTCATCTATGGACCCTCAAGCATGGACAATTGTAATCTAATACTCCTCAAGATACACCCTTACAACAAAAAAAGGGAGTTATAGAATAAAAATGGGTCCTGATTTATTGAGGTTGGTTAGGTTGCTATGTTTAGACAAGAGTTAGGTTGGGGGGGAGAGAACAGGTTGACATATTATTTTTGAAACCTAATCAAACCAGATACTTAGGTTTTTGTGGAAGGCGTCAGGTTGGTTCTGTAGGAGTTAAACCTCTTTCGATACTTGATTTTGCATTGCACACAGTCTTCCTGAGATAGTTGTTGAGCAAGATTTTGGTGACTCTTGTTGAAGGTTGTGCATTATCCCCACATTTTATTTTTAAACATCATTTTTGTGGACATATGTAGCTAATCTTGTTTTTGTTTGCTTTATTCTTCCTTCATTGCTAAGGGACTAGAGATGTGTCGATTGGGGGGAGTGATTACTAGCCAAACAGTGCTGTTTTATACTATTTTTATTATAGGTTTTGAGCACTTTTTGCATAGTAATCAGCCTAATTAACCCGGTTGGCATGTTAAGGACCTAGCTATGCTACTGATCATATTTTATAGCGATTTTTGTAGTTTTCACATGCCAGTTATGCCAAGGTTAGAGAGTCAGCTCAATTACGAAGAATTCAAGTTGAAATCAGAGCTATATATCAAAAATTGGAAGCAACCCTTTCAAAAATTCGCAGCCTTACGAATTTGGTTGCTCTTGTTGTTGACTTTTTTTGTACACTTTTTCATCTCTTCCAAATTTGTCCCTATGTAATAGTGATTTTCTTTTGACATTTTGGTAAATTTTATATGAAGTATGGAATATATGCCAAAGATAAGACTTTGGAATCATCCATTGATTGAAATTGGAAAAGCTTCCTGAAGAAGCCTTGTTATTTTTCTCCCTGGATTTTCTTTCATTTCCCTTTACTT
The DNA here is from genome assembly GCA_016808115.1 of Tetrastigma voinierianum. Classification (NCBI taxonomy): domain Eukaryota; kingdom Viridiplantae; phylum Streptophyta; class Magnoliopsida; order Vitales; family Vitaceae; genus Tetrastigma; species Tetrastigma voinierianum. Next base: position 1,288,432 of record JAEQBH010000463.1, read on the forward strand.
TCTCACTATCCAAACACCCTCTGAGGATGACAACTCTAAGGATGAGAAGCTAAACTCCCTCCTTCCTTGAAGTAGAGGGCACTGGGCAAGGGAACCTGTTGTATCGTAGTGGCTCTCATGTTTTCAACATAGGTATTATCTTCCGTGGATGTTCTTTCTTTCAACTTTAGGTTTCAATCCCTTCGATTCACCTTGAATGATTAGTATATGCTAATCTTTTATAGCTCATTAGATGCTTATTGCTAGATCCTATAATTTTGGTTAGTTATCATTAATTGACATTGAATTCCATTTTCAAAGGATAGTTATTGAGGGTCAGGTTTTATAGCTAAATCAAAATCCGATTCGAGAGGTAACTATAGGTTACTTTCCCCAATGCGAGGAAACCTCAAGAACCCCTCATTTGCCCTAGCAACCCAAGCCCAGTCACCTAACACTTTAAGGGAATTCTTTCTATATTTTTACATCACTTTGGTTACGAGTGCAACTACCAAAACCCCCTATTTTATAACAACCCAAAATTCAAAATGAATTCACCAATTCAAACTTCACTGTGAGTCATTTGCACAAAGAAAAGCCATCCATGTGGACGATCCTAGAACCACTATGCTATAGTAGCTATGCTATGCTAGTACAAGGTTTTAGGTTATAAATATTATTGATTCAGAATGCCCTACGGGCTACACATAAATACACGTGAATCATGTCGCGACAATGAATTAAATGTCTTGACACTATCGACATGATGTCGTGACATTCCGGACTTGATGTCCGAACATTCTCCACCCGATGTCATGAGATTGGGCCTTTAACCATTCTTTGCTGATTTTTGCTTCTTTTCCTTAAATTCCTGCAAAACATAAATTTCTGTAAAGACTCCACAAGTATGCATTAAAATGATATTTAATTCCTTAAATATGCGTAAAAAAATGGGCTTAAAAGTAGATGAGTTTTATACTCATGAACGAACTCGAACCGCTTCATGAAGTCTGTGATAGTCTTAGACCTCCCCATCCAAACGTGGAGACAAACGTCACTCTGCTTCCTCCACACTGAGCACATGTACTAGGAGACAAACTTCTCGGATAGTCGACGGAAGGACATTATCGAGTTCGGAGCCAGACGCTGGAACCACGATGAGGCAGACCTACTAAGCTGAATGGGAATACCTTGCATAGAAGGGCATCGTTCCCCTTCTTAAGAGTCATGATCTGCTAATAATGCATAAAGTGGTCGAAGGGGTCTTACAGCCCATCGTACATCTGAAATTTCGGCAACGCGAAATGCGATGGAGCCTCCTAGTTGAGGATATCATGAACGAACGATGATGCCAATACGTCGTCTAATGCTCGCAACACAAGGTCTAAGATCCTTAGGGGTGAAGGCATTTGTTCCCCTGATAAGAGCCCCCTATGCCGTCATGGGTGGCGTTTGGGTGGGGAGAAGTTGTTAGTGGATTCAGACTGCATGGGGCTCTGACAGCTGGTTGGGGCATCTATATGGTAGGCGGTGCCATCAGGACAGGGCAAAGCTAGAATGACGTTTTGCAGGGCGACGTTCTCTTCGCGTAGATAGGCATTGGATGGCAGAAAATAGGCCAACTGCTGTTGGTGGGAGTCTTGATGCTCGTTCAGCTACCTTTCCAATTGCATCATGCACTGGTTCATGGAGGTTTCTTAATTTTTAGGTGAGTTGTAGCTAAATCGTTATGACAAGGGGAATGGTTCCCACAGACGGTGCCAATGAAGGGGAAGAGTCTTTACCAATCCTGTCAAAGCCTCTTTCCCTAAGTTAAAAAGTTTTTTCTCCCCCTTTTATAGGTCATCCTAGTGACCACGTGTTGAATTATACCGGTAGGAGTTAGAGATCGTTAGGTGGTGATCTATACAACACTCGATTATAGGTAGGTGGTTGGTATGCTCCCATGTCACACTTGAGTGCTACAGGGGAGTTAGCTGCATATGGCATTTTGGTAGTCTATTTTAGAGTGACTTAGGTCCCATATGCTTGTTGGTCATATAATTCTCCACTAATGTAGGCATAAAACAACCTTTAGGATCAAATAGGTCTTTTAGGCTTGTAATGTATGGCTAGGGTACTTGGGTAGATAATTGGATAATTAAGGTTCAAATTTACCCAGATTGCATACATCTTCTTAACATTTTTCCTTCTACTACTCATCCTTCTTTTCTATTAAGCACTTTTTCAAAAGCACCCCCAAACTTGTTCTAGTGCATCTTTCTTCATTTTTCCCATTATGGCTTTTTATTTTTCCACTTTCTGTTTCAAATTCAGTTTCTTAGCTCATAAGTTATTTTCCTGTCAGTTTGCTCAAGGTTAGGAATGGTGCAATGTTTTGCCTTCTTAAGCTTTGTACCTCCCTTAGCAAGCTTTGGGTCAGCAACTCCCATACCAGTTGGCATTAGGGTACTAGGTGTAGAACACCCCTAAGGACTAAATTGCTCGAGGGAAGTAGGTTATACAAGGTAAAACTCATTCCTCCTTGAAACTGCACGTATATATATATATATATATATATAATTTATGTTGTGCACCTCTTTTGTACATCTTTTGTCAATTTCCTTTCCTTCTACATCTTTAATTATCATCCTTTTTCACATCACAAAAGTTCACTCCCCCAAACTTGTCATCTTGATCATTTTTGCTGCATTTATTTTCCAATTTTGGGCAAACTCAGGTTTCTTTAATGGAAGATAAGATTTTAGGAAGGGTTAAGGTTTTTCTTTGTGGCTCTGATGATGAAAATGGCATTTAGGCTCAAAAAATGTAGTAAGGTACATGCATGTAAGCATATAAGATGGTAGGCTATGAAAGGCTCAAACTATTCAAGGATGGCCTAAATCATTTCCTATTGGTTGTAATGCATAGGATTTACCTTGAATAATAATATAACAAGTTATAGGACCATTTTAGACTAATCTTAAATTGAATCCAATAAGTTGTTCCTAACCCAAGCATAATTAACTTTCAAGGTGCTTATGACCAATGTGTCAATTTTCAGTCATTTTCTAAACTTTACTGTTCAATCAAACTTGAATTATAAGCCTAATTAACATTGATTTCCATTTCAGTCTTTCAGAATCTAAAATTTCAGCTTATTTGTCCTTAACATCACAACTTAAAATTGTGTTCCACTCATTAAGCCTAATTTCATTTATAGAACTTTGCCTTCTTTGGTTTAAAACAAAGTGTTATGCCATTTTATAATTTAATAGTTCATTTTGATCCCACATTTTAGTTCATTCCATCAACAACAATAGCACAAACAACTCAAAATTTTCTTCCAATTCAACCAAAGAAGCAATTACGGCTTTCATCAGCAATTCACTCAAAAATACCAAACATTTTCAACCAAAGCACAGTTCTGCACAACTTCCAAAAATTCATATTATCTTATTTTCAGGTTCTAGAATTTATGTCGAAATGGTTTCAACACTGATATTTCAACCTTCTTATCTTTTCATCTCAGCAATTATGCATTCAATTCAACTAAATTCTCACTTATTCATTAAAGTAATAAACAAATTCAACAATGATTATTCTTAATTATTTGCAAATTATAGAATGAAAAGGAAGTAACAAAGAGAAGAAGAAGAAAAGAGACACTTGAACACATATTTGGATACTGATATTGATTTAAGCTTTGAAGTGTGATTATAATGGATTGAATTATAGGGAGAGAAAGAAAGAGATACAATGGAGTTCATTTATTTTTTCTATGGGACTTGGAGGGTTTTAGATTTACTGGTTCATACTGGTAGACACCTTGAGATGGACTGAAGTCTGAGATGGAAGCTTGTGGTCTTTCAACTGTTCCATCTCTTGACATTTTCAGGGTGAACCATTCCATCATCTTAGCACTGTACTTGATCAACTCATCATGTCTTCCCCTAATTGAATTCAATGCATTCGCAAACTCACCTTGGGCATTGTACATTCTGATCATATTGGTATTCACCATATCCAAGCTCTATATACATAGCTTCTCCCTGTAATTCAAGGAGGCTTCAAGTTATTTACCCCTCTTCTAGATGGTGGCCTTGGATTCCTTTTGGTGCTCCTTGTATAAGTACCTAAAGGCATCTACCTTTTGAAGCATATTTTGCTTTATCACCTTCTCTCTAATCTCCAGTACCTTCAATAGCTCCTGGTCCCTCTTCAACTGCTCACTTATGAAAGCTTTCCCTCTCTCCCTGAATGCAGCTCTAAGAGCTTTGTCTCTCTGAGCAGGCTTTCTCTACACTCATCATCTTGATGATGGAGGGCTACTGTCAGACTATTTTCTATCTTTTTTATCTACTCATTAAGGTGGTTGTCCCTCCACTTGTGTTCCTCTCTGAGATGCTCATTTATTACCCTCATCTCATCTCTCATTTCTATCATCAAAATCAGCAACTCAAAAGTGCTACTCTCATTAGCTTCAGCTCTGTCACTTTTATTTCTCAAGTGCACTAATTTGAGCTCAAGGCTACTTCTTCCAGAGGGGAGAGAACTGATGCCGGCAGCTTCATAGCGCCCCTCCAACCCCCCACTTCCTCTCTTCATTGTCACTCTCTTCTCTACAAAGCCTGGCTATAGGGAGTAGCTCCTTAGGCACTTCTACTGCATATGTCATCTTCATATTTTTTCTTTTTTCTCTTCTCTCTCCCTCTTCACCCTCTACTGGACTGTTAGTGATTCCAGGGAGAGTGAGAGGAAAGGGTTTTAGGCACTTTTCCTCTTCTATTTCACTTAATTTAACACCTCCCTTGATACATAGGAGTGTGATCAAGGTAGGGTGGGGGATATTTTATGAGAATCGATGCTCAGCATAATCCAAGATGAAATCTTGGATTATCTTCCCCACATTCAGTGTGAAGCCCTTGACCAACGCATACAAAAGTAATATGTGATCCTATCTCACCATAGAGACATGCTTGGAGGGCTTAAAAATAGAGTTAATGAAATAGAACCAGACCTTGTTGATTTCAGCGAGGTCTCCTCGGTTTAGGTAAGTGTTTGAGATGGTCTTCGTCTTTTGCCATTCTCCTTGTCCTCCATTAAGTTCCTTGACTATCTCTTTGAAATTAGGACTCTTCTGGACCTGCTCGTACTATGTGCAGTCACCTACTAGTCTGAGTCGTAAGAGTTGGGAGATGGCCCTTTCCCCAAAAGGGACTTATCTCCCCTTGAAGTAGCATGTCAGGTTCTTTCTATCGTCAAGATTGGCATATAACTCTTTCACTAGGGCTCTTATGTCCGGCTCCATATGCTTGCTCATAGTTTCCCAACCTCTTCGTTTGATTTCCTCTTTTTGAAGGGCGCCATGATTTTCTTGAATCCTCTTTCCTCCACAAACCCCTTCTTCTCGAGATAATTCTTGTAAGCATGTGCCCCTTTACCTAATAGAATGCTCCGCATCCCGCCTCCACCTCTTGCTTTTCTTTCCCTTACCTCCTCAGAGCAAACTGGGTTCTCTTGTTGTTCGACTCTCTCTCTTAATACTTCATCTACAATGTTTTCAACTACCTTGTTTAGGGTAGGAGAGCTAGGGTTCAACATCGTTTGGTTTCAGAAATGGAGATTTGGAAAAGCTTAGGGCTCGAAAGGTTGGGAGATTTGGCTCGATTTGAAAATTTCACTGGGGTGCCTTATACAAAGTGTCAAGCCTCGGTGTATCGTCACGACATCGACATTGAGTGTCGATGTCATGACATTGACAAAATTTTTCAAGTGATTCAACTCAATGTCATGATATTGGTGATGCTATGTCACGACATTGCTTAAGAATTTTGAGTGACTATATCTAATGTCGCGACATTGGGATAACAATGTTGTGACACTGCCTTGATGTCGTGTCATTGATAGAATGTCACTGTTGGTGTATTTTCTCTATAAATGCAATGTTGTGACATTGAAATGTCGATGTCGATGTCACGACATCAGGGGCAATGTTGCGACATTTAAGAAAATTTTGGAGTCAATGTCACAACATTGAGAAGGCATTTTCCTCTTCTTGATTTTCACTTGTTTTCCTCATTTTTATTCATTTCTGCATATTCCATTCATGCTCGTAATACAAATCTAACAAGATTAAGCATCTAAATTCAAGCATGGATACACACTCAACTTCTCAACCCAGCACACCAAAGAACATGTAATCGTCTCCAAACTAACAAGAAAATGATAAAAATTGAAAATTCTACAAACTTAAGAAAATCGAAGCTGCCATGTTTTCTAAATCAGAAAAATAAACCTCCCCCAAACTAACTTGTGCATTATCATTAAAGAACAAGTTAGGGAAGGAACTCTATGTGGTACGCTCGCATCATCGAAGCCTTGGGTCAAGTGCTTCCTCCATTCAAATTCCATATATTGTAGCCTCATTCCGAAATTTAGAAAAATCTATCTAACATAAGTTCCAATTAAACTCAAACAAAACTACTCTATGAACTAACTATTTAAAATACACTGAATGAAACAAAATCAAACTATAAAGTAATAGAAATTGCTTGGGTTCTCCCATAGTCGTCAGAAGACTCCCTTTCTAGCCCAACCCTGGACAGCGTGTCAACCGACCAGATGCTCTCTAATTCCATTATATCACTTTATCAAAACACGTGAAGCTGCTACATTTCAATAAGTATAAAAGCCCTTTAAATATATGAAGGTTTTTAAAGGGGTAGGCCCATTACCATTACATTAATACAAAAGTATAGTTACTATAAAGGCATATCAAGCCTTTTCACAATGATTTCCAAATTAGATGTTTAGAGTTCAAATTGTTTTTACATAATATCAATGTTAAAAAAAAAAAAAATTGGAGTGAATGCATATGTCGGAACATACTCCGCAAATCTTTATCTCTGACTCGACGCTCCTCGATCTTGCCTGCTCCTGCTTAATCGGTAATTACAAGATAGATAATACTCCACACGCTAAGCATTTTCATGCTTAGCGCTCTATACACCCCATTCTTATGTTTCATTTAAGTCAACTCAGCGCAATTTAATAACAAACTTCCAAATTTTTGGGATGACTAAATAATACAATACATATACTTATTTCATATACAATCATTTATGGTTCAATGATCATCCCAAATATACACTTTCATATGCAATAAATCATTTATAACCAAATCATGCATTTCACAATGCTCTTTTTATTTCAATTTTCAATCATGCTTTTCAATTCCAATATGTTAACAATCTCAAAGTCAATTCAGTTATGCCCTTAACGAATTTAACCTATGTATTTGGTATACAAGATATCAGAATCTTCGACGGTCCTACTAGGCTGTAGGCCAATACAAAAACATTTGTTTTATAACATAGTTCGATCCCACTGGGCTGCTGAATAGTTATTAAAAAATCAATTCTTGAATACTACCGATATTGTCTCGCTGGGCTGCTGATCGGAGTGACACATTAATACGTTTGTTTGCAGTATTGCTTATTTGACCCTTATTGGTATATCAATCTATCCTTAATGCGAAATAAATGGTTAACATTATATTAAGGGCGTTCAAATCATTTACAGCACAGTACAATATGTACATTTGTATAAACAGTTCATTTTCAATACTCATGCAATTTTCATATGCAAACATTTCACAATCAATTACCTAAAATCAATTAAAACAAATCAATATGTTTTTCTTATACATTTAGAACAAATATTTCAAATCTTTAAATGAGAATAGGAGAAGGTAGATGATTAGTACCCAAAAAGTGCTATTTTGATCCTATTTAAGATAGGTTTTGAGTGCTTTTTGCGTAATAATCATATTAATTAAGCCGACACATGTGTGCAGTCCCATTATTACTACTCGATTTTGTTTCGAGGTCGTTTCGTGTTTTCAGAAGCTGGGGAACCCCGCCCATCATTTTAAGCTTCTGCATCGTAATCAAGGATGTTTTATGTCGAGTTCGTATGAATTCCTGATTTCCCATCAAGCCGATGAAGAAATGCCTGGCTAAGTGAACCAAATACAAGAAATCCGTGCATATACGCAGAGGCAGAATTTCATATGGCATACGGTAATTTTGCAAGGATTGCGAAAATTTCACAATGGTAGCGAAAATTTCGCAATCCCTACGAAAATTAGCTATCATAGCGAAAATTCGCTATCATAGCGAAAATGACTGTGCATAGCGAAAATTTGAATTTTCGCTATGCCTCAAATTGTCGCTATGATAGCGAAATTCACTGTGCATAGAGAAAATGCTGCCCCTCTGTTTTTTATCCAAACGAACCCCGTTTTGAGTAATTCCCATTTCGTTTCAATGTAATCATATTATTTTGCTATTTTGGTATTTCACAGTCTCTGAAGGCTATATAAGCCACCTTATGACAATTTGTAACCCTAACTTTCATTCACCTGTGAACTAATACGCCTTCTCATTTTAGGTTACAGCTTTTCTCTTCTCTCTCTTCTTTCTCTCATTTTCGCTTCCAACACCCCTTCGAGGATGACAACTCAAAGGATGTCATTAATCCTCAAAACCTTGAAGAGGAGGGTTGCTAGGTCAAGTTAATGATGGCTGGAAGGTGTCTCTTCGTTTAAATGAAGCAAAGATCGCATTTATGTGTTTCAAACTTTCCAAACTGTATTAGTTATTTCTAATGTATTTCCTTCGTCAATACTGGCATGCTTCCGTGGTTCAAGCAGTATTCTAATGTAGATTACACCACATCCATTAGATGTCATTTACGCAGCCACCGAAAGTAGGTTAAAATTGCTTTGGTTTTTCAAAACTCATTGAACATTAAATCCTCGCAGGTGTTTTGCTCAAATAGGAGTGTTTTTATACGTTTTAACGCCTCGAACTAAGATCCGCTGCAACGACCATATGTCATTTGCCCTAATGCGAGGAAATAACCCGAGGACACCTTGATATCCTCATTTTACTAAGCTAGTGACCCAAGCCTTCAAGGTCTCCATTCCACACTTTAGTTTAAATTGTTTCAGTTAACCTAGTGACAACAACTCCCACACTTTTTAATGCAAATCCAAAAATCCAAATGAAAACCTCACCATTTTCAATCACATACAATCACAGGGATGAAACCCATCCCCGTGTTCGACTTAATTATATCACAGTGAGTTTCCGACCAATGGCAAAGAGGATGAACATAGGATACAAATTTTGTTGATTCCTGACACTTACCGTGGCACGAATCAAAAGGCGCCGTTGTCGGAGATGGTGCCAGACTACAAATGATAATCTGATATGTACTTGTAATCTTCATTACAAGTGTTGCACTAACCCTTTTGAATTTCGTTTGTTAGAACTTTAAGTTTCTTTTTTACTTAATACTCACAACTAGGTTGTTTTCATTTTTTAAAGTCATTTTATATTTTGGTTAACACTTATCCTTTTTGGCAAGCCTTGTTTGTGTTCTTTACTTTATCCCATTTTCAGGTTAAGGTGTGTTTATGCATCACTGGATAGAGGGATATCGTGCAGACCGCAAAGTGTTAGTGCACCACCTGAACAAAGTTGTGAAGTCGCAGCATAGTGAGCAAATGGATCCTCTTGGTTCGAGGAACAACAAAGCCGCCAGCGTACTCCAATGAATCCAACAACATATAGTCAAATGAGGGACCACATGGTCTCTCCTAGGAGTTTTAGCTCCTTCCCGCATCATACCACCTCGCGAGGATGTGGCAAGAAGACCCTATCTCGGTGCCCCTACTCCCAACTTTACAGATGAGAATGAAACTACACTCACACATTCGGGATTTTGAGGAAGTATGCATAACTTTAAGGAGGGCATAAACCGATACGGAATTGTCAAGTTGAAGGCATTCCCGTTAACCCTCAAGGACAAAAGCCAAAATATGGCTCAATTCACTGAGGCCGGAACAATAGAAATTGGGCCGATCTTCAAGCTGAATTTTTGAAGAATTCTTCGCACAACAAAGACTACCGCTAAAGAGGCAGACTACACTTACTCTACCATGATAACGAGAAGTTTTACCGTTGTTTGGAGGTTCATGGAGACTGCCGCAGCACGTGTCCACACCATGGTTTTGATACATGGATGCTAGTGAATCATTTTTATGATGGTATGTCTCCGCCATGAAACAACCGGCTAGAACTATGCGGAGGTGACTTTCGAAGAAAACCTGCATTTAAGCCATGGATTGACCATGTGGTCAAACTTCCAAGGTAGCTGGGATGAACCAATCTTAGGGAAGCCGAAAGAATGAAGCCTTCACCCACCAAAGGGGAGGCATTTGGCGCACTTCCGAAGATATGGAGATGAAAGCAAAGATATCAACCTTAGCTAGGAAGCGGGAAGAGCTAGAAGAAAAGCGCTACGAGGTACAAAGAAAGGATCAAAAATCTCGCATGTGCCAACCCATGCATCAATTGCCAATCCACTGTCCACCCCGAAGGACACTGTCCAAATGCTCCCTCAGTGAGAGATTTGATGTCTAAGCATGCCAATGTCGTGGGCCAATACAAGCCCCAAAACAATGCCCCATATGGTAATACATACAATTCCAATTGGAGAAATCATCCAAATCTCTCTTGGAAGCCTAACCCCCCTGCATATGTGCCTCCTGGTGCCAAACGTTTGTTCCTCACCAACCTGGCGCATCCATCACCGTGATTAACAATTTACTCGGAGGTACAGGAGAAAGAAGATTCTCTTCCCAAACACCCGCCAAATCCAAAGGGAAACCGGCGGTCAGTTATACCAGCAACTCGGCGATGGACGGCAAAGGCTATCATCACTTTAAGGAGTGGAAAATAAACTGAAAGAACCAGCGCCTTAACATCAATAAGAAACAAGAAAGGAAAAGGAAGTTGAGCCTAAGAGGATAATAATTAGAGAAGATTCAATGAAGAAGAACATGCCCCCTCCATTTCCTCAAGCACTGAGGCAAGAGCAAATCACAAAAACCAAGCCGAATTGGAGGTGCTAAGGCAAGTGAAGGTAAATATCCCAACGCTTGACATGATTGCTGCGTCTCAACATATGCAAAATTCCCGAAGACCTATGCATAGTCAAGAGGGTCAGTATTTAAAAGAAAGCCTTCCTAACGTAACAAGTCGTTGCCATCATTCAAAGTAAGACCCTGAAACACAAGGGATCCAGATCCCCACAATATCAGTCAACATTGGAGGGACTTGCATAGACAAGGCACTGTTAGACCTGGGAGCCAGTGTAAACCTACTGCCATATTCGCATATAAGCAGCTAATAGTACTAAGCCTACTAAATATCACTCTATCATTAGTCGATCGACGGCAAAATTCCTAAGGGAATAGTAGAGGATGTGTTGGTTAAGGTGGACAAATTCTACTATCCAGTGGACTTTATAGTGCTTGGTACCGAACCGATCGCAAGTGGGCTTAATCATGTGCCAATTATCATAGGAAGGCCATTTTTGGCCACCTCCAATGCGATAATCAATTGTCGGAATGGAGTCATGCAGCTCACATTTGGCAACATGACACTGGAGCTCAACATTTTTCACCTGAGCAACAAGCACAAGCCAGAAAAGGGTGAGGGGCAAGAATTTGATGAAGTCTGCTCAATTGGTCCAAGTGCAGGGAAACCAAATGCCCACAAACTGCAAGCATGTTTGGTGAAGGAAAGTGAAGCAGTTGATGGAGAATTGGCTGCATCGCTCACTCCTGCATAACCAATGTTTCCCCCCAGCACTACAAAGCGAACAGAAGCTCAAAACAAAGGAGCCGAAAGTAATGGCGGTCGCAAAGACACGCCACTGTAGGCGAAGGAGTCTTTCTCCCTCGGATCCCCATATTCGAATCAGTTAGAATTGAGCTGGTTCGTCACCGAGACTAAACTAAATTTCAAAATTTTGATTTTAGCTTAACGGTCAATTTTAATACTATATTTCTTAGTAATTTTTTATTTTAGTTTTAATCGAATATAAATTTTAATTTTTGGTAATTTTATTTCTTTACTTTTATTTTTAGTCTTATTTTTATTTTATTTATTTTAATTTACCTAAATTTAATTTTTGTTGTTATTCTGTAGATAGAAGTTGGTACAGTAAAAATTTCAAGAATATAGCTAAATTTGGCATCTAATGCCTTGGTTCAAGGACCCTCTGCCTACCCAAAGGCTTTATAAAAGGGGGACTCACCTAGTTTACATTCCGCATTCCCCAAGAGCGCCCTACAAGCATGCACCCGTGCCCCGAGCTCCACCTAGCCTCAGCTTCTCGTCAAGGCGCCAGGCGACCGTTGCCCCGACCTCTGCAGCCCACACACACACAGCCTTAGCCCTGGCCTACACTGGGCTGCGCCCGCACTGCAGACCAAGCCCCTACTCCGCCAGCGCCCGGTCCGACCATTGCCCCGAGCTCCGCCACCGAGCACGCCCGTGCCGCCGCCGGCCTCTCCACTCCGGCCTCTGCCAGGACCTGGGAGCCACTCATCCCGCGCCGCCGAGTCTCTCGGTCCACCGGCACCAGCAGCACACCAGCCTCGCCGCCGCCGGCAGCCTTTAGCCCCGCAGAGACTCCGGAGCCCCCTCGTCGTGGCCCCATAAAATGACCTCGGGACTAATGTACCCATGGTTCACTCCATGGGGGCCATCAAGCATGTGCCCAGTCCGGCTTCGCACCTCGAGATAGACGACGCAGCACATACAGGGTCAAGCAGGCTCACTCTCCGACCAGCTGCGCAGTCATCACCTACATCGTCCCAACTCCGCACCGAGGAGCTCCAGCCATAGAGCCCCCATCCCGCGACATCATACTAGAGGACTCCTGCCCTTCTCCAAAGGTCAGACCACGCAGGAGGGCCTGGCCCTCCAAGCGGGCCTGGACATCAAGCTCGAGGGAGTCTTCAAGATCTCGGCCCGAGCTGTCACCTCCTCCACCGACAGATTTGGTCGCTCCGTTATCACCGACCCGAGGATTCACATATTAGCTGGGGCGCCCATGTTCACCCATGATCCGATTCCATGAACGTGGATCTACGGCCGTAGGACTCCACGGGGGAGCCATACTACGACACACCTGTCGACCACTCTGACAGCGATCCGCAGACCTCGATGCGCTGATTCGGGCAAGATCTATCATACCATTCATGACGCCGTGCGCTTCTATCCTCGGGTTGTGCTGTTCTACCACACCATGACATCCCGGAGTGCCGAGTCCGTCTAAGTCTGATTCAAGACGACGGCCGCCCAAGAGTACTGAGTCATGGATATAATGATTGGGGGCCCGCAAGAGGTCTGCGAATTTCACAGGTGTTATGTGCACTTAAACACGCCAGAGAGATGGTCCGTTGTCTTGCTCGAGATACTACAGCGGGACCTATACTCTTCCAGGCAGCTCGCCACGCGATGTCTTGTGCCTGGACCACGTGTCTCTAATCTCAGCTATTCCCACATACACTACGTACGCCGCAGGAGCCATACTCGAGGCTCCCATAGCCAGATCCTCGTAAGGATTCATTTAGTCCCTCTCAGCTTGTCATGACTTCCTTGCTGCATTTTGAGGAGAAGGTCCACTGCAAGGGCCTGGCTCGAGCTGAGAGTTTACTGTTATTGATGCCGAGGTTACTAAGCCAGGTCCTAGAGCATCTGAGGTTCCTTGAGGAGCCACATTTAGAGTGGCGGATCAGTTGTACTCAGGTCCTGATTCGTGCCACAGTAGGGTGAGCGGAATCAACAAAATTTATATCTTGGGCTCTCCTACCGCCGTAAATAAGCTACCGCAAAGATAGCGGTTCAGTGGTCGAACATCGGGATGAGTTTTCATCCTAGGAATGATTTGCAAGGCGAGAAAAGGCTTTCTATTTGGATTTTTGGATTTGTTTCAAAAACAGCAGAGTAGTTTGGAAACTAATAACTCAGAAGACCGGAAGTGATGTGTGAAAAGGTAACTTTAATACTTAGGTCACTAACTTGATAACATAGGGCAACAAGTGTCCCTGCTTTATCCTCAGATTATGACAAGCAACCTATGTCCAAGCCATAACCGGATCTTTGTTTAACTAGCAACCTTAACCCTAGAAACCACTCCTATTTGAGTCAACACATGAAACATGCATCTATAGCCCCTTTTAGTTTGAAACCCCAACATTCAATTACCGCTCAAGTACTCACAGAAAGACCATCTAAAAACCACAACAAGATCTAGCAATAAGTATACACTGTATCCCAAATCATGCAGGAAGTATTGGCCAAATTAATGACATTAAATGATATTCAACCCAATTTGAGAAGATGGGAGCCATAAATACAAGACCGTAGTATCCAACACATGAGGACAACCTCAGAATCAGCCTCTGACAAACTAAGCTAGCTACCTTCCTCTTCAAAGAAAAGAGGCTTACTAAGATCTCAGTCATCCTCAAGAGGGTTGTTTGGTAGCATAGAAAATGAGAGAAAGAGGAGAGAGAAGAGAGAAAAGCAAAACCCTAACTGAGATACGAGATATTTACATAAAATGAAAAATTGTGCCAAAAGATCGTCTCCCAAGTTTCCTTCCTTTCGGTTACAAAAACTAAGGGGCTTATATAGCCACCCATTTATGTGAAACTACTATGCAGTTTCAACATTTTGGCTAAAATAAAGGACACAAGTAATACAACAAAAATGAAGTCAGGTTTGCACATCACAAATGATATTATACCATAATTTCATGAAGAATGTAAATTTCATATAGAATGAAAATTTCGTTAGTTAGCTTAAAATTTCGCTTAGGTAGCCAAAATCACCAAGAGATAGCGAAACCAGAAAATTTCGCTAGGCATTAAGTACTCTCGCTTAGCTACAAATTTCTCGCTAGCTTAGCAAAATTTTTAGGTGATAGCGAAACTGGATTTTTTCGCTAGGAACAGTGTAGAGCGAAATCCTTGGGTCTAGCGAAAATTCACAATTTCGCTAGCCTAGCGAAATTTTCGCTATGATCACAAATCTCGCAATCCCAAACAAATTTTCGCACCCAGCGAAATTCTGAATCGCTGATCTTCACTGCATGGCCTCCTGCTCCGCACCAACTTTTATCACTTTTCCTTCATTCTTTCTTTGATTTTTGGTATGTTTGATGGCTGATGAATGGGTTCAATCTTCATGGTTTAGCATATGTCTCGACACAACTCTCAAGGTAATGCAAACCTGCAAAACAACCAAAATAACCTCTAAACGACATAAGTGAAACTAAGAACACCTGAACACTTCAATTGGCATAATTGACATGATTAGTGCGCAAAAAGCACTCAAAACCTATCTGATATAGGGCTCAAAATAGCACTTTTGGTACTAATCAGGTCCTATCCACGAAGCGATCTCTTTACATGCCGATCTCTATTATTCTCCAGCAGGAGGAGGAGGCAGCAAATGATGTGGCAGAGGACCCATCGAGGGGAGAGCCTCCTGTTCCAGAGGTGGAGGTGGAGGTGAGAGACCCCCAGCCCGCATTCACCCTCCATCTCCACCCCCTACTCGCTCTGTACTCTACTCGACACCGGCCGGTCCTTCCTATACAGCGCAGCAGTCTCCAGAGCATATCCATGTCAGTTCTAGGGAGCTAGCTGTTGTTATGGATGTTGTTTGTGCACTTGCTACTAATGTATCACAGCAGCCGGATGGCCCTGACGTAATACTATAGCGCAAAATCATGCCATGCTTCTTCAGATCATGAGCCACCCTGGGCCTCCCGCCACAAGAAGACGTGAGCCCCGCACAACCCCACTGAGATCGCCCACGTAGCAAACTTCCTTGGATATACCGGCAAATTACAGCAGCCAGCCTTCCGTGATCCATCTAGCATCTACACCACCACGATAGTGAGGTGGTCGCACTCCTCTTACCTTCCGATCCCTACCTAGGCGGAGACATGTCTATACTATGGTCGGGGGAAAAGTTAGAGACGGGAGTGTCTTCTAGCATATTTGTCTTTGTATTAGCTCTTTTATCAACTCCCTACTTCTATTTTGTATAGGATTGTATAGGATGCAAGAATGATAGTAAAAAGGATACTTTTGTTGTGTTAGCTATGTTAAGCTTCAGATAGCCACATTGGCTATATTAAAAGCTTTATAGCATTATTTACTTACTTTCTACACTTTACAAATCAATTTTTCAGGCCTATATTTTTGTGTTTCAGTCTACCTTAGTGAGGAATTGAAACCCAGATGCCACCATGCCACCATAATGTTAAGAGCAGTTCCATGCGCCAGTGCAGAAGTTTGGTCAATTGAAGTTCGGTGTATTCGACCTTGTATTTCCACATACAGCTATTCACACGGTGCACATTAGTTTTGCGATAGGTTACGGCTATATACCTCTTTTCACTTTGCAAGGCAAGAACTTAGATCGGTTGGCGACCAGAAGTAATAGGTTTGTGTTACCCCAAAAAGACGATGGAAGTCTTCAAATGAAAAGAAAGAAAAAGCAAAAAGAAAAAAGAAAGAAGAAAAAAGAAATTGAAAGCGTGGCAGCTTTACCTTGAAACAGAGCACGGTCAAGGGGTTATATGGCAATATTAAAGCGATTTTAAACCTTCATTGGTTGGGAGTCATCGACTTTGTGTTCGTTACAGGTGGATGGGTGGAGTTTAGCGAGTTGTAGGTGCTTAATTCTCGAAATCATGTCGGTCGGGAGTGAAGAAGCGAGAGGAGTTTATGGTCGAAAAGATCCTTTTTGACTTGATGCCACTAAACCTTAATTGGTTGAGGTCATCGGTGGACCCAGTTACGGACTTTGAGTGAAGTCGGGTTTCGGCATTGCACCTAAATAAAGTGAAACATGAAATAAGAAATTGTAACTGAATCTATTTAGGTTGGTGACAATTTAAGGTCTGTGATGGCTTGTTTGGGGGGTGGGAATAGCTTTGCAATTTATTGGTCCAAACTGGTTATCTTAAAACACTTAGATTTAGGTGGAAGTTTAGGTTGACTTCCCTGGAATTGATGTTGCCCTCAAACTTGGTCCTATATGGCATTTGTTCTCTCATGATGGTATTTGTACACAGTCTAAATTTTTCATACTAAAGGAAAGCCTCACTTGTACACACACTTTTTGGATAGCATACACTTTTTGCAAAAGCACAGCATGCATACCCTTGATTGTTTTTAGCATTAAGGGACTAGCAACGTGTCAGTTGGGGGGTGTGATTAGTACCCAAAAAGTGATATTTTGAGTCATATTTAAGATAGGTTTTGAGTGCTTTTTGTGTACTAATCATATTAATTAAAGTAGATTGACAATATTAATTGCCGATTGACATTTTAAACCAATTAGTACCACTACTGTTTCGAGGTTGTTTTGTAGTTTTAAGATTTGGAACCTCAGCCTAATATTCTTCAAGCTTGCATCAATACATATTTATGGCCTATTCAGAGGAATCTCATCAAGCCGGGATGAAGAAATGTCAAGCCGAGGCAATCAAACATAAGCAAATCGTGCAAGAAGGCAATGCAAGAGAGAAATTTCACAGGTACAGCTTAAAATTTCACAAGGATTGGCGGTAAATTCTTAATGAAGCAAAATTTCGCAATCCTCGCTTAAAATTTCGCTATATCAGCTTTTTCTATGATAGCGAAAATCATTATCACATAAAATTTTAATTTTCGCTATGCCTTAGATTTTCGCTATGATAGCGAAATTCACTATGAAGAGCGAAAATGTCACCTACATGTTTTATCCACCACCCGCTTGTGCACTCATCACTCTCAATACAACTAATATTATTGGCTTTATTCATTTCACTGTGTCTTGTATATGGTTATATAAGCCACCTATGACAATTTGTCAATTTAACTTTCATTCACCTGTGAACTACAAACTTCAGCCTGAATGTTTTTCTTCGCCTCTGGCTTCTTCATTGCTTCCAAACACCCTTCGAGGATGACAACTCAAAGGATGTTTGGCTGTCTCTCAAAACCTTTGAAGATGAGGGCTGCTAGTTGGCTAATGATGGCTATGTGTGTCTTCCATTAAACAGCGCACGGATTGGTGTGAGCCTAAACTCTTTCCAAACTAGGCTTAATTACACGAACGCACTTTGTCAATACTTCGCATATGCCTGTGGTTCGTGCATTCTTAATGATCCACTGACATCCATTAGATGTCGCCTACTGAGCCACCAGTGCAGGCTATTAAATGCTTGGTTTTTCAAACTGCTGGAACATTAAATGCTCAATAGGTGTTTTGGTTCAAATAGAGGTTTTTGGCATTGGTTTTTAACGCCGAATTAAGATCCTGGCTGGCAATGACTACGTCATCGTCTACGCAGAAATAACCCGAGGACACCTTGATAACCCATTTTACTGCTTAGTGACCCAAGCCTTCAAGGTCTCCATTCCACTTTTAGTTTAAATTTCGGGCTTAACCTAGTGACAACAATCCCACACTTAATGCAAATCCAAAAAACTAAATGAAAACTCACCATTTTAATCATGATGAGAACTACTGAAGAAACCCATCCCCGTGTTCGACTCCTAGATCACTATAATCAAGCAAAGAGTTTGACTACCATGTGATGAGGAATATAGGATACAAATTTTTGCCATTCCTGACTTAATAATGTCTTAATCAGTAGAATAAACCAATATATCTCTTTCTTTTTGCCTTCCCTTCAATCTCGGTCCCCCTAGAAAATCACACACAACACATTTAGTAAACTAGCACTACTCACAATTAAAGATAAACAGCGCTGGGTTTCTGCTGAGGTGGTATTATGGCACAGACATTTTTCACTTAGTTCATTTAGTTTTATTCTTGTTTGAACCACCATTAATCATTTATTAGAGTCCTTAAACTATCTGTGTCTCGGAAAAAATTTAAAAATTCTTTGTTGTGGGATCAAGAGGCTACTGTGTTATAGCAAACTCCACCTATTTCAGTCTGCACGCCAAGTAGCAGGTGCCTCGCTGGGTAAAACAGAGCTTTGCTATGCCTCGGTGTACCTGAGGAGTGCAATTTTGGCACCTTAGCCTCGCCGCAGCGAGTGTATCCCATGCCTTGGCGTAGGTCTATGTCGCGGCTGGGGTTCCCTACGCTGCGGAGTATGAGCCTGATAATGCCCAGATTTTCTAGTTTATAACTTTTGCGATTTTTCTCCAAAATCCCAAAAAAACATGGGATCAATCCCAATAACATCCTAATATCATCCTAAACCAACCACAAGCAGAACCTATGGATGGTTTTGGGTTTTTCCAACCCAAACATCTTCAAATAAATTATAGGGTTTGGTTCTTACCTTAAATCCCTTTGCACTTGAAGCCTTTGCCTTTTTCCTTCATCCTTCTTGCAAGATCTTGAACAAATGGAATAATTTACACAACAATCCCTCTCCTCCTCCAAAAACTCTAGCTTTTCTCCTCTCCCTCTCTCTCAAAAACGTTTTTTCCAAATGAGCATTCTAAGACCAAATGTGTTCTAATATCACTTATCCATTATAAGGCCATGTTTGGCTTCCTCGTTGAATCTCATTTTCCATTTTTCTCACTTAAAGCTTACTAGTATCCTTATTAGCACATTCACTTATCATGTATTTCACATTAGCATCTAAGCTTATCATTTGACCATTAGATCCTCATTTTACAAAATTCCAAATTTTTCGTTTTTCACTTAGGTTTATTTCTGGGTCTAATCAATTTATCCTTTTAGCATATAATATTTAATCACATGCTCACATATTAATTTCACTTTTCATAATTTATCAATTTTCCCGGAAAAACCCAAGTTTGGCTCATTTTATACCCGGAATATGTGATAAAATTATCATAAACATTTTAGGGTATTTTTGGGGCGTTACAGTTGCACATTTTATGTCTTTAGCTAGACATTGCATCAATGTGTTCTCTTTTCATCACTTCTTTCTATCTCTTATAATCTAGGACTGTTATTCATTTAGATGTCCTCCAAGGTAATGCTTTAGTCTCTGACCATTCACTTTAAACCTATATTTCCTGAATTGGCAAAGGTCATTGCTCCAGTAAAGGTGGTAGTTGCAACTACTATGCAAAAGTGACCACTCCATCTTGACTGCAGCTTCCGAAAAAAGTTTTGTTTTGGAGTTGTACAAGAGGGCTAATTCTTTCATTTTGAATTCTCTTCTTAGTATCCTCTAGTAATTCCATTTCTTGGTCTTATCTTTGTAGATCTTGGAATTGTCATCGGCTTCATTTCTAAGCTATTTCAGTTCATTCATCTAAAGTAGTCTCTTTTCCTTAACAACTTGGAAATCAAATTTCAACTTCTTGATTGCCCACATTGCCTTATATTCAGTTGTTTCAATTCCTTATACCTTGGGAACACACTTCTGCTGTCACCTAGAAGGGAACCTTGAAATTAGAGGTTAGAACCTCACTAGTGATTTATCAAAGTGAAATTTAGAGTACATTAGTTCACTAGATTGCAAATAACAATGACTAGTTGATCAAACAAATTCACTGAAATTGAAATCAAATTGAAATAATCGAAACCAAGAAAAATATCCAAACTCCACTTGAATTTAGACATAAATGAAACTTAATAGAAAATAAATTAAGCTCTAAATCTCGTCTTAGATCTACTACTCTAATCCTAAAGGAAAGATAATGCTAGAAAAATAAAATTAAAAAATGTAAAGAAAAATATGCAAGCAATGATCAAGCTTCATCCAAAGTTCCGAAAATATAAGAAGCACATTTCCAGAGTCATTCAGAGTTTCACAATAAACTAAAACAGTGAAAATCATGAACTCTTCCAAAAGCGGTACAGCTCTTACGCCGTCGTCGCCGCGAATGCGTCACATCGAACGTAATGTCGCGTTCAATCCCGTGCTCGATACGACATTCGAAGAAAATTCTGGTTCAATAATCGGTAATGCCAAAATGGCGTCGACATTGTAACGACACGCATTACTTGATGTTATCAGCGCGCAGACGTCGCGACGCCGCCATCGTTACACCTTCTTATCCTCATCCTTCATCGGCGTCACTTTGAAGCCCGAGCAACGCGACATTAGTCGATGTTTGAGTTTTCATCAATGCCCGACATCATGCAATGTCGCGAGAGTTTATCCAATACTCAACTTTGGTCGCCTGGATACGACGTCGAAAATGGAGCGCTTCGATGTTCGGCCAACGCAGTTATGTTCGGGCAATGTTCAAGTCGCGTTCGGCATCAGTCGCAAACCCGCGGATGTTACATTGTCTCAGAGTAGCCGCAACCACGCATATCGATTCGCGCCGCAACAGGTGGAACCAATTCAACAATATTGCGAACTTCGGTGTTCTCCCACCGTAGCTGAAGCTTGTACAAATGATTTGCAGTGGAGTTCAAAATGGTGAATTTCACTTGGGATTTTGGGGTTTTGGCAAAAACAGGGGAGTTGATGGTTTGCAAACTGAAAATAAGGTGAAATAAAATATAAAAAAGCTCCTTTTAAGCATCAAATAATGGGCTTAAGGTCATGAACTGAGAGGTCCTTGTGTGTCCTTTCTCATGTTTGGGATGATGACCTATGGTCATTTCCCGAACCGGTTCTTTGTTTAGCTATAAAAACCGAACCCTAAATAATTATCCTTTTGAAAATGGCATTCATTGGCCATTATGTTCTCAGTCAGTTTAAACAAGTCTCCTTAACTCACATTACAATGGGTAATAAATGGTAACTAATGAACATCACAAGATCTAGTAATAAGCATCAAATGAGCACTAAAAGATTACCAAGTACTGACCATTCAACATGAATCGAAGGGATCTAAATCTAATGTTAAAGGGAGAACACAGACGGCGACAGTGAGTACCTACGTGAAAAACAGGGGACCTCCAGTAACCTAGATCCTGCACCTAGCAGCCTTCCACTTAAAGGAGGGAAGGATTTTAGCCAACCATCTCTGAGCCACATCTATGGTGTTTCATTACCCACAATGGAAAGAGGCAGAAAATGAAGAGAAGAAAATGAGAGCGCTGGTTTCTTCCCCCAAAAATTTATTGATTAAGTGTTTTGTACAAAGCATCACTGATGCTTAAATAGGTTCTCAATGTATAGGAAATTACAAAAGAAACCAAAATAAAAAGCCATTACAAGGGCCAAACTTGGAAGAAACAAAAATTGGAACAAAAAGGCACAAATTCAACGGGCAGCAGGAATTCAACAGGGAACATGATGAATAGTGTCTGAAGCTGTGAATAGTGTCGTAGGAAGCCAATTTCGCAATGCTCCATTTTCCTTGCATTTTCTGCTCTTCTTTCTTCTAAGACTGACCGCACGTCGAGCTTGACTGAATTCTTCTCAGGCTTTGATCGACTCCTTAACAATTTTGGTACTATTAGCTCGCAAAATTGCAAAATTTGCCACAAAATGCTATCAAGAGGAATAACAGACCTTAATGTGTAAATGGCATATGTTGATTAGTACATAAAAATGCTTAAAACCTCATAATAATAGTGGTCTCAAAATAGCACTTTGAGCACTAATCACACTCCCCAACCTACACATTGCTAGTCCCTTTAACAATGGAAAGAAAGAAAGAAAGAGAGAGCATACAAAACAAAATCAAAATTATGTTCACAAAATTGCTATTTCAAAAAGGTTGTGAACGAGTAATGCCTAACCCTAAGTAAGAATCATCAAACCCTTGCCAAATAACTATCTTGAGAGAATGAATGTCTCACAAAATTGAGTATCAAAAGAGCCTCCATCTCAGTGAATCAACCAGAAACTTCCACCAAAATCTAAGTGTTTGTTTGATCAGCTTCAACAATAAATCGCTAAACTGCACTCTCCCCAACCTAGCTACTCGCCACAACCTAGCACATGCTAACCAACCTAAATGTATTAGGACTCACTCTATTCCACAACTCTTTCAGGTTGGGTAGGTGCAATGCCGAGGAATCGAATCTCACCAAAGTCCATGTAACGGGGATCTACCGATGACTCCCCACCAATTAAGGATTAGGGCACCAAGTCATGAGGATCTTTCGACCACTAACTCTTCAGGTTTCACCCCGGACTTCGAATGATTTCGAAACTTCAGCACCTACAACTTTCTAAACTCCACCTATCCACCCGTGTAGCGAGCACTAAGTCGGTGGCTCCCAACCAGTTGGCTTAGGGCACTAGGCTTTAAAGGCTTTCGCCATATACCCCTCGGATCGTGCTCGGGTTTCAAGGCAAAGCGTTGCAATTTTTCTTCTTTTTCTTTTCTTTTTCTTTTGGAAGACACATTGGCCTTCTATTCATGGGGGTCCTTAACCTATTAAAGGTGGTCAATGAAACTAGGGTAGGTTATTGCAAGGCTTAGGAGGCGAGGCAGTTTTTCAGGTTATTGAAGAAACCTGATGTTCTTAGTGTGTGGTTAGCTAGAGGTGGAAGAAAAAAGTCTAAATCAATAAGAATTCAACTAATCATTCACTTAACCAGGCATGGAACCAATATAACATCAATAAAATTGGACAAAGTTTCAATTTTTCAAACCACAGGTTAGGCAAAACACAAAAAAAAATGGGTGCCGTTTTTGAACAAAATAAGTTGTATAGTATAACAGCTTCACAAAAAAAGGAAAACCAGCATGCCACTGAACATCACAAAATGGGCTTGCTCAAAATAGTAACAAAAACATAAGTGCAAAAGTCACTTCCTTCACTAACTCTCCCCCCCAACCAAATATCTCATTGTCCGCAATGGGGCTCGGATTGGAAAGTTAGGGAAGGAAGTGTTACCTCCTTGATGAGATGTGATCGTTGTTGGATAGGAGACTTCGCAAGCTTTCCATCGACACCTTATTCACTTCGTCAGCTTCAAAATGAACAAGTTAGAAGAAGAAAATAGAGAAAAAAAAAGTGACTAGTTGGAGCATTTTGAAAATTTCACCTTCATACAAATTTCAAAAGTGTTCTTTCTGGTTATATTTATATTCTACACTCTCTAATATTTCCAACGGTACCAAAAACGCCTAAAACGGAGAGTTCACTTAGTTACGCCAAAACAAAATCAGAAACAAACAGAGGTACTTCGCCGGAGTAGCAAAAAATTTGCTAACGTACACAGAAAATTCGCTATTTGTAAGGGTACCGCTATAGCAAAATTTCACTACTTATAGCGAAAATTCACTATAGCGAATTAATTTTTTTTAATATAAATAAAATAATAAAAAAAAAAATTAGAGAGACAAATTATTATTTTTAAATAAAAATAAAAATAAAATTGTTTTTATATAAAATAAAATAAAGTAATAATAATAAAATAAAATAAAAACAACAATGTTTTTTTTTTTAATACCTTACTGTTCATTTTTGTCTTTAGTTGGGGAACCATCAGTACACATTTTTGCTACATAGCGAATTTTCGCTATATGGAGAAAATTCCACTCAGAGTTTGGGCCTCATTTCTGCGAAAATTCGCTATTCTAGCTTAAATTTCCCACCGCACGCTTTGTCGACCATTTCGCTTTTCCAAAATTCACTCAAACTGCAAAAATTAATACAAGAAAAATTAAGAAATTCCTCATTTTACAAATTTCAAAATTTTTCGTTTTTCACTTTGGTGTAGTTATGGGTTTAATCAATTTATCATTTTAGCATATAATATTTAATCATATGCTCACATATTCATTTCGCTTTTCATAATTTATCGCTTTCTCTCAGAAACCTAAGTCTGCCTTATTTTATAAATTCTAATATGTGATAAAATTATTATAAAAATTGTAGGGTATTTTTGGGGCGTTACAATTGCTTATTTTATGTCTTCAGCTAGACATTGCATCAATATGGTCTATTTTCAGCACTTCTTTCTATCTCTTATAATCTAGGATTGTTCTTTATTTAGAAGTCCTCCAAGGTAATGCTTTAGTCTCTGACCATTCACTTTAAACTCATTTCCTGAATTGGTTTTCAGTGTCATTGCTCCAAAAGGTGTAGTTGCAACTACTATGTAAGGACCACTCCATCTTGACTTGAGTTTCCTCTGAAAAAGTTTGAGCCTTGAGTTGTACAAGAGGGCTAATTCTCTCATTTTGAATCCTCTTCTTAGTATCCTCTAGTAATGCCATTTCTTGGTCTTATCTTTGTAGATCTTGGAATTGTCATCGGCTTCATTTCTAAGCTATTTCAGTTCATTCATCTAAAGTAGTCTCTTTTCCTTAACAACTTGAAATCAAATTTCAACTTCTTTGATTTACTACATTGTTTTATATATTCGCCTATATTTCGCCTTCTTATACCTTGGGAACACACTTCTGCTGTCACCTCGTAGGGAACCTTGAAATCAAAGGTTAGAACCTCACTAGTGATTTATCAAAGTGATCTTTAGAGTACATTAGTTCACTATATTGCAAATAACAATGACTAGTTGATCAAACAAATTCACTGAAATTGAAATCAAACTGAAATAATCGAAATCAAGAAAAATATCCAAACTCCACTTGAAGTTAGACATCTATGAAACTTAATAGAAAATAAATTAAGCTCTAAATCTCGTATTAGATCTACTACTCTAATCCTAAAGGAAAGATAATGCTAGAAAAATAAAATTAAAATAGAAAGAAATATATATACAATGAGAACCAAGCTCATCCAAAAGTTCTAAAACATAATGAAAGGGGCTAAAAGCTACGTGACTTCCTCCTAGGAGTTTATTCATAGGCTTCAAATAAATCAAAAACTAGGCAAAATCATGAACTTCTCGAAAAGCCTAAAAATTATGCATTTTGAAGGTCGCGGTCACCGTCGTCACAATGTGTCTACATCGGAATTGTAATGTCATGGTTCGATCTAGTGTCGTGACATTGATATCTGGTGTGACAATTCTGAATTCTAAATACCTAGGCAATGTTGTGGCCGATGTTGCGACATTGTAATTGTGATATCGCGACATTACTTTGATGTTGTCACTAGTGTTGCGACATTGTCGTTTGATGTCGCATCATTGCTATACCTTCAATTCTTATCCCTTCAACCCATGTCGCGACTTTGAGTCTGATGTCATGACATTAGGTTGATGTATTGAGTCTTTTCATCAATGTCGCGACATCGAATGTCTAATGTAATTACATTAGTCCGTTAATAATTTAACTTTGGTTGCTCTGATATGATGTCGCGACATTGTTGTTGTGATGTCGCGACATCGCAAGTTGTATCTTTACTACTGAAGTCGTGTTCTGATGTCGCGACATTACTCTTTGAGTGTTGCAATCTAATGTGATATTACAACATCGAACGTCGATGTCGCGACATTGCTTTGAAGTCATAGCTTATGTTGTGAGTGAGGCTTTGTTCTAATGTCACGACATTGAGTTTTTATGTAGCAACATTAATAAAATGATGTTGCAACTTGACTACCTTTTTATTGATGTCGCGACATTGGATTATGATGTCTCCGCTGATGTCATGACATTGATATTTTATGTTCCACCCACTTTAGTTGATGTCGAGACATCAATAACCCGATGTCATGACATTAAAATCATGTAATGACACTCTCCACATGATGTCGCAACATTGATCAACTGATGTCGCGACATTGTTGCTTTTGCTGCACATTGTTGTTTTAATTACTTTTCTACTGATTTTTGCTTATTTTCTTTACATTCCTACAAAACATAAATCTGGGTGAAGACTCCATAACTCCAATTAAATTGAACTTTTAAGCTTTAAATATACATAAAAATAGATGAGTTTATAACTCATCGGTGGCGATCCATATAACACTCGAGTGTAGGTAGGTGGTTGGCAGGCTCCCATGTGACAATTGAGTGTGACAATGGAGTTGGCTCCATATGGTGTGTTCGTGATCTCTAAACCCATCTAGGTCCTTATGAAGCGCTTTGGGTGAAGTCCTTCATTTCACAACGTTCTCTTCATCCTCATGCCCTCAGCCGGGTTGTCCGAGGTAGCTCAAGGCATCTTTTCCCCACATGTGGCCTCTTCATCTTCATACCCGGTTTCTATTGTCCGAGGTGTTTCCTTGCCTTTCCCGAGATGGTCTCATCTTCATACCGAGCTGGTTGTTCGAGGTAGCTCTTTTGCCTTTCTCAAGGTGGTCTCATCTTCATACTTGATATGGTTGTCAGAGGTAGCTTTCTTGCCTTTCCCAAGGTGGTCCTTTTGATTTTTCATTCGCTCTTCTATCCTTCTTTGCTCGGGCTCAAATTCTTGTAGTTGGGTTAGGTTCGGATCATGAGTACTCAATCGGGTTTGGGTTGGGCTCCTAATAAACGCTAACTATATGGAACATGTCTAGGGGCTTATCTGTTAGGTTTCTGATGGCGATTAATCATACATACATAGCGAAAAAATTAAATATTTGACCTTCTCTAACCCGACCAGGGATCCATGTGATCCGATCAGATGATTCACGGATTATTGAATACCTTATTCGCGCTAGAAGATGCTCAACCCTCTACACATATCCACACGAATGAGCCTTCTTGGAAACCGAGAGAGAAACTAGTGTGCTAGCACCGAGTTGAGTCTCACGAAAACCCTAGCCGCCCCATGTGAAAACGATGAAATGAATCTCGCACAGGATCCCCTGGGCCAATACCAATTTTAAGCCCAAGGGTTGGGTTCCAACCCATTCTATGTGTGTGATCTTGGAGGTCCACATAATGTTAGCAGTGGGCTCAAAAGCCCATTTCGAGCCCACGAATCATAAGAAGCCTGTAGCAAGGTGTTATGATCATCCAAATTATGTGGATGCCAATAGCCCGAAATAACCTAATCCATAATAAATGTCGTAGTCCCTCTGTCTATGATATCCTAATTGAACACAAGGCATGGACTATGTCTCCCTTGTAAAGTTAAATCATGCAATTTTCTCGACCTCCATGTAAACTGTTAATACAAATGACATTAATAACCCTTATTAATTCATTTAAGCATGGCCATGCAATTTCTAGTCTCACATGTCGAGGGGCCCACAGATATCTCTCTAAAAGGAGGGACAAATCCCTTTCATCTACTCATGTCCCTCTATATGATTTATTCTATGTCTAACTATAGTTTGTATTACCACCTAATGATGTTAAACTGTGTCAAAACATAAAGTTCCTCATGTAGGGACCTATGGTGGTGTTAGGTCGAAGGACAAAAAAGAAGACATTCTTATGATGAGAAGTACTTGTGACTTATAATCCATGTAGTATTCTCATGGTCGGTTGATCCAGTACAATGTCCATTAACATGTACTTATGAGCTGACTTCATATCATATATCCATGATCAATAGAATATGGTCATCGATCAAACTCCATGGCAGTCTTAATTCACTATTACTCCACCGATGATGAATGACCTGGGACAATTTAGAATTGTATTCCATTTGAAGTCTAAGGTTCTACTATCAAGTCACACACTTGATGACCTTAAGTGGAATCAATTATTCATGGGGTAAATCACCAAATTATAAATGTAAGATTTTACTGAAAATGCCTCTTTATTATTGAAAAATGAAATTAATAACAATTACACTATTTCCCTAGGGTACATCACTAACAATCTCCCACTTGCACTAGGGCCAATCTAACTTGTATCTAATACCCATTGGCCTAATATGACTCTTATGCTTCGCTTGTGGGAGTGGCTTAGTTAGTGGATCAGTAATGTTGTCATTGGTAGATACTCTGCATATCTTGACATATCCTTTGTCAACAATCTCTCGGATGAGATGAAAATGTCTAAGTATGTGTTTAGATCTCTGGTGTGATCTACGTTCCTTAGCTTGTGCTATAGCCCCACATTATCACAAAATTAGGGTCCACTGACTGGTGATGATACTAGGAACCACTCCAACTCCAATGATAACTTTCACCAAACAGCCTCTTAGCTACTTCCAATGTAGCTACATACTCAAATTTCTTTATAGTGTATTCATACGGTGTCTTTAGTTTGAACTTTTCCAAAATTTAATAACACCTCCATTAAAACAAAACACAAAACCTGACTATGATCTAAAACACTATTGAACCTAAGCTACCAATGTAACCATTTACAACTAGTCACTTCCTATCCCTCCATAAATTAAGAATAATCCACAAATCTTCTCTCGATGTAATTTAATGATATTCTTAACTATTGTCCAATGATTCCTCACCGGGATCCGACCGGGTAATCTACAAGTCATACTTAAGGCAATATGACACATCCTACGAGTATTAATAAAGATGGCATACATGATAGATCCAATAGCAGAAGCATATGGAATATTACTCATGCGGTCTTGCTCATCTTGCATCGTTGGACACTGAGTCTTGCTTAGACTAATGCCATGACACAAGCAAAAATCCCCTATTTGAGTTTTGCAAACTGAACCTATTCAGTACTATGTCTATATATGTACTCTAACTTGGACCAATCATTCTCTTAGATCTATCTCTATAGATCTCAATGCCTAGAATATAAACGGCCTCACCTAAGTCTTTCATTGAGAAACAACTACCTAGCCAAGACTTGACATTCTACAAAGCTGGGATGTCATTTCCAATGAGTAGGATGTCATCAACGTAAAGCACTAGAAAAACTATTGCTCTCCCACTAACCTTCTTGTAAACAAAAGGATCATCTTCATTTTTTATAAAACCAAATACTTTAATTGCTTCATCAAAATGAAGATTACAGCTTTGAGATGCATGCTTCAATCCATAAATGGATCTTTGAAGCTTGCATACTTTCTAACATTCTCAGGATTGGCAAAACCCTCTGGTTGTGTCATGTACACATCCTCAAGCAATTTTCCATGAAGAAATGTTGTTTTGACATCCATTTGCCATATTTCAATCGATGCACCATACAATAGATTCTAATAGATTTAAATATAGCCAACGTGTGTTTCATCATAGTCAACCCTATGTGTTTTCAAACCTGCAACCAATCGTGCCTTAAAGGTATGAACATTGCCATCCATGTCGCCTCTTTTGAAGATCCACTTGCACCCTATAGTCTTGCACTATTAGTGGATCAATCAAGGTCCAAACTTGATTATCATACATGATTGTGATTCATATTTCATGGCTTCTAGCCATCTATCGGAGTCTGGACTAGATATGTCCTCTTAGTAGGATGTGGGCTCATCATGATCCATGAGAATGACATCATGATTGTCAGTGATAAGGAATCCATATCTCTCGAGATTCTAACGCATCCTACCAGACCTTCTTACGTCTTGTGTTACTTATGTAGGCTCAACAACATCTTATGAAACCCAACAGTTTCCAGACAGTCTAATGCTTTCTGGCCAGGCCGAATTTTGTCAAGCTGAATTTTACTATCACTAGTTCCTTTCGATATTTGCTCTTTTTTAAAAAATATAGCATTTTGAGCAACAAACACTTTGTTCTCTAAACTATTGTAGAAGTAGTATCATTTTGTTTCTTTGGGATATCCCACAAGAAGGCATTTATCTGATTCGGGTGCTAATTTGTCAAAGATCTAACACTTCACATCAGCTTCACAACCCCAAATTTTAAGAAAAGACAAACTAGGAGACTTCCTAGTCCATATCCCATATGGTGTCTTTTGAACCGACTTTGATGGAATGCGGTTAAGTAGAAATGTAGCAGTTTCTAAGGCATGCCCCTAATAGGATATTGGAAGATCTTATTGACTCAACATTGATCGAACCATGTCTAATAAGGTTATATTTGTCCGTTCTGAAACACCATTCCATTGGGGTGTTCATGGTGGAGTCAATTTTGAAACTATTCCACAATCTTTAAGATAGTCATCAAATCCTTAGCTTAGGTATTCACCACCTCGGTTGGTTTTGTACCTCATTCTTGAATGTTTTGAACTTTTCAAAAGACTCATCCTTATGTTTCATTAGATAGAGATTAACCATATCTATATAATCATCTGTAAAGGTAATGAAGTATGGGTAGCCTCCTTTAGCAGTAGAACTTATCGGCCCACATACTTCGCTGTGTATAAGGCCTTATAAGTCATCAACCCTTTCACTATGACCTGTAAAGAGTGCTTTGGTCATTTTTCCTATCAAACAAGATCCACATACTTCATAAGATTCAAAATTGAATGAATGTAGTGTTCACTACGGAGCTTTTGAAATATGTTTCTCGTTTTTATATCGCTTAAACGATAAGGTTAAATATAGGTCAGGTTTAAATCATTGGGACTAAACCTTTTGGTATTAATGTTATGTATATTTTACATTCGGGATTGTCAGTGGTTTAGGATATAGAGACCATTTGATATGAGCATCCCCATGGTGATATCACCGTAATAAATGGAGCAAGTATTATTCTTAATAATAGAAGAGAATCCAAAAATGTCCAAACAAGAAATGGAAATAACATTCCTACTCATAGCAAGAACATAATAACAATTATCTAATTCCAAAACTAGTCCCGAAGGCAACGATAAATAATAAGTTCTTACAGCTAAAGCAGCAACTCTTGCTCCATTGCCTACTCGTAGGTCTACCGCCTTCTCCAAATGATCTACTGCTTTCAGACCCCATTTACACAAATTTGAGATCCATGTCCCATCCAATACCCATGAAATGTATAGATAAATTGACTTCTATTACATAAACACCTAAAGATGTAGTCTTACTTCACCCTTTTCTTCTTCGCATCTTCCATGAGCTCAATTCCTTTCCAATGACTCCAAATTTCATTGCAAAGCATTACATTTCCATTGGGGTATGTATGGTGCATAGCATGACCCTTAGACTAATGTGAATGTGGATGTTTTAATTTAAATATTTTGCTTATTATTATTTAGATATGTAATTTGAACATACAAAGGTTGCTCCAAGAGAATTGATTAATATTTAATGAGCAACTGTATGGAACAGATTACATAACCAAATAATCTCATATTGAGTTAGTCTCATATTACATCGGATGCATGATTAGTGCCCAAAAAGTGCTATTTTGAACCCTATTCAAGATAGGTTTTGGGTGCTTTTTGCGCACTATTCATATCAATTAAGCCAATTGACGCGCGAGGGTCCAATTTAGTACCACCGATGCCATTTCCTCGAGCTCTGTTTTCGTAATTCTCGCAGATCTTTGCGTATTCTCACCATTTAGTTCAAATCGATGTTAAGATACGTGTCGAACACCGAAGATTCACGATGTCTTCATCCATTAAAAATGAGGGAATGAAGTGGATTTTGAAGGAAGGAGCATGCGCTGGATGCGCAGTTACGCAGTATAAAGCAGTAAATTTTTCGCTATACCATAAAATTTCAGAACATAACAAAATTTCGCAATCCTAGCTTGGGGCCTGAGAATTTCGCTAGGTTAGTTAAATTTCATGGCCAGCGAATGGATCGCCCAGCTCAAAATTCTAATTTATCTCACACAAATTTCGCTAGTTAACAAAATTCGCTAGCTAGCAAAATTGATCGCCGATAGCGAAATTTCATCAAGACTAGAATTACAAGGCTTAATTTTCACATAATTAAATCTCCGCATAGCTAAATTGTCGCCTCCCCCGTGTTTTTGGTATTTTTTGGTCTCTAAACGACTCCATCAGCTTTTGAGATGTATTACCATTTTCACCCTTATGTCATTTCATATTTTAGGCATTTTAGTATTTTCACACTTTGGGTTACTATATAAACCCTCACAACTTGTTAATTCTAAGCAACTTTTCATTTTTATAAAGTTTCAGTTTTCTATTTTAGGGTTTCATGGCTCTCTCTCTCTTCTTTCTTTCATTTTCGCAACACCCCCTTGAGGATGATAACTCAAGGGATGCTTCGTTTCCTCAAAGCCTTGAAGACGAGGGGTTGCTAGCTTGGTTTTGGGGCTACCGCAGGTTGTCCTCTTGTTTTAAATGATACAGGTACTGCATTTATGGTTCCAAACCTTCCAAACTAGGTTTAATGCTTAATGTCATCTTTCGTCAATACTCTTCATAAAGCTTGTGGTTCAAAGGTATACTTAATGTTATGCACTCGATATCCTTTAGATGCCATTTACGAGCCATTGAAATTATGTCGAAAGTGCTAGGTTTTTAAATCAATGGGACTTTGAATGCATAATACTTGTCTTGACTCAAATAGGAGTGGTTCTGTGGTTAGGTTTATAGTTAAACAAAGATCCTAGCTGCTTTGACTATATGTCATTTGCCCTAATGCGAGGAAATAACCCGAGGATACTGTAATAGCCCCATGTTGTCAAGCTAGTGACCCAAGCCTTCAAGGTTACCATTTCACACTGCACTTTTAGCCATTACAGTTAGTCAGTAAACAAACAACTTCAACTATTTTGAACCAAATCCAGAAATCCAAACAAAAGCCACACCATTTTCCAAACACTGATGCAAATCATTCATAGGATGAAAACCCATCCCCGTGTTCGACCCTAGACCGCTATGTCAGTAGTGAGCTTGACTACGCCAGAGGGAGGAAACTCAAGGATACAAATATTGATTCGACCACCCTACCGTCGCACGGCAAATGCCAGCGCCGCTGGTCGATGGTGCCAAACTACGATGATGAGTTGGATGTGTACTTGTAATCCACATTACAAGTGTTGGTGACCTTTTTAGTCCTTTTTGAATTTAGTGTGCGTGAACCGTGAAGTTTTCTTTACTTGCGCTCATCAGACTGCTTTTGTTCTTTGTAGTCGCTTGTTTTAACTAACACGACCTTTTCGGGCAAGCTTAATATACCTTATTGTGGTCTCATTTTTGTAACAAATTTATGCAAAGACTGGGACAGAGGGATATCGTGTAGATCGGTAAAGAGTGAGTTCACTAATTGAACAATGGAAATCACAGTACAATAACTAAACGGATCCTCTACCGAGGAACAACAAAGTCAACAAACGCTCCCATGAATCAAAAAGGCATACAGATCGATGAGGGAACACATACACCTCCTAGACAGTGCCCCCGCATCATACCTCCGCCGGTGACAGCAGTTGAGACCCTACCTAAGGCCCCCGCTTCCCACCTTCATGGTATGGAGAATGAAAATCCATATTCACATACGGGATTTTAAAAGAGGAGGTATGCACTACTTTTTAAGGAAGTTATAATCGATATGGATTTGCTCGTCAAAGCATTTCCACGACACTCAAGGACAAGGCCAAAATATGGCTCAACTCACCGAGGCCGAACGATTAGAAATCAACCGATCTTCAAGCTGAATTTTGAAGAAATTCTTCGCCACAAAGACCAACAATAAGAGACAGATCTACACTTACTCTACTTATGACAATGAAAAAAATTTACCACGCCGGGAGAGATTCATGGAGACCATCGCTGCTTGTCCACATCATGGTTTCGACACTGGATGTTAGTGAATCATTTCTATAATGGTACAGATGTCCGCCATGAAAAACAATTGCTAGAAACCATGTATGGAGGTGATTTTTTGAGTAAAAACTGCATTTAAGCTATGGATTTTCGAGTTATGTGGCTGAAACTTCCAAGGGTCGGATGAGCCAAACCCGAGAAAGGTGGAGAAAATGAGAGGCCCCGCTCACCAAAGGGGAGGGATTTTACACTTTCTGAGACATGGAAATGAAAGCAAAATTTCGACCCTCTAGCTGGGGAAGCGTAGAGGAGTTAGAAGGAAAGAGGCTCCATGGCGTGTCGCGGAATGAAAACACTGCACAGCCAACCCATTCATCAAATAACCCACGCTAGGGCCCAGAGAACATCATCCGAGTGCCCCTCGTTGAAGGATTTGATGTCGAATATGCAAATGTCAGAGTCAATACAAGCCACAACCCAATGCCCCATATGGTAATGCCTACAATTCCAATTGGAAAAATCACCCTAACCTCTCTTGGAAACCTAATCCCCCTGCCTATGTGCCCCCTGGTGCCAAACTACAGTTTGGTTCCTCATCTCAACCACAAATTACATATCCTCTTTACCACTGAACAAGCTATACCGACCTGAAAGCAAGGTGGTGGGCAATTTTGGTGAAGAACAAAAGTGGATCAATGCAATAATTGGCACAAAGGATCTACAATCGTAGAGAGTACACCGAATAAAAGAATATAATGAGAGTAATCTTTAACTCAGAAAATAGACAACCCGCAAAGATTCAATCACAAAGATCAACAATATCTCCGTGAGGTACAGAGAGAGGAAGGTCTCTTCCCAAACATTGCCAAATCCAAGCAGGGTACACGAGGTAGGCCCATCCGAAGAATTCAAAGAATGATGAAGTGAACTATAATCACCCGAGGAGTGGAAGAGAAATAAGAGCAAACCAAGTGGCC
The DNA here is from genome assembly GCA_016808115.1 of Tetrastigma voinierianum. Taxonomy (NCBI): domain Eukaryota; kingdom Viridiplantae; phylum Streptophyta; class Magnoliopsida; order Vitales; family Vitaceae; genus Tetrastigma; species Tetrastigma voinierianum. The sequence goes on from JAEQBH010000463.1 coordinate 1,323,571, forward strand.
CAAGGTCGTTGAAGAAGCATGCAAGGAAAAGGAAGTCGAACCCGAGAGGTGATCATCGCTGAGGACTCACTGAAGACCGCGTGCCACCCCATTTCCCCTGTGCACTAAGAAGTAAGAAGAAGGCATCCAAGAGGCAGCATCCCTGAAGTCCTAAGGCGGAAGGTCAACATACCCCTCGACATCATCAAACAAGTCCCCGCCTATGTAAAGTTTTTTAAGGATCTCTCAGACAATCAAAAAGGATCAGCATTAAGAAGAGCCTTCTAATCGAGCAAGTCAAGGCTATAATCCAAAGCAAGACCCTGGCCAAATACAAGGACTCAGATCCACCACAATTTCACAAACATTGAGTGGACTTGCATAGATAAGGCATTGCTCATCTGGGGGCCGCGTAAACCCGGGTTCCATACTATAAGCGCTAGGTTTAGAGTATTTTAAACCTACAAATATCACTTTGTCGTCAGTCGATATATCGTTGAAGATTCCTAAGGGAATAGTTGAGGATGTGTTGGTAAAGGTAGACAAATTCTACTACCCAAAGAGGACTTTGTAGTGCTCGATAATCGGTGCCAATAGAAAGTGACCAATCATGTGCCAATTATCCCTGGAAGACCATTTTGGCCACCGCTAATGCACTATCAATCACGAAATGGAGTCATGCAAACAAGATTTGGCAACATGACATCGAGTCGAATATTTTTCATTCAATACAAGCACAAACCAGCTTGAAGGTGAAATGGAAGGAAAACAATGAAGTACGCCGCTGATCTAGTTCGTAGCTAAATGTCCATGAATTGTGAAGAAGGCAAGGTGAAGTGAGGTGTTTGCGTTGCCACGTCATCATCAAGAACAATTGTCGCCCCAAATCACCTAGTGAGAAAATCAACAATGAAATGGCTTATCGAAGAGCATACCCCGAAACCCTTCTGGGGTTAGAGCTCCTCTCCTTGACCCTCCGCCAGGAAATAAATCAATGACTTAGAAATTTGGTTTGGTGTTCTAAATAAAATTGCATCTCGAAATTTTTGCTTTGTTTTAATTTTGGTGGAAATTTTAATAGTTACTATTTTAGTAACTTTCTGCAATAACTTACCATTTTAAGTGATTTGTTTTAACATATTTATTTAATAATGATTTCTTATATATATTTTTAATATAATAATTTTTATTTTTTAGTATTTATATTTGTCTTTGAAATCCCGATTCTGAGTGGCGATTTGTTGTTATACGCGAAATATACCAAATGATATCAGCCTGTGGGCTTATTTAAGAAAGGGAGGGCTCATTTTGGTCTCAGTTTCAACGGCCTCTCCCACTCGCCTTAGACTCAGTGGCAGATCCATTCTCGGCTCCTGTATTTGTCGCGCCGAGCCATGACCTATTCGGCGTGCTGACCACATCCTTTGGTACCCAGCCACGAGCCTTGCGCCTTGGGACCGCTCTTGCCCTCTCTCTCGTGCCTTGACCACGGCTGTCTGTAGCCTCCACTGACCAAACTACTGTTGGCTGTGGCCCCTAAAACCTGGCGCACAGTGGCCTGTGACTTAGCGGGGCGTCGCGCTGCGAGCACGTGCCATGGCGATGCCGTTCAGTCCGGTGTTGGTTGTTCCCACACCATTGCGCTGCCTGAGTGCCCCATTCTGGTCGATTGACGCGGTTTTGTTGATGAATCTCGGCTCTTTCGAGCCACGTATTACCTTTGCCACGCCTACCTCAGGTACTTCGAGATTCACGGCCATGGTCGCACGAAGGTGGAGTCAGCTGAAGACCCCGTCGGTTCGGCGCTCAGGCGGCGGAGGCGAGCCCCAGCTCAGCTCCGTCCAGAGCGGTCCACACGAGAGGCTGGGTTCCCGAGGAAATATCGAACCGGATGGGACCTGGGCCTTCGCGATACTTTCCGGAGAGGAGACCAGGGCGGAGGCCTGTGGCCAGACCCATTACATCGGCGAAGTCTTCACCAGAGCGAAGCCATCAGTCCCATGTGGCGGAGGCCTCCTCATCGCCCACGGGTTATGTCGCTCAACGAGGGATCGGGACGACCTCTTTACGGGGATAGTTAGGAGATGGGCCTCCACGCGGGAAGATTTTCCATGGAGGCCGTGTCACGACGTCCAGGGCAGCGACCGTTTGATCTCCGGAGTTTCGGGGATTTCATGCGACGGTGGAGCATTACTCTCTTGTCGTTTATGGCGCCGCGACGGTTCTTATCCCGGTGGTCGCCGGTTCCATTCTATGACCTTCCTCCGGGAAGCCTTGCGTCGGCGCCGGCGACTCGTTGATGGTGATGATGCGGCTGGGTACTCCGGCGGCCGACATTTGGCGGCAACGTAGAGCTGCGGCGGTGCATGCGATTCTTGAGATTATCGAAGCTGGCATAACCAAACATTCAGAGAAAGATGGTGGTTGTCTGGCTCAGGAACACTACTCAGGCGGTGCTCTTGATGACTCAGCCCGGATGCTGCGTGATCATACTCAGAGACGACATCTTGGCGCTCTGACACCGTCGTAGGGGCCCATTCTCGAGGCTCATAAGGATCTCGGGGATTCTTGTTCGAATCCTCGAGTTAGTGATAATAGCCGCTTCTTGCATTTTGAAGATAGGTCCTGCCGAGGAGCACGTCGGCGAAGTGCCGCTGGCGATACACGACTTTGAGGCAGATCACGGAGCACTTAGGCTAAGGAGATTTTACTTGTCGAGGAGGATGGATGCCTGGAATCTTGTCTTTGGGCGAGCCATGGTGATGCTGTTTCTTTCTCCTCCGGCGACGGGACCGAGGAGTCTGGGATGGAGGATTCGGAGAGAGATGATCTGCTCAGTGAGATGGAGGAGTCTAGTGCCAAATATATCTCCTCATCTCCTCTCCACCTTCGGCCATGACCCTGTGGCAGCTCCAGGCCATCATATCACAGCCGCCTTTTCTAGGAATCGTTAATATGATCTGGGGATGGCGGGTGTTATGGATGTGTGCGTTTCATTAGCCACTCTGGGGCATCGATGGACCGGGGTTGACCTCACGAGCGCGAAGACTACTTTTGACGATGCTCATACCATCTCCGTGGTCTCAAGATCCTGCTCGGTCTCGTGTTCACGACCATGAGATGAGCAACGCGGCGTGATAGCCTCATAACATGCATAGCCCTATGTTGCGACGGACCCACCACCGCCAGCGAGGATTGGGGTGGTCTTGCTCCTGTCTCTAAACTCTGTCCACCCCATAAATGTTTCTATTTTGGCATTGGAAAGTTAGAGTTTGGATTATATTTTATTATGTTCAATACCAGGTTTTCCAGCTTTGTCAAACTTTGCCTGCCATTTTATCTGAGTTCATGTATTAGCCCGAAGAAAAATAAGTGAGTGATATTTTTGTTATGTTTAGCTATATTAAGCATGTATTAATATTTCGGTTGTAATAAAAAGCTTTATAGCATTATTTTAGTTCTTACACTTTTGCATAAATCACTTTTGTGCCTCCCACAATATCTACTTTTGCCTTCAATTGGAAGCAATTGGATTGCTTAGTGAACAATTGGATTGCTAATTGGAAAGATGGATCCTGTTGTTGCAACCCAATATTGTGAACATGAAATTCCATGCGTGAAGATTTAGTTTTTTGTCAGTGAGTTTCCCGCCTGATCAACCGAACATTTCCGCTTTGGCTGGTTCTGCGCACACCGGTTTGTGCCAATAAATTTGTGAAATTATAGCCCTCCTTTCACTTTATGACCTTAAATTTGTGACCTGTGGAGTTTGTGTTACAGTATGAAGACCCGATGAAGTCTTCAAAAGGAAAAGAAAGCAAAGAAAAAGAAAGGAATGAAGAAAAGAGGAATGAAAAGCTGAGTAGACGCTTTGTGAAGCAGAACACGGTCAGGGTATATGTTTAAAAACCTTTAAAACCAGTATAAAACCTTAGTTGGTCAGAGTCATCGACGAATATTAAGATTACCCGCGGTGGATGGAGGTGAGTTGAATTGGCGGAGTTGTGATTCTCGAGGAAGTCATTCCGAAATAGAGGGTGAAGCACAAGGAAGACATGGTCGGCCGGTCGCGCGACGAAGTCGCACTAAACCTTAATTGGTTGGGAGTCCTTCGGTGGACCCAGATTACACGGACTTTGGTGATCGAGTTTTTAGCGTACACCATGGCCAATGCGAGGAAGAAATAAGGCGTCGCTTCTTATTTGGGTTGAGTCGATGGTTAAGGCCATGGCGATGGCTGGGTTGGGGAGGAGCAGCTTGCAATTTATTGGCTCAAAGCGGTTTACCTTGAACAATTAGATTTTGGTGGGAAATTCAAGGTTGATTTCCTTTAAATTAGCGTGCCTAAAACTTGTTCTTGTATGGTTTATGTTCTCTCCTTAGGTTTCATACGGGGTTTGGAAGTTATTTCTGTATAAAATTAAGGCTTACGTACATGCACCACGAGACACATGTACTTTTGAAAATACGCATATACATACCCTTTTGTTTTAGCATTGCTAAGGGTTGCAATACGTGTGGATTGAAGTGTGATTGAATTACCCAAAGTGCTATTTGAACCCTATTCAAAATCAGGTTTTGGAGTGCTTTAACGCACTAATCAACAATTAAACCAATTGGCGTGTGTGGGTCCATAGTACCGCGTGCCATTTTGAGTTTGTTTTTTAGTAACATTTAGCATGTCTTTCATTTCAGCACATTTAGTTCAAGTCTGATATTTAAGATACGTGTCGAATAAGAAGACTCGATGTGTTTAAATCACATTAAAAATGAGGGAATGTGAGAGTGGATTTTGAAGGAAGGAGGATCTGTGGATGCGTGCGGGACGCGTTATTAAAGCAGGAATTTTCGCTAGATTAAGAAAATTTAAGCTAATTCTGAAAAGAATTTATGTCTGAAAATTGCGATCTTTGTGAAAATTAATTTAAGCCCAGCTAATGATTTGTTGATAACATGAAGAGTTCCCAGTTGCTATCTCTAAAAATTGTTAGGCTAGCGAGTCCACTGATGTGAAGTGCACCAGTTTAGCTATATCTAATGAGACTAATGAAATTGCTTGAGAAACCATGAAACTAAGCAATTTTGGCTATAACTGCTGTGAAATTCCACATAATGAATTGTTACTTGTGTTTTTTGTTGTTTTTTGGTTCTAGCGACCACGTTAGTGTATTGTGACCCTTATGTCATTTCATATTTAGGCATTTTGACATTTTCACACTTTGGGTTGTACTATATAAACCCCGCATGACTTGTACAACTACTAGCCGACTTTCATTTTATAAAGTTTCTTGACTTTCATTTGGGGTTTCATTTTGTCTCTTCTCTTTCTTCACTACTTTCATTTTCTTGGCTGCAACACCCATACAGGGATGACAACCAACTCAAGGGATGCTTGGTAAAGCCTCATAGCCTTAGAAGAGGAGGTTCTTGGCTTGGTTTTGGAGACTCTTTGCCGGGTTGTCCTCTTGTTTTAAATAATCTGATGCGCATTGTAGTTCCATTACCTTCTAGCCAGGACTTTAACTTCCGTTAATGTTGTTCATTTGGTCCTTTGCCATGCTTTAAGTTAAGTCATACTTAATACTAGATGCATTGATATCCTTTAGACCATTTATGAGCCATTAAAATGAGTTGAGTGCTAGTTTTAATTTGTAGACCGGACTTTTTTGAATGCATAATGTATCTTATTTCTAAATAAAGTGGTTATGAAGGTTAGATTTTATAGCTAAGAAACAAGATGGGTTTAGCTTCCCTGACTATATGTCATTTGCTTACTATCTTGAGAAATAACTTGAGGACATTGTAATACCCACCGTGTTGTCAATTGACCCAGGTACTAGAGTTACTGACTTCACTTCACTTTAGGCCGTTCTGGTGGTCATGTTAACAAGCAGCTTCCCTATTTTTGAACCAAATCAAGTCGACAAAGCCTCTGATTTTTAAACGCGATCTGGAGATCATTTCATGGATAAGCCGTCAGTGTTCGACCTGACCATTATCGCTACTTGATGGCTTGACTCTCTGTGATAGGGAAACTAGGATAAATAAATGTTGTTGATTAGGATCGCACCCCTCTGTGTACGAATCAATGGATCGTCGAAGCCATTACAAAGCCAGGGGATCTGTGTGTCGCTTTCTTCTAATACCGTTCCTTATTATGATTCTAAGTTCATCTCAGAGCTTTTACATAACCATATATATCTTTGTGTGCATCAACTATGCATGCCACAATCTTTAATAGAACTACCACCAATTATACTTCGTCATGCATAAAGATATGTTTTTAATGAAGCTATACCTGTTATATCATCATAAATGCATAAAGATCTGATCTTTTAATAACATAATGAAGGCAAGATTCATACACATCATATGCGCTTAAATAAGAAACCACTAATTGGGGTCCTGACGGTGGCTGCAGCACCCTTTGTTAGGTTTACGATGGCTGTTAATCAAATATATGCATGAAAGAAATAAAGAAATTTTGCCTTTTCTAACTGACAGAGACTGCTGTCATCTAATGAATGATTCGAGGATTAGAAGAATACCTTATTCGCGTGAAGATTCTTCGTTATGGCCTGGGTGCGTGCTTGAACCTCTTTTGTTGGATTGAAGGCGTAAGCGGAGATCGCTCCTCCCTCTATACGACTATCCACATGAACAAGCCTTCTTGAAGCGAGGAGGCTTGGGTGTTGTAACAGGGTTGTGTTTCTAGCGAAAAACCCTTAGCAGCCTCTCTTCAGTGTGAAGAGACCACCGGCTGAAGTCCACGTAATGTTAGCGGTGGGCTCAAAGCCCATTCGAGCCCACGGATCATATTATAGCGACCTCTGGCGAGGCATTATGGCCTGAGTATCTTGGATGTCGATGGCCCGACATACAATCCATGCAATAAATGTGGCCAATTCCCTTTATGCATGATATCTAATGAATTTCAAGGCATGGTCTATGTCTCCTTTGTAAAGTTCAATCATGCCATTTTCTCACCCTCCATGTAAATTGATATTAAAGTAGGCATTGTAGCATATTAATTCATTTTGAGCATAATATACAATTTAGTCTCCATGTCAGGGCCCATGGATATCTCTCTAAGAGGAAGGCAAAATTTTTCATCCACTCACGTCCCTATGATTTATTCTGTGTCGACTACGATCTGTATTGCCACTGTGCATATGATGTTGGGCGGTGTCAGAACATAGAAACATATCGTAGCGGGATCTATGGTGAGATGTTAAGGTGAGAAGAATGAAAGGGCATGTATGATAAAGGAAGTGCACTTGATAGCCTTATAATCATTAGTATTCTCATGAATGGTGGAGTCGATTACAAGGTTCTAAACATGTATGATGCGACTTGTTCATGTATATCATGATTGAAGTAGGCATAGGTCATCTGAGTCGAACTCCATTACCCTGGTCTTGGTCGCTGGTTCCGCGATATTGAATGACTAAGGTGATTTAAGAATATTATTCCATTTGAAGTCCAAAAGTTTTACTATCAAGTCACGCATGATGACCATAAGTGGAATCAGCTATTCATGGAGTAAATCACCAAAAATTAAATGCTGAATGGTGGCCAGAAAATGCCTTTATATTGTGAAATATGAAAGTAATAACAATTACACTGCTTGCTAGGGCACATCACTAACATTATCCCACTCCACCTCGTCAAGGTTGTACGATATATAAAAGCAGATTCATCGCCTTGAATCGAGTATGGTCTTATACAACCAAGGGCTCATACCTTATATATATATATATCACCACATATAAATTATAAGATTAATGTTGAAGCTGAAATAAAACATTTAATTATAATGAGGACTGAGGCTAAGAAGTAAAATAAAGACTAGAGTCTAGGAGTTGAGATTCAAGGTGAACTTTATTCAAGGTTAAAAATTTGAAGAAAAATTCTTAAAATTGTAAGTCAGTATAATTACAATATAATATATGATTGCAGTGTGTTAAATAACCCTGAATTTTACTATTAAAATTTAATTTCAATAGGAAGATTGTGAATGAGTGAAATTATCTAAAGTGACAAAATATCTAATTTACATTATTGGACAAATTACATTTGTTGATTAATTTTTAGAGTTTAGTGGCAATAATTCATCCCTTAATTTTTTAACATATTGGTTATTATTAAATATCATAAATTCTCTATCCTTCATATATTGTTGTTTGATTGCAACTTTTAATATATGTGCATTATTTCTTATTTTATCATCATTTTATTACTTTCATCGGAGGTTTGACTTCTTTTCACGTTTCATCGATATTTTGTTAGTGGAAGTTTCTATTAGAATCTCGTAGCCATGAAATTGTTAGGAAACCCTCGCAAACAGTCATATCAATGTGCATTGGGGACTAACCTCATGATTTTGTTTTTAGGCTTCATAACAATTGGATGTTGTCCATGCTTATAAACTTATAAGTCTTCTCATTCTTACCCAACAATCCTCCCCTCAAAAAAAGTTTTACAAAGCCTCCCCTCAAACTAGGATCTTTCTTGTCTTTAATGCATTTGAGCACACATGCCTTATGTGAAGCCCCATAAGATTGGGGCGATGGTAGAGGCTCATCACATCATTTTATTCAGCTTCTATACTTATTGCACCAATTGTTGGGAAACCTCATGGACTCTTCCCTATCCACATTAGTATGATATTGTCCACTTTGAGCCTAAGCCCTCATGGTTTTATTCTTTACCCAAGACCTCATACGCAATTGAATGTTCTCCATTCCTCTGCTCCATCTCTGGCCTTCTCATTCTCTAGATATGGGACATTGGAGGAATTTGGGCGCATCTGCTCCAATAGTCTCCCATGAGACAGGATTCTATTTAGACCTTCCTCAGGCAGGTTACTGTATGTTTAGCTCAGTTTGGGCACACGTGGTCAATTAAAATCACCTCTTAATAATCCACAAGTGCTACACCCCAAAATAACATCACGACATGGGTTCATAATCATCATAAAATAATATATAAACCAAACATCCAGTTTCTGATCAATAACAGAGGGATGTTTGGCTACCGTTGCGACAAGTAAATCAAACAAAATCATTATTTTAGATAATCTGTATTGAGATTTTAAAAATGAATATGAAAGTTTAGAGATCTGAAACAAATGGAAGTGAAAAAACGTCTCGACTCACCACCTCTATGAAGATCTCATATAATGAGCTAGATCTTCAACAACTCCAAAACAAAGTAAAAATGAACAAAAACTAACTCTAAAAAATGTGGCTCAAGAAGAGGGAGGAAGGAGAATCCCTAGAGGGGTGTTCCTCTCTAAAGCTGGAACCCCTAGCAGGCCCAATACTCAAACTATAGTATGTAGAGTGGAAATGGCCTCAAGTAGACCGGCAATGCTGACGTTTGCACTTGGCTGGCGTTCTTCACCTGGCGAAGGCGGTGTCTTCGATCAGATATATTACCCTTCCAGCAAAGGTCCTCTTTGTGGGAGAACCGAAACCTCATCTTTCTCAGTCTTTAGCTTTGCCTAAAATTAGGGTTGTCTCTTGTGTACCCGAGTGAACCATGCCTCGTGACCCGATAGCCCACAGGCGAGCTTTGCTTTCTTTGCTTTTTGCCTCTTCTTTTTACTTTAACTTTCTTTGTGGTTCTTGGAAGGCATGAAAATGGAGTTGAGTGTGATATTTGGGAATATAAATTATGAATCTAGCATTTAGGTTGCATGGGATGTAGAAAATCATACTCTGAATGCTAACAAGGTTCACACTTATAATTCACCCACAAGGTTAATGTAGCGACCAGAAGCCAAGCTCGACGGAATTGGTGGATCGAACCCAGCAGGGCGGCCGTAGAAGCCATTAATCAAATCCCTTTAACAATTTACACATTTCCATGAATGGGGACGCCCATTTAATTCTTTTAGTTATGTTTTTATTAAGGTGCTGACTGCACCAAAGTCTGTCATGACGAATCCCCGTAGACGGAGGATCAAGCCGGGCAGGTTTACTCGAACATTTTCAATTAACTATGAAACATTTGTTTTGTTTTATCCATTTTAGACTTTTTAATTACGCGGAAGCATTTCATTTTGGACATGCCCATAAACATTTACATTTAACAAAATGCATTTACAAAATAGAAGTTCATAATTCAAATTGTTTTACAAAATATCAATGTTCGAAAGAAATGGAGTGAATGCATATGACGGAGCATACTGCAATTTAACTATCTGCTTGACTCTTTGAGCTCCTCGATCTTGGGTCGCCCCTTCGCGTCTACCGCCGGTACGCATTGATAAAACAATCGTTACGGCATTTTCATGCTTAGTGGTTTTATCTGATTCTCTATTCCATTCACTTGATATATATATCATGCATTTATAAAAATAATGCCTTTATAATATCTGTGCAATGTAAAGATACTTATACAAATACACTTTTTATATCATTTTTAAGCACCACAGTTTGTGATTTCTGTATGATTATAGAGTCAACATTCCTGTGATTGGTTGGTGAATCTTGTCTTGTTTGTCATTGATAACCAATGCTGGTTTCCATTAATATTACCATCTCTTTATGGCTATAGAAATCCGACATTCGATGGAATTAGGTTGGTGCGAATCACATTGGCGTTTTGGCTCATTTGACTGTGATAACCAGGTTTCCGCATTCAACTTATTACCATCTCAACGGCTGCAAGTGGCATTTACGGCGAATTGATTGGTAGATCGCATGCTGGTAATCTGGTAACAATGTGATTCCCACATCCGCAATTACGGTTCATGGCCGGTGGGTTGAGCGAATCCGTCATGTTGGTAATCAAGTACATAAATCAAGTTACTTTTATCGCGATAATATTTCGCCCATGGTTCATTACGCATGCATCTGAGATATTTTGACCGGCATTTCAAATAAACATATATATATCGTTTGCAAATGAAACAGGCGAGGCAAGGTAGGGCGAAGAACAAACCGATTGCTCGATTCCTTTTCTCTTTCGATATCGATCTAAATTCGAGTTGTAAAATCTTCACGCGCCTGGTCGAGTACAAATTCTTCATCTTGGTGGTTAGCGAATAGTCATACTAAGCGGTGGTATGCGAGATGCGGGACTTAACGATTACAAAAAGAAACGCTCGTCTTGAGTGGTGGTGCGGGTTGCCACTTTTAGCCAAATCGTGCCGGTTGTCCTTTGCCGGTCGGTCTTAGATGCCGGGTTCAGATCAATGTTCAGAACTAGGTGCCCTCATCGTCTGGTACCACTTTCGTTGATCATAGGCCACCACCTAGAGTTTTACTTACGAGTGCAAGTTTTGGCATTTCACTAATTTTCTTCCCCACCAGAATGTTCTCCCGATTAGTCATGTCAAAGTCACCAAGCAGGTCTGCAAACAACTCCCAAAAGTGGTTTTTTTTAGAATCAACTGAAACCCTTGCTCTCTCGAGTTTAGGCACCATGTCAGAATCAGATGGGACAGTTGGGGTTTTGATTTATTACCTTGAACCTCTTCAAATCTCTTGTGTGTTGGTCTCTTGGGCGCGAAGAATAGAAACTTGGTGACGAACAGTCTCTAGCCGAGCTAAGCTTTTCCCCACTTTTTCTCCTCTCTTGTTTCCTTAAGCAGGGTGCTCCTGCATAAGTGGAAGCCTGTTCACCACATTTTTACCTTATATTCCCACTTAAGGTGGCAAGGCCTTGTTGCTTCCACACACTTTTATCATTCTCATTTTTTTATCTTTTTGGTCTTAAATCAGCATTCACATGGCTGCCTTGACAGCATGATAAATCAAATTTTATTTGGTCTCTATTCACCACATACCCAGCCATTCATTTATCATAATTCGCCAGACATTTATTCTTTATAACAATTGACCCTTGGGTCCTTATTTTACAAATTTTTTTCCACATTTACCCTTTTTCACTTGGGTTTATTTTCGCGTTCGATCAATTTTCTCATTTTAGCATATAATATTAAATAATATGCTCACACTTTCAATTTACATTTCATAAGTTATAAATTTATCAATTTTCCCGGAAAAACCTAAGTTTGACTCAATTCATGGGACCTAATAAGTATTATAAAAAATTGTAAGGGTATTTTTGCAAGATCATTGATTCATCTCAGGCACGGCTTTGATACCACTTTGTGGGAATACTTCATGGACCCTTCACTATCCACATTGGTATAATATTGTCCACTTTGGGCTAATATCTCAGGGTTTTGTTTTTAGGCTTCTCCCCCAATTGGATGTTATCTATATTTATATTATGGCATGATAAGATTATGGTGCTCTGACATATGTGTAGCACAGTAGGTGACATATATCATGAGCTTCATGATATTTTAGTAGCATAATAAATTTTTGAAGTTGTTTTAAGGGTGAAATTATCAAAGTTTTCAAGAATTGTGGCACTTTTTGCAATTAAGAAGTGGAGGGTGAAAGTACCAAATTATGGAATTTAGAGAGGGATAGTAATAATAATAAATTTACCATAATGGATTCGGGGGAGCTAGAAATTCTCTCAGATCTCGGATGTGAAAGCAGTTAACGTAGATTAAATTAATTTGTCGTAAATCTGCTTCTAGGAAAATTTGGTTCAGTGCAGAAATTGATCGAATATTTCTGAATTATGTTGTGGAGTAAGTAAATGTTATTTCGGGACCGAGATTTATCACGAATGGGTGAGAAATTGATGGAGTTAAGTTCAGTTAAAATAAATTGAATTGAAAAGAAATAAAAAATTTTGGGGAATAAATTGACCCGAATGAGACAATAAACATTTATCTAAATAATAATAAGAATAATAATTAAAGAAAAAGAAAAAAAATAATATAAATAAATAAATAAATAATAGTCAAATGGAGCGAAACTTGGGACCAGACAGGCGTGAAGAGATATGAGGCGATTTTATTTTTATTTTTCTTTCCGGCTCTTTCTCATAACATAAAAAAATCGAGCCGAAGTAGATTTTCGTCGAACAAGACAAAAGTTAAGGCTGCGCGCGACCCAGAGCTACGCGTAGTACCAGTATCTTGGCATTTAATCCAAACTTTAAAAGAGTGAAATTTTCCTGCTTGTGTTATTTCAGCACAAGGCTATGGTACTTGAAATTTTCTTGGGGGCTGTTGAAGATTAGTAAACTTGGGTCGAAAATTTTGGACTAAGTTTAGGAATTTTAGGAGCTTCCGAAAATATGTTAAACTTGATTAGGGCTGAATTTGGGGCGTTTCGGACGGTCGGGTTGAAATTGGGATTTATTAGGACAGTCGGGACATAAATTCCATAAATATTTTGGGTGTTTTTAGACTCGATGGAGAATCAGCAGTCTGAAATTCTTCCTCTCTTTGTCCAATATTAGTGCCCACATAATTAAAAAAAATTTAATTGTAGTACCACATGTACAAATTTTGTGGTCATCTTGGCGTGTGTGTAAAGTCTAATACGCTCAGAGATAGCATAAGTGCGTTTTGAAAAAGTTGCTAAAACGGATAGTTTTTATGGGGCAATTCATGTGTAAGGGCATTTTGGTCAATTTCATCTCGTATTATTGATGTCCTTATTGAATGGGACTAGCACGTAAAGTTTTGTTAGAATCAAAGTTCGTTCGTTGTAGTCTCTTTGAAAGACCTTTGTATGTTTTATGGTTAAAACGTTGAACTTAGGGCATTTTCAGCTGACTCTATATGAATTGTGTAACAACGATTGTTATCAGCGATAATCTAACATGTAGCCAATTAAGAAAAATTGAAGAAAAAGGTGATACTCAATCATTTTCGGCTTTCACAACGTGTTTAAGTACAAGTTTGTAAAGTGCTTTGAAATCTGATGTAATAAATAAAGGCATTTTTGCCTCACTTGTTTATACTCGGTAGAAACTTTATTCAATACTTAAAAAAACGGTTGCTTTAGTTTAAGCAAAAACCAGATAGCGCGGCTCAATTTCGGATTAAGATGTATCTTAGATTGTGCATAGAGGTTATAGGACATTATGATAACTTCTATTGCACAGTGATGACAGTGAGGATTAGATCTAATCATATAGTTACATGTGGGTAACTATCACGTTGAGGTGTAGATGATTAAGCGACATAGTATGGTGATAGAGTGTTGGTTCCAAGGTTCCATCAGTAGGAGCATTTTGGTTGAGGTTCCGTATGTTATAGAATCACTTCATCGCCACCGGACCATATTAGCGGGTAGTGTTGAGGTTCTTCACCGATGCACGAGGTCAAGTTCATGGCATCCGTCTAAGTCATTTCATAAATGGGCTGACAGTTGTTACTTGATTTCTGATGCATAGCACTTTGGTCTTCACCATTCAGGCTTGATTTTTCAAGCAGTAGTTTTGAAACCGTTTTTCTCCAGCTGGTTTCTCAGCAGCTTCGGTTTCTCATAAGCAGTTTCTGATAATTTATGTCTGAGATTTTCATATTGGGTACACTCTGACAAACATGGCAACATTTTAGAACCTGTTACTCAGCTTGCGTTTGCGCTTCGAAGTTTATCTTTTAAAATAATTTTTGGTCTTTTAGTCTTTGAAGCCAGAAAGAACCTTTCCGGGATCCTCGATCCCAAGGCATTTTGTGTTGTATATATGTAAGATAAGGTGTAAAGTAAACGCCTAAAGTAAAAATGTGAGATTTTGTATATATATCTTTTGTAAAATAACAAAATGCATGGTTTTGAAAACAGTTCTGCGATAAATTATGTTGGATTATACATATCTTATAGTTTGATGAGGGCGGGGTCGCGTAATGGTTGTAGTTGGTTTTTGAAATATTATAGTGTTTTCCTGCGAGCGTACGATTTTGTATTTGAGCCCGACCATCATTACGGCCGTTGTGCTCAAATTTTCGTTAAATCTAAGGTGTGATTTTTATTTCATTTATAACCCATTTTCGAAACCGAGTTTCCACTTGATTTTAACGACAAACTTCATGGTAATTTGTCGATCTGGCGGAAGCTTGGTTGGGAGGGGTTCACGTAGATTCTTGGCGGTCCTGTCAATAGGAAGGGGGTAAGTCATACAAACTCATAAGTCTTCCCATTCCTACCAATTTGGGACATTATGAGACTTTGAATTGACACCAAATACAGTGAGATGATCGAGAGGAATGTTCTTCAGTCGAGTTGTTGAGATTTTTCGATCGGGATAGTCCCAAGCACTCACCACCACTGGGACATGTTTTCTTAAAGTTCTCTTTTCCAACATTTAGCGTCTCAGAGAAGAGAGATAAGTGTCGGTAGGTGTAAAAGAAAGCTGACTTCCACTGTAGAACTGGAAGTCGTGGTGAGTCGTTCATGTAACAAAGTGAGAGAAGCATGGGAATATAGAGTGGTGTATTGAGAAAGGTCTTGTTGCACGTAAGGAGTTTGTAAAAAAGGCAAAGTAAAGATTGTTCTTTCTCTTCTGCAATTCTTCTTAAGAACTCTTCTTTTATCCTCTCTCTTTGGTGTGTTACTATGTTTTTTAGAATATCCTCTTTCATTTACCATAGTGAAGAGATCATGGGCATGGCAAGGAGAGATATACATCTTAAGTGCCAATCTTCTTTCTACCTACATACTTGAGCTCAAGTTCCTATAGGTTATGGAGGACGACAATGGGATCCTAAAACATAAGTAGGTCTTCACTTGTGAGTACGAATACAAGTAAAAGATGGCATTCTCTTATTTTTGGTTGTTGCAATTTTAGTTGAAAGAGGGTGAAGTGCACTGTGGTGTATTGTGGTCATGGTATGAGAGAGATGAAAGGGTCAAGTAAATAAAAGAATCAGGAAGTGGGGATATTTGAAAGATATTTGATGAAATTCTTGGTAGAATCCTATGGAAAATTAAGTAAGAACAATGTTTGATAAAATGCTTGACAAAAACATTGTTTGTTGGAAAGGGTTGATGTCTGGGTATGTCTAGAATAGGGCTTGGTTGAGAGCAAGGTTGAGGAAAACACGGACAACGGTGGAGTATTGTTAAGCAGTCTGACACTTCTCCCAGTTTGCAAGTGGTTCAGTTTGGCAAAGGCGTATGATCGGCCTGAGATTATTCACGATGGTCTGCATGGAAGGTTGTGGACTGAGGCGCTGGGAGATGTTCGAAGAAAAGTCTAGAATAAGGAATGTGTCAGTGAATCATTATGACCTAAGGCATGGAGAAGTGCAGAAATAATACAAGGTTTCATTTCTGATTCAGCTAATTAACACGACATTGAATGAGGTAGATTATTTTTTAAATGAAGGTATTTGTGCCCAAAATAATTAGATCAATAATCAAATCACTAAACAATATATTATAAAATAATAATTTATCGAATAAAACCCATAATAAGTGCAAATGGTGTGTAAGCTTATATTTTGACATGAATCAAAATTCTCTTGTTGTCATTAGTCTCCAAAATCTGCAAGGGATGAGATAAAAGAAAAGGTAGGGTTGGAGATAGTTATTTCATTTATATAGAGTATGATCTGCAAACCTTGTAAAATTCTAGGGCCTCTGTTATTCTATCTCATATAATGCTTATGAGAATAGTGAGTTTTGAATGCGATGGGCTTACCAATGAGGAAGATAAAACCATGGATGTAAGCTAGTTAATATTTAAATCATCCCATGAATGGCCATAATTGCGCATGCACAATTACACCAATTAAATTGTAATGTGATTATTCTTAGTCCATAATTAATAAATTAATCATGTTGTCCACTTGGGAGCGACGCAGTCATAACTTCAATTCTTTCTCGATAAGATTACATAGCCATGGCTTGATCATATCTGTTAACATCTCGAGAGGATATGTGGCGACACGTAATCATGCGTTGCGGTAAAATCACTGCACTCAAGTGCCCCTGAGCTTGCATTAGCTACAACTCAGTCTTATGTAAATTAATACACCATGAGGATGCATAAACTATACATAATCAAGCGCTTGAATGTTGCACGCCAGTAGGGTATTGATCAACAAGGCCCCATAACCCTATTACACTCATACTAGCGTAACATCTTCACACTCAGTATAGTGGTTTTCTGGATAAGTCACATGGATGGGTTTCTTTGAAATGACGATAAATAAAAGCATCTTCATTTGATTTCATTTTGGATATTTGGGTTATGATAAGAGGACACACAGAGTAGATTAAACTAAAGTAAGGCTTACTAAACGAGAGAAACAAATCCTTAGGTGTTGGGATCACTTTGGGTTTTAGGTTCATATGTGAATAAGGGGTTCCAGGTCCACTTTTCCTGCGTGGAGGACAACATATAGTTATCTCGAATGGAGATTCTTGGTTTAGCTATAATAATTGATCCTAAATAAATATCATGAAAAAATTGGTATTTGTTTCCCATGTAGTCTGAGACATGGCTTACCTCCTTGACTCACCTTCAAATCTCCATACAATGATAATGATGAACATCATGATTTGCAATAAGTATCCAATGAGCCTGAGGAAGCACCCCAGTACTAAACAGTGAGAGTGAATCGAAGGGATCGGGCCTAGATTTGAAGGAAATGGCATCCTTGAATCGCTGTGGCCGTGAATGATAACTTCTTCCCGGGATGTCGATGGATCACAGCGATAAACATCAGCAGACCGCACTAAGGCTGGCATCAAATCTGGATCATTTCAAAGGAGTAGCAAAGAGAAGGGTTGAGCCAGTGTTTGAAAAGAAGCCGTGTGGTGGAAAATACATACGTTCAAAAACATAAAACCCCCACCTTTTCATCTACAGGAGCTTCCATGGTTCATTTGCTCCGAGAAGCTTGAAGGGGTTGAAGCAGCCTCTTACATGGATTGTTTATTTGTGGAGAGAGAAGAGCCTTGGAAAGCAGAGAGAAAAACCGAGCTCTGGCATAAACTACTGGATGCTCGAACATAATGATTCTGAAGTCTTGTTAGGGTGTTTCCTTACCACGAGCCATTACAATTGCGAATGCAAATAACACTGGCATACTATGAGGAGAAAGTGGGAAAACACAAAAATAAAAGATCGAAGATTTAGCGGGAAAGTTAAGTAGAGATTTCATGACCTTCAGAAATATTAATAGGGGTGTGAAAATTCGACCACTTGTGAAAAGTGGCAAGGTTAACATTGCATCTTTTGCTAATTCTGCTTTTGCTTTCTTATGGCTTAGGTGCTTTGAACTACAACTGGATTCTTCATGCCTTTGAACTTAATCCATGTCTTAAACATATATAACCTTCAAAAACAACAAAACATGCCACAAAACATGATAATCAACCTTGCTGGGTAGCAGTATTTGCCCCAAGTGAACCCCAGTTGGGCGATTAATACACAAAAAGTGCTCAAAACATATAGTGTTAAAGGTATAAAATAGAACTTTTTGGGTAGCAATCAACGCTACTAATCTATAAGCATTACAATAGCATTGATTCAATAAAAAGAAAAACATCATTATGTCATTCATCTAGATTAAAATGATGCAAATCTAAAGATAAATGACCGACAAATAATAAAAATGTTATCTAATAATAATGAAAAACACATGAAACTTTCATTACAAATAAAATGGAAGAAGGGAAAAGAAAACCACTGGTTGAGGTGAAACCGAAGAATCCATACGAGGTGGCGTGTTCAGCTAATACCTGAATAATTAGCTTTGCTTTGCTTTTGGTTGAGTAGATCTTACTGGCTGATGGTTGTCTTGGGTCTGTACTCAAGGCCCAGGCGAAGGGGACTCTGCAACTTTCTCTTTAACGAAAGAACTACATCAATCAACCATTTGACAAGAGTGCTCCTAATTGAGAAGAAAATACAATTCAGGTGTCCACGAAATGATTTGTGGATCTACTGAAATCGGAGTGAACAACCTCATTTGAGTGAGTTGAATATGTGCATGACAAGTAGCTTCCAAAACACACCAGCCTCTGCCTGCATAGTGAAAGGAAGTTGTAAAGTGTGCGCGACCTTTGTTCCTGAAAACAGCCTTCAACCATCGGCAGATATAGCAGTAGACTTTATCCTCATAACTGCATAATGGAATCACTCCAAGCGGAGCCACCTCGAAGGGTGTCGATATCACAGAATATCATCAACGAATCCTTCAATTTTCCACGAAGACCACCTAAAACTTTTCTTACGTAGCTTTCAGTGGCTTTGACCTGAATCGCTCCGGTACTGCAGCACCTTATGACAAGTCAATGCTCATGGTGTATGCGTATGGCGTGCATCGATCTGCCTGGCTGAAGAATAAGGGATCTTAGTTTAAATCTTATATCTCTGATATCATTATGAGGACATTAACCTTTGGAAAATATATCTGCCTTACAGTTGGTGCCTTGCGGAAGAACATAATTTTCATGTTAAGCCTTTTTTGGGAATGGTTCAATGTGCTATTGGGACGATCACAAAGAAGCGCTTTAGTATATCGTATCTATGCCCAAAAATATAGATGCTTCCACTAAGATCCTTCATACTACAATTTGGCTAAGTGTTGCCTTTGTCTCAACAGCGAATTGAGTATAGTGGAGTCTGAGAAAAATATCTGCTCCAACACTATATAAGACCAGAGACTGTGTGTTCTCCCATGACGGCTATATCTCATAACATTGATCGACAGTATTTGTCAGCCAAAACCGTGGCGGTGACGACTTAAATCAAACTTAGAATACCCGCACATCTAAAGCTTTACTTTAAGCTATAAATGAATTTCTAGAGCTTCTATGTTTACTTCCTCAATTGGTTCTTGACCAGTTAACCGGCATATTGGATGTTGAGGGTGACGATGGGACTGGATCGAATTGGAAAGCGATAATACGTAAGAAAAAAACGAATCTGTTGGCACTAACACGATTTATCTTGGCGTAACGGCTTATATATCATCTAAGCGATAACTCGTCGCTCTGCGTTCAGGTGTCTGGCGAACGCCGACCTATAACCTCTTCATCCCTTTTGATAACTTGATAACGTGCCAGCATGGCGCTTTGGATCAGTTTCTTGGTTGGGTTGCGTCTTGATTCATGCTTCCGCGCTGCGACCCCGAACATGGAAGTGGCAAAGACTAGGCTTCTTGACCATAGCTCATATGGTCATTAAGGAACATACTTCTTAGGCACTTGATTCAAAATATGGCTACTAACTTTGAAAAGCTTGCTGCCATGCAGAACTTCAGTAGTAAGGAATTAACAAGCATACACATCTTGCCACTATCAGGAAGCGTCTAGATTTCTATTCTATCGACATTGATTTATTGAGTACAGAGCATTATATCAGAGCACTCCATTCCCCGATCTGAAGGGAGTGCCTTGCAAAATGGTATAGGGTTGTCTTTGGTACAATCATATCTGCCACTTATTACTCACCACCTATGTTAGAATGAACCCTTTGATCCTCTTCCATGTTGGGCTGGCTTTGTCTTTGGAAGCTTTAAGCCTCCAAAGATTTGAACTCTCATGAATAGACTAAATGAAAACTCCATAACCAGGGAATAATCATCTGATAAAAATGTGATGAAATATTTTAATACCATATAAAAGAAGGTGAATAACCTTACAAAGCATCTTTGTATGAATAACCCCCGAAACAACTAAGTACATCCTATCAATCTTGGCATTCCTCTATCATGAGTAATTAGGTTACCACCTTGATGATCTACCACAGGGTATCAAAATCTAAAGAAAAGAATCTCATATTTAATTAATCTCAATTCTTTGTCTATAAATATATGACCAGCAAACATGCGAAATGAAAGAACTTTTCCTTCAAATCTCCAGCGTTTGGGCACTGGCTTAATAATATTAATAATAAAGATGGTAGACACACATATGACAAAGACGAGACAACTCACAATTTGTAAATATACACAGTACTCCAATCTGAGTTAAATAGTGAATCTCGAGTACAATAATTTGCTTTCAATTCCAAAAATAAAGCTGTAATCAGAAGTTTATCATAAAATAGTCACTTTCTCAAAATTTATCGTATCTAGAGAAGAAAATTATGTCAAACATTCACACAAATCACAAAAGAATTTCAAAGAAGTAGTAATTTTTTTTCAATAACAACTCTAAAAATCAACTTAGATTTTTATCTTAAGTCTCAATATGCACGCACATATGGCTCTAAACTAGTTGGACTTCTTCTGCCCATCTTATTCCCATAGATTACAGTGTGGACATTAACACCACTGTCTAACCACTAAGTGGTTCAGACATCAATAATATTATATTCAAAACAAACATTCACTTGATTGTTGTCGAGATAATATTTTCCCATTCTTTGTGGTGAATCCATTGAGTTTACGTATTGAAGAAATGAGGAAAACTCAAAGTGAAGAATAATAAGAAACGTGTCGAAAAGCATGGCAAAAACTTAGAACAACAGAAAATTACAGCAAATTCTTGACACCAAATGACCCATAAAGTGGGTCACGAAATGCTAAGTCATAAAATATAAAAAGACTCTGCCTGAGGTAAGAAATTCACTATCATCGCGACCAAAAATGCTATCTGATTTCAGGATATAGTGATAAGTCTGTTCATGACACCATAATGGAATCTTACTCACGAAATAAGCATCTACAAATAATAAAGTCATCGATGGGACATTTTCCACCTGACCATTATGGATCTTAGAAAATTAGTCTTTTGAGAATATGAAAATAATAATTCTGACATAGATTTTAAGAATGTATAGAGCATGCAGACTCCACGAGGGTAAGTTCATAATCTAATTATAAACCAAATCAAGAAAACCATGAATTTATAATCCTCTTAAACTATTTGTTCAACCATTGATCAAATGAAATGTAATAAAATAATAATTAGAAATTCCCGATATAATGAAATTGATCTGATCGATCAATTTCAAAATGCGTTGTAATGTCGATCAAATAAAAATAAACTTAATTATATAAAGCGAAAATGCGATATTTATTAACGATAACAAATGTGTACACAATAACGACCTGAACCATAAGAATTTATCAAACCTAGACCTTCTTTGAATTATGGTGACTCTAAATTGAGGGCAGGGATGGGTTTTCTTCTTTATTCTTCTCCCGGTAAATTTCAAATATTGATTGGTTTTGGATTTTAGGTTTATTAAGCAATTACTGATTGAAATGTTTGGCTTGAAAATAAACAATTTTAAAATGTAAAATATGACTCCTTGAAGTGTTGACCACTGGGTGGGATTCGTAAGGCAAAACGAGAGTTCAGGTCCATTTCTCTGCGATGGGAGGATGACTGCTCGTCATTTCCTGAACACAATCTTCGTTTCAAACACATAAACCTAACCGTAGCCAACTGTATCCTTTGAAAAATTGGTAATCCTGAATTTCTGTCTATGAAATGGTCTCGGCGGTGAAAAGCTGTAACTCCTTGACTCTACCTTAGGGATGATAAATGATAGTAACAAAGATCAATGGATTAACATTAAGCATCAAATGAGCTCAAAGATTGTCAGTAATACTAAGTTCAAGGTGAATGAAGGGTTTAGCCTGGACAAGGAGGGGAAACTAGCGCCGGTAGTACTATGTGAATGACAACCTGAACCCCCTTAGGTTACTAACTTTAAGTCCCTCGTGACCTTCCCTTAAGGAGGAAGGTTTCTAGCCACTCGTCCTCAGGTTGATAAATCCTTGGAGGTGTTTATTTCTTGGAAAATGAGAGAAAACTAGGAGGAACTAGAAAATCATGAAATTTTGAAAGCTTCTAGCCCCACTATTAAATAGGCAAGGGGAGAGTCTCGGTCTGGTGTTTAGCAGGCTTATATACGCTGAAACAATCACAATTACCCAGAAATCAGCCAAAGAAAGCGAGTAGCCTTCTGAGGCAAAATGGAAGAAATCAAAAAGGAAACAAAAGACAAGTCAAAGCGGCGGCGAGGGCGTTAATCGCGGTTGAAAAAATGAACGATCGCGTAGTGGACTTGAGCGGTGCGCCCAGGTAAAGTTGCAACACTCTGTTCCCTTGAGTTGCACGAAAATTTACAGCTTTATGGCAAACAACTGGGTTCGCGAAATTTTCTAACCTTCTTGAAATTCTGCGGTGTTGTTTTCACTTTTTGATCTTCTTTCATGAGATATGATGCGCGACTATTAGTTTCAGACATTTCGGGTTCTTCGTGTTTGAATTATTCGATAATTTGGCATAAACAACTGTAAAAACACAAAATTAATACAAATGTCGATAGAATAATGGGGACCTTCATGTGCAGAGTGGAGGTTAATTACACTTATTAGTACACAAAAAGTACCGAAACTCGATAGGCATGGCTCAATGCTTTTTGACCTTAATCATACCCCCAAACCCTACACGACTGTTAGTCCCTTATTATGAAGCCAGAGGAAGAAAGAGAGAAGGGAAATGCAGAAACAATATCAAAGTGTTTTACAAAATGGTATTTCAAAAAGGTGTGAATGAGTAATGGCTACGCTCGGCCAAGAGAATCGTTAAACCCTTGCCCGAGGCCATCTAGGAGAATGAATGCTGTTATAGAATTAAATTGTCAAAGAGCCTCCCTCTTGTAGATCATCCGGGACTTCCCCCAGAAAACCTAGATGTTTGTTTGATCAAGTTCTCAACAATAAAGCTACTCATGCACTTTCCCCAAACCCGAGCTGCGCCTCCTGGGGCCATTTAGCTTGACTTTAAATAGGTCGAGGGATCTGCTCTTCCTGACTCTTTTGCATTTGTAGGGGTGCAATCTTTGAGACTCGACCTCGCACCAAAGTCATATAGCAGGGGATCTATGAAGTGACTCCCGACAATTAAGGCAGGGCTTAGAGTGAGATCTTTGACCACTAACTCTTTGGAGTTTCACCACAGGACTTGAATGATTCCGGGGACTAAGGCACCTACAACGCTCGCTCCACCGCGTCACGGGTGGCGGTGAGCCATAGTCGATTGACTCGACGATTGACAGAACACGGGACTTTAAGACTTTCTCCATACCCCTCGGTGGGTGTACTCGGTTTTAAAATGACGTTGCGATTTTCTTCTTTTCTTTTTCTTTTATTCTTTTGTTTTTCACATTTTATTTGGGTACAGCCAACATGATCAGTATTTTCATGGGGTCCTTAACCTGTGGGTGGTCGATGAAGCCCCAGAATGGGGTTTTTGCCCAAGAGTTTGGAGGTTTATTGATTCTTGACTGTTTTGAGAGCTTTGTGTACTACAGAATGTAGTGGAGAAAAAGATTCCGAAAGCAGCAATAATTCAACTGATCATCTATGATAAGCATAAATCTGCTCCCCTTTATCAACATGAGTGGACAAAGTTTCGAATTTTCTTTATTAGGCTGGCGAAACACAAAAAATTGGTGTAATTTTGAAAATGAGTGCCAATTTGGCCAGGGATGTGTATTATGTATATATCTATATATAGCATAAAGAGTGCTGTCTTTCTATATT
Source organism: Tetrastigma voinierianum (assembly GCA_016808115.1). Lineage (NCBI taxonomy): Eukaryota > Viridiplantae > Streptophyta > Magnoliopsida > Vitales > Vitaceae > Tetrastigma > Tetrastigma voinierianum. The sequence continues at coordinate 1,347,896 of JAEQBH010000463.1, forward strand.
TCAAAAAACAACGACTAACAACTTCACAAAACAAAACGAACAACTATACAAAAGGAAATAAACTAATGAGTCATTAAACTTAGCAAAATATTCTTTGTTTTAAATGGAATCGAAATAAAAGTATACACTTCCTTCGCTAACTCTCTGACCAGATGTGTACATTGTCATAATGCAGAGCTTAGATTGAAGTAATAAAGGAAGTATTACCTATCTTCGATGAATCTTATTTTTGGATAGGAACTTAAACAAGCTTTCCATTGAGACCTTATTCCTTATCATTTGGACTGAATCAAACAGTTAGAAGAAGAAAATCGAGAAAAAAGTCACCGGTTGGAGCACATTTGAAATTTGTAAAAGTTCCAAAAAAGTGTTACATTTGCATTAGATTTGGGTCTACACTCTCTAAGCTTTCAGAAAGGTACCAGAGATGGCAGGATGAAGGTTGTGGTCAAAAACGAATGGGGCTCTGCGAAAGTGAAGGGGGTTCGAAATTTATCTGAGATTTATGGCGAATCTTGATTGTTAACCCCCATTTATTTTTATAAAAATTATTTTCAAAGACAAATTTTTTTTAAATAAATATATAAGATTAAATAATAATAATACTATTAATAACTAACCAAACTATAATTTTTTTAAAAATATTTTTTAAAGTATAACATTCTTTGTTTTTTGTCTTGTATCTGAAATTGTGGTTCTCAAATGCATACTATTGAGGTGCACTGTGGTAGCGCATGATTTAAAATTTCATTTCTAAGGGTTGCTAAACCGCAGCCCTTGCAAGTGATGGGTTTTTGCTTTTTGCTCTGCATCTCTCTTGCTTAATTTGACTACTGTGTAAAAAAATCAGCTTGGAAGAATTGAAAAAATATAGAAAAATAATAAGCGAAACAAAAGATTGATCAGGTGGAGGAAATCTAAAAGAAAAACTAAATAAACCAAATAAATAAAATAAACGGGGAAAATTAAGGCAAAAGTGGGAGATTGGGCCTCCTGCAACCCGAGTTTTTTCTCGCCTTTAGAAATTTGTGGAAATGGTGGAGCTTGTATAAATACTAAGGTCGAAAGTGCTCCAGAGCTGGTTGACGCGAACTTCATCGATGTGCCATGTGAGGTAGCTAGTAGTTTGCCCATTCACTTTGAAGTGGTTGGCGAAAGGTGCATGAAGGCCACTAACTTCTAAATATTGCATAGTCGGTGAGAGGTGGGATGGCCTTGGCTTTGGCGACGAATGGGTTCTTGGGTATAAATTTGTCATTCCACAAGCCAAATTATCTATTCGTTCTTAGGTCGATGAGAAACTACGGTGTAATTTGTGGCACCCAGGGCTCGTCCACCATCCTTTCTTACCTCCTCCGATCGACCATTAGGAGATTCAAATTTCCGTAGACGGAGCAATGACTTTAGTATTCGAGGTCGAGATAGCCCTTTAGAATATTCAGCAAAATTTTATATCAGCCCTTCTTGTAGTTGTTGTTGACACTGCTCCTCTACCATGGTGTCACTCAGGCACACTGTCTCTGGATTCTGCCATACGGATAGTTCATCTTTGATTAATTGACACCCAAATAAATCTTTAAGGTTGTCAGTGATGAGTTCTTTTTGTTACATCCATTTTTTGTTTGAAGAGCTCCTCACTAAATACAAAATTCTTTGACTTAATTGGGCATTGATTGTCTTACGCTCTTCTAAAAGTCACTTTCCCCCAAGCAGCCAAGGTTCGAAATAGCTTGCTATTTGGAGAGGTTCGTTATAAACAGTTAAGGACTGAGGTGAAATGCTCTATGAATGTCTTGAGTGCATATTGCAAGGTTACTGGTCCCAAGAAATTAGGTGGTCCTCGACTTAAGTTGTAAGCATTTTCCATATGGTGTAGTTGTTGGAGACACACCGCACATGAGCACACTGCGTGGGTGGAGGTTCTATAGTCCCTCATGGACCTATATGTGTTTAGATTTCTTTCCACTTCAGTTCGCGACTCGGCGTCCTTTGCTCTGGAGTGTTCAACATTTGGACTCACTTCTTGACTGCGACTTTGGATCATCTTGCCCGAATTTCGCTACCGACTGGAGCATGTTCTCTGCATCAAAAACCGGCGGGAACCGCAGAAAAAAAACAATTATACGAAACTGAAAAGATAAATAAAATTCCACCAGGGAACTTGTGATGAGGGATCACGAGTGTTTATCAAGTCATCCATTTGCACTTAGAGCACCATCAATGCGATACCGGCTTTTGATTCACATAAACGTGTAGCTAAGCGACTTCCTAACCAACGAATTACTCGCGAAGCCTAAACGCCACCTAGCTATTTTTTAACCAGGCTAAACTCTTTGCGTTATAGTGGATTCGGGTCGAACTCAGGGATGAGTTTCTTACGCATAAAATGATTTTGTGAGAGGGCCCGAAAGGTGTGTTGGTTTGGATTTAGGGTATGGTAGAACAGCTGTGGTTAAATGTTTTGAAACTGAAAATAAAACAATTTAAAATGTAAAATAGAACTCCTTAAAGTGTTAGGTCATTGGGGTCGGATTCGTAGGACAACTAAGGGTTTATAGGGTCCTTTCCTCGCGTTGGGGAGGATGACCTATAGTCATTTCCCGAACCAGATATTCATTTAGCTATAAAACCTAACCCTTAATAACTATCCTTTGAAAAATTGGTAATCACAGAACATCAATGGTCTCGGCAGTGAAAAACAACTCTCTTAGACTCACCTTAAAAGGGATCATAAATGATAACTAACAAAATCTTGTGCAAATTCGTCCACTACGATCTCTACTGCCCGAGTTTCCTACACATGGATAATGTAGCTCCGGCCTAGATGGCTGCCTTACCCCAACCCAGTGATATTTGATCTTGTCCTCGGATTCATCACTCATAGGTGTGCGCGAAAACCTCCCTCGTAGCATTTTCACTATGGCGAATTCCCAGTAATGATTTCGGCAGAAGCAACAAGGTGTACTCCTCTGATAAGATGGTGAATCCTTTGTTGGATACTTTCAGTGCCTTGACCACCTCAAACATGCAATCCTCATCCCGAAGAAGCGACCTCCCCAAATGACATGGATTGAGATCAAGCGCAAATCAACATCAAGACATGTAATCACCTCAAGTCTAAGGATATTTGCATCATTGCTATGATGAGACAATCATCTACATTTCAATAGAAGATCCATATGATTGTCTCATAGCCCGAGGGTATCCAATATTGCCAGCTGCTCTTGGCAGGCATCACGTAATAAATGCGATCGACTCATGATCATGGTTAAAAAGATCTTACTTTAATAAACAAAGTGTGGCATCTACGGATCAACAATGGCTCAATCTTGTTTATCATCCTCACGACTTCGGGGATAATTTAAGACACTAACATAAGTGCATATGATAGAATCTTATGATCGTGATCCCATCATGATTTTTAACATCAGCATGTTATGTATCATAAGACTTCATTAAATCGATTATAAGACATAAATCAGTTTTAACATATGAATATCGAATTAATGGAAAAGCTTTTCATAGTAAATAATATGTTGTCGCGTCTGATAAGTGCTAAATGGTGATTACCTTGAGCACTTCTCTAACAAACTCCGCCGGCCTTCCAGGTCGATGGCGTAGCAATGTACCATGGCGAGCGTTGATTAGTAGCTGCGGGGATGTGGCTCCGATCGAAGGATCCAACCGACATTCTAATAAATTTTGAATTATTTTCTCTATCTTGACCGCATTGGCTTCTTTAATGATCTCCTTGTCCGTGGTATCTCATGATCTGATGTTTGGACTAATATGATGAGTGTGGTTTCTCTGTATTTTAACTGACCAGCTCATCGGTTATCCCGATAGCGGTATCGAGATCAGCAGTGTAAAGAGACCACTCTGGTTCATCAATGAACTAACTTGTCCCAAGCCTTCCTCGGCCTTCCCACAGCTAACGATATGCTGATTGATTATAAAGTCCCTGATCATCTCTACTTGGAACTCTTCGATTATTCCTCTAATATCACATTCAACAAGACTCTCTCTTCCCAATTGAATTTAAATCATCATTAAATCACATTACTGCCTTACTATAAGATTCCCGTCTTCTTTAATCAGAATATTTCCTTAATCCTAACTTCTCCAGTAATTAAGGACATTCTTGACAGTCGCAATGACCCTCCTGGTCAGTGGTATATGCTGGAATTACTCTCGGGCATATGATGCATATATCTAATTTTATTACTACTTAAACCTTGATTGATCTTGTCGCCCAGAGATCATGTGGGGTCATACTCATTCGATCTGACCCATCACAATGTTACGAACATGGACACAAGAAAGGAGTGATTGATCGATGAATTTAATAAAATTCTTGGTTGTTTTTCTTCTTGGTTTTTGTGAAAGTAGCGACAACAGTGTTTCCCATAAAATTGTCACTATTTTGGGAATGAAATTTCTCCTCTTGGTCTTTCTTCTCTATCACGAAAATGCAAATTGATTATAAATTAAATCTTTACAAGTGCCGCAGGTCATCTAGTAATAAAGTGGACATTTAAGTGAGTTATGATTTACAGATCGATAAAAAATCTATAAACCCGACTACCCACTACCAGGTCCTCACTATTTGAACTTCATTTTTTTCTGAGTAAAATTAAAAACTAAAACTGAATCTGAATGAAAATAACAAAATCTAAAGTTAGCATAAGAAAAACAGTAAAAATATACTGAAATAACATAATTGATGAGATGTAATCCAAGCCTTTCACAGGAATAGGATTAGTATTCTAATCATCAATTTTACTGGCAAAATTATTTTGAAAGCAGATGTGCGCATTATAGGGTTTGAATCCCGAGCTTGTTGAAACAAAGGTAGTATAGATTTAGATTCTCCTGCCCACACCATCACGTTTCACTAATTAAGAACCATATTCCTTCGGACAAATGGGTCTAATCAATTGCACTAAATCTAACTCTCTTTAAAGATTTGATTGTTTTCTTTTCAATATCCTGACCCATTTCTTTGAGCAGAATCACACTTTTGTATCACCAAGATCTTTTACAAACATACGCCGAAGTAATCGATACCACATTCAAGTTGCATACATTGCTCCCTCCTTGATTAGAATCTTAGCTAACACGGGATGAGGTGTATGTCGGCCAGAACGGCACCTCTAGGCATTAAGCGATAACTTTCCAGGTAAGTGGTCCACATGCCTCGAGCCCCGCCTGTGGCATCTAGAGGAGCAGAATACCAAGGGATTGGGAGCAATCACTAATAGTTTATGGTGTTTAATTAGGGAGTTGTCTTCTAAATATATCAATCCGACATACTGATTCTTGATCTGTGTTCTTCTTTTTGAAGGAAATCTCTGTCTTCTATATATCATATAGGTTATCTAGAAATCATAATTTTAAATATAGATCTACTACAGGTACTAATATACGATATCTAGAAACGGATTCACTACCACTGAATAATCTGGGTCAAATGTCGAGTTCTCAAAACCCAAAAGCGATCGACTCAAAAAAACCCACAAACCATTGCTAGAAACACTTCAAAACCTTCCCCAAAACAGTCATTTAAATGCCACGATTCTCTAGAGTCTGATCAGCACTATATGTACTCGGGGGCCCTCACTGAAATCATAATGCGGTGTAGATCTCTCGGGTATAATGCCCCACGTCTCCAGGCGGTCATACTACATGAATATCTGGAATTAAAATCAATTCGATTATCAAAACCCAAAACAATCATTTTAAATGCCACAAATCTCATTACTGAACTTACCAAACCCTTTGAGAAACAATCATTTAAATGCATTATTCTCTCGGGAATCACGATACTATGTCACTCAAAGGGCCTTTGTTTGCCTTTTTCTATATAGACTAAACTCCTTTAATTGTACATAGCTATGAGTCCCACAAATTCCTGCACCCATGTCACTGATAAATTCTGTTTGTTTAAATAAATATGTCTTGATGTTAGACGTTAAACAGTTTAATCTATGACACGCAAGTGCACAGTCATACAAGTAGTGAAAACTGATGTAAGTCCAACATCATCTACAGATTTATATAGAATTGGTAGGATCAAGTACCCCAACTACCGGTTCTATGCTATTTCGACTAAAAAGAATGATATTTGAAAATTTCAACAAATGATATATCTGATCGTCGATCTAAAAGAAATTGGAATAACATGAAATCAACTAAAAATTATAAGAACTAAATACTAGATCTAATCTGTTCCCCGTGAAAGACGAAAACTATCAGTGAATTATAATGAAATAGTCAATTCCTGCATGAAAGTACATGCTCTATTATATTGATGGATCTGGATTTGTCCAAGAATGCCTAAATGTTAAGTTAATTTTCTTCCAGCATTCTCCATTATTAAACTTGTTTCTCACAAGATTTAACCAAAGCATTTGTATTTTCGCTTCTTTGCAAGATCCGGGGAAGTATTTTTTCTTTCAATACTTCACACCCATTCTTTGACGATCATGTGCATTCTTTGCATTCATTATCGGATTGATTGCAATAAGCTACAACTTAATTGTGCTCATCCTTCAGATTCATTGGTTCGCCCTTCCCTTGATTAGATCTATGCTAACACTGTCAAGAACTTCTTTAGATTAAGAACTCTCTATTATTTAGATTGTTAAATACTCTCCAACTTCAATTATGAGCGAACTGGATTTAGATCAAAATTAACTTTCGTATTCGCTAGCTCATCAATGGTAGTCTAACACATACCTTAAAAGAACGCCACTGAACTTCAAGAATTTCCATCTCTCGTGTCAATGAGGGCATCCCTGAAATCAGAGCAAGACACATTCTGCAATAAGTATTCGCATCACTGATTAGAACTTATCGATCCAAAAACAACACCAAGCAAGTAAATCACTACCCAAATAACGACTCCAGATTTTTGCAGAAAATACTCTAACTAACGTTAATTTAAATCTAGCAGAGCTGCGTTCCAATTACTGCATTGCGATTAAAGAAATGGAGTACCGATCACATACAACCACTATAATGGCAATGAAACTGAGAAAAAATGAACTCCATAAATTTGTCTATATTTCATAAATTTTTAAAGTCATAATTTAAGTAGCGAAAATAACAAAAATAAAATTTCGCCTCTAAACGCTTCTCGCACGCTAGTTAAATAGATCCATAAATGAATTAAAAATGAAAAATAAAGAAAATTATACTCTAAATTATACAATGAGTTCCTCTTCGTTCCCCTTTTCTGGATAGGGAAGACAAAAGCTACTTTACTAGTCTAACACTCATTCGATTATACATCAGTAAACACCGAAACCCGTGCCTGTGTGGAATTCTCAAAAGAAAGCCCAGTTTACTGTCCTAGGTCGCGACTTCGGGTTGATGTCACTACATGGATTTCCCTTTGTTTCGCTCTTGTCTGGCCGCGAATCTTGTTGCTTCAAGTAGACCGCATTCCTCTTATCGCTTGATTAATGGTCGTAACATCGTTTATAGTCGCGACCTTGTTGGCTAAGTGTTTCTCAAGAGTTGATGTCGCGACAACGGTTTCATGTCGCGACATCGTTGTCTTTCTCTTCTTCTGGCTTCTGAGTCACGAGAACTGGTCTCCCAATCTGACTCTTCTTCCTGCTGCGCTGAAAACGCCATCGTGCCTGTGTCATAATCATATTTATGTTTGTAGGTTGACTTCAGGTCGTAACTTTCTTTTCCTGGTCGCGACCTTGTTGGTGGTCTTCTCGCCTTTAACAGTTTCAATTTAAGTCGCGACCTTCGTGTGATGTCACACTCTTTTTCGATGTTCATTTCTTCTTCGTCGCAACTCACCCTTTGTTGCAACCAATTTCCTTGCAACCTCTATTCCGTGTCGTGACTCATGGTGCTGCTGTATCCTCATGTTGCTGTTTTTCTTCCAAGGTATGTAGTCCCAATTGCTCGTGCAGTTATGCACTGATTTCTTCGTCGCCTCTTCTTCTTCGTGTCGTGACTTGAAATATGGTCATACATCGTTAGTGGTCCTTGATTAATAAATGGTCGCAACTTCAGTTTCTTGGCAAGGACTTCGTTTGGTTTCGCTTCAAGTTGAGGCCTCCTTTTTTGTTCTTCAACTCTTAATTTGGTTGCAACTTCAATTTTCCTGTTGAGACTCCAGTTCCAGCCATGTCAATGACTCAACAAAGACGTCAATCTTAACGCTGGAGCCCTTCATTTAAAAACTAGTTGCAACCTTGTTTTCTTGCAGAGATTTCCCTTATGGCTTCATCGACGGATCCATCGCCGCTAAGATTATTTAATCAAACGCTGAGATCGCATCAACGGTCGCCAAATTTATGGTGTCAATCAAGAGATCTGTAATTTTAATGATTTCTTAATTTAACCACACTTCCTTTCAATGCAACTTCACTGTTGCTTATAATTTTTTAATATCAAGCCCAAACCCCAAATTTACTGGTTGAATAGTTTCTATTTCCCATCTGTCCTCATGATATGGTCATAATCTGAATAACTAATATGTTTTCTAAGTTACCCACTTCAAACATGCACTCATCTTCGCTATATGTTCAATTCTTCCGTTTAGTTACTTTAGTTTCACTTGATTTTTTCTCAAAACAGAATTATAAATATCCAAAGCATTTTATGATATGAACTCAACATTTATCTTGTAAATAAAATTCTAGAAAAGGATTAAAATCAAATGAATTTGAAATTCCCTAATCCAAAATTTTACGTCCTATGCAAACAAGAAGAAATTATCATTCCCAAATAATTGCTTTAAATTTTTAAGGACTTTTTTTTTATTCACACCAATCTTTCCTATTCCACCTTCTAACTCGAAATAGGAGATAGCAGAATCATTTTAGATTTCAGTTTCGATTCCAGAAAAAGGAATGGTCTCTTATTCTATCACAAATTTCTGGATGAAATAATGTATGTAAACAGTTTATTCAACAAGTCTTGTTATGTGTGTGCGTGCCGGTATTCAATCCTTTTCATCTACATGTTGAAATTAGTTAATCTTCTAGGAGTCTCCTTAGATTGTTGGTCAAAGTCCCATAGGCTTGTTTTTCATATTGATCTCCACTAATGCCAATTAACCTTCAAGATCTGAATTATATCTTTCAAGCTTATAATGTTGGGCTTTAGGTAATTGGGTAGATAATGGGAAATTTAAGTTGTAAATCACCCGCTTCCATATTTTGTACTTATTGCCTCAGCTTCAATTCCTTTTTCTTCTTGTACTCGCTGAACCTCCTCAACTTGTCCGACTCATCTTTGAATTCTTTACAAATTTTGATTTTACTGAGACTTCTTATTCGTGCCGCCTCTTGTTATAGAACTCTTTTTCTTCTTGTTTTTCTATATTGAGAGAATCAATGTTTGTCTTTAGGCTTCTTACCACTTTAGAGAACTTTTAATAGTGAACTCCGATGTCAATGGAAATAGGTACTAGGTGTTAAAACACCCTACAGCTTAATTGTTCATGAAATAGGCCACAAGACAAAACTTATTCCCTTTTCATTAATTTTTGCTTCTTTACTTCTTTCTCCTCCTCCTGTCTATAATATTTGAAATATTTTTCCCATTTGCTTCTTCCTTTTCAAGGTGACTTTTTCTTTACCGTAAATCGACACTCTGGGCTCTCTCACTAGATTGTTTGCACAAAGGGAATTTAGGTTTTTAGTTGTTGTTTGTTAAAGAAATAAGGCTTGTTTGGCTCAAGTCATGAACTAGAGGTATAAGCCGAGCATATATTGAGGGTAGGGCTTGGAAAAGCTCAAACTCGCTAAGATACCTCTAATGTTTGTTGTTAAATGCTTTTTAATGCAAAAGATTACTTCAATCAATAATCTACTGTGCTCTAGGACCATGGAATTATTAACTTTTTAATTTCCCGTAAGATGTTCCTAATTCCTCTCAATGTTTCAAGGAAGTTTGTTGACCAAGTGTATTATTTCTTGAAGACTTGTACTTATTCACTGTTTATTTACACTATTTCAACCAAGTTATTTGTTCCTTCAGCAATATCCATTTTTCCAATTTTTACAATCTAAACTGGATTTAAACATTCAGGCTGCAACTCCTAGTTCTAGTTTATTATCCCGTGCTCTTATTTTTCCTTAGTTATTTTAGTCATGACCTCAATTTAACTGTTTCGACTTTCTTTTCTACTTTATTGTTTCAACGTCTAGCATTCTTTGTTGCAACTTATGAATTGTTGTTACGACCAGAAAACTTTTCAGGTATCCCTAAACAATCAAATTCACAGCAATTTCAATTTATTCAAATCCAATCAAAACAAATACAATTCAATTCATCTTCATCATTCAAATATTCAACAATTCCATTCACTATGCATCAGATTCAAAATTGCTAAACAAACCACAAAATTTCCAAACATTCAATCACATACAGAGACAAAATTTAAATAAATTCAAGAAAATTATACTGCCCCTTTTTGTCTATTTTGTCGATTGGAAGTTTGATTGTAGATGCTCCCCTTTTTTCACATTCTTATTGTCCTGCAAAACTAAAAAGAAAAAAATATTTGTCTACTCTTCAATCAATAATGAATAAAATCACACAAAGCTATTAGAAATTTAAACACAAAAAATATAATAGGAAAAACTTAAAACGAACTGATGTGGATTGCCTTCCAAAAAGTCAAGTAAATTTTTAGTTATTCTTGATCTTGACTGCATCGCTACCATTCTGCTTTAAAGTTTCATTCAGAACTATATCACTACTGCATTCTCCCCTAGGTGGTGCTTTAATCTCTGACCATTAACCTTGAATCTCTATGATTGCTGGTTCTAAGTGTCACTGCCCCAAAATGTGTGCTTCATAACACAAGATAAGTTGGTCCAATTTTACTGATTTGAACTCATCAGAAAGAGTCTTAGTCTCGAGTTGAATAATGTGACTCCGATCTACTGCCTTGAATTCCTCCTCAAAATTCTTGATCTATTTTTTGTTTTATCTCTGTGAAATTCCGCACTATCATGTTTCATTCTCAACTCTTCCAATTCATTTAGCCGAGTAGTTTCTTTTTAGAAGCCTTTAAATCAAAAGTTAGCTTCTTTATGGCCCACATAGCTTTATATTCTAACTTAAGAGGTAGGTGGCAAGGTTTTCCAAAGACAAGTTGATTAGTGCCCAAAAAGTGCTATTTTGAGCCCTATTCAAGATAGGTTTTGAGTGCTGCAATAATCATACACTTGGTTTGACTGTCATGTGCTGTCCCGGCTTAGTGCTTCGATTGGTTTTCGATTGTTTGCAGGTCTAAACTCTTAGTCAGGCAAGCTTGGCTTCTTGGTGCTGAATGTGAGAATCCTCGGCGATTTCACCAAGCTGAGGCGAAGAAATGTCAAAATGAATTGAAGAATTGGGCTGCACCGACGAGAGGTCGACGCAGTGGCAAAATGTAAAGCAGAGGAAACCCGAATTAAATTTTCGCTAAGCTAGCGAAATTCTTGCTAGCTCTAGCTGAAATTTACTGCCTCATAATAAATTTTCATTTTCAAGAATCTTTGTGAATTTCACAGGCTACAGCAGAACTCTAGAAAGATAAATAAATTTTCAAGCATGCGGACCCAATTTTTTGATATTTTTGATTCCAAACGACCACGTTTGATTAATTACCATAAGAACCTATTGTACTTCATATTTTAGGTCTTTTTATTATTTCACACTTTGGGGTTGGCTATATAAGCTCTACAACTTTGTAAACTTTAAAGTCTTTCCATTTATGTAAATTTTCCTCACTTTTCTCATTTGTGTTTATTTTGCTTCCCTTCTCTCCTTTCCTCATTTTCTAGCCAAACACCCCTTAAGGATGACAACTCAAGGGATGCTGGCGTTTCATAGCCTTGAAGATGAGGGTTGCTAGTTTACCACTTGGGGCCATCAAGTAGCTTGTCCTCTTGCTTTAAATGATACATCGTGATTTATTGTTCCATACTTTCCAAACTAGGGTTTAATGCTATTTAATGTCTTTACTTTGGTCAATACTTGCCATGCTTTAGGGTTCAAAGTGCATTCTTAATGGTAGATGAATCATATCTTTAGATGTTTTTCATCACGAGCCATGAAATGAGGTTAAATGCTAGGGGTTTCAAACCGAATGGGACTTTGAATGCTGAATACTAATGATCTCAAATAGATGGTTATAGTGGTTGGTGTTTATAGATAACAAAGATCCGCACACACTTAATGTTATTTGCCCTAATGCTAGGAAATAACCCGAGGACACTTTAATAGCCATATGTTATCAATCTAGTGACCTAAGCCTTCAAGGTTACCATTTCACACTTTCATTTAAGCTATTACAGTTAACCAGTGAACAAACAACCTCACCTGTTTTTAACCAAATCCAAAAATCCAAACAAAAAGTCTCACCATTTTCAAACATTGATATGAATTATCTGACAAAACCACTTCGTGTTCGACTTAGGATCGCTATACTCGGCAAAGAGCCACCACGGCAAGAGGAGGAGTATAGGAACAAATATTGTTGATTCCGGATCACCCTACCGTGGCACGAATCACAAGTCTGTATGGGGACATTCCAATGGCTTTCAAAGGCCTGTATCAGAGTGCAGTATACAAATCAATGGCGCCGCTGGCTGGATGCGCAAACTACGTATGATGAGTTAATGTGTACTTGTAATCCACATTACAAGTGTAGGTGACCTTTTAACCCTTTTTGAATTCCATTTGCTGTAACTGCAGATTTTCACTACTTGGTAGTTACTGCACTGTTTTTATTTTTTACAATCAGTTTTGCTTCGCTAACACTCGACCTTCTTTCGCAAGTTTTGTTCAGGTTCTTTGTTTTGTTTCATTTGTGCAATTGTGTGTTTATGCAAGACTGGGATAAAGAGGGATATCAAGTAGATTGCAAAGAGTGAGTGCACCGGTTGAGCAAGGCTGTGAAATCAGTGTGCACAATGACCAAATGGATCCTCTACCTGAGGAACAGCAAAGTTAACAAGCACCCCTTATGAATCCAACAGCATACAGGTCGATGAGGGATCACATACATCCTCCTAGAGTGAGTGCTCCTTCCTGCATCATACCTCCTGCTGAGGATGTAGCAGTGAGACCCTACCTAGTGCCCCCAAGCTCCCACATTTCATGGTATGGAGAATGAAACTATAATCACACATACGGGATTTTATAGCAAAGTCTTTGCAGGCGTATAACCATATGAATTGGTCAAGTTGAAGGTATCCACAACTCAAGATAGCGTCAAAAAATGGCTCAATTCATCGAGAGGCCTATAACGATAAATTACCATCTTCAAGCTGAATTTTTGAAGAAATTCTTCTGAAGGCAACCAAGACCAACAAACTTGAAGGACAGATCTACACTTACTTCCGGCCTACATAAATGAGAAATTATATCAGTAGTTGAGAGGTTCATGGAGACCATCAATGTATGTCCAATAATTCGTTGGTTTTGATACATGGATGCCAGTGAATCATTTCTATAATGGTATGTCCCCGCCATGAAGCAATCGCTGTAAAACCATGTGTGCAGTAAGATTTTTGACAAAACTGATGAAGCTTACGTGATTTCGAATTATGTGGCCCAAATTTCCTTCAAGGCTTGGGATGAACCGAATCCAAGGGAAACTGAAAGAATAAGGCTTTCGACCCACCAAAGGGGAGGCATTTACGCATTCTCTCCGAAGATATGGAAATGAAAGCAAGAATAACCCAACTAAGTAAAGATGGAAGAACTCGAATAGTATACCCATGGGCAGTATTATTGAAAATACCGCACGTGCCAATCCATATCAATTGTCACCCACTCGCCCATCCTGTGAGAACACTATCCGAATGCCCCTCGCTTAAGGATTTGATGTCGTGGCATGCTAATGTTTGGGGCCAATACAAGCCACAACCTAACGCCCCATACTGCACACATACAATTCCAATCAGTTAATCACCCCAATCTTCCTTAGAAACCTAATCCCCCCCGCCTATGTGCCCCGTGCCAAAACAACGCTTGGTTCCTCGTCTAACCACAAATTATCATCATCCACTCCCATGAACAAGCTATATTGAATTTGAGCAAGGTGGTGCAATTTTGTGGAAGAACAAAAGGATCAACGTGACAATTGGCACAAAGAATTGATAATTGTAGAGCACGCTAACAAAAGAAGATGGGTCGAGAGCAATCTAACTGGGAAAACACAACTTGCAGTATCAATCACAGATCAACAATTGTTTGAGATACAGAGAGAGAAGGCCTCCCATCCCAAACATTTCAAATCCAAAAAGGAGCCAATGAGGCAGGTCTGGGCCCAAAGAATCTGTGATAGATCATGAGTTTAATGTTATCACTCCAGATGCAAGAGATGGGTAACCAGTGGCTCATAACTCCATCGAAGAAATATGCACAAAGTAGCGAAGCTGAGCCTCGAAGCGATAATCAATAAGATCCAAGAAGAAAAGCATACACCCTCCATTTCCTGCCAATTAAGGTAAAAAAAAATTCCCTAACTAAGCCGAATTGGGAGGTGCTAAGGCAAGGCGGCGTGAACATTCCATTGCTTGACATGATTAAGCAGGTCCCAACTTATGCTAAGTTCTAAAGGATCCGTGCATAATCACAAAGGGTTAGCATTGGCACAGTGTCTCCTAACTGAGCAAGTCAAGGCATAATCCAGAGCAAGCACCCCACAAATACATGACCTGATCCCCTACAATATCGGGCCAACATTGGTGGGATCAGATAGACAAAGCACCGCAGATTTGGGGGCCGTTGTAAACCTATTGCCATACTTCGTATAAGCGCTAGGGCTTAGGAGCTAAAGCCTACCAAAGATCACTTTGTCATTGCTGATCGGGACAAGGAAGATTTTGCTGGAATAGCTTGTGATGTCTTAAAGGTGATAAATCTACACCAAGACTTTGTGGTGCTTGATACTAAGCCACAGCGGCCCAATCATGCGCCAATTATCCCGAAGACCGCTTGGCCACTGCCAATGCAATCATCAATTGTCGAATGAAGTCATGCAAATTTCACATTTGGCAACATGACATCGAGCTCAATATTTTTCACTTGAGTAACAAGCACAACCAGTGAAAACACAATCATGATAATGTAGTTTATTTGAAGGATCCAAAATGGGCAGAGAAGCCGTCTGTCCAACTGCAAGAACTGGCTGAGAAATGAAACACCGCGAGGATCAATGCTTTAGTCATTCCCCAGAGTCAATAATCACTGTAATCCCAATGAAAACATCAAGAGTCAAGAATGAAGGTCGCAAAGACAAGCCACTGGCCGGGTTAAAACCAAATTGCGCCAAAAAAATATATATATTTTTTTTTTTGGTTTGTTTAAAATCGTCAATTTTGATAGTTACTATTTTAAGAACTTTCCTTTTAAGAGTCAATTTTGAATCTTTACTCTATTCATTTGTATTTTTATTAATATTAATCTTTATTTTGTTAAAATAGTTTAATTATTTTTGTCTTGTTTTTTGATCCTACAACCAGCCTTTGGTGAGCTTTTTTCTTTCTACATTCTTGCATGATACACATTTATGCTAACTGTTATAATAATATAAATTGGAAGGCAGCTGCTCTTCTCAAGCCTGCAGGCCTATCACGTCTAACCGGATTTATGTGCTCACCCAATGGGGGCACTGCCCACTGGCAGCCCAAGTCCCCCATCCCATCCATCCCTAGTCCAGCCTCGAGTGTGAGCGCAAAGGCACCCACCCCAGCGAGCCATGCTCGCCTCATAGACTCTCTGACCACGACATGGTCCACACCCGGTGGTTCCTCACTATGTGCACTCCAGGGTCAAGTCTGGCACTTAGGGAGATGGAGGACCCGCACACTACCGGGTCAGCCCGTGCCCATTCTCCGCACTCCACTGGCAGCTTGAGCACCTCATAGTAGCCCCAGCTTGTGGTATCCCGAGGGAGTCCAGTGGATCAAAGAGGTATCACATGGCTGGGACACCGCCTTCCCGGTACCAGAGACACAGAGGAGAGGTCTGACCGGCGGCCCACATCAGCCCTGGGAGTCCCGACATCTCGGCCTCACCCATCTCCCGTGCCAGAGGAGAGCTCATCGCCCATCTATCGCCGCCGAGGCCTCAGACCGGATCTCGCAGGGATTATGGTTCAGTCCCTCCGAGTCGGGTCATGACCGCCCCAAGCACTTGAGGATACATCCACCCGCAAGGGCCTCGGGTTCTGCATATACATTGTTGATGTCGCTGGTTGCCGTGTCTGGAGCACCTGGGATTCTGAGAGCCCAGACTTAGACAGAGGATCCATGCCTCAGTTCCGCCCTTAGAGCGATCTCGACTATGCCGATCTCTTTCTCCAAGAAGAGGTCAGATGAGGGGCAAAGATCCCAGGAGATGATCCCGTTCCTGAGGTAGTAGAGACGGGGAGGAGCCCGCCATCCGTCCTCCATCCCCTCCTCCACTTCCCCGCCCCCCACCTCACCGACACCGGCCCTTCATCATATCAAACACTCCGGATGATAAGGTTCAGTTGGTCTCTGAGGAGCCTGCTGTCATGGATGTTGTCTCGCGCTGTTACCAATACGTCGTGCATCGCTTTAACAGCGGTTGGCCCAAGCCGAGGCCACTATAAAGCACAGCCATGCCATGCTTCTAATGATTATGAGCCACTTCCTGCCTCCCGCCTGTTTCATTGAGATTTCAGTCCTATAAAGGTGCTGAAATTCTTCCTTAGATATGTTAAGCAAATACAACTTCTGATCCATCACATCCACTGTCACCATGAGAGTGAAAATACACTCTTTCTCTAGCTTTCCTATCCAAATGAGGCATGTTTATACTTTGGTCAGGAAAAGCTTCTGTTATGTTCTCATCAGTATTTTGTAACGCTTTTCGCTTTATCAACTCAGCCTACCATTGAAAGAGATCGGTATAGCTAATAGAAAAGATATCTTTGTTATGACTAGCTATATTACATGTATTAGCTTCATTTTGTTATATCAAAAAGCTTTATAGCATTATTTATGTAAATAACACACTTTGAAAAATAACTTTAGTTCACTTTCAGGTATCCTCTTGCCTTTAATTGAAGAATTGAATCGTATGTTACCTTAATGATAGAACAATTCCATGTATGATCCAGCTTTTAGTCAATGATACTTCAAGATATCTGTCCTAACACTTCTTCACGCACCGCACACCATTGTACCAATAGGTCAGAGAAGCTTATAGCACTTTCTTTCTGTACTTCTGCAGTGTGTGAGTCAGACCTTATAGACTCAAGTGATAACCTATGTACAGAAGTTGAAGAACGCTGGTATAAATATTCAAATGTAGTCTTCTTCAAATGAAAAGGAAAAGGAAAAGCAAAAAGAAAAAGAAAAGAAGAAAAGAAGAATAAAAGTCGGACGTCATTTTTGAAACCCGAACACGGTCCGAGGGTATATGGCGAAAGCCTTTAAAGCCCGATGCCCTAAACCTTAATTGGTTGGGAGTCATCGACTTAGTGTTCGCTACACGGGTGGATGGGTAAAGTTTAACGTGGTCGTAGGTGTCCAATTTCAAACACCCTTAGTCCGGTAGCTTCCGCAGCTCAGGGTCAATCGACCCTGGGCTTCATGCCCTAAACCTTAATTGGTCGAGTCATCGATGGAACTCAGCACCTGACTTTGGTGAAGCTCAGCTTTGAAATAAACTTACATTGCAATCAAGGAAAAATAAGAGGTGGGCTAACCTTATTTAGGTTGGTCACGCTTTAAGGCCATGGCAGAGCTGTGTCAGTGAGGAATAGCTTTGCAATTTATCGCCTGCCGTTACTTTAGGAACAATTAGATTTTGGTGGAAGTTCAGGTTAGCTTCCTTGGAACCGATGTTGCCCTAAAACTTGTTCTTACATGGTCTTTGTTCTTTCATGTCGGTATTCGTTCAGTGTGTAAATTGTTCTTCAAGCAAAAGCCTTATCCATACACCTTTGTGAACCATATACTTTTTAAAAGCACAGCATGCATACCCTTATTGTTTTAGCATTGCTAAGGGACTAGCAACGTGTCGGTTAGTGTGATTAGTGCCCAAAAAGTGCTATTTTGAGCCCTATTCAAGATAGGTTTTGAGGCTTTTTTGCGCACTAATCATATGAATTAAGCCAATTATCATGCGATGTCCGCGTAGCGCTTCCGATTGGTTTTCAGATTGTTTTGATAGTTTTCAGGTCTTGGGAACTCACTGCCAAGCTTACTTGGTGTCAATGTGAGAATCCTCGTACTTCACCAAACTCGAGGCGTTGAAATGTCAAAATGAATTGAAGAATCAAGCGCAAATCAATAGAGGTTTATGCAAGGCAAACAAGCAAAGCAGAGGAAACCTGAATTTCATACTATAGTACTACAGATTGCTAAAATTTTCATAATCATAGTTTGGTACTCGCTTAGCCTAGCTAAATTGACTGCTCATAGCTTAAATTTTTCATTTTCGCACCCTTGTGAATTCTCATATACACAATTTTGGGCTTAGCATATTGAATTTTCGCTTATGCTAGCGAAATTTCGCATGAATAAAAACTGTTTGACTTTGTTGATATTTTGTCAAAATCATCGGATTAATTACCATGTTGTCCCTATTGTATCACATTTAGGCTTTTTGTCATTCTTCACACCTTATTACTACATAAGCCCCCAACTTGTAACCCTTAACTTTTCCATTTGAAAAGCTCTTCCCAGCTTCTTTCTACAGGTTTATTTGCTCTCTCTCCTTCTTACCTTTTCTCTGCCAACACTGATAGATGACAACCCATGGATGCTCATTGCTCCACACCTTTAAATATAATGTTAGTTTTCATTTGGGGCCACCAAATAATCCTCAGCTGTCTGATAGTTGGTACCATTTATTGTTCAGTTAACAAACGAGGGCTATACACATGTCTTTCATCATCAACACACATATGTTTAGGGTTCAAAGGTATCTTCACAGACAACGATTATCTTTATGTCATTTACGAGCCAGAAATGGTGCTAAACTAGTTTCAAACTCCACTGACCTTGAATGCTTATAATACTTGGTTTGACCTAAATAGAGTGGTTATAGGCTGGAGTTTTATAGAGGAAACAGATCCAGCTCAGCCTGAATTATATGTTATTTGGCTCCTAATGCGAGGAAATAACCAGAGGACACTTTAATGTACCCATGTTATCAATCTAGTGACCTAAGCCTTCAAGGTTACTACTTAATACTTCATTTAAGCTATTACAATAAAATCAAGAACAAAAACAATCTCACCAGTTTTGAACTGAATTCCAAAATCAAACAAAAAGCTCACCATTTTAAACATTGAGTGAATCATCTAGTGTATGAGAAAAACCCATCCTGTGGTTCACCTAGATTATAATTCATAGTGAGCTTGACTTACGGCAGTAGGAGGAGAGGAACAAATATTGTTGATTCCGATCACCCACCGTGGCACGAATCATAACGTTCCAGAGGTCCACCTGGAGCTTTGTGCGCCCAGATGCCTGGGTAAAGTGCATCATCAAGCTTCAAAGACCAATTTAGCGCTTGTTTTACAAACCTTTGCAGATTTTCTATCTCCCATTGAAATTTCTTTATTGTCAATGTTTTATATGATAGTTGTCAAATGTTTAATCATATCTTTCCATGATTTTTCTAAACACCTTATTTGTAAAGTGCACTTCCATCACCACGAGAGTTAGTGTCCCAAATCATTTATAAATATTTTATTTGTAAACCAACAACTGTTAACATCACTTAATGTAAGTCATGTCTCAACCCATTTTGATACATATTCCATAGAGCAGATAATTTATATTTGAAACAGGTTTAGTATGTCTGCAAAACTCATCTCTATAACAAATAATTGTAATCATAACAGATATTCTCTACAGGGTATTTCATGTTTTCCACTTATGTTTCAATTCTCAAAGTATTGATCATGATGAAGTTTCCTACCCATCTAAACAACTTAAATTAGGAAATAATAAAATCTCACTATAATTTTGTATTGTTTTGTTCTCCTCGCAAATGTCCTCCATATAGATGTTTGACATCTGTAAAATTTGCTTCACATCTTTCTGTAATAATAATCTTTCTCAAGACTGTAATTGCATTCTCTTTAAATAAGAAAATAATCTACATACATGTAGTACCTGATGTCAGTCCCAGCTTTTTCTTCACTAGAATAATGGTGGTATAATCCATGGCTACAGTTCATAATATCATAAACACAGACTTATTATGTTCTAATCACATCTAGAAAGTTTTCAGTTATTTCCTTCTTCTTCTTTTACAGCAGGTTTTTCCACTCCTTTTCACGCAGATCAAATACCAAACACGCCATCCTTTCTTATCCTAATAAATCAAATCCCAGAACAATAATTACACCCATTAATCTCAAGCCATTTTTCTTTGCCATTATTATTTAATTGTCGTGATGATCGTTGTGTATAATAAAATACGATATCTCCAAATGTATGGCCTAAATTTTTCTGCATGCGATACTATTGCCAGATCTCCTTTCAATAGTAGAGTAATTTTACTGAGCTTCATCAAGGCTCACTGCATAGTATATGGCCTAACATCTTTCTTCGTCCCAATATAACTCTAACAAAATCACCCATCAAAACATTTCAAATTTATTTAATATGGTTTGCCATTTTTGTATTTAACTATCCGGATTTTGATCTATTCAAAGAATTCCGTAGGATTCATCAAAATCGAATCCATGATTCTTTTCCAACAATCTGCAATGTCTAGCAACTTCAGAACTCTTCATAAATCTCTTTAAAACTAAAAGGTCTTAAGAAACTTATAATTCCCTTTTTTATCGTAGTGGGTGGCATCGATTTTATAATTTAAAACCTTGATCATCATTTACTACTGCAGAAACTCCATGTGCCTCTGAGACACCCCTTCAGAACACAAAATGAACTCTTTCCAATCGCAGCTTTGATTCTTGTCTCAACTTTTGAAGTACAACCTGTTATGCAGTAATCGCTCAAAAGTGGATCCATACACTGTGAAATCATCCATGAATATCTCCATAACTTCTTCTCGCTAAATCGAAAAATATAGACATCATACCTTAAAACAGGATACACATGTAAAACAACGCATTCTTCCAAAAATGTAAGTACTAAAATAAGTATAAAGGTTTTCTTCTAATCCAAGCAATACAATTTATTATATCTGAGGAACATCATGTTAAAAACAGGGCATCTCACCAACTAATCAAGATCCGATCAATGAAAGGCAGGGAAAATTACCTTTCAATAGAGTGTTTTATTTGCAGTCATCACACACCACCTGCTACGTTTCGTGAGAACTACTCACGTCTTAATGATCACAGCAACTTCTTGTGTCCATGAACTAGTCACCAACCATCTCAATATATAAAGATAATGCCTGATCAACCATTTCAACTTTCTTCCATAAGATCTCTATCACAGGTTCAGCCTCCTTTATGCTCAATTGTGTTTTTACATTGTCATTCAGCAATGACAGCAAAAACTATAATTCTAATACCTTCGGGATCCTCAATTGACCAAGCAATAACTTCTTGTATTTTCTGTAACTTTAAAGAACCTCTTTTTCCTGTATCACCAATGTTCATATGATTGATCTGGTTTTTCTTCGTCTCAAGAACTATTTAAATGATCAAAATTTTCTCATATTAATCTCATGCACTAGTTTCTCCTGGCTTTCGGGTAGTTTTCCCTGTTCCTCGGGCTTAATACATCATCTTAACCATTTATTTGGTGCTCTGAGACTGCTTTTGTTATTCAAACTACTACATATTTCACAATCACACTCAAGATACTGAGATCTCAATTTCATTGATAGAATGTTGAAGAGTACAGTTATGTTTAATTCAACTCAACACTAAGAAGACTATTGTTTTCTATAGCCATACAACTTTCTGCATCATAACGTGATGTCTCAAACTTTATTAAGATTAGCACCGCCGGCTCTGTCCCAGTCACTTCACCTTTCTGCACATCTATCAAGGCTGCTCCAGTTGCTAAGAAAGCACTTCCTAGCAACAAAGGAACTTGGGTGTCTTCCTCCATTTTCATAATAACAAAATCCACAGGGAAGATGGTACCACCTTGGCCGACACATCTTGAGAACACTGCTCATTGTGCCATTGATGCATCGACCATTTGCAATGTAATTGTTGTTGAAATTGGTTCCCCCAAACTCGATCTTTGCACCCTTACGATAGAAGGTATCAAATTTATACTAGCACCAGAATCACATAAGGCCTTTTTGAATTCATATTTACCTATGGAGCAAGGGATTGTGAAGAGTGCAGGTCACTTGTTTTTGTTGGATAGGCACGCTGCGGTAGCGGTGAGTCACTATTCCTTCCTCAGCTATTTTCCTTTTCTTGCTCAGTATCTCCTTTAGAAATTTTGCATAAGTAGGCATTTGGTTGATTACCTCTACAAATGGGATATTGATTTCCTATTTTTCTTGAAAATGTCGAGAATCTGAAAAGCGCTCTTCCTTTTGCATACGAAGCCTCTGTAAATAGCGCTGTAGGTGTATAAGGTAGTACTCCCTCTCCTTGTTACGCTCACTACTTTCTTCGGGTTGTTAGGTGCATATGCTCTTCTCTCCCTTCCTTTCCATTTCTTCTTGTTTTGCATCGGTCTAACTTCTTTATTTTCTTTCTTGTTCTTTGTTGCCTTGCCTTCTTGCCCAGTTTGCCGTACGAGTCCTTTGAATTCTTTTGAGTGTCACTAGGAATGTGCCTTATAGATTGGCATATTAAGGGCTAGCTGCCCTACTTGTGTCTCCAAGTTTTTAAATGAGGCACTTGTATTCTTCTTAAATACTTGAGTATCGAGACAGAAGCTTCGAGTTAGAAATTTTGTATGGGGTAATGTAAGTGCATTTGTTGTCCCTATGAACTACAACATTTGTTCTTCCAAATGGTTGGAGTCCTCCCTATGAGCCTAATAGTCATTTACCCTTCACCTCCCTTCATCTTCGCTCTTTGGAACCTTGGTGGTTGTTAATATCCTGTTGAGGATTACATCCGTACCTTAGACTCGTAATGCCCGCTCCCGTCATATGAAATTCTCATGATTCCTCGATCTTTGGTATGTCATTCAAGCGGGGTTAAGTTGGCTTGAAATGGTAGTTTCTTGGTTCATTCACATGCCCGCTCCCTCAACACTCATAAGCGTCCTTTTCTTTTGGTATTTCAGCACTTCTTCTCATTGTTTCTCTTTCCACTACTCCTATTTCATGAGTAGTGTTCATTTTTCTCTCTTGTTTGTCCATCATGTGCATGATGGCATATAACTTTGCCTCCGTGGCTGTCATTTTACTCAGCTCCGCGACCCTTTTTCTCTCTTATTGCCCCCTTGAAAACTCGGATGGAGCTTTACCGTGTGCAGCCAGCTGAGTCTTATCATATCACAACCTTGACACTTTTTTCTTATAAATGCTCGCGACATAGGCATCGATAATGCCTTTGAATGTATCATTTTGAGCTGAAATGCACTATATCCCATCACGGGTTTTAAATCAATTCCATGCATAGGGCACCTCTTCAACAACCTCTAAGGTGAGAGATGGGGGAAAGAACTTGCCCAAGTATGCTTCTACCAGCTCTTCCCAAGTATCAACTGAACCATATGGTAATGATTCATACCATGTGGCTGCTATATCTCTTAAGGAAAATTGGAAGAGATGTGGCTGTCACCTCCCAGCCTTACACCATTATTCCTTTGTATTTGCCATTAATGTACGAGTGCTTGTTGGGAGTGCTTGATGGGGTGGCGAGTGAAGCTGATGCTCTTCGCCATTATTAGTAGCTTTAGTTCAAAGTTATTTGCATCCACAGTAGACTGTTTGATTGCAGAATATTCTTCCTGAATGATAGGCCTCCATAAATCCTCCATTGTGTTAGTAATAGGAGGCCTTCTGGATGCTGTCCTCTACTCCTCTGTCCGGTCAAGTCTCTCATATGCCATAGTTGTGTTCTCTGCTCTTTTAGTCTTTCTTAAGCTCTTGAGTGTTCTTCAATTCGAGTGTCTGTGGCAGCAGTCGAATCCTGTTTCCTATACGTGGGGATTTCTGAAGTGAAACACTCAGTTAATAGGATTAGTCAAGCAAATAAAATATTTCCAACATTTGCTTGTTAAAGATCGGTGGTTGGTATGTACTTGTATAAAGCTATTTTGTTCTTTTCTTTTATAAAATATCCAAATTAGCATTTCCCTCTTTATTTAGAATATTGATATATTTGGTATTTCAATCTCAAGAAAAACATGGCGCCATAAAACTTGTTTGCCTTACTATATAGACTAAAACACCTCGATTGTACATAGTTACAGAACCTTACAATTCTCTTGCACCCATGTCACTTTGGATAATTTGTAGTAAATAAATCTATCTTGATGTTTAGGATTTTAAAATTGGGTTTAATATGACAACTGCGAGTGCTACGGAGTCCTCTAGTAGTAAAATCTATAGATCTGATCGAGTATCATTCCCACAGAGATTGATATGAATTAGGGTCAGTACCCAAACTCTTTGAAGTTCTATGCCATTTGGGTAAAGAATTTGATATTGAAAAATTTGTCTAAAATGATATATCATACTATAGACTAAAATAAATTTGGAATAACATGAAATCCAACTAAAAATTATAAGAACTAAATCTTTGGATCTAATATGTTCCTGTGAATCTGAAAACTATCGAGTGAATTACAATGAAAAGAGTCAATTCCTACATGAAGTACATACTCTATTGTATTGATGGATCTGGATTTGTCTAAGAATGCCTAAATGTTGCAGTTGGATTTCTCCACATTCACTGGTTAGAAACTCTTGCTTCTCTCCTTGTCAAGATTTAACTAGTTACTTGTATTTATGCTTTTTTTGCAAGATCTGGATATTTTTCTTTCTCAATACTTCACACCGATTTCTTGATGACTGCAGATTCTTTGCATTTCCTTCTTAGGATTGATTGCAAAGTTTCTTCAACTTAATTGGTGGCTCATCCTTCAGATCTATTGGTTCGTCCTTTCTCTTGATTAGATATATGCTAACACGGGGTTGGGAACTTCCCTGTAGATTAAGGTGAACTCTCTGATTATTTAGATTGTTAAATACTCCTCTCCAACTTCAATTATGAGCGAATGGGGGATTTATCAAAATTAACTTTCAGAGCTCAGCAGTTCATCAATGGTGAAGCTCAACATGTTCCATAAAAGTAAATGCTCTCAAATTTACTCAGGAATCTCCATCTCTATGTCAATGGGAGGGCATCCTCTGAAATCGAGCAAAATACATTCCTCTGGGGGCCAGGCTCACACAGCCCCATCACACATGGTGGGTAATGGTGGTCTCATGGTCCTCCCACTGGATGAAAAACAACACTGGGCAAGTAAATCACTTCTGGCTCAAATAATGCCCTCCCCGCATTTTTGCAAAAGACCCAGAACTAACATTAAATCCGCCAGTGAAGCTAATGCTCCACGCCACATCGCATCGCGATTAAAGAAATTGAGTACCGATCACATACAACCACTATAATCGCAATGAACAGAAAATGGACTCTAAATTTGTTCATATTTCATAAATTTTCGTGCGCACTTTGGCAAGAAAATGCATCAAAAAATAAAATTTAATCTCTAAACGTTTCTGCACAGTTAGCAGAAATAGATCCAGAAATGAATTAAAAATGAAAAATAGCAAGAATCCCTTATACTCAAACTATACACTTGTGTGGTTCTCCACTCCTCAGTAGTGCTGATTAGTACCCAAAAAGTGCTATTTTTAGTCCTATTTAAGATAGGTTTTGAGTGCTTTTTGCATGCTAATCATATTAATTAAGCCGATTGATATGTACAGGTCCATTTAGTACTACTGATTTTGTTTCGAGGATGTTTTTGGTAGTTTTGAAGGTTTTGAGAACCTCAACCATCATTTCAAGCCAAGCCAGATGGTGCCGATTTATTCTGTTCAGAGATGGAATTCCCGCATTTCATCTGCTTATAGAAGCTGTAGCTGAAATCTGCAAAGTGAACCCCAAGAAATGGAGGTTGAACCTATGCAGGAGGCAAATACAGAGTGCAGGATTTCGCTATGGCATAGCAAAAATGTGAAGGATCATGCAGTGCCCCAAACTTATCCCATGGAAAATTTTCAATCATAGCTAAAAATTTCGCAATCCTAGCAAAATTTCGCTACGGCCATATTTTCGCTATGATAGCGAAAATTCGCTATCATAGAGAAAATTACTGTGCATAGAGAAAATTAAATTTTTTATGCTTCATAATTTTCTATGATACCGAATCACTATGCATAAAGTAAAATTTTATCGGCTCGATTTTGATCCAAACGACCGCTTTTGTATAATTCCTATTTTGTCCCCAATGTAACATATATTGGTATATTTGGTATTTCCCCTATCTTGTATGGCTGTTATGTAAGCCACCTTTATAACTTTTGTAACCCTGTAATTTTCATTCACTCCGTGAATCCATGCAACTTTTCATTTCAGTTATAGTTTCTCTCCTTCTCTCTTCTTCTTTTCTTCTCATTTTTCTGGCTTCCAAACACCTTTCGAGGATTGAAAACTCACGTGATGTTTACAAGCCTCAAAACTCCTTGATGAAAGAGTGGTTGCTAGGTTGGTTAATGGGGTCCTTGAGTGTTCCTTCCCTCGTTAAATGGAGCAGTACGCATTTAAGGTATGTTTCTAAACCTTCTCCAAACTAGGTTTAATGCTATTTAATGTTTCTGGTCATTACTGAGTTTGATACTTTTTAGGTTCAAAGTAGACTTTTAATGGTAGACACACCGACATTCTTTAGATGTCAGCTTCACTGAGCAACCTAAAATTAGGTTAAATTGCTATGTTTTCATTGTCGAACATTGAACTTCCAAGAAATGCTAAGTTCAAGTGCAGGGGAATGTTTTTAAGGGTTGGTTTTAAAGTCAAACAGTAGATCCTGATTTTGGCAATGACTATATGTCATTTGCCCCACGCGAGTGGAAATAACCCGAGTAATAACATTGTTACCTCGATTTTGATCAAGTTAGTGACCCAAGCCTTCAAGGTCTCCTCTCACACCTTCACAAGTCGCCAGCTAACCTAGTGACAATACCCACACTTTTTTAATGCAAACCGAAAATCCAAATGAAAGTCGCTTGAATCATGATACGGAATCATTTAGATGAAAACCCCATCCTCAGAACAATTTAAGATCGCTATATCAAAGAGTTTTGACTACGCGGAAAGGGAGGAAAATAGAAACAAATTTTGATTCTGGTCACCCTTTATCGGCACAATCAAATGGCGCCGCTGTCGGGGACGTCCCAAACTACAGATGATAAGTTGATATGAAACTTCTGTAATCCACATTACAAGTGCTGGTGATCTTAACCCTTTTGAATTTCATTTGTTAGAATTTTCGCTTTTTTACTCGAATCACTACCAGCTTGTTTTTATCATTACAATCATTTTATATTTTGGCTAACACTGATCCTTTTTGGCAAGCCTTGTTTGTGTTATTTGCTTTGTCCCATTTTGTGTTACAGGTGTTTATGCATCACTGGGATATAGGGATATCAGGTAGACTGCAAAGAGTTAGTGCACCAATTGAACAAAGTTGTAGGAAGTCAAGGCGCACAAGTGAGCAAATGGATCCTCTAATCAGGAACACAACAGTTCTCCTTTCCTGCAGATCACACCACTGAGATGTGGCAAGAAGGATCCTATTTGGTGCCCCTACTCCCAACCTTTCATGGCATGGAGGTTTTAAAAATCCATACTCACACATTCTGATTTGAGGAAGTAGTATGCATAACTTTTAAGTGAGGGTATAACCGCATATGGAATTGTTGGAAGTTGAAGGCATTCCCAAGTAACCCCCGAAGGACAAAGCCAAAAATATGGCCTCAATTCACTAAGGTTTGAGAACAATTAGAAATTGGGAACATCTTTCAAGTCGACTTTTTGAAGAAATTCTTCAAGCACAACCAAGACACCAATAGTTTGAAGTTGAGGCGCATCTACACTTACTCGGCCTATGATACGAGGAAGTTTTATCGCTGTTGGGAGAGGTTCATGGAGACACAAGGCATGTCCACAATCTCATGGTTTTGGACATGGAAGTGAATCATTTTTATGATGGTATGCCCGCTATGAAGCAACCAAGCAGAAACCATGTGTGGAGGTGTGATCTTTCTGCAAAACCCAGATGAAGCCATGACCCTCTTGACTATGTGGCTGAAACTTCCAAGCGCATGGGATGAACCACCCGAGGGAAGCTCGAAAGAATGTGAAGCCTTCGACTCCACCAAAGGAGAGGCATTTATGCACTTTCCAAGATATATGGAGATGAAAGCAAAGATATCAACCTGCATTAGAAGGTGGAAGAGCTAGAAGGAAAAAGGTTGCGAGGTACAGGTGATTGAAAAATCCTCGCACGTGCCCCATGCATCAATTGCTAATCCACTGCCCACACCACCTCAAGGACACCGGCCCAAATGCTCCTCGCGAGAGATTTGATGTCGAGCATATTTGCAAATGCGTGTCAGGCACATGCAAGCCACAAAACAATGCCCCATATGGTAATACATACACCCGCACCGGAAACGTATCCAAATTCTCTCTTGGAAGCCTAACCCCCGTATATGTTCTCTTGGGAAAGCTGTGCAACAACAAGCTTTGTTCCTCAACTCAACCACAGCCATCCTATCCCCCTATTGAACAAGATATTTTGTGAATTGGGAAAGCAAGGTGGTAGCGGGTTTTGTGGAAGAGCAAAGGAATCAATGCAAATAATTTGGCTCAAAGAATAGATGTTAATGGAAAGCACTCGAACAAGAGAATAGATGGGCTTGAAAGTAACCTTTTAATCGAAGATCGATAACCTTACAAAGATCTCAACAGTGATTAACACCACGGAGGTATAGTGAGAGCGAAGATTCCTTCCCAAAGACTCCGCTAAACTTTAAAGGGAGTCTATGAAATAGGTTATTCCAGCAACTCAAGGATGGATGAAGTCAAGGCTATCATCACTTTGAGGAATGGAAAAGAAATTGAGCAACCAAGCTCAATACTAAATCACGTAAGAACCCAAGAAAGGAAAAGAAAAGCTGGTTTCAAGAGAGCACACACCGTAGAATTCAATGAAGAAGAACATGCCCCCTCCATTTCCTCAAGCACCCTAGAAGCAAGAAAAACAAAACCAAGCTTCCACTGGGGAGGTGCTAAGGCAAGTGAAGGTAAATATCCCACCGCTGAGGCGATTGCTGTGTCCCAACATATGCAAAATTCCCGAAAGACCTATACGGGCCAAGAGAGAAGTCGGGCATTGAAAAGAAAAAAAAGCCTTCCTTAACATAACAAGTTAGTGCCATCATTCGCAGCAAGACCCTAGTGAAATACAGGATCTAGATCCCCACAATATCGACTACCATTGGAGTGAATTTACATAGACAAGGCAATCGTTAGACTTTTGGGGCCGTTGTAAACCTACTACCATATTCGCAGTAAGCGCTAAGGTTCAGAGAGCTTAAGCCTACCAACATCACTCATCATTAGCTTTATCGATTTCTCCAAGAAAATTCCTAAGGGAATAGCTGAGGATGTGTTATGGGGCGTACAAATTCCCACGCACCCGCTGGACTTTGTAGTGCTTCGATACCAACCCCATCGCAAGGGCCTAATCATGTGCCAATCATCCCGGGGAATACCATTTTCGGGCCACTTCTAATGCGATAAATTCACCGTTTAATGAGTCATGCGTACCACATTTGGCAACATGACACCGGAGCTCAACATTTTTCACCCGAGCAACAAGCACAAGTAAGAAAAGTGCGAAAGTGGCACTTGATGAAGTCTCCGCTCAATTGGTCCAAGTGCAAGAAACCCAAAAGCCTTTATTTCCTTACTTAGCGCTTTAATTGGTGCGTAAAAATGAAAGCAATTGGTGGAGAATTGACCACATCGCCTCATTCCCGTAACCAATGTTCCTGGCCGCGCCACTAGTAAAAGGAAGCTCGACACAAAGGGGCCGAGCATGAAGGTCGCAAAGACACATATCATGGGCGTAAGGAGCTCCTTCTCCTCGGATCCTCCATGAATGGAACCAAAGTGTAATTGAGTTTTCTGCCTATCTTCACCGAGACCAAACCTGCGCTCTCAAAATTTTATTTCTTGCTTTAAATCAATAAGTTTCCGTAGTTTATTCTATTTTTAGTAATTTTTCTCATCTTAATTTTAACTAAATACAAAAATTTTAATTTTTAAGTATTTTTTTTTAATTTTTTTTTTATTTTTATTATTTTATTTTTTTTTTTTATTTTTAGTTTTACTTTATTTTAATTTACCTAAATTAAATTTTGTTTGTTGTTTTGCATATAGAATTTGAGAGTTCAAAGTAAGCACCCTCGCTATAATAGCGCACCAGACATCCAACGTGGCCTGACTTCCAGGGGACCCTTCAACAAGCCAATCAAGCAGGCAGCCCCCACCTCATTTCCATTCACATTCCCTCCAGAGCCACCCCTACCGTGATCCTGCACCCGCGTCTCTAAGCCCGCCCAGCGCCCGGCCCCGGCCGCCCGCGGCCCGCGAGCTCCACCGATCCTCGCAGACTCGCGCCACCACATCACCGTTGTTGCACCCCCGTCGTGAGTCCCTGCCCCGCACCGCAGCCCCGATACCCGTGCCCTCGTGCCCCCGCACGCCGCCCTCAGACCCGAGCCCCCGCTCGGGCCACGCACGCCGAGCCCCGTAGCCGCCCACTGGTCGCCGGCCCCGCTGTCTCGCACACCCCCAGGCCGACGTCCATTGCCGGCCGGCTGTTATTTTCCTCTCGAGCCCCGGCCCGCTCTCCAAAGACGATCGACCACGCGCCATGGTTCGCACCATGGAGGTAATCGCCACAGCTCAGGTCGTGCCCGCACACGAGGCGATGTGCACTTCCGTGGTTGCATGCTCATTCTCCAAACTCCGTCTCGCTGCAGGCACGTGCCCCGCATTGGCCCCAGCTGCTATACCGAAGGAGCCTCAAGCTTCTGAGCCCCCATCCCGGGAGATATGTCATCAAAGGACCTCGGGGGGCCCCTCCAAGACATCGAGACCCACGCATGAGGCCCCCCAAGCTTCGGCCCTCCTCCGACATCGCAAAGCCCTGGGAGTCTTTGAGATCTCAACCCGAGCCGGCCACCTCCTCCTGGGCTGATCACCAATGTTCCGCCGCTCCCCGCATATCACCGGCCTCGCGATCAGGTGCCCCATGTTCACCTATGATCCGATTTTAGGGAACATGGATTCAGGTGCCGTGAGACTCACGGGATCCGCGCCTGGCGACATACCGGTGTTGACCGCGGATCAGCGTTTCAGAGACTCGATGCGGCTGATCCAGCAGTATTCACTGCTTCCTTTCATGACGCCGAGGCAGTTCTTTTTATTCCTGCTGTGCTGAGTTTTCCTACCACACAATGACATCCTCGAGGAGTGCCGAACCGCTTCGAGTTCCTGTCAGCTGATTGACCGCAGCCCAAAGTGGGCTCCTGCAGCACACAACCGTGACAGGGGCCCCGGCCAAGAGTCCCAGCGACCTCGAGTTATAGGCGTGCTGGGCCCCACACACCACGTAGAGAGATGGTCCACTGTCTCGCTCGAGATACTACAGCGGGACCTATACTCTTTTGCAGGAAGCTTCCGCCACATATGCTCCTAGTGGACCACGGTTCGACCAGTTTACTCCCACATAAAGACTATGTACGGCTAGGGAGCTTGCTATACTCGAGGCTCATAATAGATCCTGCAGAGGATTCGGCTTAGTCCCTCCGAGTCGGTCATGACTTCCTTTGTCGTATTTCAGGAGAAGGTCCACCGCAAGGGCCTGGCACGAGCTGAGAGTTTACATTTATTTATGTCGAGGTTGCTGAGCCAGGTCCTAGAGCATTTGGGGTTCCCTGAGGAGCCACATTTAGAGCAGTGGATCAGTTGTACTCAGGTCCTATCCACTGAGCGATCATTATACATGCCGATCTCCATCATCCTCCAAATAGCCAGGAGGGAGGCAAGCATAGATGATGTGCGCAGGGATCCACCGAGGAGAGAGCATCCTCAAGCTTCAGGTGGGAGGTGGAGGTGGAGAGACCCACCTGCATTCATCTCCATCTCCACCTCCTACCGCCTCACCCTACCGACACCGGCCGGGGTTCCTTTATACACAAATAAGCAAAGAGTCTCGCGGAGCTACGTCCATGCTCGGCTCACTCCGAGCTAGTCGTCGTTATGGATGTCAGTTCTGCATTTGCTAATACACAACCATCGTTGGACGAAATGATACCCCAGCCTAGGGTCACTATAGCGTTGCATCACTTCATGCTCGAACATGAGCCACCGGGCCTCCCGCCACAATGCGGGTATCGTGAGCCCGCACAAAATCCACTCGAGATCACCCGCACAGCGCCTCTCCCAGATATGCCGGGCAACCAGCAGCTAGCCAGCCTTCAGATCCATCTTTACATTCACACCGCCACGAGGTGGTGGTACCTCCCTTCTTAGCTTTTCTGATCCCTACCAAGGATACATGTTTATACTGGGTTGGGGAGGAAAAGTTAGAGTCGGGAGTATCTTTCTATCATATTTTGTCTGCTTTAGCTTTATCAAATCGCCTACTATTTTGAATAGGATCGTATAGGATACATGTATTAGCCGATAGTGGCAGTTGATATTTTTTTGTGTTTAGCTATAAAGTGAGCCCATTTTCACACTGTTATAACAAAAGCTTTATAGCATTACTTACTTACTTTCTACACTCGCATCATGTTTGCATATCTGTGTTTCTACTCTTGCCTTCGCTGAGGAATTGAAGCCCCGTATGCTACCATAATGTTAGAACACCTATGCATGATTAAGTTTTTGGTCGATTGAAGCTCCAACATATTCAACTCTCTTTGCATCCGCTCTACTAAATCACATACAAGCATTATCGCTTTATCAATGTCGAGGCTATATACCGCTTTTTCACTTGCAAGACCGGCTTAGATCGACGGGACACCTCCATAATAGGTTTTTTGTGCCATTCTAAAAGAAGACCAATGCAGTCTTCAAAAAACAAAAACAAAAAAAAAGGGAAAAAGAAAGAAGAAAAAGAGATATGAATGCATTGAAACTCGAACACGGTCCGAAGGGTATATGGAGAAAGCCTTTAAAGCCTGGTGCCCTAAACCTTCATCGTCGAGTCATCGACCAGTGTTCGCCACACCGGTGGATGGGCAGAATTTAGAATTAAATGTGGTGGTGCTTTAATTCTCGAAGTCATTCTAAGTCCCGGTGAAGCTTTTTTGAAAGAGTTTGTAGGTCGCTTCGATCCTTTGACTTGATGCCCTAAACCTTACTCTGGTCGGGAGTCATCGTGACGGACCTCCCCTCGCTACATGGACTTTCGTGAAGTCTGAAGCCAAAGATTGCACCCCTTCAATACAATCAAGGTGAAATGAAAAAGTGTAACCCGGTTCTATGTAGGTTGGTCAACGCTTAAGGCCCGCAAGAGTTTGGTTGGGGGAGGGATAATCCTTGATAACTTAGTTGTTCAAACTCGGTTACCTTAAGAACACTTAGATTTTTGTAGTTCAAAGCTGACTTCCTGTAATTGATAACGGCTTCTAAAACTCGTTGCTCCTATATAAAGATTGGTGCTCTCATGATGGTTTTCGCAGGTCTAAATTGTTCATACCGCGAAGGTAAGGCCCCGCTGTACATACTCCTTTTGACAAGATACACTTTTTTCGCAAAAAAAGCACAAAGATGCATGCATTCCCATCAAGAGCTTTTAGCATTGCAAGGATCAAGAACGTGCTCAGGTGATTAGTACCAAAAAGTGCTATTTTGAGTCCTGTCATTTAAGATAGGTTTGGAGCGTTTCTTTGCACAATCATATTAATTAAGCCGATTGGATATGTACGTCCGTTTAGTACTACTCGATTTTGTTTTTGAGGTTATTTTTGGTAGTTTTGCGTTTTTGAGAACCTCAAATTATCATTTTCCTTCGCTTGGCTTCGTATTGGTGCTGATTTCATCAAGCCGAGATGAAGAAATGTCAAGTGGAACTGAAGAAATGGAGGCTGAACTGATGCACACGAGGCAATACAAAGAAGCACGATTAGTTATGAAGCAGCGAAAATTTCGCGATTGCGAAATTTTCGCTATATTGCAAAATTTCGCAATCCTAGCTAAATTTCACGGCCATATTTTTCGTTATGATGAGCTGGGGTACTCATCATGGGGCTTAATAGGCCATGTACAGCTTAGAAAATCAAATTTTCTGGCTATGTTCTAAATTACGATGATAGCCACCGCTATGATAGCCGAAATCGGCCATGCATAGCGAAATTGGCTATCAGCCTCCCGATTTTGATCCAAACTTAATTCCGTTTCTAAGTAATTCCCATTTTGTCCCTCCCAATGTAAATCTACAACATATTTTTGGTATTTTTGGTACTTCCCATTCTTGTATGGCTATATAAGCCAATCTTTTATAACTTTTTGTAACCCCAACTTTTCATTCACTCGTGAATCCACGCAGCCTTTTCACACATTTTAGGTTATAGTTTCTCTCTTCTCTTTCTTCTCTCTTTCTTTCTTCATTTTGCTTCTGAAATGACCCCTGAGGATGACAACTCAAAGGGGATGTTTGGCAAGCCTCAAACCTTGAAGAGGAGGGTTGCTAGGTTGGTTAATGGGGTCCCGTAGGGGTGTCTCCTCCTTTTAAATGACATGTACGTATTTATGTGTTTCAAACTCTTCCAAACCAGGGTTTAATGCTATTTAATGCGTGTTTCTTTGGCTCATTTACTTGTCATGCTTAGGTTTAGTGTATTCTTAATGGTGTAGATACACTGACATTCTTAGATGTCATTTTTATTTGAAAGAATTAAATTAGGTTAAATGCTATGTTTTCTATCACGAACATTGAATGTTCAAGAAATGCTTAAGTTCATGCAGGAAATTCCTGTTTTTAAGGGGTGGGTTGGTTTCTCTTTTAAAGTCAAACAAAGATGACGTGTTTTGGCAATGACTCATATATGTCATTGTCTCTAATGCTATAGCAACCCTGAGGACACCTACATACCCTCATTTATCGCTAGTAATCTGCCTTCAAGGTCTCCTCTCACACCTCATTTTGTCACAAGCCAAGGCATATGACAACAACAACCACACTTTAATGGAAATCTGAAAATCCAAATGAAAGTCTCACCCATTTTGAATCATGATACGACCATTGCATGAAACCATCCTCGTGTTTTTGACCCAAGACCCGCTATATCAAGTATCAGCTGATCACTACAAGAGGGAGGCAATGAGGGGGAAACAAATTTTGTTGATTTTGATCACCCTACCATGGCACGAATCAAGAAGACGGAAGCTACTTTATTATTCTAACATTGTCTATTTATACGAACAAAGAAATTGGCCTAACCTCGTGCGGCCATCGAGTGGAATTCCCAAAAGAAGTCAGCTTGATCGTCCTAGTTATACTCAAGTTGATGTCGCGACATTGATTTCCCTTGTTTGTTCTTGTTCAGTCGCGACCTTGTTGCTTATGTTGTGACCAGATTCCTTGATGTTGCTTTGATTAATGGTCGCGACATTGTTTGTAGTCACCTTGTTACCGTTGTTCTTTCGACATTACAGATGTCTCTACCACCTGTCACTGTAAGGTCATTTTGATCATTTCAGCTCTCTCTTCTTCCTCGCTTCCCAGTCACTAAATTTCCCGCTCGAATCGCATTTCTTTTTCCTCTTATTGCGCTGCACGTCGCGCATTTCTTCACTTAGGCTGGCAATCACTTTTCTGCTTTTGCAGGCTCACTCAGCTCTTAACTTTTCTTTTTCTTGCCTAGGACCTTGAGCCTGTGGTCTTTTGCCTTTAATTGTGTTTCAAATTTAAGTCGCGATCTCGATGTTCATTTCTTTTCCTCGGTCGCAACCTCACCCTTTGTTGCAACCAATTTCCTCCTTCCTGGTAAATCTTGATTCAGCCTGCACCATGGTGATGTCGTGACCTCATGTTGCTCTTTTTCTGGTTGCATGTAGTCCCAATTGCTCAAAAAATACTTGCACTGGATTTCTTCGTCGCTTCACAAGCTCTCATTCTGAATAATATGGTCGCGCACCCTAATGAGTGTCGCGACATTGTTAGTGGGGTCCCTTGATTAATAAATGGTCGCAACTTCGCTGACTTCGCTTGGCTTCGCCGCCAAGTTGCGCCTCCTTTGTTCTTCAACTCTTAATTTGGTTGCAACTCTCAATTTTCCCCGTTGAGATCCAGCCTGTGCTTTTCTCATGTCGTCGACCTCACAGCAACGCTTCGGCACCACCATAGCCCTTCACTTCAAAAAACCGTTGCAACCTTGTTTTCTTGTAGAGTATTTCCCTGAGTTCACCTACCTTATCTTAATGCCAACGCGAAGAGCAAGATTGATGTCGCGACTCCTCGCCATATTCACTGTGTCGACCTCGAAAGTGGTGTCGGTGACCGAAGATTCTACTTTGAATATTTCCTTTAGTTTCAACCACACTTCCTTTATCGTAATTTCTTTCACTTGTTGCTTTGGTAATTCGGGTTGCAAGCCTAACTTCAAGTCACGACTTCGTTTGAATAAGCCTTCTATTTCTTCCTCAAGACTGGTCCTGCTGATGTCGTAACCTGGAATTAACCGAACAAACAACTTCTTGTTGTGACCGACTTTCGCTGCGACTTATTTTCTCGCTATAGGTCGATATCTTCGGTTTTTGTCGATTTTTTGTCTCTACTCGGCATTTTTCTACAAAATTCACTCAGTAAAAATATCCACATTTCCGCATGCTACCTAATCAACATTTAATCTTGTAATAATATGCAAGCTTAGAAAGGGGATTAAAAAACCAAATGAGTTTTTGGACTCATCATCCTCCTATAAACCATAGTACATATATAGATCTAATATGGGTATAATGCCCTAATATAAAGAACCGTTCACTACATGAATAATACCGATTAAATCAATCCAGTTCTCGAAACCCAAAACAATAATTTAAATGTCATAAATCATTACCAAAACACCAAAACCCTTCCCAGGAAGAGCTCAACCTTCCATCACAGGTTTACAAACATCAACAACTAGTTGGCTAAACAAATTTGTTCAAGCTATAAACAAACTGAAGAAAAAAGGATTCCATAAATAAATTCAAGAAAATAATTCCAGAAAAACCTTCAAGATTAGACATAAATGGAACTAAATATTCTTTTATCTCAACTCAAGATTACAACTCAGATCACTTATTCAGTTATGAGAAAATAAAAATAAAAGAAATTACAAAAAGAAACTAAAATAAAATAAAATATAAAAATATCTCAAAAAAATAAAAGAAAATCACTACTCTACTGCTACTATTCCTAAAATGGAGACTCCTTCCTCCTTTTCCGCCCTCTCCCCCGCTTTTGTTCTCCTCTAGGGCTTGTTATTTATAACCCCAATAAATGATGTTATGCCGAAAATCAAGGCAAATGACATGGGTTTCAGTGCAGGCCCATTTATTGGTTTTTTTGCTACAATATTATTTTATGTCGCAAACTAGTAGTCTTTATCATGGCATTGTTAGTCTATATCACAATGTAGCAGCGTCCTTGTTTATCGTAGGCTCTATTGTATCTTTTGTCTGCACAGATTTTTCACAGCCACTCTGTGTTTCTTTATGCTCATCTAATATTGTCTCCATCAAGCCCACACAATTTCTTCCTTGTGTAATTTTTTATGTTATGACAAACAATTTTTATGTCGCCACATAGTTCTCAGCCTTCAGCTTTGTTTTATGTCGCGACATTATTTTGTAGTATCACTACATACTTCTAACTCTTTTGCCGTAATTGTTTTGCGACTTACTTAAAAAATTTCACGACATTCTGCAGTCCTCTTCTAAGGGCTCTTCTCACTCTTTGTCGCGACATGGCTTCTAAATGTCATGACATTTCTTTTACTGCTTTCTTCACAATTTATGTCGCGACAAGGTTGTGGAATGTCGCGACATGTGTACCCATTAATCGCTCTTTTTCCAGCATTCTCTTTCACAAATGTCGCGACATAGCTTTCGATTGTCGCGACAAAGTTCATCTCTGTCGCTCAAGCATTCTTCTCAATTTATATCACGACATTATTTAGCTTTGTGGTGACATTCTTCATCGATTGCTTGAAAGCGTCACGACATACCGAGACCATGTCGCAAACATTTTATGCACATTTTCTCCTTTTTGCCTTTACCAAATCGGGTCGCTGCTCTCGGCTAGCCTTTTCTCGTTTTTTTCTCAAATTTTCGCAAACAATGCCCTAGGTAAATGGTCCATGGACTTTGGCATTTAATTTTTACGAAATGAAAAACTAAACAAAAAAAAACTCGAAAGTAAGATACCAAAAGGACATAAAGGAGACCACCGTAACTTCTGTGATGAAGATCACAAGTATGCACTCACACCGTCAAATGCACTTAGGTACCATCCCCGACAACGACGCCATTTGATTCGTGTCATAGTAGGTGTAACGGAATCAACAAAATTTATATCCTAGGATTCCTACTACCATAGCAAAGCTACTGTAGTATAGCGGTTCTAGGGTCGAACACAGGGATGGGTTTTCTTCGTACAAATGACTTACAGTGAGCTTAAAATTGTTGAATTCAATTTGGATTTTAAGGTTTGCAAAAACAGGGGGAGTCGATGGTTGGAAACCGAAAATAAACTAAGGAAAAATAAGAAAAAATAATAAAAGAAATCTCCCTTTGAAGTATCGATGTTGGGCTTAGATCCCCATGGCAAATCCCAGGGTTTCA
Organism: Tetrastigma voinierianum; assembly: GCA_016808115.1. Classification (NCBI taxonomy): domain Eukaryota; kingdom Viridiplantae; phylum Streptophyta; class Magnoliopsida; order Vitales; family Vitaceae; genus Tetrastigma; species Tetrastigma voinierianum. The sequence continues at coordinate 1,386,741 of JAEQBH010000463.1, forward strand.
GTGGCGCCATTTTTCGCGCTTGGGAGGATGACCTATAGTCATCTCCCGAATCGGATCTTCATATTTAGCTATAAACCTAACCCAAAATACTGGTCCTTTTAAAAATGGTATTCATTGAGCATCGTTGGTCACCGACAAAGTGGGAGGGCATGCCTCCTTGACCCACTCCACACAATCCATAGAGGATAACTAATGAATCTTAGTGGATCTTAGAAATAAGCATCCACCGAACCCTAAAAGATTATCAAACATTTCCTATCATTCAAGGTGAATGGAATAAGCTACAACTAAGATTTGAAGCAGAAAAACCAAAAAACAACAGTGAGTACTCAAGTGCTGGAAAAGCATGAGAACCCTCTGTTACACCCAGTTCCCTTGCCCAGTAGCCTTCCTCTTTAAGGAAGAGAGGGTTTTAGTCGCTCATCCTCCAAGTTGTCATCCTTGGAGGATGTTTGGCTGCCTAGAAAGTGAGAGAAAAATAAGAGAAAACGAGAGAAAATGAGAAATAGCGGGAACTGCTGAAAGGTTACCGCCTATTTTATTAATGAGCAAAAGTTGTCTTTGGTTATAGTGCATATGAGCTTATATATCGCCTGTACCCGTGCAAAATTACAAAATTCCGAAAATCAAAAGCTATTACAAGGGACACTTTGGAAGAAACCAAAAAGTGACAAAAGCGAGTCAGTGGTTGTAAAAATCGCAGTGAAAGTCAACAGCAGATGAATGAATAAAGGGTTTATGATGAATGCTAAGGTGTAGGAAGTGAAATACATAAAGAACAAGTGTACCTGCGAAAAATTTGCGTGTCGCAAAATTTTTCCTCGCCGTCAATTTTCTTGCCATTTTTCGCTTTCTTTTCCTTCTAGTCTCGATATGCAATGCCAAGTTTGATCCGAATTCGTGCTTCGATTGGACCAACAATTTTGGCATAAACAGCTTGTAAAACTACAAAATTTTCCATAAAATGCGATCACAAGATAGCCTGATCTTAATGTTCCACCGGGGTTAATTATGCCGATTAAGATATCAAAAATACTCAAAACCTGCTATAAACAGGGTTCATAATAGCACTTTTTTGAGCACTAATAACTGCCCCTAACCCACGTAGGTATGGCACACAGGTTGGGCCTACTCCTCCATCTCCTCCACATCCGCGACCATCCAAGAAGGCCCCGCCTCCAAAAAGAAGCCCTCGGATTCCCGGGCCGCCCATGAGCCGCCCTCACCGTTAAAGGCCGACCGCCGACTTCCTTCCAGATCGCCCCGGCTTCGGCATCAAAAGACCCCATTCCATTATGGCCCCATGATTGGAAATTTAGATTGAAGTAAAAAATAGCTGAACATTGAGACCTTTTACGATATATCTGATTTTGCCTCCCTTCCCAAGCTTAGAGATTCCATGCGACTTGTGCATCTACACTCCTGTGCCTCTCTCATGACCCTCAAGGCCGGTTTTTCTCTAGCCCCCCAGTGGTCATTGAGTTCTATCACACTATGACATCCAAGCCAGTCCCCCATCATTTTGTCATCCACTTCTCTATTGATGGCTCTGGAGGGACACCCCCTGCATCTGGACATCGTAGCTACATTCAATCTCCGACAGTGCCAAAAAAATGTCCAGTCCTGAACCCTATTTATTATAGGTTTTGAGTGCTTTTTGTATACTAATCATTCTTACCTAATCCCATTTACACATTGCTGTCCCTACTATATTTGACCGCATTTATGGCAAAGCCTCGCTTAAGTTAGCCACTCCATGCCAAATATTGTCAGTCGATTCAAACATGAAGAATTTGCAGTCAAACTCAAAGATCATAGATCAGAGACCAAGAGGAAAGAAGCATGCAAACGAAGAAAATGAAGGTGTGGAGCAATGGAATTAAAGAGTCGTGGAGGAACAAGGTCGAACAAGGTTAAAATTCCGCTTACGTCGAATTTTCGCTATGATGCTTAAAATCAATCGTATACGAAATTTATGCTTTGCTTTTTATGTTCAAACAAATCTCGTTTTGGTTTTTCTCCTTTCTACCCCTTTAATAGCCTTTGTTTTGGTTTGTTTTGTAATTTCACTTCGCTTCTCGCACACTCATATGCTTGCGAGTAAAGGTTTGTAAACATCAATCAACATCATAATAATTTTTGGGTTTCGCCTCCCCAAGCCGCTTCTTCTCTGCTCCCTTTTTCTCTCATTTTCTTGGCATCTCTTTCTCGCAACCAAACACCTCTGCTGATGACAACTTGGAGGATGCAGTTATTATGTAACCCCCTCCTCCTTGAAGTGGAAGGTTGTTGGGTGCAGGATCTAGGCTACCTGGAGTGTCCCCCTCAGCCACAGTATCCACCCGCCACGTGTTCCCTTCAACCAGAGAGGCTTCTATCCCTTCTCGAATCTCCTTTAATGGCTATTATTTGGTGTTTTTTAGGTTCAAGTGGGATGCTATTGTTAGATCCACTGATATTCATTAGTTACCCTCTATGACCCATTGAAAGGGGAGTCCAGGAGACTCATTCTTCATTGTCGGTGACCATTGATGGGCAGTAGATGCCATTTTTCAAAAGGATCAATATTTTGGTTTAGGTTTTATAGCTAAATGAAGATCCGGTTTGGGAGATGACTACATGTCATCCTCCCCATAGGCCTCACGAGCACAAACCTAAAGGACCCTCGCTGCCCTAGAGTCCCCGGCTTCTCCGACATCCCGATACACTCAAGGGAGCACCCTTTATTATTTTTCTTATTTTACTTCATTTTTAATTTCTTCAGTTTTCATCATCAAAACCCCGTTAGCAAACCCCATAATCCAAATTAAATGTCTCCACCATTTTGAACTCCATCGTAAGAAATCATTTGTGCTAAAAGAAACCTTATCCTCGTAAAGTGACCACCTAAATTCATAAAGAGTTTTTGCTACTACAAAGAGGAGGAATTTAGGATACAAATATTGTTGATTCCGTATCACCCTACTGTGGCACGAATCAAAATGGCGTCGTTGCTAGGGATGGTGCCTAAGTGCATTTGACGAGTAGTGGAACACTTGTTATCCTCATCACAAGTATTGGTGAATTTCTTTTATATTTCATTGTCATTTATTTTATTTTATTTTCATTTCATAAAAATAAAAAATAAAAATTTCTTTGCGGATTGTTTGGGTGTTGTGTACATTTGCACAGTTTCTTTCTGAATCCATGTTCAGTGGGCTTGAACTAGAATCAAATGGAACACCTAAGGGGGAGAGAGAACGGTATAGTGAGTACCCTGTGGAAGGAAACCCTAGGCTTACATGTCCATGAGGAATTTATGAAACCAATGGATGGGTTCACCCATATGGTAGTGCCCCAACCATAGTTGGGGAATCCACCCGATTCCTCATTAGGAACGAGACCTCCCTGATATACTCTTCTTGAACCTCCATTTTATGCTTAAACTCCTCAGTCACCTCAGCCACCACAGACAATCCCTCCATTTGAACAAGCCATTTTGGACCTTACCCGGATAGTGGATGACTTTGTGGCAGAGAATAAGGAGATTAATGCCCATTCGAATCAGAGAATTGTCTTGTGGAAGCGATTTCAACAATAAATTAGATGGTGAAAAGAGTAAGTTTGAGCATAAATGGGACAACCTGCAAGATTCCATTGAAGACCCTAATCGATCGGCCAGTATCACGGAAGAGTGCCAAAGTGACACCATGGCGGAGGAGCGGTGTCAACAAGCAGCCACACCAAGGCTTATAGAGGGATTTATTGGATTGCACGGGAAGGATTATGCAGATCCTCGGATATGTGTGATGTTGTTTTTCTAAAGGAAGAACCAAGAAGAAATCCTTTATAAGCGGGAGGGTAGTGGAAAAGAAATAGTGGAAGAGCCCAAGAGCTTGTTTTGAAACCATTTCCCACAAAATTGAACTCCGCGCCCTTTGAGCCACAGGCCCTTTGCCCGGTGGCCACATCCATGACAAGTCTATATCACCTTTCACTGCGACCAATCCCAACGAAACCTTGAGCACCCGGCCACAAGGCCACCCCATCACTGCCTATTCTACGAACTTTAGAGTTAGTGGCCCCTTTGTCTGAGGAATTTTGCCACTACATCAAAAACTTTGGCAGTTGCTTATGTTGCATGGCATAGTGGATGGTTTAGGTGCGGGTTCGGGTTTAGAGCACCCGAACCTCGACATTTCATCCACTTTTTGTTTTAATTTTTTCTTGTTTTATTCAATTTTATTTTATTGTATTCTATTTGGATTTCTATAATTTTTCTTGTTAGATTTTCTCTAATTTTTAAGTTAATCTTTATTCTAGCTTGTTTTTCACTTTTAATTTTTTCTTAATTTTCTTGTATTATTTTTGCAGTTTAAGTGAAATTGGAAATATATTGAAGAAATTACAGCGAAGCAAGCAGAAGGAAGATCGGCCACAGGGGAATTTTAGCAACCATAGAAAATTTCGCAATGTATGAAATTGAATTTTCGCTATCATAGCCGAAAATTTAGCTATGTAAAAATATCTGAAACCACTAACGAGACAAAGCGATTTTACAGTGAGTGAATGAAAAAATAAAAACCAAAAAAAAACAAAAACAAAAAATAAATTTTTTATTTTTTATTTTATATTAAAAAAAATTATTATTATTATTTATTTTTTTTTGAAACAAAAAAGTCTCTAAAAAAAAACCGTTATTATTATTATTATTTTAAATTATTAATTATTTTATTTAAAAAAAATAATATTATTCGCATAGCGAAATTACACAGATAGTGAAATCAAATTTTCGCTATCATAGAGAATTTTCGCTATGATAGCGAGAATTTTCGCTAATATTATGATTTTGTCTCCGATTTTGTTTAACCTCTTTTTTTCATCCGAACTCCGTTTTAGGCGTTTTTGGTACCGTTGGAAAGATTAGAGAGTGTAGAATCCAAAATTAGCCAGAAAGAACATTTTTGAAATTTTTATGAAGGTGTAATATCAAAAATGCTCCACCTTGTCACTTTTTTTCTCTCTATTTTCTTCTCCTAACTTGTTCATTTGAAGCCCAAACGGAGTGAATAAGGTGTCGATGGAAAGCTTACAAATTCTCCTATCCATAAATGATCACATCTCATCAAGGGTAATACTTCCTTCTTTTTCCAATCCGAGCCCCATTTCGAACTTTGAGATGTTTGGGTTGGGAGGTGCGAAGAGTGGCTTCTGTTATGTTTTGTTACTATTTTGAGCAAGCCCATTTTGTAGTGTTCAGTGGCTTGCTGGGTTCCTACCTCTATAAAGAGTTGTTATACTATACAACTTACTTTTTCAAAATTTGGACCCATTTTGCAACCAAAATTTTTGTGAGTTTTGCCTAGCCCATAGTTTGAAAAATTGAAACTTCGTCCAATTCTATTGATGTTAGATTGGTTCCATGCTTAGTTGAGTGGATGATCAGTTGAACTCTTGTTACTTTCGACCATTTTCTTCCACCTTTAGCTAACCACACACCGAGCACATTAGGTTTCTTCAATAACCTGAAAAACTTCCTAGCCTCCTTTACTTTGCATAACCTACCCTAGTTTCGTTGACCACCTTTAATAGGTTAAGGACCCCCATGAATAGAAGGGCAATGTGTCTTCCAAAATAAAAAGAAAAAGAAAGAGAAAAAGAAGAAAAATTGCAATGACATTGAGAGCAGAGCACGGAAGTGCAAGGGGTATATGGCGAAAGCCTTTAAAACCCGGTGCCCTAAACCTTCACTTGTTGGGAGTCACCGACTTTGTGTTCGCTACATGGGTGGATGGATGGAGTTTAGCAAGTTGTAAAATTAACAGAGTCTCGAAATCATTGAAGTCGGGTGAAGCTGAGGTTTGTGGTCGAAAGATCCTTATGACTTGGTGCCCTATGCCTTAATTGGTTGGGATTCATCGGTAGATGCCCATTACATGGACTTTGGTGAGGTCGATTCTCGGCATTTGCACCTACAACACAAAAGAATTGTACGGAATAAGAGGTGGATCTGATCTATTTAGGTTGGTTGCTTGTGGGATTTGTGACAATAGCTAGGTTGGGGGATAGTGCGGTTGGCGGTTTATTGTTGTGGTGATCGAGCAAACACTTAGATCTTGGTGGAAGTTTCTGGTTGATTCACCAAGAAGGAGGCTCTTTTAATACTCAAATTTATATGGCATTCATTCTCTCATGATAATTATAGGACACGACTTTGATGATTCGTACTTAGGGTTAGGCATTACTCATTCACAACCTTTTTGAAATATAATTTTTGTGAACATTATTTTGTTATCGTTGTATGCTCTTTCTTTCTTTCATTGCTAATGAACTAGCAATGTGTAGGTTGGGGGTGTGGTTAGTGCCCAAAGTGCCTATTTTGAACCCTATTTATTATAGGTTTTGATTGCTTTGTATCTTAATCATTCTAATTAACCGATTTACACATTAAAGGTCCTTCACTATTCTTGACCGCATTTTGGCAAATTTTCGCCGATTTTGCGAGGTAATCATGCCAACATTGTTGAGTCGATCAAACATGAAGTGGTAAAACTCAACATCATAGATCAGAGAAAGATAGAAAATGAAGAATAGAAGAAAAATGAAGCGGGGAGCAATGGAGCGGTAGCCATGGATGAGCAGTCTTGAAACGGTGCGAGAATTTGCTCTTATTGGAATTTTAAGCTAGCATAGCGAAAATTAGCGTATAAGCGAATTTCAATTTTGCTATACGATTATTTTACCGCTATGATAAGCGATAATCAATGCATAGAAGAAATTTACACTTCCTGTTTTTGTGTTCAACGTCTCCGTTTTGGTTTTTCTCCTTTCTACCCTTATAACCTTTGTTAGTTTGTTTTGTAATTTCCCTTACTCACGCACACTATATAAGCTAAGTCGAGGTTTGTAAGCAATAATCAACATAATAATAAATTTTTGGGGGAAGCTTTCGGCTCCCCCGGTTCTGCTCTTCTCTGTTCCCTTTTTCTCTCATTTTCTTGGCACTTTCTAGGCGACCCAGACACCACTCAAGGATGACAACTTGTAGGATGGTTGGCTATAACCCTCCTCAGCAGAGTGGAAGGTTCTTGGGTCAATAGGATCTAGACTCTTTGGAAGTCCCTGCTCTTCACGCGGGTATCCAGCGCCATCCTTTGTGTTCCCTTTCTAACTGTAGGTTTCTATCCCTTGAATCTCCTTTGTAATGGCTATTATTTGGTAGCTTTTAGGGTTCGGTGCTTGTTATTTAGATCCGCGGTATTCATTAGTTACCCTCTATGACCCATTGAAAGGGGAGTCTAGGAGACTCATTCTTCACTGTCGGTGACCACTGATGGGGAGTAGATGCCATTTTCAAAGGATAAATATTTTGGGTTAGGTTTTATAGCTAAATGAAGATCCGGTTTGGGAGATGACTACATGTCATCCTCCTGACGTGGCTCTTGAGGACCCCTCAGTTGCCCTAGAGTCCTAAGCTCAATATCCTGATACTTCAAGGAGACCTCTTTTATTACTTTTCTTAGTTTACTTCATTTTCATTTTCAGTTTTCACCATCAAAACCCCCCTGTTTTTAGCAAACCCCGTAATCCAAATTAAATTCACCATTCTTGAACTCCACTGCAAATCATTTGTATAAGGAAAACCCATCCATGTGTTCGGCCCTGGGCAGCCACTATCTGCGGTAGCTTTGCTCACGGTAGGAAGGTAGGATCTGAGTGTGTGGTCTGTATCACCCCTGCATGTGCAGATTAATCTCCCATTTGTCTCTTGACTCGGCTGAGTATTGCGGGTCGTCCACCCTCGCCTTGGGGAGATGGATTCGCTAGCACAGCCAAGAACACATCAGCATGATCTATCCTATTCCAGAGGCAGTTTCCTCAGAGTATGCTTCTTATTGACCACGTACTACTATCAAATTTATTTCTACTTCAGCATCGGTATAGAGGACAGGAGCCATTCTCGAGGCTCTCTATCGCATCTCTGAGGGCTTTTGGTTCAGCCCAGTCGAGCTCATTAGGACAAGGTCCACCACAGGAACCTGACTCGGGTTGAGTCCATACCCCTCTTGTTCCTAAGGCTACTCTGTCAAGTGTTGGAGCATCTTGGTCTTCCTACTGAGCCCCGACTAGAGCTCCGTCGAGATTGTGATGCCATTTTCATTGTTGACAGGTGGCAGATTATGCCCCGTGCTCATCACCTCCCATCCCAGGACCTAGTTGAGATGGGCCAATAGATGACCATCCTGTAGAGACCTAGTCATCCTGGGTGCCCTGCCAAGACCCCTCAGTTCTAGCATCCAGGCTCCAACGGTCACCTCCCACCTTCCACTAAATTACGCCTCCTTTGCCCCTCCAGTGCCTCTAGCTCCTTTAGAGTCAACTAGACCTAGTACATCAACACCAACATTGCAGCATATCTATATATCTCGTCAAGATTTCCTGGCTATTATGGATGCAGTCCGCACCTTCGCCGTCACATCGGCATCTTTATAACATGAAATAGCCTTAACTAAGGATGACAGCAGCATAAAGGCACGTCGTTGCTCATACCACCTTCTGCTTGCCTGAAACGACGCCTTCTTTGTATGCGATTCAAAGTCACACAGGCTGCCTCCGATCTCTCTATCGAAAATTGCTTGCTCGGGCCTCTTAAGCTCTGCCACCTCTGTGGTCAACCTCTACTCATCAGCTGTGAGCCACCACTTGACCTTGCATTGCTCGTCAGTGGCTCCTCGATGCGCCTAGATGAGGGCGGCATCCCATCGACTACACACCAGCGAGGGTAGCGCCTTCCCTAGCTTTCCAATCAGGCTATGAGGACAATGGGATGTTGTGGTTGGGGGAGAGTTAGCAAAGGAAGTGGCTTTTACATTTATGTTTTTAATACTACTTTGAGCAAGTCCTTTTTTTGTTGTTTTGTGGGTTGTTGTTAGTCTCTTTTTGTGAAGCTGTAGTTTCTTTTTGTAAAGCTGAAAACATAGTTATATCTCTTTTTATATACATACCATACTACTTACAATTACAGTTTCAAAAATTGCATCAATTTTTTATTGTATTGCCTAGCTTTCGATAAGAAAAGTTGAAACATTGTCCAATTTTGTTGATGTTAGATTGGTTCCATGCTTAATTTAGTGGATAACCAGTTAAATTCTTATTGCTTTCAACCTTTTTTTCTTCCACATTGAACTAACCACACACTGTGCACATTATATTTCATTTATAAAATTTGAAAAAATTTGTCTTGCCTTCTAAATACAGGAAAAGTGGGCTGAGTACCTTTTACCACCTTTAATAGGTTAGGACCCCCCTGAATAAAAAGACCAATGAGTCTTTCAAAAATAAAAAATAAAAAAACAAAAGAAAAGAAAAAGAAAATAAAAGAAATATTGGGACACTTTGCCTTGAAACCCGAGTACGGTCCGAGGGGCATATGGAAAAAGTCTTTAAAGCCCGGTACCCTAAACCAATTGGTTGGGAGTCACCGACTTTGTGCTCATTCCATGGGTGGATGGTTAGAGCTTAGCAAATTGTAGGTGCTAGAGTTTTGAACTAATTAGAGTGCGAAATTGAAACACAGAGTTGTGGATGAAAAAACTTTTGACTTGATGCCTTAAGCTCAGACCGTTGGGAGCCACCTGATCCTCATGGGCTTTTGTGAAGTCGATTCCTCAGCATTGCACCCTTTTAACACATTAGCTATGTCATGAGAGTAATTACAGACCAATGCTGAAAGCTATTCAAACTAACACTTGTAGTTTTGTGAAATTCTAGGTTGATCCTCTAGATAAAGGAAGCTCTGAGTACTAGTCCCCATAGCATTCTTCTTTCAAAGATAGTTACTTAGTGATTCTATTAAATACTTGTTATCATCGATTCACATTTTTTGAAATTCCAATTTTTTTTTTTTTTAACATAATTTGATGTTATTTGTTTGCTCTCTCTTTCTTTTCTACGCCATAAGGGACTAGCAATGTGTCAATTAGGGGAGTGATTGGGCGCTCAAATGGCTGCCATTTCAACCCGCTATAGCAGTGTTTGAGCACTTTAAAATAATAAACTTAATTAACTCGACAGTACATTGCAATCCTGATAAATTTGCTGATAACATTTTTGGCTAATTTTGTAGTTTTTACAAGCTAACCTTGCCAAAATTGTTGAGTAAGCCCGATCATGAAGAATCTAACTAACTTTTCTAAGCTTATGGTGTCATATAAAACTGTAGAAAAGACAAGAAAAAGGATAAGAAAAGGTTATGGCTGCAAATTTAGGCAGTCCTACAAAATTTCAAGAGTTGTGAATTTTTGAGGTTCGAATTTTTAACATCACAAACTAGTTCACCATTTTTTGACTAATTTTTTTTACCAATTCTTTGTTTTCCTAGCTTAAACCCTTCAAGTGCAAGAGGGGTAGTTCATATATTTTTAATTTTCATATCCTGGGAAGTATAGCAAGCCCTTACATACTTTGCATAGGAGCCATAATTACTGGGTAATTCTAGATGGGGTATGCACCTTGTCTCAAGCCCGAGTTTCTCTCATTTTCCTCATTTTCTCTCACTTACGGGCACTAAACACCCTCTCGAGATGACAACCCTATAGATCTACAAAACTCCCTTCATCCTTGAAGAGGAAGGTTACTAGAGGAGGGTTCCAAGGGTTCTAAGGGTTTCTCATAGTTTCAACACAAGTAATTGTTGTCATTTTTGTGTTTCCTTCTAACCCTAGGTTCACATCCATTAGATGCATCTTGGATGACCTATACTTGGCAATCTTTTTTAGATTTAGTGATGCTATTGAGGGGATCTAACGAGATTCAATATTTCCATTATTAGTCAGCCATAGATGGTCGGCGAGATAGGTTTCCACTGTCAGAGGCTGATGTTCAATAAAGTTAGCCAAAAAGGAAATTTATTACTAGGGTCTAACTTTATGAGCCATGAAGATCCGTTCTGAGACGACCATAAGTCATCCCTCCGAGGAAATGGATCTGCAAACCCCTCAATTATCTTAGGAACCCAAATCCATAACCCGATTCTTTAAGGAGTTTCCCTTTATATTTTACTTCACTTTATTTTCAGTTTTCCACCACTAAAATCCATTGTTTTTACAAAACTCCCAAATTCAAAACGAATTCACCAATTTGAACCCAACTGCAAGTCATTTGTGCAAAGAATACCCATCCCAATGTTCGACCCTAGAGCTACTATACTGCAGTAGCCATGCTATAGCAATAGGAGGAATTAGGTTTATAAATTTTGTTGATTTCGAACCACCCTCCGTGCACACGAATCAGTATCGTATACATGTAAGGGCCAAATGATATATATATATATATATATATATATATACATATATATGAAAATATGGCCAAAGGAAGTGAATATGGAAAATAATCAAAAATTTATTTTAAAAAGTAAATATACTAACAAGATGAAATGGAAATTATTACCAACATTCATCCCCTTTTCGCAAGTGCATGGGTCATACAAGTAATAAAGTGGACTTTACGAGTCCGGATATTGTACCCACAGGGATTGGAGGTTCTCTCTAATTGGAAATTGAGCACCCCGATTAAAAGGGTTATTTACTATTTAGGCAACCAAATAGGATGCAGATTCAAATCAATTTAACTGAAATAAAATCTGATTTAAAACTAATCCTAAAATATACCAAACAAACAACTACTAATGTCTAAAATGTATGAAGATAAGCACTAGGAATGGGGATAATTATTTAACAATCAATTTTCATTTCCTTAAAAGGGCAACATTTGTGAGTTGAATATTGGATTTTTCATAGAGCAATGTACTATAGCCTTAAAATACCTCGGGACACTATCCATTTCACTATTTAGATAACCATATTCCTAAACCAGGTAAATGAGTATAAATAGTTACTCTATGATTTTATCCTCTTTAAGATTTGGTTGTTTTTTCTAAACTAAAGATTTTAGAATGAAGATCATTTCGCCCCCCATAGATAGGGTACAAGCCCTCTAATACAATTGGTACCTCGCCCGCAATCTTGACATAATCCTCCTTGGGATTAGAATCTGGAGCTAACATGGGATCAAGATTATTCTGCTGAATTGAGATGAGACCTCTAAACATTAAACTGATAAATTAGTAGGTGGTCCTTATGCCTCGAGAACACACTTCTGCTGTCACGCAGAAGGAAACCTTTAAGTCAGAGGTTAGAACATCCACTCATTTATCAAAGTGATGTTTAGAGTGCATTAATGCTAAAAATATCAGCTTAACAAACCCCTAAGTTACTGCTCTTTGCTCTCAAGTAGTGCATCTCTGTGTCACTCAGAGGGATCCTTGAAATCACAGCACAAATACAACCCTTTTTGGGTATAAAATACTAATATTCAGAACAACACTTTACAAGAACAACAACGATTGTACAAATCTAGTTTCAAACCCACTAAATAAACTATAAATCTAAAAATCTGGAATGTCCAACAATTAACTCCCACCCCTAGAGGGTGTTTAAAGTTCCATTACTGGATTCCAATCATCACCAATCGAGCAACAAGAAGTAAAATGAAGAAAGAAATATAGAGATAAGGAGTGAGAGTACAAATCATGATTTGGGTTTCAATCTTCGTCTCAACAATAATGAAATTTGAATCTTTGAGTACAACACGGAAATCTCTTCAATACTAATAAATTTTTCTCTAAAACTACTCAAAGATCTACTAAAAAACCAAATCATAAGCTAAACTTAAAAAATGGAAGGTTTTAGAGAGAGAAACCCTAATGAGATGTTTTCTCTCACCTCCTCTTCTTCTTAAAAATAAAAGTGAATATTTATAATCCTCGGGTGAAAATGGGTTTGAAAACAGGAAAAAATAGCAATTTTTGGGGCTTTATTTTTTTTTCCAGCATTTGAGTCGCGACATTAGCATTCAGGTGCCCAGCACAATTTCATGACTTAATAAAACTTTGTCGCCACAAAGTTTGTCTTCTGGCTTTGTCGTGACATAATAAAACTTCCTCTTGGAAAATGAGGCTACTCCATTTTTAGAGTCCAACTAGACTCATTAGAAAAGTACTAGTGCTTCAATTTGGCCAATCATCCATATTGGACAACACTTCCTCATTCATAACCATTCAACTCAAGGATGATTTCTTCCATAGTTTGAATGGGGAAAAGAAACTCATAATCCCCTTTAATTGTGGCTAGTGGTTCAACCACAATTTCTTCAAAATAGTCCTCTTTATGTGATGCAAATTCAAGCACATCTATGATATAGAGGCACTCTTCAAACATGTTCCCTTTTGATGGAAGCAAGCTACAAATCTTTATCCACATGGTTTTTTCTTGCTCTGTTAAAGGTAATAGTTGGTTGAGATTGAACTTTGCTTTATCCTCACCCATAAGCAAGGTGAGCTCCCCCTTGTTGACATTAATTCATGCTTGGCTTGAGGAAGGAAACGTTCTTCTTACTATTTGAGAATTTTATAGATCCCCTTCAATGCCCCAAGTCACGCAATCAATGGAAAGGTAAATGTTTCAATCTTCACCAAGATGTTTTCATTAACCATCACTTGGCTTTCTTCTTAAAATTTATGTTTATCCACTAACGACTCTTCAGTTAGGAGTGCCATTTTATCAATTTCCAGCTCATTTTCACCTTCTTCCATAGGTTTCCATATAGGAAATTCATGCACACTACTGAAAGGAGTATCCATGCATTCATTGGGATTTTTCAAAGTGTTACTAAAGAATTTTTCCTTCAATGCTTGGACTAAGTGTCCCATTTGAGTTTCTACAATTTTCAATATAGCATTAGTGTTGACTTTAAATGTATCTAAATCTGGAAATTCCTGTTCATTAAGACTATTCATCTTCTTGTTCTCATCCATGTAGCTTAAAAATTGCTCCTTAACAAGAGACAACTCTTATTTCTCCTAAAATGTGGAGTTTGAACTCCCTTTACAAGGCAATACTCCTTGCTCCATTAGTGAGTCATTGTGAATTCTTTGGTTCAATTGATGAAGAAGCAAGTCAAGCTTGGCTTCCATGGAGGCAAATCTATCTTCTATTGAATGTTCTGCCATAAGCACCGACAAATAAGAAGAAAAACATAAGAAAACAAAGTTTAAAAATAATAATAATAAGCTAAGAAATTAATCACAACCAAAAAAAAAAAAATGGCTAAATTAGCAAATCACCTATTCTTCAAAATGTCAACTTCCAAGAGAAAGGAACTCGTGCAAATCCCTAAGAATCTAGCCCAAAAATATAAGGGCTAATGATATATATATATATATATATATATATATATATATATATATATATATATATATATATATATATATATATATATGAAAATATGTCCAAAGGAAGTGAAAGTTGTAAATACTCAAAACTGATTTTAAAAAGTAAATGTACTAAAAAACTGAAATGAAAAGTATTACCAACACTCATCCCCTTTCCTCAAGTGCACGGGTACAAGTAATAAAGTGGACTCTAGGAGTCCAGATATGGTACCCACAGGGATTGGAGGTTATCTCTAATTGGAATTTGAGCACCTCGATTACAAGGGCAATTGAACTGAAATAAAAACTGATTTAAAACTAATCATAAAATCTACCAAACAAACAACTACTAATGTCTAAAATGTATGAAGAGGAGCACTATGAATGGGGATAATTATTTAACAATCAATTTGCATTTCCTTGGAAGGGCAACATTTGTGAGTTGAATACTGGATTTTTCCAAAAGCAATGTAGTATAGACTTGGAATACCTCCCGACACTATACATTTCATTATTTAAATAACCATATTCCTAAACTAGGTCAATGAGTATAAATAGCTACTTTTAGAATTTTATCCTCTTTAAGATTTGGTTGTTTTTCTTAAACCATTTCTTAGGATCGAACACTACTTGCCCCCATGGACAAGGTAACACAACCTCTCTCCAATACAATTGGTACCTCCTTCTGCAATTCATTAGAATCCTCCCTCTCCTTTATTAGAATATGAGCTAACATGGGAACCAGATTTTTCTACCGAATTGAGACGAGACCTCTAAACATTAAACTGATAACTAAGTAGGTGGTCCTTATGCCTCGAGAACACACTTCTGCTATAACTCATAAGGGAACCTTGAACTTAGAAGTTAGAACATACAGTGATTTATCAAAGTAATGTTTAGAGTGCATTAATTCTAAAAATATCAGCCTAACATACCCCTAAGTTACTGCTATTTGCTCTCTGCTAGTCCATCTATGTGTCACTTAGAGGGATCCTATAAATCACAACACAAACACAACTCTTTTTGGGTATTAAATACTGATATTCGAACAACAATTTACAAGAACAACAGTCATTGTATAAATTCAGTTTTCAAACCCACTAAATAAACTATAAATATGCAAATATGAAGGTTCAACAGTTAATCCCCACCCCTAGAGGGTGTTTAATGTGCCATTACTAGATTCCAATCATCACCAATCAAGCAACAAGTAGGAAAATGAAGAAAAAAAAATCAAGAGATAAGGAGTGAGAGAACAAATCTTGATTTGAGTTTCAATCTTCGTCTCAACAATATTGAAATCTGAATCTCTGAGTACAACATTGAAATCTCTTCAGTATAAATAAAAATTTGCTCTAAAACTACTCTAAGATCTACTAAAAATCAAAACACTAAGCTAAACTGAAAAAATGGAAGGTTTTAGAGAGAGAAACCCTAATGAGAGGTTTTCTCTCCCCTCCTTGCTTCTTCTTAAAAAATAAAAAATGAGTATTTATAACCCTTGGGTGACAATGGGCTTGAAAACAGGCCAAAATAGCAATTTTTATGGCTTTCTCGTTTTTTCAGCATTTGAATTGCGACATCAGCATTCTAGAGTCCCGACATCAGCATTCAGGTGCCCAGCACAATGTCGTGACTTACTAAAACTTTGTCGTGACAAAGCTTATCTTCTGGCTATGACGTGACATAATAAAACTTCCTCTTGAAAAAGGAGGCTACTCCTTTTTTATAGTCTAACTACACTCATTCGAAAGTACTAGTGCTTCAATTTGGCTAATCATCCATATTGGACAACACTTCCTCATTCATAACCATTCAACTCAAGGATGATTTCTTCCATAGTTTTAATGGGGAAAAGGAACTCATAATCCCCTTTAATTGTGGCTAGTGGTTCAACCACAATTTCTTCAAAACAGTCCCCTTTATGCGATGCAAATTCAAGCACATCTATGATACAGGGGGACTCTTCAAACATGTGCCCTTTTGATGGAAGCAAGCTACAAATCTTTATGCACATGGTTTTTTCTTGCTCCATCAAAGGTAATGGTTGGTTAAGATTGAACTTTACTTTCTTCTCACCCACAAGCAAGGTGAGCTCCCCCTTTATGACGTTAATCCATGCTTGGCTTGAGGAAGGAAGTGGTCTTCTTAATATTTTCGAATTTTTTAGATCCCCTTCAATGCCCTAAGTCAGCAATCCTTGGGGAAGGTAAATGTGTAAATATTCACCAAGATGTTTTCAATAGCCATAAGTTGACTTTCTTATTCAAATTTCAGTTTATCCACTGTTGACTCTTTAGTTAGGAGTGCCTTTTTCTCAATTTCCAATTCATTTTCACCTTCTTCCATAGGTTTCTAGATAGGAAATTCATGCACACTTTTGAAAGGAGTATCCATGCATTCATTGGGATTTTTCAAAGTGTTACTAGGAGAGGTCCTAGAGAATTTTTCCTTGAATGATTGGACTAAGTGTCCCATTTGAGCTTCTACATTTTTCAATGTAGCATTAGTGTTACCTTAAAGGTATCTAAATTTGGAAATTTCTGTCCATGAAGACTATTCATATTCTTGTTCTCATCCATGTAGATAAAACACTGCTCCTTAACAAGAGACATCTCTTCTTTCTCCTGAAATGTGGAGTTTGAACTCCTTTGATAAGGCAATTCTCCTTGCTCCATTAGTGAGTCATTGTGAATTATTTGGTCCAATTGATCTAGAAGTAAGTGAAGCCTGGCTTCTATGGAGGCAAATCTATCTTCTATTGAATGTTCCTCCATAAGTACCAACAAATAAGAAGAAAAACAGAAGAAAAGAAAGTACAAAATATTAATAAAAAAAAATCACCTGTTATTCAAAATGTCAACTTCCAATGAGAAAAAGTGAATCGCGCCAAACCCCGACAACGAAGCCAAAAACTTGTAAGGGCTAAATGATATATATATATATAGTATATATAAATATATATATATATATATATATATATATATATATATATATATATATATATATGAAAATATGGCCAAAGGAAGTGAATGTGGTAAATACTCAAAAATTGATTTTAAAAAGTAAATGTATTAAAAAACTGAAATCAAAAGTATTACCAACACTCATCCCCTTTCCGAAAGTACATGGGTCATTGACAGCCGAAATCGCTGCAAACAAAATTTACGCGGCGCAAGTGTACGCGTCGCCCAAGTAATATACACTCGTGATACCTGACATCGATCCAACAGGACTATTGACTGGCTGTAGTTGTCTCTCGCTTTTAGATAGTGCATTCGAATAGATGATTCTCGAAAGTAATAATTTAAGTATATGAAATTTGACTAAACCATTATTGATTCTAATGAATTGTCGGTATCGCCTAGGTTTATATCTCCCGTCACTTTTAATGGATTATTTCTTCAAGATATTATTATTCAATGTATTTACAATTTGTCAATGGCGAAGTGATCTTACTTACTTAGATATCCTCTCTTCGAGGTATAGTGATCCGCCTATCTTCTGGTGGAATAGAGCTGAGTATATCTCTGTATCTCAACTCAAGATTCAGATGCTTAAATGTTCTAACCCCAAATGCCACCTTCGGATCGGAATATCTCTTATTTCTTACTCGAATCGACTAAAGCCGCTCTACCTGCATCCCCGATATCCCTCATCTCTCGACCCGCCTCCGTGATTATGCCAATGTCAGCCGCGACATCACCATATAATTAAACCATAGATATAGAAAGGTATGCGAACAAATTGATAAATAACTCGAATAAAATAAAGATCCAAACTTAATCCATCAACATGACAGGTTCAACATAACCCCTAGATATAGAGATCTAGAACATAATGAATGATAGAATGAAAATATTTAGTATTAAAAACATCATTCTCAAATCAAAAAACAGAAGACAAATCCCGCACTTCTTCTAAGTATGTCACCGCTCTGTAATTCGCGGCCTTCGCTCGCACGCCTCCCTCTTCCTTGCTTCTTTATGAGTCATTCGCACTTTAAACAGATAGGGTTCAGATCTCGAAACATCGCCGCGACGTTTTCCACTTGTTGACTTCTCGCGATGTTGGACCCGACGTCATGACGTGGGGGGACGCTTTCATGACGGGGACGTCATGATGCCGGGATCGCTAACGTGACGTCTCGCTCCGATCCCCATTGCTCCAAATTGGCTTCAAAGCCGGCTATTTTCACTCCAATGCACTCACGTATCCAAACCGCACACCAAGTCAGGGCTCGCCACAAAAACTAAAATTACTATCAAATAAACGAAAAGATGAAAGACCGACGCGAGAGCACATGAAAGGTTTTAGCACTCATCACACCCTCAACTAGTTTTTGTCATTCCATAATCCACTTCAAACAAGACACACACCCACTTCATCAAATTAACACTAAGACTGTGTTGCACATGCCGAGAAAATAGGATCATTTTGACTCCGCTTCACACCGTCAGTCACAGCTTTTGCCTAAAGTTCACCAAATGACATACATTTCTACTCAAAACTCGACAAAATAGGTAGAAGTGACTTATGCACCAAACCCATGATATTCAATAGCCTTTCCCAAAGCCCCTATGTGCTTATAAATGAAATGACCTCCAAAGATATGCCATATAGGGTTCGACACCCCCAAACTTGAGCTAACTCAATTTTATTTGAAAGGTTAACTAGAAAAGGACAGGAATCAAGACCCATTTTATTCATGACCAAATACCTAGAAACTTCCTAATTAATTTCAAAATAAATGGAAGAAAACCTAGTTCCAAAGAAGAAATGAGTGGCCTCAGAGCGTGGGATCCATTGGCGACTCTCACCGCCGTTAAGGCACCGTGCACAAATTCCCTTCAAACTTCACCCCAACACTCAACCAAATTCAAGGTCTCAGTTGCATGAATGATCCATCTTCCGTTCCATGGCGGGCAAGACAATGACTTCGCCGCCTGGCTCAGCATTAGGCTTTAAAAGGCCCCTCGACTGCAAGCTCTGGAAATTCCATTGGATGATCTCGCTTTTATTCTTACGCAGATACCTATTTTTGTCATTTGTCTTTTCTTTTTCACTTTTCTATTGTTTTTGTATTTTTATTTTATTTTATTTTATTTGCATTTTTATTATTATTATTTTTGTCTTTGTTAGCTCGATGGCAATCCTCTTTCACCGGGTGTCCCATCACTTAAAATTGGTTCAATCTCCTTACAAGGTTAGTCGGAATCCAGGTAGTTGCCCTCGCGCCTATGGCTACTCCGAAGGTCATTAGGTGTGTGAGTGTGATAGGGTTCTTGAGGATCCGCTTTATCTACCCGATTTGGTTCACTAATCCTTTTCACCTATTCAACCTAATTACCGAGTATCAAACATTGTATGCATTTGATCATCCATGTCAATAGTGAATTCTGTCCAAAAATGATCCTCGACTTTCAACATGGCACACATACACGATTACCTACACATGCAATCCACAGACATAAAATGATTCGAACACAAACTACAAAACTGGGCACATAAATCAAATAAATGAAAACACAACTAATATGTCGAACAAAAACAAAACACTACACAACTACCAAAGACAAAACATAACTAAACAAAACAAAACGATCACCACACACCCCCCAAACAAAATATCCAGTGTCCCCACTGGCAAGAAATAAACAATAGAGGTGAAGGGGACTCCCCTGGTGATCACTGCGGTGGTGGTGGTGGAGGCTGGTGGAAAGCCGTGGAGCTGCAAGGGATTCAGGCCTCGCAGACGCCACACTGGTATCAGATGGCCTGATTGGCCAGGACCGTCCGCATATCAGCCCGCAACGCCTCCATATCCTGTGTAACGAGGACTCGGTGCTCCTGGGTCTCATCCCATAATGCGTCAAAGCGCTCAGTGAGAGCAATTAAAAGTCCAAGGTCGCGAGGGACTTTCGTGGGTCACTCCCGAGGCCGCAGGCGGCGGGGCGGAGGGGCGGGCTGACGACCGCCAATGTCCCTTAGGGGATCTCCTGCAGCTCATAACGAGCCTGATAATCATGCAGCTCATCCTCGTCCGAGGGCTCATGACCGGAATCATAAACTCCTCGTAGTTGCAACACCTCAGGTGTCCCGCTTGACCGCCGCCTTGAGCAGTGGTGTCACAGCCTCATCGCCGAGGGCACCCGGCTTGCTCCGGGGCACAAGCCAAAGATAAGGCGGGTGCCCAGTTCATCTTGCATCCCGGCTATGGAGGAGCGGCATCTCGATATCCCGCCTCTAAGCATCAAAAGGTATATCCTGTAAGATGGCGTAATTGGAGTTGTATATGCTCACTTCACACACGTCGCCGTCAGAATGACGCGACATGATGAAGTGATGCCAGACCTTAGGGGACGGCGCCAAATGCTTGGCCTAAAATTGACAAGATGGCCCGATTATTGATTTTCCACTACCCCGACCATTAGTCAATACGCCAGATAACCTCGGGGGTAGTCGGGTGCTCGTGGAGCCGGCCGACGTCTCCAAGGGACATGCTCGATCAGACAACTATTGATCGACTTCGCATCGAAGCTCCACCATCACGCCCGCATTCCGACTTTCTTCAAAAACATGGGAGGCGCAGATTGGCGTAGGAACTCTCGCGACCACACTCATTTCGGGCCGCCGATGAGGTGTGGTTGGCACAAAGCACGCTAACCCTTAGTCGCAATGGTCTTGCGAAGAAATCATCGCGGTGAAACCCCTTCCTCGATGAATGATCGGCTTTTGCAAATGGTGCCAAACCGATCGGGCGGCACTCATTTCAATAAACCGCATGATATCGTGCGGGGGCTTCTCTGGTCCTCACCGGCCCGACCGCTTGGCAATAATTTTGCTCTTGCCGTACATTAGTCGCAGGGGTCGGAATGTGCGGTGGATAGCACCACCGACTCCAGACAAAAACACAAACACCTTGTAGCACTACAAGAACCCGGGTAAACTAACTAATTCCTACGACCAAATAACCCTAATAAAACCTAGTGTGAACTCAAATGGGCACCTACCAAAACCCCTAGACCACTCGTGAAAGGAAATGCATCCTAGAAGACCACACCCAACCTAGAACCGAGCACAGTGTGGTGAAAATGCCACAATGACTCGGAACTAGATGGAGATGATGACTCGTAGGCGCACAATGGTGGTCGGAGAATGGTGTAGAGGCCTCCAACCAGTGTGAAAGAGGGCTCCGCAGTCCGTGAGGGCAAAAAGCAGAAGCAGTTTCTTAGAAGTGTGAGATGAAGAGCAAAAATGAACTGCTTCGGCGCAAACAGTGGCAACGCCACGACGCGCGGGCAACGCCGCGACGCTACGTAGAGGAAATTAACAACCGCCGCTGACGTCAGAAATAACGGGCCGCGACGCGACGTAGATTCATGAAAATCCATGTCGCTGACGCATAAATCCACGTCGCGACGCGACGTAGAGGATACAATTTGGACGTCAGCGACGTTGGGAGCCGCCGCACGACGTATGGTCAATTGACGTCGCTGACGTCGGGAGCCACCGCCGCGACGCGACGCAGAAGCCATGGATCATAGTAAATCGGTACATTGGATGATCTCTTGATCGTGAAAACCCTCCCCACTCGTATTTGTGGGACTTTATGGACTTGTAATGCACAAATTCTTGAACGAATCCTCCCTAATTAGCCGGCAGATTCATGCTCCAAATTGAACAAACAAGAGGAAACACCGGACACGAGAAAGCCAAACCCTATATCACATGAAAATAAACAATAGAAATTGGAACCAAGAAAAGGAAAAAGTTTAAGAAACACTTGGGTTGCTCCAAGAAGCGCTATGTTTAATGTCGCCACTGATGACTCGAGTCGCACGTGTGCTCAGAACCCGAATCATGATCTCTACTTACATCTTGTCTCGGCCAATGGCCAAAGGAATGATTTGGTTGTTCGCAGAAACCTCGCCCATAATACGGGGCTTCAATCGCTTGGTGGTTAATGAATGTGCCTTCTCGATGTGTAACTTCGCTTCAATCGTGAAAAGACCATCACCGTGGAAAGCCCTGACTATCGATTACACTTCTTGAAAAAGCTTCTTTAGCGGAATTGAATAGAAAGCAACTTGTTGTCCTACTTCGTGGAACCTTTCTCGTGATGTGTTTGTCGTGCCAAAGCTTTAGTATTTTCCTTATAAATGCGGGCGTTTCATAAGCTTCTCGCGCTTCAATCTATCCAGCTGAATTAGTTGAGCACCGTTTCACAAAACAATTACCATCCATGCGTTTAATCTATCAGGCCCAAAGTTCGATGCTCTAATTCCACTTCGGAAGATGACACGCTTTACCATAAACGATTCGAACGGTGACATACCCAAAGGAGTTTTAAATGTCGCATGGTATGCCCGCAGTGCATCGTCCATCTTTTGTGACCAATCCTTCCCGAGTCGCTAATCGCCTTCTCGAGAATGTATTTGATTCGATTCGATACCTGCCGTCCGCTCGACTCGCGGTGGTATGCAAGAGATGTACGATGACGCACTCATACTTTGCAAACCTTATCAATTACCTTATTGCAAATAATGGGTAGCATTATCTCATGGATCAAGGCTCGAGGAGTTCCAAACGTGAGAATATATTGTCATGAATCGAGCCACAACTCGCATTACGGTGCGCGTAGAATCACTTACCCACTTTGGCATAGTCTACTGCCAACAAAATGTACAAGTTGTTGTATTGATGAATGGTCCCATGAAATCTATCCCCCATAAATCAAACACCCTACCTCCAAAATGGGATGCATGGGTGCTCACATTTCTAGATGTTCCCCATTCGCCGACACTGTCAAGTGGAAACACTGATATTAATCTTTAAACAAGGAAGGCCAAGAAACCCGATTGAAGCATTCTTAGTCAATGCTCTCTTCCGCCACCAGTGTCCACGACACGGTAGAGTGTGACAATGGTTGAATGCCCGATTTCATCTTCTTCTGGGCACATCTCCTATGACTCCGGTCAGCGCAGTTGTCTCAGAAAGAATTGGCCTCCCAATAGTAGTGTTTAAGGCGCTAAAACCCTTCTCACGATAGTTAAATTCGAGGGACTACTTTAGCCACCAACAATTCACAAAATATGTAGAACCAAGAACCGCCTCATTCACAATAGCCAAGAGTTTCTCGGTCCTGAAATTCATCATTCACTCAGAACATCATCCCTAAATTTCCTTCCAAATGTGGGAGAAAGATGGTCCGCCACTAGGTTTTCAGTTGCCTTTCTTGTCTTTAATTTACGCCAATTCTGCAATGCATGACCATCGAATTAATTCCGGTTTTGCATCTTCTTGGTCATCAAGTACTTAATGCGAATGATCAGTGTGCACCACGACTTTGTCACAATCAAATATATTCGAATTTGTCGAAAAGCAAAGACACTGGCCAACATTCTTTCTCTCAGAGTAGCATAATTATTGAGCATCATTTAGGTTCTACTAGCATAGTAGATTACCCTCAAAAATTTTCTCTCAAGCCGCCTTAACTCCGCCTCAAATCACGGAAGCTCACCGCGTCACACATGAGTTCACCGGAAATGACCAATCTGCACAAACAACAGGAGCTTGGAAACTAACTTATCCTTCAAATACCAAGAGTGCATGCAAACATTGAGAATCTCCAAAGTCACTGGATCCTCGGAGGTTAGACAATGGTTTTAACTGTGAAAATCCTCAATGAACCGCCTATAGAACTAAACATGGCCTGTAAAACTTCGTCCCTTTATCGACGCAGGTGGAGGCAAACTTTCCATTGCTTCAATCTTCGCCTCTATCTACCCCTCTATTCCTCTTTTATTTGAGATCCAAGGTCCAAGGACACCTTTGTACCATGAAATGGCATTCTTCCAATCGAGCACGTTACCTCTTCACATCTTGCCAAGACACCTCAAGTTCTAAACAATTCACTAAAATGAATTTCCTATTACTAAGAACGTCCATGAAGATTTCCCAATTGCCTTTGTTTCCACCATGTCGGAGAATATGGCCATCATACATCATTTAAAGTACCCTGGCATTGCATACCCAAAGGCATCCGTCTAATGCGAATACCTACATAAGGACAGGTGAATGTCAGTTTCTCCTCGATCTTCGTGAGCTGCGGCAATTTAGTCAGAACCGGGATATCCATCCAAAAAGCAATAATATTCATAACTCCGCTAATCAATCAGAGCATCCGATCTAGGAAACCCGTAATGGAAAGTGGATCTTTTCGAGTGGCCTGTTCAATTGATAATCAATAATACAATTCTCCAATCTCGAACTGTTTCAGATTTAATAAATATATGTTGTTCAGTCCCAGATAGCCACCCTCCCTTTTTCGGGCAATACCAACCGGGGCTTTAACGGCGCATTAGTCCAAATGGATAAATCACCTGTTGTCGTCATTTTTAGAACTTCTTACGGACGACCCCTTCCATTGCCTGGATGAACTCCTCCGCGTCTAATGGGCTGGGCTTATGTGTCCATCTCTAGTAAAATACGATGCATGCACATAGAAGGACGAACCTTTTGAGATCAGGCCAGGAGACCATCCGAGTGCATGTTTGTGATCTCATGACCTCACAACTTCTTCCTCAGATCTTTGAAATGATCACGGAGTAGTGTGGGTCTACCCCAAAGGTATGCATACTTCAGATGGCTAGGTAGAGGTTTTGTTCCATCTTGGGTGGTTGCTCATTGATGGGACCAGGTGTTTTTTGCTCCTTAGCGAGGTGGTATTCGTCTATTTGTGTGTCAGGAAGAGTCCATCCATTTTGACATATTCTTACACCTCTTCGCTCGAGGTTCTCGGACTCATTCTCCGCTAGGCTAGTCTCAAAGGGTCGGTGAGACCGCCGACTGGGCACTATAGCCTCTACTTATTTCAGCCATGAAGCAAGTATCACTTCTGTTTGGGTGTCCTGGCTGCTTGAACACAGTGAACCTTACTTCATCTTCTTGTACTCTCGGTTTCGGTTCTCCCCTCTAAACGTAATCATTTGCCCTACCGGTTACTTAAAAAGCGGTCTACCCAACCAATGTCGGTATTTCTTTATCTTCCTCCGTATCTAAAGCGATAAAATCTCTTCGGGAGAAATAAATTTGTCGACCTTTACCAAGACATCTTCTATTATCCCTCTTGGATGCTTCAAAGATCTGTCTGCAAGCTGAAGTGTGACTGTAGTCGGGCGGGCTTCACCTAATCCCAAACGTTTGAAAATGGATAGGGGCATAAGATTAATCTTTGGCACCCCGAATCATAGGGCTCTCTCAGATAGCATTTCGATGGTCAGGGATAGTGGCGCACGGGTCCTTGAGCTTTTCTTTGCAACTTCCTGCGAGTGGCGCGCGTTTTTCCACTCAGGTAAGTTCTTTGTTTCAAAATCGGTTAATCTTATAGTACGGGACCAAAATGTCTTTCATAAATTTTACATGGCCCGGGCGTACGCCCAGGGCATCGGCGAAGCGGGATATTATGTGTAACTTTTAATTTACCTCCATAATTTAGTGAATTGCTTATCCAGTTTATGCTTCTTGAGGCGCTGAGGGTAAGGAATGATATGCTAACCGTTTGATGGGAGTTCTCGATGGTATTTCTCTGAAATTTATTCTTTTACGCATCGTCTTTACGCTCTGGCTGAATATTCTCGATCCTTCGCACATTATCTGGGGTTGTAAGCTGTATTTCAATTCTTTCCCACTTCTCGGCATAAGCTGGCTAACATGTTCATTCTCATCTCTTCTTGGGTTTACCTCACGAATTGCTTAGTAAGGACCCGGTTGTCTTTACGTCGATAAGTTTGCCATTTGGCCCATTTATTGCCTCAAACTTCTCGTTTGTCTTTGCCAGTTATTTCAGCTGGGTTGCTCTTTGCATGTTTGCTTTAGTCTCATTCATGAAGGCGAGTGGGGAAGTTAACATGCAATGCAGAGCATTTTCTAAATCAACTTTTCTCAAAGGGTGGTTCACTAGTCCGGTTCGATAGCAGTTGTTACGATTATTCCGCCGCCCCCTTATCCTTGATTGTTCTGTCTATTAAGATTACGATTATTACTCCACCCTTGGCCACGGTCGATTACGATAACTGTTTCCCCATACGGTCCTTCTTTGCTTGTGATTGATTCGATTAAACTTTGGACACGTGCGGGCTTGCCTCCCTTGTGATTTCACGTGACGTTCCGTGCGTTGTGCGGTCCACACGAAGATTCACCCTTGCTCCCATGGGCCCAGTGCGGATGGCGTTCGCGGACCTTGCTGTCCTGTTAGCTGTTTAGTCGGTGTGCCGCGAGTTCACAGGGTGTTGAGGACCTCGTGTCACATTGCCACCCACGGTGTTCTGATTGTAGCCTTCTCTGAGCCGTTGATTAGTGTTGGTCGTGACATCTTGTAGATTTCATAAGCGGTCGGTGGTTTCTTCATCAGTGCTCCTCGGTGAAGCATCAATCATTGTTCTAGTTGCATTTCTCGGACCATTACGAAGGTGTGGACTTGCATCTCCCACGGTCAGTCGGTGGTGTGGGCACTTCATGATAATTCGTGAAAATCTATCCGTACCTGCCCGGGTTCTCCCTCTCTAGTTGTCCAAAGGTATTGATCTCTTGCACAAGTTGTGCAATTTTCGAAGGTGGGAAGAACTTAGTCAGAAATTTTTGCACTAAATCATTCCATGTAGTGATTGAATCTGGTGGCTGACTGGTTAACCAGTGCTTGGCTCTATCTCAGTGAAAGTGGGAATACTTAGTAACTTGAGAGCTATTGGTAACCCCATTGTATTTGATAGTATCCACAAACTTTTCAAAGGAAGTTAGTCAAATGCATGTTCGGG
This sequence comes from Tetrastigma voinierianum, assembly GCA_016808115.1. NCBI lineage: Eukaryota > Viridiplantae > Streptophyta > Magnoliopsida > Vitales > Vitaceae > Tetrastigma > Tetrastigma voinierianum. The sequence goes on from JAEQBH010000463.1 coordinate 1,413,807, forward strand.
TTCTCATGGGTAGTCCGGAACAAGATAAATACGAAGCATGCGTGCGTGGCGGCTTCAATTCGAAATTGTTTGCTTGAATAGGTGGTCGTCTGATAGCCGTTTGAACAACAGTTGGTGGCAAAATGAACTCATCTAGTAGCATGGAAGGATCATCTGGCTGTATAAACGGTCTAGGTGCTTGATTCCTTCCGTGATTCCCATTTCGGCCTCTACGCTTAGTTCAGTCACATTTCAATGCCAAGATTTTGTTCTTGGTGTTTTCCATGATTATTGGATTTCTAATGCGGTATGTTCTCTGTTCTGTACTTGATGTCATGGGAGTCTTTCTGGCTCAGGATCAAACAGGTGTTGGTTAGTTTGATCTCGATGTCGCATGTACTTACTGAAACCTACACTGCAATAACACACGAACCAACAAAACCAAATTACCAGCACTTGTAAAAATAAACACAAGTAAAGAAAATTCCAGAATAATATCTAATTGCTTAATTCTCTATATCAATCTAAGCTGTCCGGCTGGCAGCGCCAAAAGCAACGGGCGAAGCAACGGTGTGTAAAATGCGCTATGTGCGGAAGTGTACGTGTCGCCCCAAGTAATATAGTGTACTCGTGGTACGGATATCGATCCACAGGGACAGGTGTATTGACTACAAAGGTTCTGCTTTTTAGATAGTATCTGAATAGATGATTCTAGGCAATAATTTAAGTATATGAAATTTGACTAAACTATTGATTCTAATGAATTGCTGGTATTGAAGCCTAGGGTTATATCTCCCCCTGTCACTTTTAATGGATTATTTCTTCAATATATTATTATTCAATGTATTTACAATTTGTCAATGGCGAAGTGATCTTACTTATGGAGATATCCTCTCCTCGAGAAGTATATCCGCTATCTCGTGAATAGAGTTGAGTATATCTCTATCTCAACTCGGTATTCGAGATAACCCAAGCATTCTAACCCCAAATGCCACCTTCGGGATCGAATATCTCTATTTACCGAATCGTGAAAGGCACTCTGGTCTGGATAGCCTCATCTCTCGAATCTCGGCTCTCCAGTGTGATTATGCCAATGTTGGCCAGACATCACCATATAATTAAACCACAGATATAGAGCAAATGCGAACAAATTGATAAATAACTGAATAAAATAAAGATCCAAACTTTAATCCATCAACACATGACAGGGTTCAACATAACCCTATATATAGATCTAGAACATAATGAATGATAGAATGAAAATATTTAGTATTAAAAACATCATTCTCAAATCAAAAAAATGAGAAAAGTACAAATCCCGGGCACTTCTTCGAAGTCTGTGTCACTCTGCTCTAGAATTCCGTGCCTTCGTTCGTACGCCTCCCCTCTTCCTTGCTTTTGAGTCATTCGTACTTTAAATGATAGGGTTCAGATCTCGAGCTGACGTCGCGACGTTGAGACGTCGCGACGTTTTCCACTTGTTGACTTCTGCATTGTTGACCCGACGTCGTGACGTTGGGGCTTAGCGGCGATGAGGGCGTCGCGGCGTTGAGACGACCGCGTGACGGTCGCTCCTTACTGATCCCCATTGCTCCAATAATTGCTTTCAAAAATTTGCTCTTTCGCTCGGTACACGCATCCAAACCCGGACACGAGTCGGGGGTATGCAAAAACTATAAAATTACTATCAAATAAACGAAAAGATGAAAGACCGACGCGAGTATAATATGAGTGTTTTAGGCACTCATCAGTCATACAAGTAATAAAGTGGACTCTAGGAGCCCGGATATCGTACCCACAGGGATTAGAGGTTCTCTATAATTGGAATTTGAGCACCCCGATTACATGGGCTCTTCACTACTTAGGCGACCAAATAGGTTGCAGATTAAAATCAATTTAACGAAAATAGAAAATGATTTAAAACAAATCCTAAAATCTACCAAACAAACAACTACTAATGTCTAAAATGTATGAAGATAAGCACTAGGAATGGGGATAATTATTTAACAATCGATTTTCATTTCCTTGAAAGCGCAACATTTGTGAGTTGAATACTGGACTTTCCAAGAGCAATGTAGTATAGCCTTGGAATACTTCCTAACACTATTTAGATAACTATATTCCTAAACCGAACCAATGAGTATAAATAGCTACTTTTAGGATTTTATCCTCTTTAAGATTTGGTTTGTTTTTCCTAAACCAGTACTTCACAACCATTTCTTAAGACTAAAGACTACTTGCCCCATATACAGGGTAACACAAGCCCTCTCCAATATAATTGGTATCTCAGTCTACAATTCATTTGAATCCTCTCTCTCCTTGATTAGAATCTCAGCTAACATGGGATCTAGATTATTTTGCCGAATTGAGATAAGATCTCTATACATTAAACTGATAAATCATTAGGGGCTTATGTTTCGAGAGCACACTTCTGCTGTCACTCAGAAGGGAACCATGAAGTGAGAGGTTAGAACATCCAGTGATTTATTGAAGTGATGTTTAGAGTGCATTAATTCTAAAAATATCAGCTTAACATACCCCTAAGTTACTGCTCTTTGCTTTTAGGTAGTCAATATCTGTGTCGCTCAGAGGGATCTTGAAAATCACAACACATATACAACTTTTTTTGGGTATAAAATATTGATATTTAGAACAACACTTTACAAGAACAATACTGATTGTATAAATTCAGTTTTCAAACCCACTATATAAACTATAGATATGCAAATATGAATGTTCAACAATTAATCCCCACCCTTAGAGGGTGTTTAATGTTCCATTACTGGATTCCAATCACCACCAATTAAGCAACAAGCAGGAAAATAAAGAAAGAAATAAAGGGATAAAGAGTGAGAGAACAAATTGTGATTTGAGTTTCAATCTTTGTCTCAACAATTATGAAATTTGAATCTCTTAGTACAACATCGAAATCTCTTAAAAACAAATAAAAATATGCTCTAAAACTACTCTATGATCTACTAAAAATCAAAAGGCTAAGCTAAACTGAAAAATGGGAATGTTTGAGAGAGAGAAACCCTAATGAGAGGTTTTCTCTCACCTCCTATCTTCTTCTTAAAAAATAAAAAATGACTATTTATAGTCCTTAGGTGAAAATGGGCTTGAAACCTGGCCAAAATAGTCATTTGTAGGGCTTTCTCATATTTTCAGCACTTGAGTCGCGACATCAGCATTCTCGAATCACGACATAAGCATTCTAGTGCCCGGCACAATGTCATGACATAATAAAACTTTGTTGCAACAAAGTTCATCTTTTGGCTTTGTCGTGACATAATAAAACTTTGTAGCGACAAAGTTTGTCTTCTGATTTTATTGGAACATAATATAACTTTGTCGTGACGAAGTTTGTCTTCTGCCTTTGTCTCGACATAATACAACTTTGCCACGATAAAGTTTCTAGCTTGTCCTTGGCTTTGTTGCAACATAATATGGAATTGTCAAGACATAGTTTTTGCTCAACAACTTGTTTTTCTTCTCCAACTTGTTCAAACCATAACTTCTTCATTTTAACCCAGATTTGGGCGTGTGAGGTGTCGTCGGAAAACCCTTTCAATGTAGAGTGAAAAAATGGGTGGATTTGAACTATTTGATGTTCTAAATGATACATAAAAATTTATCTTCCTAATGACGCACTGTGAGATATTCTGTTTGGTCTCTTTTAGGAAACGTTTTGCATATTTTCTTACTAAATCACTTGCTTTCTATCAAAAATCCTACAAAACCAAGTTTTGAGAGAATGTTATGAGTATATATGAATATGGATATAAAATTGAATAATTAGCATGTGAAATGAACTCAAAATATAGATGAGTTTTACACTCATCAATAGCTCATATATGCTGTTAGGAGAAACAATATTAACATTAATGACATAAATACCTGAAGATGATGGTGTATCACATGCCACCTTCTTCTTTGACTCCAAGTAGGCATTGTAGTTTCTCTTCCAATGGCTAACTTGACCACAGTAGAAGCAAATCCCCTTTAAGGAAGTCTCTTTCGGAGCAGTCTCTTTGTCTTTCTTCTTAGCCATTTTTCCCTCAGCCATTTGAGCACGTTAATCAATTAGGGTATGGTAGATATTTTGTGGTCTGTCTCATAGTCGAGCACAAACTACGCAAAACTATTGGGTAACCTTGCCATAATCAAGTCTATACTAAATTTAGGATCCATCCAGTAACCCAATTGATCAAACCTTTTAATGTGATTATGCATCTTCAGTGCAAGCTGCACCGAGGATGTCCCCACCTCCATCTTGGAACCAAAAAAGCAGTTTAGCGACTTTGAAGGTTTCAATACCAGCCTGATTTGTAGCCCAAAGGGTATCCTAAATAAAAACAAATTTTACCTAATACCTCCTACTGATGTAGCATTGCTACTACAGTATAGTGGCTCTAGGATCGTCCATAGGGATAGGTTTTCTTCATGGAAATGTCTAATATTGAGTTTAACACTTGTGATAAATATTTGGATATTAGGATTTGATAAAAATAGTGAGTTGTAATGGTTTAAAACTAAAATGAAAATGAAGTAAAAATAAGCAAAGAATTCCCTTGAGGTATCGGGCCACTTGGCTTGGGTTCCTAGGGCAAATGATGGGCTCTCGGGGTATTTTCCTCGCATTGGGGATAGTAACATATAGTTAACTCCCAAATCGGATCTAGGTTTAACTATAAAACTTGAACCTCAATAACTATCCTTTGAAAATTGAATTCAATGTCCATTAATGTTCTCAGTTAGTTAAAAACCTGCCTCCTCAAATCACCTTCCAATGGCTCATAAATGATAACTAACCAACATCACAAGATCTCATGATAAGCATCCAGTGAGCTGTATAAGCTTACCATGTACTAATCATTCAAGGTGAATCGAAGGGATTGAAACCTGTGCTGAAATTAGAGAACATCAACTTTAAGAGAATACTCGTGGTTGAAAACATGATACCTCATATCATAGGTTCCTTCCTCAGTGCCCCGCACTAAGGAATGGGAGTTTAGCCGCTCATCCTCTGAGTTGTCATCCTTAGAGGGCGTTTAGCTGATAAGAAAGTAAAGGAAAGTGAAAGAAAATCTAGAGAGAAAAACACGAGGCTTCTCCTGGAAGCTTTTTCAATTTCAATGAAAGAATGATTACAAAGTCTTGTCTCTAGCATATATGCCATACTGCATATACAATTTACCAAAATATCAAATAAGAAACACCATTACATAGGGACAAATTTGGAAGATAACAAAAATAGTAAAAAAAAAAAAAAAAACAAAGTCAACAAGAGCAGCCAAATTCGCAGGGGCTACGACGAAAATTCGCAGTGCAATTTTCCAGGCTTAAGAAATTTCACAAGGGTTGTGAAATTTCACAACCCTTGTGAAATTTCTAGGGTTTCTTATTTCCTTCTCTACATTGCTTCTCTTCTTCTCTTCTTCAAAATTTTAATCTGTAGCTCTTATTTCAAATTGAAATCTCCGTGATTGAGCTAACTCTCTAAGATTGGCATAACTGGCCTGTGAAAACAACAAAATTTGCCATAAAATATGATCATTAGCATAGCTATGTCCTTAACATGCCAACCGGGTTAATTAGGTTGATTACTATGCAAAAAGTGCTCCAAACCTATAGTAATAAGAGTGTAATACAACACCGTTTGGGTAGTAATCACTGCCCCCAACCGACACATCAGTAGTCCCTTAGTAACGAAGGACGAAGAAAGCAAACAAAAACAAGATCAATTATATATGTCAACACAAATGATGTTTCAAACAAATCGAGGAAATAATACACAACCTCTAACAAGAGTAACCAAAATCCTGCCCAACTACCATCTTAGGAAGACTGAGTGCTATGCAAAATCAAGTATCAAAAGAGGTTCAACTCCTAGAGAACCAACCTGATGCCTTCCACGAAAACCTAAGTGTTTGGTTTGATTAGGTTTAAAAAATAATATGTCAAACTGTTCTACCCCTCCCCCCCAACCCAGCTCTTGTCTAAATCTAGCATCTTAACCAACCTCAATAGATCAAGACCAACTTTAATTCTATAACTTATTTTTTTTTTTTTTTTTTTTTTTTTTGGAGGGGTGCAATGCCTAGGTATCAAATCTACAATCATTCATGTAATCTAGGGATGACTTAACAAATTAAGGTTTAGGGCATCAAGTCATAAGGATCTCTCACCCGCTAGCTATTCAGATTTTACCCCGGACTTTAAATGAGTTTGAGACTTTAGCACCTCCAATTTGCTAAACTCCACCTATTCACCTATGTAACGAGCACAAAGCCTAAGTGGACTCCATAACCAACCGGGGTTTAGTAAGATCTAGTTTTAAAGATTCTCATCATACACCCTGACCGTGCTCCTGCCTCTGCTGAAAAGTGTCACAATTTTTTTTTCTTTTTCTATTCTCCCAAAATAAAATATATTTTTTTAAAGACTCATTGGTCTTTTATTCAGGGGTCCCAACTTATAAAAGGTGGTCAAAAGTACTAGGCTGGACTTTTACAGGGCTTAGGAGGCAAGGCAGTTTTTCAGCTGATCATTGAAACCTAATGTGCACAATGTGTGGTTAGTTATAAGTGGAAGAAAAATGTGAAAAACAATAAGAATTTCAACGGGTTATCAACTCAACTAAGCATATCACCACTCTAGCATCAACAATATTGGAACAATATTTCAATTTCTCTTACTGCAAGCTAGGCATTACAAAAAAATTGGTTGTAAATGAGAAATTGTAAGCTTTATAAGAAATTGTAAGCTTTATAACGTGTGCTGAAACTAAAGGCATACTTATACTTGTAAAAAAAATTTAACTGCCAGCAAGTGATTCGCGTCAGTTAGTTTGAGGTGTCCTGGATCAACAAAATTTATACCTAATACCTCCTACTATCGTAGCATTGCTACTATAGTATAGCGACTCTAGGATAGTCCATAGGGATGGGTTTTCTTCGCGTAAATGAGTTACAATGAGGTTCAAAATGGTGAATTTGTTTTGGATTTTTTGGTGTGATAAAAAACATGGGGGTTTTGATGGTGAAACTAAAAGTAAAATAAGTAAAAATGTAAAATAGAACTCCTTGAAGTGTTAGGTCACTGGGCTGATTCCTCTAGGGGCAATTGAGGTTCGTGTCCTTTCTCTGCTGCTTAGGAAGATGTCCTATAGTCATCTCCCGAACCGGTTCTTCATTTAGCTATAAAAGCTGACCCAAAATAAATATCCTTTAAGAATAGTATTCACTGAGCATTAGTGGTCTCAGATAGTGGAAAACAAGTCTCCTTGACTCACCTTTCAATGGCTCATAGATGGTAACTAATGAATCTCAGTGGATCAAACAATAAGCATCCACTAAACCCTAAAAGCTTACCAAATAATAACCATTAAAGGAGCCTTGAAGGGATTAAAACCTAAAGTTATAAAGGGAGAACAATAATAACAGTGAATACCTGCGTGAAAACCATGAAACCCCTCATCTTTCCTTAGTTCCTTTGCCTAGTGGCCTTCCTCTTCAAGGAGAAAGAGGTTCTAGCCACCCATCCTCTGAGTTGTCATCCTCAAAGGGTGTTTGGCTAGTGAGAAAATGAGAGAAAAAGAGAGAAAGTGAGAGAAAATAAGAAAAAACGGGAACTTTCTGAAAGCTTCCCTCCCAAAATCCGTACAAAGTGAAAAGTCTCCTTTACAATGTCTTGTCTAGGGGCTTTTATAACCAAACCCCAATACAAATTACCAAAATAACCAAAACAATAACTATTACGTGGGGACAAATGGGGAAGACAATCAAAAAGTGACTAATTCGTGTGTGCAGTAGGGTATGTCGGAATCAATCAAATTTATAAACCTATTTCCTCCTACTAACGTAGCAATGGTACTACAAAGATAGCAGCTCTCCATGGCTCACTGATGGGTTTTTTCGCACAAATGACTTGCATTTTCTGATAAAAACGAATTAATTGAATTCTCAAGCCATAAAACAAGAGGTTCGTGATTTGAAACTACATATAAATGGAAATAAAATATAAAAAGAACTCCTCTTTAGCTTCCAAGAATCGGGTTTGAGGTTCTAGGGAAACTGAGAGGTCCTCATGTCCTTTTCCTCGTGTTGGGGAGAATGACCTATAGTCATTTCCCAAACCGGATCTTCTTTTGGCTATAAAAACAGAACCCTAATGATTTTCCTTTTGAGATGTAGCATTTATTGGTCATTAATGCTTCGATATAAACTTTTATCTCCTTACCCAATTCCTACGTTGAAAATAAATGGCAACTAATTCGAATCTCAAAGGATTGTTAATAAGCATCCACTAAACCCTAAAAGATTGCCAAGTACTAGTAAATCAGGATACATCAAAGGGATTTAAACCTATAGTGAAAGATAGATACATAAATGACAATAACTACTTGCGTTAAAAATAAGAGGACCAATAGTTTACCTCAAAACCCTAGCCCAATAGCCCTCCTCTTCAAGGATGGAGGAGGTTTAGCCAACCATCCTCTGAGTTTTCATCCTCAGGGGGTGTTTGGCAGGCCATAAAGTTAGAGAAAATGGGAGAAAAGGAGAGTAAGAAAAATAGACGGGACAACTAAAAGATTTAATGCATAATGTGATGATTCCCTATACAAAGCCTTGGCTGAGCCTTATATACAGCTCATAATAAGGGAAAATACAAAAATACATGAACTACCAACATAAGAAGGTACTAAAAGATACAAAAGTGGTAAAACAGACATAGAGGAAGTGTAAGTCATAAAAATTGTTGTGAAATTTTCGTAAACTTGCAAAATTCCTATAGTGACCTGATTTCTTATGTTTTCTACTCCATTTTCCTTCTCATTCTTCCACTACAGCTCTAAGTTCATTGATTCTTTATGTTTTGAGCCTAAATTACAAATGATTTGAGATAGTTAGAGTGAAAAAACTACAAAATTTTCCACAAAATGCGATCAGAAGTATAACAGGGACCTTAATGTGCCAATTGGGTTAATTAAGTTGATTAGTACACAAAAAGTGCTCAAAACTTGCAATAAACAGGGCTCAAAATAGCCCTATTTGGGCACTAATCACTTTCCTCAACCGACACATTGCTAGTCCCTTAGCAATGAAAGAAAGAAAGAGAGAGCAAACAAAGTATGATCAAAATTATGTTTACAAAAAAATGGTATTCCAAAAATAACATGAATGAGTAATGCCTTACCCTCGGTATGAATCACCAAAAACCTTGCCCAATAACTACCTTGAGAGACCGAATGCCATACAGAATCAAGTGTCATAAGAGTTTCCAACTTAAGAGAATCAACCTGAAACTTCCACCAAAATCTAAGTGTTTGTTTGATAAATTTTCAACAACAAACTGCCAGACTGCACCCTCCCCCCAACCAAGCTACTGCCACAACCTAGCACATTAACCGACCTAAATAGATTAGGATCCACTCTTATTCCATACTTCTTTCTGTGTTATAGGGGTGCAATGATGAGGCATCGACTTCACCAAAGTCCATGTAACAGAGATCCACCGATGACTCCCAACCAATTAAGGTTTAAGGCATCAAGCCATAAGGATCTTTCGACCGCTAACTCTTCAGGTTTCACCTCAGACTCCAAATGATTTCGAGACTCCAGCATCTACAACTCGCTAAACCTCACCTATCCACCATGTAGCGAGCACTAAGTCGGTGACTCCTAACTAGTTGGCTTAGGGCACCAGGCTTTAAAGACTTTCTCCGTATACCCCTCGGACCGTGCTCTGGTTTTAAGGCAAAGCGTCTTGGTGTTTCTTTTCTTTTTCTTTTGTTTTTGTTATTGTTTTTCACTTCTTTTTATTTTCGGAAGACTCATTAACCTTCTTTTCATGGGGGTACTTAACCTATTTAAGGGTGGTCAACAAAACTAGGTTAAGCTTTTTGCAAGATTTAGGAGGCTAGGAAGTTTTTCAGCTTATTGTTGAAACCTTATATGCACAATGTGTGATTAGCTAGAGGTGGAAGAAAAAGGTTGAAAGCACTAAGAATTTAACTGATCATCCATTTAATTAAGCATTGAACCAATCTAACATCAATAACATTGGACAATGTTTCAACTTTTCAAACTGCAATGTAGGTAAAAAACAAAAAATAATAAAAAAATATAGGGGGGCAATTTTGCAAACTGTAAGTGTGAGTTGTATGGTATGTATAAATGGATATAAGGCTATATTTTCAGCTTTACAAAAAGAAAATGACAGCTTCACAACCAAAATAAACATAAACTAAATTTAAAAGCCACAAACATAAACTAAATGTAAAACAAACATAAACACAAACATAAACTAAACAGCAAGTCATTAATCTTCAAAAAAAAACTTGCTCAAAATAGCAACAAAACATGAATGTAAAAGCTACTTCCTATGCTAACTCTCCCCCCAACCAAATGTCACATTGTCCTCAATAGGGGTCGGATTATAAACTTAGGGAAGGAAGTGCTACCTCCTCAATGGGTCTGTTGGTGGGCTTCCATCCTCATCTCAGCAGCCGAGAAGCCATCGATGAGCATTTGTCACGCCGCATGCGTCTAAGAAGTCAAGGCTCTACCGATGGATGCTACGGTGCCGCCGAGGATGAACTAAAGAGGCCTGGGCAGGTTTTCTACAACACCTGCAAAATAGAATACCAAAAATTATCAGTATAGGCATAAGAAAGAGAGAGAAATTTCAAAGAAAACAAATCTAAAATTAAGAAAATTATGTAAAACTACTAATTAAACTTAAAGTAAAACAAATAAAAGTCTAACAAAAATTGGAGTGGCTTTGCCATCAGAGAAACTAATTCTACTCGTAGCCCTTCTCGTGTTCATGGAGGATCAAGGAGGGAGAATCCTCAATGTCTCGCTTATGAGCCGAGAGTGCACAGATTTTAGCTTCACTTTGTTTAAGAACTTTGTTCGTGGTGCTAGGGAATCACAGGCCGATGAAAGGATCGAGGCACCGGATTCTCCATCAAACAATTTCCCATTGTTCTTCATCAATTACTCCGTGGTCAGAGCACTATCTAGGCTAACTGTAGACTTCATCCGCTCTTTGCTCTTCCATTGATTTATGTCACGCTAGCGGAAGATGTTAAGCTCCAATGTCATGTCATAAATGTGAGTTACACCAATTCGACAATTGATAATGGCATTTGATATGGCCAAAAATGGCCTCCTAAGTATGATGGGTACATGATTAGTACCTTCTGCCACCAACTCTGTATCAAGGATGACGAGGTCCACCGGATAGTAAAATTTATCCACCTTCACCAAAACATCTTCAACTATGCCTTTAGGTATTTTCACGGATTTATCGGCCGAAGATAAGGTGATGGTGGTAGGCTTTAATTCCCCTAAACCCAGCTGCTTGTACATTAGCAGGTTGACACAAGCCCCCAAATCCAACAAGGCCTTGTCCACACAAGTTCCCCAATGTTCACTAAAATGGTGGGGGATCCTAGATCCTTTTATTTCACTAGGGTCTTGCATTGAATGATGGAATTGACCTGTTCTGTTAGGAAGGCTTTCTTAGCAATGCCTAACCCTCTTTTTATAGTGCACAAATCCCTTAAAAATTTGGCATATGTAGGGACCTGGTTGATCATGTCCAAAAGAGGGATGTTGACCTTCACTTGTCTCAGCACTTCCAAAATTTCAGTATGGCTGATGGCTTTTTTCTTGCCTCTTAGTGCTTGAGGAAATGGAGGGGGCATGCTCTTCTACATTGAATCTTCTTTTATGAATATTTGTTCTTGCTCCACTTCCTTTTCTTCATTAGCATCCTCAATAGGTGTAGACACTGGTTGATCGACTTGCTTACCACTTCTTATATTGATAATAACTTTAACTTTATATATCCTAGGGGAAGGTTCACTGGCAGAAGCTATCTCATGGATCCCCCTGGGATTGGGCTATGTCTGGGAAGTAAATTTTCCCTTTTCCTGCACTTGCAGTTGGTTAGTCAACCTGGAAATTGAACACTGCAGGTTGTCAAATTTTGTAGCCATTTATGACTAGAGCCCATCTATTCTGCTGTTAAGAGTGCTCTCCACAATATTAATTATTTGATTAGCCTATACATTAATTGTTTTTGGCTCTTCTACACATTGAATCAATTGCACATTGACTACCTTCTACTCCTCTACAAAATTACCTACTACCTTGCTCAGATTTAGAATAGCTTGCTCAACTGGAGATGAGGATGGTGGTGGTTGTGGTTGAGATGAGGAACCATACTGTTGCTGTGCACCAGGGGGTACATATGCTGTAGGGTTTGGTTTCATAAGGAGGTTAGGATGGTTTCTCCAGTTAGGGTTATATGTATTGTTGTATGGAGCATTGGTTGGTGGCTTGTATTAACCCACAACATTGGCAAGCTCAGCCTTCAAATCCCTCACTGAATGAGTAGTTGGGCAATACTTTCCTTGGTGATCAATGGATTAACAAATGAAGAAAGGCTATATGTGTACAGGGGCCTCAACTACTGCCCGTACCTCGTGTTGATTTCTCATTTCAAGCTCTTCCAGCCTTCTAGCCAAGGTAGACAGCTTTGCCTCCATCTCCATATCCTCTGGGAGTGAGTACATGCCTCCCCTTGAATTGGATGTAGGTCTCATCCTCTCTGCCTCTCTAGGGTTGGGATCATCCCTTGCTTTGGATGTCTTAGCCACATAATTTAGGAAATCCGTGGCTTCTTCTAGATTTTTACTCAGAAGTCCTCCACATACGGGTCTCCAACACCGTCACATGGCAAGACACGTGATCGTAGAAATGGTTGACTAGAAACTGATTAGTACCCAAATAGTATAATATTGAGCCTTGTTTATAGTGTGCTCTTTATGCGCTTGTGTACTAATCGACTCTTAATAACTCAATTGTTACATCGATCCCTAGCTTTGCTATTGATCACATTTTGTAGCTATTTTAGTAGTTTTACAGGTCAAATGCCTCATAATTCCTCAATTCGATTCAAACACGATGATCCCGAGCCGAATTCGAAGACCATGATCAAACCAGAGGAAATTTTGAGCATATACTGAAGAGAAGGAGCCTGAAAATTTTGCAGGGTTGCAAAGCTCAGAATCTCGCAAATTTCGCAGTTGCCAATTTTCGCAACCCGCCAACACCGCCACCGTCTCGCTTCTACTGCTTTTGATCCACTTGTCGGGTGGTTTTATACAAGTTTGCCCTTATGTAATTTTTTGTTCTTAACACACTTTTGTATTTCCTTTATCGAGCACCTATATAAGCTCAAAAGACGCTTGTAATCAAATCAACTTTTTTGGCATAAAATTAATCAATCAAGGAAATTAGGCACTAAGCTCCTTCCTCTACTGGTGGTGATTTTCTTCTTTCCCTTCACTTTCTTGCACTTTGGTAGCTACAAACACCCTTGATGATGACAAACCAAGGGATGCTCTGGCTAATACCCCGATCCTTGAAGGAAGGCCACTAGGTGTTGTTTTTAGGCTTAAATTTGCATGTTCTCATGCTTTTCATAGCCAAGTTTAAGGGTATTTGTGCCACTGCTTCACACCATAGGTTCAAATCTCTTAAGCATGCCCTCTTTAATGTGTATTCGCAAGCTTTTGGGTTCAAAGGGATACTTTCACTAGATCCACCGAGGCCCGCTTAGTTGTCTCCTATTAGCTATCGTGAGGGCAGGTTTTCGAGATGTGTTTTCATTGCTGTGTGACATTGGATTTAATAAAATGCTATCTTTCAAAAGGAAAAATCTTAAGGTCTAGGTTTTAAAGCTAAATGAAGATCCAGATCGGGAAATGACTATATGTCATGCTCCCAAATGCAAGGATAAAGACCCGAGTACATGTTGGTTAACCTAAAACCCTAAGCCCAGTGGCCTGAGACTTCAAGGATTTCTCTCTCAACTTTTCACTTTAGTTATTTCAATTTTCAACCATTCACACACACTGTTTCCTACAAACCCTTTGAATCCAACGAGAAAACACCATTTTCTCAGCCTAATCGTAACTCTTTCTCTCACCGAAGAAACCCCATCCCTGTGTTCTAATCTCAGAGCCACTATACTAAGCAAAGAGCTTTGCCACGTCTGCAGGAATCCTAGGTTATAAATTTTGTTGATTTCGAACACCTACTTGGCCAGAATGAATCAGCAACCATGTGTCAAAGCCATGGTGAGGGCAGGCACCAATGGTTTCCAAATACCTTTCCCAACACTGATAGAATTTCTCATTTTCATGGGTCAGAAGTTGTAATCCGCTTCGCATCGTTGGTTCTATGTTTGAGAAAAAAAAATTTCAAAATTTTGCTCAGAATTCTACCCATTCGAATTGGCCTCACTCTCAAAGAGTTTGTTTCATATTTTGCCTTATCCTTCAAACTTAGTGGAAAGACTTTTAACCTCGTTAGGTCTATATCAGTGGCACCCTCCTTAAATGTGTTGCAGACCTCCTCAAACTCTCTAATGTGTGTATATGGATTTTCATTTTCCATTCCATTGAAAGTTAGGAACAGAGGCACTAGGTAAAGTCTGACAATCATGTCTTCTACAGGAGGCACAATGGATGAGGGTGCACTCACCCTTGGAGGATGTATATGATCCCTCATTGATCTATATGCATTGGGATTTCTATGAACCCCCTGTTGGCTTTGTTGTTCCTCAGGTGGAGGTTCCATGTGACCACTGTGCATGCTCACTTCACAACTCTGTTCTTATGGAGCACTAATCCTCTCTAACCTGCCTGAGGTGTTCCTCTCCCAATGTTACATAAACTCCTATAAAACAACACAAGAAATAGTAGGAAACAAAAACCATGCTACCAAAAAGGTTACTGTTAGCTAAGATAAAAAGAAAGAAATTGTATATAGACAGTAGAAAATTGAATCAACCTAATAGTGAACTACTAGGAAAAATAAAAATAAAGACAAAAAGGAATGAGAATTCACCATATCTTATGATGAGGATCACAAGTGTTCATCAGGTCATCATTTGCACTTAGGCACCATCCTCGGCAACGACGCCATTTGATTCGTGTGTGTAGCAGGGTATGTCGGAATGAACAAAATTTATAAACCTATTTCATCCTACTGCCGTAGCAATGCTACTGCAGTATAGTGGCTCTATGGTCGAACACAAGGATGGGTTTTCTTCGCACAAATGACTTACAGTTGGCTCAAAAACATGAATTTTAATTTGGATTTAGGGTTTTCATAAAAACAGTGAAGTTGGTGATTTGGAAACTTCAAATAAAATGAAATAAAATGTAAAAATAATTCCTTAAAGCCTCGGGCCATTGGGTTTGAGGTTCTAGGGCAACTTAGAGGTCCTCGGGTATTTTTCCTCACTTTAGGGAGGATGACCTATAATCATTTCCCAAACCGGATCTTCATTTGGCTATAAAAGTCGAACCCTAATAATTTTTCTTTTAAGATGTAGCATTTATTGGTCATTAATGTTTTCGAATAGTGAAATTTTATCTCCTAATGTACCCTACAGTGACAAATAAATGGCAACTAACCGAATCTCAGTGGATCTAGCAATAAGCATCCACTAAACCCTAAAAGATTGCCAAGTTATGGTCAATCAGGATACATTAAAGGGATTTAAACCTACAGTGAAAGATAGAAACATAAATGACAATAACTACTTGAGTTAAAGAGGACCAGCAAATTTAATCTTAAAACCCTAGCCCAAGAAATTCTCCTTCAAGGATTTAGGAGGTTTAGCCAACCATCCTTTGAGTTGTCATCCTTAGGGGGTGTTTGGCAGGTTAGAAAGTGAGAGAAAATGGGAGAAAATGAGACTAAGAAAAGGCTGATAAATTGGAAGCTTCGCACCAAAATGAGGCTGCATAATGATGATTCTCATATTAAAACCTTGATTGAGCCTTATATACAGCTCAAGAATAAGGGAAATTACAAAAATACATGAACTACCAACAATACATAAAGGGTAGTTTGGGAAAAAGATACTAAAAGTGGTCAAACAAGGGTCAAACAGGACACAGGAGGAAGCAAGTTGCGAAAAGTCACAACCTGCGAAATTTCGCAGGTTGCGAAATTTTCGCAACCTTGCAAAATTCCGACAGTGACCCAATTTCTTCTTTTTTATTCTCCATTTTCCTTCTAGCTTCCTACCTACAACTTTGAGTTCGACTTGGATTCTTCGTGTTTGAGTCGACTCAATGATTTTGGCGTAGTTAGAGTGCAAAAACTACAAAATTTTCCACAAAATGCAATCAGAAGTATTGCAGGGACCTTAATGTGCCAATTGGGTTAATTGAGTTGATTAGTACACAAAAAGTGCTCAAAACCTGCAATAAATAGAGCTCAAAATAGCACTATTTAGGCAGTAATTAGTGACAAAAAAGTCAAAAAGTCAAAAGCAACAGGAATAGTGTCGCAGGCTGCGAAATTTCGCAACCCTTGCGAATTTGCCAAGGTGAACAGCTTCCATTCTACTTCTCTTTTCTTCTAGCTTGGGTGCTCTGCACTGCAACTGGATTCTTCCTGCCTTGACTTGAATCCTTGTCCTCAAGATATATATCCCCTAAAACAACCAAACTTGCCACAAAATTTGATTAGTAGCCTTGCTAGGTACTTAACATGCCAATTGGGTTAATTAGGGCAATTACTACACAAAAAGTGCTCAAAACATAGAGTGCTAAAGGTATAAAACAACACTTTTTAGGTAGTAATAACTTCCCCCAACTGACACATTGCTAGTCCCTTAGCAATGATAGAAGAAGAAAGAAAATAAAGGTAAGATGGGCTATATAAATATAACTACACAAAAAATGGTTCTCAAAATCAATGAAGTGATAAAACCCAACCTGCAGCGTGTTATCAAAACCATGGCCAATGGCCATCTTAAGAAGAGTGTGTGCTATGCAAAATCAAGTATCAAAACAGTGTCAACTCCTAGAGAAATAACCTAACACCTTCCTGATTCGCACGTAAACGTGTAGCTTGGCAGCTCCGAACCAACAATATTTATAAACCTAAACCTTCTACTGTTGTAGCCTAGCTACTTCAGTATAGTGGCTCTAGGGTTGAACTAAGGGATGGGTTTTCTTTGCACAAATGATTTACAGTGAGCTAAAAAAGGTGAATTTAAGTTTGGATTTTTGGGTTTGATAAAAACAGTGGGTTGAATGTTTGGAAACTGAAAATTATATGAAATAAAATGTAAAATAGAACTTCAAGTGTTAGTCATCGGGCCTGATTCCTAGTGGCAATCGAGGCTCTGTGGTCCTTTCCTCACGCTGGGGGGGAGGATGATCTATAGTAATTTCCGAACCTGATCTCTTCATTTAGCTATAAAATTGGACTCCTTAATAAATATCCTTTGAAAAATGGCATCCATCGCCATTAGTGTTCTCACAAAGCATAAGTCACTCATCACTTTTTTACAATGGATCATAAATGATAACTAACAAACATGAATGGATCTAACATTAAGAATCCAATGAGCCTAAAAGATTACCAGGTAATAACCATTCAAGGTGACTCAAAAGGGATCAAAACCTAAAGTTAAAAAGAGAGAATAGTGACGGTAGTGGATACCTGCGTGAAAAACATGGAACTCTCAGCCTGCACTCAACAACCTTCTCATTCAAGAAGGAAGGGTTTCTAGCCACTCATCCTCCGAGTTGTCATCCTCGGAAGGTGTTTGGTTGCCCAGAAAATGAGAAAAAAGGAGAGAAAGTGAGAAAGAGCTGAAGAGCCGAAAGCCTCGCCCCAATTTTATTAATGAGAAAAAAAGAGAGATTTTCATACAAGAAGCCTAGGGGTTTTTATAGCCAAAGCCCCTTTACAAATTACCAAAAACTACAAATCGAAACACTATTACAATGAGAAAGTAGGAAAAAACCAAAAAGATAACAAAAAGTGAAAAAGTCAAAAGGACAACAAGAATAATGCTGGCAAACTTGAACAAAGGCGCTAGGCTAAGTAAGCAGAATGACTCGCAAAATTTCGCAGGCTACGAAATTTTCACAGGCTGCGAAATTTTCGTAGCCTGCCAATTTTCCTACAGTGCTCCATTTTCCATGCATTTTATGCTCTTCTTTTCTTATAGTTTATGATCTGCATTGTTGAGTTCAACTTGAATTCTTCGTGCTTGGATTGACTCAACATTTTTGGTGTAAATAGCTTGCAAAAACTACAAAATTAGCCACAAAATGCAATAAGTAGACTAGCAAGTACATTAGTGTGCCAATTGGGTTAATTACGCTAATTAGTACACAACAAGTGCTCAAAACCTGCAAAAAACAGGGCTCAAAATAGCACTTTTTGAGCACTAATCACTTCCACAAAAACCTAAGTGTTAACTTGATTAGTTTTCAAAAATAATTTGTCAAACTGTTCTCACTACCCCGCACAACCTAGCTCTTATCTAAACATAGCAGCCTAATCAACCTCAATAAATCAGGACCCAACTTTATTCTGTAACTTCCTCCTTTTTTTATGTAGGGTGCGTGCGGGAGTATCGAACTCCGCAAAATGCCATGTAGCAGGTTTCATAGATGACTCCCAACTAATTAAGGTTTAGGGCATCAAGTCATAAGGATCTTTCGACTACTAACTCTTCGGGTTTCACCCAGGACTTTAATGAGTTCGAAACTCCAGCACCTACAACTTGTTAAACTCCACCTGTTCACACATGTAACAAGCACAAAGTCAGTGACTCCAAACTAGTTGGTTTAGGGCATCGGGCTTTAAAGACTTTCGCCATATACCCCTCGGACCATGCTCGGGTTTCAAGGCAAAGTGTCACAATTTCTTTCTTTTCTCTTCCTTTTCTATTTCTTGTCTTGAAAGACTCCTTGGTCTTTTATTCAGGAGTCCCGACCTATTGAAGGTGGTCAAAGATACTAGATCGGACTTATGCAAGGCTAAGAAGGCAAGACAGTTTTTCAGCCTATAAATGAAATCTAATATGCACAGTGTGTGGTTAGTTCAAAGTGGAAGAAAAATGGTTGGATACAATAAGAATTTCAACAGGTCATCAACTGAACTAAGCATAACAGCATTCTAACATAAACAACATTGGAACAAAATTTAATTTCTCATACTGTAAGCTAGGCATTAAAAAATAATAATATTTTTAAAATGAGAAATTGAAAGCATGAATTATATTGTCAAAAGAAGCAAACTAACTAGCAAGCCATTTAACCAAACAAAGCAAATTTATTTCGAAACATCATAAATCAACGCCTTCTAACTCTCCAACCGACCTCTACATTGTCCTCAATGTGGTTATGGAATGGAAATATAAGGGAGGAAGTAATACCTCCTTGGAGAAATGCAGTCGGTTGAGGAGAGGATGAACCACATGAAACAAGCAACAAAAGAGAGGAAAAGTGTTAAACAAAAATATTAATAGTGAAAAATATGATCATGTTACAAGAATGGAAATCAAAAATATAAAAATAGGCTTCCCAAAGAAGCCTTATTCACTCCATTTGGGGTTCAAATGATAAAATTGGAAGAAGAAATGAGAGGTTAAAAGGGACCAATTGGAGCATTTTGAAAATTACACTCTTATCATAATCATAAAAGTGTTCTTTCATGCTATATTTAGATTCTACACTATCTAAGCTTTCCAACAATACCAAGATCACCCAAAACAGAGGTTGGATGAAAAAGTTATGGTAAAAAGAAAATAGGAGTGCATAATTTCTCAAACCTGCGAAATTTAATTTTTTTAAGAAGTATATAAATATATATATCAAAGACAAGGTTTTTTTTTTTTTTTTAACATTGCTATAATGCTGCTACAATGCTCTACAGTATCCTGCAAAAATGTCTTTTTGTCTTTTTCTCTGCGAAAAAGGCTACGAAATTTTGCAGGACAGTACAACTACTACAATGATCCTACGAAATTTCACAGGTTGAGAAATTTCTGTGCTGCAAATTTTGACAAGAGTCCTATGAAATTTCGCTGGGGTTACAAAATTTCGCAACCATTGCAAAATTTTCTGAATTTTACCTTGACCTCCCCTGTTGTAGAAATTAAGCACAAACCTGTAAAAATAAGCCAGGAAAAAATATAGAAAGATGCAGGAAAATAAAAAAATAGCTAAAAAGAAAAGATTAAATTAAAAATAGAGAAAGCATAAAGAGAAAAATTAAACAAATCAAAATAAAATAAAAGAGAAAAATAATCAAAAGAAAAAGTGGGGGAGATTGAGCCCCCCCAAACTAGTTTCTCAAGCCTTTGGAGGATGCTCGAATTGGTGGAGCTAGTGGAATTGTTGAGGTCCAACTGCTCCAAATATGAACCAAGATGTTTTCGGTATGAGCCATCCGATGTGCCATGTAGTATGAGCAGCTGCTAATGTTTGTGATGTAGTGGCGAAAGTTTCAACAGAGGCCACTAACTTCCTAAGGTTTTGTGTAGGCAGTGCAGATGGGATGGCCTTAGCTTTAGCAGTAGGTTTTTTAGGTGTCGAATGTGCTGTAGGTGTAGGCAAGATATGCATTGGGTCAGGAGAGGGTGCTGTTGGCAGTGGGATGTTAGTGGCTTGGGTAATGGCACTAGGATTCCATTTTATGGGAAATGGTTTAAGAATAAGCTTTTGGGGCTCTTCCACTGCTTCCTTTCCACTTTCTTCCTCAGTCATCAATGGGGAGATTGCTTCATTATTTCTCAATGGACAAAGAGCAGCTCAAATGTCCGAGGATTCAGATAACCCTTCAGAAAATTCGACAAAAGTCTCTATCAACTCTTCTTATAGCTACTGTTTACAATGCTCCTCCACTGTGTTGTCAATCAGGCACTCTTCCTCTGGATTCTCTTCCTTTAGATGAACATGCTGCTGATTGGTGAGCCTTGAAATGGAGTGCTTTAGATGATCAAGGTCACTTTGAAGCCCATATAATTTTTGATTCAGAGAGCTCTCCATAGTATCAATTCTTTGATTTATTTGGACATTCACCGCTTTCTGCTCCTCTATAAAATTACCACCAATTTGCTCAAGTTCAGTGTTGCTTGCTCAACTAAAGAAGTTAACCGTGGTGGTTGTGGTGGTTGAGGAGTTGAAGCATACGTGGAGGAACTGTGATGTTCAAGATTGAGGGTCTGCTCATGAGAAATTTGATGGTTCCCTAACTCGGCCGTAGTGTTGGGGTTTCGTAGGTGGCAACACTTGCCAATAGCAGCGGAAAACAAAAAAAATCCCAACAAAAACCCATCAAAGGACCCCTAGTAGCATCAAAAACGGTTCTATAACAAAGAGAAGGGTGTAGGATTACCTTGTGTTGGTTCCAAAATCGAGTTAGTGGTCGGGGCAGCTTTAGACCGAAGGGAACCAAGTCCTAGGTTCACCTCTAACGGTATCCACACAAAGAGTGGAGCTGAAAACCTCCAAGGTAATGGTCTAAAAAATGGTCCCGGTGCTAGCCAAGACCCGATCCAAAGAGGAAGCCAAAACCCGGTCTCTCAATCTTTAGAACACTTTCTTTGGAGATGAGAGAACACCGAGTTTTCTTTTCTCATGAACATCTTTTTCTCTCAAAAGGTCATCATCCATTAGGGTTTCCATAAGTTTCCTTTTCTAGGAAAACCTTATCCTGTGAAATGACCAAAGTGCCCCTCACTCTAAGTGATGATAGGTTACACACATCCCCATGCGTTATGGCGAGTTCCCACACGGAGCAAAGCCGAGGTACAAGCCCAAGCCTATTATCTCTATAAGTGATGGCTTATGAACCTAGTATTCCACTAATCCCGTGACATTTCATTCACGAGAATTAACTCCCTCATATTTGGATCACATCTAAACTGCTTTATACGCCCCACACTTCTTGTGAGCGACCCATTAGGTTCCTGGGTTATGTTGGCCACTTTGATTCAACCATTGAATTAAGCAAGTCAAGATTGATATCTAAAGCAAACACATCATGACCCCCAATTGACCTGGGAGAGTCAAGTGGTCCGACCGCATACCCTTCCTATAGACAACATAAATAAGATTTCTGCCTTTTCACCAAACTAAACCCTACTGGGTTCAAAGCATGGACAATCAGGTAGCCCAACTAGATCGCCATGTTCACACCTAGCCCAAGTGATATTTATCTCTGGCCCCCGTGATTCATCACTCAACCTTTATGCACTCTCAAGACACTTCTCAAGGAATTTTCACTATGGCCAAAGATTCGACAATGATTTCTACAAAGAGGCCTTTAGTATATTCTCCCTTTATCGGGAGGGCGAACTTTGGCTGCTACTCCACTACCTCCGAAAGCACCACAAACTATACCTAATCCTCGTCCAATTAGCGACCCCTTAAGAGGCAACGTGGATTGAGGTCAAAGTACAAGATCAACATCTAAGATATCCTTAAGCACCTAAAGTCTAAGGATACTTGCACCATTTCTATGATGGGACAATCATCTACATTTAAATATATGATCCTCATGATTGTCTCATTATAGGTCTCCGATATACTTAGCTACTCTTAGCAAGCATCCACACACCAACTCTGATTAACTCTTGATCACAGTTTATAAGATCTACTACTTGATCCAATCAAGGAGTATGACATGTGATAGTCTGTCCGAATCAACAATGTCCAGTCTTGTTGATCCTATGACTAGGGATAATTTAGAAACAAACATAATTGCACATGATAGTAATCTTATTATCATGATCCCATCATGATTTCCTTCCTGTTATGTTATGTGTCACGGACTTTATTAATTTGATTAAAGATCTATATCAATTCAACGTATGAATACTAAATTAACGAAGAAGCCATAACATAAATACAGAACAGGCGTATTAATAAGCAATGGCGATTGCTATTGGGAAAGCACTTCAACAAACTCCCACTCAAGGCTAAAGCCACTGCCCTTGTATCTCATATTATAGGCCGTGTATTCGCACCTTTGGGGAAGAGGCTTAGTAAAAGGATCAACAATATTCTGATCAATGGGTATCTTCTCTATCTTTACATCATTCCTACCTATGATATCTCTTATCAAGTGGTATCTCCTGAGTACGTGTTTGGACCTTTGATGAGACCGTGGTTCCTTAGCTTGCACTATGGCTCCATTGTTATCACAATATAAAAGTATCAGATGAATAATGCTAGTAACCACTCTTAGTTCAGTAATGAACTTCTTTATCCAAACTACTTCTTTACCTGCGATGTACTCTGATTCAGTTGTAGAATCTGCAGTCGTTTCTTATTTAGAACTCTTCCAATTGATTGCACCACCATTCAATGTGAACACGTAACCTGACTAAGATTTGGAGTCATCTCTATCAGATTGGAAACTGGCATCACTATACCCATTAACAATAAGATCCCCATCTCCATAAATCAAGAATACATCCTTAGTCCTTCTCGAGTACTTAAGGATATTTTTTACAGAAGGATATTTTTTACAGCCACCCAATTACCCATACCTAGGTCTAATTGGTATCTGCTCATGACACTCGAAGCATATGATACGTTGGGTCGAGTATTTAACATAGGGTACATGATCGATCCAATAGCCAAAGCATATGGTATCATACTCATGCGTGTCCTCTCATCTTGTGTTTGCGAACATAGAGACTTCGAGAGCGTGATTCCTCTAATTGTGGGGGCACGTCCTCTATTGGACTATTCCATGTTAAACTTCTTCCACATCTTGTCTATGTATGTAGACTGTGAAAGACCAAGCAACCTTTTAGATATATCTCTATAGATCTTTATCCCTAATATGTAGGTCGCTTCTCTAGGGTCTTTCTTAGATAACCAAATTTTGACTGATTATAGTACTACGACATCGTTTCCTATCAGAAGTATGTCATCCACATACAAGACTAGGAATACGACTGCACTTCCATTTGTCTTCTTATATACACAAGGTTCATCCAGATTTCAGAGAAACCCAAACTCTTTTATCATCTCTACTAAATTGGCATTCCAACTCCTAGATGCTCGTTTCAACCCATAAAATGGATCTCTAAGTTTGCAGCGCACCCACCGCCACCAGATATGAAGCCTCGTGCAGCCATATACACTTCTCAGTTAGATTTCCCATTAAGGAAAGTCGCTTTCACATCCATTTTCCATATCTCATAATCATAATGAGTAGCTGGCTAGGAGTATTTTCCGATTAAAGATAAGCATCGGACTGAAAGTCCCCATCATAATAAACCTCCTTTGTTTTTATGATAACCCTTAGCCACATGTTTCCGCCTTTATAGGTATCACATACTTCATGTCTATCTTCTTGTTGAAGATCCATTTGCACCCTGGCTGGGTTTTATCCCTTCAATTGGAGCAAACCAAAGTCCACATTTGGTTGGTATACATGGAATCCATCTCTGACTTCATGGCATTAAGCCATCGATCGACTCACTGTTCAAAGATTCTTCGAGGTAGTTGGCTCATCATTTTCTATGAGCTATACATCCTTTTGTTCGCTAATGAGAAATCCATATCTCTCTAAGACAGAACGTATCCTACTTATCCTATGAAACACTTGTGTTTTAGAAGAGTCAACTATAAATTCATCATCATGAATTATAGTCATAGTTCTGCAACATAAGGAGACGGTCTCGCAAAGCATCTGAACTTCACTAAGCTCCACTTCTGCTCCCAATCGCTCTTTCTTAATAGAAACTCTTTCTACACAACATGTTTTGAAACAAACAACCTGCCTCCAAAGTGTCAGAGAATTGATATCCCATTTGCTTTCTTTTGGATATCCTACAAAATGCATTGACGTATAAGATTTAGCTTCAAGCTTATCTAATATTGTCCACTTTACATAAGCAGGACAACCCCATACTTTCATGGGAAAGATGCTAGGCTTTTTGTTGGGGTCCATATCTCTATGGAGTAACTTCACTGATCTGATGAGACTCTCGTTTAAGATATAAACAAGTAGCCTTAAGTGCATAACTCGCAAGATTTGTAGGGTCTCATCTACCAGATCATAGACCTCACCATACCCAACAAGGTTCTGTTCTTCTTTCTAACACACCCATTTTGTTATGGTGTGTAAGGTGGAGTCCATTGGGACAAAATCCCATTGTCCCTTAGATAATCCAGAAACGCTTAGCTTAAGTACTCACCACCTCGATCCAATCTAAGTGATTTTATACTTCTCCTAAGTTGTTTCTTTATCTCATTCCTGAATTCTTTGAACCTTTCAAAGGCCTCAAACTTATACCTCATGAGATACAAGTACCCATATCGCGAATAGTCATCGATGAAGGTTATGAAGTATACAAAAACACCTCTAGAATGCACAGACATAGGACAACATACATCAACATGTATTAGGTCTAATAGTCCATTTGCTCATTCCCCTTTTCCCTAAGGGTAATTTAGTCATTTTGCATAACAAGCACGATTCACATGCTCCAAATGATTCATAATCAAATGAACCTAAGCTCCCACACTTGTGTAACTCAATCATGCGTCTCTCACTTATATGGACAAGACGATAGTGCCATAAATATGATGATTTCAATATATCTCTCTCTGGTTCTTTTATTGTCATTAACATTTAATTTGGAATGAACATATCAAATATGTAAGTCCCACTGCTTTAATGTTCCATCAGCATAATTGACATCGTAATGTAACAACCAATATCACAAAATTACATAAAACCCTTTTGTTCAACATGAAACCAAAATTATTGTTCTTCGTAAATGTCGGGACATAATAGAAATCTTCCAAATTTAAACAAAAAAAAAGGGAGGTTCAAAACATAAGTCCTACTGGCAACAGTCGCAACTCTTGCACCATTACCAATATGAAGGTTAGACTCTCCCTTTGTGAGCTTTCTACTATTCCTAAGGCCCTACATATCAGTACATATGTGTGAGCCACAACCAGTATCCAATACCCAAAGGTTGCCATAAGAAACAGTATTAAGTTCAATGACATAAATACCTGAAGGTGTTGGTGCATTTGATTAGTACCCAAAAAGTGCTATTTTGAGTCCTATTTAAGATAGGTTTTGAGTGCTTTTTGCGTACTAATCATATGAAATAAGCCAATGGACATGTGCAGGTCCGTTTAGTACTACTGATTTTGTTTCTCGAGGCTGTTTTTGGCATGGTAGGCTGGGAACTCCTCACCCATCATTTCCCCAAGCTCGGGCTTCATATCGGGTGCTGATTTATGCCAAGTTCGTATGAATTCTTGGTGATTTCATCAAGCCGAGATGAAGAAATGTTAAGTGGAACTGAAGAAATGGAGGGTCGAACTAATGCGTGAGGCACACAGAGTGCAGGATTTTCATATGGCATACGAAATTTCCGCAAGGATCGCGGCACTTCGCAACCATAGCGAAAATTTCGCAATCCTAGCGAAATTTCGCTATGGCCATATTTTCGCTATGAGAGGAGTATCACATTATACAGAATTTCCGCTATCATATTTAAAATTATCGCGCACAGCTAAAATTCAAAATTTGCTTGCAATTTTCGCTTATGATAGCTAAATTCACTATGCATAGCGAAATTGGTTGCTCCTCTATTTGATCCTAAAACTAATTCCGCTTTGTATAATTCTTATCGGTCCCTAATGTAATCAAGTATATTTTTGGTATTTTGGTATTTCCCATCTCGTATGGCCATATAAGCCACCTTATAACTTTTTGTAACCCTAACTTTTCATTCAATGTGAATCCACGCAGCTTTTCATTTTAGGTTACAGTTTCCTCTCTTCTCTCTCTTCTTTCTCTTATTTTCTTGGCTTCCAAACACCCCCTTTAAGGATGACAACTCAAAGGATGTTTGGCTAAGCCTCAAAACCTTGAAGATGAGGGTTGCTAGGTTGATTAATGGGGTCCCGAGGAGTTCCTCTCGCGAATGGGAGCAGCACGTATTTATGTGTTTCAAACTTTCCAAACTAGGTTTAATGCTATTTAATGTTTTTCTTCCGTCAATACTTGTCACGCTTAGTGGTTCAGCAGGTATTCTTAATGGTAGATACACTGACATTCTTTAGATGTCATTTTCGAGCCACTGAAATTAGGTTAAAAGCTATGTTTTCTACTGCTGGAACATTGAATGCTCAGTAAATGCTTAAGTTCAAGTAGGAATGTTTTTAAGGGTTGGTTTTTAAAGTCAAACAAAGATCCGGTTTTGGCAATGACTATATGTCATTTGCCCTAATGCGAGGAAATAACTCGAGGACACCATTGCGACCTCATTTTATCAAGCTAGTGACCCAAGCCTTCAAGGTCCCCCTCTCACACCTCATTTTAAGCCGTTTCAGTTAGCCTAGTGACAACAACACCCACACTTTTTAATGCAAATCCGAAAATCCAAATGAAAGCCCTCACCATTTTCAATCACGATACGACCATTTATGGGATGAAACCCATCCCCATGTTCGACCCTAGATCGCATCGCAAAGAGCTCGACTACTCGTGAGTAGGAGGAAAAATTAGATATAAATTTTGCTGATTCCGATCACCCTACCGTGGCACAAATCTAAATCACGGCGCCGCTGCCGAGGATGCCGCCGCACTACGCATGACGAGTCGAGATGAACTCGTGAATCCACTTTACAAGTGTTGGTGATCTTAACCCTCTTTTGAATTTCAAGCCATAGGAACTTCAAGTATTTTTTTACTCGCAGTAATCATTGGTCAAGCTTATCGCCATAATCATTTATATTTCGCTAACACCGATCCTTTTAGCAAGCCTTGTTCAGGTTCTTTGCTGGCTCCCATTTCAGGTTATGTGTTTACGCATCATCGATGTAGGATATTAGGCATCGCAAAGAGTTAGTGCACTATCTGAACAAAGTTGTGAAGTCAGTGTGCACAGTGAACAAATGGATCCACTACCTGAGGAACAGCAGAGTCAGCAGGGTACTCCAATGAATCCAACAACATACAGGTCAATGAGGGACGACATACACCTCCTGTAGTTGCTCCTCTCGCATCATACCACCTGTTGAGAATGTGGCAGTAAGACCCTATCTGGTGCCCCTACTCCCAACTTTTCATGGCATGGATAATGAAAATCCATACTCACACATTCGGGATTTTGAGGAAGTATGGATAACTTTTAAGGAGGGTATAACAGATATGGAATTGTTGAAGTTGAAGGCATTCCCGTTAACCCTCAAGGACAAAGCCAAAATATGGCTCAATTCACTGAGGCCGAGAACAATTAGAAATTGGGCCGATCTTTCAAGCCGAATTTTTGAAGAAATCTTTAAGACAACCAAGACCAACAAACTTGAAGAGGCAAGATCTACACTTACTCCTCACGCATGACAATGAGAAATTTTATCGTTTGAGAGGTTCATGGAGACCATCAATGCATGCCCACACCATGGTTTTGATACATGGATACCAGTGAATCATTTTATGATGGTATGTCTCCCGCCATGAAGCAACCGCTATAAACCATGTAATGGAGGTGACTGGTTAAAAAACCCAAGATGAAGCCATGGACTTGAATTATGTGGCTGAAACTTCCAAGGTACGGGATGAACCGAATCCGAGGGAAGCTGGAAAGAATGAAGCCTTCGACTCCACCAAAGGGAGGCATTTGCGACCCTTCAAGATACGGGAGATGAAAGCAAATATATCAACCTTAGCTAGGACGGTGAAGAGCTTAGAAGGAAAAAGGCTACATGAGGTGCGTGTAAAGGATCGAAAATCCTCGCACAAAGCCAACCACGATCAATTACCAATCCATCAGCCACCGAAGAACACCGCCCAAATGTTCCCTCATTGAGAGATTTGATGTCAGAGCATGCCAATGCCGTGGGCCAATACAAGCCACAAAACAATGCCCCATATGGTAATACATACAATTCCAATTAAAGAAATCATCCAAATCTCTCTTGGAAACCTAACCCCACTGCATATGTGCCCCCTGGTGCCAAACAACAGTTTGGTTCCTTACCTCAACCACAAGCATCTTCATCCCCTGTTGAACAAGCTATTTTAAATTTGAGCAAGGTGGTAGGCAATTTTGTGGAAGAGCAAAAGGGAATCAATGTACACCGCTCAAAGAATATATACCGGTGGAAAGCACCCTCGAACAAGAGAATGACGGGCTTCAAAGCAACCTTAATCGAAGATTGATAACCTACGCATTCATCACCGTGGATTACCAATTTACTAGAGGTACAGGAGGAAAGGAAGATTCTTCCCAAACACCAAATCCAAAGGGAGTCCATGAAATAGGGTTCTTCTAGCAACTCAAGGATGGACGTAAGTAAAGGCTATCATCACTTTGAGGAGGAAAGAAATCGAGCAAACCAAAGGCCCACGACCGTCAAGAAACAAGAAAGGAAAAGGAAGTTGAGCCTGAGAGGATAATAATCAAAGAAGATTCAAGGAAGAAGAACATGCCCCCTCCATTTCCTCAAGCACTTAGAAGCAAGAAAAAAATCACAAACCAAGCCGAAATTTGGGAGGTGCTAAGGCAAGTGAAGGTAAATATTCCAATGTGATAATCAATTGTCGGAATGGAGTCATGCAGCTCACATTTGGCAACATGACACTAGAGCTTAACATTTTTCACCTGAGCAACAAGCACAAGCCAAAAAATGGTGAGGGGAAGGAATTTGATGAAGTTTGCTCAATTGATATAGGGAAACCAAAAGCTCACTTACTGTAGGCGGAATTGGCGCAGAAAAATAAAGCAACTGATGGAGAATTGACTGCAGAACCAATGTTCCCTCCAGCACACATCACCGCATGGGTGAAGGAGCTCCTTCTCCTGGATCCTCCATGAATGGAACCAATGTAATTGAGCTGGTTTGGTCTTCACTGAGACCAAACTACAGCTCAAAAATGTTTGATTTTTGCTTAAATTAGTCAATTTTCAGTTTACTTTATTTTTAGTAATTTTCTTATTCTAATTTTAACTAAATACAAAATTTTAATTTTTAAGTTTTTATATTTATTTTATTTATTTTTATTTTATTATTTTGTTTTATTTTATTTTATTTTTATTTTTATTTTTGTTGTTATTCTGCATATGGAATTTGGAGCCCAGTAAGAATTTCTTCTGCATAGTGGTCTAGACATCCAACTACCCTTGACTTCCAGGGACCCTTCATCTCGCTCAATCAAGTGCATAAAAGGGGGCCCCCACCTCATTTCCATTCACATTCCCTCCAGAGCCACCCCTACCGTGATCCTGCACCCGTGCCCTGAGCCCGTCCAGTGCCCTGGCCCCGCTGCTCCCGTGCCCTGAGCTCCACCGGTCCCTGCACTGCCACCACTACCAGTGTCGCGCCCCTGTCGTGAGAGTCCCTTCAAAGGCCCCCGTGACCGTGCCTCCGAGACCCGCGGCCCCGAGCCCTGCCACGAGCCCGTGTGACCCGAGAGTCTTAAGCCTCCGCTACCGGGCCGAGCCGACGGCCTAATTCCACCGCCCAGGCCGCCATGCCTTAAGCCTCGCACCGGGCCGAGCCCCGGGTCCGCCTCACCCCCGCGCAGGTCCATCGCCGCCGCTAACATTTTCCCCACTCCCATTTCCGCCCCTCGCAAGACGACTACAGACTAATGTACCATGAACTGCACTCCATGGAGGACATCGCCCAGCCTGTGGTCGTTCGAAGACACCCGAGAGAGACGATGCAGACTTTCAGAGCCGCAGGTGCTCATTCTTCTGACCCGCCCCAAGCAGAGACACAAACAAGACGGGTCCCAACCGCTATACCTCGTATGAGCCTCAGCTTCAGCCCCCCATCCCAAATGAGAACAGACCAGGGTGGGACCCCGGCCCTTCTCCGCATTAGAGACGACGCAGAGGGCCCCGCCCCTCCGCTGCCCGAGGAGTTCGAGATCTCTACCGAGCCATCACCTCCTCGGCTGATCGTGGTTCGTCGCCTCCCTTATCACCGCCGAGGTGATCGCCCCATGTTCACCTATGATCTCGATTCCAGAACATGGATCTCGTGCCGTAGACTTCCACGGAAGCCATGTATGATATACCCCAAGATCGACCGCGCACTGCTTTCGTAGATTCGGCGCGCTGACCCAAGAAGATTCACTTATTCCGTTCATGACTCCGAGGCAGTTCTACTATCCCCGGGTTGTGCTTGAGTTCTACCACACTTGATTAGTGCCCAAAAAGTGCTATTTTGAACCCTATTTTTAATAGGTTTTGAGCGCTTTTTGTGTAGTAATTGTTATAATTAACCCAATTGACATGTTCGGGTCCCTATTGCACTTCTGATTGATTTCGAGGCTGTTATGTAGTTTTTGCAGGAATTGGAAGCCAAATTATCATGTCAATCCAATCATAACCAAAGCTCCAAGTTGATTTCATCAATTTCATTCGTTTTCTATCAATTTCAAAGAAGTCAGGGAATGAAGAATATCAAAGTCAAGAAATGGAATAGTGCAAAGGGGAATAAGAAATGCCAGAAGCAAATTAACAAAGAGGTGAACGTTGCCAATATTCGCTACGCATGACAATTCTCGCTATCATATGGTAGTTTCAATTTTCGCTATGCTCGTATTTTTCGCCATGATAAATAAAAAATCACCGTGCATAACGAAAATCACTCCCGTCTCGTTGTTTAAACGACTTCGTTTTGGTTTTTCTCCTTTCTACCCTCACTGTAATTTTATTGTTTGCCATTGTTTTGTAATTTCCTTTTCCGAGCATATAGAAGCCCCACCCAGAACAAAATGGACATCAATCAAGTCATAATAAATTTCGAGAAGCTTTCACCCGCTTTCCCGCTTCTTCTACTTCATTTTCTTCCCTTTCTTTCTATTTTCTGTTGCCAAACACCTCCAAGGTTGACAACTTGGAGGATGAGCTGGCAAAACCCTTCCTCCTTGAAGGAAAAGGTCTGGGGTAAGATCCGAGGCCGCTGGAGGTTCCTTGTTTTTCACGCGCAGTATGCACCGGGCACAGGTTCCTTTGAACTTAGGTTTAAATCCCTAGATTCACCTTTGAACGACCTTTATTCGTATCTAGTGGTTCAGTGGATGCTTATTGCTAGATCCACCGAGATTCATTAGTTACCCTCTATTAATCATTGTAGTGGAGTCGTGAAAAATTGTTCTTCATCGTTTCGCGACTACTATCGTTTCAAGAAACCATTTTTCAAAAGGATAATTATTTTGGGTTAGGTTTTATAGCTAAATGAAGATCCGGTTCGAGAGATGACTATATGTCATCCTCCCCAATGCGAGGAAATAACCCCGAGGACCTCTTAGTGACCTGTAGAACTCAACCCCAGTGACCTAACACTTCAAGGAGTTATATTTTACATTTTGTCCTTTCGTTTTTATTTTCAATAAGTAAACCACCAACTCCCGCTTTTATCACCACCTTAAAATCCAAAACCAAATTCACCATTTTGAATTTCACTTAAATCATTTCAGGCCAAAGAAAACCCATCCCCGTGTTCGACTCCTAGACCATTATATCGCAAAGAGTTTTGTCGCATAGCAGAGGAATTTAGATGAGACAAATCTTGTTGGATTCCGATCACCCATCGCGGGCACGAATCAACATTATGACATCCCGGGAGTGAGTCCGCCGAGCCCGGCTCAGCATTGACACGCCTCAGTGGGTACTCTGAGTTGCATATTACAAAGAAAGATAAAGCCCGCGCTGTTCTCGCTAATTTCGCAGGTTATGTGTGTGCTGGCCCCAACCATCACAGAGAGATGGTCCACTGCCTCTGCCGAGATACTACTGTTAGGATCTATACTCTTCACAGTGCGCCTTCCGCTCATAGATGCTCCCAGCGACCACGTGCTCCGGACCAGCTTATTCCCATTACAGCACTATGTACAGCGCAGGAGGGCTATACTCGAGGCTCTGAGGCTGTGATCTCGTAGGGATTCCGGCTTAGTCCTCCGAGATCAAGCCATGACTTCCCTTTGGCCGCACTCACAGGAGAAGGTCCAACGCAAGGCCGGCCTGAGCCGAGTTTACTCCTATTGATGCCGAGGTCACGATCCAGTCCTGTGAGCATCCTGTGGCTCCCCGAGGAGCCACGCACGAGCTGAGGATCAAGCCAGACTCAGTCCTATCCCCCGAGCGACTCTGGCTATATGCGATCTCCATCATCCCTCCAAATGTGCCAGTGAGGAGGCAGCGTATGATGTAAGGTGGTGACCCGCCGAGGGGAGAGCATCCTATTCCAGAGATGGAGGTGGAGATGGAGAGGAGCCCAGTTTCATATTCATCTCCGCCAGCTCCACCTCCTACTACCCCAGCCCCTACTAACACCACCTACTCTTCCTATACCGCGCAAGAGTCTCCCGATCACGCCCATGTCGGGCC
Organism: Tetrastigma voinierianum; assembly: GCA_016808115.1. Lineage (NCBI taxonomy): Eukaryota > Viridiplantae > Streptophyta > Magnoliopsida > Vitales > Vitaceae > Tetrastigma > Tetrastigma voinierianum. The sequence goes on from JAEQBH010000463.1 coordinate 1,447,020, forward strand.
ACCTGAGCTAGTCAAGTATGGATGCCGGCTATGACTTGCTACTACGCAGCGCCATTAGACCAAATGATGGCTCGAGCCGAGGTCACTATCACGCATAATCACAATTCACGCTTCTTCTGATCACGAGCCACCTCGTCTCCTTCGCGAGCCTCCACAAACACTCGAGATCGCCTGACAGCGAGCGTACCCTCCTCGATATGTCGGGCACTACAGCAGCCAGCCTTCGTATCCACCCCAGATCTACAATCGCCCACGATATTGAGGTGGTCGCACTCCCTTCTTTACCTTCCGAATCCTACCAAGTGAGACATGTTTATACTTCGTCAGGAGGAAAGTTAGAGTCGGAGTATCTCTATCATATTTTGTCTCGTTTTTACCTTATCAACTACCTACTTCATTTTGTATAGGATTGTATAGGATACATGTATTAGCTTCGATAGTAAAGTGATACTTTGTCGTTTAGCTATGTTGCTTCAGACTAGCCATTGCTTATATCAAAAGCTTTATAAAGATTATTTACATTTTTCACACTTTCGCAAATCATTTTCAGGCCTATATTTTCAGGTTCTACTCTTGCCTCAGCTGGAAGAATCGGGTTCCGTGATACCATAATGTTGGGAACGCTCCATGCATGATTGTTTATCCGCTGAAGTCTTATATTCAACTCAGATATCTACCTTTAACTAATCACACACAAAGGCACATCGCTTTTATCAGGTCGAGAAGCTATATACCACTTTTCACTTTGCAAACCGCCTTAGATCTCGTTGACGACCCATATTAGGTTTTTGTTATCCGAAAAAGACCAATGAAGTCTTCCCAAATGAAAAGAAAAGAAAAGCAAAGAAAAGAGATATGAAAGCCGCAACACTTTGCCTTGAAACCCGAATGACTGGCCCGAGGGGTATACGGCGAAGCCCAAGCCCCGCGGCCCCGAACCTTCATTGGCTGAGTCATCGACTTAGTGTTCGCTTATACGGTGGATGGGTAGAGAGCTTAGCGAAATAAGGTGCTTAATTTCGAATTCATTCAGTCCGGTGAAGCTCAGAAGCTCAGGGTCTGGTAGATCCTCGCTCGGGATGCCCTAAACCTTAATCGTCAGGAGTCATCTGCACTCCCGCTACACTCCGACCTTGGTGAAGTCGACTTTTTAGCATTGCACCCTACAATATAATCGAAGTGAAATAAAAGTGTAATTGGTTATATTTAGGTTGGTCATCTTAAGGTTCCTGGAAGAAGAGCTTCGTCGGGGAGGGAATAACTTTACAACTTATCGTTCAAATCGTTACCTTAAGAACACTTAGTTTTCGTGGAAGTTCAGCGACTTCCTTGGAATTGATATCGCTTCTAAAACTGCTCATATGGCATTGGTGCTCTCATAATGGTTTTCGTATGTGGTCTAAATTGCTCATATACTCAAGGTAAGGCCTTACTCGGGTACACACACTTTGACAACATACACTTTTTTCAGAAAAGCACAAAGATGCATACCTATTGTTTTCAAGACGCTAAAGGACTAGCAACGTGCCTGGCTGGGGGTGATTAGCACCAAAAAGTGCTATTTTGAGTCATATTTAAGATAGGTTTTGAGTGCTTTTTGCTTACTAATCATATGAATCAAGCCAATGGACATGTGCAGTCCGTTAGTACTACTCGATTTTGTTTCGAGGTCGCTTTTGCGCTTGTGTTTTGGGAACCCCAAACATAACTCCAAGCTCGCTTCAGATTGCGCCATTTATGCCAGCTCAGATGAATTTCCCTGGCGATTTCATCAGCTCCGCATGAAGAAATGTCAAGTGGAAGTAAAGAAATGGAGGCTGAACTAATGCAGGAGTGCAGGATTTTCGCTATGGCATAGCTTAAAATTTAGTGATTTGCGTAAAATTTTCAAGAACTATCTCAAAATTTCGCAATTTAGCGAAATTTTACATGTGTCATATTTTCGCTTACATGTTGCACCTGCTTATCATAGCGAAAATTCGCTATCATAGCGAAAATTACCGTGCATAGCGAAAATCGCTATGCCTGCAATTTTCGCTATGATAGCGAAATTTCTCTATCATAGCGAAATTTCACTATGATAGCGAAATTCACTATGCATAGCAAATTTGGTTGCCCTCTGATTTTGATCCAAACGACCCCGTTTTGTATAATTCCCATTTTGTCCCCAATGTAATCATATGTTTTTGGTATTTTTGGTATTTCCCATCTCTCACAGATGGCTATATAAGCCACCTTATAATCTCAGAACCCTAACTTTTCATTCACTGTGAATCCACGCAGCTTTTCATTTTAGTTACGCTTTCCTCTTCTCTCTTCTTCTCTTATTTTCAAGCCTCCAAACACCCCTTTCGAGGACGACAACTCAAAGGATGTTCGCTAAGCCCCCCAAAACTCAAGACACGAAGAGAGGGTTGCTAGGTTGGTTAATGGGGTCCTGCAAGTGTTCCACTGTTTTAAATGGAGCAGTGCACGCATTTATGTGTTTCCAAACTTTCCAAACTAGTTCAAATGTCGCTTAATGCTTTTTCTTCCGTCAATACTTGTCATAAGCTTTGTGGTTCAGTTGTATTCTTATTTAGATACACTTACATTCTTTAGATGTCATTTACGAGCCACTGAAATTAGGTTAAAAGCTATGTTTTCTACTGCTGGAACATTGAATGCTCAGTAAATGCTTAAGTTTAAGTAGGAATGTTTTTAAGGGTTGGTTTTTAAAGTCAAACAAAGATCCGGTTTTGGCAATGACTATATGTCATTTTCCCTAATGCGAGGAAATAACCCGAGGACACCATTGCGACCTCATTTTATCAAGCTAGTTACCCAAGCCTTCTGTCTCCCTCTCACACCTCATTTTAAGCTGCTTCAGTTAGCCTAGAGGACAACAACACCCACACTTTTTAATGCAACCAAAATCCAAATGAAAGCCTCACCATTTCAATCACGATATCGAATCATTTGCGGGATGAAACCCATCCTCGTTGTTCACCCTGCATCGCATATCAAGGCAAAGTAGCCTTGACTACTTCGTAGTAGGAGGAAAATTAGGATATAAATTTTGTTGATTCCGGATCACCCTACTGTGGCACGAATCAGCATTACAAGCCACCTTCTTCTTTGACTCCATGTAGGCCTTGTAATTTATCTTCCAATGGCCTTATTTGCCACATTGGAAGCAAATTCCCTTTAAATAAGTCTCTTTCGGGGTAGTCTCTTTGCCTTTCTTCTTAGCCATTTTCCGTTCAGCCATTTCTAGTACATTGATCAATTCGGGTATGATAGGTATTTTATGGACCATCTCATAATCGAGAACAAACTGTGCAAAACTAGACTGCAACATCGCTTGCTAATCAAGTCTATACTCACCCAGATCCATCCACGACCTAATCGATCCAACCTCTTAATGTGGATTGCATCTCGCAGCGCACACGTGACCGAGACGCCCTGTTCGAACTTCAACCAAAAGAAGCCTTATAATTTCAACCCTTTCCAATGGCCGGGGTCATTTCATTATAATGTTCCCTTAGATGGCGCACTATGGAATATGCATCCTCAGTCTTATACCGCTTATGAAACTCAGGTGACATGGAGGTGTGGATAAACAATCCTGCCCTCGCACTATCAACTAAGTGTTTCTTATATGCATGCTAAACACTTTCAGGTGCATCAGCAGTTAGGGATTCAAGGATTGGCTTAGCAATGACATAGGCTATTTTTTCTTCCTTGAGAACTATTCTCAAATTCTTTAGCCAATCCAAGAAGTTAGGCCCAATTAATATTTTGTCATCCATTACTATTTGTATATTCACATTCATTGACATGGTTTGATTCTTATAACCTATATGTAAGAGAGATTATGTTAGAGTGTAATTAAAATGCATAATTATTACGGCTTGATAATCACGTATCATGGCTCCCACTATTTTATTGCGAATCCATAGCCCTTACTATTGATACGAGAGAACCTATATGGAGGTTCTCCTAGCGGGTTGATATCCCATATCACCAAGAATCACCTTAGATTTACCCAACAAGCTATCTTAGGTAAAAAAGGGAGGTATCCTTGTTCATACCAATTGCATTTGTACACAATTCAAGGAATCCAATATCACTTTGAGTGACCTTGGGTTTACCCAACAAGCCATCTTAGATCAATAATTATTCCAATTTTCAATTCGACGCAACTATTGAATCCAATGCTATCAAATATTGATTTGTGCACTATCATTGGGTTATCAACTCATGATACATATACATCTTATGTATAGTTACCCAGCTGCGTCTCTATCCATCATTAACTTTAGGTTTACCCAACAAGCCAATGAGTTTAGTTAAGGCCAGCCCACCTATCAGGAAAACTCATTTCCATGGATAGAACATGATCTTGTGGAGAAAGGCTTGGGTTTACCCAACAACCTCAATCTCCAAAAGGAACTCTCGTTCACGCCATATTAGTGAAAGACGTTAGCCTTAATATTAATAATGGAGTGTTTTCTTTAGTTAAGTCTCATCCTTTTCATTAGCATGCATTATCCATTCATCTCATGAAATTATAAGGATAGTAACTCTAACTATATGGCATGATTATGGACATCTTAAAATCAATTCCATGAGCCATAATGGAATTGACTAGGTCAAACCTAGGGACATGTATGATTATTACAATCCTTTAAAATTAAAATTAATTTACAATTTGCAAGGTTCCTTTTCCACACTTCTTTCTCCTTTTGCATCTTCACTAACTTATCCTAATCCTATGTTATCTAATTACATATATTTAATGGGAATAACCTCAAGTTACATTTGAGGGGGATTTAGATGAGAAGAGAAGTACATAGAGAACTTAGAGAGAGGCAAGGACACGCATGCCCTGTTTATCCAAAATAAATAATAATCAAATGCAGTATGCTCAATCACCATTAGGCAAAGTCCATAATCATCTATCATGCTAACATACACCCTTAAACATGCATTATCTAACGCAATCCATCGAAAGTTTAAGGTAATGATACCCTATGATTTCAAAAGCACATTAAAGGTTTTTCAACACTTGAAATAAAATTGATCCATTTTTTTTTGTTCAACATTTTAACTATGACCCCAATTCAACACTCGAACTAAAATTGTCCTACATCCTTTTTCCTTCAACACTTGAACAAATAACCCTTTTATTCAACACTTGAACAAATCTTATTCAACATCTTGACCATGAACCTATCTACCTCAATCATAAACCCTATTTAACTCCCCATTTGGGTCAACACCTTGAACCATTATTCCAATTCAACACTCGAACCGTAATTTTCCAAAAGGATGTTTTTGTCCAAAATTCTCTCTTAGGTAATTTTAACATGGTTTTTCGAAATCCATGATTCCAAAAATTTTAAAGCTGAACAGTTCAGTTTTAATTCGCACATTTCTATTTCAAACACATAAGAGTAGCGTGTTCGAAACTTGTATAAAACCATATAAGAAATGAATTGAACAAGGCACCAGCAGTCCTTAATGTCTCAACGTTATCACATCGTGACATCGGAACGTCGCAATGTTGTGAGGGTTCAAAACCCACTGGCGCCTTCATGTTGCGACGTTGGAACGTTGCCATGTCACCACGTCCTTACGTCGTGACGTCACAATGTTGCGACGTTGGGAGTGTTTGACTCAAACGTCATGTCAAGTCACTTCAGGTCACATCACGTCACATCATGTCACGTCTTGTCACGTCTCAACATCGTAACGTCGTGATGTTATGGGTTCGGATGAACAACGTCGAGACGTTCTTAGCCAACGTCGGGACGTTGAGCAACGTCCCGACGTTGGACACGCATTTCGTGATGCTGCTGGGTTTTCCAACGATGAGAAAGTTGCAAAAATCCAATCTTTGGGACTTTTACTCACTTCTAAGTTATTCCTTCTTCATATTAACCATCCTAGATCATATCATGACCATATACTTCAAGAACAACACTGGATCTAAACCTTTTCATACCACAAATCTAATTTTCTAAACTATTGAAAACATGGGTACCAAAAACGGAAAACTCTCAACAATAAACCGATTATTGCACATGGGCGTTGCTCTCGATACCACTATTGTATTTCTGGTGGCAACACTTGCCAATAAAGAATAAACAAAAAATCCCAACAAAACCAATCCAAGGACCCATAATAGCATCAAAACCCGCTCTATAACAAAAAGAGAAGGGTGTAGGGATTACCTCAGGCTTCCGGCTCCAAACCGAGCTGGGTCGGGGCGCTTGACCGGCCGAACCAAGTCCCTGGGTTCGCTCCAACCAGATCCACACGAAGAGTGGAGCTGACAACCTCCAAGTAACGGTCTCATAAATGGTCCCGGTGCTAGCTAAGACCAGATCCGAAGAGGAAGCCAAAACCCGGTCTCTTCAGCTCTATAACACTTTCTTTGGAGAAGACCAAAGAAAACCTTATCCTATGAAATGACCAAAGTGTCCCTCACTCTGATTGATGATAGGTTACACACATCCCCATGTGTTATGGCGAGTTCCCACATGACCCAAAGTTGAGGTACAAGCCCAAACCTATTATCACTATAAGTGATGGCTTTCGAACCCGGGATTCCACTAATCCCGTGACATTTCATTCACGATAATTAACTCCCTCGTATTTGGATCACATCCAAATCCGTTTTATATCAGCCCCACACTCTTCTTTGTGTGTGACACATTAGGTTTCGGTTATGTTGTCCACTTAATTCAACCATTGAATTAAGCAAGTCAAGATTGGTATCTAGCAACACATCATGACCCCCAATTGACCAGAGAGTTAGTGGTCTGACTACATACCCTTCCCATAGACAAATACAACGCAATTTGTCCTTTCATCAAACTATTCCTTACTTGGTTCAGAGCATGGACAATTGTGTAGCTCCCACTAGAATGGCTATGCCACACCTAGCCCAAGTGATATTTATCTTGTCCCCAGATTCATCACTCGACCTTTATGCACTTGAAGACACTTCTCAAGGTATTTTTACTCGCCGCAGATTCTCGGCACGATTCCAACAAGAGCCTTTAGGTATACTTCTTCTTTATCGGGGAGCGCTTAATCCGTTATTTAATTACCTTCGAACACCTCAAACTATACCCAATCCTCATCCAATGAGCGACCCCCTAAGAGGCAACATGGATTGAGGTTAAAGTACAGGATTCTACGGCTGGGGATAATTTAGACACTAACATAATTGCACATGGTAGGAACATTATTATCATGATCCCATAAGGATTTCCTTCATGCTATGTTATGTATCACGGACTTCATTAATTCGATTAAAGATCTATATCAATATAACGTATGAATACCAAATTAACGAAGAAGCCTTACATATTAAATAATATGTTGTGCTTACAATAAGTGCTAATGGCGATTGCTTTTAGAGCGCTTCTCTAACAAACTCCCATTTGCGCTAAAGCCAATCGCCCTTGTATCTCATACCATAGGCTAGAACATGTGATTCATACTTCTCTTGGGGAATAGGCTTAGTCAACGGATCAACAATATTTTTCTCTATCTTTACATCATTCCTACCTATGATCTCTCAAATCAATTGGTGTTTCCTAAGTACGTGTTTGGACCTTTGATGAGACCGTGGTTCCTTAGCTTGCACTATGACTCCATTGTTATCACAATACAAAAGTATTGGATGAATAATGCTAGTTACCACTCCTAATTCAGTAATGAACTTCTTTATCCAAATTACTTCTTTACCTACTCTTCGTGTTTCTAATGTACTTCCGATTCGGGCCAGGACCAGCTGTTACTATAACTCTTCCAACCGACTACACCACCATTCAACGTGAACACGTAACCTGACTGAGATTCGGGAGTCATTCCCACAGATCGAAACCCGGCATCACTATACCCATTAACAATAAGATCCCCATCTCCATAAATCAAGAATACATCCTACCTCAAGTACTTAAGGATATTTTCTAAGACAACCAAATTCAACGACTCCATACCCTGTCCGACAGACCGCTTCATGACACTGCAGCATACTAAGTCGGGTCGAGTACATAACATAGCGTACATGATCGATCCAATACCCGAAGCATATGGTATCATACTCATGTGTGTCCTCTCATCTCGTGTCTAATGACACAGAGACTTCGAGAGTGTGATTCCTTTAACCATGGGGACACATCCTCTCTTGGATTGTTCCATGCTACCCTTCTTCAGCATCTTGTCTATGTTTGTAGACTGTTAAAGACCAAGCAACCTTTTAGATCTTTATCCCCAATATGTAGGTCGCTTCTTCAAGGTCTTTCATGGAGAAATTATTGGATAACCAAATTTTGACGGATTGTAGTACCGAGACATCGTTTCCTATCAAAAGTATGTCATCCACATACAAGACTAGGAATTTGACTGCACTTCCATTTGTCTTCTTATATACACAAGGTTCATCCAGATTTTATGAGAAACCAAACTCTTTGATTGTCTCACCAAATCGGATATTCCAACTCCTAGATGCTTGCTTCAACCCATAAATGGATCTCTTAAGTTTTCATACTTTACTACCACTTCCAGATATGAACCCCTCAGGTTGTCATATATACCTCCTCCATTAGATTTCCATCGAGGAAAGTTTTCTTCACATAAATTTTCCATATCTCATAATCATAATGAGCGGCAATGGCTAGGAGTATTCTTTTGGATTTAAGCATAGGTACTGGATTGAAAGTCTCGTCATAATCAACTCCTTGTTTTTGACAAAAACCCTTAACCACAAGCCTAGCTTTATAGGTAATCACATTACCTTCCATGTCTATCTTCTTCTTGAAGATCCATTTGCATCCTATGGGTTTTATCCCTTCAGGCGGATTAACCAAAGTCCACACATGGTTGGTATACATGGAATCCATCTGACTTCATGGCGTTGAGCCATTGATCAGACTCTGAACTGTTCAGAGATTCTTCGTAGGTAGTTAGCTCATCATTTTCTATGAGCAATACATCCTTTCGTTCGCTATTGAGAAATCCATATCTCTCTAGGACAAAACGTTTCCTACTTATCCTATGAAACACTTATGTTTTAGAAGAGTCAGCTATAAATTCATCATCATGAATTATAGCTTCAGGTTCAGTCAGATGAGACGCGTCTGTTAGAGCATCTTGAACTTCACTAAGCTCTACTTTGCTCCCACTGTCTTCTCTCAATAGAAACTCTTTCTCTAAGAAGACAACATGCTTTGAAACAAACAACCTTTGCTCCAAAGTGTCGTAGGAATCGGAGCATCCCATCGCTTCTTTCGATATCCTCTACAAAACGTACACTTTTCACATTTAGCTTCAAGCTTATCTGATATTGTCCGCTTTACATAAGCAGGACAACCCCATACTTTCATGTGGGAAAGATAAGTTTGGAGTAACTTCAACTGACTTGGATGGGACTCTGTTTAAGATATAAATAGCAGCCTTACTCCCTTTCTTCTGCTTTTTCCTTTTCTTTGCTTCTGGATTTTGATTTGCAACTATGAGTTGAACTTGGATTCTCCATGGTTGAGCAAAAACAGCAAAACCTGCCAAAAAATTTGATTAGTAGCTTTGCTAGGTCCTTAACATGCTAATTGGGTTAATTAGGCTGATTAGTACACAAAAAGTGCTCAAAACCTGTATTAATAAGGGTGTAAAATAGCACTTTTTTGGTAGTAATCACACCCCCAACCGACACATTACTAGTCCCTTAGCAATGAAATAAGAGGAAAGCAATCAAAATCAAGATGAGCTATAAATATATCTACACCAAAATGGTTTTGAAAATCATTGAAGTGATAAAACCCAACCTGCAGCATAAGTTATCAAAGCCCTGTCTAATGACCATCTGAAGAATAGTGTGTGCTATGCAAAATCAAGTGTCAAAACAGTGTCAACTCCTAGAGAACCAACCTAACATCTTCCACAAAAACCTAAGTGTTAACTTGATTATTTTTAGAAAATACTTTGTAAAACTATTCACTCCCCCCAACCTAGCTCTTGTCTAAACCTAGTAGACTAACCAACCTCAATAAATCAGGACCCGCTTTTATTCCATAACTTCCTATTTTTTGTGTAGGGGTGCAATGCTGAGGGTATCGAACTCATAAATGTCCATGTAGTGGGGGTTCACCGATGACTCCCAAACAATTAAGGTTTAGGGCATCAAGTCATAAGGATCTTTCAACCACTAACTCTTATGGTTTCACCCCGGACTTTTAATGAGTTAAAAACTCAAGCACCTACAATTTGCTAAACTCTGCCTGTTTACTCATGTAACGAGCACAAAGTTAGTGGCTCCCAACCAGTTGGCTTAGGGGTACCAGGCTTTAAAGACTTTCGCCATATACCCCTTGGACCATGCTCGGGTTTCAAGACAAAGCGTCACAATTTTTCTTTTCTTTTTTTTTTCTTTTTCTTTTTCTTTTCTTTTCTTTTTTTTTTTTTTAAAGACTCATTGGTCTTTTTATTCAGAGGGTCCCGTCCTATTAAAGATGGTCAAAGGTACTAGGCCGGACTTTTGCAGGGCTTAGAAAGCAAGACATTTTTTCAGCCTATAAATGAAATCTAATGTGCATAGTGTGTGGAAGAAAAAAAAGGTTGAATTCAATAAGAATTTCAACGGGTTATCAACTCAACTAAGCATAACAACATTCTAACATCAACAACATTGGGACAAAATTTCAATTTCTCATACTACAAGCTAGACGTTACAAAAAAAAAAGTTTTATGGAAATCATAAACGAAAAGCATGAACTAGAAACTAAAAAAAAAAAAAAAAAACATGCATTATATTGTTAAAAAAAAAAGCTAACAAGCCAATCAACTAAACAAAAAGACTTGCTCAAAAACATAATACAACACTTCCTTCCTTAACTCCCCCACCCCCACCCCCCCAACCAAATGCAACATTGTCCTCAATATGGCTAGAATGGAAATTTAAGGGAGGAAGTGATACCTCCTTGATGAAATGTACCCGTTGTTGGATAGGAGACTTCACAAGCTTTCCACCGATACCTTATTCACTCCATTTGGGCTTCCAATGAACAAGTCGATAGAATAAAAAAGAGGAAAAAAGTGACAAGTTGGACCATTTTGAAAATTACGCCTTTATCATAATCTCAAAAATATTATGTTACTCCGGATTAAAAATTTATGGCCAAAAAAAAAATTGGGGTGAAGAAAAAATGGGAGACTGTGAAAAAGGGTTGCGAAATTTTCACGTGCTCAGGAAAATTTGCAACTCCGCGAAGTTTTTCAACGGCTAAGTAAAATTTGCAACCGAATTTTTTTAAATATATTTTTAATATATAAATATATAAATTAAATAAATTTAATTTTTTATATTAATAATAATAAAAATAAAAGGAAAAAGGTACATGTGTGTTGACAGACCAAAGAACACCTACAAATTTACGACGTTATTACCAAAGGACTATTGTCCAATCCCCGATAACGGCGCCATAAAACTTGTTGACATTATACTATATAAATCACCAATCTCTTAGAGTAAATCATTTTTCAAAGTTTGGTTTTGGTCTGGTATTCTGCAAGTGCACAGGTCGACAAGTAATAAAATGGATTTAAGTCCAGATATCGATCCCACAGAGATCTCAAGAATTTTAAATCAACTACCTCGATCACCAATTTCCATACTATTCGACCACAAATGATAATAGATCCAAAGATTAAGGTGCTGGAAAATTAAACGAACAAAAGGAAAATAACTGAACTAACCAACAAACTGGAAGAATAAGAATAAAGAATAATGAATACTGAATAGTTATCCTCAGAAGACACATTAATAGAAACAGTTATAGTGAACTATCAATTCCTGTAGTTAATTCTGATAAAATTTCTTGATTATCTCAAGTTTCAAAATCATTCAAGGTGTCAGAAATAAGAACTGGATCTCTCCACACTCCACATTTCATTATCTAATTTTACACCCGATTCTCTCGAATACGTGGAATTAGATAACTACTTTTAAAAAAGCGACTTCCTTAATCCGGTATTTTTCTTTGCAATACCATACCCATTCCATGGACTGTAAACCTTAGCTCCTGCTATCTACGCTGATATACAATCCCGATCGCTCTCCTCTAAATGAATAGATCAACCTTTCTCGATTGGGGACACAAACTAACACCTGGATCGCCCCTCACCATCCGACCGAGGTGAACTCTTCGCCGCTTAAATAGATAACTCATTCAACTCGCTTGATTTCAAGTGAGAAGAGGATTTATCTAAGTGAACTACAAAGCCTCAAGATCCCTAATACAGATTAGTATACCTCTTCAAAGAAATGTATATTACTCAGAATGTCTTCCCCGTGTCACTCGCAGGACCCTCCTGAAATCAGAGCAACGACGCAAATCTTAATCTGCGTATAAGAAACTCGATATTCGGGATCCCAAGACACAAACCTAAAAACCAAAAGTAAATTCATTAACCTAAATTAACAAGTCACTGAAACGACTACGTGAAAGATAAATTCGACTATAACGCTCACTTAATGGAAGCCGGATTCCCCAATTACTCGAATTACACGATACAAAGATTCTCCGATCATAAGAAAACTCGCAATTTGAAATCGAACAATCGAACTCCGTAAATTGCCTTAACTTCAAACATTTCGTAGTAATTTGAAAATAAATCAACCGCATTCACTAACTCAACGATAACATCCGTGATTCAGAAAATACAACGAAAATAAAATACGACATAATCGCCTAAAACGACTAAATAAAAATTAAGAAAATGTTAAAAGAAAAGAAAAAGAAATGAGCTACCATCCGCACTCTCGCCCAGGGCCGCCAAGCCGCTTTCATGAGTCGGATAGTCGCAGATGATAGTGGTTCCCCAATCGGCCCTAATCCCAATGTAGCCCGGCCAGGATTTTAGAGTATCCGTGCCCAAGTCATCGCTCAAGTCGCGCGACTTCGCCTATTATGACATCATCGATGTCGCGACATCAATTTCATGTCGCAATTTCACTTTACTTTATAGCCTTGATTTGGTCATTCTTGATGTCACGATCACTATCTCGCCGCGACATCTTCTCTACGCCTGGTGTTTCGATTGCTCTTCCTCGGGCGTCGAGACGCCGAGTATCTCTGGCTGCCACCTCACTCATTTCATCTCGCAGCCTTCAATCGATAAATTGAGGTCGCGATATCAACTTCTCGCTCGCGGACATCATCTTATGGAACTCAGAGGCTTCAACTGGTCGCTTCGATGTCACTACGCCAATATCTCGTCGCGAAGATCTCTTCATGTCTGCAACTTTGATCCGTCGTTCTCGGCGTCACGACATCGACATATCTCACGCGACCTTACTTCATGAAGCTTCCACCCTTCAATCGAAAGGTGTCCGTGTCGCGACTCGACTTCATGTCGCGACATCGCCTTATGGCTTGCGTCTTCACGGTTCTCGATGTCGCGACTTCCAAATTTCTCATCGTGACACCATCATCGGCCGCGATCAATCTCACGCCGTGACATCAACTTAGTTCCTCCTGTGGCTTTCTAATCGGGTCGCTTCTCGATGTCAATGACACTCTCACGTCATGACGTCAAATTTCATTTCCCCTTGCAAATTTTCTCAAGAGCAGTCTAGAGTCGTGACCTCAATATTTTGTTATCCATGTCGCGACCTGAATCAGATTTCCTTCAATTTCCTGATGTCGCGACCTCATGACTGGACTGTGTAAACCCCAAAACTGCATCAATGACTCAGCCAGTTCTTTTCATTTCTGCTCTGCCATTCGACTGCACTTTTCCTCCACTTATTGCTGTATTTTTCTACTTTCTTTCTCTCTTCCTGCTAATAACAATTTGGTGAGTTTCTTCATATTTCTGTATATTAATTATTCATTTCTAGATGAAAAGCAAACAGAAAAATGGACTAAAAATAGATGACTTTTAAGCTCATCAATGTGCTATAGTGTGGTTGTGAAATTTCATAGCTAGCGAAATTGTTAGATGTTGCAAAATTTCGCAACCCTGCAAAATTTTCTGGGCTCGTTCCTCTGAACTCTATACCTCCCCCTATAGCAAAAATTTGGCACAAACTGCAAAAATAAACACAGGAAAAATTTTAAAAATGCAGAAATGAAAAATAAGCTAGAAGTAAAGATAAACTTAAAATTAGAGAAAATCTAAAGAGGAAAAATTGAATAAAGATAAAGAAAAATAAAATCAAATCAAATCAAATCAAAATAAAAACAAAAAGTGAGTGAACTCTATAGTCTCAAGGAAGACTGAGTCCGCTCAAACCGGTTTCTTAGGCCTTGTTTGGTGGTGCTGGAGGAACAGGTGGAGCTGGTGGAATTGTTGAGGTCCATATGCTCCAAATCTTAACCAGCGGTAAGAGCCATCCATTGTGCCATGCAGTATGAATAGCTACCAATTTATTTGATGTAGTAGCAAAAGTTTGAACATAGGCCACTAACTTCCTAAAGTATTGCACAGGTAGTGCATATGGGATGGCCTTAGCAGGAGGTGTTCTATGTGTTTCATGTGCTGCAGGTTTAGGCAGGATGTGCACTTTTTCAGTAGATGGTGGATGTAAATTGTGCTTTTGGGGCTTTTCCACTGCTTCCTTTCCATTGCCTTCCTCAGTCAGCAATGGGGAGATTGCTTATTTCTTTTCTCATGGACAAACAATGTTGACTAATGTCCGAGGATTCGTATAACCTTCCGAATATTTAGAAAAAATTCTCTCGTAAGCCCTTTGCGGTCTCGTCGCTGACAACAAGCCCATCACGTGTCAACGCACTCTTCCTCTGTGAGAAACACGCGGTCGACCGCAAGCCTCTTGAAATTGATTTATGTGCTGTAAATTGCTATCAATTTCGCTTTGAAGTCCATCAATTATCTTGTCCACATTGTTTTCCATAGTGTCAATTTTCTAACTTAATTGAGCATTGATTGTCTTTTTCTTTTCCACAAAGTCACCCACCAGCTTGCTAAGGTTCAAAATGGCTTGTTTAACTAAAGAGGTTGACTATGGTGGTTGAGGCTTAAATGAAGAAGCATACTCAGGAATGTGTGTGGAGGTGCATATCAGGGTGGTTTTACCCTGCCAGGATTTAGTGGTTCCCCAACTAGGGTCGTAAGCATTTCCATATGGTGCATTTGTTGGAGGGACCATGTAGGAGGGTGCACTCACCCACGGAGGGTTTCTATAGTCCCTCATGGACCTATATGCGTTTGGATTTCTCTCCACTGGATACTGACTATGCTGCTCTTCATGTGGGGATTCCATTTGATCATAATTCGAGCCCACTAGAACATGCACTCCTGCAGCAAGAATAGGGCAAACACAAGACAACAAAGAAACAATCCTACTTAAAAAAAAAAAAAAAAAACTGGAAATTAATTAAACAAAATGACAGTAAAATGATAAAAGAAAGTTCACCAAAACTTGTGATGAGGACCACAAGTGTTCAGTATGTCATCATTTGCACTTAGGCACCATCCCCGGTAACGACGCCATTTGATTCGTGTGCACGGAGGTGGTCCCGAATCAACAAAATTTATAAACCTATTGTAAAGGAGACCAAAAGACAAATACAAATTTATGACACTATTACCAAAGGACTATTGTCTAATCCCCGGCAACGGCGCCAAAAACTTGTAAAAGTGACCATTAATGATGTATATGTGAAAATATGGTCAAGGGAGTGAATGTGGTAAATACTCAAAAACTGATTTGAAACAAAAGTACTAAAAAACCGAAATGAAAGTATTACTAACACTAACCCCTTTCCGCAAGTGCACGTCATACAAGTAATAAAGTGGACTTTTGTGGAGTCCCATATCGTACTCCACGAGGATCAAGGTTCTCTCTAATTGGAATTTGATACCCCGATTACAAGGGCTCTTCTACTATTTAGTGACTAAGTAGAATGTCGACAAAATCAATTTAATTGAAACAAAAACTCGATGAAACTAATCTTAAAATCTACCAAATAAACAACTACTTAATTCTAAAAGGTATGAAGAGAGTCACTAGGATGGGGATAATTATTTACAAAACAGCTTTGCATTTCTTGAAAGCAACATTTGTGAGTCAATGCCAGATCATTCAAGACAATGAAGATAGCTCGACTTTCTCCATACACCATACATTTCACTATCTAACACACCACATTCCCTTTTCGTATAAATAAGCCTAAATAGCTACTTGTAAAATTTGGCACTCTTTTAAGATTTGATTGTTTTTCTTTTTCAATACTTCACAACCATTTCTCAGATCAAGAATTCTCGCCCCATGTATGTGAGAGGATAATGCAAGCCTTCCAATGTTATCGTATCTCGCCCTTCAAATCTTATCACTAAAATTTTCTATCTCCTCGATTAGATCTTTTGCTAACATGGGATCACGATCCTTTCATCGGGATTCAAGTGAGAAACTCCTCTCGACAACTAAATTGATACATCATCTAATTAATCCTCACACCATGAGTAAATTAGTGATCTATCGAAGTAATTTTTCGTGAGTTCATTGGCTTCCAAGATATTAGTCTAACATACCCTAAGTTACCGCTTTTACTCGTGAATCTCCATCTATGTGTCACCAGAGGGCCTCCTGAAATCGTAAGAAAAGATACAAATTTTTGGGGTATAAGCTACTAATATTCCAACAATTCATTATATGAACAGCATCAATTATATAAATTCAAAGATTCAAACCCACAAAATAATCAAAACTCGCAATCCGAATGTTCAACAATTAAACCCCAACCCTGGTGAGGGTGTTTAATGTTCCATTACTCGGATTACAATCATCACTAATCAAACAAAAGTAAGAAAATGAAGAAATAAATCAAGAGAAAAGAAGAGAAAACCCGCATTTGAGCTTAAATCTTCGCCTCAACAGTAAATAAATTGAATATTCGAAAGTACAAAAGATCAAATCTCTTCAATAAAAATAAAACCCGCTCTAAAACTACTCTAAGATCTATTAAAAATAAAATCAAGAAAGAAAACTAAGAATCTGGGCAGTTTAGAGAGAGAAAATCCATGAGAGAGAGAAAATCCAGATTTTTAGCTTCAAACTTTGTCTGAACCTTAGTGAAATTTGAATCTCTATTATACAACACCGAAATCTCTTCAATAGAAACAAAAATATGTTCTAAACTGCTCTAAAATCTAAAACAAATCAAAATCTACAGAAAAACTGGAAAAATGGGCAGTCTAGAAAGAGAAACCCCATGAGAGAGGCTCTCCAATCTTCCCGCTTGCCTCTTTACCTAAAAAAACGAGTATATATATGGTCCTAGGGTGAAATGGGCTTGAAATTAAGTCAAAATATCAAATTTCCGCCTTTTTTAGGTTTCTGCAGCCTTTTCGTCGCGACACGTGCTTTCTCTGTCAAGAACACCATTACTTCGCCGCGACACCATTTTCGTCATGATACACCACTTCCCGCCGCGACATCTCATTTTATGTCAGCGACACTACTCCTCGTCGCGACACCATTTCCTCGACAAAGAATTGCTTTTCTTCTCCAACTTGTTTCCGGGCCATAACTTTCATTTTAACTCCTGATTTGGGCGCAGAGTACCGTTGGAAAGATCTTGAATGTAGAATGCAGCCATGAGTGAATTTGAACCATTTGATATTCCGCATGCAGTACAGAAAAATCTTTCCAGTAGCTGTGAGACTCTCTAAGACTCTTCTTTGGAAATATATTGCTAATTTCTTGCCAAATCACTTGCTTTTCATCAATAATCCTACAAAACCAAGTTTAGAGGAAATTTTATGAGTTTTACATGAATATGGATATTAAATGCACAAAATAGCATGTGAAATTAACTCAAAACATAGATGAGTTTTG
The DNA here is from genome assembly GCA_016808115.1 of Tetrastigma voinierianum. Lineage (NCBI taxonomy): Eukaryota > Viridiplantae > Streptophyta > Magnoliopsida > Vitales > Vitaceae > Tetrastigma > Tetrastigma voinierianum. The sequence goes on from JAEQBH010000463.1 coordinate 1,464,877, forward strand.
CACTCATCACCTATTTCCTCATACTGCCATACATAGCTTCTGCAATATAGTGGCTATAGGGTCGAATACAGGGATGGGTTTTCTTCGCATAAATGATTTGCAGTGAGGTTCAAAATGGTGAATTCAATTTGGATTTCGGGTTTTCATAAAACAAAGGTTTCAAATTAGTGAAACAGGCAAACAAGTAAAAATATAAAGAGAATTCCTCACATCCTACCGAGCTGGGGTTCTAATGGTAATTATGTCCCTCCTCGCCCTTTCTCCTCACGCCAGAGGATGCCTTATAGTCATCTCCTGAACCGATTCTTCATTTAGCTATAAAACCTAACCCTTAATAACTATCCTTTAAAAAATGGCAATCATTGAGCATCAATGGTCTCGACAGTGGAAAACAAGTCCCTTTGACTCACTTTCCAATGACTAATAGATGATAACTAATGAATCTCATTGGATCTAGCAATAACCATCCACTGAACCTTAAAAGATTATCAAATAAGGATCATTCAAGGTTATTCTAAGGGATCTAAACCTAGAGTTCAAAGGAAACACAAAATTGCTAGTGAGTACCTGTGTGAAAACCATGAGAACCTCTAGTTGCCTTCGGATCCTGCACCAAACAACCTTCTTCTTCAAGGAGGAAGGGTTTCTAGCCACTCATTCTCAGAGTTGTCATCCTCGGAGGGTGTTTGGATGGTAAGAAAGTGAGATAAAAGGAGAGAAAATGAGAAAGAGCGGGAAGTGCTGAAAGCTTCCCGCCCAAGCTTTATTGATGAGCCAAAGGTCTCCTTATAGTGTCTTGGTTGGGGCTTTTATAGCCAAACCCCCTTTACAAAACACCAAAAAAATCAAAACAAATACTATTACAAGGGGATAAATTGGGAAGAAAATAAAAAGGAATAGTGCCTAAAAAGCCAGAAAGGTGGAAGAATGGCAAGGTGGCAATTTTGTAAGTTACAAAATGTCGCAATTGCCATTTCTTCGCTTTCCTTCTCTTTCTTATGGTCTTTTACTTATAGCTATGAGTTGAACTTGGATTCTATGGTTGGTTAACTCCTATCTATGTTATAAAAAGCCTACATAAACAACAAAACTTGCCACAAATTTTGATTAGTAGCTTTGCTAGGTCCTTAACATGCTAATTAGGTTAATTAGGCTTATTAGTACACAAAAAGTGCT